>CM073735.1:24885726-27385726 GCA_037113605.1 Calophaca sinica | reverse complement strand
GAGCTTTGCGGTGACTTCACAAACCTTCCCAATGTGATTTTCAATAGCTTCATCCTTCCCCAAAGAATCCGCCCCACCAATCATTGTAGCATTGATGGCATCATAATTGTTATCGTCCTCATCTGAAAAGTCACCTCCGATTCCAGTGCTTGGAAAGCTGAAGTCACTCTCACCGGAATCATCATCTAAAACACTCTCCGACGACGCCTGGGCTTCGGTTGAAATCCATTGTAGAGGGCCATACCAATCCTCCGGAGGAGCCCCGGTAGACGGAGGTGGAGCTGACCCAGCGCGATTGCAGGCGCTGAGATCGCTGGTGACACCACAGCGGCGACTGAGTTGGAGAGCCTGATTGATACTGATATTAAAACTCTGAAGCAAACCAGGAGAATTGAAGAGGTTGCAGAGACAGGTGAGTTCGTTTTCAACGGTTTTTTTGAGTGGGTCGCAGCAAGAACTAGGTGGGTTGGTGGAATTCAGAAAATTCGCACACGGAATCAGCTCCTGGGCGCAAGAGGGGAAGTTATCTGAGCACGAACATCTATAACCGCATCAAGGTCATCACCGAACTCGTCAACGTCCTGAAAGCTTCTCTGCACGCCAAATCACGGCGGAGTAAAGTAATGTGCGGCGAGTTTCTCAGCGAGCAACCTCGACGGCGGTGCCTCAACCACGAAGAAGAAATGCCGTGAGGAAAAGGAAGACAGCCGACGCCACGGTGGTGTAATCGCCGGAGAAGTCACAAGGCGGAAACCGAAGAGTGATGCCGACAAGCCTCACAGTGGTTTCCGACGGCGGATCCGTGGTGGAGAGGATTCTCCCGAACGGCGATTTCTACGTTGGAAGCTTTTCCGGCAACGTTCCTCACGGATCCGGTAATTACCGTGCCAGGGATGAAGGCTCTGGACATGAACACCGGCAGACGGAAGGTCATGTTTGTTAGGGGAAATATAGAAAGAGGGTTAATATGAAAAAGAGATTCCGTATTAAAGGAGCCTGTACTCCTCATAAAAACTTCAAAATCACTACACCTTGGAGATTCTTTTATGAGAAACAACAGCTTGGTGTTGGTGTCCTCCCACCGAAATGAAATATAAAAAAAAATATATATTTAGTTTAAATTTTGAACAAAATATATGTATCTTTTTTCTTGTATTTCTTTCTGAAGGGAGTTAGTCCAAATTTTAAACAAAATAAATATATTTTTTTTTGCTTGTATTTCATTTCAGAGGAAGTGTCATATAACAATACATATTTTTATTATTTTGTTTTGTTATAAAAATAAGGAAACGTATAAAATTATGAATAGTTCTTTTGAGATTGTATATTACATGAATATAATTTTTTTACTCTTTAATATTTTACTCTTCAACGTGAAACCAACAAGTATTAGGAAAAGCATTAGTTTTGTTTTTTATGAGAGAAAAAAACATTTGTTGAATAAAATATTTAAAATGCTGGATATTTATAAATTGTGAATATGATTATTTTAAACTAGCATGTTTTTAAAAATTTGTTTGGATAAAAATATATTAATATTTATATCTTTTAATTTGATATTTTATGATATGATAAGTTAAAATTTTAATTTATAAAAAATATATAACTATGAACAATTACTAATGTATTTTTTTTGTTACAACCGAAAAAAGAAAAAGAAAAAAGAGACATAAAGGAAAACCTACGGTCTCACAAAAGAAATGCTTAAAGCATCTGCTAAAAGTATAGCTGTCAATTAATTTGGCCCCATTCAGCCAAAAACAATTTAAAATTTGGTGGGTTGGGCCAAAATTAATTTGAGCCCCTATTTTACTAGCCCAAGCCCTATACTCGGCTAAATAAATGGGCTGGCCCATGGGCCAATAACTTGTGCTCAGCGAATTAATTTTGAACATTTATATTTAATTGTGCTCGATAAAGCAGTCGATCTACTCTCGTGCTCTAGCAGAGAAATGTTAAACCATAGCTTCCAATTCCATGCGTGAATGAAATGTGACCTACATTCTTGTCAAAAAGAAATGTGCCACCTCTATTGAATCAAAAGAATTTAGAGCCAAGACATTTTTTACAGATTGTTTTTGCGTGTCTTTGTGATTTTTATTAAAAATTCAAAATATTGAGGAAAAAAAATAGCATTGATATGTTAACATAGTTTAACAGCTATATAGAATCCATGGATAAATAATTTCACACATAATGGGCCAGTCTGTTCACAATCTTCGGTTCACGTAACAAAATTAAAAAATGTAATCAGGAAAAAATTCAAAAGTAATTTGGGCCAACGGGTTGGCCCAGCCCATCACGGGCCAACCCATGATGGGCCAATAAATTTTCGGGTTGGGCTGGGCTAGAATTTTTTAGGCTAAGGGTTCTTGGCTGACCCACCTTTTTAATCCAAGTGGGCGACGTCGTTGGGCTTATTTTGACAGCTCTAGCTAAAAGCGAGCTATTCATCCCTGTAGGAGGATCTTGTAACACCATGAAGGGCTCACTACTTCTGGCTCCGAGTTTAGCAAGGAAGTCAGCACATTGATTTCCTTCTCTTAAAGAATGATGAAGCTGGATATCCCAATCTCTTTGAAGCAAGTCTAATGATAGCAATCTCATTACCAAATTGATGGTAATTATAGTCAGCATCTTGAACCAGCTTTAAAATATTGAGAGAGTCTGTGTAACACATAATCTTCCTGAAACCCAGCTCCCAACACAAGGAGATGCCATGGAATAATGCCATCAACTCTGCATGCAGAATGTTAGATAATCCCACAGAACCATAAAAACCTCTAATGAAAACTCCATCGTGATCCCGAATAAGACCACCAAAGCCCACCAACCAGGATTAGTGAGAGCACTACCATCCACATTAAGAGCAACTCACTCCATATCCGGCCTTCTCCAAGACACTTCCCTAAAAGCATGATGCTCCATAGGGGAACAGGTGGAAGCATGAAAGGCCATGGAAGTATCATGATGTAAAGCCATGATCTGAGCAACAAGCATGAAGTGAGTAGAAGCATCATTATGAAAGACCAACCTGTTTCGAGCGCACCAAATCTTCCAAATGACAATAACTACCAAAACACCATCATTATGCACTGCGTCATGCACCCAAGTAAATGGATCAAAACCAAGACAATCAGGCAACAAAAGGAGTCATGGAAACAAGCTCGCCACACAAGTTGCACAAAACCACAACCAAAAAGACAGTGATGGATGGTCTCAGGAGCATCCCCACACGAAGGACAGGTGCTATCAAGCGGGATACCTCTTCTAGCTAAAATATCTCTGGTCGGGATAGCCGAATGACACAATTGCCAAATAAAGAGCTGAATATTAGAAGAGACATGCATCTTCCAAATCCAACCCCAATGTCTAGACTGATGCAATTGGTCAGAAGCGCTAGAAAGCCACTTGTAAGCATTACTAGTAGAATACATACCTTATGAACATGGGTGCCATGTCCACCTATCATGCAAGCCATCTACCAGCCGTGGCTTAAGACTGTTAATCACAATCTGAATATCAGGAGGCAAAGGTGTATACAGATTGTTTAGGTTCCAAACTCCATCCACATAGACATCTTTAACAGCATGAGCCACATCATGAATATCAACAACAAGAACTTTCCTGCATAAAGTTTCCTTGAAAACCCAAGGATCATACCAGAAACTGCTATTCCATTCACCAATTTTCATCTGAAATCCATCTTTAAGCACATCCAGGGCCTTACAAATAGAGTTCCACACACAAGAACCCCTATTATGCTTGACGGTCAAAAAACTTCCCTGAGGCGCATACTTAGCCATTAGGAGCTCCACCCAAAGCTTGTCTTCTGCAGTTAATAAATCCCACACGAGCTTTCCAAGCATAACAATATTATGATTTCTAGCAATTCTCGCACTAAGCCCACCAGCACTCTTGTTTTTTGTGATAGTGTCCCAGCCAACCATATGCATACCTTTTTCTTTGTTACCCTTCCAGATGAAATATAATATAATAATTCAAACATTTATTATAAATTAAATTTTAAAGAACGATAAATAAAATAAGTAAAGTATATAAAATAATAATAATCATAAAAAAAATATTTGTAATAAAAATAACATGCAACGTATTGAAAATTGAAAAGGAGAGTAAATTAAAAAAAAATCAAATATAATACTCTCTTTAGTCTCATTTATAAGCAACAAACACCTTTTTAAGTTCATTGAATAACTCATTAGGTTCATTGAATAATACATGGTTTATTGAATAACTCATGTATCTGACCAGATACATGAGTTATTCGGTTAGATACATGAGTTATTCAATAAACCTAAAAAGGTATTTGTTGTTTAGAAATGAGACCGGAATAATACATTACGATGAAAGTTGATTAAAATTCTACTAATTCCACGAGCAGAACCTATTAAACTCAGCAGTCGGAGTGGAGTTCACTCGTGTTTGCGGAACGGGGTGCCTTTTCTAGGGTTTTCACCGCCGAAAACGACGTGTACCACAGTTGTCAACAAACGTGGCGCTCATCACATAAGCACTGACGTGCGCTTCTCTCGCCCTTCCTTTCCCTCCTCACCGTTCTTCTTTTTTCCTCCAACATATTCGGCAACCCAATTTAATTTATTTATTTTATTTTCTGTTCATTTGCTTCTCGTTCAACACACGAAAAATTCTTTGTTAATTTATTTTATTAGGTTAGGACGTATTATTATTAATTAATCAATCAATAAAAAAGCCCATAACCAATTTAGTCATCCTTGCTCGTCGTCGGTGTTAACAGAATGGTGGATTCAGAACGAATCCAAAATCCATGGATGGCTTCGGATCAAACTGCTGTTAAAATGAATGCCCTCGCTACACAACGTTCTTCTCCTCCTCCGTCGCAATCACCAAATAGTGATAAATTAGGGATTGGAGAACGAGCTTTCTCTGCCGCCGGCGCCGCCTTCCTCTCCGCCGTCATTGTCAATCCCCTCGATGTTGCCAAGGTGCTCTTTCTTCTGCCGACTTTTAAATTTAATCGTTGTTTGAGCAACTGAGGGAACAGCAAATTCGTATATAGTTTTCAAGTATTTTTTGCTTCCGTAATTTTTTCATTTGACGCGAGTGTGTGAGACCTCAATGTAAATATTTGCGGAGGAAGGTTGTGTTGTTATTGATCTTCAATGAATCGTCCTTTTGAGTGATTAATATGCAATTTTCAATGTTTTAGTATATATAAAATATATTTGGTTTATGCTATTCTTTCAATGCTTTAGATGTGCCAATCCTTAATACGTTTTTATTCCGTTGTCTTATGTTTTGATGTTTTGTTTAGATTAGGTTGTTATCTTTTGGTGTGTTCTGATTTGTTTAACCCATTTATCAGACAAGGTTGCAAGCACAAGCTGCAGGGGTCGCTTATTCTCATCCACTCAGTAACATGACTAGTCGTATGTCTTGTTTTGGCCCAAATATGGTATGTGTAGAACACATTTTTGTCCTATACCCCTTGTTATAAAACCTATTATGAGAATCATTATTCCCCCGGGTTTCTGTATCAGCCTCAAAACGAACCAGTGTAATGTAGCATTTTTTTTTTTGAGAGTTTGCATGGTTGAGTGACACCGTGCATCATTTTGAAGACATTTTATTTGTTTACATGGTAAAAGAAAATCCTGTATGTTTGAGCAATTAATTTGACCTTTCCAATGTTTTTTTTCCAGTTGTTTGCTGATTTAAGATGTTCTCCATCATGTACTCGGGCTGGAATCCATGGCACAGTATCACTTTGTCCTCCTGAATGTTTTCGGTACAAAGGAACACTGGATGTCATTTGCAAAATTATACAACAGGTTGGTGGTTTAATATGATAGAATATAGGTACTAGTGGGTTGAAATTATCATTTACTTGTATTACATACATGTGTATTGACTACACGCACATTTGTTAATCAATGCCAGAGTGGTGTTTATTTCAGGAAGGATTCACTAGGCTATGGAGAGGCACAAATGCAGGCCTGGCACTTGCAGTACCAACTGTAGGTTCACAAGTCAACAAACCGTGATTCATTGTTTCAAGTATTGGGCATTACATAATGAGAGCATAACTGACTGGCGTATTCTTTTATATGCTTAAATCAGGTTGGAATTTACCTTCCTTGCTATGACATATTCCGCAGCTGGTTTGAGGAATTCACTGCCAAAAGTGCTCCAGCCGCAACACCATATGTACCTTTAGTGGCTGGTTCATTGGCACGCTCGCTGGCTTGTGCTACTTGTTATCCTATTGAACTTGCCAGAACTCGCATGCAGGTATTTAAGATTATCAAGGCTGATTTTAGCTTGACAATTGTTCCTGTTGGTCTCAAGAGAGCATGGTTAATTTTTATTTTTGTTTATTTCACACTAAGTCATTGCTGCCGTGATTTATCGTAGTTCAATTCCAATGGACAGCATTTGTCTCCAAATTATGATTGTGGTCATGACTAATTGTTAAAGAACTGTATTGTGGCTGAATGATTATTATTTTTTTTTGGGAAACCAGATACGTTTACTTGTTTGTCCCTTAGAATTATCTTTGTTCTATCTGCTGTTATTTATGTGGCTTGCTTTATTCTCCATTCTTTATTTTATTGATCCTGGTGGTATTGCTGTGGAATTTTTTTTTTTGTGGTACAAGTGTTTTTCAGCTTTATTTGAAATTCCTCAAGCTTTCTTGATTCTTAGTAGTTTTTTGTTTTCCATCTATATTTCCTATTCCACAAACTTTCTGGATTCTTACTGGTTTTTGGATCTTGAGTTTATGTAGGCATTTAAAGAGACTCAAATTGGTAAAAAGCCTCCTGGAGTGTTCCAGACTCTGCTAGGTGTCGTCTCCAGTGTCAAGACTACAAATAGTCCACAGAACAGCTGTAAGTACATAACTTTTGTGATAATGACAACATTACATCTGATAAAAATAAATGTAAACTGAAAGAAGACTTCTTCGGTGTTTACTGTACATAAATTTGCAAATTTGTTGAGTTGGCTGGTGTTTTCTTATCTGTATAATTCATTAAAATTTCACCCAAACACAAGATGGTTTCATGGAGTTTGTCATAATTTGAAGTTTAGGCTGATTGAATATTTGGATTTAGCTTGTTAATGAACTGATAATTTAAATCAGCTCGCAGGAATAGGTATTCAAGCCCTGATTCTTATGTATATATCAAGCAAGTGGGGTGATAAAATTATTTACATTTCTGATCCATTTGTTTTGATTCTAAATTGTCTGATTCTTTTGATGATCAGTGGTGGCACTGACCAGGCTGGTGCCTTTATTAGTATAACAGTGCAAGACTATATAAAATTATAGATACATATAAAATAAAAAGCTAGCAAAGGTATTGGTACTATTATGTAATTGTTATTGAATCTCTTCATTTCCTTACAGTGCAAGGTTATCGTGTCCTGTGGACTGGCATGGGCGCACAACTTGCCCGTGATGTACCATTTTCTGCGATTTGTTGGTCGACACTTGAGCCTGTGAGTTTCCTTCCTAAATACTTAGAATAAGGAGTTGTTTTTCTTAATAATATTTTTTTCTTATGTCGACCATTGTTTTTCTTAATAATATTTTTTTCTTATGTCGACCACTCTTGCTTTTCAGACTCGAAGAAAACTGCTTAGTTTGGTTGGAGGCGATGAAGCCAGTGTATTGAGTATTCTTGGCGCAAATTTTTCAGCTGGTTTTGTTGCAGGAACTCTAGCAGCTGGAGCTACATGTCCGCTAGATGTTGCAAAAACTCGAAGGCAGATAGAGGTTTGTTTCCTTAGTTTTTAAGTCAGTAAGATGTCCCTGGTATTTTTTTAATTCTAAATTTAGAGAGAAAGGTGGGGGTGGTAGTATTACAGAAGAATATGCTTTGCCCATTTGCTCTTTTTTCTCCCTTGGAAAATAGGGGCGGTAACTCATCATTCTTTTTAAATTAACTATTACATTTGAATTAAAGATACATTTTTGTTATGTATTTGCACATTTGGTCTTATTCTATTGTCATGTTTTCCCCAAAAAAAATTGCAGATGGATCCTGTTAGGGCATTGAAGATGACTACGAGACAGACACTGATGGAGATTTGGAGGTATACCATAACTTGGATTCCAAATGTTATAATATTTGACTTTATCCATGTTTTTATGATAGAATTTAGATGCCAAGTGCCTTAATAACCTAATTTCTTTTTCTTTTCCTCTCTATGATCTGCTGCATCGATACTTGAGACGTATAAATGTATAATTGATAATTTATGATTCGCTTAAAGCTCAAGGATTTTTTTCTTCTGTGCTTCTAGTACTAATATGTCATCTGGGTGTACATTGTTTGAATTGATTAATATATTGATATAGCTGGTCATTGATATGCTCTATCTGAGCTGATTTTTTATCGTCGTCTTTCAGAGATGGCGGCTTGAAAGGACTCTTTATGGGTGTTGGTCCGCGAGTTGGTCGAGCAGGCCCCTCCGTTGGAATTGTGGTTTCATTTTATGAAGTTGTAAAGTTTGTCCTACATCACCGGCATACAACATCATGATCAGGCCCTACTGTGGATACCTTTTTTTTTTCAATTGCCAAAGCGGCTTTTGTTGAGAATCTCTTTGGACAGCGCAGCAAGTTTTTCCGTGGAAGGGAAGTCATTCCACTCCGTTTCTGATCACGAACTAACATTATAGGAAAATGACCAGTACAGGACATGTCCTAGTCTAGGTTTTGGAGCCTTTTTGTGTTTTTGCTGCCTTTGATCAGCGGAATTTAATTTTGTTACAATTGGGAATTTTCCCGCAAGTAAATTTTGAATAAAATTACAGTTTTTCCAATACGCTGGAGGGCACTCTAAATGCCAGCAGCACACTTGGCTAAGTACACACGGGAATGTCAGGTGAATTGATGTTCATTCTGTATAGATTTTTCATGAAGCAATTCTATTCTTGGAAGAAATAATAGTGGAATTCTGATGGTTTGTGCTGACAAAATGCCAATTGAAGAATATCTTGTGCTATGCTAGTTTTAAGTAGGATAAAGATTGTCTTATTCCTTTTTGGGGTGTATACATCTCATTGGAGAGGAGAGGTATGAAGAGGTGAGGGAAAATTGAGTTATGATGAAAAAAAAAATGATAAAAGAAAGAATTATAAAAAAGGTGCGAAGGAAGAGTGTATCATTATATTAGGTGGATGAATCTTTGGTGAAGAAGTCACTAACACGTTGTTTGGTATCATGGAAAATGAGGGGAAAGAAAGGGACATAAATGAGAGGAGGAAGATTATTTTTCACTGTTGGTTGTGAATGAATAGTAGAGAGGAAATAGTTTTTGTGGGTTTCACATCTAAAGGGACAAACTTGGCTAGTACTCGAGCTTGATCATTGCGATGAAACAATTTGGGGTTAGATTTTACTTACATCCCAGCCAAACTCCGGATTAGGCAGAGCTCATTTTCTTTGGACACCGGGGTCAAGACTTCTAGTACAAAACAAAACAAAAATAAGAAGGGAGAAATTTTTCACTTTTTTTCTTTCTACTTTCTCTTCTACAAAATAAATAAAAAGTATCTCATTTTTTAATGTTGTTCTTTTCTAATTTTTTTCTTTAATTTTCTTTTACTAACCCAACAAATTGTAATGAATTATCTCTTGGGGGTTATTCCGCTAATTTTTTTTATACATTTTCTATTTTTATTTCCCCTAAAAATAAAATATAGGAGAAAATATGTTTGATTCAATTTTAGAAGACATTTTCTTTAAAAATATTTTAAAAAATGGGGACAAACTGAAAACAAAAAGTCATCGTTTTTTATGTTTTTTTCAATTGCCTCCTTTTATCTTGATTTAGCTACTATTTCAACCTTGCTCACACGTTCCATGTAGACATGACAACAGAACCCGAACCCGCGGGTACCCACCCAATCCTGACCTGATTTTGACGAGAAAAACCCGCTTTGACCGGGAATTGGATGGGGTTGGGGATGTCGATACCCGACCCACCCCAGACTCAAACCCGCCCGGCCAAATATAAATTGTTAATTTTTATTTTGTTTTATGTATGTATACTCATTTATTTTGTTTCATATATTTTGTTTATTTTTAATTTAATCTCTTTTTAATAGAAAATTTTATTTTGATATTTATTTTATTTTATTTTATCATTGTATAATAATTATGATTTTATTTTATTAATTTATTAATTATCATAAATATAATTTTTCAAATTTTCTACATATATAGAGCGGAGTCGGGGGCCCGCGAGGAAACCCGACCCTATCGGGACGGGGATGAAAAAGGCAAAACCTGAACCCGCTAAAAATAGAGACGGAGACGAGAGACTCAAAACCCGCCCCCGACCTGGCCCGTTGTGATGCCTACTTCCATGGCACCATACCGCCAACAATATAGTGGCATGTTCAATTCTTTTTGTATTTGCATTACGACACACTAGCTGCTTGGAACAATGTCACGAAAGCGAGAAATAGTGAAAGAAAATTTCGTGCCAACCATTGTCAAATAATGCAGATAAATAATACAAAGCATCCAATCACCCAAGGGATTCCCATAAACAACAAAAGAAGCTACAACTAGTACCTTTGTACCCGCTCAGGTGAAACCTAGAAACAGAAAGCAAAGAAAAGCAGCAGAAACTACAAGCTTATTTTGAGACCCCATTGTAAGCCTCATCAGAGACCACCTAGCCACCATCTTTTCAACCAACCGCAAACCACAACATAACCCATCGAGCCTCCACGCCCAACCTAAAAGCCACCGTGGTCTCCACCACTTGGAGAAACCCAACCACCGCGAGACCCTTCATGACAGCTTCCCACCATCGCGGTTTTGTACCTGTATCTAGCGGCGGGTCCCCTTAATGGGGTTGGTACAATTGCCCCCACGACATAATTATTTTTTATTGAAATATGTTTAATAATTTTTATTTTGACACCATAAAATATCAAGTGTTGCCCTCATAAGACACATTTAAAAAAAAAATAGGCGAAAAAAGTTATAAGAAATAAAAGAGAGAATAAATTGGTACTAATTTGATCTCTTTATCCTTCTAATTTTTATCGCTTCTTTGACACTAAACTCACACAATGACAAAACACATTATATTTCAAAAAATAAACACGGTTCCGGATAGAGAGAGAAAGAGATTAAGAGTCCCAAAAAGTAGAGACAAATTTCTTAATGATTTTTTATCAAGACCATTAGCTTAAGATACAAAAAATGAGATCAGTGAAGAGCATACGAGAGATGAATAGTTAAATGATTGTTTTCTTAGTGTTGGTTTATCAACAATGGGAGTAAAGGTTCTTGTTTATTTTACTCTCAATGATGCGTTAATAATGTAGATTGTATGCACAATTGTCGGACACCAATTTTAGCCTCTTGTATTTGGGTTAGAGTATATCTTGTTTAAGTACCCAAAAAAAAGAGTATCCCTTGTACTCAAATTAATAATAATTTGCTTATAAGATAGTTTAAATGCACTTTTAGTCCGACAAATATTGCAATTGTGCGATTTTAGTCCTCGAGGTTCAAATTGCGTTAATTGGGCCATCTAGGTATTGTGATTGTACGATTTTGGTTCCATATGTTTGAATTGTGTGAATTCAGTCTTTCAAGTAACGCGATTGTGCAATTTTGATCTCTCCGTCTAATTGTCGTTCAATTTCTAACCGGAAATGCTGATGTGTGAAGTGTGGGTATGAAATTGCACATAAGTTAGTGTGAGTGGCATGTTATGAATGTCATGTGATGTTTCTCAATTGTCATGAGTTGTCCAATTTTTTGTTAAAAATCGATTGACAATTAGACGGAGGGATCAAAATCGCACAATCGTGATACTTATAGAACCCAATTCGCAAAATCGCGATACCTAGGAGTCTAAAATCACACAATCGTGATACAAGAGGACCTAATTTGCGCAACTGAATTTTGAAGAACTAAAATTGCATAATCACCAATATGTGATGGACAAAAAGTGTAATTAAGGCTAAAAAAATGTTTGGCCTTACAAGTGACTTGCCTTCCCATAGCGTTATGAGAGTTTTTTTATTGGATAACTTCATTTTTAATAAATCTTATCTCCACTCTACTACAAGAAAACGTAATCTCTCATCATGGAGTTTTAATTTTTTTTCAAATTAAATATTTGTTTTGCATTCATATCTTGTCTAGTAACTGCAGGAATTATTAGGAAAACAAAACACAAGAAATAGAGCAGCCAATAAGTTAAAATGAGATTCTCATTGGAGCATAAGAGTATTATACAAAATGCATTTCTCCAATTAAAATATTTTTCCCCCTCAGTATTTATGACATGAATGCCTCTGTTTGCCTTGAAAAGGCTCTGTAGACATCCATCAATTTAGAAGTGAATGAGGAGTCTCGCTTTGGTGGGTCAATTAATGAATGATATAGGTAAGCACCAAAGCCAGAAGCATTAGAACATATGCAATCGCTTGGTCAATTGTGGTGCCTGCAAATTATAAAGAACAATTCATTAGCAATATGCACTATGCCCCTCTCAATAACGTTCAAAAAGGAAAATATATATACATACATACATACATATATATATATATATATATATGTATGTATCCATTCAAAATATATATATTCAAAATATATATATATATATATATATATATATATATATATATATATATATAAATAAAAAATTGTTCAAAAATTAAATTTGGATATTGGTCTTTTTTAACTAGGAAATTAAAGGGAGGATAGCATTTTTTATATCTCCTAATTGTAGGGTTTCAATGGTCTAATTCATATTGATATTATTATGGGAATTAATTTATCTTTTACCAATGGAAAAAGAAATAGAGAGAAAAGAATTACCATCGCTTGTAGGAGCAGGAGCTGGTGCAGTGGATTGAGAACAAGCCAGTGACATAAGAGATGCATAAATGAGGCCAAGGAAGACAACCACCCTGAATGAAGCACTGGAAACAGCCATGTTTCTCTGAATATTAATTTCTTTCTTTCTTTCTTCTTCTTGCTTTATCTCTCTCTGTTTCTCCCTCCTTATCCTTCTCTCTTAATTTTTCAAGCCCTTAGAGAGAAAGAAAGGAGAGAGAAATCCGATGAATAACAAGACTTGTTGTGGGAGAAAGTTGTTCGGGTGGTGAAAATGAAGAGCTATGTGGAATTCCTTTTATAATGGCAATGTAGGTTTTCATAATCATAGGAGCCAGCCAAGTTGAGATGTAAAATGAAGGTGCACCCGCACATTTAGGGGGATCCATATATATACCAACGTGAGATTTCCTTTCGTTTCCTTTCTTACTAACTTTTTACTAATAATAATATTTTGCAATGGCAACTCTTATTTGCCTTGGCACTTTTTTGATTTCCTATATAGAAAACCTCAAACCATGAGATTTCATTTTAGTGAATAAACAAAACAAGTTATTAGTTGGCGTGTTTTCTATTCTGTGTCTTTCAAATAAGACAGCGATTTCAAGCTGTAGACAGTTGCATATATATATGTCAAATTATTGCAATTCATCCTTACCGTCTTTTTAACTTTTATCATATGATAATAATAATTAAATAAAAGAGAAATAGTTGACAGGTATTCTTGGATATAATCGTGGCAACATATGGCCACCATAATATATACATAACGTATCTTGAAACTAAGAGAAAAGACCCTCTCTGATGTTTGTTTCAATTATTATATAGTAGCTCCTGACATTGAAGGAAGGAATCCATTGCAGCCACAGTGGAGGGAAAAACGATCCTCCTTGTTTTTGTAGATTTAATACAGTTGCATTGAGTAGCGAATGGCCAGTGTTCTGCACAATTCACTTAGCTCCGGGGTCATAATATATAGGATTTTGATCCTAACTCATTCTTACAAAACCGGGTGAGCAGTGACATTTACTTATAAACTTTTTTTAGGCAATTGTTAAAGACCCCTCTCTATATTCATTTCCCCACCTCCCTTCCCACCCAAAATTTTCTTTTTACCTCTACTCATTCCCCATTCCCGAAACCCACCTCCACTTCCCTGTAAATCCACCCTCCCTAAAACCCATTCCCTTATACTCCCCCATATCCCCTCCCCCTCCCAGAGCTGTGTGTATGGTAAGGCAACTAATTAAGGCAGCTGCTTTAGGCTCACTTTCATCTACTATTGGCCCTTAGCAATTTGCTAGTAATAGTATTATGAAGACCCAAAAGTCTAATATGTAATTGCATGAAAATATGACTATAAAGGCCTAACAACAATAGGTAACATGTGAGACAAAATTTTATTTAAATGGTCATTTAGCAATGTGGCTTCTCACTTTGCAAGCCCAGACAACAAGTGGTATGACCCAACGGTCATGATACTTAAGCAAGCGAGATTGTTTTATGCATGTAAAAGTGAAATTTTGGGATAGAAGAAAATTAAGTATGATTACAAATATTTGTATATTCTTTAATTATTTTGTCTCTGACCTAAAAATGTCTAGACCTCCCCTCTCTCCCTCCCACGAAACCCACTCTCACCTCCGATGGAAATCCTATGTTGTGATCCCCTCTCTTCCTCCACTTCTTTTTTTTTTTCCTCGTCTTCTTCCATGTGTTCTCAATGTTAGCGACTACAATTCTTTGCCCTTCGGAATCTAAATTCTAGACATTTAACTAGACATTTTATGTAAAAACAGTTAAACTATTTTCAAAAAACGAAAAATGTAAAAAGTGATATTTTTACAATTAAAAAAAAAATTTCTCAAATCAAACTATGTTGTTAGGAAATGGTTTTAAAATATGAAACCTTGTGTTGACGGTGTTGAAAACTTGAGATGGTCTTACATTAATTAATATTATAATTTTTTTCATAACCAGAAATGAGCTTATTGATCAAATTGTGTACCGGGATGGTGTACTGGTGTTGGTGTTAACTGTTAACACAAGAAATGGCTAGCTCGAGAACTGGATTCTTGGCATCTTCTAATGCCTATCCAATATTTGTTTTGGCCTTCTTAAAAAATGTGGCTGCTGGGATTCGAGCCCAGGTCTCCACGGCCACAACGTGGAATTCTTACCACTAAACTACAGCCACTAGATGGTAGCATATTGAACTTTTCTTAAATAGTTTGTAAAACTTCTTCCTTGTAATTCTGCTACAAATTTAATTTGGTCTCTACAATTTAAAACCTTTAAGAAAGGCTTCTACGATAATTAAAAAATGCAGATAGTCGTATACTTTTCAAACATAGTAAAAATGGTCTCTTAGATTCTTATAATTTTCACTGTGTATGTAAAGTTAATCTATAAAATAAGGACGGGAGATCATTTTGGACACTCGCATGACTTCTTTAAAAGGTTCAAAATTATGAGAACTGAGTTAACTTTTAAGTTCAATTTTAACCATTAATTCAGTTTTTCGTTTAGATCTTCAAAATAATAGTTTGTTAGCAATTGGTTTAAAAATATGAAATCTTGTGTTTATAATCTATTTTCAACTTATCTGTTTGTCACAAATTAAAAAATGATATAGTCATAGAATAATTTAGTCATTATTTTTAAAAAGTTTGACAAAAAAATACTTTTGTATTTCTTCCCAGACAAGCGTACCTGATCACAATAATAAAATATGACTTTTGAGTTCCAGATTGTCAGGAAAGAATGCAATTACTAAACCACTTAACTTCCTAAGTTATTTAAGTGACTGAATTGGGAGTAAAAGCATGTTTTGTGAAAACAATAGAGCGAAGCGGGTCACGATTTCACTTGTCCTTTCGATACCTCCAAAGTCCGAATCCTATTCAATTCTTTTGTTATTATCCAATTGTCAATCCCTCTACCAAAACTATTATCCCGTTTTGTTATGCGTGATTAATATTATTTTTCCTAAATTAGTCTCTTATTTTGGTCATGCAAAAGATTTAAATCAAGGAAAAACATAAAGATAAAAAAGATTGAATGATTGAAAGTTTAAAACTTAGGTTGGTCATGCAAAAGCTCTAACCCCAATTATCCTATATGTCTACCAATCAATTACAATACGACTCCTAATCAATTAATTGATTATTAACATGCAAATGATGATCAATCCTAACATGTAATTATAACAACAAAGCTGTTAATTGAACACAAAAATGGACACAAAAATGGACACACATACTATCCAATTCTCAACGTTTTTTTGTTTATCTGGTTAATACAGTTCATTTATCTGGTTAATCCTTCACATTATCTGGTGAATTCCAACTCTGAAACTTAACACATTCCATTTTATTTATCTGGTTAATGCAGTTCATTTATCTGGTTAATGCTTCACATTATCTGGTGAATTCCATCTCTGAAACTTAACACATTCCATTTTATTTATCTGGTTAATCCAGTTCATTTATCTGGTTAATGGCTCACATTATCTGGTGAATCACAAACTCACATTTCATTATTTATCTGGTTAATACAGTTCATTTATCTGGTGAATGCAGTTCATTATCTGGTTAATCACAAATATTTTCTAAACTACTTAAAAAAATCTATAAAAAATATAAAAAAAAAAATTTTTTTGAAAAAAAAATACGTCCGTACTGTACGGACCGTATGTCCGTACAGTACGGACCGTATGTGTATGTGTGTCTGTGTCCAAATTTGTGTACAAAAAACATTTTTGTTATAACAATAGGATAATTAAATTGGAATAATAATAAATAGAATTAAAACATCAAAAGAAGATTTCTCAAGAAACAAGATCCACTTAATACCTAAGAAGAGAGTTACACTACTCATATCTTTAACAAACACTACAAGAATGATGCAAAATACCCACGAATTATTACCGACGGCCCCGTGGCCGTCAGTAATGATTTTGTTACCGACGGACAGACCGTCGCTAAGTCGCTGGTAAAAGGACCAACTTTGTTTTTCGGTAATCATCGACGGCTTTTTGACCGTCGATAATTACTGACAGCTAAGCCGCCGATACGTGATTAGAAATTAAACGTTAAACTAGTGACGGTATTACCGACGGTCTAACCGTCGATAATCTGGACGGTGACATGTGTTAATTGCGTCATTAAATTTTTTTTAAAACTGAGACGATTATCAACGGCTAAGCCGTCGGTAATCTGGACGGTGACATGTGGTAATTGTGGCATTAAATTTTTTTAAAAACTGAGACGATTACCGACGGTTGGATGGTGGTTGGCCAGTGCGCTTGATTTGATATGCATTAAATGTTTTAATTATCGACGGCTAAGCCGTCGGTAAAGTTAAAACAGAAACTTAATAACCTTTCCTCTTTTCCTCCCGCTCACTTTCCCTCTGTTCTTTCCCTCCCTCTGTTCTTTCCCGTGCGGTCGTCGTTCTCCAGCCGTTGTGACCCAACCCTTCTCCGCCCTTCTCAGCCGTCGGTCGTCGTTCTCCGTTCGAGGCCGAGCACCCTTCTCCACTGTACTGCATTGCACTTGCCGTCGCGCGTTCAGCTGCTGCCGTGGTTCCCTATTTCATTTGGAAGGACCTCCGCCGTGCTGCCGTGGTTGACGCTCTCCAAGCTCGACTCTCTCACCTCAAATCACCTCACCGCGTTAATTAGGCCGTCGTAGCTCACCGCCTCAGGCTGCCACCATACTGCAAACTGTCGCCAACAATCTGTTAAGGTTTTTTTTGATTCCACAATCTCTCTGTATGTTCAATTCCTGCAACTTTTGGTGCCTCGTTGTATGCGTTTGATAATTTAACCACAACTACCATGCCTGTTTAGAGAAGCTATTTATGATTAGCTTAACTATGAACTTCAATTTTTCTTTAACAGAAGAATGATGCTCAAAATGATTTTTGCTAAATTACCTACAATCTTCATGTCTCAGCTTTCAGATTTCATACTGCCTTTTCATTTTCACGGTGGTGACTGTCTTGTTTGCATTAGCATTTCCAAATCTCCAATAGGATCAATTAAAGTGAATTTAATGTCATTGTATTTATTATCTGTACTCTGTTCTTATTGAGGAATTGCTTTGAGTAAATGGCTCTGTTGTGCTGATGAAAATTCTGAAATAGATATTGTTGAATTGCCTCCCTTGAAAGATGAGTACAAGGAGGGGTGTGCTAGCTATTTTGTTATTTTGATTTAATATAGTTTCGGTAATGTTATATTAGTTATGCGATAGGTTATAGTTGGTAGCCTGTATTTGATTATTGTATTTAGCAGGGTTATTGTCGGTGGTCATTATATCGGGCAAGAACATTGTAGTTTTTATTAGCGAATGTGTTCTTGTCCGATGTAGAGGCAATTTACAGTAACCTTGTTACACATAATGATCATTATGCCCAAACCTTGTTATATTAGTTATGCGTTGGGTTATTATTTGGTGTTGTATTTGATTGTTATGTGTAGCGGGGTTATTGTCGATAGTCATTATATCGGGCAAGAACACTGTAGTTTTTATTAGAGAACGTGTTCTTGCCCGATGTAGAGGCAATTTACAGTAACCTTGTTACACATAATGATCATTATGCCCAAACTTGGTGGATCGTTTAGTGTATTTTAGAATTTATTAGTTAATTGATTTTTGTACAAAAAATATAGCTGGTTTGTTTTGACCACGTTTTGAAAACAAATATGTTTATGTGAGGATCCCTGGCAGCTGGTTTTGATGGGGAGCGTGACCACAGACTTAGTTATCCACAGTCACCTGCGGCAAGACCTGAGGTAGTAGAGTTATTCTCGGTGGAAAAATAACTTATAGGCTCTCAGATTACCTCTGGTGAGAACATAAGTTGTTTCTCCACGGAGAATAACTCTACTACCTCAGGTCTTGCCGTAGACGACTGTGGATAACTAAGTGTGTGGTCACAGTCTCCATCAAAATCAGCTCCTAGGGGTTCACATAACAAATGATTTGTTTTCAAAGTAATGCCTTGAGGAAGTGATAGGGGAAATGATGATGTTCTTCTATTGCCATTCCCTTAAAGGCATTACTGGGGTCGGCTACTAGCTCTTGTTTTATTATTGGTTGCTATTGTGATATCTTGAAGACATTCACAAATGAATAACTTGTGTTCTCATTCTCTAGAAAATGGACAAACGTGGCTATCCCATAGATCGTAGTTGGATATATGACAGGCTTAATCCCGGTAGAGGGGGGTTGAAACCAAGGTTCGTAAAGGGGGTTAAGGAGTTCATAAAGCAGGCTGGTTCACAACCTCAGGTTGCAAGCGAGGGTGGAATTAGATGTCCCTGTCTCAAGTGCATGTGCAGAAGCACACTATCTGCTGCTCAAATCAAAGTCCACTTGGGTAGGGTTGGATTCCAGCCAAATTATTGGTATTGGACTGAACACGATGAAGAAGTGCCGCATATCGATCCGAGTAATGTGCCAACTGTTGATGGAGATGTTGTTAAAGATGATCCCTTCCTTAACATGCAGCATATGGTGGACGATGTCTTCGGGCCCAACTATGACTTCGAAGGTATGGGTGACGATGGCAATGAGGAAGACGAGGAAGAGATTTTTGAGGAGCCCCCAAATAAGGACGCACAAGACTTCTATGATTTGTTAATTGCTGCAAACCAGCCGTTATACGAGGGGGCTTCAGAATCAAACTTTCGATTTGTGTCAAACTGTTGGCATGCAAATTAAATTGGAATGTTCCTCAAAAGTGTATTGATTTCTTTGCAAGCATGCTTGTAGCAGTGTGTCCTTCAAAAGATGCATTGCCGAAAAATTAATACCAAGCACAAAGATTGGTGAGCATGCTAGGTTTGAAGTCTGAGCAAATTGATTGTTGTCAAAATGGGTGCATGTTGTACTGAAAAGACAATGGGAATGATCGAGAATGTAGGTTTTGTAATGAAACACGATATCTTCCTCGTAAGATCGGGATGTGTAAGCATAAAGACGTCCCAGTAAAGAGAATGTTCTACTTGCCAATCACGCCTCGGTTGAAAAAACTGTATACGTCGACGGAGACTGCAGCCCAAATGAGATGGCATCATCAAAACAGATCTAATTCAGGCGTTTTACGTCATCCATCTGATGGGGAAGCTTGGAAGCATTTTGATTTGATGTATCCGGACTTTGAAAATGAACCACGAAATGTAAGGCTTGGTTTATGCTCTGATGGCTTCACACCTTACGTGCAAGCTTCTTCAACCGCATATTCATGTTGGCCTGTTGTTGTGACCCCGTATAATTTCCCTCCTGAAATGTGCATGACTAAACCGTTTATGTTTTTGACGTGCCTCGTACCTGGACCACAAAATCCTAAAGCAAAAATAGATGTGTTCTTACAACCTTTAATAGATGGGCTTCAGCAATTGTGGAGTGATGGTGCTTTGACTTATGATATCTCCACGAAGCAAAACTTTGTAATGAGGGCAACCTTGATGTGGACAATTAATGATTTTCCTGCGTAGGGTATGTTGTCTGGTTAGGGCACTCAAGGTAAATTGGCATGCCCCATGTGTATGAACGACACAAAATCTTTTAGGCTGAAATATAGAGGAAAAAACTCATGGTTCGACTGTCACTGTCGATACTTACCACCTGATCAGATCTTCAGAAGAAGTAGAAATGGGTTTCACAAAAATAGGGTTGAAAAGGATGGGCCGCCTAATGTATTGACAGGGGATGAAATATGGAATTCGGTGCATGGACTACCATATGTGCCAGTGGATGGAGTTCCTAAGATACCTGGCTATGGAGTTACTCACAATTGGGTGAAACGGAGTATCTTTTGGGATCTTCCGTACTGAAAAGATAATTTGTTAAGGCACAACCTAGATGTGATGCACATAGAGAAAAATGTCTTCGATAATGTCTTCAACACAGTCATGAATGATAAAGACAAAACAAAGGACAATGAAAAAGCGAGACTGGACTTGCCCCTCATTTGTGCGAGTAATGACTTGGAATTGGTCCCAAATAACAATGAAAAAATGACAAAACCTAAGGCAACTTACTGCCTATCTTCTGATGAGGCAAAGAAAGTATGTAAATGGATTAAAGAGCTTAAGATGCCAGATAAGTATGCTTCAAACTTGGCTAGGTGTGCGAATGTTAACACCGGCAGAATGCATGGGATGAAAAGTCATGACTGTCACGTTTTTATGGAGTGTTTACTCCCATTTGCATTTAGTTCGCTGGCTGACCTTGATCACTTATAGAATTGAGTCATTTCTTTAAGGCCCTATGCAGTAATACCTTGAGACTTGATGAATTGATCAAATTGAATGAAAACATTCCGTTGATCATGTGCAAACTTGAAAGAATCTTCCCACCAGCAGTATTTGATTCGATGGAACATCTACCAGTCCATCTCCCACGTGAGGCAAGGCTTGGTGGTCCGGTTCAAAATCGATGGATGTATCCATTTGAAAGGTACAATACCGTTCTCTTTTGTTTCCTTCTCCTACTTACACTACAAGAAATAGCGCACATACCGATGACCTATTACCGACGATCACGACCTGTCGAACAAAAACTGGGATTTTCGACGGCTTTAGCTATCGGTAAATCGTTACTGATGGCTAGGCCATCGATATACTCGCTTCTGGATTTTTCGACGGCCTTAGTTTGTCGGTAAATTGGCAAATTTTTAAGATTCCTGCCGGGTTTTCAAATACCGACGGGCAAGGCCGTCGGTAAGCTCGCCGGTCAATTGGCTGTTGAGATTACCGACGAGTTTGAACCGTCGGTATTTGAACGTGACCGTCGGTAAGGCCGAGTAAGTTTACCGACGGGTGGAGACCGTCGGTAAATTAAATTAAGCCGTCGGTAATGTCCTGATACAACATGAGGACGACTTTTTCTTCCCCATTCCCCTCTTTCTCATTGTTTCTCTCGTCTTCTCTCCTCTATCTCCCCTTGTAGCGCCGCCGTGTCTGCCTCCGCCACCACCGTGCGTCCACTACCCCTCTGTTACTGGTCCTCCACCACGTCTCTCTCTTTCTCTCTCTCTCTTTCTCACTGATTCGGCCACCGTGATCGCCACCTCCACTACGTGGCCGCGCCACCTCTCCTCTCCTCTGTTCCACCACTGCGTAACACCACCTCTCGACCTCGGCATTGTTCCACCACGCCGCCTCCCCTTGCACTGCCCTCTTTCTCGCACTCTCTCTTTCTTTCTCTGCCAAGCCACCACCACTACTGCCTCATTGTCTCTCTGCCAAGCCAGCCACCACCACTACTGCCAAGCCACCACCCCGCACCACCAGCTGCCACCACCATTACTGCCAAGCCACGCCACCACTTCTCTCTAACGTAATTTGAAATTTTTTATTTCGTATTTTGAATTTTCGCTGTGAAAAAAATCTTTATTTACTTGTAATTGGCTGTGAAAATTTCAGGGACCTGTCGGGATCATTGTGGGACCATTGTCGTGCTGAGGTCTTTGTTGTCATTGCTACTTCTTATTTTGTTGGACATATTTTGTGGTTAATGATTTTGTGCTTTAATTATAGTCTGTATGATCTAGGAAATGTCGTATTATACTTTGTATGATCTAAGATTTATCGAGATATATTTTGTAATTAGTATATGTTTTTATTAATTAGGTGAGCTGATTTATGGTATACTGATTATCCCGAAATTATCTGATTTATGTGAGCTGATTTATGGTATACTGATTATGATTCAATGAGCATGTGAGCTTAGATATGGTAAACTGATTGTCAGTTGTATTGCATAGTCACGGTCAATGGTTTTTTCAACTAAATGAATGGGTGATTTTTGGTTAGTGATACTTTATTTGTTTTTTAATGTCCCAAAAATAAATATGTATTTGAATTAAGTCATGTTGGTATTGGAGTAGGTAGAATGGAATACGAAGTTAGGTTGAAATGTCAAGAGGATTAATTGTGTATTAAAAAAGGCTATTAAGGTTTTGAATGATTTTTTAATCAGTAGTAATGGACTAATGATATTCTTGATGAGAAATTGAGCTCTTTATGATTTTGTAGTTAATTTTTGCATTATTGGATTTGATTTTGAGTTTGTATATGTATTGAAACTACTGCATTAAGCTCTAAACTTATTTGGTCTGTTGTGTTTGGGATATTCTGCATTTGGTTAGACAATTTCTTGAGGATTAGGTGTGTTGTTTAGATGGTTTTCATATTCTAGTGTGGTTTTGATATTCTTGTTTATAGCTTATTAGCTTCTGCTAACAGAAGAAGCTCTGTTTCATAGGCCTCTGAGACCTCCACCTCCACCTCCGCCACTCCGCCGCGCCACCACCGCCGCCACCACCGCTCGTGCCTCTATCACTACTTTGCGATTGGGGTATGCACTCTAACGAAAAGTCGGTTGACTCATTAGGTGGAAAAGGGTTGGCTGTTGACCCCCACACCGACATATTTCTTTGTTTTGCTTCATAGTTCTCTCCACAGATGGAATTTTGAATTGATGCGTGTTTTTTTATTGCCAAAAAGTTATTATGTTGAAGTGATGTATAGTTCTCTCCACAGAGGGAATTTTGTCTGATGAATATTTTATGTTAAAAAGTAGAGAAACAGATCTATTCATATAGCTAACCATTAAAAAATATTTAGATATTATTAACTAAACATGTAGTTGATTGTTCCTAAGGAAAGCTAGAAATAATACCTGAGGAAAGCTAGAAATTTCGTTCTCCCATACACAAGGCATGATGCCATCTTTTCCACCTTGAAAAGCTCGGAGCTCATCTTCAAACCAATCCCTTTTTTCGTATGAATATACAGGTAAGACCACTACAAGAAAAAGCGGGCACACCGACGACCGAAACCCGTCGACAAAAACACGCCTTGGCTTCATGTCCGCAATTGTTTGCTTTGCTTCAGGTTATCTTCTTGAGACTAATTTGTTACTTGAATATTCATTGCAAAGAATTTGCCCAAACATTTTCCTTGAAGCCCTCTAGGTAATCTCTTTTGAAAAACACATATTTTTGGCATAAATTGTTGAGTATTGAAGTATTTTTCACAAGTATGCAGTCTATGTTCTGTTAAGGTGTTTATGAAGTATTTTTCCAAATTGCAGCTTCCATTCGGGTACACTCACGAGAGGCCATGCTTGTGAGAATCAATAATTAGTGTGTTTTCAAAACCCCACATTTCAATTGGCTAAACCATACCGCAATTCCTTCGCAAGGTTCGTCTCTGTCTATATCTTAATAGCTCACTCTAATTGCATTTTTGTTACTTCTCTGCTATTTGAATTTTTATAAATTGCTTTTGCTTTGCCATTAAAGGGAGGTGAACGATGAAAATGTAGATGATTTAATATTGTTATTTTCTAAATATTGTTATTTTGCTTTGCCATTAAAGGGAGTTTGGGAGAATGATGAAACTGCAGAGGATTTAATAGCTCGCTCTAAGCCTAATTTAAGGTTTTTGCAGTATCTCTTGTGAAGGAAAAACGAAAATGATGATTTAATTGGAACTCAAGCCTCTAATTAGATGATATGTTAAACTCTAATTTTGTTTACCCTAAAATCTGCCTAAAGCTGTTGATGGAGTTTAGACATATTATTATCATTTCATATGTAATTGATTTTTGCTTTTTGATTTTTGAGAGTTACTAACTTCATTTTCTGTCTACATAATTATATCAGTATCATGATGTTAAAATGAAGTATTTCATATTTAAAATGATTACATCAAGTGTTAGACTCATTGGACATAAGCTGAGAGCAAGTAAAGTGGGAAAAACCCAAGCTTGATCCTAGAGTTTAGGTTAGATCATGTATGGGGCTGCTACTGCACACTTCTTTTATGTTTATGGTTTTTAATTGAAATTTTTTCTGTGTGACCTCTTTGTTTTTTTTTTAAATTGTCATAATAGTACTTGCTATGGTAGCTTGTTAGTTTAACTTTTCTATGTTTTTCCAGTATTTTTTGTCCGAGGCTGCCACACTTCTCCTAGATCGCCACTGGCATCGAAGGACTCAGACGTTCTACTCTCCTTGGCACTCTCTTGTTCTGCACATTAGGTATGCACTTTCTCAAAATGTCGGTTTCTTTTGGGTGGAAAAGGGTTGGCTGTTGACCCCCCACACCGATATTTTTCTTTGATTTCCTTCATAGTTCTCTCCACAAAGGAAATTTTGAAGTGATGTATGTTTTGGCTAACAAATATACGTGAGTGAGTACTTTTGTATTCCTTACCTCTATTTGAGAGTCTAGGAAGGGTTATGATCACGAATTGGTCAGTCTCACACCCCGATTTTGTGAAAAGTTGATCATGTATGGTTAGTGATTTCGTGCTTTGAATTGTATATTATAGGGTTTAGGGTTATTAGTGATTTCGTGCTTTAAATTGTATGTTATAGGGTTTATGGTAGTTAGTGATTTCGTGCTTTAAATTGTATGTTATAGGATTATTTTGTTGTTAATGATCCTATTAGGTTTTGTTGTGTAAACCGAACCACCATTAGTAAAATGTATGATTATTGATGAAATGGATGAATGATGTAGTGACTAAAGCAGCGACACACAGTATTGAAGGACTTGTGCTTAACCCTCTAAGAATTGTCCCATTAGTACCTATTATACAATTAGGTGATAAAAGGTTTGGTTGGTTGTTGTGTACTTAAACATATGTTGATATTTAAAGACTTGAAGTAGAAAGCGGAATTGAAGCCTATGTTCCTTAGTTCCTGTCTTGTTTCTTGTCCTTGTTGTACTTCCTTTGGTGGCTTGCATCTTACTTAGAAAATGAAGTGAGACGACAAAGAAGAGAAATATGATCATCATTGCGTCTTTCAAACTGCCAATGTTAAAAACACAAACCTACTGACAATACATTATACATATGTTAGATTGGCCCTGGGTAAGAGGAAGAGATCAAGTACACTACTCACAACTACTCCACTACATTCACTAGATAAACATTGAGTCACCAGTAATTAATTTTCCAGTGCAAGTTTGGCCTTCCTAAGTGCTTCCTTCAATTTGCTTTGCACATCTTTGTACTTCTTTCCCTTGCCACTTCTGCTTGTCTAATTCTATCCTTTAAGAGGATGTCAACTTCCAACCTGTTTGTTTTTAAATGACCAAGTCAATTTTCTACTTCTATCATCTCTACTTTTGATTTTTAGTGAATCATTTGCTTTGCATCCTTCTTTACATGTGAATCGTGCATAGAAAATTAACTTAACTATTATACAAAAATTGTTATGTTAATTATTGATGAAATGGATGTTTGATTATTGTTATTAGTATAGGAGAAAAGCTTTAGCTTCCTGTTTGAGGTTCAATATATTATTGAGTGCATGTACTCTTTTAGGGTACCACGTGCTCATTGTATATTGAACCTTAAATTGTCCAAATCGGACAGTTTGGGAAAAAACTTTTTCTTTACTCGTATAATAGTTGCCGCTTAATTCTCGTATCTTTATATTTGATGAACTTTCGATTCGATTCATTTCCTATGGTTCTCTGGGTGCATTCTTGGTCGCAGTATTCATAACTGCGATCATTTAGTGTACTCAGAGACCAATGGGAAATGCTGCCAAACTTTTGTCAAGTATAAGATATGAGAATTAAGGAATGACTATTATACGAGTTCTGAAAAAGTTTTTCCTCAAATGGGATAGGGTCATACCATTTAAAGAAATAGAGCGGTTGTAAGAACGTCGTGCTGCTGAAATTGTCATTTTTTTTGACATGCAGAAGATGAAATTTTTCCCTTCGAGTTGTAGTTGGATGTACGATAGGTTGTATCCAGGGAAAAGGGGTTTGAAACAATCTTTTTGCGATGGGATTGATCACTTTGTCCAAGTCGCAATGGCACATGAAGATTTAAAAATTAATGGAGGGATTAGATGTTCGTGCCTTAGTTGCGATTGCAGAAGGATTAAGAGCCCAGGTGATGTCATATATCACTTGCAGAATGTTGGATTTAGGCCTAACTACTGGATTTGGACTAGACATGGTGAAGAGTTGCCTCGGGTTGATTTAGGGGTTGGCGATACAGGTGCTTGGCGATTGCGTGCGTCACGGGATATGGTGAGCAGATTGAATTGATGCAAGATATGGTTTGTGATGCCTTGGGGGTCAACGTATCATTCGAGGAGCAACAATATGATGACACAGATGAACTTCCAAACGAGACAACACAAAATTTTTATAATCTCTTGTTAGAAACAAATAAGCCGTTGTTTGAAGGGTCTGCAGACTCTAAGTTATCAATGTGTGTGAGGCTTTTAGCCCTTTAGTCAAACTGTGGTGTTACGGATGTTTGCTTGGATCTCGTAACGAAGATGATGTTTGACTCGTCACCTATCAGAGATGGTTTGCCAAAAAGTTATTACGAGGCTAAAAGCTTAGTGTCCAAGTTGGGGTTGGAATCTAAAAGGATTAATTGTTGTGTGAGAGGGTGTATGTTATATTACGACAATGAATTCGGTAAAAACGATGGCGCGCTGGTTGAATGCAATTTTTGTGGTGAGCCAAGGTATATTTCACACACTGATAATGAGAAGGGTAGACAAAAACTAGTTCCACGGAAGGCAATGTTTTATTTGCCAATTATTCCAAGGCTGCAGAGAATGTTTGCATCAACACAGACTGCAGACAAAATGACGTGGCACTATGAGAATAGAATCACTTTTCAGGTATGTTGCACCACCCATGTGATGGTGAAGCTTGGAAGCACTTTGATCGTGTGCATCCCGAATTTGCAGCAGATCCACGTAATGTATGACTTAGCTTATGCTCTGATGGTTTTACCCCGTATGTTCAATCAACGGCAAAACCTTATTCTTGCTGGCCAGTTATTCTTACCCCATACAATCTTTCTCCCGAAATGTGCATGTCTAAGCCTTATATGTTCTTGACTTGTATTATACCGGGTCCAGATAATCGAACAGATGGTATTGACATCTACTTACAGCCTCTCATAGACGATCTCAAAAGGTTGTAGAATGCCGTTTTGACTTATGATATTGCACGAAAGAAGAACTTTACAATGAGGGCAGCTCTGATGTGGACCATTAATGACTTTCCTGCATATGACATGTTGTCTGGTTGGGGTACTCATGGTAAAATGGCATGTCCGCATTGCATGGAGCATACAAAGGCCTTTATGTTGAAATTCGGGGGGAAAAGTTCTTGGTTTGACTCACATCTCAGGTTTTTACCAGGTGATCATCCATTTAGACGGAATAAGAATGCCTTCAAGAAGGGGGAAGTTGAATTAGATGGCCCACCCCCAAGGTTGACATTCGAACAGAATTTTGCCAGAGTTATGGATCTGCCAAAAATCACAGGTCATGGTAAATTGGATCAATTTGAAGGATATGGACAATGGCATAATTGGACTAAAAGAAGTATTTTTTGGGATCTGTCATATTGGAAAGATAATTTATTGACACACAACCTTGATGTTATGCACATTGAGAAGAACTTTTTTGACAATGTGTTTCTCACAGTGATGAACATTAGAGGAAGAACAAAAGACAATGATAAGGCCAGACTGGACTTACTGCTTTACTGTAGGCGAAAGGACTTGTATTTGATGACTCGGTCGGATGGGAAAACCCTAAAACCCAAAGCCTGTTACTCTTTAACTGCTGAGCAAGGAAGGCCAGTCTGTCAGTGGATAAAAGAACTTCGAATGTCAGACGATTATTCTTCTAATTTGGCAAGATGTGTCGATGTGAACAAAGGAACCCCGATTGGGATGAAAAGCCATGATTATCATGTATTTATGGAGTATTTACTTCCTATTGCATTTAGTTCCTTGTCATCAAATGTTTTAAATCCACTTACTGAACTCAGCCAATTTTTCAAAGATTTGTGTTCTGCAACCTTGAGAGAGGATGATCTTATAAAGATGGAGCAGAACAAACCAATCATTCTTTGTAAGTTGGAGAGAGTATTTCTCCCTGGTTTCTTTGACTCTATGGAGCATCTCCCAGTGCATCTTGCACATGAAGCTAGGCTTGGTGGACTAGTTCAATACAGATGGATATATCCATTTGAAAGGTAATATAATAAAATATTCTTTAAAATAAATATTCACTTGAAGGGTTAAATGTATCAATTTATATCATCAACCTTGTTATTTTGTAGATTTATGGGTGACTCAAAACGGTCGGTAAACAATAAGGCCAGGGTTGAAGGATCTATTTGTGCAACTTACTTACATCGTGAGACAATCCATTTCTGTTCCCATTATTTTTCGAACTTCATGCTGACACCAACAAATAACAGGAAAGAAATAGAAATTGAAAGTGAAAGACACCCGCTAGCCTTATCAGTATTTTGCCTTCCCGGTCGTCATGCTGGAAAGGAGGTGACTTCCTGGTTAACGGGAGAAGAGTGGAAGTCAGCCTCGTTCACGTGTTGATCAACTGTGCCGAAGTATCACCATATCTTATGTATGTATCATTTTTGAACGTGAACACAAGAAGGGGGGTTGAATTGTGTTTACAACTTTTCGCAAACTTTAAGTTAAAAACACTTAGAACAAAAGTTTTTCAAAACTGTTTATATATCGGATGCTGGAAATAATCGGACGCTGGAAAAGCAGTTTGTGAAAACTTATTTTTAACACACCAAGATAAAGAGAAATAGAAAGCTATAAAGCAAAAGACACAGAGATTTATACTAGTTCACTACCAAACTGGTAGCTACGTCTAGTCCCTTCGTTCCTGAAAGATTTTCCATTATAATCAACCTGATTACAATTTCCTCAAGAGTATTCTTCTGTCACAACTTGACAATACTCTCAACTTCTCAAAATGACTCAGTACAATCGAGCCTTTGAGGATACAGCCTTAACTAGGCCAAAACAACTTTTACAAGTGAGTTGAAATACAGTAAAAAATTAACTCTCATAGAGAGGATAAAAGATTAAGCTCAACTATAGAAAAACTTTCTAAAAGAAAGGGTCGGACGCTGAGTTCAGTTCTTGTAGTCCAGAGACTTAGCACGAGACTTGGTTGCTCACAGAAGCAGTGCTTCAGAGGTTGACTCTTTGTAATGTATGGCAACAGTGCTTGTTCTCAGTAAATGAGGTAATATTTCAGCAGTATTTCAGCAAGCTTTTTCACAGTATCTCGGCACTCTCTTCAATGGATACCATGAGGTATATATAGGAGTTCCAAGGATATTACCGTTACGGTAAAGATGGCTCCTTTCCATTGAGTGAAGTAAATTCAAAAAGCTGTCTCTTTCTTCCTTTCCAGAGAATATCCCAGTAGTACATATTACCGTTTTCGTACTACCTTGCTTTTCACAATTGCTTGTACGATTTTTGTCTTTTAGCTAAAGGTGTCACCTTTGATACCTCGTACAACAATTTTAGCACTCAGAATCAATTTCGAAATTCGTTCCAGAAACTTCTGAGAGGAAGAGCAGCAACGTGACTAACACGTGATTTGAAATGAAGTTCAGACGCTCGCTCAGAATTGGAAGTTTGGACGCTTGTAGCAATTGGATAAGCCTAGTGTCATAAAGAGAAAATTCCATACGCTCACAAGGATGAGCCGGATGCTGACACATAGAATGTATCCTTCTCTTGAGAATTACTTTCTTCTTGCTTGAGTGGCTTAGAATATATGTATTATTAGTATCTGCAAACTTCAAGAAATGTTAGAACATAAATTGTTCTCTTGTGAATACTTTGTTATCATCAAAATTAATGAGGGTCTAAACTTCTCAATCGTTTAGGTTCCAACAATCTCCCCCTTTTTGATGATGACAAACATCTAAGGTAGATGAACAATTTAGTTTAAAAAAAAAGACATCAAAGGTCTCCCCACAGATTTAACAGTTTAGATATATATGAAAAATTCAGGTATTAAGGCAATTTTTGGTAAACAAATTCATTTAAGTGATTGCGAAAAATCCGTAGATGTATCAGAGCATATATTTAATAAAGTTAGATCGGATGCTGATTATATACCAAATAGATTGATTTAATCAAATTTATTTCATTGTACCAAAATTTATTAACCATTATAAGAGTACTAGATCAATGAATATTAGCGCACACAAATGCTATGTATGAAATGCTATGCATGATACTTTAGTTCCAGTGTATCCATCGGACAGTGAACATCGGATGGTGAATTATCAGATTTTCACGTGTTCAATATACCTTTCTTTCGTGTTCATCATACCTTTCTTTTACTCCCCCTTTTGTCATCAGACAAAAAGAGTGTAAAAACACATCATAGTCAAATTAAGACTTAGAAAAATTTGAATAGAAATTAGATCAAAACTAATTATATATATAAGTGTATCAACCGAATAGAACAGATTTTATATAACACACAAGTAAAAAAAAATTTCAAGGGTTTGGAAGAGGTGGAGGTGGGATATTGAGACGTTCATAGAGTAACTTCAGTGCAGTCTCCAGCTGAGTGACCTTCAAGTTTGTAGCCTTCATTTCTTCAAATTCTGCTTTGGGAATGGTGACCATCTCAACTGCAGAAGTAGAAGTAGAAGGTCCGACTTGGTACAAGTGCAGACTTCATCTTCTGATGCTCTGCTAGCACCCAGTTGGATATCTTCAGTCTCAAATCCTTCTTCCTTTGAGCTCTTAAAAAGAATGCATCATTTGGTATAAACAATTTGATGAAATTTCCAAGTCTTCTGAGCTACGATTATGCGAATCTCCCATTGATGCTTTACATCTTCTGGATACAGCAAATTCATGAAGATAGTTTCTCTGTGTAGAACAACATCAGCAGTGTAAGAGTCAAACCTATTCCCAGCGTCTTCTCCCCATAAACTTCTGATAAAGACACTCAATGCTTCACAGGTGAAGGAGAGTGCTTCATTTTCTGCCAGGTAAATTCTTCTTAGATTTTCCCTGTCATCTTCTTCTAGCACTAGGGGGTCGAGGCATGGTACTATGGCTTTGTCTTTCCAAGACTCAGACCATTGACTCCAAGTAAATCCAATGTCGAAGTGCTTGGTCACATCAGCCCATTGGTCATATATCTTCATGCAGTCAAAGGTCGACATCGAGCATCCGAACATATCATCAAGTACACTTTGTTCTAAGATTGATGTCGATAACTCTGGCTGATTGTCCCAACAGTTGGAATAGTAGCCTTCTCAAGATTGCGTAGCTTTGAGGAGTCGATTCTCCATTCATCTTTCTTGAGAGAAGTCGGGTAAAACCTTACGGCATGATCCTCAGAGATCTTGGCAATCGGAAGTCGGGAGAATTCCTTAAGATTGTACTTTGTAGGTGCGCTTCTCATATTCCTTTAGCCCGATCTTCTTTGAATGGCGGCTTGCCGAGCGAGTTCCTTCCGTTTCAGGGGATAGACCAAGGTAGCCACCTTTGTCTATCCGGTACTATCTTAATGAAGCAGATGATGGGTCTCGATATTGTCCTATGACTTCAAGCCTTACGCTCAAGGCGGTGTGCCATGAAGGCGACTTCTTCATCTGTGATCCACCTTCCACATTCTTCCAACGTGAGCGGTTCAGATCGTGGTAGGGATCTAGGAAGATCAACAGAGAAGGGAATTGCTCGCCTTGGGATCTTGGTCTCAACCTTCCTTTAAATGACATTTGGAAGTGGTCTTCTCCATCCTTGAAGGTTACACTTATTGGAGCGGCAATTTCCAATCTGGCAGCTCCAGAGGTGAAGGTTTTTAAATGCCATGTGGATGGACGATCGTAGATGCTATGATATATCTCATACTTAATAAACTGTGGTTTGTATGAGATATTCTTTTTTCCACCAGCGTCTGTAGGTTTAAGGGTAAGGGTAAGTAAGGTGGGAGTGGTTTTGGTGATTTTGTAGGCTTTTGGTGAGTAGGGTTTGAAGGGATTAATGGGAGGTATTTTGAAAAGTAGGTTAAAGGGATGAGAATGAAGCTTGGAAATGTATGTAGTGAGGGAGTTATATGTGGAGGTTTGAGGTGATAAGATGGTGAGTGTATTGGTCTGTGTTTGGGTAAGGTGTTTGGGAGTTATGGAGGTTTTCTGTACACGGGTTTGAGTGTTTGGTGGTTGTGCAATAGATATTGGTGAAGCAGGAATGGTATCATCAGATGCAAAAACAGATACAGACTCATCAGAAGAATTCAGTACCTTTGGTTCAGGTTCAGATTGCCTGACCAATCTTTTGAGCTTACATGCAGGAGCGATTCTGGAGGCGGATTTGAATTTTCTTCAGAAACCGGATCTTTGAGACTTGCTTCTCGGCCACGGTTTGCTCCTTTTTCTCAGAACCTGACTGATGGGAACTCGGTCCTCATCTTCTGGTTCTTCAACAGTAGGTGCAGGAGCCACCTTCTGTTTTGTTCTTCTGGTCTCTCGTGAAGGAGACTCAACAGTTCTTTTCACACCAGTCATCGAGCTTCTGGTGGTTTTCTTTTCAGCTTCCTCTTCCTGTTGCTCTGTTTTCACCTTCTTGATCATGGACCCAGTGATCAGTTTCATTCTGACCAGACTGTTGACTCCAAAGGTGTCGGGAATTACAATGCTATCAGGACCAAAATACTTCACCTTTTCTTGATCTGGTAAAGCAGTCAGCTTGTTTATAACCAGACCCTTGACCATCATTCTAGTGAGCAGAACACCATAAGGAATGCACTTGTAGGTGTTTTTCTTGTCAGCAACACCTTTTCTCGAGTTAACCAGTGCATTAAGCAGGTTGTTGTAGATCAACCTTGGCAGGTTTACCTTGTTACCAGCCATGAAGTGTCTCATGATGAACTTCTGTTCATAGTTGACTATGTCACTAGAGCCAGCCTTCAACAAGACGCTCTTGGTGATTATTTTGTGAAGAACTCAAATGACTCTTCAAATTCTTTGCGAGGAGTTTCACCAGATTCTTTCAACTGCTTGTAGTTCTCAAACAGATCATCATTGACCTTCTCAATGCCATGAAATGCGTCAGCCCAATCTGTATAGAAGACGAGACCTTCACATGGACAACCAGTGACTTCAGAGATATTGTTGACGGTAAAAACAAACTTGTAGCCTCTCACGGTTCCTTCAAAAATACCACCTTTGTGTAAACGAGCATTGCCCCAAAATTCTTTGATCACAGTCACTAGAACCTCAACCTTGTTCCAGAAGAAATAGTGTTCCCAGCCCATTGCCTTGAAACCACTGTAGAAGTCGAAGCCGTAGAGTTTGAAGTTTTCCAAATCAACACGATTTTCCAACAAAACTTTTCCTTCAGCCATGGTGTCGTAGATAGCCGTATACTCAGAGGTTGTTACACCAGCCATGATTGCAGTTGAGATGAAGGTGATGGAGGTCTTAGGGTTTAAACACACATACAGAGAGATAGAGAGAAAGAGAAAACGAGTACGGTTTTGCAGAAAACACAGAGTGGAGCGAAAAATGTGGAGTAGTGGGAAAGTTAATAGAGAATGGTACAGTTCTTTTTCAAAATATCGCTTCGTATTTTCTCATAAAAATTAAATCAAAAAGAAAAGAAAATAAAGATTCGCCTTTTCATTAAATGCAGATGCCAAAATAAAAGTAAAAGATTTTATTGAAAACGTAAATAATCATGACTCAGTAGATATGATGAGACGCTTGAATCCTTAACACGAGTGACACGTGTGGGTGTGCTCGGACGCACGCAACCGACTTACCGGATGATGAGTTATGATGCATATGACAAATAAGATGCTTATGCACATACATGCTTATGTCATGTCAGATGCTGAGATTTAGTTTATTATCAGACGCTGAGATTAATCATTCTTCTATAAGATGAAAGTTTAAATTTCTTCTTATAAAATTGAATCTATCTTCAGCAAGGGGTTTTGTAAATATGTCACCAATCGATGATCGGTGTCTACAAATTTTATTTCTAAAATACCCTTGAACATAGTCTCTTATAAAATGATGCTTAATCTCAATGTGCTTTGCTCTAGAATGCAATATAGGATTTTTAGTAACACATATGGCGGATGTATTATCACGAGAAGATAGGAATGTTACTCTCTTTTATCAAGTAGTCTTCAAGTTGATACTTCATCCACGAAGTTGAGAGCGCAACTTCTTTCTTGAGATGTATTCAGCTTTTTGTTGAGAGTGCAATTGTGCTTTGCCTTTTGCTTGACCAAGACACAAGATTAGCTCCAAGGCTGGCGGCCTCCACTTGTGCTTTTTCTTTCAATTCGATCTCCAAAGAAAGTCAGCATCACGAAACCTACTAATTTGTAATCTTTTGATTTCTTATAAAGCAAACCAAGATTAGTAGTTCCTTGCAAATATCTAAATATTCTTTTAACAAAGACTTAGGTGTGATTCTCTAGGATCCGATTGAAACCTAGCACACAGTGCAGACGAACATAATATCAGTCTTGAAGCCGTAAGATAAAGTAGAGATCCAATCATACCTGCATGCAGGTTTCGATCTACCTTCTTACCAATTTCATCTTTACTAAGAGTGCGGGTAGGATGCATAGGTGTACACATAGGCTTGCAATCCAAAGCATCTTGAATTTCTTCAATAATTCTTTGATATATTTGCTTTGATGAATATAAATACCATCATTTGCATTGCTTGATTTGTATTCCAAGGAAGAACTTTAATTCTCCCATCATGCTCATCTCAAATTCATCTGCATAAGCTTAGAAAATTCTTTGCAAAGGCTTTCATTAGTGGCTCCAAAAATGATATCATCAACATAGATTTGAACAAGTATGAAATGCTTGTTTGAGGTTTTTCTGAAAAGAGTAGTGTCAACTAAACCTCTTGTAAATCCATTTTCCATTAAAAGGAACTTAGTCTATCATACCATGCTCTGGGAGCTTGTTTAAGACCATATAGTGCCTTTTTAAGTTTAAAAACATGTTACGAAATTCAATATCTTCAAAACCATGAGGTTGTTTAACATAAACTTCCTCAGTTATAAAACCATTTAGAAAAGCACTTTTCACATCCATTTGATATAGTGTTATCTCATGATGTCCGCAAATGAAAGTAAAATGCGAATAGCTTCTAGTCTTGCAACAGTGCAAAAGTTTCGGTGAAATCAATACCTTCTTCTTGTGAGTAGCCTTGAGCAACTAACCTTGCTTTATTTCTCACAACTTTACCATCTTCATCAAGCTTATTTCTAAATACCCATTTAGTACCAATAGCTTGCTTATCTTCTGGTAGAGTGACTAGCTTCCATACATCATTCCTTTGAACTGATTTAGCTCATCTTGCATTGCTAGAATCCACCCTTCATCTTCCAAAGCTTGATCGGTCGTCTTAGGTTCCATCTCGGAGAGAAGTGCAAAATCGGCATGCTCCTTGAAAGAGGATCTGGTCCGTCCTTTGTCACCAGGTTCTCCTATGATTTGATCTTTTGGATGATTGGTTTTGTACTTCCACTTTTTCTTGCTTGACTTCCGCTTGAGTAGAATTCTTCGTCTTGTCACCACGGATGATGAAGATGTATGTTCACCGTCTGACTTGTCACCGAGGTTTAATGCGAAAATAACTCATCTAGCTCGACATAGCGATTGTCGGGCTTCTTATCATCAAACTTGACATGAATGGACTCTTCAATTGTCAAAGTTTCTTTGTTGTATATTCTAAAAGCTTTAGATCTTCAGAATATCCCAAAAGATTCCTTTGTCGACCTTGGAATCAAACTTACCAAGTCGATCTTTAGTATTCAAGATATAACAAATACAACCAAAAGGATGAAAGTAAGAAATGTTTGGTTTTCTACCTTTCCACAATTCATAAGGAGTCTTATTCAAAATAGGTCTTATATAAATTCTATTTTGAATATAACAAGCTGTGTTTACTGCTTCTGCCCAAAAATATTTCGCAATATCAGCTTCATTGATCATGGTCCTGGCCATTTCCTGGAGGGACCTATTTTTCCTTTCTACAACACCATTTTGTTGAGGTGTTCTAGGAGAGGAGAAATTGTGGGAGATGCCATTTTCTTCACAAATTTTTTGAAAGTTCTCATTTTCAAATTCTCCCCCATGATCACTTCTAATAGAAGAAATACAGATGCCTTTTTCATTTTGAACTGATTTGCAGAAACAAGAAATACCTTAAAAGACTCATCCTTGTGGGCAAGGAATTTAACCCATGTCCATCTGGTAAAATCATCAACAATGACTAAACCATATTTCTTTCGAGTTAAAGAAATTTGTCCTTGTGGGACCAAAAAGATCAAGATGTAAAAGTTCAAGTGGTCTAGAAGTTGAAACAACATTTTTTAAATGAAAGGAAGTTTTAACTTGTTTTCCTTTTTGACAAGCCTCACAAAGGGCATCAGATTGGTACTTAAGATTTGGTAAGCCTTTAACAAGATTGTGCTTGTTTAATTTTGAGATTAACCTCAAGTTGGCATGACCTAATCTCTTGTGCCAAATCCATTGCTCATCTTCAACAGACATGAGACACTTGACATCTTGTTTTTCAAGTTCACAAAGATCAATTTTATAAACATTTTGTTTCCTCTTTGCTGTAAAGAATATAGATCCATCGTTTTTGCTTTTTACTAAACATCCAGTTTCTGTAAAGACAACACTATTACCACTGTCACATAATTGACTTATGCTCAGTAGATTATGTTTCAGTCCTTCAACATATAAAACATTATCAATAGAAGGAAGAGAGCCTTTACCTATGCGACCAATTCCAACTATTTTACCTTTCTGGTTTCCTCCGAAACCAACGAATCCGGCTTCTCTAGGTCTTAGTTCTTGGAACATATGCTTTTCTCCCGTCATGTGACGCGAGCATCCACTGTCTAAGTACCAAGATTGGTGTGTTGACTTTGTTGCTAAGCATGTCTGCAACATAGACTATTTTATCTTTAGGTACCCATATCTTTTTGGGTCCTTTCTTGTTAGTTCTTGAAGGAGGCTTATCCTTCACAGTTTTAAAAACATTACATGCACTTTTCAAATGACCAGATTTATTGCAGTAAGTACAATGTAAGCATTTACTATAACTATGGGATTTATCAGATGCTGAATCATTTTTCAAAAGGGGTTCATCTGATATATAACCAAGACCATGAGTTGTCGTTTTACTGACACCCCAGGTCATTGAAGCTTGCTTGCTACGAGTTACACTTTCTGCAAGAAACTTTTGAAATGCTTGTTCATAGTCATTTGATTTGCAGTTAGGATTGCCTGTAACTGCAGAACTCTTAGCTTGAGAGCTCTCAGCTTCTGGTTGCTTGTTAGCTTCCAGACGTTGGTTATCAACCAGACGCTGATTTTCAGTTTTCAGCTTCTGGTTCTCTTCACTGAGTACAGAGTTTTCATTACGTAAAGAATGAAAATCTTGTGATAGTTTTAAAAATTTCTTTTTCAAATTCTTATACTCAGTAGAGAGAGTGGCAGAGTCCTTAAGAAGATCATCAAAAGCAAGTTGAAGTTCAAAGTAGGAATCATATACTATTACCTCTTCAACTTCTTCTTCTGAGTCAATGTCAGTGTCTGCCATGAGGGCAATGTGAGCTTCTTCTTCTTTATCTTCCTCAGAGGAGGATAAGTCAAGATCTTCCCATGTTGCCATGAGACCTTTCTTCTTTTTCTTGAAGGAGCTTCTTGTGGACTTTTCTTTAAGATTAGGACACTCGGATTTGAAATGTCCATGCTTCTTACATTCATAGCAAATGACTTGGGCTTTGTCCTTGTCTTTGCTCTCCTTCTTGTCCTTTGAATCTTTCTTCTGAAACTTCCTTCTGAAGTTTCTTTTCTTCCACATTCTCTGGATCTTCTTAGATATGAATGCTAGCTCATCGTCTGATCCATCAGAATCTCCTTCTGAAGCTTCATCATTTGGTTCTTCTTCTTCAGCTTGAAAAGCTTTAGAAGTACTAGGTTTATGTTGATTAACTTTTAAAGCAATAGACTTACTCTTCTTGGTAGGTTCTTCTTCATTTAGCTCAAGTTCATGAGCTTTCAAAGAACTCATAAGATCTTCAAGCCGAAGAACATTTAGATCTTTTGCTTCTTGAATAGCAGTGACTTTGGGTCTCCACTGCTTAGTCAAGCTTCTCAAGATCTTTCTCACATGATCAGGTGTAGTATAACTTTTTCCAAGGGCCTGCAACCCATGAACAAGTGTTTGGAACCTTCCAAACATAGTTTCAATGTTCTCTCCATCTTCCATTCTGAATAGCTCATACTGGCGTACCATCATGCTAGCTTTTGTTTCTCTTACTTGGGCAGAACCCTCATAAGACAACACAAGAGAATCCCAGATTTCTTTGGCAGTATCAAACTTACCACATTTATCATATTCTCTTTCTGTCATAGCACAGATGAGAATAAATCTAGCCTTCTGATTGGTTTGATATCTCTTTTTCTGATCATCAGACCAGTTTTTCCTAGGTATTGCAACGCCAAGGACATTAGCGGGAGAAATGTATCCGCTTTCAACTATATCCCACAAATCAAGATTTTGTGCCTCAAGGAATGCTTTCATCTTATCTTTCCAGTAATCAAATTTTTCTCCATTGAATAGAGGAGGACGGTTCATATGACCACCTTCAGTAGACATGTTCACAATATAGGATCTTTTCTCTTGACACTGTTAAGTGCTCAACCAAGAGGCCGAGCTCTGGTACCAACCGAACGTGAACACAAGAAGGGGGGTTGAATTGTGTTTACAACTTTTCGCAAACTTTAAGTTAAAAACACTTAGAACAAAAGTTTTTCAAAACTGTTTATATATCGGATGCTGGAAATAATCGGACGCTGGAAAAGCAGTTTGTGAAAACTTATTTTTAACACACCAAGATAAAGAGAAATAGAAATCTATAAAGCAAAAGACACAGAGATTTATACTAGTTCACTACCAAACTGGTAGCTACGTCTAGTCCCTTCGTTCTTGAAGGATTTTCCACTATAATCAACCTGATTACAATTTCCTCAAGAGTATTCTTCTGTCACAACTTGACAATACTCTCAACTTCTCAAAACGACTCAGTACAATCGAGCCTTTGAGGATACAGCCTTAACTAGGCCAAAACAACTTTTACAAGTGAATTGAAATACAGTAAAAAATTAACTCTCATAGAGAGGATAAAAAATTAAGCTCAACTATAGAAATACTTTCTAAAAGAAAGGGTCGGACGCTGAGTTCAGTTCTTGTAGTCCAGAGACTTAGCACGAGACTTGGTTGCTCACAGAAGCAGTGCTTCAGAGGTTGACTCTTTGTAATGTATGGCAACAGTGCTTGTTCTCAGTAAATGAGGTAATATTTCAGCAGTATTTCAGCAAGTTTTTTCACAGTATCTCGGCACTCTCTTCAATGGATACCATGAGGTATATATAGGAGTTCCAAGGATATTACCGTTACGGTAAAGATGGCTCCTTTCCATTGAGTGAAGTAAATTCAAAAAGCTGTCTCTTTCTTCCTTTCCAGAGAATATCCCAGTAGTACATATTACCGTTTTCGTACTACCTTGCTTTTCACAATTGCTTGTACGATTTTTGTCTTTTAGCTAAAGGTGTCACCTTTGATACCTCGTACAACAATTTTAGCGCTCAGAATCAATTTCGAAATTCATTCCAGAAACTTCTGAGAGGAAGAGCAGCAACGTGACTAACACGTGATTTGAAATGAAGTTCAGACGCTCGCTCAGAATCGGAAGTTCGGACGCTTGTAGCAATTGGATAAGCCTAGTGTCATAAAGAGAAAATTCCAGACGCTCACAAGGATGAGCCGGATGCTGACACATAGAATGTATCCTTCTCTTGAGAATTACTTTCTTCTTGCTTGAGTGGCTTAGAATATATGTATTATTAGTATCTGCACACTTCAAGAAATGTTAGAACATAAATTGTTCTATTGTGAATACTTTGTTATCATCAAAATTAATGAGGGTCTAAACTTCTAAATCGTTTAGGTTCCAACAATTTTGACCACTTTCAATTTCTTTTATCCATAACTACTCATGATCATTTGTTTTCAAATGAATTGATTAGGGCATTCTTGTTAACTAAGCCCACAGCCGTACAAGACCCTTGTGCCTATATTCATGAATATTTCCCAACGTGGTTTATGAACTAGGTTTGTATTTCTAGTCCTATTTCAACTATTTATTGTTTGAAAATACAAAAGGTTGTTTGAAAAAAGGAAATATAAATCACTTGTGCATGTGTATACGTAGGTGTACAGTGAGCCAGAATCGCCTCAAATCGAACACATGAGAAATTTATCTCATGGTCCTAAATCACGTGTAAAAGAATGGCACATGTTTTTCGTAAACGGATACAAATTTCAAACCCAATCAAAAACAGAGGGAAAAAATAGTTAACAGTGGAGTTTATGTAAAAAGTGCCACAGATGGAGGTGAAGACGACTTCTACGACGTGATTCAACATATATATGAACTGGCGTACAATACTTTAGACTACACTAAAAGAATAGTGTTATTTTTTTGTAATTGGTTTGATCCGTAAAGTAGAGGTACAAGAGTGGATCAAAAATATAATACTGTTGACATATGCATGAGCAGAAGATACAATGTTTGATCCGTTTAACATGGCACAACATGTAAGACAAGTGTATTATGTCCCATACCCATCAACTCGAAGGGACAAACAAGGTTGGTGTGTTGCAATAAAGACTAAACCAAAGGGTCACATTGAAGCAAATGATCCACAGGAAGAAGTGGCTTATCAAGTGGATGAGATGTCTGATGTCAACGTAATAAATGAAGTGGAACCCATTTCTTGGCTATGTGACAATCCAATCACATATGAAGATGTAGATGAAGATGAGGAATTAAATGAAGAAGTGGCAGAGCCATCAAGATCTGAAGACGATGCTGAAATTGTTTAACTTTTTACAATTAGTAAAATTAATGTCTAACAATATATTTTTATTTACTGTAACCGATGTATAAAATTCTTTTAATTATTCTCGCCATATGGATATTTATTCACGTATTCTAACTAGAATATAATATTACAACCGGCGTCTGTTAATCTAAGTGGTAAGGAGTTTAGTTTCTTTTAATTAAATAATGTCTCGAGTTCAAGTCTTTGAATGGTAAAATAGGTGTTAGAAGAGTTTTGCCTTAATATGGGTTCACACAGCTCGACTCAAATTATACCGAGAGTCTAAATCAAAACAAAAAATATGTACTACGATGTGACACTATATGGGATAATTCGTAGATATACAATTTGAATTTCATTATTATGCATTCACAATGTAAAAAGTTATGCACATATCTAATCATATCTCACTATGTAGATATTTATACGTATTTTGAGAAATATTACTGAGACACGACACCATAGCTAAATATAATTGGATGTTTGTGTAAAATTTTTTGCCTTAGTACCAAAAAAAAATACTGTGAAGGGATGTAACTTGTTTATTTTTATGGAATTCATTTGTAATATTGTTATGCTTAAATACATTATTTCATGACTGTTATTGTTGAATTGCTCTATAGACATATATGGCATCAGGAAGTGCAGGGTCCGACCACCCACTGGTGGTCAACGGAAGGGGAAGTGCATCGCCATCGACCCCGCTCGTTGTCGTCGGCCGAACATTATTAGGATTGACGATGCTGGCTATGCGACGTTGTCATCCACACAACGTCCGCGTACATCTACGCCTACACAGGCTCCAGCTCGTTCGGCCCCTACACAGCCACCAGTGCGTTCGGCACCTACACAACCTGCAGGACCTTCTGTTTCGACACCCCATTTGTCACCCATTCTCATGATCCCTAACCCGGGGTTCCAGCAGACACATGGCGCTTCTTCCTCCTATTTTGTGCCTGAGACGGCGCCCGACACTCATATGTCCGATCATGACTATAGTACGAGTCATACACCTGATCAGACCGAGGTTGAGCAGGACGGGGATGAGCAGGAGGAGGTTGAGCAGCAGGAAGTTGACCAGCGGGTCGCTGATTATATTGAGATGCTGCATGATGGCCGAGTTGCTATATATATATATATATTTTTTCTCTTGTTTGACATCTTGTTATTTTTCATATTCCTTCCCTCAAAGCTAGCTGCGACGGCTATCACAGCGGTAATTGAGGATAATTACCACACGTTTTGGCCCACCTGGAAGAAAGTGAAGGAGGATGCGGGGGATCATATGTTCAGATCTTTTGGAGTAAGTTGTAATTTTTATTTTGTTGCATAATATTTTTTTATTTCATAAATTTCAATTATGTTTAATAATGTATTATATTCATACATGAGAGGGTTTCATAGAAGGAAGAGGATGAGGAGCAGATTGAGAGGAACTTCCATATGAAGGCCTCCCACCGCCTCTCTGACATGAGATGCCCGCCTCAGTGAACAGCCCCACTGGATAGGCGATCAGCTCTGGCGGCGATTGCGAAATCTTGGAACTCCTCAATTCAAGGCGTAGCGAAGGCGAAGAGGAATAGAGCCTCTGAGAAGGGTGGGAGTTTGCACACCGGAGGTTCGGTCAGTCAGGCGCAACACGCAGCTTGATTTGTACGTTTTATATTATTATTATTATTATTATTATTATTATTATTATTATTATTATTATTATTATTTAGTTATTATTATTATTATTTAGTTGTTATTATTATTATTATTATTATTATTATTTAGTTGTTGTTGTTGTTATTATTATTATTATTATTATTTACTTGTTATTATTATTATTATTATTATTATTATTATTATTTAGTTAAGGTTTTGTATTAAATAATTACAGTCAAAGCGGTTGGGTAGAGAGGTACAGTTGCACGAGCTCCATCGTGCAACTCATATTAGGAAGAGTACTAGTGATTTTGTTGATGAGCGGTCTAGGTGGACCCAAGTAATTATAAAATATAATGAATAGTTTTTTAATAATGTTTATATTGTTTTTTGACAAAAAAAATTGACTTATTTGTATATGTTTGACAGGAGGAATTTGAGGGGCGGATGTCTCAGATGATGTCTCAGACATCATCATGTTCCCCCACTCAGAGCCCTGAGGATCCATCTGCACCGTTCAGGGTATGGGTTGATGTTGTTGCGGCAAGAAGAAGGGTCGCCTATACGGTGCTGGCGACCTCGCCGGCAACTACAAGAAAGGTGCTCGCCGCCTCAACATCGGAGAGTTGTCGAGTAGTCGTGCTGTCACTGGTCGCTCTATCGCGGATGAGCAGGAGATAGCGGACCTGAAGCGGGCCATGGCCGAGCAGCAGTGGATCACGGCCGAGCAGCGGGAGGACTCCCGTCGGACGAGTGCCATGTTGGCTGAGGTGCTGAAGCGACAGGAGGAGTTGTACCAGTTGCTAGCTCGCCAGGCGCCTCCTCCATCGCCTCCGCCTTCGCCTCCTCCGCCTCCTAGTAACGATGGTCATGATCAGGACTACTAGGACTATTAGTTCTGTTTGTACTTATAGTTTTTCATATTTTCCGATATATTTTTAGTTACCGTTGATCTTTGTTCGTCGGTTTATTTATTTATTTATTATTATTTTTTAATTATTACTGATCTTTTTTGTTTACGTTATCACATTTTTAAATATGGGAATAAATTAAGAATTAAAAGTAATAAATATAATTAAATTAAGTTACTAGTAATAGTTAATTAAATTAATAAATAAATATTTTTTAATATTGGAATCAATTATTTTTAATAATTAAATAAATAAATAATTTAATAAATTAAATTCATTAATTACAATATTTCAATTAATTAAATTCATTAAATTAAATAAATATTTCAATTATCTTTTTTATTAATTAATTAATTCAATAAATTAAATTAAATTATAAATTAATTTAGTCATTTAATTTAATATTTTAATTTAATAAATAAATTAATAAATTAAATTAATTACAGAAATTAATTACTTAATTAATTTTTTATTTAAAAAAAAGGATTTACCGACAGCCACGGCCGTTGGAAATGTTTTGCCCAATTACCAACGGTCAAAGTCGTCGGCAAGTTTCGACGGCATTAACCATCGGTATTACCGACGGCCTCGAAAGCGCCGTCGGTAGGCATTTGCGACGCCCGTTTTACCGACGGTCTTTTGTCCGTCGGTAATCCGTCGGAAATTCTGCATTACCGACAGCTTTTTGGGATTACCTTTTCGATATTGGTAATCCAATGTACAATATTGTTTTTTTCAGAATGATGAGTGATTTTAAGCAGTCAGTAAAAAACAAGGCCAGAGTGAAAAGCTCAATATGCATGGCCTACTTACACAGGGAGACAACATATTTTTGTTCCTACTATTTCAAAACAGTATCACTGTACGCCACAAGTCAACGTAATGAAGCTATAAGATTGGATGATGTCGTGACATCAACCCTGTCGATTGGCAACCAACTTGGACGTCCTAGTGGGCAACATGAAATACATTGGTTGAGTGATGCTGAATGGAGGTCTGCTCATGTGCACGTCCTCATCAATTGCAATGAGATTAAGCCGTATATTGAGTAAGTAATATGAAACTAAACACATACTCTGTTTTTACCAAATATATCTTTGATGGATTCTAATCTTTTATTGACAGTGGTTTTTTGCACTATCACTCCATTAATGAGGAAGATCCATCAGCTCAAACTCGTATATATGGGGAATTTCCAGAATGGTTTCGGGCCTATATAAGTGACTCCACGAGGGGTTTGGCTAACACTTTTTCGTAAAAAATTACATAACACGTTAACCTTATTGTGAATTTATTGTTTGAATAGGTTACTAATCGGGGTATTAGTCACTTAAATCCCTGGAAGTGTTAACTCGGTGTCATTTTAGTCCCTAAAAGTATATAAACTCCAAAATAGTCCCTGTAAGTGTGCTCCGTCTGTCACTTTGGTCCCTGCCGTTAATAATTTCATTGACTCCGTGAGTAATTAGTCACTTTGGTCCCTGAAAGTGTAAGTCGGTGTCACTTTAGTCCTTGAAAGCATATAAACTTCAAAATAGTCCTTGAAAGTGTTCTACGTTTGTCATTTTGGTCCCTATCATTAGCCATTATTTTGAAATGAGAGACAATCAAATGACTAATGGTAGGGACTAAAGTGATAAATGTAAAACACTTTCAGGGACTATTTTGGAGTTGTTACTCTTCCAGGGATCAAAGTGACACCGAGTTACACTTTCGGAGACCAATGCGACCAACTACTCACGAAGTTAATGAAATTGTTAACGACAGGGACCAAAGTGACTGACAGAGCACACTTATAGGGGCTATTTTGGAGTTTATATGCTTTCAGGGACTAAAGTGACATCGAGTCACACTTCCAGGGACTTAAGTGACCAATGCCCCGTTACTAATCCGGCAAATGGCGTGAGTGATCCCAACTTGATATCACTAGCTTGGGGTCTAGAGTCAAGGGTCATAAGTTGGCACAAGTATTTCATCAATGGGTACAAATTTCACACACACACACTTGGACCGTGGGTAAAAAAACCATAAACAACGGAGTCTATGTGAAAGGGGTTAAAGGAGGAGGAGGAGATGATTTCTACGGAGTAATCCAACATATATTTAAGTTGGAGTATCATAGATTACCTCACAAGGTAGCCTTGTTTTATTGTCAATGGTTTGATCCCAGACGGAATAGAGGAATAAAAGTTCATCCGCAGTATGATATTGTAGATATCAAGATGGGCAGGCAATATGATCGCTATGATCCATTCATAATTGTACAAAAGGCTAGACAAGTGTATTATGTACCATATCCAGAAATATGAACGAATAAACGTGGATGGTGTGCAATAATAAAGACAAAGCCCATAGGTCGTGTAGAGGTGGATGACGTTGAGGAAGACACACCCTATCAAGATGAAGAGATGACCCACATTGAACAAATAACCGAAATTAAAGAGATGTTCGGTTTGCATGATGGAGTACATGGTGAGAACGAAGAGGTCGATATTTCGTTTGTTTTAGATATTGACATGGATTGTGAAGTAGAGGAGGATTATAGTGAGGGTAGTTATTAGACAGAGTTTGAGACTAACGCGGATATGGATGTGGATGATGAGGATGATATTGATGATGTTTGAAATGAGAGGTAAGAGAATACTACAATGACCAATAATTTATATGATCAAAACGGTATTGTGTTGGTTATTTTAGTGTATTTTATAGTTTATTATTTTAGAGTTTGTATTGGATATTGATGATTTCATAGTTCATAATTTAACTTCTTGTTAATTTATTATTTCTAACATCTTATGTTGTTTGTACATTTTAATGTTGATAGATGCCTCCAAAAGACAAAGGTAAAGCGGCCAAGATTCCTACGAGGAGGAATCAGATGATTTTGTCGCACATGGTGACACAGGCGGCTCAGCATGCACAGGCTAGCCGTGTCCAGTCACCATTGGACGACGACACATCCACACCACCCACCCATCAGGATGTGGGGCCTCCGACCCAGCAGGCTCAGGTTCCTCTGCCCGAGGCACCTATATGCATGATCCCGACTCCGGGTTTCAGTGCGATGGGTACAGTCCCTCCTCCTCCTGGGTAGGAGCAGGGTTTGCCATCTCCGACTACTCCTATAGCATCACGACCCTCGACGTCCATTTCATCGAGGCATACTCAGGATGAGGCAGCACATTCACAACCTGTACATAGTGGTCCGACGGCGCAGGATCACGTCACTCTCATCATGACCCTAAGATGGCACCAGATGGGAGGCCATACATTTATCCATTGGGGCGAAGGTACGTAATTTATCACTACTATATGTTTAACACTGTTATATATATCTATATATATATATATGTTGATGATTGTATTATGTATTTAATATTTTGTTTGTAACTTGTTTATAGATGGCTACTAAGTAAGGTGGCCTCTACGGCCCTCATATCCACAATCTAGTCACAGTTTCGGCATCCGTACCCTACCTGGGGAGAGATTCCTGAGGAGGTAGCCGATATTTGCTTCGAGAAATTTGGGGTAAGTTTGTGTTACTTTTCTCAAAAGCTAATTCAATTATTGTGTTTCGATTACTGAATGTACTCTAACTTATTTGTACTATAACATTGCAGACAAAAGTTGCCTGGTGGCCTGAGCATGAATATCAGCCCAAGAAAATTTTTAATAGTAAGGGCTCGAAGCGTCTTTCTGAGATGTTGATAGAGGTTAGGAACAAATGCCAACGCCCAGGCTGGATAGACGAGAGTGCATGGCAAACCCTCGAACAGAAACGAGATTCTCCTGAATACAAGGAGAAATCAGTACCGGGAAAGGCAAACTGTGCCTCTGCCAAGGGTGGATCTGTCCATACAGGTGGATCCATTTCCATCACTGAGCATGCCATACTGATGGTATGTTGTTCAGTTAAACACTTGATAATTGCAACACATATTTTCATTGTTAAATATTGTTAATGTCTGTTTGGTATTATTTGTTTTGTTTAAGGCAAGAGAGTTAGGTAGGGAAGTGTCGGTGGATGAGGTCTTCAAGAGGACTCACTAGAGGAAGGAGGACAAATCCTGGGTGGACGAGAGAGCCAGGGAGACATATGTAAGATTTAACATTGTATTTATTGTTTATTATTTAATATTTGATTTTGTTGTAAAAAAAGTAATGTATCCTAGTTTAACACCATTTTCTTTTGAGCAGAAGTCATTTCAGGAGGCATTGCAGCAAGCCTCTCAGCCAGGGGAGGCATCTGGTAGTGGCCCTCAGGAAGTTGACCCCTTGACTAGATTAGATTGCTGGGTCAAATCTGCTGAGGGGAAGACTCGGGGACGTCTCAATAGTGCCGAAGATATTTCCTCGCGTTATAGGCCAGGTGTCTCTCCTCTCTGACTCAGGAGTCTCGTGCGTCTGCCAGTACTACCCATGTCCCCAGTCAGTACTCCGTCGAGATGGTTGCACATTTGGCAGCCGTTGAGGAGCGAGCATGGGCGGCTGAGGAGGAGGCTCGTCAGGCAGTTTTGGATGCAGTACGGGCGGCAGAGGAGCGCCAACAGGAGCAGGTTGCGGACTTCCAGAGACAACTGAGAGAGTTGGCAAGCAGTATTACCAACATCCATTCCACCCGTCGCCATTCGGACTACGAGGAGGAGGATGAGGACGGCGAGGAGGAGGAGGAGGATTAGATTAGGTTTTTATTTGTGTTGTATGTTGACTTAACTTCACAGACATGTTTATTTTTGTCTTAACATTTATAACACTTGTATTTACATATTTTTGTGCTTTTTATATATGTTACTTATTTATGATTGTGCTGGTGGGCCATTGAGCCCTTGTTGGTTGGTGATTATCTGTATTTTGATTGTTAAAAATGCAGGTTGGGTTGTCAGAAAAACAAAAAAAAACATTTTAAATATTTAAACATTACCGACGGCTTAGTCGTCGGTAAAGACAACAAAATAACGGAGTCTCCATCGGTACGTAATCTGTCAGTAAAACCGACGATTATATCCGTCGCTATGCCGTCGATAATTTACCGACGACTAATCCGTCGGTAAACGGAAATAAATTAATTTAAATTCGTTTCATTACCAACGGTGTAGCCTTCGGTAATCCGTCGGTAAAAAACGATTATAGCCGTCGCTAATCCGTCGATAATTTATCGACGATCTAGCCGTGGCTAAATACGACCAGAACTTTGTTGGTTTCGACTTGTTAGTGACGAAGGTACCGACGGTTAAACCGTCGATAATTACCGACGGCCACACGACAGTCGTCGGTAAAATTACCAGCGAGCCAAACTCCCAGGGTCATGACGCCGTCAGTAGGCCGTCGATAAATGGTCGTTTCCGACGGTTTTCGTGGTTTACCGACGGTTAACGAATTTCTTGTAGTGAAAAGCAATAAACAAAATACGATTCATACTACAAGAATAAGAAAAACCGCGGGAGGAAATCTTGTTCTTGACTTCAAACCCTTGCCTCAGCTCTAGAGCACTCAAAACTGGCCATGGGGTTTCTTTAGCAGCAAAACGATCATTTAGAATGATGTTTACGCGTCTATTTATAGAAGGCTGAAATCGTGACACAGATTACCACATGCACGATTGTGCATTGTGTCGTTGCATGACTGTGCAACAACATACGCATCCGTGCAAGGGCTGCACGGGCCAATATGAGGCAAAGTTAAGAAAAACCATGTGTTGCCTCCTGCGAAATGCGTGTTTAACGTCCCACGCCAAACAGTATGTCAATGATTTATCACGTGCTCTCCAAGTGCAAAGCTGTAAGTGCAATTGTATTTAAAATCACTTTTTTTTTTCCAGACGCCCACCCTAACACACTAACATGCTACACTATTTGGAGGAAGAGAGTGAGGTCCACCAATCTTGTCTTATCGTTTTTAACACTGCAAGACAATTATGAAAAAGTCATCTATTTATTGGTATGGTGTGAAAATGGCAGGCAGCTTTTTCTATAAGAAGAAAGAAAGGGCTGAAAATATTTACTGAATTGAATTTGTAATGACTACTAAATGATAAGATAAAACAAACGGATGCATATTTTTCTCTGGTTCTAGGGTGTTCATGTACACATTTTACTGTGAATGCTTCTGACTGCATCTTTTGTAACTGCGTCTTTTTGTAACTGTAGCTGCAAATGGTAGTTGCACTTCCTGATCAGCCATAATGTACAACGTTCAATGTTGCTGCTTCTCGAAAATAATGATTACAAAATTGTTTGTTTTGCACAATACTATCTTTTAGTAAGGACCAATGATGATCATCTCTCTTCTTAATTTCGTTCTTCCCCATGAAACAACAAAATTCAAATTCAATATGCGTGTGTGAGATTTGATACTTACAGGTAGAGGTGTCAAAATCCCTCAAAAATAAAAATAAAAAATAGAGGTGTCAAAATGGGCCGTCCCGATGGGTTGACCCGTTTAGCCCGATATAAAGCATGGACTAGGCTAGAGAAATGTAGGCCCAAAGTAATTTTGGCCCGGCCCGAAAATTCAGTGGCCCGACATAGGCTAACCCGTGATGGGCTGGGCTAGCCCACTGGCCCGATTAATAAAATATTATATTACTTGTTATATATATATTTTGTTTTTTTTAAAACGGATATGTATCATGTATGTATGGTTTTTTGATGAACTCATTCTTCCTGGAAAGTGTAGGAAATAGGAAGCAGTTTTATGCCTAAGGAATTTTTTTTAGCTTTAAAATTATGTTTCGATCACGTAGCCTGTATTTGTTTGGAGGTGAAATGATGCGAGAGAGTGGCCGAAGAGAGAGTTAGAAGCGAGAGGCTCAACCCACCTCGTTTGGAACAGCGACGAAGTTGACGAGAGAGAGACAGAGGTGATAAATTTTTCACTTTTTTCAATCATCTCTCCGTTGCGAAGAAACGGGGAGAGAGAGTTTTATTTTTTTCTTTTTCCATTTCTACCCCTTATTCTCTCCTAATATCTCAAATTATTTAAATTTTTAGTCAAGGATATTAATGTCTTTTAAAAAATAATCAACACTTCTCTCTTCTCTTTCTCATAAACCAAACAATACCACAAATCTACTCTATTTCTCACCTATTTCTTTCTTCTTACACTCTCTCTCACCTATTTTCCTCTTCACAACTTCTCCTCGGAACCAAACACACCAGTAATGAAAATCCCAGGGGAATGTTAATTTTAGCTTTTATCATATAGCTTATATATATATATATAGGTTTTATCATGTTTCAGACTTTCTGAGTTTTTATCATGTTTACGCTATAGATAAGTTAAAAATTATTGTTTCGCTAAAGAGAAATGTTCTACGCACAGGTGGCTACGTTTCACGGCGTCAAATTAATATAGAAATGAAAATAAAAGTTTAATAAAATTAATTTTAAATTTATAAAATATTAACTTGCAATTTTATTAATTTGTTTTAATATTTTTATTAAGAAAACATATAGCCCATGGGCCAGCCTGTTTGGCCCGTAGCCCGTAGAGGGCTAGGCTGGGCCAGTATATTATTGGCCTGTAATTAAATTGGCCCAAGCCGGCCCAGCCCGACCCAAAAATGTGGTGGCCCGTCACGGGCTGGCCCAAATGGACTAGGCCGACCCGAATTAACAGCTCTACTTATAGGTACTCAACTTGGTATACTAGTTTTTGGCAAGCATATCTTATTGTATTAAATAGAATTCGAAATCTATTATTTATTTAATAAACTTAACTACAATAAGGACACATGCCAAAAAAAGCTTAATATTCATTCATTTTTCTGTCAAAAACTATTTTCCCACAAAAAACTTAATTATACTGTAGATTCTGTTTTTCTTCGCCACCAGTTTTGAACACGGGTTATCTCAGCTAGTTTGTTAAGATAGAAGAGAAATCTTTCATAATCTTGATGAAATTTAAAAACAAAATTAACTTGATAGTTCAATTAACTAGTGCTTAAATATAGGGAGCATATATATATATATATATATATATATATATATATATATATATGTATAAACTCTAAAACTTGCAATGAGTAATGAACTAGTGCAATATTGTACATGATGTTCCTCATCAAAGGGGTTTTTGTATTACATTAACACCTCCCGACAAAAACATGCAGGGAATTTAATATACATGGAAAGAAGGTTTGCACCGAATATAAGCTCCAAAGGTCAAAGGCAATGGGGGTGGGGACATGACATCTAGAATGGGGCATAGAAATCTAACAGAGAATCAAACATGTGGGACTCACAATTTGGCCTCCAAACCCAACACAACATCCATGCCGTTGTGAATGTTGCACAATTACCAAGAAGCCCTCATCAGTGTGAGGAAAGAAGTTTAGGTGAAAAAGCAGTAATGTTTTGCTCATACATTTCGTGGGTGGCAATCAATGTGTTCTGAGATTGGGAAATAAATGAAGTTTTGTTAAGGAGGACCCAGGGTATTAACTTCTTTTCATTTTATATTGTAGCAACTCTTTGTTTTTAAATTTTGTCCCACATTCCCATTTATATTGTTTGGCAGGCCCATAAATGATCGAGACAGTTAATATGCTTGAATTTAAGTAGATAATACAAAGATCGATACTCAGTACTAGTAGCTTATCTAGATCTGCGTAAGCCTATCATAGATCTCTGTTCAAGAAACCAAATATGAAGAATAATGCCAATGTGGCTTGCCAAAATTATCTACCACCAGCTACACATGATGTGTGCCCTTGGCATAGGACGCCTACCTGAACCTATTTTGTGCTTCTCTACAGGAACAACCAACTAAACCTTGCCTCAAAACTTGATTAACTACCTTAATTTATCCGGTTTTGATTAACTACGTTAATTTATCCAATCATAATGGATTTGGGGTTTACTGTACATTGAAGAATCTGTAAAATCAAGTTGCCGTAACTAACTAAATAAGTTTAATTTGTCATGTAAAGCAGATATATCATTTGGCACTCTATGCATATGCATGTATAACTATATATAACAGTAGCTACCATCAAAGTTTATGATGTCTATGCAGGCAATGCATTACATAACTTGGCACACTTTTTGTTGGTATATATATATATATATATACACACACACACACACACACACGAAAAGGAGATATTATGAAAGAAGCTGCAATTTTCGCATATGTTAATTAGAACAGAGGGAACGAGCCAGGATGCTTCTGCAACTGCAAGGATTCAAATAAAAATTTTAGTCACTGAATACAGGACAACGATGTGTTACCCAGTTTCAGACATCAGCTTTAGCTGTTGTGGAACTTTCTTTTAGATACTTAAAAAAAAAAAAAAAGTTCAAATTCCTTCTTCGAATTATTTAAATTTTAAAGAGGGTTCTGAAATTAAGAACATGTTTGTATTAGATTTTAATTTAAGGATGTCTGTATCAAAATGCACTATTGGTCATGAGGGATTGATTTTTATCACAGTCTATTCTTCAAATAAGAATGTGAATTTCAATTTTCAACACAAGGTAAAAAAAAACATATATATGCATTTGTCCACAGCATTTGATATGCATGTATGAGAATCTGAGGCAAGTCTTGAAACTCTTCAATTTGAAACTTTCTAAAACCCGCTCAAGTTTTCAAAAAGCATGGCCCACCAAGAGATGTAGTTGCTATGTTTAATACTCCTTCCGTTGCATTATAAGTGTCACATCTATAAAAAAAAAATTAGTCCTAAAATAAATGTCATGTTAGGTTTTTAATGTAATATTAATTACTTTTTTCCATTTTTACCTTCAAATTAATAATGAGTACATCACTCCCAAGTCATTATACTCTACAATGCATTTAGAGCATCTTTAGTGCAAAGCAACTAAATGGGTTGCTTAACTTGCTTTTTGTGGGCCCATATTACCACATAAGATTTAAGCAACCCATAACCAACCCAACCACAATTTGCTCCAATGGTGGTTTTTTGGAAGCAACCCATCTTGACCCCACATTTTTATATTATTTTATTTGCACTTAATTTTTTATCCAAATTTAAATATTAATTCAATTATTTTAATTAATACATATAAAAATATTAAATATTAAAAAAATAGAAATTTTGGTTTAGTTAATTTTTAGCATAATAAATTTAAAACAATAAGAAATACATAATATTAAATAATAAAAAACGATGTGAAATACATAAAGATGAGAAGTACATAATATTACATTTTAACCGAAATACAAAATATTACATAAAAATTTAATTTTAGTTATTTTCATGTCCAAACTACTCCCAATTTAATTTTATGCCAGTATACGAAGAGCGGCAGTGCGCTTCTGCAATGGTGAAAGGCCCCTTCTACCAACTGCATCAATCCTTCTCTGGAAGTACTCGTCATGATTGCCAAGTGCTTCTACGATGCGAAGGAACACATGTCTTCGCATTCGGAACCTTCGTCGAAATTGAGCCTCCGTGTATACAGGATTTTCTGAGAAGTAGTCATTGAACAATCGGTTATGTCCTTCTTCACGACTCCGATCTATCACTGTTCTTTTTCTTCTGCGCCTGATGGTGTTGTCGGCTTGTTGTTGACTCTCGCGTACCAACCTTATGACCTCCTCTTCAGTGTTGTCCTCGAGGCATTCATCTACGATTTCGTTCCAGATTGTATCAAAGTCAGTGTTTGGATCCATTATATGGATGATATGAGAAGGTGAGAAATGAGAAGAGAATGGTAAAAGATTAGAGAATAGGAGAAGATGAGAGAATGGGAGAAGATTGCACAATTTGGCTCTCTTATGTGAGGTATATATAGGCTAATTCTACAACGGCTAGTTTTTACAACGACTCAATTTTGTCCCGAACGGATCTTTTTTTCCAACAATTGGGTCAAATGGTCCAAAGTTAATTTTTTTTTTCAAACTGGGTCGGGTCAAACGGCTCTATTTTGAGCCTAAAATGTTCCAGATTGTTCCATTCATTTTTTTTTCTCTTCACCACTTTCGTCCCTTCAATCTCCCTTGTCCTGCGTCTTCATTCTTCTCCCCTGCATCCATGCCTTTTTGCGTCTTCATTCTTCACCACCTTCCCTGCATCCCTCATCTCCCTCCGTTTCTCCCCATCTCCCCTGATCTATCATTGCCTCTCCGTTGAGCCCCCTCTCCCTCGGCGCCTCATCGTTTCGCCCCATCTCCCTCGATCTATCATCGTCCTATTCCAAAACACCCATCTCCCTCACCTAGATCTATGTCAAACCCTCTCCCTCTCCCCAGATCTGCGGACGAGTAACGGCACGGCCATGCTGAGCCACAAGACAAACAATCAAGTCACTAGCGACGCAGGGAGTCACGACGGCAGTGTGTCCGACTTGGTTCTGGAGTTTTTTTTTGCATCTACTCTTCACAGTGTTGGTTCTGGATTGATTGGTTCTGGAGTTTTTTTTTTTTTTGGTTTCATGCGAGAATATTGGTTCAAGATTGAATGTATGTAGTGTGTTAAAATCTTCTTCACCAAATTCTGGTTTGTTTGAATTAACGATGATTCTTCTACACTGGTGTTATTTCTGGTTTGGGAATCAGTTTTTTTCCCACTTCTTTTCGATGATTTTTGGTGAGAACGTGAGAGAAAAAAATGAATTTTTAAAGATAACACACCGTTGGCGAGAGAAATGCCGTGAACTAAAATTTAGTTTCTACTACTTCCACATCAGTCTTCTCCAGCGCTGGTTAACTAAAAGAAACGCCGACTAAAATAAGACACGCTCTAAAATAACCCCACTAAAGATGCTCTTATGACAAATGTTAATACCCAATGGTTAATAAGGATAATTTTGTAAAATCGTTACACTCTTTCATTTATTTAAAGCTCCTCCTTAATATGTGTAAAACTTTCTAATGTGACACTTATAATGAGACGGGGGTCGCAGTACATCACACTATCCAATACTACCAAGTAACTAAAAACACAGATAGCATGCAATATTTTGGTGTTAATGTATGGTAATTAAATTTAGGCTAAATTATACTTTTTGTCTCTTGTCACTACTAGAAAAATCGAAAATAGAGACAGACATAATCCGTCTCTAAATTGACTATTTTCCGTCTCTAATCGCTTTAGCGACGGAATCAGACACGGAACTTAATCCATGGCTGTTTTTGGCGTCGCAGAGGTGTTAGCGACGGACAAAAAAATTCGTCTCTAATCAGAGACAGAATTTTTCCGTCTCTAAGATGAATTTTCCGTCGCTGATAGGAATTCAGGCTTCATAACAATTCCGTCTCTAACAGAGACGGAAACGAGTCCGTCTCTACCAGAGACGGAATTTTTTCCGTCTCTACAGAGACGGAGCTCCAATTCCGTCGCTAAACTATCAAATTTTTATTTTCCCATAATGGTCTCTAAATTCCGTCTCTAATATTAGAGACGGATGGGTTTTCCATCTCTAAATTTTATTTTTTTTAGTACATTTTGCTAACTAAATGATCAATTCATTCGATTTCAATCAACACAAATTTTAAAATTCTAATACAAAAGGATATTGACATCACATAAAGTAACAAGTGCATTACAAAAAGAAATTCGAAATATGTTTATGGCAAGTCACACTATAAACTTGTCCATAACACAAAATGAAAGATAATATATGATCTAACAATAACATGTAAATGAAACTAATCAACACAAAGGATCATCACCCATCTCATTGTTGCCATTATCATCCTCTCTTGCACGGATAAGTAAAATCTTCCAATTAACTCTCGCAAACATTTGCTCCCATTGGTTCATCTTTTGTTTTAGCGCTTCTTGTTCATGAGTCTTCTCTTGAAGTTCAGCTGTTAATGCTTGAATTTTAGCTTCTATTGCAGTAACTTGCTCTGCTGATATTGAATCAGTAGAGATGGAGGGAAAAGATTTTGAAGATGCTTTAACAATTGCAGCTTGAGATCCTAATCCAAATATGCGTCCTTTTTTGTTGATTCCTCCAACAACTTCTAAGAATATACCATTAGCAGACTCTTGGGTAGATTGCTGACTACTACCTTCACCACTTTGAAGTTGTTTCTCAACCATTTGTGTTTCGTAGATTTCCTGAAAAAAAGAGTTATTAGTATATATTTTTAGTTAAAAGATATATTACTTTAAGACTAGTGTACATTGGCGCCATCTTGAGATTGTCTGTTTTGCTTATTAGTCAATGAAACTTTTTGCCAACCCTCCTCTTGCCATTGAATCTTTAATTGTTCTAAATTGTCTTCACCAATCCAAGTACCTTGATCTTTACCACTACGCACCTTGAACAAAGCATTTTTAAGTGCAAGAGATCCCCTGCTATTAAAGCACTTTTACGATATTGTGTTTATCCTTTTCAAGCCATTTGTATGTTGACTACAAAACAAAAGTCATTTATACAATGAAAGAATGAACAGAAAAAGAAAATAACCAAGAGAGAATGGCAATGAAAAATGAACAACAGAAATGTTCACTGGCCAGCCATCATAATGAAATGTAAATGTTTAATTGACTGATGATTGTTAAGCATATTGCTCCTTTGAAGTCATTCTTTAAACACACAAAAAGATATTCTGCATAAGAACTCAGACCAGCAATCATAATTCACAAGGTACAGCAGATTCTTGGTATAACTGGTACAAAAGTTTTGTTTCTTATAAGAAAAATAAAAAAAATTCAGCAACGGCTAATAGAACACATAATCTATGGATAAAATATTAAGGATTTCACTGATGCGTTATGATTTATATCGATATTGACGACAAGGGAATATTCTGCTATACAATTTTGTGTGCATCACAAATGATCTTTTACATGATTTTTTTTCCTGAATATTTAAAAAAAAAATATTACTAATATTTACTCATATGCAGGTTTGCAGGAGACTTTGTCTGAATACGAAAATTGCTAGTATCTTGAGAAAATTGTATTATTTGAAAGTTTATGATATATACAATTGTTAACTTGATATTGATTTGTACAACAAAGAGAACATATAACATGTATGTTACATATTTAGTGCAGCAGCTCAGTGAACCAAGCCATTTAACTATATGATGGAATATGGTGCTTAATGAAGTTGGAAAGATAGAAGGAAAAAAATAAATTGACAGGAAAGATTGAAACTATTAGAATATTGTTGAGTTTGAAACTATTAGCAGAATGTTAGCCTTTAATGCAGTCCTCTTCAAGTGGCAAGGAGGTAATTGGAAGTTCCTCTAAGAGGACTACTAACACAGGAAAACTACTTACAGATCCTCGGAAAGCATTAATTTCTCAGTTTGAGACAGATTCATCTGAAACTAGTAGTGTGCAAGATGAACCAGAAATTTCAGAACTCACCCCTCCACCGGTAAAATTTCCAAGAGGGCTTCAAGCTGAATATGAAAGTACAGAGTCTAGTAATTGAACAAGATGAAGAGCTAACCCATGAGGTAATTGTTGACCAAAAATTCACTTGACTTAGTTGGCTAGTTATTTAATTCTTTCATTTGTGTTTTTGCAGCAAATTCATTTGCTAGAGACCAACTTGTTTCTTAATGGACTGAACTTCTATGATCATCATAGAGACATGCGGTTGGATATTGATAACATGTCATATGAGGTATGCTAATGTCATAAGGTTCTACAAATCAGTTTGTTACATCCTTTTTTCATGTCAAGTTTATTATGGTTTGTAGGGTCTATGGTTTGTTATATGAGGTATGCGGTCTATGTTCTACAAAGCAGTTTTGTTACAAATCAAGTTTATTCAACTAAAAGCTTAAAGCTATACATGCATAATGTCAAACAATACCTCAAAGTCCTCAAACCACGCATCTAACATGTCTTCATGCACATTATTCCAAGATGTCTTCATTTGTAACCCTTCTCTTATCAGGACCAACCCTTTTAACCATCCACTTGCGATGCTCGGGAACTTCCATTTTTCTCTAATTTAAAACAAGTGGAATGTAAATCACAATAGAAAAATTTATAACTAACTTCATAATATAGGGTTATGCTCCTTTAATCACAATAAAAAGTAAGAACATGTAAATCATAATATAGGGTTATGCTCCTTTAATCACAATATCAAAATTGTTATTATCAACTAGGATAGCATGACTTGTCCTATTGATTGGCCTAACCTTTTGAATGGCTTATCCTACAAAATGACTTGTAGTCTTATAAACTAAACAGTGGGCCAGAAGGCATATGCAGTATTTGCTATTTCAAGTGCCTAATATATCAACTGAACTATTGGCATGCTCAAATATGATTCATTTCACTATTAGTGTATCTTTCAGTTTTATGAATTGCTTATATCAATTCTGACCATCTTCAACAATCCCTCTGTTCACAAAGATTTGCCTACTAACTTAAGTCACTGGCAAGATAAGTTCTTGACAGTTTGCTTGCAAATTGCACACTAATGTTATCAAAGCAACAAAAATGCCCAAAGTAAAAGGCTTTCATTGAACTACTTCTTAATATTTTTATACAATATCAAAGGCAATAGTAGCAAAAAGCTTGCTACAATATAAAAGGTCCATTCCATATGGTTCATCAAAATACATGTTAGCCAGAATTGTGAATCCATCAGACCCATATATAGATCCATCTCATGCCAATACATTCTCAAAACAAAAGTGATTATGTTATGTGTGTTAACAAAACAAACTATAGCATGGAAAAAAATTGCTACTCTGAGATGTCATCAATCAAACCCCACCTTCACCAAAAAAAAAAAAAAAATAATCAATCGAACCCCACCATATAATTTATTATCATCAAGAACAACACCACCTGACAAATGAATCAAACAGAAAGAAATATGAAACATAGAATCGAACAAACAAAGAGAATCAAAATGAAACACTTGCCTTGGTAGAGCAACAAGAAGCTCCACTGATCAACCGAAACCCTTGCACAGATCAGATCTCAGCAAACGAACCCTTCTTCACTGGCTTAACGAAAATGAGCCAAATTAGTCGCAACTAACAAAAAGAGGAAAGGGAAAGAGGCGCTGAGAGGGATTAGGGCGACAGGGAACGAGAGAAAGGGGGGCTGAGAGAGAGATTAGGCTGGGAACGAGAGGGAATGGGAACGAGAGCCAGTCTCCAGGCCGAGAGGAACGAGAGAAAGGGGGGCTGAGAGAGAGATTAGGCTGGGAACGAGAGGGAATGGGAACGAGAGCCAGTCTCCAGGCCGAGAGGAACGAGAGATTAGGCAGGGAACAAGAGGCTGAGAGGAACGAGAGATTAGGCAGGGAAGAAGAGCCAGTCTCCAGGCCGCCGACAGAACGAGAGGGAATGGGGAAAAAAAGGAGTGGCTCGATTTGGTTTCAATTAGGCATGGCAACGGGCCGGGTCGGGGGCGGGTTTTGCCTCCCCCGTCCCCGTCCCCATTTCCAACGGGTTCGGGTTTTGCCTTCCCATCCCGTCCCGATAAGTCGGGTTTCATGAGTCCCCAACTCAGCTCTAAATATGTAGAAAAATTGAAAAATTATAGTTATGATAATTAATAAAATAAAATCATAATTATTATACAATGATAAAATAAAATAAAAAACATTAAAATAAAATGTTCTATTGAAAAGAGATTAAATTAAAAATAAATAAAATATATGAAACAAAATGAATGAGTATAAATGCATAAAATAAAATAAAAATTAACAATTTATATTTAATTGGGCGGGTTCGGGTCGGGGGCGGGTTGGGTATCGACATCCCCAACCCCGTCCCACCCCCGGTCAAAGCGGGTTTTTCCCGTCAAAATCGGGTCTGGGTCGGGTGGGTACCCGCGGGTTCGGGTTCTGTTGCCATGCCTAGTTTCAATTTTTCACTAATTTGGGGAAGGGAATGAGAGGGAAATGAAAAAAAATGGAGGGATTTAATTTGGTTTAACATTTTCAACATTTAAATTATATAACTATTTAATAAAATTTGCAAAAATACTTTTAATCAAAAAAAAATGCTAAAGGATATGTGATCAAAATTAATATATATATTTATGAAATTTTTTTTAAAAATATTATGTATTTTACACTTTAATGTCATAGTAATAAATATTTTGCATAAATAATACAATATTTTTAAAATTGAAAAACAAATTATAATTATAATTATAATTATACAATAAAACATCATTAGAGATGTCATCTTTTCTACCAAAAAAAAAACCATTAGAGACGGATTGTAGTGACGGAATTGTTAGAGACGGATTTTAGTGACGGAATGGTTAGAGACGGATGTTAGTGACGGAATTGTTAGAGACGGAATTTATCCGTCTCTAACTTTGTTTTTACAATATGTCGTACTCAATTGATATGTTTGCGACGGGTTTAGAGACGGAATTTGTTTGCCACGGAATTTTTCCGTCACTAAATTCCATCTCTGAATAAAGTTTGACCATTTTCATTTCCACGTTGACCAATTAGAGACGGCGTTAGAGACAGAATATAGTAGAGACGGAATTTTTCGTCTCTATATTCCGTCTCTAAATTGCAAAGTTCAATTTCCGTCTCTACGTAGCGTTTTCCGTCTCTAATTTCGTCTCTAATAGAGACGGAAATAATTCCGTCGCTAAATTCCGTCGGTATTTTCGATTTTTCTAGTAGTGTGTGTTTATTTTTAGGTTTTGGTTTTGTCTCTTATGTATTAAAGGTTCCGAATTGGTCCCCAATGTGTCCCTCTTGTTTTATTTGTTCCGAAATAATCCCTTATGTGACAAAAGTTATATCAAAGCGGTCCCTTTTTTCTCCTTGTTTTGCATAAAAATAGACCATATTGGCCTAATTTTTGTAACATAAGGGACCACTTCGAAACAGAGTGACCACATTGGTGTAATATTTACACATAAGAGACTAACTCAGAACAAATAATACATAAGAGACTAAACTAAAATCTAAAATAAACATAAGGGGCTAAAAGTATAATTTAGCCTTAAATTTATATTGGTTTTGGCATCATGTGAAATTGAGAGAGAGAGAGAGAGAAGGGTTGGTTGTTGAGGGTGGTAAATGTGAAAATTGATGTATGATAGGGAAAAAATGGACGCATTTGGAGGAAAGTAAATGCGAAAAAATCAAAAAAATTCTGTTTTAATGAAACGCACTCCCATGCTGAAGCTAGCAATTACTCCTGCGTATTTGTCACCTGCCACAGTGACCCCGCACAGCAGAGATAGAGCAGAGGAGAGAGTGTAGTGCATTGCAATATTGCATGCATGCTTCAAACCAAATTGATACTATAAAGAAAAAATTAGAATAGTGGGAGGGAGGGAGGGATCGATCGATCATCGTAGACACGGAGATGCCGTGTGTGTCTGCACATTGAAAGCCTACTTTGATTGATAGTAATAATTATACGAATATGAAACTCCGAAGGAACGACACAATTGTTGCAGACATTTGTCTCAGTACTAGTCGTTATCTCACTACCATCTGCAAACATTTTCCTCCCACCCTCCTCATTTATTTCTACCCTCTTTTCTTTTTCATAAACACACCTACTATTTCTTCTCTTTATACTCTTTATTAGTATTTCTTTCTAGCTATTAGCACCCTTCCTAATTGTTTGCTAAAAAGCATGCTTGTTCGATTAATTGTCATCTGATCTTTGCGTATCTGATAATTTGATTATCTGTGGTCTCAGATTCTCATCAGGAAGTTAATTAAACATTGAATTGGGACTGTAAATTTGTTCTGTTCTTACCTGTGCAAATTTGATCCTTAATATATTTAGTAAGGAATGAAATTCTTAGTTTTGAGACGAAGGATTAGGGAATGTGTTTGAGCTTCACCCCAACTGGGAGCTATAGGTTCACTCTACAAGACAAGACAATAATCAAATCTTCTATTATTTATTTAAAAAACTTAACTATACTAAAGACACGTGACAAAAGCTCATTTATAATTCGTTTTCTCGCCAGAAACTATTTTCCCACCAGTAGGATTCGTTTTTCTTCGCTCAGCATAGTTCTCCCAGCTAGCAACAAGAAAAAAGTAATGGAATAATTGTGCAGGAAGATATGTAACGCAATTTTTTAAAAGTCACTCCGTGCCTTGTTATATATACATAATTCGTTTTTAAAGACATATTAGCATATTGCTCCTAATGAGGTTTTGCAGTTGGTGTCTAATGCTTTCACATTCGGGAATAATATTGTTCTAAAGTTAGCGGAAACATTGATTGTGTCTATCCCTAAGTTGATGATCTTGTATATTTGAAAGACTTCCGACCCATAAGCTTATGCAATGTGCTTGCAAAAGTCATTTCTGAGGTTTTAGTTAGAAGAATTAGGCCATTTTTAGATGAGTTTATTGGTCCTCTTCAAAGTAGCTTTATTTCCAATTCCCAATCGGGGAACTCTATACCGATAATCCTACAATTGCTCGGGAAATTGTTCATCATATGCACAAGAAGAAAGGGAAAACAATGTTATCTCCTCTTAGAAATAGACTTTTAGAAAGCTTATATAGGATTGAATGTAATTTTCATAAAATGGGTCTCAATGAGTTTGGATTCTCCCATCCTAATATTAACCGTACCATGAGTTGCATCACATCTTCCTTGTCTTTGAAATAAAATAGCAAAAACCGAACATTTTCACACCAAAGAGATGATTGAGGCAAGGTGATTTGATGTCTCTGTACTTATTTGTTCTTTGTATGGAGAAATTAGTCTTGCTTATTTAATAAAAGGTATAGGCTAAAAAGTGGCTTCCAATTGAAGGAGGGCCCTGATATAGCTCATTTGTTCTTTGCAAACCATTGTTTTTTTGTTGAAGTGTCTTCCTAATTGTGTTATTCTTATATATACCATGCTCTTTACATATATTGTTAAACACATCTCCATAAGCCATTTGTCAGTCCTCAAAGCCTTTATCTTCCCATCACACTGATATTCAACTGATATTCAACTCGGTTTTTTCCATTGCACAAAAGTTTTAAATGCCTCATCCTCATCCAAACACACAATGCTTACAGAACTCAAGTGCTTCATATTTTTCTCCACATAGTAGCCCTTGTTTTTTCAATTCTTGCATCTCGCGTTCATTGACGTGCCCAAGCCTTTAATGCCAAATGATTCCTTTACCGATGTTGGAATCTGCAACATGTGAGGTGCCAGTGATGGCATTTCGGTTTAGCACATATAGAGACCCTTTATGATAACCTAAGAGCATTTGAGCATATTCATATGATCTACACACCAATCATATAACATACACTCTTAGCATGGGCCATAAACCACCTTAATATACTTCACTAGCATTTACTAATATTAGAATTTGGGTTGGGCCTAACCCCAAAAGCTAGCTCATAGGGTGAGGGTTGTCCCCCACTTATAACAACTAATCAGGTCATCTCATTCTTCTATATGAGACTTCTAACAACTAACATTAGTAAAGGCTAGTGAAGTATTAAAGAATATGCCATATCGAAAATATAATAAAATATATTACAGTAAGCATACATAAGTAAACACATTTATCTCAAAAAGAAAATAAGTAAACACATTCAATATAAAATAATGGTAAATTCTTCCATACCCAGGAAGAAAGGTGGGTATCGATACCCATCCGTGAAACAGACAAAAATAATCTCAATAAAAATAAAAATAAACTATAATTCAAACAAAAATTATAAATAACAAAACAAATAAAACCTACAAAATAAACTCGAAATAAAAAAAATTGAACTATTGAAAGAAATTGAAATCGTGTATGAAATAAGTAAAACAATAGAAGAAATTGACAAAAATATAATTTTATTATTAGGAATGAAATAAGAAAAGAATAAGCTAGGAATAAAATTAAATAGTTTAAATAAATATTAGAATATTATTTAAACTGTGATCCAAATAACAAAAATAGAGAAAGAATTTTTATAAAAAATGAAATAGAAAAAGAATAAAAAGAATCCTTACAAAAAGTAAAAATTTATTAATAAATATAAATTTTTTTTAGGGAGTTTCTCTTGTACTCTCACACTAACAACGTGTATGAAAACTAAGCATTTAATTTCACTTTAAAAAAGCTAAAAAATGATGTGACGTCAAATAATTGGTCATTAGGTATTCATACCCAATAAAACTCCAGAATATCGGAGTTATCACCTAAAATAAAATAAAGGACTTGAATTCAGATTAAAGAGAAAAAACAACACATCTACAGAGATCAGTTTCATGAAATTTTGATCCAAATAATCAAATGCCTTTTAAAGAAAAAAGGGGCTCGATGTGTTTACTTTTAATGTAAAGGGGTATTTGCAGGCATTTCAATTAGAAATCACATAGAAAACAACTTCGCCAACATGCATGTAACGACAGCCTCCACTATTTATATCAGTGCCTTCACAGGCCGGGTAATTGTATTGTGAGATTTCATGCAGAACATTCTCCATTTTTGGCGTGGTAGCAATAACGGTTTTCCCCCTTAACAACCACATTTATGCAGGCATTTGTTCCATTTCCACCCATAAATTAATTAAAGGTGACCTGGGTAGCAAGGCTTCTTTTTAAAATTGTTCCCATGCCATCTCTGGTCCTCTATACGTCGAGGCATCATTGTTCTTAACTGCTACATGTCTTTCAAATATTAAACATATGTACATAATTGGGCCAGGAGTATTCATATGAAATGTAAGTAATTACTGAATTTAAATGTTAACTCAGTTCAATGTATAATATGTTTTATATATCACAATATTGTTACTATATATTACAATGTATAATATGTTTTGCTGTTGTTATTTTCCTAGAAATTCATTATCCTCATATTAAATATCCAAAGAATACATATATGCAGGATAAAATGAATGCTTAAAATTAAGTTCAAGTTTTAATGGGATTGTCACTTCACACGGTTCTTTTTTTAAGAGGAAAGAAAATATATTGAAAAATGAATAGATGGGTATTCCAACCTAATACAAACACACAATAACTCAATAATAAGAGAAAACTGAACCCCCAACGAGGCGAAACATAGACAACAATGTTGCGGGTGCGGCTTCCTCTGAGGCGGAATCTTTCCATTCTCTGAGTCTATTGCAATGCAACGCCAAAGGGGTGGTGCGAAATCCCCTTATCACTATCCGGCAACGTGGTCGACCTCAGGGCAGGACGAATGGTGGTTCGATCTCCACTGCAACAGGCTCAATGTTCTCTGGTAGTTCGATTCTCTATTGCGAGTCCACCACCAGCTCGGATTTAAATCAAGGTAACACGCGGTTCTGGAAAAAATTTGAGGTTGCCAAAGCGGTGACGACATGGTCTCAAACAAAGGAGGTTGGGGTCACTGCAAAAGTAGATGAGGAAATATATGTTGCCAAGATCCATGAATTAGAGGCTCAAGATACACTGAGGTACAGAGGGAGAGGGTGGAAAAAGGACAGTTTTAATGAAGATTGTCATTTTGAACACGAGGGGGTTGAAAGACCGGGCGAAACGGCGAAGGGTCCGATCCTTCTTAGGCTCAGCTAATTTTGACATTTGTTTGTTACAAGAAACTAAATGCAACACAGTAGATAGAACGTTTGTTAATAACTTATGGGGGGGTGTGGATATTGATTGGGTGGTACAAGATTCAGTTGGACTCTCAGGAGGTATGATTTCTCTGTGGAAGGCTGGTTTGTTTCGTGTTTTATTTAATTTTTCAGGTGTTGATTTCCTTGGCATTTGTGTTGAGTCTGAAGATTTAGCAGAGCCTCTTTACATCGTAAATGTCTATCACCATGTTTCATGGAGGGGAAAAGAAAGATGTGGGCAGACCTATGTATGTCAAAAAGTGGTTTCCTAAAGGGTGAGTGGTGCATTGCTGGAGATTTTAATGTGGTTTTGGATCAGTCAGAAAGAATTGGGCGTAGTAACCAACCAAACCAAGCAAAAATCTCGGAATTCAGAAAATTTGTGGATGAAATGGTGGTGATTGACCTGCCCGTGCTAGGCAAAAAATTTACCTGGTTTAGTTCTGATGGCACTTCCATGAGCAGGTTAGATCATATTTTGTTATCTGGTGGTGTGTTGCAGTTGTGGCAGGTCGATGCTCAGTGGGTTGGTGATAGAGATATCTCCGATCACTATCCTGTGTGGTTGAAAATTGCTGAAAAGAATTGGGGTCCCAAACCATTCCGCTTCAATAATTGCTAGATTGATCATAAGGAATATAGGTCCTTTGTGGATAATTGCTAGGCAGAACTTCAGTTGGATGGATGTAAAGGCTATGTTTTAAAAGAAAAATTCAAGTACCTTAAAAATAATTTGAGGAAGTGGAACAAAGAGGTCTTTGGCGTGGTGGACCTTAATATTGCAAACACTGTGGCTGAGATTAATCAGTTGGATGATATTGTCACTGCAGGTGGGGTTGTAAACCCAGATCAAAGACGATTATTGCAGTCTCAGTTTTGGAAATAGTTGCATGACAAAGAGAGTTTGCTGCTGCAAAAATCAAGAGTTAAATGGATTGCAAAAGGGGATTCCAATACTAGGTACTTCCATGCTTTTTTAAATTATAGGAGGAGGACAAATCAAATGATTGCTTTGAAGGATGGGGATAGGTGGTTGGAGACAGTGCCTGAGGTTAAAAATGAGGTGCGTAGATTTTTCCAAGATCAATTCTCGGCTAAAGCTGATTTGTACGCCCTAATCTCGATGGTCTCTCCTTTACTACGGTGACGGAGGCTGAAAATGACATGTTAACTTCTCCCTTTTCTTTGGATGAACTGAAGGAGGCTGTTTGGGGTAGCGATGGTAATAAGAGCCCGGGTCCAGATGGCTTCAATTTCAATTTCTTAAAGGTGCACTGGGAGTTGCTTAAAGAGGACATTTTTGGGTTTTGCTCTGGAATTCCAACAGAAGGCTTATTTTCCTAGGGCCATTGCTATTTCTTTTATTGCACTAATCCCCAAAGACTGATAATCCGCAATCTCTCAAGGAGTTTCACCCAATTTCTTTGATCGGGTGCTTATACAAAACTATTGCAAAAGTCTTGGCGTCTAGGCTTAAAGCGGTCTTGAATAGACTTATTTCTCCTTGTCAAACTGCCTTTCTGCCTTATAGATAGATTTTGGACGGGGTGCTAATTACAAACGAGCTGGTCGATTTGGTGAGAAGGAGGAAAGATAAGTGTTTATTATTTAAAGTGGACTTTGAGAAGGCCTACGACTTTGTTAACCGGGGTTTCCTGGATTATATGCTCTCTAGGATGGGTTTTCACCCCCAATGGAGAAATTAGATGAAAGCCTGTGTTAGGTCCACTATAATGTTAGTTCTAGTCAATGGGAGCCCTACTGCGGATTTCCCTACCTCCCGGGGTCTAAGACAGGATGATCCTCTGGCACCATTCCTCTTCCTTATTGTGGCTGAAGGCTTATCAGGGATGGTGCAAAAAGCTGTGGAGCTGAATGTTCTTTCGGAGTATAAGGCATTTTCGGATGTTTCTTTTCCTATTCTGCAATATGCTGATGACACCATTATTTCGTGTGAGCCAACCTGGGAGAACTTGTGGCGGTTAAAATCCATTTTGAGAGGCTATGAACTGGTTTTAGGCCTTAAAATCAATTTTTTAAGAGTAACCTTTATGCTTTTAATGTTGATGACAGGTTCTTGAATGCTGCAGCTTCCTTCCTTTCCTGCAGGGTGAGTTCTATCCCCGTCAAGTTTCTGGGCATTCTGGTAGGGGTCAACCCAAGGCTATCCTCCACTTGGACCCCTATTATTGAGCTGTTTCAGAAGAGATTGTCTTCTTGGAAGCGTTCACATCTCTAGATTGGTGGAAGAGTGGCTTTAATCAATTCTGTTCTGAATTGCCTCCCGGTTTATTGGTTCTCCTTCTACAAAGCCCCATAAAAGGTAATTAACTCTCTTACAAGCATCCATAGAAATTTTTTATGGGGTAGTAATTCTGAGACCAAGAAGATTTGCTGGGTCAGTTGGAAAAAGGTTTGTGATCCGAAAGAATTGGGAGGTCTGGGGGTCAAAGATTTAGAACTTTTTAATGCTAGCTTGCTTACAAAATGGAAATGGCGGTGTCTATGTGATGAGGGGCGGTTTGGAAGAATCTTTTGGCACGGAAATATGGCCACATACACAATGGGATCTTCGATCAAGGGGCAATAAGGAGACATTTCTCTATTTGGTGGCGAGATTTACCCTCTATCTTTTTGGTTTGGTTCCATGAAGCAATTGGTGTGCATTTAGGTAATAGTGAGCAAGTTAATTTTTGGCTAGATAATTGCTAGGGTGCTCGCTCTATCATGTCTAATTTCCATGTTCTTGGGCATCTTGCTGCAAATACTTCAGCTAGTGTTGTTGATTGTGTGTCCTGAATGAACGAGCGTTGGTGTTGGCATTGGAGTTGGAATCAGTCCTTACGGCCTGAAGAGGAATCTTTGAGGCAGTAGCTGGAGGTTTTGTTGCAAGGGGTTGCACTATCTGTTTCTTCTGCAGACATGTGGTTTTGGAAGCATAGCTCGTCTAAAATTTTCTCTGTTAAATCTGCTTACTTTCATTTGGCGAGGATGTCTCGCGGCCTAGATAGCGCCTTGGATGTCAGGTTGTCCAAAGTCTGCAAGGGTGTGTGGCGCACCACTATTCCTTCGAAAGTAATTGTAATGATGTGGAGGCTTATGCTTGACAGGCTTCCCATAAGGTCTGCTCTGATAAGTCGTGGTATTATCATGCCTTATCATAATGCTTGCAGTGTTTTTTGCTTTCATCAGGAGGAAACTATAAGTCATCTATATTTTTCTTGCAATTTTTCCTACGCGGTTTGGAGTTCTATCTACTGTTGGATTGGTCTTTCTGGGGTTTGGCATTCTGATGGTGTTGAGAATTTCCTTCAATTTGGGCTGTTGCGCATGGGTAAGTTGAAGAAAACTGTCAGGCATTTAATTTGGAGCGCGGTGGTGTGAACGTTGTGGTCCTTAAGGAATAATATACTATTCAGGGGTGATGTCGCTGCACATACCGAAATTGTAGCTAAGATTAAGGTAATATCTTGGGGGTGGTTCATCGCTAGAGCTGGGAGAAATTTGGGTTGGTAATTTTCTGATTAGTGCTTGAATCCTATGCGCTGCTTACAGTCAGTCAAGTGATACCTTTTCATCTTTGGTTGCTGTTTTTCTGATTGTTGGGCTGTTTTTCTTTCTGTTGGTGCACCCTTTCACTTTTGTATTTCATGACTGTTAAGCTGAAAGTATGGAAGCGCTGCACAGGTTGCGAAAGAGTTGTTAAAAACGCCATTTACATGCTCAAAGTCTTCTGTTTTTCAGCTTGCTGTCATGTGGATATGTGTGTGCTAGGCAGATTTCGTGGATGATAGGAACAAAAGTGAGAAGGTGGCTTTGTTATGGTGAGTTGGTAGAGGACATGGTATGATGGAACCTAAGTTGAATTTCCCTTTGTTGGCGTGGCTGCAATTAAATTGTAGTAATTCATAACTGTTTTAGCTGGTTTTGCTGTTGAGACTTGATCCTGTACTGCAGGGTGCTCTCTTGTATATATGTATCCATGGTGTTTTGTACTCTTTTTCCTCCCGTGGTCTTTTTCCCATTAGGTTTTGGCCTTGGGAGGTTTTAATGAGGCATTCCCATGTTGTTTCAGGTTGGAGTACCCCTTGTACTCCCGTAATAAAAATCTTCTTTGCTTATAAAAAAACAATCACTGGTGTGTACATCACTGAATCCCGAGGGAACTATTTCATACTAATACAACTGACATGGTCAACATACAAGTCATAATAAAGGCACGAGCCACTCTTAGACTTAACCAAGAACCAGTTCCAGGAGAATATCTTAATCTGGTCCACCAGGTGCGGTCAATGCAGGCACCCTACAGGAGAAAATGCAATCATTCCACAACTCACACAACACCGAGTGCTAAACCAAAGCCAAAACCCGCTTCGCTCAAGTCCCCAACCCAAAAGAGCGCAACAAAGAATACAACTGAAACAAATCTGGAGAAATTCCACCCCAACCATCTAAAGACAAGGAAAAATCACATCTAATGAATGTTTCATAGCCTCCTTTTGGACACCACACATGACACACATAGTGGCACTAGCATCATAAATGACCTTCCTAGGAACAAGTTAGTCCGAGTTGGAACTCTACCATATCCAAAAGTAATTTCTAGGAGAAGGCGATTACCTTTGGGGGCACGAAACTCTTCCATAACTTGCCAAACACAAAGACCTCCCGATCCGAGATACCAACTAATCGGGAAAGGTTGCTGTCAATGAAGCATAGGTCAACCTAATCGAGAATGCACCTTCAAGGTGACATACCCAAGACCACTTATCCACCGCCATCAAAGGAGGCTGAGGAGAGTAGGTTAAAAAACTCACCTACCAAACTTTCTTCCTAGACAAAGAAGCTTCTCCTCCAGGTAAGCCCTGCACCCAAACACCACCCTCTCGCCTCCCAAGCTCCCCAACATGCCACTCCTGTTGATTTGAGACTAAGAAGAGGCTTGGGAAAAGAGTACTTGGTGGAGAGATGCCCAACCAGATATCATGTTAAAAAGAAACAAAAGGCATATTACCTATTTTCCTCACCACGCTATCCACGAACCAATCTGAATCAGAATCTCGAGAGACACCTGCCAAATAAATATCCTTCCACCACACTGAGACACAATAAGATAATCTCAATCAAACTTTGATCCTCTCACCCACAAGTTCAGCATGTATTGTCAATGTAGTGATACCGACGGGTCTTATATGTCTCCACATTGGTATGATATTGTCCACTTTGGGCTTTAAGCCCTCATGCTTTTGCTTTTGGACATTCCCCTAAAGGCCTCGTACAAATGAGACATTTCCTTGCTTATAAACTCATGTTCTTCTCCTTGTTTATCCTATGTGGGACTTTATTTGCTCCTCAACAATCCTCCCCTCAAACAAAGGACCATGGTTCATCCTCCCCTCCAGCAGAAGCCTCCGAGTATTTAGCCTTTTTTATACTTGTTTCGCCGACTAACAGGACACGCCACCTGCTCACCACACCGTCGGGACACGCCACCTCATCACCACACCTCCAGGAAGACTTTCGACACAAGGATCTTTGACTTAGATCCCGACAGTTATTCCAATACTCGCCTAAGCCGACACCATCGGCTCTAATACCACTTGTAGGGAATTTTAGAGGGGAGCACTAAGAAACTTTGACTACATTTATTCCCAAAACCTTAAGATGTTAGATTAATGAGTCTAGCCTCTTATATACTCTTCATTTTGTTCATTACTAGGCTATGTGAGACTTCTTTACTTTATCACTCACACTTGGATACCCAACATCTCCCTCTCAAGTGTGAATCTCCTCCACATCAGGCCTCTTCGAGAGATACTCATGTTTTTCATCGAGTCATTCTCGGATCCCCTAGAGCAGAACACTACAAGAAATCGTGGGATTACCGACGGCCAAAAGCCGTCGGTAATCCACAAATGCCGTCGGTAATAAAAATATTCCGACGGATTACCGACGGGCTAATATCCGTCGGTAAAATGCGCGTCGCAAATACGTACTGACGGCTTTGGCCCGTCGGTATAATCGTTAGGTCACTTCCGACGGCTTTAACCCGTCGGTAAATTTCCGACGGCTTTCTCCGACGGTTTTAACCCATCGATAATTCCGATGACATTTCCGACGGCCATGACCGTCGGTAAAGCCGAACTTAAATTTTTTTTTGAATTGAAAATTGTTTAAATTTTTATTAAAAAATTATTTAATTTTTTAAATTATTTAATTTTAATTTCTGTAATCAATTTAATTTATTTATCCATTTAATTAACGATTACTAGTTATCACATTTAATTATTAATTTATTCCTGTATTTAAAAATGCAATGCGATAACATAACTATAAAACAAATTAAAAAAAAGTAACGTAACAAATAAATAAAAAGTTCGATTTAACAAAACAAAGAATAAAAATATCCGAAAATATAAAAAATATCGATACAAACATACTTAATTATTAATTTATTCCTGTATTTAAAAATGCAATGCTATAACATAACTATAAAACAAATTAAAAAAAGAAACAAATAAATAAATAAAAATTCGATTTAACAAAACAGTAATAAAAAATATCCAAAAATATAAAAAAATATCGATACAAACATAACTAATAGTCCTGATAATCATGATCATGATCACCATCTGCATCATCGACATGATCACCAGTACTATGAGGCGGAGGCGGTGGAGGAGGCGGCTGGCGAGCTAGCAAATGGTACAGATCCTCCTGCCGCTGCAAAGACTGAGCCAACATGGCGGCCGTCCGACGGGCCTCCTCCTGGCTTTGGGCCGCGATCCGCCGCCGCCGGCCGCTAATCGTGCTCGGCCATGGCCCGCTTCAACTCGCTATCTCCCGCTCATCCATGGCAGAAGACGATCGCTGGGCGACTCTCGGCCAGAAGGCGGGCCCCTTTCTTGTAGTTGCTGGCAAGGTCGCCAGCACCGTATAGGCGACCCTTCTTCTTGCCGCCAACAACATTCGCCAAACCATCACCGATGCATTTGGATCCTCTGGGCTCGAGACGGGAACATGAGGATGTTTGAGATCTAACCCGAGACGCCCTCGCCTCAAACTCCTCCTGTCAAACATACACAAATTAGTCAATTTTTATTGTAATAAAACAACATAAATATTGTTAAAAAACTATTCATTATGTTTTATAATTACCTGGGTCCGCCTCGACCGCTCATCGACAAAATCACCGGTACCTTTCCTAATATGAGTTGCACGATGGAGCTCGTGCAACTGAACCTCCCTTTTCAACCGCTGAGACTGTAATTATTTAATAAAAAAAGCTTAACTAAATAATAATAATAATAATAATAATAATAATAATAATAATAATAATAATAATATAAAACGTACAAGTCGAGCTGCGTGCTGCGCCTGACTGACCGAACCTCCAGTATGCAAGCTCCCACCCTTTTCAGAGGCTCTATTCTTCTTCGCCTCGCTATCGCCTTGAACTCGGGGAGTTCCAGGCGCTTGTAGCCGCCAGATCTCATCTCCTATCCAAGTGGGCTGCCCATTAAGGCGGGCATCTCTAAGCATATCGATAGGCGTGAGAAGCCTTCATATGGAAGTTCTTCATGATCTGCTCCTCTGCTCTTCCTTCCAAGAAACCTCTCCGTATGAATATAATACGTTATTAAAAATAATTGAGATTCATGAAATAAAAAAAATACGCAACAAAAAAAATAAACAACTTACTCTGAAAGAATTGAACATGTGCCTCCGCTCATCCACCGTCAGCGTCCCCCAGGTGGGCCAATAGGTGTGGTAATTTTGCTCAATTACTTCCGTGATAGCCTTCGCAGCTGGCTTTGACGGAAGGAACCTAAACAATAACAACATACCAAACAAGTTAAAAAAATATAGGTTAAACTGTAATTTTCGTCCCTTATCCTTTTTTTTTAGTTTTCATTTAAGTCCATTAAGTTACAAAAATTACTTCAATTTCGTCCTTTCTTTTTAATTATTCTTTTTTTTGTCTTAGACGAAATATCATCTTATACGTGGCAGCTTGTTTTATTTTATTTTCTGCCACGTGTCAGATGGTGATTCGTCTAAGAAAATATGAATAAATAAACAGAAAAGGCGAAATTGATGTGATTTTTGAAGTTTAAGGGACTTAAATGAAAACTAAAAAAAGATAAGGGACGAAATTGAAAACTAAAAAAAAGATAAGGGGTAAAAATGTGTATTCAACCTACATACTCACCCTCTACCAGCTGGCCTGATAGCAACTCGGCCATCATGCAGCATCTGAATATCATCAACGACCTCCTGCTCATCCTGCCGCCGCTCAACCTCCTCGTCCCGCCAACCCCGGCGCGACAGTGCCTGGCCCACACTATACTCCCGATCGGACACATGAGTGTCGAACCTTTGTCTCAGACACAAAATGAGAGGAAGAAGCGGCAAGTGTCTGCTGGAACCCTGGGGTGGGCATCATGTAAATGGGTGTCGATGCAGAAGGTCCTGCATGCTGTGTAGGTGCCGAATGTGACGTAGGCTGCGTAGGCGTAGATGTATGCGGACGCTGTGTGGATGACAACATCGCATAGCCAACATCATCAATCCTAATAATGTTCGGCCTCCGACGACGAGGGGGGTCGACAGCGATGCCCTTCCCCTTCCGTTGACCACTACTGGGTGGTCGGAGCCTGAACCTCCTGATGCCATATATGTCTATAGAGCAATTTAATAATAAAAGTCATGAAATATTATATTTAAACATAACAATATTAAAAATGAATTCCAAAAAATAAAGCATGTTATATGAAAATAATTCACAAAATAAATTATGTTGTTAGACATTAAATTCTCTAATTGTAAAATGTTAAACAAATTTATTCTGCCCATTCTGCCCACTCTGCTTCGACATCGTCTTCAGATCTTGATGGTTCTGCCACTTCTTCATTTAATTCCTCATCTCCATTTACATCTTCATATGTGATTGGATCGTCACGTAGTCGAGAAATGGGTTCAACTTCGTTTACTACGTTGACATGAGACATCTCATCCACCTGATAAGCCACTTCTTCATGTGGATCATCTGCTTCAATGCGACCCCTTGGTTTTGTCTTTATTGCAACACACCAACCTTGTTTGTCCCTTCGAGTTGACAGATAAGGGACATAATACACCTGTCTTACATGTTGTGCCATGATAAACGGATCAAATATTTGGTATCTTCTGCTCATGCATATGTCAACAGTATTATATTTGCGATCCATTCTTGTGCCTCTACTTGACGGGTCAAACCAATTACAATAAAATAGCACTATTCTTTTAGTATAGTCTAAAGTATTGTACGCCAGCTCATATATATGTTGAATCACGCCGTAGAAGTCGTCTTCACCTCCCTCTATGACACCTTTTACATAAACTCCGCTATTAACTGTTTTTTTCCCCTCTGTTTTTGACTGAGTTTGAAATTTGTAACCGTTTACGAAATACGTGTGCCATTCTTTTACACGTGATTTAGGACCATGAGATAAATTTCTCAAGTGTTCGATTATGGGCGATTCTGACTCGCTATACACCTGCGCAAGGTTATCAAAACCGGACCGGACACTGAACCGATATAGGCACGGGTTCAAGGTTCAAAGGTCGGACCGGGGTCAGATCGGGATCGGACTGGAAAAGAATTAAATTAAATTTTTAAAATTTTTAATATAACATATAACGCACTAATAAACAAAAAATAATATAATATTCATAACATCACGACATAAAGAATTAAACTCCGTTTAAAATGTTATAAGTCAACATATAACATGCAAAAATTACATATTAAACTAAAACAAATATGTTATAATAACATTCTAATATTCAATAATCATAAATATTGTAATGTAAGTACTCTTATAATAATATTAATATATAAATTTATTTTAAATTTTATTATAATATTTAATTTAATCCATCGACGTAAAAAAATGGATAAAAAATCTCTCTTGTGCCAAAAAAATGGATAAAAAATCTCTTTTGATAAAATATTTAATTTAAAAGGAATTATTAATTTGATTAACAATCTAACAATTATACAATCAAAAAAGGAATTAAGCCCGTAACATGATTTGAAAATAAAAGAAAAAAATTGTTGAGCACTGAGAATTGTATGTTGTGTCTCGCGTGGCTGGTAGTGAGCAACATAAGAAGGAAAAGTCCCACATCGAAAATTTGTATGAAATAACAATTCACCTGCGTTTATAATCAAAGTCCCACATCGAAAAGTTGTAATGAAATAGCGAGCAACATGACTTATAAAATCGAAGCGTAGGAATTAGCCATGCATCCTTGTGTGAATTGCGTTGTTTTGCTAATAAAAAGTAAAAAACGCAGCTCCAAGTGCTGACCGTGTGAACCGGATTCGTAACCGGTTTTAGCCGGTTTTCCCGGTTAAGCGGTTGTATGTCCGGTTCTTGTGTTGAGCGGTTTACATGCTCATTCAAACCGGACTGGACTCCGGTTCCCGGTCCAACCGGTTGAACCGGCCGGTCCGGTCCGGTTTTGATAACATAGCACCTGCGTATACACATGCACAAGTGATTTAGGGTTCATTTTTGCAAACAATCTTTTGTATTTTCAAACAATAAATAGTTGAAATAGGACTAAAAATACATACCTGGCTCATAAACCACGTTGGGAAATATTCATGAATATAGGCAGAAGAGTCTTGTTCGCTTGTGGGCTTAGTTAACAAGAATGCCCTGAACAAGTCATTATCAAACAAATGATCATGAATAGTTGTGGACTAAAGAAAATGAAAGTGGTCAAAAGTATACATACGTAAGATATGGTGATACTTGACACGATTGATCAACACGTGAACGCGTGTGCGACTTCCAATCTTCTCCCGTTAACCAGGACTTCACTCCTTTCCAAAGATGACGACCGGAAGGCAAAACACCGATAAGGCCACGGGTGTCTTTCACTTTCAATTTCTATTTCATTCCTATTATTTGTTGGTGTCGATGAAGTTCGTAAAATAATGGGAACAGAAATGAATTATCTCACGGTGTAAGTAAGTTGCACAAATAGATCCTTCAACCTGGCCTTATTTTTCACCGACCGCTTTGAGTCACCCATAAATCTCTGAATAACAAGGTTGGTGATCAACATTTCAACATTTAACCCGGGGCAGTGAATAATTATGTTAAAGAATATTTGATTATATTACCTTTCGAATGGATACATCCATCTGTATTGAACCGGTCCACCAAGCCTAGCTTCATGTGCAAGATGCATTGGGAGATGTTCCATAGAGTCAAAGAAACCAGGGGGAAATATTCTCTCCAACTTACAAAGAATGACTGGTATGTTCTGCTCCATCTTGATAAGATCATCATCTCTCAATGTTGCAGAACACAAATCTTTAAAAAATTGGCTGAGTTTTGTAAGTGGATTTAAAATATTTGACGGCAGGGAACTAAATGCAATAGGAAGTAAACACTCCATGAATACATGACAATCATGGCTTTTCATCCCAATCATTGTTCCTTTGTTCACATCAAAGACATCTTGCCAAATTAGATGAATAACCGCCTGGCATTCAAGTTCTTTTATCCACCGAAACGGTGACCTAGCTTCCTCAACATTTAAAGAGTAAGGCTTTGGATTTCAGGTTTTCCCATTCGACCGAGTCGCCAAATGCAAGTCCTTTCGCTTACGATAAAGTGGTAAGTCGATCTGGCCTTATCATTGTCTTTCGTTCTTCCTCTAACGTTCATCACCGTGAGAAAAACATTGTCAAAAAGTTCTTCTCAATGTGCATAACATCAAGGTTGTGTCTCAATAAATTATCTTTCCAATACGGCAAATCCCAAAAATACTTCTTTTAGTCCAATTGTGCCATTGTCCATATCCTTCAAATCGATCCAATTCACCAAAATCTGATTTTTGGCAGATCCATAACTCGGTAAAAATACATTCGGATGTCAACCTCGGGCGGGCCATCTAATTCAACTTCCCCTTCTTGAAGGCGTTCTTATTCGTCTAAATGGATGATCTGTGGTAAAAACCTGCGATGTGAGTCAAACCAAGAACTCTTCCCCAAATTTCAAGGTAAAGGCCTTTGTATGCTCCATGCAATGGGACATGCCATTTTACCATGAGTACCCCAACCGCACAACATGCCATATGTAGGGAAGTCATTAATGGTCTACATAAGAGCTGCCCTCATTGTAAAGTTCTTCTTCGTGCAATATCATAAGTCACAATGCCATTCCACAACCTTTGAGATCGTCGATGAGAAATTTGTAAGTAGATGTCAATACCATCTGTTGGATTATCTGGACCAGATAATACAAGTCAAGAACATATAGGGCTTAGACATGCACAAAGCGGAGGAAGATTTTATGGGGTAACAATAATCGCCAAAGAAGAATAAGGTTTCATTGTTGATTGAACATATGGGTAAAACCATCGAGCATAAGCCAAGTCGTACATTACGTGGATCTGCGCAAATTCGGGATTCACACGATCAAAGTGCTTCCAAGCTTCACCATCACATGGATGTCGCAACATACCTGAAGTGCTTTTATTCTCATAGTGCAAAGTCATTTTGTCTACAGTCTGTGTTGACGCAAACATTCTCTATGACCTTGGAATAATTGGCAAATAAAACATTGCCTTCCGTGGAACCGGTTTTTGTCTACCCTTCCCATTATCGATGTGACATATACCTTGGCTCACCACAAAATTTGCATTCAACCAAATAAGACTATTGTTTTTACCAAATTCATTGTCGTAATATAACATACACCCTCTCACACAACAATCAATCCTTTTAGATTCCAACCCTAATTTGGACACTAAGCTTTTAGCCTCGTAATAACTTTTTGGCAACCCATCTCTGATAGGTGACGAGTCCAACATCATCTTCGTTCACGAGATCCAAGCACACATCCGTAGCACCACGCTTGGACCGAGAGCTAAAAGTCTCACACACATTGATAACTTAGAGTCGGCGACCCTTCAAACAACGGCTTATTTGTTTCTAACAAGAGATTATAAAATCTTTGTGCGATCTCATTTGGAAGTTCATCTGTGTCATCATCTCGTGGCTCCTCGAATGATACGTTGACCCCAAGGCATCACAAACCATATCTTGCATCAATTCAATCGCTCACCATATCCCGTATCTACGCAATTGTTTGAAGCACCTGTGCAATTATCGCCAACCCCTAATTCAACCCGAGGTAACTCTTCACCATGTCTAGTCCAAATCCAGTAATTAGGCATAAATCCAACTCTGCAGTGCAAAGATGACCTCACCTGGGCTCTTGATCTTTCTGCAATCGCATTTAAGGCACGGACATCTAATCCCTCCATTAATTTCGAAATCTTCGTGTGCCATTGTGACTTGAACGAAGTGATCAATCCCATTACAAAAAGATTGGTTCAAACCCCTCTTCCGGATACAACCTATCGTGACATCCAACTACGATTGAAGGAAAAAATTCCATCTTCTGCATGTCAAAAAAAAATGACAATTTCAGCAGCACGACATTCTTACAACCGCTCTCTTTCTTTAAATGGTATGACCCTATCCCATTCGAGGAAAAACTTTTTCAGAACTCGTATAATAGTCATTCCTTAATTCTCATATCTTATACTTGACAAAATTTCGGCAGCATTTCCCATTGGTCTCTGAGTACACAAAATGATCGCAGTTAGGAACAAGGCAATCAAGTATGCACCCAGAGAACAAAAGGAAATGAATCTAACCGAAATTTCATCAAATATCAAGATACGAGAATCAAGCAACAACTATTATACAAGTAAAGAAAAAGTTTTTTCCCAAACTGTCCTACTTGGACAATTCAAGGTTCAATATACAATGAACACGTGGTATCTAAAAGAGTACACGCACTCAATAATATATTGAACCTCAAACGGGAAGCTAAGGTTTTTCTCCGATACTAATAACAACAATCAAACATCCATTTCATCAATAATTAAAAAGTAGCATGTTGAAAGTTGACATCCTCTTAAAGGATAGAATTAAACAAGCAGAAGTGGCAAGGGAAGCATAAATCCTTTTAACAATTTTTGTTTTCATAGTGGTTTGGCTTGGTATATGCCATGCAATTAGAGCTCCTATATGGCGACATCTACCATACATCCTAATCCATTAATTGACCAAATTGATACAACCAGAATGTGATAAATAAATCTCTCTTGACAAAGCCATCACGTGACACTGCCCTCTAAAACCATCGTCATGTTACACACATACTCACAAGCGGACAAATTTCACACCACAATTAGAATAAAGCAATTAAAATATATTAAAGAATTACACAAATCAAGAAAAGCAATTCAAGGATTATTAAAAAAATCAACAAAAGCGATCAGCAAATAAACGAAAGCGATTGGTGCGTTTGTGTTGGAATTGAGGAGAAGGCTTTTAATTGCTTATACCAAATGCGGAAAGTTTTTTCCATGGGAAATTTTGAGTCTGACAACCAGTTCTATTTCTTTTAATGGCCCAAGGACAATATTATTGCTTTTTTACATGTGAATTTTACATGCTTCACGTGTAGTTTTTTTTTGTTTTTTGAAACTGATATTAATAGATTTGGGTTATGATTAAATTATTTTATTATGACTCAGGTTTCTATCTCAAGTAGTGAATTAGTTCCTTCTGATATTGAATATGATTCCATTTGGACATGGATCATTGAAAAGTGTAACCTCCTAAAGACTCCACAAGGGGATATTTTAATAGAAATTTTAATGTTCATTTTTAATTTTTTTAATATACATCGTATGTAGCATGAGTCATTGTCGTTTCATCCTAATAACACTTTTATATAAGTTATATTTCAACCTTATTTCTTATTTCTTATTTTAAATTCCCACTAAATTTTGGATTTCTAATTAATGGAGTAAATTTCAATTATTAACTAATAGTTATATTGGTGAAACTTATATCTCATGAAGATAAAACTTATTCCTTTGTCTGGAAATATTACAACAATCTGGAAATATTACAACAATGTATCCTTAATTTAAATAGTAATTCAACACTTTATCTATTTGAAAATTGTCACCAACCCAAATAAATCAAACGAAGTCCATTGCCCAATAAGAAACAAGCCCAAATATAACCAAGAATCACAACATAACATCACAAACCCAAACCCAAACATCTCAAGCCAAGACAAATACTTTAAAAATACTTTCATATATACATAGCAGGTATGTTTCCTATTGAGATTTCTATTTTGCTTTCCAAATATTATTAGTTTGTTGATGTACACAAATTCATTTTCTTTTTTGGATATCTTCTATAAAATGTATCTGCATTTGTATTTGTATATAAGATCCACAATTTGTATTATAAAAAAAATACGCAATTGTATTTGTATTTGTTGTTGGGGATTACATTCGATCTTAGGGAATTGGTATTTACTAACTATCTATCCTTAATGATTTATTCTGCAGAAAACAAATAGCGATAATTTGAAATATGTATTTTTTAACTAATAGATACAAAGGGGACGAACAAATGTATGCACTATTTGTGTTATATAAAAGATACATAATTTATCACCCGTTAAATTTCAAGAACTTCAAATAAAACCCGTGCATTGCATCTCCAATGGTACTAGTAACTAAACAAAAGAGAACTTTTGATGAAACCCACTGGCTTTTTGAGGAAATAAGCATCGAAGAAAAGTGACTCCACATGCTTCAAATTTGAATGAATAACAGAAAAAATATATTTAGTACAGAGATAGAAAGAATTACACAGCAGAGGACAAAATGTTTCATGAATAATAAGTCCGTGTGGGGGTCAACAGCCAACCCTTTTCCACAAAAAAATAAAATATCATTCATGCATTGATGCAACTTATAATGTTTCATGCTACTCCATTCAGTTCCAATCCACCAAAAACCATGCCTATTATTGTTACTTCGATAAAAACAGAAAGAGAGAGATAGATTATTAACAAATGAGTATGGTATGGAAAAAAACCTAAGTCAACGAAGAGATACATATTCAAATGCAACAGTACTTTTCAAAAAAAAAATATCCAAATGTAACATTGTTTGTGACTGCTAGATAGTAATTCCCATGCTAATCTCATCCTTTATGATTCTAATAGATACTAGATTGCAAAATACATACTAGATTGCAAAGAACTTTTTTTTTCTACAGGTTCTCTGTTCTCATGTGTGCTCCATTATGGAAACCACATATAAAGTGCTTATTTTCACACCTGAAATATAAACTAACGTGTTTGACGAGTTTAGAATTAGAAATGAATGAAAGGTATATGTAACTGATAAGATGTATATTAATTGTGAAACTACGTATTTGCAACTACTCAAGCCTAAATTGAATGTTGAAAATTGCAAGAACCTGACTCCTATATTCTGATAAGAAGCCTTGACGAATGAGGAGCCTATTGTGTTTCGGAAAAACACTCTGATTCTAGAAACTTTTAACTAGATATCTAGATTTGGAGCAATAATTTAGCTATACTAGAAGAAAGAACTAAACATTACTAAGACTGGACAAGAGAAATTTGAAGTAATAATCTCATTGCCTGTTAGACAAAGCATATGTGCGGATGGAAATTACCTTCTTTTGTATTTAAAAGAAGTTGTGTTCTTTGTGATGAACTTAACATTATTTGCGTGTCCCACCAACTGTGTTACATTCAAGCGTTGAAGTACAAGCAGGCAAGACTAGGAAATGCAGTACTAGGTTTGATATCAATGGCTCATCTAGGACTCATGATAGTGAAGGTATTGGTACCCCAATAGGGAAGTCATTTGATTGTTACAACAAGAGTTACTTAGCTAGTAACTCGCATTACAATTTTCTTGGCCCTTCATTCTTTAGTGCATCCTAAACAATATAAAGCATGCTGAGAACTACATAGGTTCAACTAACTTCAGTGATCCAAATATGACAATATCTGGATTAAGGATAGGTAAGATGAATATCTCTAACTCATTCATGCAGAATTCAGTTAGCAAGCTTATTGGAACGAATGATTGAAACGAATAAAGAAGGAAGCAAGCAATCGTGAATAATAAGTCCGTGTGGGGGTCAACAGCCAACCCTTTTCCACAAAAAAAGAACCGACATTTTAATCATCAATGCATGATAGAAAAATATTCAATAATACTATTTAAAGCACGAAATCACTAACAATAAAATAATCTTATAACATACATCATTCCAAAATTCTCTCTGTGGAGAGAACTATGAAGGAAATCAAATAAATATGTCGGTGTGGGGGTCTCTCAAACGACCCTTTTCCACCCAATGAGTAAACCGACATTTCGTTAGAGTGCATACCTCAAAAGAAGCTTCTCCTCAAATGTCAACTTCGAACTGGTAGTCACGAGACAAACCTAGCTTACTGCGATGGAGAACTTGCTCGAACACCTGTTAGCAATTTCACCGTTCAATACTTTTCATTTTCTTAAGGTGTGCTTGATACATTTTCACTGTTCAATACTTTTCATTTTCATCCTAGCAAGCAAATCATTAGTCTATTCATGAGGAAATAGATTCCTAATCGTATCGATTACAAATTTTCATTGTTCAATACTTTTCATTTTCATCCTAGCAAGCAAATCATTAGTCTATTCATGAGGAATTAGATTCCTAATCGTATCGATTACAAATTCAAACAGACTACAATTGTACAAATTAAACAACAAGTGCAGAAATTTTGCAAACATTTTAACGTTAAACGCCTATCCAAATAGCATACCGATTTACTACAAAGTGTAGAAATTCTTTCAGAATTTTAAACCAATGATAAACGGCCCCTAAACAAGACTTTAACAAGTAGGATCATGAACAATACATGCAGAATTTTTTTCCCAACCTTGACATTATACTAAACACCCCCCAAAATTGATTTAAACCTCCACAAGGTGTGTCAATTACTAATCTAATTGAGACTACAATTTAACACTAAGGTGCAGAATTTTCTACTTATTACCCATGTAGTTCCCAAACAAACATGACAAAGGATTAAGTAGTCATAGTGCAGAATTTTTATACAATTAGACAAGCATGCATGTCCACCACAAGAACTACACCGCTTCAACCAGTTAAAACAACTACAAAACTAACAACAATAGAGCATTACATTGGATTCTATTAATATTAAATGTTCACAAAGCGGTCAAATAAAAAAAAGCCACTCCAACGACACTTGCAATATCAGAATCAAGCAATCAAACACAAACAAACTAAATAATTAAGCAAAAACAAAGAAGAAGAACCTGGTGTTTGGTAAGGAGTCTGCGAATGGCGCGGGTCTTCTTGGGACGGAGGTCAAGCGGCAAATATTTCTTGTTCTTGTAAGCCTCTCACGACCAGCTTTACTACAGGGAAATCACCGTCAACACTTGCACTATTGAAAGCCAATTATCCCAATGCAAATAGTTTGGTAATTTAGTCAATAGGATAACCCAACACATGCAACTTTACTTTATAAGCATAAAGCTCCAAGAACCACATAATTAATTTATTGAGAAAAGGTCTCTAGGGCATACTACTACACTTTTATCATTTGATTTTAATTGAAACAGAAAAGCTAGCAGAGTTGCTGATGTAACTGACATTATCGATTAGCAGCCACTTATTCCAATTCTATCATATTTCACCTTCAGAGTGTTTATAAATTGGCAGGAAAATTTAAAGCCCTCAGTTTCCTTTCTAAACTGACATTATCGAAAAGCCCTCATGTTTGAAGCAAATCAAAAAGCCCTCATGTTTGAAGCAAATCAATTGCACAAACATTCAAACAACTCACACCTCTAAAGATGACAAATTCATATTCTGCATATATCTTAAATTCTAATTGACTAATCAGTATTCACTAATCAGCACATCAAACATTAACATAACACCAACACATGTGCATTTCTTGCATATCAAACTCAAAAAAAGGGGGGAAACACTTGGAAATCAAGTCAATTGTGAGTACAAAAAGTGTAGAAAGATATCTTACTGGATGTGTGGCACCAATGGAATGAGTAAAAAAAATCATAAAAAAAACAAACAAGTAGATATTAAAACCACTCAAATCAGTAAAAAAAATCAAAAAAAAAAACCATCCCAAGCCACTAATCTAACAATTACTAACATTTGCCTATCAAAAAAAAAAAACCACTCAAATCAGTAAAAAAAATCAAAAAAAAAAAAGAATGAGTGCTCACAGCGTGGTGGTTGTTTGTGCGCAGGGGGGAGAGCAAGCCTAAATCTGCATTGAAGATGAGTGATGGTGTGGCAGCCTCAAGCCTACGGGACCAGAAACGCCAACTTCCCTCTGACTAAGATTGTCACGGCGTGGTGGGAGGGTGGTGGTGACGGACAAAATCACGGCGCGGCGGTGGTCACCTCCTTGAACGTGGTGGCTGTTTGGGTGACTATGTGGGCGCGGAGGAAGGAGGGCGAAGAAAGGTATAACTCACAGTGAAGGATGCTCACGATGGCGGTGAAGGACGATTGTTGCAGCAGCGAGGAAGGGCGGTGAACGGAGGAGAGAAAGGAAAAGGGAGAAGGAAGAGGGAGAAAGAAACAGGAAGAGGCTTAAGTTGGTCTCCCCGTTGATCTTACCGACGGCCGGTACGCCGTCGGTCATTCAAAATTTAATGAAAAAAAACGTATCACCTTAATTGCTTTCACCGTCCAACTTACCGACGGCCAATTTCCATCGGTATTTGAAAAACACAGCGGGAATCTAAAACTCAGGAAAGTTACCGACGGTCATTACCCGTCGGAAACTCTCATTTATATTATCGACGGGCTAAACCATTACCGACGGCCTAGGCCGTCGGAAACGACGATTTTTTTTCGACGGGTTGTGTCCTTCGGTACTGGCCGTCGGTATGCTCGGTTTTTCCAGTAGTGGAAGGTTTTTTTTATTCACATACTTGTGTACTTGCACCGTCGTTGGCTCACATACATTAACAAGACAAGCCACCACTTTTAATCAAACTATCGGTTCTGATACTACTTGTAGGGATACCAAGGGGTCTTACATGTCTCCACATTGGTATGATATTATCGACTTTGGGCTTTAAGCCCTCATGGTTTTGCTTTTAGACATTTCCCAAAAGGCCTCATACCAATGAGACGTTTTCGTGCTTGTAAACTCATATTCTTCTCCTTATTTATCCTATGTGAGATTTTGTTTGCTCCACAACGGTCAACTCAGCCATGCCCACTTGCTAGGGGTGAACATATTGAACAATCATATCATAATCAATAGATACAATGCAATTGTCTAATCAATGCAAATTTTTATCAAAATAACCTATATTAGATTTAAAATATTACTATAGATTATCTGCAAATTGGTCTTGTACTTCAATGCAAGGAGTATCCGAGACTTTAAGGGACATCAATTCAAGTTTAAACTTTAAATATTTTACCGTTCATTCCCAATTTTTTTTTAAATATTTGAGTGAAATATTAATGAACAATAGCAGATGTATTTATGAATGGCAATTTTAATGTGGATGGTCAGTGTCTCGACTTCCTCTCCCCTCTGTTCATAATTAGAAAAACAAAACTCTCATTGGAGATATATGCCATTTTTATATAACCTCCACTTGCGGTGCTTGTAAGTGGCAAAATAACTACCTAAAGTATATGCAATTGCATAGTATATTAATTACTACTCCCTCCCTCCGTTCCCTTAATATAACATTATTTTATAAAAAAAAAAATTATCCCTTGATATAAGATCTTTTTCAAATATCAAGATACGTTATTTTTTTTATTTTTACAAAATTGCTCTTTATATCAAGGTGTATTAATTTTCTCTCTCTTAATAGTCTTAAAAGATGAGAATGGTAACTTGAAAAAATATAACACATATTTTATACAAATTGTTAATAACTAATAAAACTCATTTTTTCAAGCAACGTGAAATGGTAAAAAAAAAGTTATATATTAAGTGACGAAAGAGTTATTATTAACCCACCAACGGCAGCACCCATTTTTTTACACCCACCATAACATTACTCCTTTAGCAGTACTGCTAGCTATCGCTATATAAAAACTTATAAAACCCTTCTCTTTCCCCATTCTATCTCCCCCTCCCTCTCTCTCTCTCTCTCTCCAGAATACTATTTCTCTTTCAGTTTTGATTATTACTTGTGCAATAGTCTGATACTGCTTTCCTGTTCTGCATATTGCCTTCAGCTAGCCTCTGAGATCCCTTGGCATCTAACGGTTTAAAAACCCATCTTTTCAAAGAGACCACAAAGTCAGTAGCAGCAGCAGTTGATGGCGATCGTTTAGTCTCTATCACATTATCACCCTTTTTGGTCTCCACTCTACCCCTTTTCTTGATCTTGACAACCTCATTTCCAATGCACCTTCATTTTTTTTTTTTTACGCCAGTCCTTTTCTCACCCCCCAAAACTTAATTCACACTTTCTCATTCCCTTTTCAGGTTTCCCTGAGTAGAAGAACAATAACACATCCAAAAGTTTCCGATGGATGACAGTTTATCTGATATTTTCGAAGACAGAGAATTTGGGAACAACCACTTTGGTGCAGCAGACGATGATCTTTTTGCCATTTTGGAAAGCCTAGAAGACTTCACCGATTTTCCTCTCATCAACGAAGCTGCAGTTACTACTCCAAAAGAGAACGAGGACAACTCCACCTCGAGATTGGTGTCTCAAAAGTCAACCTCTTCAAGTGCTCCACAAGACTCCGAAACTGAACTTGAAACCGAACCCAAAAGCAAGAGACAGAAGCTTACCCCTATAACGTCGCCAGAGGAACCAATTAACCCAGATGGACAACAAAGGATTTCTCACATTACCGTCGAACGCAACCGAAGAAAGCAAATGAATGAACACTTGTCCGTCTTAAGGTCACTTATGCCTTGCTTTTATGTCAAAAGAGTAAGTCTTCTTTATACCTTAAATTAATTAATAATATCTTCCTTATTCTATTTATAATATATAACTCACTATACTTTGCATGCTTCTCTTTGTTTCATATCTCAACATTTCTTACCCTCACGGTTTTTTTTCTTTTCTTTTCTTTTGATACAACTTACTTTAAGGGTCTTGAATTTTTTAGGTGCACCATGCATTTCTGGCCATTAGAAAAAGTTGAATTACGATTTAGAAACCAGAAAAAAAAAATGAAATTTGTATTTAATTCCATCCCTGACAGGTCAATTTTAATTTATTTTTTCAGTTTCTAATTTTTGTCGGTATTTCAATTTTTTTTTAATATTCCACTTAGAAATTTATAAGTTGCAACTTATTATGTTAATTAATTAGGGAGATCAAGCATCGATAATTGGAGGTGTGGTTGATTACATCAACGAGTTGCAGCAGTTGCTCCAAGCACTAGAGGCAAAGAAACAAAGAAAAGTTTACAGTGAAGTACTAAGCCCAAGGGTCGTTTCAAGTCCAAGGCCTTCACCACTGAGTCCAAGGAAACCACCTCTAAGTCCTAGACTAAACTTGCCAATTAGTCCAAGGACTCCACAACCATGTAGCCCTTACAAGCCAAGGTTACAATTGCAGGTGCAACAAAGCTACATTTCACCTACGATATCTAACTCTCTTGACCCATCTCCCACTTCTTCCGCTTCCTCCTCCGTCAATGATAATATCAATGAGCTTGTTGCCAATTCCAAGTCTCCTATTGCTGACGTGGAGGTCAAGTTTTCAGGTCCACATGTTCTTTTGAAAACCGTGTCTCAACGAATTCCAGGACAGGCTTTGAAGATCATTTCCGCACTTGAAGACCTTGCGCTCGAAATCCTCCATGTCAACATTAGTAGTAGTATTGCTGATGATACCATGATGAACTCCTTCACTATCAAGGTACTTTTCTTGGAATATAATTAAAAATGCATGCCTAATCTTATATCATAACCATTTCTCTCTACTTGATTCCTCCACTTTAATGTGTTCGGTTCATAGCTAATTCTAGCATTTACTAAGAACTCTATAATTGAAATTACTTGTACCTTTTTCCTTTTCTCATAATTTATATCTTACCTAAAAGTTCCCTCTCTATTCTGGTTTGAGCATAACACGGAAAGGTAAACTTCAAAGACATAAACAACCATATACAAGTAAGTATATCATGGAAATAGAAGAGACATTTTTTTTTTTCAAAAAATAAAAATTGATAATAAAAAAACTGATATTTTTTGGAGTTTTTTATCACACGCATAATGTAAAGGTCTTTTCGATAAAAAAGCATGGGGATATATAAGCTGGAAAAGGCTTATAAATGAGTGTGCATGTAAAATTAGAAAGTAAAAATATAGTTATTTTTAAATTTTTATTTATTAAAATTATTATATACTTTAAATTAAACCAATCCCGTTAGGGTAGTTTTATTATTCAAAAATACTCTTTCTAGAATGAATTATAAGCAAGCAAAATATATGTATTTTATCCAAATTTTAGACTAAACACATTTACTTTGTTTGCTTATAATTCAATGACAGCTAAATCAAGGGTAGGTAACTCTTTTTATTTCTGTTAGTCTTGATTTCATATCCTAAGAATCTTCTCTCTTTCTTTGCATTTTTTCTATTAATGACTTTTCTAGATTCAAGTGTAAAGGTTACACTTTGTTGTAGTAACTGTTTTCGTTCCTTAAACCCTAACCATGAAGACGGATTGCATTTCAACTTTTTACGGCTCCGTCTCAATAAAATTTCCGGTGGGATAGTCTGCAACATTTGGTGTGCTAAAATAACGATAACTAAGCCAATAAATGAAGTAATAACAATGATTTTTCTTTTATGTTAGTATGTTGATGGGAAAAAAAATAGTAAATGGCTTGATATACTACTGTGAAAGTACTGACTGTATATTTTTTCACTGCTCTGTCTTGGAGACCAACATGCATGCATCATGGCTCCTTTCAGACATATATTTGTCCTTATTTGCTGAAAAGACGTATATAAATTAAATTGCTGCTTCGTTTTGATTTATAAAATTAGTTATTTCATGGAAGCAAGCTTATGATTGGGTATATATGTGGATGCTAGTAACTTTCGTGTTCAATTTAGGTTCACTAATAATAACTGTGGTTTCTAATAGTACTTTGGTGTGTATATAGATTGGAATTGAATGCCAACTGAGTGCCGAAGATCTCGCTCAACAAATCCAGCAAACATTCTGCTAAAATTGAGTTATGCCTGTCCAGACTCCTTACCAAACATCACTGCATCTCTCTCTCTCTCTCTCTCTGTTATCGCTTTATGTGTTGTATGTACGTAGCTGTACTAGTAAGCAGTAACAGGGAACGTGGGAAGAGCCATTTAATTACAAGCATTTCATATTTTCTTTCTTTTAACTACAACAATCGCTAGTGTAATTAGTCACGACAAGTATTAGCCAGCTAGTATAGAGTGACTATCTTGTAATTGACCACGGTCAAACTTTAATTTGATCTATTTCTATTTCCCAAGTTAAAACACTCTTCAAGTTGAAAACACTCTTGTTTACCGATACAGCAAAATTTCGTTAAACTCGGGTGAAGTGTTCAATTTGTCCTTTCAATTTACGAACACATATTTATGTATTTCGAAAGTTATACATAAAATTAACTTCAAAAATATAAATTTGTGTATTAAGAAAGTTAATTTTTAGACACATATTTATATATTATAAAAGTTACCTTCCAGACACTCGCACAGGAGATTCCAAAAACAAAATTACATAAAAGGAGTGTATTATAAAAAATGGGACGCAAAAAGCAACCCTTACAATTCGAGGTGTAACTATTAACATCACATTTTTGCTAAATTACTTATCAAAAAGTAACTTTTCCAGAAATTTATTCTCATTTAATATAAAATTATCCGGAAATCAACTTCCGGAATAAAAAAAATTCACATTTGAAAGTTAACTTTCCGATGAGGTGCAGACTAGCAAAAATGGGGCTACTCTCTATAATTTCTGTTGCACTGGAAGGCCCCTTCAATAGGGACTTTACGAGTAGCGTGATCCTGACATTCTATTTAATTTACAGCTCATATTATTTCTAACGGTTTTGGGCCTAGAACATCAAATTATTTGTGGTTAAACCTCATGGTCTAAATGAAATTTTGTTTTTTTGAACAAAAATAATGAAATTTTGTTAAAAGCGACTTTATGTGGACTAAATAGCCCATATCATTTCTAAAGGTTTTGGATTATTTGTGGTTAAACCTCATTATCTAAATGAAATTTAGTTTTTTAAACAAAAACAAAATGAATTTTTTGCTAAAAGCGACTTTATGTGGACTAAATTCTACGAAACTTTCAAACAAAACTAGGAAGTCTATTACTACTAAATTTAAAACTACAAAACTAATTGTCAAGAGTGAATAATTCCAAAAAAGGAGGTTCGAGAAGGAATAGTTGCACCTGGATAGATTTGTATTTATTTATAATCATTTGTTTTGACAAAATTTATGTATAATCATTTAACTTTTGTTTAATTTGTTAGATTGCTATATCCTTAAAAATGGAAGCGAAAAATTAAGGAAAAACTATTAACGTAATTTTATTTTTTTTACTCATATTTTGAAGTAAATACTTTTTAAGAAAAACATTAAATTGATATAAGTGAAAATTTCATACACCGAGTTTATATTTATCCCATAACAACTCCCCCTAGTTTTCCAGAGAAACTTAGGCTCGGATTGGTAAGACCAAGAAGCTAGCTTATAGCTTATTAGACTAGTTTATAAGTTTGTTTAACCGAATGAAAGATGTTTGATAAGCAAACTTATCACACTAGCTTATAGCATTTTTTGGCTGGGTTTGGTAAAAATAAGCTATAAGCCAGCTTATAGCTGAAAAGCTATAGCTGATAGCTTATAGCTGAAAAGCTAGTTAATTAAAATTGAAGTGTTTGGTAAAATGAGTTGTTTAACTGACTGATAAATATAAAATAACGAAAATATCTTTATTTTAAATTTGAAAAAATGATAAAGAATAAAATAATGAGGATAAAAATGGGAAAAAGATCAAAAACTATAAGCTATAAGCTCAGATGCTACTTCAAGTAGCATCTCAAAAAAGCTATAAGCTTGCTTAGCAAACACCTTTCTTCCGGTTAAACAAGCTTATAAGCTAGTCTAATAAGCTATAAGCTAGCTTCTTGGCCTTACTAAACCGAGCCTTTGAGATGCTACTTGAAGTAGCATATCAGCTTATAGCTTATAGCTTTTTATCTCTTCTCTCAATTTTATCCTCATTATTTTATTTTTTATCTTTTTTTCAAATTTAAAATAAAGATAAAATCTTATCCTTTTTCGTCATTTTATATTTATCAATTAGTTAAACAGCTAATTTTACCAAACACTTTAATTTTAATTAGATAACTTTTCAGCTATAAGCTATCAACTAGTTTTCCAGCTATAAACTAACTTATAGCTTATTTTTAACATACGCTGTCTTAATGTTAAAATTTCCATTTGAAAATCGTTAAGAAATTTAATAGTTTAGTCTACAGAATATAGTTTCAAATTTCATCAAGTATGCTTCATATAATATATACGAATCTGTATTTGTGGCCTTAGTTTAACTTCCTTTTTTGTTAAAATCCAAGTTGTGAGTTCAACGTGTAAAGCATTATATATTGTCCCCCTTTAATCGTAGTTCAACAATGATATGATGAATCTCTAGACTCTCCCATTGTTTCTGTCCACGCAAACACAGTTTCCGTACTTAAAAATCAATATAATAGCTTAATTAATTAGCAGCTTTGCTCTTCAGGAAATCTAAATTTTTATTTGATATATGGAATTGGAAACTAGTAATACAATGGATATTGTCTTTTTCTCTTCCCCTTCGACACAGACACGAGTAAAAGTAAGCAATACCTTCATGTAAGTTAAACTCTGCTATATAATATTACTTAGAAAATTTGTTTGCCTCTCATTCTACACGATTTGCTACAGAAATTTCTAATTCTACAGTTTTATTATTAAATTATTTTTTGGCTTTCATTCTGCGTCTTCTCTGAATCCTGCAGTGTACTCTTCACTAGAAAAATCGTGTGTTATCAAATGTGAAGTTGTGGCCGTCAAATTCAAACTGGTCAAATGGAAACTCTAATCCAACGGTTGGTGAGTTTGCAGCTGAAGTAGCAGCGGGAATCATGTCACTGATCTGAGACACAGAAGTTGCCAAATTGGGGTTCCCCCCGAAGCTATTCACCACCCCACTTGGAGACACCGAGAAGTGGCTTATTGCTGACGTGGCAGGGGACAAATACGAAGGAGAATTGAAGTTTTCAGCAAAACTATTTTCAAGCATAGGGGATGGGTCAAATTTAGTTTCGGAAGCTGAATTAGGGAAATAGAATGGTGGAAATGATTGGTGAAGTGAAATAGAATCTAGGTTCTCTGTCTGGACTCTCAGGCTTTCCCGCAGGTTCAGAAGAAGTTCGTTTGGTAGTTTCTGCTCAAGTTCAAAGCTTTCTACAACATTATTTTTCTGCTGCTGCTGAGGATTTGTGTTTACAATATTTGATTCTTGGTTGTTAGGAGCCACCACGTTGGAGGAGGCCACTGTGCATGTGTGTTTTCCTCTGTAAGTGATTTCAAATACAGTTGGGTCTTCATCAGATCTTTGCACTTGCTTTGTTGCCAAGCAGCCTTGAACGTTTCTGTGGGTGCATCTGTAATATCCTCTGCAATTAATGCACACAAACAGTTTAATGTATATATTCATATAATATTTATTTTCATTTCATCCAATCAAATTTACGAAATTAGCATTAATTAAATTGAGTGTTAATTACCTTGGATAGGTGGCTCCAAGAATGTCTTTCTGGCCATATTTTCTCCAACTATATCCATCATCAAGAGGCCCTTCCACTCCCATTCCCGGTGTAACTCTAATCTGTTTTGTCCATCTTGGCAGCGTGTTTCTGTTATCATCAAAGTAATTTGTTAGGATAAGGCCACATACATAGTATTTTACATTACATGTTTTACCAGTAGAGTACCGGTGCGAGAAAATCAACACGAGTCAGATCTGCTAGTATATATATGTAAGTGAAATGGAGATGTTGACATGGATAATTGTGTAGTTAATTTTCTTAAATAGATTAGTAATATTGCATACCTCTTTCTAGAAGCAATGTGATCCTGGTCCTTGAAATCTCTGTCGGAGTCTTCACTGCAGGGACTACCGCTCAAAGGTGGGGACTCTGACGTTCGGATGGCAACCCCAACCCCTGAGGGGTACTGTTGTTGTCGTGAAGATTCACCCACGGGCCCTTTCCAGTTTACCATTTCAAGTGCCTTTTCAAATGTGGATATGATCCTCTGGATCAACAGGTCACGGGTTTCGTTGGAGGAAGAAGGCGCGTGGATATAGATTTGGAGCTGCCTTACCAATTCCAATCCTTGTAGTAGCTCGTCTATCAGCCTCTTTGAATCTCCCATCTAGACGACACGAACGAAACCAATTAAAGCTGGATATATTATATATATATATATAACTTAATCACCTAGCTAGCTAGCTGACTTGTTAGTTTGTGTGCGTATCAGAATTAGAAATAGGCTTGGCAGAAATTACACCACTTGAAACGAAGCATAAAAAAGGCTTGGGAATGAAGGTGGTGAGTTATGGGCATGGGATATAAGGGGGATGTCTTTTGAACGAAGAAAAGAGTGGGAAAAGAAAGGAAACAGAAAGGAGAGGAAAGTTTGACTGAGAAAAGTGGGCGAGTGGAATTTCTTTGCTCAGACTAGTCTTTGGTCATACACATAGGAATAGTAAGTTGAAATGGTGAGTGAGGATTGGAGGTTCAATTGCTGACCGATTCTTCCCGCGGTGCCTTGTGTTGCTTCTCAATCTCATTGACCCTCTTAGTCATACATACACTTATAATTATTTGATTTGATTTGATACCATATGATTACATATTGTCACATGATCACAACGTGAACTATGAATCTCGATCTCTTTAATTAGGAGTAAGATTAGATGTAGGGAGTAGTAAAAAATAGGACAAAACAAAACATAATCACATGAAATTAGAGGGAGAAAAAAAAAAGATAAAATAACGTGAAGAAGGAAGTCAGAGTGAAAGGAAGGGTAAAGGTAGGACAAAAACAAGACTAGGAATTTTCAAACCTTGTTCCGCGTCGTTATTGGTGTTGCTTTCCCTTCCAACGTTGCCGAGGAAGGTACGTTTTAACGTTTGTGACAAGGTTGTGACGCTGGCCTTCCACGTCTGCTCTCGTCACTCATGGGCTACGTGCCCGAGTTTCAACCCGCTCTATAACAGTATAACGCGAAGTTTATCAAGTGATTATATTATATATCTCACTCACTGACACATATTATAATAATATTTATTTTGGAAACCTAAACAAAAGAGAGAAAGATACTGCTACTGCCGGGAACTGTGCGAGTGGCAACGTGATATCGTTCTCGCAAAACGACTCATTCTGATGTTTATTTATCAGAAAAGTTATCTTGACACCAGAGTCAACCGTAAATCAATACGTTTTTGCCCTTTTTTTTTAGCAGCACTGATATTTTGATAATTAATAGTTGACAACATATCAGACATCGTATACACGGGGGATGATCCTCTCCCATTAATTTTTTGTGCAGTTCAATCTAGGCCATTGATTAGGAAAGAAAAAGGGTGTGGGTGTTTAACATAAAAAAGGGAGAAAAATGGAGAGAGAGTATATTTAAGGGTGAGGATGAGAGAACATAACTCTCCCCCGTATGCATACACACCCACCAGCTTTTTTTTGACTTGGAAAAAGAGCAAACAGTAAAAAAAAAGAACTGTGTTATTTAGACATCTGAAATTTCAACATCGTATTCGACACCGAGCTCTCCCTTCCACTTTCTCACTAATTTTTCCAACTTTTTCTCACACTTGCTTTTCACCAATACACAATACACACACACACACACACCGTATACGGTGTCTGACAACTAAATGTTGTCAAAATAACTTTTCTCTAAAAAAAGCCAAAACTGTATTGATATACGGTGTATGACAACTTTTCTGTTGTCAAAAAATATTTTGTTTTTTTAATTTTTTTTCTTTCTCCGGTCAAATCAAGAGGTTGGTGTGCGAGTGTGTGTATACAGTGTAAACATACGGTGTCAACATTTTGGGTGTCAAAATTTTGGACATCAAATACGCGACATCGTATGTCCGTACTGTACGAACCGTATGTCCGTACATGTACAGACAATTTTTATTTTTATTTTTTCAAAAGAATATTTTTTTAATTTTTTTTAAGATATTACAGATTTTTTTTAACTGGTTAATCAAGTTCACATATCTGGTTAATGCTATTCATTATCTGGTTAATGTCAAATCCTGAAACTTTTGGACATTCTATTTTCTTATCTGGTTAATCACGTTCACATATCTGGTTAATGCTATTCATTATCTGGTTAATGTCAAATCCTGAAACTTTGGACATCTCATTTTCTTATGTGGTCAATCAAGTTCACATATCTGGTTAATGTCAAATCCTGAAACTTTTGGACATTTCATTTTCTTATCTAGTTAATCAAGTTCACATATCAGGTTAATGCTATTCATTATCTGGTTAATATCAAATCCTGAAACTTTTTTTTATCTGGTTAATCAAGTTCAAATATTTGGTTAATGTTTTTCATTATCTGGTTAATGCCAAAATTTGTATTAACCAATTAAAAAAATCTAAAAAAAATATTAAAAAATATTAAAAAAAAACTTTGTCCGTACATGTACGGACATACGATGTCGCGTATGATGTCCCTTTTCTGTGTCCAAATAACAAGACCATTTTTTTAAAAAAAACTTATATCAGCTTTCAACTATCAAATTCGTCTTTTTTTAACTGAGAAAAACAAAAAAACTGCCAATATATTCCAGCCAATTGCTCCAATGGTAGCATGCGTTGGAGCAATTGGCTGGAATTTTTGGAAAGGTGTATTACCTTGAAAGAAATAAGGGGTCGGTTTATGTGTTCTTTGTATGTGCTCTAGCTTATTTTTTTTCTGTCTTTTAGAGTGTTGCTTGGTCTGTAGAGTGCTTAGAGGTCTTAGCTAGTAATGTAAGGTCTAATTTTTTGGTGAGAGGCCTTTTGGCTGCCCTGTGTTATATATAGTGGGTCAGGTGTTAGTTGCTTCCCTGGTAGGGATATTTCTACCAAGTAAGGATTATGTATGGTGTTTTAGTCTAGCTTTCTAGCACGTAATAGTGTGGGCTCTCTGCAACCCTTCATAGAAGGTGGGTAGAGCTTGCTCATTTTGATGCTGTAGCTGGACATTATTAATAAATTCTCAGTTATCGAAAAAAAAACTGCCGATAATTAACATTGTTATGGCCCAAATAAATTACAGTAATATCCAAATATTAGGCCCAAGTACCATGAGCTACCTTGAATGGGATTACATGTTAGTGAGAGGAAGTGTCTAGAATAATTTTTGTTATGATGAGTCATTGTAGTTTGTTAGATTTTGCTGAGTTATTGTGCTAGTTGTTAGAATGGTTACCAGTATATATGTGATCCAGAGTGGCCAAAGGCCCACTCCGTAATGGGCCGATCCGACCCAGCCAGGGGGATCCATGCCAAAACAATATTTAGCCGAAATGGCCCAAGGCCCACTTCGGTCAACCGCCCACTTCGATCAACCGACCCGACCCGGGAGATCCACCTTGGGTAATAAACCCTAGAGATCACATCGCCACGGTGCGAAACCCTAGAATGCAAGCATTACAGCGCTAGACCTAAAATGACCCCCTGACCACGCAAACCCTAAAGGCTACATCGGCCGTTGGATACATTTGACGGTTGATGATCGATCTAGGGTTTCGCAAGAGCGTCCACACGTCAGCAACCTGACCTCACCTATAAAAGGTCCATGACCTCATCAATAAAGGTACACACTGTTCATTTCTTATCTCACCTTATTTTGATACTAACTTAAGCATCGGAGTGAGTGCAGGTACACCCCCCAACTGTCGTCTCTGCCATGCTCCGCCGCTTGTGATCCTACTCTGGCCACCTCTGAGATCCACTTCGGATCATTGGCGCCGTCTGTGGTAACTTTCTAGTTCTTCTGATCACTTTGAATCTTCCAATTCACCATGGCTGGAGTCAGACGAACCATTCACACGCGGACACGACACACATTCCTACGTCTACTGATGTTTTGGGCCAGGACGACGACGTCCTGTCGCCGTCGAAGATGAGTCTTAGTCAGAGCCACCCGTGGAAACTGTTCCCATTCCTGCACCGGAGTCCGTCCCGGCCCCCAAGCCGTCGCTAACTCCTACGACCGCGGCTACAGTCAACGAGCTCCCCTCAGCCTCGCTCGGAACCAGACGGAGACCATGGCGGCCCAGAACCTCCACCGCCTCCACAATGACGATCACCAGAACTACTTAGCAGGCAGGGTGGACGCTTACCGTCGAGCCCTGCAGCGGACCCCATCGGACCGGTCGGAGCCTTCCGAAGAACAAAATCCAATGGAGACTAGATTCGGGGGCCGCCAAGTCTTTAACCCTAGATCTGCTGACCGCTCTTCTCCGAGCATCAGGTCGACCGAGCTATCCCCTCCGAGGCACCTGCTCGCCCACTAGGTCTCGGACGCGCCATCGCTCCACTGACCGGTCCCCTCCTCGACGTCGTTCTCTAGGAGGCACACACTATCGTCAGCGCCAAAGCCCAGAACGCTCGTCGCCTCGACGTTCCTCCTTATCACAGTCCCAGTACCGCCGTAGATCCCACGAGCAATCTCCTCCCCCAGGCTCAAGCAAGCACCCGCTTTTCCACTGCTCCATCTCCCCTCGGAGATCGCGAGAGCGTGCCCTTCACTACAGATCTCAGCATTCGAGGGATGTGTCCCCACGACACCATCGCCACCACAGCAGGCGTTCCCGCGAGAGGGTTACCCATCCTCGCCCAACAACTTCTCCATCCAGACGAGGCTCCAGTTCCCCTCCCTCGTACTCCGGATCTCATGATTCCGAAGATAACAAAGACCATTTTGCGTCGGGACCCTTCACTACCAGGGGTAACTCGGTTTTCGATACCTGGAGCCCTTGAGAAGCCTCCCTCGCTCGAGACTTATGACAGCACAAGAGATCCCGATGAACACATCGGATGCTTCGACACCGTCATGGGATTTCGCGGGGCGAAAGGCCCGGTCAAATGCAAGATCTTTCCACTCACCTCGAAGAAAGCGGCCCTTACGTGGTCCCACTCACCTTGACCGCTCAGTTATGTTCTCATTTCACCGCCTCTCAGGTCCAACCCAAGTTGGTGGCCACTTTAACAGTGATACACCAGAGGAAGTATGAACCGCTCCGAGAATATAATGAGCGCTTCAACAAAGAAGCGGTGTTTGTTAAACAAGCCTCCGATGAAATGAAACTATACCTCCTGGAACAGGGCTTGATCGAAGATAGCCTCTTCAGCATCAATGTCGGGGTTGACAAACCCACCGACCTCAACGACTTCCTCCGACACACGGAGAAGTACATTAACTTCGAAGAGAAGCAAATGGCTTCAAGATCGAAAAAGTGGACCTCCCAGGAGAAGAGTTCAGGGTACAAAGAGGATCGACCCCGCCGAGACAAAGACCCCAAAGGTCCCCCTGGAAGATACGAAGACTATACCCCATTGAACACATCTCGATCACGGATCTTGCATGAGTGTACCAATGCGGAGTTTAGAGACGCTGGAATCCGATTTCCAATGCCTCTGAAAGAGAAGTCTGGCACAGACAAATCGAAGTACTGTCGGTTTCATAAAAGTGCAGGCTACAACACCGATGAGTGCATTCAGCTTAAGGACGTCATCGAAACCCTCATTCAGAAAGGGAAGCTACATAAGTACACAAAGCCGAGGACGGGCGAAGGACGAACCCGATCTCGATCCCCCCGATCTAAACATGATACCCATTCTGCACTGACTCAAACAGAAAGTCGCCCTCATCAGGCCGACGAAGAAGAAGCTAGGCCCACACTTGTGGCTTTAGTAATTTCTGGTGGCCTGACAGGCCGAGGTGAAGCTTCCATCAATTCCGCCAAAAGGAAGAAGCGAGAAGCGATGTCCATCAATACTGTCTACCCACCTACCAACCGACCCAGTTCAAGCCGACCACCCTTAGCCTTCTATGGTGAAGACCTGCTGAACGGTCACCCGAATAACCAAATTTCCTTGTTGATTTGCTCATATATGGCCAACTTTGTCGTAAGGAGAATCTTGGTCGATCAAGGAAGCTCCGCTGACATAATGTTTTTCGATCTCTTCAAGACTCTGAAGCTGGCTGAAAAGGACATGAATCCCTATCGCGATTCCGATCTCTAGGGCTTCAATGGTTCCACAACTAAACCCCTGGGGTACATCGAACTAATGGTGACATTTGGCGACAAGCTCGAAACAAAAACTGTCAAGGTTCAGTTCATCGTGCTTCCCTGCCCATCTGTCTACAACTGCATCATTGGTTGACCTACCCTAGGAGAGCTTGGAGCAGTGACTTCCACTGTTCACCTCAAGATGAGGTTCCACTCGCGCGATGGAAAGATAATCATGATCCATGGCGATCTCGAAGCAGCCAGAAGATGTTATTTGCTGTCAATCAAGGGACAAGAAAACAAACCTGCCCCACCTAAAAAGAACGTCGGATCTTCCGACCCATTCCAGATGGGGAATTTCTGAAAGTCCAACTAGGGGAAGACCCAAAGAAGACTGTCCAAATCGGCATCGACCTTCCTCCCGAGGTAAGGGAGGACCTAATCAAGTGCCTTAGAGCCAACGCCGACCTCTTCACATGGACCGCAACCGACATGCCAGGGATATCCCCCGACATCGCATGCCAACGTCTTGCCCTGAATCTATCTGCGAAGTGGGTTGTGCAGAGGAGGAGAAAGCAATCTCCAGAGAAGGCCGAAGCGGCTAGGAAGGCTGTTAGTGATTTAATTAAGGCTGATTTTGTAAGAGAGGTCAAGTACACAACTTGGCTCTCAAATGTTGTTCTTGTTAAGAAAGCTATGGAAAATGGAGAATGTGCGTTGATTATACCGATCTCAATAAGGCTTGTCCTAAAGACGCATATCACTTCCCCAACATCGAGAAACTCGTGGATAACTCCTGGGGTCTTTGATTACTGTCCTTTATGGACGCACACTCTGGATACAACCAGATACCGATGAATCCTGCTGACCAGGAAAAAACCACGTTTATGACCGACAATGGTAACTACTGCTATAAAGTAATATCGTTCGGTCTCAAAAACACTGGAGCAAATTACCAACGCATGATGAACAAGGTCTTTAAAGACCAGATTGGGAACGTACTCGAAGTGTACATGGACGATATGATCGTCAAATCAGCCGAAGAGCTAGACCATGTCGCCGACCTTTCGAACATCTTCGAACAGGCACGCCGACACAACATGAGGCTTAACCCAGAGAAATGCACGTTCAGCATCAAAACAGGAAAGTTCCTAGCTTTTATTTAACAGAGCGCGACATCAAGGCCAATCCAGATAAATGATGCGCCATCACTAAAATGCGACAACCGAATTCGAAGCAGGATGTCCAACAACTAACAGGGATGATAGCCTCCCTAACCATATTCATTTCCAAGTCCGCCCAGAGAGCCCTTCCTTTCTTCAAATTACTGAAGAAAGGGGTACAGTTTGAATGGACTTCGAAATGCGAAGAAGCTTTCACAAAGCTAAAAGAAACATTATCAGCTCCGCCAGTTCTGACAAGGCCCTATGTCGAGGAGACCCTATACCTAGACTTAGCGGTTACCAAAGAGGCCTTAAGTGCAGTTCTGATAAGAGAAACAACTGAAGGGTAAAGGCCGGTTTACTTCATAAGTAAAACGCTCCAAGGTCCCGAACTCCGATACCAAAAAATCCAAAAAATCGCTCTAGTGCTTGTCATCACAGTGAGACGACTACGACAACACTTCTTGTCTCACCACATAGTGTTTCGGACCGACCAACGAATCAAACAAGTCCTACACCGGCCGACCTGGCAGAACGGATGATTAAGTGGTCCATAGAACTATCTGCATTCATCATTTCCTTTGAACCTCGGCAAGCAGTCAAAGCTCAAAGCCTAGCCGACTTCATAGCAGAGATGACCTCGACGTCAGAAGACTCGAGCACCAAATGGACCATCCACGTCGATGGATCCTCAAATTCGAAGGGAAGCGGAGCAGGCCTAATCATGGAAAATGCTGAAGGCTTGACAATCGAATTCTCTCTAAGCTTCTCTTTCCCCACGTTGAACAATCAGGCCGAATACGAGGCATGCATTGTTGGGCTTACGTTCGCTCGCGATCTAGAAGCCTCCGAGGTCAGTCTTCGCACTCACTCCTAACTTGTAGCTTCTCAAGTCAATGGGGAATATCAAGCAAAAGATCATCTGCTACAGAAGTACCTGGCCGTAGTCAAAGAGTTAATGAAGAGCTTCCAAAAAATAGAGATCGCACATGTTCCTCGAGAGCAAAACTTGAGAGCTGATGTACTCTCTAAACTGGCAAGCACAAAAGCAACGGGGAACAGGAGATCGGTCATTCAAGAGACCCTTTCCCATCCAAGGATCATGACCACAACGGGGACACCGGATGTTCTGAAGAAGGTCGACCAGAACTTCGAGCATATCCTCATCACCCCTTCAGTGTACCCCATCACTGACTTCGGCGATTCATGGATGATACCGATTATCAAATACATTTGCCAAGGAGAACTTCCCTTCGATGACAAGGCAGCATCAAAAATCCACCGCAAAGCGTGTTCGTATTCCGTCATCGAGGATTGCCTATAACGGAGAGGTTTCTCGGCACCTCTTCTGAAATGCCTTGACGCGGCCGAGGCCCAGTACGTACTTGTCAAAGTCCACGAGGGTGTCTGTTGTCACCACCTCGAAGGACGATCTTTGGCCAAGAAAATACTGTGAGCCAATTACTACTGGTCGACAATGGATGCAGATGACATCGCCTATGTAAAGAAGTGCGAGAAATGTCAAAAGTGTAACACCCATACCTCAATATAGATTGTAAGTACAATAATTAATTTAAAGTACATGAATTACTACTAATTTACAAACTTGATTACAGTCATCCAAGTCATAAATTAAAACTTAAATCATTAATATAATACGTAAATTACAACTTATACAATACTTGGAATGTCAAATTCCATTATAACATAAAACCAATCTATGAGTCCCAAGCCCGGAGCTCCGCCTCATCAAACGTCGGTACCTGCTTATCTGAAAAACAAATAAAAGGAACAGGGTGAGATTATAAATCTCAGTGAGCTCTTCACGGACTCCTCATCAATCTCTCGTCGAGTCATACTAGTCCGAATGGACTATCTTAGGCATTTCAATCCTAAACCTACTCTCCCTATATATATATATATATAAAAACCATAAGGACTGCTTGAGAACTTATTAGACATCCTAAGCGAATACGTCATAGAATGTGCTAACCTGAACTTACAACTTAATATATTGTGGGGAAGGATAATCCTAAGTCCAATATACCACTTAACGGCTTGTGAATAACTAGATACAAAATTGTATAGCAAACACACATTAATTCTATAAACATTCATTCTCTAACTGATACTTAACATTGCTAAACTTGATGCATTATAAATACAACCCTTTTAACTAAAAACATATTGTTCTTACTTACTCACTTTATGCTTAACACATCTTTGCTTTTCTTTATATTATTGGATTTGATCTTATGCTTTATACCACAAACCCCAATCAACCTAGCTTGCTTATCCTTTAAGTGATCTAGTCACAGCTTTCATTAGTTTTATGCGTCATTACTATTTAGTAATCTAGCAACTAAGGAATTACAATCCATAATATCCTTTACTTAACTAAGCTAATTCCAATGACATACACAAGGAATTCATCGCATTCATAAAACCTTGACATTACTACACATATTATAACATTTACAAGGAGATAAATAATATGAGGCTATGCGATGCATCTTCTTACTAAGAATATTTATTTCTTCTTTGCTTTGTGTTATTGGGTTGTGTCATAGGCTTTGGTCCCTAGACCCCAATTACATGCTTTCGGTAAGGTGGTTAGACGTCATAACAGTCCAAGTGGCGTCCCACGAGGCTAACCAAACCGTTCTACTCCTATAAATAGAGGAGTCTTGCCATGGACTTCTTAGTGAGTTTTATCACATCTTTACTTCTTTAATGCATGTTAAAAAAAATGCAACTTCACTTACTAGGATTTACAATCCGCATTAACATTTAACTATTCAAAAGAATGTATAATAAATTCTATGAATCAAGCTTAACCATGAATTTGAAATAACAAAGTATACAAATCATGCTTTGACAACACTTACAATCAAGACTCAACAAGATCATAACAAATCATCAACATTACTTGGACTTAGTCATTAATGGACCAACTCATCCCTTTGAAGTTCCATGGAACTATCAAAGAGGCAAACATAACATAAACATACGTTTGTGGGTGGTTGGGTGAACGTGAACACAAAAAGGGGGGTTGAATTGTGTTTACAAACTTTTGGCAAACTTTGAGTTAAAAACACTTTAGAACACTTGAAAATGAATCTATTTGAAATCGGATGCTGGAGTAGGACCAGACGCTGGAAATAAGATTTTTGAACACTTGTTTTTATGCACAAGATAACCGTAAGTATAAAGCAGTAAAGCAAGAGACACATAGATTTATACTAGTTCACCACTAACCTGGTAGTTACATCTAGTCCCTTCGTTCCTAAAGGATTTTCCACTATAATCAACTGATTACAAATTTCCTTAAGAGTATTCTACTGTCACAAACTTGACAATACTCTTAACTTCTCAAAACGACTCAGTACGTTCGAGCCTTTGAGGAACAAAGCCTTAACTAGGCAATACAACTTTCACAAAGATAGTTTTGAATACAATCAAAATAACTCTCACAGAGAGGATGAAAAGATTAAGTTCAAACAAATAACTTTCTAAAAGAAAGAATCAGATGCTGAGGTTCAGTTCTTGTAGTCCAGAGACTTGGCACAAAACTTGATTGCTCACTTGAGTAATAACCTTTTCAGAATTTAGTTTCTTGCAGTTTCTCTAGCACTTCTTCAATGAATACCTTGAAGTATTTATAAGAGTCTTGAGGATAATACCGTTGCAGATATTTCATCTCCAAATCATTGGGTGAGGCAATTTGAAATTATGTCATTTTCTTCCTTTCCAAATAATATCAGAATAGTACATATTTCCGTTATTGTACTATCTGCTTTTCACATAATTGCCTTGTACGAATTTGTCTTATTCTAAAAGTGTCACCTTTGATTCCTCGTACATAAAATTGAGCACACAAAATCAAATTCGAATTCAGTTCCAAAGTAGCTGAGGTGAAGAGCAACAACGTGATCATCATGTGATTCATTAAAAGACCAGATGTTTGCTCAGAACAGGAGACAGATGCTCGCAGCAATTGAGTAATCCATATGTCAAAGAATAACACTACCGGACGCTCGCTTTACACAAGACGCTGGAGTGAACCGGATGCTGACACACATGGAAAGTATTTAGTACCTGTGAATTTTCTTCTTCTTGCTTGAGTGAGATAAAACATAAGAGATTTTAACACCTGCGCACTCAAAGACTTATCAGAAGATACTTTGTTATCATCAAAATTTAATGAGGGTCTAAACTTCTCAATCGTTTAGGTTCCAACAATCTCCCCCTTTTTGATGATGACAAATATCCAAGGTTGATGAACAATTTAATTTCAAAAATAGTTTCAAGGGTCTCCCCCTGAGTTCAACAACTCAGATAAAATTAAATATATCAAGTATTAGAGCGATTTATGATAATTAGAGCATTTATGTGATCGTAAAAATGCATACAAGTATCAGAGCATATATTTGATTTAAACGTTGATATTGGATACTGAGAACATTGTACCAATAATGAATATACTCAAGTATCAGATGCTGAAATTCATTGTACCAAATTGAATAAAATTGTGCCAACAGATATTGAAGATTATCAAAGCACCAGACAATGAATATCAATGAGTATCTGAGCAATTAAGGAACATGCTATGTATATGATCTATGCATGAAATTTGTGATACTTCAACGTGTCCATCTGACTTTCAACGAGTTCATCAGACCTTTCTTTTACTCCCCCTTTTGTCATCAGACAAAAAGAGTGTAAAACACATCACAGTTAAAACAGTAAGTAGTAGTATATAGAAAAATTTGAAGATAAAAATTAGAAATATAATTGTACCAAGTAACATAAATATTTGATTGTATCAAAAATAGAATTTGTAATTAGCACACAAATACAAAGTAAAAAAAAAATTAGGGGTTTGGTGGAGGTGGAGGATCCAGATTGAAACGTTCCAAGATGAATTTCAAAGTACTTTCCAACTGAGCCACTTTTTGATTGGTTGCCATGATAACTTCAAATTCTGCTCTAGGCAAAATGACAACATCAGCATTTGTAGGTGCATGTTCAACATCAGCTTCTAGAACCGATTCAACTGTAACAGCCCTTTGAGATTCCATCTTCTGGTGCTCTACTGGCACATCTTGTGACAATCTCAGTTTCCTTTCCTTTCTTGCCTTAGCCTTCTGAAGGAGGTCATCATTTGGTAAGGACCATTTGATGAATCTTCCCAGCTTCTGTTTCTCTTGATCTATTTCCCATTCCCATCTACACACAAGTTCTTCAGGATGCAACATAAGCATAAAAACAGTTTCCCTGTGCTGAAGCAGATCTTTAGTATAAGCATCAAATTGCACCAAGGCAGCTTCTCCATAAATTCCTCTTATAAAAACTCTCATTCTATCAAAATTGAGTGCGAGTCCTTCATTTTCAGCAAGGAATAACTTATGCAGATTCTCCCTATCATCTTCTTCAATCTTGAGAGGCTTAAAATAGGGCAGAATGGCATTGTCTTTTCAAGACATAGTCCATTGTCTCCAATTAAAGCCAATATCAAAATGTTTGCAAACAGTAGCCCATTGATCTTCTATTTTCATAGCATTCAGAGGCCTTACAACAGAACACATGCATAAACATATCATCAAAATGAATAGTACCAAGTTTTGTGTCTGTTACCCTATTGATGCAGCCAACTGTAGGAATTGTTGCTTTCTCTACATTGCAGCAGCCAGAAGAACAAGTGCTCCAAGCATCTTTCTTGAGCAAGTTCAGGTATACTCGCCGAGCATGGTCTTTACCAAGCTTGTTGACTGGAAGCTGAGAGAATGATTTGACATCAAATCTTCTAGGAGCTTTCTCATATTCCTTCAGTCCAATTCTGCTGAATGGCATTTTCCCAGGGGCTGGTTCCTTCCTTTTTCCAGGAATAGACCAAGGCAACCACATTTGCCTATCTGGTACAATCTTGACAGACGCTGAAGCAGGTTCGATCTCTGTATTGACGGATCAGCTCAAGCCTTTTCATCTCCAGGCAATGAGCATAAAAGACACTTCTTCATATGTTATCCACCTTCCGTATTCTTCAAGAGTAAGAGGTTCATTCTGTGGTAGGAACCTGGGAAGATCAACAGAGAAGGGAATTGTTCTACTGTTTGATTGAGGTCTCAATCTTCCCTTAAAGGAAATATCAACTTGCTCATCTCCTTCTTTGAATACAACTCTTGATGGAGAGGCAACTTCCAGTCTTGTAACTCCAGAAGTGAATGTTTTCAAATGCCATAGAGAGGGGTGATCATAAATGGAGTGATACACATCTTCTCTAACAAACCTAGGTCTGTTAATGGCAGATACAACCTTTCTTGCACCAGAAAAAGAGGTAGGTTTGTAGGTGAGGATAAGTGGGATAGGTGAAGTCTTCTTGACAGTGTAGTTTTTGGGCTTGTTTGGATTGATTTTGAAGAGTTGATTGAATGGGTGAGAGTGGAGTGAGGATATGTATGTAGTGAGGGATGTGTTTGATAAGGTAAAGGTTTATGGTGAGGGAAATGTAAGTGTTTTGGACTTTGTGGTTAATTGGGAGATTTGTGGTTTGGTAGATGGAGGTTGTGTGTAGTGTGTTTGTGGTGATGAAACAGAGAGTGGTGGTGCAGGTATAGTGTCATCAGAACCAAAGGTAGTAATCGAATCATCAATGGTAAAATCTAGTACCTTTGGATTAAGCTTCTCAGAATGCCTGGCCAATCTCTTCCTTTTGCCTTGTGGAGCAGCCGCAGGAGGAGGAGGTGGAGGAGCTTGCTTCTTAGGGCCAGACGCTAAAACAGGCTTTTCAGCTTCTGCTTTTCTCTTCTTCTCCATAATACTTCTAATGGGGACTCGGTCCTCATCATCTTACGATGATTTACCTTACAGTGCAGAGGCACCTTCGCTTTGCTTCTTGTCTCCCTTGCTGGAGACTCACCACTTCTCTTCACACCAGATATTGAGCTTCTGGTGGATTTTGTTTCAGCTTCTTCGCCAACAGAAGCACCAGCTTCTTCTTCTTGTTGCTCCTGTTTTACTTCCTTCATTCTTTCACCAGTTACCAACTGCATTCTTACCAAACTGTATACACTGAATACATCAGGACGCATAAGAGCACCAACACCAAAATACTTTTCCCTTTCTTTTCCTTCCAAAGCTCCAAGCTTTTTGGGAATCCCAGCTTTAATCAACAGGGCAGTAAGACGAACACCATATGGTATCTTCTTGTAGATGTTCTTCTTTTCTACAGTGTCTTTCCTCGAACTCATAATGGCTTGAACCAGATTGTTGTAGACCAATCTAGGCAGGTTCACCTTCTGTTTTGCCATGTAAGTCCTCATAATGAACTTTTGCTCATAGTTCACTATGTCACTAGACTCAACCTTCAGAAGAACACTCTTGACTATGATCTTGTGAAGTACTCTGAAGTGACTCTTGCTTAGCAGTAGGAGTTTCCCCAGATTCCTTCAACTGCTTATAGTTCTCAAACAAGGCTTCATTCGCTTTCTCCATACCATTGAAAGCCTTTTCCCAGCCATTGTAAAAACTAATTCCTTCCAATGAATAACCATTAAAATCAGCAATGTCATTGAGAGTAAACTCTAACTTAAATCCTCTGACATAGCCTCCGATTTTTCCATCTAGAAAAGTAATATTTCCCCAGAGTTCTTTAATAGCAGTAACCATAACTTCAACAAAAGAACTCAAGAAGAAATATTTTGACCAACCCATAGCCTCAAAACCTTCATCGAAGTTGAAACCATAGACTTTGAACTTCTCCAAATCAATCCTGCTCTCATTCAAAAGCTTTGCTTCTGTCATGGTGTCGAAGATAGTAGTGTAGTCACCGACCTTAACGTTGGCCATGGTAGCAGTTTGAGAGTGATTTGATGGAGGTTTAGGGTTTCAGAGAAATTCAGAGAGAGAGAGAGAGAAAACAGTTTTCGCAGACAACAACAGAGAGCGGAGCGAAAGTGAAGGAGTAGTGGGAAAGTTTTGGTACAGTTACTTTTTGAAAAAACTCTTCACATTTCCTCTGAATAAGAATAATTCAAAAAGAAAATAGAATAAAGATTCTCCTTTTTCAATAAATGCAGTTGCCAAAATGAGGATAAAATCAAGAAAAAGATTTTATTGAAAATATAAATAATCATGACTCAGATTAGGTGTGATGAGACGCTTAAGTCCCACACGAGTTCAACACGTGTGTGCTCGGACGCACGTAAACGAGTTCACCGGACGTTGAGTTATGCATTATGAATGACATATCATATGAGTACACGTGTGAATGCTTATGTCATACCAGATGCTGAATGATGCATATCATAAGACGCTGAGATTAATCATTCTTCTATAAGATGAAAATTTAAATTTCTTCTTATAAAATTGAATCTATCCTCAGCAAGGGGTTTTGTAAAAATGTCAGCCCACTGATGATCGGTGTCTACAAATTTTATTTCAAGAATACCCTTCTAAACATAGTCTCTTATGAAGTGATGTTTAATCTCAATGTGTTTTGCTCCAGAATGCAATATAGGATTCTTAGTAAGACAAATTGCAGATGTATTATCACAAAAGATAGGAATGTTACTCTATTTTATCAAGTAGTCTTCAAGTTGATATTTCATCCCCAGAAGTTAAGAGCTGCAACTTGCTGCTGAGATGTATTCAGCTTTTGTTGGTGAGAGTGCAATTGTGCTTTGTCTTTTGCTTGACCAAGATACAAGATTTGCTCGAAGGAATTGGCAGCCTGTACTTGTGCTTTTTCTTTCAATTCGGTCTCCAACAAAGTCAGCATCACAGAAACCTACTAACTTGTAATCTTTTGATTTCTTATAGAGAAAATCAAGATTAGTAGATCCTTGCAAATATCTAAATATTCTTGTAATAGCACTCAAGTGTGATTCTCTATGATCAGACTGAAACCTAGCACACAGGCAGACGCTGAACATAATATCAGGTCTTGAAGCAGTAAGATAAAGTAGAGATCCAATCATACCTCTGTATATTTTCTGATCTACCTTCTTACCAGTTTCATCTTTACCAAGAATGCAAGTGGGATGCATAGGTGTGCACATTGGCTTGCAATCCACCATCTTGAATTTCTTTATCAATTCCTTGATGTATTTGCTTTGATGTATATAAATACCATCATTGCATTGCTTGATTTGAATTCCAAGGAAAAACTTTAATTCTCCCATCATGCTCATTTCAAATTCAGTCTGCATTAACTTAGAAATTTTTTTGCACAGACTTTCATTAGTAGCTCCAAATATAATATCATCAACATAAATTTGAACAAGTATAAAATGCTTGTTTGATGATTTTCTAAATAGAGTGGTGTCTACTTGACCTTTGGTAAAACCATTTCCCATTAAAAATGAACTTAGTCTATCATACCAAGCACTAGGAGCTTGTTTAACACCTTACAGAGCCTTTTTAAGTTTAAAAACATATTCTGGAAATTCAATATCTTCAAAACCAGGAGGTTGTTTCACATAGACTTTCTCAGTTATAAAACCATTCAAGAAAGCACTTTTCACATCCATTTGATAAAGAATTCTCTCATGGTGTGCAACAAATGAAAGCAAAATACGAATAGCTTCTAACCTTGCAACAGGTGCAAAAATTTCAGTAAAATCTATACCTTCTTCTTGTGAGTAACCTTGAGCAACTAATCTTGCTTTGTTTCTCACAACCTTACCATCTTCATCAATCTTGTTTCTAAATACCCATTTAGTACCAATAGCTTGCTTATTTTTTGGTAGAGTGACTAACTTCCGAACATTATTTCTTTGAAATTGATTAAACTCTTCTTGCATAGCTAGAATCCAACCTTCATCTTCCAAGGCTTGATCAATCGTTTTAGGTTTCATTTCAGAGAGAAGTGCAATATCTGCATGCTCTTTGAAAGAGGATCTTGTTCTAACTCTATCTCCAGGTTCTCCTATGATTTGATCTTTGGGATGATTGGTTTTGTATCTCGATTCTTTACGACTCCGACAGCTTGAGTAGAATCCAGTCGAGTTACCAGGATCGAAGATCTTTGGATCACCATTTGTAGTGCGACCAATATTTAAATCTGAAAATAACTCATCCAGCTCTGACATGGCAGTGTCAGGCTTCTTGTCATCAAACTTGACATGAATAGATTATTCCACTATCAAAGTTTATTTATTGTATATTCTAAAAGCTTTAGATCTTTCAGAGTATCCCAAAAAGATACCTTTGTCAGCTTTGGAATCAAACTTATCAAGTTGATCCTTAGTATTCAGAATATAACATATACAACCAAAGGGATGAAAGTAAGATATGTTTAGTTTTCTACCTTTCCACAGTTCATATGGAGTCTTCTTCAAAATAGGTCTAATAAGAATTCTATTTTGATTATAACAAGCTGTGTTTACTGCTTCTGCCCAAAAATATTTAGCAATATCAGCTTCATTGATCATGGTCCTGGCCATTTCTTGGAGGGACCTATTTTTCCATTCTACAACACCATTTTGTTGTGGTGTTCTAGGAGAGGAGAAATTGTGGGAGATGCCATTTTCTTCACAAAATTTTTGAAAGTTTTCATTTTCAAATTCTCCCCCATGATCACTTCTAATAGAAGAAATACAAATTCCTTTTTCATTTTGAACTGATTTGCAGAAAACAGTAAATACCTTGAATGACTCATCCTTGTGGCCAAGGAATCTAACCCATGTCCATCTAGTAAAATCATCAACAATGACTAACACATATTTCTTTCCAGTTAAAGTGGTTGTCCTTGTTGGACCAAAAAGATCAAGATGTAAAAGCTCAAGTAGTCTAAAGGTTGAAACAACATTTTTTGAATGAAAAGAAGTTTTAACTTGTTTTCCTCTTTGACATGCCTCACATAGAGCATCAGATTGAAATTTAAGATTTGCTAAGTCTCTAACAAGACTGTGCTTGTTTAATTTTGAGATTAATCTCAAACTGGCATGACCCAATCTTTTATGCCAAATCCATTGTTCATTTTCAACAGACATGAGACACTTGATATCTTGTTGTGCAAGTTTAGAAAGATTAATTTTATAAATATTTTGTTTCCCCTTCGCTGTAAAGAAAATAGAGCCATCTTTCTTGCTTTTTACTGAACATCCAGTTTCTGTAAAACTGACATCATAACCATTGTCACATAATTGACTTAGGCTCAATAGGTTATGCTTTAGTCCTTCAACATAAAGTACATTATCAATAGAGGGAAGAGAGCCTTTACCAATGCGACCAATTCCAACTATTTTACCTTTCTGGTTTCCTCCGAAACCAACAAATCCTTCTTCTCTAGGCTTTAGCTCTTAGAACATATGCTTTTCTCCCGTCATGTGACGCGGGCATCCACTGTCTAAGTATAAAGATGGGTGTGTTGACTTTGTTGCTAAGCATGTTTGCAATATAGACTATTTTATCTTTAGGTACCCATATCTTTTTGGGTCCTTTCTTGTTAGTTCTTGAAGGATACTTGTCCTTCTTAATCTTAAAAGCAGTACGTGCACTTTTCAAATGACCAGGTTTGTTGCAGTAGGTACAGTGTAAGCATTCACTGTGATCATTGGATTTATCAGATGCATGATTTTTATTTTTTAAAGAGGGTTCATTTGATATGTAACCAAGACCTTGAGTTGTCGTTTTACTATACCCCAAATCATTGAAGCTTGCTTGCTTCGAGTTACACTTTCTGCAAGAATCTTTTGAAATGCATATTCATAATCATTTGATTTACACTTAGGATTGCCTTTAGCTTCAGAGCTTTCAAGTTGAGAGCTCTCAGCTTCTGGTTGCTGACATGTCACCAGACGCTGACTATCCACCAGACGCTGATTTTTAGTTTTCAACTTTTGGTTCTCTTCACTGAGCTTTGCGTTTTCATTTTTCAAAACTTGAAACTCTTGAGATAATTTTGAAAATTTCTTTTTCAAAGCTTTATACTTAGTGGAGAGGGTGGCAGAGTCCTTAAGGAGATCATCAAATGCAAGTTGAAGTTCAGAATAAGAATCATATATTGTTACCTCTTCAACTTCTTCTTCAGAGTCTAAGTCAGTGTTTGCTATAAGGGCAAGATTGGCTTCTTCATCAATATCTTCCTCAAAGGATGATGAATCTAGATCTTTCCATGTAGCCATGAGACTCTTCTTCTTTCCCTTGAAAGAACTTCTTGTGGGCTTCTTCTTAAGATTAGGACATTCAGATTTGAAGTGTCCAGACTTTTTACATTCATAGCAGACAACTTGGCTTTTGTCTTTGCTTTCTTTCTTGTCATCGACATCTTTCTTGTGGAATTTCTTCTTGAAGTTTCTTTTCTTCCACATCCTTTTGATCTTCCTGGATATGAACGCAAGCTTATCATCCGACCCATCAACATCTCCTTTTGAAGCTTCGTCTTCTGATTCTTCTTCAGCTTGAAGAGCTTTAGAAGTACTGGCTTTATGTTTGTTGACTTTCAAAGCAATAGACTTGCTTTTCTTTACAGGTTCTTCCTCATTCAACTCAAGTTCATGAGCTTTCAGAGAACTCAAAAGATCTTCAAGTCTTAAGATATTTAAATCTTTTGCTTCTTTAATAGCAGTGACTTTGGGTCTCCACTGCTTGGTCAAACTTCTCAGGATCTTTTTCACATTGTCAGGTGTGGTATAACTTTTTTCCAAGGGCCTATAACCCATTAACAAGTGTTTGGAATCTTCCAAACATAAATTCAATGTTTTCACCCTCTTCCATTTTAAACAACTCATATTGGCGAACCAACATGCTAGATTTAGTTTCTCTTACTTGGGCGGAGCCCTCATAAGATAAAACAAGTGAATCCCAGATTTCTTTGGCAGTATCAAATTTACCACATTTATCATATTCCTTTTCTGACATAGCACAGATAAGAATGAATCTAGCTTTTTGATTGATTTGATATCTCTTTTTCTGCTCATCATTCCAATTTTCTCTGGCAATGGCAACACCAGCAGCATTAGTGGGAAGAATGTAACCACTTTCAACAATATCCCACAACTCAAGTTGTTGTGTCTCAAAGAAAGCTTTCATCTTATCTTTCCAGTAGTCAAATTTTTCACCAGTAAATAGAGGAGGACGGTTCATGTGACCACCTTCTGCAAACATGTTCACAGTATATGATCTTTTCTCTTAACACTGTTAAGTGCCCAACCAAGAGGCCGAGCTCTAGTACCAACTGAACGTGAACACAAGAAGGGGGTTGAATTGTGTTTCCAAACTTTTGGCAAACTTTGAGTTAAAAACACTTTAGAACACTTAAAAATGAATCTGTTTGAAATCGGATGCTGGAGTAGGACCAGACGCTGGAAATAAGATTTTTGAACACTTGTTTTTATGCGCAAGATAACCGTAAGTATAAAGCAGTAAAGCAAGAGACACATAAATTTATACTAGTTCACCACCAACCTGGTAGCTACGTCTAGTCCCTTCGTTCCAGAATGATTTTCCACTATAATCAATTGATTACAAATTTCCTTAAGAGTATTCTACTGTCACAAACTTGACAATACTCTTAACTTCTCAAAACAACTCAGTACGTTCGAGCCTTTGAGGAACAAAGCCTTAACTAGGCAATACAACTTTCACAAAGATAGTTTTGAATACAATCAAAATAACTCTCACAGAGAGGATGAAAAGATTAAGTTCAAACAAATAACTTTCTAAAAGAAAGAATCAGACGCTGAGGTTCAGTTCTTGTAGTCCAGAGACTTGGCACAAAACTTGATTGCTCACTTGAGTAATAACCTTTTCAGAATGTAGTTTCTTGCAGTTTCTCTAGCACTTCTTCAATGAATACTTTGAAGTATTTATAAGAGTCTTGCGGATAATACCGTTGCAGATATTTCAGCTCCAAATCATTGGGTGAGGCAATTTGAAATTATGTCATTTTCTTCCTTTCCAGATAATATCATAATAGTACATATTTCCGTTATTGTACTATCTGCTTTTCACATAATTGCCTTGTACGAATTTGTCTTATTCTAAAATTGTCACCTTTGATTCCTCGTACATAAAATTGAGCACACAAAATCAAATTCGAATTCAGTTCCAAAGTAGCTGAGGTGAAGAGCAACAACGTGATCATCACATGATTCATTAAAAGACCAGATGCTCGCTCAAAATAGGAGACGAACGCTCACAGCAATTGAGTAATCCACGTGTCAAAAAATAACACTACCGGACACTCACTTTACACAAGACACTGGAGTGAACCGGATGCTGACACACATGAAATGTATTCAGTACTTGTGAATTTTCTTCTTCTTGCTTGAGTGAGATAAAACATAAGAGATTTTAATACCTGTGCACTCAAAGACTTATCAGAAGATACTTTGTTATCATCAAAATTTAATGAGGGTCTAAACTTCTCAATCGTTTAGGTTTCAACATTGGGGGCAGTAGCCAACCTCTTGCTGTCAAACCCACTAAATAAACATAACATTAGACATAATAAAAAGCTTTAAATCAAAGGGGTTTACAAAACCCTAACTTTGAACCCTTGGGGTTCAAAGACTTCTTTGAGAAAAATCCTAATGTGGGACTTATGGGTGCCCATCACCTAAGAGAAGGAAGAACTCACATTGATTCTTGAAATCTTGAGTCTTAAAGGTTGAATCTTGGTTCTGTCTCCTCTTTCTTTTCTTCAATTTTGGATTCCCCCTTTTTCCACTCAGGGCAACACCTAGACTTCCACCAATTGTTCAAGCTTACACTTCATTTTCTTCCTTAAGCTTCCATGGAGGTGGAACCTCCTTGCTCTTCTTCCATCTTCTTCATTTTTGAGCCCTTTCTCTCTCACTGTATCTCTGTCTCTCAGCTCGGTTCTCTCTCTCCCCACAGCGTCTCTCTCTCTCGGCCCCATCCTCTCCTCTTCACCGGCGCACCGCCGCGCCGTCTCAGCCAGGGCCGTCGCGACCCTTCCACCTTCCTCCTCCATTGTCATTGCACCCTTCTTCTCTTCCTCCCTTTCTCTCTTTTTCTTTTCTTTTCTTCTTTCTCCTCTTTCTCTATTTTGCTTTTTTTTTCTTCTTCTGCGTATCCTTCACGCTAGGAGGGAGTAAATTGGGAGATAAGAGGGTGCTAAGGTGGGGTGTGGATAAGTGTGGTGCACGGTGGAGCACATACCATGATTTATTAAAAATAAACCAATTAACCCCTATTTACATATCATAATTTACTCTTTGGTCCTCATAGGTGTTGTCGGGTTGTGGCATCAATTGTCCCGTGGCGGAGGCACAGTTGGGGTCAAGTCACAGTCGACACGTGGCGCTTGGGCTGTTACGATTAAGTAGAAAGGGTTGCGCCCTGACTAACACCTATAGCTTTTGGCCTAGTGGTAAACGCTCGATCCAACAATTGGTATCAGAGCCAAGGTCACGTGTTCGATTCCCAGCGGGAGCAATTGCTGAGGGAGAGAATGTTGCCGGGTTGTGGCATCAATTGTCCCGTGGCAGAGGCCCAGATGGGGTCAAGTCATAGTCGACACGTGGCGCTTGGGCCGTTACGATTAAGTAGAAAGGGTTGCGCCTTGACTAACAGCTATAGCTTTTGGCCTAGTGGTAAGCGCTCGATCCAACAGTAGGAACCTCAGATAAATTAATTAATTTAAATTCTACTCATAAATAAGTAGTCCCATATTTCCTTAATTATTGGGAAGAATTGCCATTCTACCCCTAAATTCCAATTTTTACGTTAAAACACTAGATTAGAGGGTATTTAACCTCATTAATCCTTTAGGGATTAAATCCCATTTTCACTTAGTATTTTTAATTACCAAGCTTTAGAATTTGGGATGTTACTTTTATTGTAACACCCCGATATTTGGGCCCCTTACAGCTGGGTTTTAGCACACTTATTGGCCAGCCCACACTGTAGGTAGTCCATCCCGCGAATGCTACTCATAGGACTTTATTCCCCCCTTAAGGAATATTTTTGTCTTATGGAGGTTTCGAACCCACCCAAAGCTTGAATGAATAAGACCCAATAGGACTGTCGAAGAACGACTTCGACCAATAAAAAGAAAACTTGGGCACTTCGGAACCGTCCTTGGCGAGATCAAAAACACACTCCCGGGCGACGTCGTCCATCGGAAGAAGCAACAAATATTTTATCTTGAATCTTTTAAGGGATTCACTGTACAAATCGAAAACTTTGCTGTTTGACTTGAAAGAGATCCAACCTTGCCTCTGGTCGGTTTTTTCGAGGTCTTCATAGGCGAAAACAAGTGGAAAAAGACGCGATAAGATGTCGGTATCCGAAGAAACGAACAAACCAGGTCGAACGCTCTCACAAAAGCCCAACTGTTGGGATGAAGCTGAGAAGGGGCCACACCCAAGTGCCTAAGAATGGAGAGTTCAAAGGACGAGAAGGGAAGGGAAACCTGGAGCTCAGTAAATAACACTTCGTACATCGGTAGGTGGTCCACACCACCACTTTTCGCGGAACAAATCTGATGGTCTCCCCTGGAGCTAGAAAAGCCCATTCCCCTCCGGACTCAACCGTCTTACCTATTCAGATCTGACTCTCCAAGTCGGCCATGTCTTCGTCGGCGGAATACTCAGATCATAGGCTGAGAACCTCGTACGAGACCCACAAGTAGTCCTCCGCATCGGCAGGAAGGGTGGAAGGATCATTCAGATCAATACTTCGTTTCTTTCCCATAACGAACTTGTCCATGGGGATCTCAGGGTAAGAGACGGTGTCATATACCTCTTTATACCATTGAGCCACTTCACGGGGGTTACAAGGATGTTGTTTTCTAAAACCAACCAGAAACGCTCTAAGCGTTCGGGAGTAATCTCTACTCCACGTTTCAAACGCTCCTCCGCCCCTTCCTCAAGGGAAGGTGGTCGCACCACCATGGGCACCACCGTAGAGGCAAAAATAGAAGGGGAGGTTTCCGGTTGAAAACCCCCATTATCAGAAGCATTCGCTCCGGGTAAAGACCCAGAACTAAAATGGGGAGGAGGGACCCCATCCTCAGACGAAGATCTTTGAGAGGCCATGAACTATCAAAACCTTGAATATTCCCCCGTTTTATGGCTTCTGATGAAACAAATAAACGAGCAAGGAAGAAGAAATACCTCTGGTATATAATGTGGAGACATGAGCAAGGGGAAGAACTCCAAAGCTTGACACTCTAAATGGCTGGTTTGTAGAGAAAATACCAGAGAACGAGGACTGTGAAAAATAGAGAAGAAGAACGGAGAAGCAAAGGCGAAAGAGGCAAAATAAACTCCCCTTCAGAATTTGTAGATTCTGAAGCGGGTAGTAATTAATGCAAAAAAGCGTAATGATGAGAAGCGCAGGAAACGAGGCGATTCTCCATCGAATCGTCACCAAATCTCTGTCACCACGGTCTCGGAAATCGAACGTGTCTTTTCAAAGCCTCGAGTTTGAAAACGAACCGCCTCGGCCTAAAAACCCTTCTCAGGATAGACGCGATAAAACATGACCGAAGTACGAAGTCTCAATAACGAACCCAAGACTAGTAAGCAGGTCGAAGTTCGAAGTTCAACCCCTGACTAGAATAATATCCGAAGTCATCAAAAGCGATGACATCGGCTAGGGGGACAACTGATCCGGAGTGGCCAAAGGCCCACTCCGTAATGGGCCGATCCGACCCAGCCAGGGGGATCCATGCCAAAACAATACTTAGCCGAAATGGCCCAAGGCCCACTTCAGTCAACCGACCCGACCCGGGAGATCCACCCTCGGGGTAATAAACCATAGAGATCACATCGCCACTGCGCGAAACCCTAGAATGCAAGCATTGCGGCGCTAGACCTAAAATGACCCCCTGACCACATAAACCCTAAAGGCTACATCGACCGTTGGATACATTCGACGGTTGATGATCGATCCAGGGTTTCGCAGAAGCATCCACACGTCGGCAACCTGACCTCACCTATAAAAGGTCCATGACCTCATCAATAAAGGTACGCACTATTCATTTCTTATCTCACATTATTCCGATACTGACTTAAGCATCAGAGTGTGTGCAGGTACACCCCACACCGTCGTCTTTGCTGTGCTTCGCAGCTTGTGATCCTACTCTGGCCATCTCTGAGATCCACTTCGGATCATTGGCGTCGTCTGTGGCAACTTTCTAGTTCTTCTGATCACTTTGAATTTTCCGATTCACCATGGCTGGAGTCGGACGAACCATTCACACACAAAACACGACATGCATTCCTACGTCTACTGACGTTCCGGGCCAGGATGACGACGTTCCTGTCGCCCTTGAAGATGAGTCTTGGTCAGAGCCACACATGGAAACTGTTCCCAGTCCTACACCGCAATTTCTTTTGAGCCATTTTAGTTACTGCAGAATTTAGTTCATTTCAGACATACCATGCTTCAAGTGGTGGATAAGTTCAAACTGTTTCATGAGTATCCATATGTATTTAACAAAAAAATGATGAAATGGACCAATAGAATTTGATATATGTTTTGTCCATATGTTGATGTTAATGTTTTTACTCTTCCTTTTTTAATTATATTTGAGCGCTTCATTATTGATATGTGGAACTGGATGGATACTCTGTGATTTCATGGTCTGATCTATATGCATCGGCTACCCCTATGTTGAGTTGACGGTTCTCATGCTACCATAGCTTTTTTTTCCAGAGAAAAGGAAAGACTAATTAAGAAATCAAACGAAGGGCATAAGAGCATCCACAATGGAGCATTCCACGTCAGAATTCTTAACTAAGTCTCACATGTACACATCACTCATCTTTATCTTTTTTTTTTTATCTTTTTCAATATAAGCATTTCATAAGCACTCTATTGCATCAATCTAGCACTTCCAAAAAATTTCACATTAATAGGCTCCACCAATAACCTTACATTTCTATTTTTTTATTAATATAAATATTGACACCACGACCGACCTAGTGGTAAGCAGTGGATGCTTAGTTAAGACATTGTTGCTTGAGAAACATCTTGCTCCAATGCATAATGTTTGTACATATATCAATGCTTAATAAGCAAAAAGTGAATAAGACACTAGCATTGTGGATGCTCTAAATGCCACATCAACATAACGCATGCTTGAGCAAGCGTTGTCTATCTAGATGTGTCATCCAAACAACGCTTGCTCGAGGAAAAGTTATCCGGTTGTGTCATTTAGAGACTTGTGCATAATGCATGCTCAGACTTGTGCTTGTGCTTGTGCACGTGCAGGTTATTTTTTTCTTCTTTTCAAATTTTCTCATACACAAATATCAGTCACACAATACAATACATATTATCAAGCTATAAAACAAGCATGATTGTTATGCGTTTTTTACCAAATCAATGTGACATGTTATTGTTATGCATTTTTTTACCTTATAACAATACTGATTAAAAAAGAGGTGCAAACTTATTGCATCATTTGCAATTACATTGATCTTTTACACCTTTCTACCTATAAATAGGTTCTTCAACTCGTTCTTTATCCATCCTCTTCTCCCATGCTTCGGTGGTACTATCTTTCAATGTTAGCTATTCAGATGACTAACACAAAAAAGGCTCCATAGTGACCCTTGAAGGTAATTTTTTGAGCGCTTCGAGTGGCTAATGGGTAATTGAGATACCAAATACCTCCTTGATATGATTCTGATATACGGTTTCCTGACAGTACAACATTTCAAGGTGTTTGTACTTTTGCAAGAGACTATATTATATCGGTATTTTCATTTCTTGAAGTGTGACCTTCATCTAATTATACTTTCTTAGTTAGGTTTAATTTATTTCTTGTACCTTGAGTTACGACTATATAAGCTATTTGAATAGTACAATATATAAAGCAATAAATTTTAGTTTATTTCATGTACCCTTGAGTTGTATTTTTTTTAATCGTAGCACTAAATTTGGTATTTAGAGTTTTATATTCAATAAAATAGTATAGTTTGCAATGATCTAAAAAAGATTAGATGGGGAACTAAAAATCGCATACTTTATGCAGATGGTGAAAAACCCAGGTGCCAAGCTCCATCTGAGTATATATATATTTGTTTAAATGACATTTTTGGTCCCTTAACTTGTTTTAAAGGTTTACTTTGGTCCTTTAATTTTTTAAAGGTTCATTCTGGTCCTTTAATTTATCTCTGTTATCCCAAGTTAGTCCTTTTTGTCCAATCTGTTAACTCAAGTCAACAATTAGTCCTACGTGGCAAGTCAACAATCACACGTGGAATTAAAATACCCTTCTGTTCTTTCAACTCTCCGCTCTCCCACTTTCTCTCGAACCTCTCCCTCGCCGAAACAAGTTCTCTGGTCCCATCCCTCCCTCCTTCTCCTCTCTCCCTTCCCTCCATTTCCTTAACCTCTCCAACAACGTTTACCAGCAACCTTCACACATCTATCCTATCTCCATCTCACAGATCTGCAGAAATGGTTGAGGGTTGGGAATGAGGTAGGGGAGGGGAGAATGGGGTGGAAAAAGAGGAAATGTGGTCCCCAAACATGAACCAAAAAGAGGAAATGTGAAGCAGAAGGATAAAAGAAAATGTTAATTACAAATTTAAGTGAATAACAATAATGGTGATAATTTACATATGAATCGAATCCAATATTCACAATATTTTTGTCCCGATTTTCTTTGGGAATGTGAGAAAAAGAGAAACCAAATTTGTGGTTGAATTTGGAAAAAGGATGGATCTAGAGTATGGCGGTGGAGATGATGAATGTCTGCAGAGATATTTTATTTTCGTTTGTTTTTTTCCAAGAAAAAGAGGCATTGGATTTGTGTTTTCGAGAAAAACTCCAGAATTTGCTATGGTGGAGAGGAAATGGAAGAAGAGGCATTGGATTTGTGTTTTCTGGAAAAACTCAAGAATTTGCGGTGGTAGAGAGGAAATGGAGGAAATGGGTGGTGAAGAATGAGGAGGTAGCTAAAGAGGGAGAAGTGGCTGATGAGGTGGTATTAAAATATTATATTTTTGTCTCGTCATTAGCCACATCTGCGCCACGTATGAAATTTTTGTTAGTTATTATAACGTCATTGACGGAAATGACTAATTTGAGATAACAGAGATAAATTAAAGGACAAAAATGAACCTTTTAAAAATTAACCAAAGTGAACATTTAAAATAAGTTAAGGGACTAAAAAGGTAATTTAACCTATTTTTTTTTGTAACAAAAGAGAGCCATCTGAGTATATTTTAACATTTGAAAGTTTGTCATTTATACACATATACTTTATCACGATCTAAACCATCAATGTTTTAAGCAATGATTATAACTTCAAACTTTTTTTTTTGGGTACATTTATAACTTCAAACTTTACCCTCTAAAGTATATATTTTTTATTTTAAAGGAGTCATATCATATTTAATAACAACATTAAATTTATTCTTTCAAAAAAAATATTAAATTGATTATACTTTTGATTTTGCTACTATTGCTAGTATGTGATTTTGGTCTTCTGATAACTTTTTACTCAAACTTAGTCTATTAATTTTTTAAATTGCTACAATTAAGTCTTTCTATTAAATTTCTCTAAGCCCAAAAATTCTCATTGTCTATCAAGATATTTTTGGGTTAGGATGTGAAATAATTTCAAACACTTAAAAAGATAGATATTTGGTAAAATTTTAATAAATTTTTATAGATTTTGTAAGATATGAAATTATTGTTTGAAGAGAAAAATATTAGGATTTTTTATTTTTTGTAAAATATAATATACTGGTTGGTAAGTTTTAGATTAAAAAAATGGTTAAAATTATATAGTCAGTTCAATCTGTGTAAATTTTGATAAAAAATGAGAGCTTAAGAATTTTGTATTTAAGAAAAAATGATATTGATGGGTGTAATTCTTATCATTAATTGAGTGACAAATATTCATGTAAATAACTATCAGGGGATGAAAATTATTTTTAACTGTAATAGATGGATTGAAAATACTGTTAAACCGAAAATATTTACGTGGACATATGACTTTTAACATTTGAGTTTCTACTCAAAATTTTCGAAGTTCTCAATTAAGTTAACTTCCGTTAAGTTGCACCGTCCTTCCTTTTGAAAGATTCAAATATATAAGATTCGTACCCAAAAAGTCATCTAGAATATATAAGACCAATTCAATCTGAGTTATTGCCAAGAGTGGAGACACAGCTTCTGTCGTCAAAAGGAAAATTAAGGAAGAATAAAGGCTGTTGTGAAGAATGGAATAAAACCACAGTTCAGTTAGTACTTTTTCTTTTTTCCTTTTTTTTTTATTTGCGTTTTGGTGATCTTCCATGAATTTTATTGGTAGGAGCTAGGAAGAAACGAAAACTGATAGTCATTGAATATTTGGATTTTTTTTTTTTTTTGACTAGGAGTATTTGGATGTTGAAACCGTGAAATAAAGCTTGGTAAGCCGCAAATTTTACGGGCTATAAGAGAAAGTATGGGCTTTGAAACCAAAACCCGTGATCCACGGTGCCCCCTAAGCGTGTGGAATGTGTAAAAAGACGCGCGTGGATGTCTACTGACCGATGTGTTACTAGAACTAAAAGGCCATAATTTTGGTCACTGTGTTGTTTCATGTGCGGATGGAAATCAATTAGCCATGATTTCCCATGGTTAACCGTCAGTAGCAGTTTCGAGCTGGGGTGTATATGGACGAGATTAGGTTGATTTTGACCAAATTCGATGTCCGAATTAATCTGTTTTTCTTAGTTTGAGTTGGGTTAAAAACTCGTAATTTTTTTGTCACATCTGGACCAAACCAATTCGGTGTTGGGCAGATTGGTCCAAGTTGAGTTTGCGGGTCATGAGACAAAAAAATAGCTTTTAAAATTTCACAAAATTTCCAACAGTACTTAAACTAAATTTCAAAATTTTTAAAATGATATTCTATTCCAAAAAAATTTCACAAAATATAAAGAAACCCTAATTTCTAAGTGAGATAGTAGTGTCACATTTATCACGAGTCATGACCATGAGACAATAAGGTATATAAAACAATAAAAATAAATTTCATATCATCAGATTGAATTCTCGAGTTTAGAGATTTAAAATCATAAATCCGTTATCCGAACTAAACCATTTCGAGTTTGAATGAATTTGTTCGGATGCAAACCAAACTACAAAAAAAAAATCGAACCAAACACGTTGGGTTGGATCGTGTTTCATAAAAGCAAGTGTAATTTTTTATTTTTTTTTGGTAAAACAAGTGTAATTTATATTATTTCATACAATAGAAGGAAAGTGTAATATAATATTCTTTCATAAAAGGAAGTGTAATTTATCTTTTTTTATTATTACAATTTTTTATGAATTAAACCAATTATTTTAAAATATTTTTATTTTTTAATATTTCACAAAATTAATTACTTGCTAGTTTCTTATCAAGTCTAAGTTTGAACTATTAAGTCCGTGTTTGACACGTTTTCAGTAAAGTTAAAAGATACAACACATTTATCTTCTAAGAATCAAAACAAATTAATTCTTTATGTCAAAAAATCAGTTTACTAATTTAGCTAGTCACTTAATTATATAAAGTTGACACCATCAAACATTTTATCATGCCAGATGACATTAATTTAGAGCTCATTTGTTATAGATAATTTGATTACAAAAAGTCACTTTTTTAACTGAAAAATCATTTTAAGGATTTTGTTTATGTTTGTTTTAGATTTTTAAAATAATCAAAATCTAAAAAAAAGGGTTAAAATGAGAAACTATATTTAGTAATTTTTGAGAAACAATCTGATTTTAACGAATGTAGTAAATAAGGAAAAAGATAAAAAAAAGAAGTCATTATTATAAGTAAACACAAATCTGTTTCTACTTCACATGAAAATATATAAAAAAAAATAAACTCTAAATTATTTTATTAGAAAATCAGTTTTTCTTAATCTTAAGCAAACGAACCCTTAATTTTCCAACCTCACACAAACTAGTAAATGTTTTGATACAATTTTTATATTTAAAAACATAAACTATGTCTTTAATCAAAACAAAAGCTAAACTATGTCAAAATTATTTATTATGAACAAAATAGTGAGACTTGTGTCTTAGAAGGGCCGTGGACGCAAGTAGCAATAGAGGACGGATCATGGTTGCTAATGGGCTACGTATTCGATAGAGCACCTCTTATAATATTGGGACGCGAAAAAGTAACGAAATGTTTTCGGCCAGCCACGTGTCAAATATGTGATCCACAATTTCTTCGCAAAAATATCTGCTCCCCCACTCCAAAAGCGCCACGAGGTTACTTCACCAACACAATCCTCTTTCGAACTTGGCTACGTCAGCGCTTGTGTTCCCAAATCGCAGCTTACGTGTTCCGATCATGCACCTCTGACCTCATGGACGTTAGTTCCTGGTCGTTGATTTTTCTGAGACAAAAATTGTGGTTACCGTAATTTTCGTATTTCGCGTTAAATACCACAAACTCAATACAGACACCTTCTCTCTCATTCGCCAATAGATTCTTCTGTGTGTGGAATCGTCGATTTCTCATAGATCAAAGGTACTCTTCCCTGCTTCACTGCTTTTTTTTTTTTTTTTTTGATCAATGCTTTTCTTTGATTATGTGTTCCTTGAGTCGATCATTTGATTCCACATACTTTGTTTCATCATGTCATGTCGTGGCAAAAATTTTCCACTTTGACTATTTAATTATTGTTTTTTTTTACATAGTGTTTAATTATTGTTTAGTTGCTAGCTTCCGATGCAATGCTGATGACTGAATATGTGACAAGCTCATGTTGTTAATACTTATTTAGCTCTGATTAGTGATTGGAGCAAATCGGGGAAATTTGGTAACTGATGATGTGATGATTCCAAATTCAACTTATTTGGTGTTGTGTGTAGAACTAATAATTTGAAGTGAAAATTCAACAACTATTGAATTGAGTTTTTCACCCCCTTTATTTACAGAGTGATTGTTTTTACTTTCTAAGTTAGTGAAGACGTTATAATATGCATTGTTTGGGGGCTACCACTGACTATAAGGAATCACCGGTTGATCAATGTGGGTCGGTCTGTATGCTTAGAGTATGTTTTGACGGAGGATTTTGGAGGAAAATGAAAGAGCCGGTAAAACTTTTATTTTCAATAATTGTTCTGTAATTTAACATTTTTTTAGAATGAATTGAATAATAGGATAGATTATTATGAGTTTATTTTTGTAAAGATTATATAACTCTATTGATTTTATTTTAAATGAAAACTTTATCCCGCATTCCCTTTCTTTTCCATAACTCTCCATCCAAACTTACTCTTAGGCTACGTTTGGTAGCCAAGAAAGTGGGGGGAAAGAAAATTTATTGATTAAAGTGTAAAATTGCTGATGCGTCACACTATGATTGGCCTGTCGCACTTATCCATGCACACTTTTCACATTTTCCAAAAATCTTTCCCTTCCCCCTACTTTCTTTCCTTAGAAACAAACATAGCCTTTGAGAAATAGACACCACTTTCTTTCTTTGGTTTGGAAGATTATTAATTTCTATCCAAACAAGTTGCATATGATGAAGGGTTTTCAACCAGCAATAGACGAACCTTGGTTAAAATCTCATAGCCGCGTCATTGCCCCAAGCGCAAAAGTATATATGATAAAGGGTTTAAAACATCTTACTGATGCATAAATGGTATTTGTGGCTAGTAAAGCAATGTATTTACTTGTTGTCCATATATTATTGTTTTGGTATCAACATTGAAGCTAAATTGAATGATTAATCAATAGACTCTGCTTACCGGTTGATAATTCTATGAAGCTCTTAGTTATGCACTTGTGTCATTTGATAATTCTATGAGATTGTACTGTTGCAGGATCTTGGCATTGCAAATCTATCATTTGATTTTCTTTTAAACACTGATTAGGCAATCTGGTATGGGAGTTGTGACTGTTTCTAGCTCAGCAGCTCGGACTCCACTAGGATTGAATACAAAGTTTTCAAGTCACCATCCTGCACTGAAGAGACCTTTAACTGTAGCATTTAAAGGAGATAAACAGAATGACACAGCTTTGGTTGCAACTCAAGAGAAAAATCCTATGCAGGTTAAAACAGCCAAGACGCACAAGAAAAGGATAGCAAAAACGAATAAACTACCTAAGAGAGTAAGAGCTGTCTTTACTGAGGAAACTTCTCCATCTTCAATGGATGTGGACTACAATGAAGCTGCTGCCACACTTGAAAATATATACAAACTCAGCCCGGCATCTGATACATGTGATGCAGAATATATAGATAGTAAGATCAAAAGAGTCTCTCGAAGGAGGAAGAAGATTGGTGATGAAAGTAAAGAGGAGTTAAACAATGATAGGTTGGTCAGCAGCCAAAAAACGAAAGCCAGACGACTGAATCTTGATGAGAGAATTGCGTTAAAAAAGAACACAAATGACGAAGATGTCACTCCAATTCGGAAAAAGAGAAGTGTGAAGAATAGAATTGAGAAGATTGAGGAACTCGTTAGGGAATATTCAGCACCAACTGATCTTGTCAGTCTGGACTGGAAAAAAATGAAAATACCTCCTGTTCTTCCTTCTTCAGAGCACGCATTTTTGTTCAAATTGATGCAGCCTATGAAGGTGAGCAACTTGTTACTATAATTTCATCCCTTCCCCCCTGGCCTTAAAATAGTGTAGGTCTTTTCATTGCTGAGTAGCAAGAAAGCATTCAACCTAGTCGCTTAAGCTGGCAACTTGGCAAGTCAAGGTTAATGATTAGTTCTATCTCTAACACAAGCAAGGTTATACGATCCATGCTGAAATTCAATCATATAATGAGAATGAGGGCATCGAGAATCCACATCTTGACCATTTGATCATCAATTTTTTTTCATTTTGTTTGATGATGGCATGGGGCTTTTAACTTATAACCTTCTGAAAGCCTAAAACCTTTACAATTACTACATTCCTAGTGGCTTGATGATCAAGAGATTCAAGGCTTTTGATATCGATAGGAGAAAAATTCCAATATAATGGTTTAAGATGTTAGGTGAAAACTCAGAATTTGATTTTTTTTTTTCCCTTCCTGATATTAAGCAATAATTGTTAATTTTCAGGCACTCCTTCAAGTGAAAGAAGATTTACAGAAGGAGCTAGCGAGAGAACCTACAGATGATCAAATAGCTGACGCAACAAACATGCGCATTGCTCAAGTAAAGAAAGCAATAGAGGTTGGTCGAGCTGCAAGAAACAAGCTTATAAAGGTAATTCAAAGTGTTCAATTCTTTTACAGCTTTTCTTTCAACTAGTTTTGAAAGGTGAACTATATAATATACTTTCATTCCTCTTACTTCGGCATAGACATGGCCCAAAAAAAAAAAAAAAGGATAAAATTCTTACCCATAGATAGGCATCCTATCTGCACCCTCCCAAGTTTTTGGTCCCACCTCTGGCTTAACAAGCTCTACTCACCTAATGGCTCAGGATTCATGCTTTGGGGTATTCTCCAAGATTTTTGGGCCGAGCTATCATTTCGGCTCAACAATCAAGACACATTTATAGACCACTGATTGGGGTGATTGATAATTACTTTGCCAATAACATTCTTTCTGTTTGAGTAAACATTAATGAGTTCTTTGGTAATAGTCTACTTAAGACTTGTAAAAGGGGTTTAGGACTGAATGATAATAATTTTCACTCAACTACTGTTGAGATCTGACTTAGGTCTCAATATACTACCTAAATTTGGTATTTGGAGATTTTGTGTGAACACTATCCCATTGTAACTTTGATGGAGAAACTCAATTGACCAAGATTCATGCCAATAATAGTTAAATTATAATGATAGTTAAATCATAAATTTGAATTTTCATGGTTATGGGAATAGATTTTCTTACATTGAAATTTCTGATGACATTGTAATCTTAAAATTTGATGTCTCTCTCTCTCTCTCTCTCTCTCTCTCTATTTTTAAGTGGGGTCTTTTAAAAATCTATAAATACTTAAAAAGAGAGAGTGATAGATACAAAACTTTAACATGATAAAATTACATAAGATTTCAATACGAGAGATCCACTCCCACGTGGTTGTATAAGAAATATGAATTGGTTCTTTTTTTCCGATACTAATATGAAAATAATAAATAGCACCTAACAGTTTTATAATTGGTTCTTATGTTTTGTAACATCTCTCTCTTTAGTCCTTGCTGTTATATATTGACAAAATGTAAGGGAACCAGACAGATATGAAAAATGTTAGGCTACTTATTATTTTCATTCAGTTAAGGGATAGAAAAGGGATAAATTCAGAGATGAAATTGGTGGTTTCCTCAAATTTTGCACGAAAGTTTTCATACCATTTAGTGGTATTTTTAATCTCCAACGTGGATAACCGCAATTTCGGATGTGAGCTCGGAAATGCGAAGTGAGGGCCAGGAAGGCGAAACCTTCCCCCGCCTCAGGCCCTATCTACCTCCCTCCCTGCTATATCTCTCCGTCTGCGTGTGGAGGTGAAAATAGTGATGGTTTAATGATATTATTTAGAATGAGTCAATAATTAAGTAATGGAGATGAAAATAGGGGTGGTTTAATGATATTATTTAGAATGAGTCAATAATTTAGTAATGGTGGTGATGTTCTCTTTTGCAGCACAATCTTCGGCTTGTCTTGTTTGTGATCAACAAATATTTTCCAGATTTTGCCAATGGCTCGAGGTTTCAAGATCTTTGTCAGGCAGGAGTTAAGGGGCTTATAACGGCAATTGATCGTTTTGAGCCAAACAGGAGATTCCGGCTATCTACCTACAGTTTGTTTTGGATAAGACATGCTATCACTCGTTCCATGACCCTCTCAAGCTTCTCACGTGTTCCCTTTGGACTTGAGACGGTATGTATTTTTCTTTCTACTCACGGTGATTAAAATTTTGGTTAAAGCAGCAAATGTTTCTAAATTTCTATTGCATTTATTTAGTTTCCCTGTTAGCTGCAGCAGCATACTCTATATTCAGCGTCAGCAACTTGTAATTCCTAATGAATCTGTTTGTTGCGGTTGCAAGAAGGAAACATCCACCAATGTTTTCTTTAGGCAATAATTGATGGAAAGACCATGCAAGATTTCAGCCAAAGATATTCAAAGAAAATATGGCTTTTGAAAAACTTAGAAAATGAACTCGGTTGATTGGTTTGGCTGTGCCCATGTCTCAGCTTTGTGTATCTTCTCTCTCTCTTTTTTTTTTTTTTTTTCCGAGCAGGTTAGAGCAGAGATCCGAAGAGCTAAGGCTGAATTGACAGTTGAACTTCAGAGGCCACCAGCAGAGGAAGAAATAATAGAAAGAGTTCAGATATCCCCTGAAAGATACCGTGACGTAATGAAGGCATCAAAACCCCTTCTTTCGCTGCATTCAAGACATCTAACCACACAAGAAGAGTTTATTGACGGGGTTGTTGATGATGGTGGTGTTGATGGTGATAACAGAAGGCAACCTGCTCTACTAAGGCTTGCTCTTGATGATGTGGTAACAACTCAACCTCTGTAGGCTTTGTTTGATACTGCATTAAACTAGGTCATTCTATTCCATTTCATTCTTTTATCATAAATGTTGAGCTGCTAAAATTCGGTTAATTGAGAAAATATCGGAAGTATTTGTTGTTGCTATATGTTCAAAAGAAAAAGTTAAATGTTACGAAAGTCCAGCGCACGAATATCGACGAATGCATTTCAACTGTTTGATTTCCGTTTAGTTTTAATCTGTGTTGACATTTATTCATTTTAAAAATGCAAAACCACATCACCCCTTTATTCGCACAAATTCATGCGCAATTGCTTCGTACTAAATAGCAACTCATGTTCAAATTAGTGTGATGATCAAATTTTGTCAACATTTTCATTAATCCTATTTGGTGCCCTTCCTTGATGAGCCATGGGTAATAGGCAATTGTGATTCAATCATTAGACGTGAACGAAAATTCTTTAAATTCAGTTATATATAAAGGCAATCCTCCTACGGATAAGCTTAATAAATTCTATGTATAACTTTGGAAGAGTTGATAGGAATATGGTTGGTTATGTAGTTTTAAAATTTTTTGGTTTAGGTCATACTAGTTTGTTGGTAATGCATGTAAATTTTATTTTTTGGTCAAAAGTAATGCATGTAATTCAATAATATTATATTTCCATTGCCACTTTTTGTAACTAATCTTTAGATTTATTTTATTGTTTTGTAGCTTGATTCCCTGAAGCCGAAGGAGAACTTGGTGATCAGACAGAGATTTGGACTTGATGGTAAGGGTGACAGAACGTTGGGAGAAATCGCTTCGAACTTGAACATATCTAGGGAAATGGTAAGAAAGCACGAAGTGAAGGCTCTCATGAAGCTCAAGCATTCATCTCGATTGGATTATCTTCGTCGTTATGTTGTATAAATCAACTAATTCATATGATTCCCTTTTAGAAATACTTGTGCCACCAGTCTTACAGTAGAGTGATGATTTGCATCACCGGTCATTTATATACCCACGATCATAATCATGTGTAATTTGTATACGATAGACTTGAAAATGCACAATGTACATAACCGCCTATACGCGTTACATGTAATGTGTCTTCTTTTAATGGTTAATCCCTCCCATGTCTGGTTACATTAATACATTCGCAAAATAAACAATATATACATTCGCAAAATAAACAATATATTATCTGTAGGTATCGCAATTGTGCGATTTTGATCTCTTAGGCTATAATTGGTTTGGGTAATTTAGAAGAGAGAGGGTTAGAGAAGAGAGAAAGAGAAGAGAAATGTCATATTTCTACTGATTGGTTTGAGAATTAGGGAAGAGAGAAAGAATTTTGGTGGGCCCTATTGCTTTTTCATTTCTCCCCTAAATTGCGAAGAAAGAGCGGAGAAATGAAGAGAAACGAGCGCGAACTGGATCACTTTCCTGCCATACCCTTATCTCGCTCCCGCGAAACTGGTTTTCCCTGTATTTCTTCCTTCCTTGGCCGCTCGCGAATCAGAACAGTGAACTGCTTCTTCCTTCCTCGGCCACGCCTTGAGCGATGTCCCCGCTTCTTCCTTCCTCGGTAGCTCCACGGTGAGCGCGAATCTGAGTCGATGTCCGCTTCTTCCTTCCTCGGCGCATAAGCGGTGTGTTGCTTCTTCCTTCCTTGGCTGCTCACCCAAATCGTGAATCTAAACAGGGTCATCTCTTTGCCTCCCCTTCTCCATGGCTGCCCAAATCTGAACTCCCTGGTCCTGCTTCTTCCTTTCTCAGCGCTATTGCTACCCAGATCTGGCCCTTGCAACGTCTCTTCGCCACCACTCCTTCTCCGGCAGCAAGGTTCTCCACTACATCCGTTCGAAAGGCACATCGCATCATCTTAAGAACACCAAAAACACAGGCCTGGGTAACTCTTTTTCTCCATCTCCATTGTTGTTATTTTTGTTAAATATAGATGAGCTTTGTTGTTGGTTCAAAGTTGATTTTTATGTCTGCAAATTTTGGTTCATATTAGTTGAGCTTTGTTGTTGGTTCATATTAGTTTCTTGAGCTTCAATGAAGTTGTTTCTGTCTGCAAAAGTATTGAAGAGGTTGATTGCAAATTTTGTGTTTCAATTGGATAGTTATGTGCTAGAAATGGGTGAAGAATGTTGTGTATTTGATATGTCAAAGTGCAGGTTTTGGTGTGGCACTGTTTGATTAGGGGGTTTAATGGTTTCTGTGGCTTTGGTTTATTTTGCTGCTTGGGGCATTAATTTTGCAGTTTTTTCTTATGTTAGAACTATTTTGTGTCAATTAAGGATTAGAAGCAAATAGGCAACAAAGAGAAAGTGAACCGGTAAGTAGCAAATGTTCTAAAGTTTCACGAAACTTCCTGTCATGGTGATATGCAATTGGATTTCTATATTGGACTTTGTGTTGGTGAAATTTCATGTGAATTAAGGTTAAAACTTTGTCTATGCTGATTTGCTTGATTGATTTCCTTCCTTGAACAGTTCCTAATATGTTTGTGTATTCCTTGTTGATTATTTTGTTTCTCTTGATGGATAGTAAATATAAAATTTTGAAAAATTGGTATATATTCGTGTATGTCATATCCTCATTTTGTTAATTGTTTTATACATGTATCTTGCATTGAAACATTTATTCAGCATTTGTTCCTTTGTGCTGCATGTGGGAAAGGCTTTTTTGAGATTATCATAGAATGAGACGCAATCGATTGGAAAAGGAAAAGGAAAAGGAAAAGGAAAATGATAGTGAAAGGGACAACATTAATCTGAATGACTTGATTGATGACGATGTTTAAATTCCTGACCGTGATACTGGTGTGTTTTATGAAGGGCGAGAAGAACCCCCTAATGTTGACTCATATAGTCCAGCTGGTGGGGTCTCACATCATTCTACAGGGACATCCAGTTCTCGAGGTACGAAGCGTAAGGCTCCAATGACGGATTTAATGGAGGATCAATTGGAGAGAATGACAAGTGGAATTGGACTCATGGCTGATGCACTGAATAAAGATAATTATATTTCTAATCAACTGCATGCTATAGAAAAGCAACAAATAGCAATAGCTGAATGACAAGTTGCAGCTATTGAGAAGCGCAATGAAATCCTACAACATAGTAGACCTCGAGTGTATACAGCAGTAGATGCATGGGATATATTGTCTGAATTGAATTTGCTGGAACAATTTCGTTTGCAGTGCTATGAATTTCTTTGCAGTGATAAAAAAAGAAGGAGCTGGTTTTTGGTGTGCCCCCTCACTTATGACTACAGGTTCTCTTTCAAATTATGAATGTTACTGGGCACCATGTAGGCAGTATGTAACTACCTCATCGATTAGTGCCTACAGGTTCTTCTTTTTTGTATAGACAGTATGTAGTTGGCTCACATCATCAGTTGGTGCCTACAAGTTCTTTTTTGTATAGGCAATATGTAGTTGGCTCACATCATTATTTGGTGCCTTCATGTTCTTTTTTGTATAGACAATATGTAGTTGACTTATATAGGCAGTAGGCAATACATGCCATTAGGAGGTGTGGTGCTTTTGTGCTGGAAAAACAAGTTATTAATTAGATATTGATATGGGATAGGTGCTGCTATGTATGACATTTCTTGTGATGCTGGAGATGATTTTAGTAATGAATTATTTTAACTGTTTTTATATGTTATAGGTGGAATCCCTCTTTGATGCTATTTTTAGGAGTAGTTATTTTATCTGACTTTAGTAAACTCTTGTTTGTTGTAACTTTGAATACTGGTTCCTATGTCGCTGGTGTTGGTGTGCTTGCAGGTTATGACAAGTTACAGGTCATAGTGTTCGGGAAGAAGTATGGATCTGGGGGTGCTTAATTTTTTCAGCTCCTGATTCATACTTTTGTTTTGCATGGTGATGAAAAAATCACTTGAGTTTTGAGAATTGACCAAGTGTTGTGAAAAATTTTTGTTCAATAATTTTACTCAATGATCCTAGTTCCTTTTCTTTGGATCAGAAGATTTGATATTTCTAGCCTGATTTATTTGAGTGGCAGGGAAAGCATCTGTCACATTGAAATTCCATTTTGTTTGATTTGAATTTTTCAGAGATACTCTATTTAGTACTCTATTTATTGTTCAGGAGTTACGATTGTCTCTTCATAAAAATGCATATGCACTTTTTGGTTTCCATGTGTTGGAATAAATCTCTTGGTACCTAATTAAAAAAAAAAACTAACTCTAATGACAAAGAATGCATATGTTAATTGACATTAACCCAGTAAAAAAAAATAAAGTTGATTTTGATGAGTGTCGGTTATATTTTATGGCAATGCAATTGGACAAACAATTGAAGTAAAATAAAGACCAAAATTCAATTGGACAAACAATTGAATTAAAATAAAGACTAAAATTTAGTAGGGGTATTTTTGTCCCATGATTAAATATTACCATTTCTCTCTTCTCTTTTTCTAGTCAACCAATCAAAAGGAGAGAGAACTTTATACTTCTTTCTCTTTTATTTCTCTTCTTTTTCTCTTAAACCAAACAATACAACAAATCTTCTCTATTTCTCATCTCTTTCTCTCTCTTCTCTCTCTTTCTCACTCTTTCTCTCTTCTGAATTTCTCTTCTATACCAAACATAGGCTTAGATTTCAATTGCGCGAATTGAATTCTTCAGGTATTGTTATTGTGCGATTTTGGTCCTTCAGATTTCAATTGAGCAAACTGGGTTTTCCAATTGCAGTTGTGCGAATTTGGTCTCTCTTGTTGTTCAATTACCAATCGAAAATGTCAATATCACGTGAGTATGACCTGACACATAACTTGATCTTAGTGTCATGTTAGTTAGCTTTAAAATTTAAAAACCCTTATAACATTTTCGGTTATAGATTGTTTAAAAATTGAACTGATAAATTAAAATTGTACAATTGTGATATGTAAAAGACCTAATTCGCTCAATTAGAACTTGAGGGACCAAAATCATACAATCGCGATACTTGGAGGACTCAATTTGCCTAAGTAGAATATGTGAGACTAAAATCGCACAATTGTGATACCTGAAGGACCAAAAGTGTAATTAAAACTATATAGTTCCTGCATAGTGTGATTGGATCTGGCGTTTTTCATGCTGAAGAAAGAAAGACGGCAAGCAAGCAACCAATTTTTATTTTCATTTTTTTTTTTTAGGGTGTGACTGTCTCCCAACGAATTTGAAACCCACTCTCTTTAGGAAGGCTAGTAAACAGGTTTAACTACTCACACACTATATGCATGTATGTAAAATAAAAATAAAAAACTGATAATTAAGGACCAATTAAAAAAGCTTAGGCTGACGAATTAATGGGTTGGTAAAGAGGGAATGACTCATTGCTCAGTATGGGCGCATGAGAGGAGGCACTGCGGGTGTGCGCCCACTTTGGTTGATTCTGCGGAACCTACATAGCAATCTCTGTGTCCTACTCAGGTACTACTAAGAAGTGACGCAGATCCAACTGGGTTACAATTGAACTATACAAAGTAGGAGCAACCACCACACACGCATTTGATTCTCCTTTCAACAAGGTCAAAACTCAAAACCAAACCAAACCAGCTGTAATATTATTGGTTCAAAAACCTTTTACATGTCTACCTAATTGTCCAAGTGGCTATAAACCGGAATAACCAGTCCAAAACAACAGCAGAACCGAGTAATGTACTATAGCCGTACACCATGGAAAGATATTTTAAAAATTTTAGTTGCCCTTCAGCTGCTATGGGAATCTGAAAAGTGGTCTAAACTAAACTCCAGTTTGCTAGTGACAAGTTTTGCAGCTTCTTTGTCTCCTTTTTGCCTTCCAACTGGCTCTCATATTTGCTTTTCAAGCTGTATTGCTAGTTCCAAGTGATATATATCCTAATATGGTTATTTTGGTTCTTAAAACGTGTCAAAATTTTAAAAATATATTTGAGTGTGTCTTTTGTTATTAATTTTAGGGATTAAACTGACTAATAAAATATATATTTGAGAACCAAATTGACTAACGAAAAACATATTTAAAGACCAAATTAATTAATCAAAGACATATTTAATAATGTTTTTGTAATTTTAATACATTTAAAAACTATAGTGATATCCGCTCACACGTACTGGAACCAACATTACTGTTTACCCTTTCAATAATAACAACTAGTTTAATAATATTAATATTCCCATGCCACGTCGAGTTGACAAAAAAAACACTCAAACTGTGAATGGATAAGATTTTATAATGTGTTTCAGAACGTAGGGAGCCATATCTAGGCTTCCATCAAATTCAGCGTCCACGTGTATTATTGAATTCGAATGGTAATGTGCCTTTTGAAGATAAGACAAAAAATAAATGGAAATATGATTCAAAAGGCTGTGTTAATTTATTATTCAATCAGCTATGTGTTCTAAACTTCTAGAGGCAATATTTGTATCTTCCTAATGATGTGACTAGTTATCCAAATTTGTGCGTCCCCGGCTTCTTGCAATATTAATCACAAACCTCATATTAGTCCCGTACCTAACCAAAGATTTGTGCCCTGTATATATTTTTTTGGAGAGTTAAAGTAATTTTTATAATTAAAAAATAGATCAGAGAAGACACACGCTCATCATGTAAGGCCAGAAAAAACTATTAATCTTAGCAAAGATTTAAGATGAAATTTATATATAACTTACCAATGAGTTAATTCTGAATTCAAACCCAAAATATAACTAGTGCGAGCGAAAGGTCGTACCATATGTTATAAGTAGGTTCGCATTGTAATTGAAAGGATTTATAATGAAGATAAACTTATAAAGAAGACTTAAATCTTTTAAATTAATTAAAATAATAAGAAGAATAAAAATTATAACCAAATATTAATAAATAAATATTATAATAGCATGCAGGTATATATATAATAAATTATAAAGTTATTAAAATTATTTATTTTTTAATCAATAAGTATGATTTATATTTTTCCGTTAAAATACAACTCTCGGATGTTCATAAAAAAGAGGACGTGAATATATTCCAAACCGGAGTTGACTAGAGAATTCCACACACGGCCAGTGCATCTGCTACTAAGGGCAATAATCCTCATAACGTTAAATCACTTCCTGGCGTAACGCGTCACCATCTAATAAAGAATTAGTTTCGGGAGGCCATGAACCATGATATCAAATTGTTTTTGCAATCATTGATTTGTTTGACTGCCCATGACGTTTTGGGTGTGTTTGGAAGAACCAAAATTTATATTGGGACGAGATGAAAGCTGAAAGCACGTGACCAAGAGGAGTGAGTAGTGTTGTTCGTACAAATTGAAGTACCAATACGGCAAGAATAACATTTGGGCTGCTGGAACTCCAGAACGAAATTTCAACCCGTTACCATTTCTTGAACTTTATTTTCCTTTCTCCTCTAAAAATTTCAATCATTAATTTTAACATTCAAAACATTGAAGTTTTAAAATTTAGTAATTATAGAGATATAAACCCTAATTTTGTTAACAAAAACCCTAATTTAATCCCAAAAGGTCAATAATTACCATTTTCGACAAACGAGTACACTTTTTGATATGCAAAACGACTTTTTAAGCAAAACGCGGGTCTTTATCCTCCGCGTCGCATGATTTTGGACAAATTTCGTCATTTTAGGGGTTAATTTATCATTTTCCCTCAAAATTAGGGTTTTGGCAATGAATTATGGTTTTTAGGATAAATTAGGTTTTTAAGATAAAATTAGGATTTTGGGATAAAATTATAGTTTTATTAAAATTAAGATCTTTTTAAATAAAAAGATGTTAGTCCCCAAGGTGTAGCTCAAGTGGTTGAGCTGAGACATTTAAAGGAGTTGGAGGAAGGAGGTCCAGGGTTCAAATCCTGGCTACTAACATAACTTACTAACTACTAACATTTGCTTATAAAAAAATACGATTTTTAAAAATAAAATAAAATAAAAGCCTAACTAGTGAATACTATTCATGGCCATAAATTTTAAAAAATAAAAAATAGGGGAAGTCGTGGATAGCAACCACGACTTACCCTAAAGTGGTAAATAAAAAACCAACACCATATTTTGATCCAGGTCGGTCCTTATATTTTGGTTGCCCTGGACGAACCAAGAAAATATATAGTGCCATTGTAATTATTTGAATATTATTCTTCTTGCATTTTTTGTTGCAAAATCATTAATAATTTGTCCATAATTAAGGTTCTTTAAAAAGTTATTTTCAATAGAAATCAAAACAAGACTATTTAATTATTATTTTTTTGGTACAAAGACTATTTAATTTATATTGTAACATAATAGATCAAAAATAAGATTTTAACAATTTCATTTCAGAAAAACTTTTCAATAGATGCAACAGTAACAGAGGTAGTTAATATTATTCTATAAGTCGTGCGTGCATTAGGAAAACAATTAATATCTTCAAAGAATTCAATATCATATAGTTTGATTTTGATTCACTGTTAAAACTCTCCAATAACTTTTAATTCTTCAAATAGAATTCCACCATCAAGATCATAAGAATTATCATATTTTAGGTAAGTTTCAAGATGTTTGCATATATGATTTCAAGTCCTTATCCGAGAATGATCTAAGACTTTCAATATTAAACAAAAATCCAAAAATATCCACATATATGCTATATATATTGCTCAAATCTTTTAGCAAGTGAGCCAATTGCTCGATCTACAATATATACAAAATAACGAATCCTAAAAGAATCCTCAGCAGACTCAAGATTTGATTGTGTGCATTCAAAAGAATTTTCATCATAGTATTTTTCTACGAATTTTACATTTTTGAACAAATACACATTAATTCAACCTCCATTTCATTCGTAACTTTTTCAGCACTAACAATAGCATTTGCAAATCCAGATTCTTTATATTTTTCCAAGTAGTTAATCAAACCTTTTACTAATTCTATTGCCACATCAATATGTATGTGTTTTTTTTTTTGCAATTTTTTGCTAACTTTATAATAATTTTTTTTGGTAACTTTATATATAATTTTAATAATATAAAATATTTTATTTAAATATTTGTATATACTACTAAGTAAAATATTTGGTGCCAAAAAAATGGGGCCCTAAGCGAATGCCAATTTTTTTTAACTTTTTAAATTCCTTTCCCGTTTTTGCCCGCTGCCGATATCAGTATCCTATCCTAAACAGGAAGCAGCCTTAGTTTTTGGTGAGATATGCTTGATTTATTTATTTTTTCTGACCATATCTTTAAGTTTTCCCACCAGACATTATATGAGGTGCATAATATATTTGCATAAATGCAAGCCATATAAAATGCTTGCCAAACGATAAGTACACAGATAATGCTCTGTAAGAGCCAAGAGGAGCATTAGTGCAGTCGCTATGTGGCACCGAGAAAATGGGATTACGTAACCTTGCTTTGGCGCAGATCAATTAGGCTTCACATATATTTGCTTTGCGTTGGAAGTTTGGTGCTTTACACAAATGACTAATTTCGTAACACTTTTTAGTGTTTTTTTTTTTGGATTTTTTTATCAAAGGCATGTTTTTTTTAAAATTTATATATATTGTACTTTATTATTTTTGGAATTTTTTTAAAAAGAAGCTCAATCATTGTGCTTAAATAATGTCCTTTTTATAATGTGAAGATGCTGTTGGCCGTTTGAATATTGAAAAAATGTTAAGATATCACATCTAGATATGAAACATTTTTCATTTGTTTAAAAACTTTTTAAAAAAATGTTTACATCAACAAAAAAAAACATTTTTGAAAGCTCAGCTATGGGTGCATTTAGATAATTTTTTTAAAAAGGTATGATATACTTTAACAGTATTTTATACGATTTGCTCTTTCAATTCTAAATACAGCATTGCATATTTTTTATATTCGTGCATATCCTCACTCACTATAGTAGAAAATCAAAGTTACTTAGTTCTTTTTTTTTTTTAAAGAAATTACGTAGTTCTTCTAAGAATTTACTGTGAGTTAGTCAAATTTAACTAGTTATTTTTTAAAATATAAATAATTGCAAAAAATTTAAAAAAGGGTGATCATGATTAATGGAGCGTGATACTAAAATTTATTCTTTTTAATGGAAACAAAATAATTTCTATTTGAAAATAAATAATTTTTAAATTTGTTTATCTAATTAACTTGACATAAAGTTTGGGATTTTGCGCACTATCACAACTCAAGTATCCCAAAATATAAGATTAATTGAGTGTTATACCAAGTTAAGGAGAAGTTATGGATGTACTTAGCTCAATGGTAACAGCTATATAGGGGACAATTTGTTAAGCTCCATGCATGCCTCGAACTCGGAGCTCGAAGGGTAGTCCTGTACCAAGTGTCACAACAGTTGGCTGATATTGTGAAGCCCATGGTACACAATGAGCGTATGAATAAAGTGGACATCACCAATGGTTGATCGTTAGGCTGAGGTTCAAGGTTTGCCTCTACGTGCACTGGCTCTGATGTTGAAGTAGGTACTCCATGAGAGGGGCTCCCTTCAACAGGTCCAAAAGAGTTGGTGTGCCTTTGACATGAAGCTCAAAGAACAATTTAAGACAGTCCTCTTTTTATTTTGGTACAAAAGGGGTTAAAAGCCCGAGTGGAAAACTACAGAGAATGAGTCATTCGAGGTATGGCAGTCCCACTCACATCACCTTATAAAAGGCTACTAATATCCTTAGGAGGAGTAGACAAAATGTGAACACCAAGACTATGGGCAATCCCCCAAGAGGTGAGCTAGTCAGCTATGACATTTTCTTCTCTATATATGTGCTGAAATTTGATAACCCAATCCCTATCAAGTAAACCAGAAATGCAATTCTTCAAGCCACTACCTTTACCTTTGTAGCATCCTTTCCCTATGGAGGAGACAAAGCGTTATCGCATTCTACAATGAGTCTCTTATAACCGTTGTTCCAAGCCATTTGGAGGCCATGGATCAAACCCTATGCTTCAGCCACATAAGCCTTACATTCTCCAACATTAGCACAAAAACCCATCACCCAACGCCCCGAATCATCTCTCACAACCCCACCACAGCTCGCTCAACCTAGGTTTCACTACAACAGATTATTAAAAAAATGGCGTCATCTTAAACAACACTTCTTTCTGAAAGCGCTGGCTAAAATTATGAGTGGGCCTTTACTAGAGTATTCTTGAATAAGCGTTAGTTAAAACGAACAAATAAACAACGCTTATTCGGTGAAACGCTACTAAAAATTCACATGAGGATATCGCTAGCGCTTCCTCTAGGAAGTTCTATCAATTATCTGATCTTCACTAGCGCTTCCCTAGGAAAGCGCTATCTATGATTTGAGAACTGGACTCACTAGCGCTTCTCCAAGGAAGCGCTAACTAATATCTTACCTGATTACTATATTTTAACCTTCCCTCCCACGCGTTCCCTCATTAAATAGCCCTCTCTCGCTCTAAAACCCTATTTCCTCCCACGTGTTCCTCTTAATCTCTTCCCTCCCACGCCATCTCTCCCTCGACCTCCTCCACTCCATCTCCCACACCCTCCACGACGTTGTTTCCCTTCACTCCCCAGAGCCTCCTCGACTCCCTCCTCGTCGCCCTCAACTGCCATCTCACCGACTGCGATGTCATATTCCGCAGCGGAGTCCTCCTCATCGCCCGTTTGCAAATCGGGTCCCCCGAATCCAGAGCCACTCCCCCATTCTCTTCCCCATTTTCGGATCCTCCCTCTTCTTCTTCTTTCCTTCATCCCTCACCATTAAACCCTAACCCTAATCCAGATGGTCGCGGCAGCCACTCCCTCTTCCTCTCTTCTCCTCCTTTTTTCTTCTATCAACCCTAACCCAAGAGAAACAACGCAGCTTGTTAGCTAATGAAGTATAGGAATTGTGTCTTGTTGGCTAAAACTGTTAGAATTTTACAAAAAGATGTTCATGTTTTAGACAACAAGACACAATTGCCCATAATTCATGTGATAGGCAATTTATTCAAATTTAGGTGATAAGCATTCGCTCTGTTCTTAGCTTGGGATTCGTCTGGCACTTTGAGTGGACACCACCTCTGTGAGTAATAGTAGAAATTTGTTCATTTGTTAGTAAGTTTGGTTTCTTTTTTTTTGGGAATTATTTATTTGTTGGATTAAGAAATTTATTTATTTTATTTCCAGTGGATGGTGTGAGAAACTAATAACAAGAACCCAACTCATGTGATAGGCATTCGCTCTGTTCTTAGCATGGGATTCGTCTCGGCAGCTTTGAGTGGACACCACCCCTGTGAGTGTCTATATTGTATTTGAATTTGAATTAGAAACTCAATCTTCAAAACCCTAAGTAAATTTGCTATCGCTACTGTTAATTTTAGTGTTTGATGGACTGTCAAATTATAGATTGAGTGGGAAACTATTTTGTTGATGTTTTGGTATATAGGTAGCACATCTTTGTCAGAAGCTCCTTGTTTCATTTTACTATATACTTGCATGTTTGTATACTTGATACTTTGGAGATGGATTCAACTTTCTTATTTTCATTATTTTCTTGGAATGCAACTGATACAGAAATCCATCTTTCCAAACTAAATGCACCGTCCACCACTTACTTTGAACCATTTCAGAATTTTCTTGTAATCACTAAATGCTTTAAATGATTCTAGATTTTTCTGTATTTTGATAGACCTCATAGAATAGTATAAATAGCCCTACTACTTTTTATGGTCACAGGTACATATCAAATCATGACACAACTTGTAATGGATGCTAATCTATCCCTCCACAAAGCTAGAGTTACATCTTCATCATCTATATGTTTCATATCCATTTACTTTTTATGCTCAACGTTTTTAGAATGCATTTGTTCCTATTTTAATTAAAATAGAAACAACTGCATTCTAAAAACGTTGAGCATAAAAAGCAAAATGGATATGAAACATAGATGATGAAGATGTAACTCCAGCTTTGTGGAGGGACAGACTTAATCAACTACTGACCTGTGGTGACTATCTATAGCATGTCAAGGGATCTCTCTGGTATCTATGTTACTCAACCTATTCCAAGAAGTGAAGTTTTTCATCTGTTCTCTGTTAGAAGTAGAAAACCTGACCTATAGTGACTATCTATATCAATATTTGTTGTTAATTAAATGTAATTTATGATTTTTATAATTTTAGTTTAATATATTTGAAATATTTGTTATAATTTGTTATACAGCTACTTATGTTACACTGCTACTGTATAAAAAAAAGATAATAGTTAGCGCTTCCTTAAGAAAGCGCTATCTATTATTGAAAATAGATAGCGCTTCCTTTAAAAAGCGCTATCTATTCTTGACAATAGATAGTGCTTCCTTGAAAAAGCGTTATATATTCTCAAACATAGCTAGTACTTTCTCAAGGAAGCGCTAGCGATTCCAGCTTTCACTAGCGCTTTTAAAACGCTGTCTTTTCGAACCAAGATCGCTAGCGGCTGAATAGGTAGCGATTTTAAGCACTAGCGAAAGCAAAAAATAAGTGCTATCTATTTCGTTTTATGTTGCAGTGTTTCCCTTAAAAGAGCCATCAGTTTTAAGTTTAAGCCATCCACTAGGAGGAGGATGCCACCTTATAAAAGTTTCTGCAAGTTCATATCTTCACAACAAGTAATTGGCCTTTTTTTGCACCCTGTCAACATCCCAAGCTTCTTCAATAATTTGGGTCACTAAATTAGTAGGCATGCCAAAATCAGTCTCATGAATTCGTTTGATGCGCCAAATCCAAAGCCTATAGCAGGCAACGAAAAAAATGTTGCGCCACATTGAAAAATCATGACTGCCAAAGCTAGTGGACAAGTTTAATTGAATCCAATCTGTCGGATTCATGGAGTAGAATTCAACCACTCTGCCACTCTTCACCAGAGCAATCCACATATTAGTAACAAAGGCACAGTCCATTAGCACATGTAAACATGACTCATGGCAAATCGCACACCAAAAACAGTTAGGAAGGGTAGATGACCACTTATTACGACTGAGGTTAATAGGGAGTTTATCATGGCAAATCTTCCACAAATTCATTTGCATTCTTCGCGGACCGTTCCACCTCCACAAGGAGCTCCAAATATGCTCTCTTTTATCCGTCTCAGTTTGTTGTAGCAGCTCATACGCATATTGGGTGCTTAGTAGGCCATCTCCGGATGATTTCCAGACAAGTGCCTAAATCACAGGGTCTAGGGGTAGCATAAATTTTATTGATAACCGCAATAAGGAGGAGCTCTTGCATTTTGCTAATGTTCCAATCCCCGTCATCATTGAGCTGGTTTGAAACCAGGGAGTGTTTTTCAACGAATGTAAGATTAGTAAAGCGCCATTGATGGAGTGTATCAACTCCGTTGATCCAGTTATCACACCAAATGAAGGTATGGTGACCATTAACGACCTCAAATTTGATCCCTTCAAGGATCTTAGGCCATACCTCAGCTATGTTCTTCCATAAGATCGAGTCTTGACTAGAAACAGAGACCTATCTTTTCAAATCTTTACCTCTTCCATGCTTACATCTCAAGACCATGACCCAGAAGGCGTCCGGTGAGGTGAGCATGCCCCCAACCAAGCTTCATCAAGAAAGCCTCATTCATTAATCACGTTTCTTCGAAACCCAAGCCTCTAGCTCTCTTAGGAAGGCACGCGAGGCTCCATCTAATTAGATGTTGCTTCTTCTCTCTTTGGTTGACCCCAAATAAATTCTCTTTGAAGCCTCTTGATATCATTGCAAATGGCGATGGGAAGCTTTGCATGTTGCATTATGTAAGTGGGTATAGCTATTAAAACAGACTGGGTGAATGTGACACGACTTGCCATGGATAAACATTGGGATTTCCACCCAGCTAACCTGTTCTCCATCTTGGTAATGATGTCTTTAAACCCCTCTTTCTTGTTTCTCCCCTGGTGAGTAATGGAGCCTAAATACTTACCCAAACCTGGGGCAAGTTGGAAGTCACTGCACTGTGTGATATTCTCCCTCAGATCTTGAGAAACAATATGAGAGAAGAAGACATATGATTCTTTTGGACTGATAAAGTGACCCGAAGCCTCACAAAAGGTACTAAGCACCGATTTTATCCATTGCATTTGAGCTACGCTAGCTTCAGTAAACAGAAGGATGTCATCAACAAAAAGAAGTTGGGTGATTTCAAGACCGTTCCTACCAGCACGAATCGGTTTCCATTTATTCCCAACAACCTCATCAGAGATTAAGTGGGTCAGCTTATCCATGCAAATAGTGAAGATATAGGGTGAAAGAGAGTCACCCTGTCTAATGCCCCTTGTTGGCTCAATATTACCAACAAGCTCCCCATTCCATAACAAGGAAATCATAGAAGTGGAGACACACTTCATAAGGAGATTAATGATGCAATCTGGGAGCCGAACCTCCTCTAAGCACCTTCTGATAAAGCACCAAGAAATTCTATCATATGTCTTGGCAATGTCTAATTTAATAGACATAAAGGCTTTCGTTCCCCTCATTTTTTTCATTGTGTTAACCAGCTCATGTGCCACAATTACATCGTCATGAATGTTTCGGCCAGGAATGAAGCTCGCTTGGAAAGGTAAGAGTAAGTTATCCAGTAGGGGCTTCAGTCTAGTTACCAACACGGTAGTAATGCATTTGTAGGAGTCATTGTAGAGGGATATGGGGTGGAATTGAGCAAGAGACACATGTCTATCCACTTTAGGAATTAGGACGATGAGAGTGTTGTTTACCTCTCTTATGTATTCATGGCGAGCCCACGTTGTTTTAGCTAAGTTGCACAAATCTCCACCAATTTTGTCCCATGATTTTTGAAAGAACATAGCTGGGAATCCATCACTCCTGAGAATCCTTATTCATTTGTGAACTGAAGATCCTATCTACAGTTGACATTCATGTCTTTTAATGATATAGTTGTTTATTTTAAAAGTGTTTGGTCTTAGAACACTATTGTTGGAGAATACTATCACTTAATGATTCAATCTTTGCAAACCTAGAGAGAATAACGTGGTTTTCAATATATGAATTTTTTTTTAAAAAAAAAAAATTACCTCTGCGTGTCTTACAAATCTCAGTGCAACATGTTACACCAATAGTATACACTATGGTGCTTGTATATCTCGGTGCCCTTATTTCCACAAACCAAAAAGAGCTATCTTTAGATTGGGCCAAGCCTATTAGGATTTACTAGGTGCCCAAAAAACAAAAAGACCAAACTTCTGTTCACCCTTCTTCGATCTCCTCCACCAGGCCTGCTTCGTGGCTTCTATAAATCGTTAGGTCATGCCTTACTCGCAACCTCCACTGTTTCTAAAAGGGATTTTTTTCCAATTAAATGATAAAATTGGAATAGGCTCAAAACTCTGAAATCTATAAGAGATTTGTCCTTACTTACAAAAGCTATATTCTCTAAATAAATATATGGCGATGATTTTCTATTTTCCTTATAGCTTTATACACAAATTGTCCTTACTTACGAAAGTTATATTCTCTAAATAAATATTTGGTAGTTATTTTCTGTTTTTCTTGCAACTTCATACGTAAATTGACTCAATTAAAACTGGGGATGACAAAGAGAATCGGCCTGCCCTGACCTATTGCATCGCAAATTTGCCTAAAATGGGACGACCCGCCAAAAAATATAATAAAATAATAAAAATTGTGGGTCAAAAAGCTAGTAGCGAGTTGGCCTACCAAAACCCGCTTTATTTACATCCCTATCAACAAGAATCCCTTCCCCTTAACGTATATCCAATTGTGAATATTATTTGAGATTTTTAACTTTTCTCGGTATAGGTCTGACTATATCACGTTAATTTTGAAAATTTTAGTAACTTTTCACACTAATAATACAACTTTTGAATAACTTAAAACGAATCCATAAGTTCGTTTTAAAAAATTCCGATACCATTACGGTAGAAATTTTATTTTTTAATATATACAAACTGGTTCTTCTAATGAACCGGTTTTTACTTACAAGACAAGAGTAGAGTAAGAAGCTAGTGTCGGAACAGTTGCACTGTATACAGCCCATTGAGTCAAAAAGTATTGCTGTAAATTTGACCCCCTAGAGCCAGCTGCGGGTGAAACAAGCAGTTGGATGTGGCAATGATCTTGCATGCGCGGCGCCAGCTATATCGCAACCCATGTAAGGCATCAAATTAAGATTCCTTCTGAGTGTGACACTTACATTCCTTTTGTTTCCCAGAAAATAATAATAGAGAAATTGAATAAAAATAGAAGAAATATGTTTTTCTGTTCTAAAGAGATAATAAAAAAAGAGAAAAATATGATGAAATTTACATTAGTTTCTTTTCCCTTTCAAATGGAAAAAAAATGAATTTTGAGATAATAACTTCACTCTTTTAATTATATCTACCTATTTATCTCTCTCATGTAATACGAGATCTAGTTAATAGTTCTCTATTAATATTATTTTTTATTTTAAAATATATATTAAAGTTATTTATAAACTTGATTGTTTTCGAAAATTTTATGCTAGTTTATTACTTAATATAATATAAAATTATTAAAAATTACGTTAAATTATGGGTAATTTAAGTATTAAACTTGTGACTTAACTAGCGGTCAAATATTTAGAATTCCGGTAGAAATGAAGCCTTTAATCTCTGAATTAGCATAGCTGTGCTCCTTTCCTGTGAAGATCAGTGTGGAGGTGATGGACGAGAACTGAGAAGGTACATGTCTTCATGTTTGTATCTGAAGACCTTTTTGACGCGTTGTCCCCGTACAGAAAAAGGTTGAATGAAGTTTCCTTTTTGTACTCAACAACTATCGAAGCCTTTTCACCTTCTGCAATGAGTGGAGTATTTTTTTTAAGAATTTTTTGAAATGCAATTTGATGCTAGTGTGAACGAACGACTGTGGTTTTAATTATTTGTTGTCGGGTTAGGAATACGTACGGTTGAAGAGGGACCAGGTTTCTGCAGCGCAGAACATTGTTAATTTGTTATGCCCTTTCGAAGAAATTATAATTAAAAATCTATTTAATATTATAAAATTAAACTTTTATTATAAATTTATTTTTAATATTTGGGTGTATAGAAAAAAAATAAAAAAATTTCTAGTAAATATACATATGTCTCATTAAAATAGGGATATAAAAGATATTTTAACATTTTATATATCTTGAAAGGAGTCTACTTTTTTTATAATTAGAATAAAAAAATATTTCAAAAATTCTCTTATAATAAAGTCAGGAAGAAGTATTATTGACTAATTATGATCATGTGTTTTTAACTTTCTATGGAGAAAAGCTTCTATTTTTAGTGCAACGCTTGCAAAATTATAATAGAAAAATCGGAAGATAAACACGAACGACATATGTTGCTATACGGGACCAAATTCCCTAGCGCTTCATGTATTATCCGGAGTGAATCCTCACATATAAAAAATTCACGTGATTTCTTCCATCAAAAAAAAAAAATCACGTGATTTCTGATAAAAAAAAATCACGTGCTTTTGTGTTTATATTTCACCTCAAAGACGTAAAGAATGGATACAAAAATTTCAAATTATATGATCACGTAAAATTTGAACTTTTTTTTTTGACAATACGTAAAATTTGAACTTGATAACATCTAAAGTCATGCATTGCTAAGGATTGAACTGCAATATTCCTGAAATACAAACACTTTAAATGCAAAACTAAAAATTAAAATATTCCTATGGGTATGTTTTGATATTTTAACATGAGCAGAGTGGAATGAAACGGAATGGAATGGAGCAGAGCGGAACGAAACAAAATTCTCATTCCATTGTTTGGGTATTTTATATGATGGAATGGAACAAATTTACCATTCCATCGTTTGGAAAATAAAATGAATAAAATGAGTTAATTATAACTTTTTTATTCCACTTTTACCCTTATTTAAAAATTAATATATTGCATAAATTCTATAAAATATATTTTAATTTTTTCCAATATTTGTAGCAGTTCCATGTAATACCAGTAATTTTAAAATATATATTTTGGACTCAAATAAAATTAAGTTAGTTAGAATAAAATCGTTTTTCTAAAAAATTATTCTAAAATTAAAGAGGGCATCAAATAATTAAAACTATAATTATATATAATGATATACATAATATTATGTTACACAAGTTAAAATAAAAATAAAAATAAAAATAATAAAAGCTTCACGGTAAGCCAAATAGATTTCACGATGACATAAAACCAGCAAATAAACCAAAAAGGGTAGAGAGTTCAGAACATTGAAAAGTAAATATCAACACACAAACAAAATAATTTTAGCAAATAAAGCAAAAACGTTACAAAAAAACGAAAAGAGAGAGTGAACGTGAAGAACAGTAACAAACAGTGCGCTGAAGGAGGTGTTACTGGGTGTGAACGTGAAGAATAGAAGACAATCAACAGTATTAAAATGGTAATTTAATAATTATAAAATTAAGATATTAGGTCATTCCATCTCATACCTCTCAAATTGGAGAGGAAGAAAAATGGGGGAAAGAGTGGGATAGGATGGAATGGATACCATCGCATACCATTCCATTCCATCCTTTTTTTAATATCCAAACAATAGAACACCGAACACTATACCACTTCATTCCATCTCATACCACCTATCCAAACAAACTCGTAATGACTTGTTCATTTATTAGTCCACTGGTGGAGCAAATCATGAAAAGGTAAACTTAAAAGCAGGGACAGATCCACTTAGCGTTAACTTGGACAACTGACCCCACCGACTTTTTTTTTTTTTACTAATTGATGAATACTTTTATTTTTTCCTCCACTTAAAATTAAGTATTGACCCTACCACTACAAGAAAACGCGGGGATACCGACGGCTTTTTACCGACAGCTAATGCCCGTCGCCAAAAACCTGGCTTTTCCGACGGCTTTGGCCGTCGGTAACCCAATTCTGTCGTACGCTGAACGTTACCAACGAAGCCGGGTTTTTGGCGACGGGCATTAGCCGTCGGTAAAATGCTGTCGGTATTCCCGTGATATGTTTCTGCTTCCCGCTGATTTTTCGAATACGCCCGTCGGTATTTGAAATTGGTCGTCGGTAACTCCGTGTTTTTAATACCGACGGTTTAAGACCTTCGGTAACACTAACAAGGTCGTCGGTATGTGAATATTAGTCGCAGGACCGAACCCGACCTTTTCCCTTTCTTCTTCTTCTTCTCTTCTCTTCTCTATTCCCTTTCTTCTTCTTCTTCTTCTTCTTCTTCTTCTCCGGTTCCCTTTCTTCCTCTCCCATTCCACCACCGCGCCACTACCTTATTCAACCGTGCCACCACCGCGCCTCTCCCCTTCCACCACCGCGCCCCACTGCTATATTATTCAGTAGCACCGCCGCGCCTCACCGCCTCCTCGCGGCGGCTCACCCGCACCACACCAGACTATCTCACCCGCGGCGGCTCACCCATGCCAGGTCGACGAGATCTCATTCTTCACCGTCAACTTACAGAGAGCAGCAACATTTTGCTTCCAAGTCGGTCCATCTCTCTGCCAAATCGCTAACCGCGAGCCATCTCTCTGTCGTTCACCTCCGACGGTCGCCACACATGTAAACTCGCAACCACCTCTTCGGCCAAAAGTTCTCATCGTCTCCTTCCTTCCACCACCGTGTTAGGGTTTTCCAAATTGCAGCTTCCATTTGGTTACACTCACGAGAGGCCATGCTTGTGAGAATCAATAATTAGTGTGTTTTCAAAACCCCACATTTCAATTGGCTAAACCATACCGCAATTCCTTTGCAAGGTTCGTCTCTGTCTATATCTTAATAGCTCGCTCTAATTGCATTTTTTTTTGCTTCTCTGCTATCTGAATTTTTTAAAATTGCTTTTGCTTTGCCATTAAAGGGAGGTGAACGATGAAACTGTAGAGGATTTAATATTGTTATTTTCTGAATATTATTATTTTGCTTTGCCATTAAAGGGAGGTTGGGACAATGATGAAACTATAGAGGATTTAATAGCTCGCTCTAAGCCTAATTTAAGGTGTTTGCAGTATCTCTTGTGAAGGGAAAACCAAAATGATGATTTAATTGGAACTCAAACCTCTAATTAGATGATATGTTAAACTCTAATTTTGTTTACCCTAAAATCTGCCTAAAGCTATGGATGGAGTTTAGACATATCATTTCATATGTAATTGATTTTTGATTTTTGATTTTTGAGAGTTACTGATTTCATTTTCGGTTTGCATAATTATATTAGTATCATGATGTTAAAATGAAGTATTTGGTATTTAAAATGATTACATCAAGTGTTAGACTCATTGGACATAAGTTGAGAGCACGTAAAGTGGGAAAAACCCAAACTTGATCCTAGAATTTAGGTTAGATCATGTATGAGGCTGCTACTGCACACTTCTTTTATGTTTATGGTATTTAATTGAAATTTTTTCTGTGTGCCCTCTTTGTTTTTTTTTTTTAAAAATTGTCATAATAGTACTTGCTATGGTAGCTTGTTAGTTTAACTTTTCTATGTTTTTCCAGTATTTTTTGTCCGAGGCTGCCACACTACTCCGAGATCGCCATTGGCATCGAAGGACGCGGACGTTCTACTTCTCCTTGGCACTCTCTTGTTCTGCACAATAGGTATGCACTCTTTCGAAATGTCAGTTCCTTTTGGGTGGAAAAGGGTTGGCTGTTGACCCCCACACCGACATTTTTTTTTATTTCCTTCATAGTTCTCTCCACAAAGGGAATTTTGAAGTGATGTATGTTTTGGCTAACAAATATACGTGAGTGAGTACTTTTGTATTCCTTACCTATATTTGAGAGTCTAGGAAGGGGTTATGATCACGAATTGTTCAGTCTCACACCCCGATTTTGTGAAAACTTGATCATACATGGTTAATGATTTCGTGCTTTAAATTGTATGTTATAGGGTTTAGGGTAGTTAATGATTTTGTGCTTTAAATTGTATGTTATAGCATTATTTTGTTGTTAGTGATTTCGTACTTTAAATAGTATTATTGAATATTTTTCTATCATGCTTTGATGCTTGAAATGTCGGTTCTTTTTTGGTGGAAAAAGGTTGGCTGTTGACCCCCACACCGACATATTTCTTTGATTTCCTTCATAGTTCTCTCCACAGAGAGAATTTTGAAGTGATGTATGTTTTGGCTAACAAATATACGTGAGTGAGTACTTTTGTATTCCTTACCTATATTTGAGAGTCTAGGAAGGGTTACGATCATGAATTGGTCAGTGTCACACCCCGAGTACGAAGTGTTTAGTAAAGTGATCAATGCTGATAATTCCATTTTTGCTTAGGTTTCATGATCCTATTAGGTTTTTGTTGTGTAAACCGAACCACCATTAGTAAGATATATGATTATTGATGAAATGGATCAATGATGTAGTGGCTAAAGCAGCGACACACAGTATTGAAGGGCTTGTGCTTAACCCTCTAAGACAAAACCAAGGGTCGCATTGAAGAAGATGATCCACAGGAAGAAGTGACATATCAAGCGGATGAGATGTCTCATGTCAACATAGTAAATGAAGTGGAACCCATTTCTCGACTACGTGACAATCCAATCACATATGAAGATGTAGATGTTATTTGTTCCCAAATTATCGCTTTTGCTGATTTCATGAGTTCTGGTTTGGTCCCCCTATGCTTCTTATATTCATTTTTTGTTATTAATAAATTAAGGGGAAAATACTCTTTTTCCTTCTAGATTTTTTTTCCCTAAGGAGGGTTTTGCATCAGAAGGTTTTAACGAGGCTCCTTCTTCTTTCTTTGCCTTAAAAAAAACCATACATAGAGAGATATATTTTTAATTAACAGTGATGAAAATGGAAAAAAATCATACATCAATTTCAAAATATAAAAACACGTAAACAATAATTATAATTCTTAGATGTTGTGATATCTTTAATTTTTTGGGTATATAATGCTATAGTTTTTGTAATCTCGAATTTTTTGCTTAATAATAATGATATCATGATTTTATTATTTATGCATTGATATATTTTTTATACAAATATTTATAGCATAATATAGCATATGATGTTGTCCCAAATCGCTCTAATTGAGAAGCATGGGCAATGCATAAGCAAACAAGCTAATTAAGGGCATCAAAAACCCATTGCGGTGTTTTAGGTTGATTAGATTCCATTCGGTTCTTGTGAAAAAAAAGATTCCATTCGGTTAATATGTATAATTAGCACTTAAGTTTAAAAAACGTACAATGACAAGACACCAGGGGAAAAAAACAGAATAACACCAAATTCTTGGTAAATTTTTGTGGCTGGTTCACATTAAGCTTTTATACTGTACTACTTTTTTTTTTACGCAATTTATATTGTACCACACTACTACTAGAAAGACCTCTATTTGCTAGTAGTAAATTTTATTGGTTATATATATTAATATTTATATTCATTTTTACTTTAGTCTTAAAGCATCGCCGTCAACAAAGGTATATATTTTGGTGCGGTAAATAGAAATAGAATTCAAACAATGAGTTTGATAAAATGCACACTATTAAAATCTTTACTACTCCTAGATCAAATGAATTTTGTCTTATTAAAGTTGTGGAGATGGGAGAATCTGTTTGAATTTGGGGTTGTCAATTAAGGAAACGACCCAATGAATATTGGTGAATTAGTGGCAGTTAAGATGTGTAAGGTTATATAAAATCTACATACCTAAATTAGTTCCAGATCTACCACTTAACCAATGCTTATATGAAGTGACGGAACTACTTGTATTTTTGGGTGTGCAATTGCACTCAATGACTTTAATAAAATTATTATAAGTAATATTTTGAGTGTTTGTATTTTGTTCCCTCTGTTTTTAAATATTTGATCTCATTAGTCACGGTTTTTATATATTTTTGTATTCTGCCTTCTACTAATTCAGAGTCATAGATCCGCCTCTATTTCTATGGGTTTTTTCACACATGCTCGAATACTACCAGAAACATAAACCAACCATCTTTTCTATCAAAATTGAGAGTCTAAAAAATAAGTGTTTGATAACTATGCATTTAGATCGTAAACAAGTTTTGTATAGACATCCAATCATATTCTACCATTTTACTACATGATAATTACTTTCTAAAACTTGTTTATATTGTTTAAAAAAATATAATTGGATGTCTGTATAAAACTTATTTACATTGTTATTGTGTAGTTATTAATCTCAAACAACGATTCCTCAATCAACTTAAAGTTTTAAGTTTTGTTTACCATTAATAAATTTTAGGGGGCATCAATTTTATTTTTTTTACTTAGGGATGCTCCTACATGTTTGGTAGATAGATACATGTATAATTACTTTTGCTATAATTATATTGTAATTTGATGGTTTGGTTTGAACTTTTCAATATTGCAGTAATCTTTAACTTTTCTTCTGCAATATTTTATTTTTTTGAGGTTGTATTAGAATAATTAATGGCTAGCTTTTTGCACCTCTTGTGTGCCGAAAGCTACCTGTTTTTAATAATCAACGCATATATTTAACTTATAAAAAATAGAGCACCAATTTTTATGTTCACACATGCCATTCAAAATGTCAGAGACGACATGTTTGCGATGCATTCTAGGGGCTAAATGACCTGCATGGTGCATTTGACCAAAAAATTACCAAATTAGTGCAAGTTGAAAAAAAATTACCAAATTGGGGTAAGTCGTATATATTGTATACGACTTCCCTTTTCATCAGAGCAAAGTCGTACATATAGTGTATGACTTCCCTTTTCTAATTTTTTTTTTTAAAAAATACTGAAGTCGTATATGTCATTGGAGACTTTTGAATTTTTTTTATTTTTTACAAAGTCGTATATCCCATGTACGACTTTGCATGGGATTTTTTTTTTTAGTACGTAAAGTGGAAGTCGTATATGTGATGTACGACTTTGCATGGGAGAATTGTTTTTTTAATACGTAAAGTAACGTAAACAAGTAGCACTAATGAAAGATCAAAATATGCATTAATAATACTTTATTTTTCTACATTGAAAAGCCTAAGCCTAGTGGTGAGATGATGTCCCACAATGAGGTCTTCGTCAATTACGTGGTGGTTGATTATCAGTGGCGGAGCTAGCCTGTTTTCCACGAGGGGGTCAAATATAAAGAGTAATTTTTTTATAGACAAAATGAATTACTAATTTTTTTAATAATAAACTACTACTCCGGTCTGAAATATAAGCAAAAAAAGTGTCTAAAATATAAGCAACCTGAGTATTTTTTTAGTGTAAGTGTTTTATCTGATAAACGTGTTCTATCAAAAAAAAATTTGGTTAGCGAAATTCCATATTACTACACTGGTCTTTAGGAATTTTTTTTTTGGTAGCAATGGCTACCCCATTGTTACAAGAGGCTCCGCTCCTGTTGATTATCGTCCAACGAAGTATTATTAATGCATATTTTGATCTTTCATTAGTGTTGCTTGTTTACGTTAGACGTATTAAAAAAAAAATTCCCATGCAAAGTCGTACATCACATATACGACTTCCACTTTACGTACTAAAAAAAAATTCCATGCAAAGTCGTACAAGGGATATACGACTTTGTAAAAAAAAATCGAAAGTCTCCAATGGCATATACGACTTTACTCTGATGAAAAGAGAAGTCGTATATAGTATGTACGACTTACTCCAATTTAGTAATTTTTTTCCAACTTATACTAGTTTGATAATTTTTTTGGTCAAATACACCGTGCAGGTCAATTAGCCCATTCTAGGCTTTCGTCTCTAAAGTATATCCTTCGGAAAAGAAATGCTAAATTCTAACTGGATACTCCCATATCTCTCCAAAATGGGAGCCACGTCATCTAGAGCAGATCGTTTTAGTAATGTTTTAATACGCATTATTGGTATCTATAATGCTTTACCAACAGAAAAGCAAAAGGCACTTGATTAATTATATTTTAAAAAAAGAACTTAGCCAAAAAAATCTAGATAACGTGAAATATTAAGTGACACGCAAGAATTGAAAGTTGTCAATAATAGAGCCATTAAGCACACCAGAGTTTATTTGCAAATAATGACCCATAGCATAATAAGCCTCTAAAACGGGGGAGAAAAAAAAAAGCAGGAGTTCAGGGGTTAGGAATTTAGAAATCAGAAGAATGTTTGTTATATTGATCCGCAAGTTGATAAAAAGCTTCTCAGGTTGAACCATGTTTTGCGTCCACGTGATTATTAACGACGTAGAAAGCACTTCCTCTCTCTTTCTCAACTAATTCCACCCCCCAAGTTTCTAAATTGTTTTTCCTTTTTCTTTCTTATGAAATTATTATTAATTTCAAGCTGGCAAGCACGCGTCCAACAGTAGTCCTCCTAAAGAGCTATAAATAGAGGATCCCCAATGCTCTTCTTTGCGGTACAAAATATTCATCTCTTCTTAGCAGACATTAAAGAACTAATTAAAGATGGCAGAGACTCTTCGCTTGGCTGTTGCCGTTCTTGGTATACTCCTTATAGCTTAGCTTAGCTCCTTAATAGGATTAGTGATAATTACTTTTGAGTCTTAATTAACACACAAAGTGACTTATCTATGCTATTGCAGGCAATGCTGCCTCAGTCTCACTTTACGCTGCACCAATGTAAGTTACATATATTCATTAATTGCTGCTAATTTCATCTCTCCCCTTTGGAGAATACTAGTAGCTCCATGAAATAATAGTGTTGAAGTACGGTTTTCATGCTTAATTAATTTCCATGTCCTCCAGGGTTACATTTAAAAGGGTTATAAGGAAGAAAAGCACAGAGGAGTTTTCCTGCATTCCTTACATAATCGGACTTTTGAACTGTCTCCTTTTCACTTGGTACGGATTGCCTATTGTAAGCTACAAATGGGAAAATTTCCCTCTTGTCACAGTTAATGGAGTTGGGATTGTTCTTGAGTTTTCCTATGTTCTCATTTATTTCTGGTACTCTTCGGCCAAAGGAAAGGTAATTAACTTACATTACATGCCTTTATTAGTACTAGTTCCATCTTTTAAGCCTAAATTTCTTCTCTTCACGCATCAAAACAAAGCAAGCACCAACAACAAGACTTATATGCACGAAAGTTTTCATTCTTTCAACTTTCTTCCAGAAAAAAAATGACAAGTAGTTACAATTTTTTTTTAAATAATAATAATAATATTATTATTATTATTATTATTATTATTTTATGAAAAGTTATCTGCCTTGGCTATTTTAACTTCAGTTAGCAATTTCTTCATCAATGAAAAATCTTTTACCATCAATGAAATGATGCAGGGATATGTACACGCATGATTGCACAATTACATAGGTGGAAAGAGAAATGGTTTCTATTTCTGAGATGCGTCAGTTAATGTATTGCAGGTGAAGGTAGCTATGATTACAATACCGGTTCTGCTGGTGTTCTGCATAACTGCTGCAGTATCAGCTTTTGCCTTTGATGACAATCGTCACCGAAAGCTACTTGTTGGTAGCTTAGGCTTAGGTGTCTCTGTAGCATTGTACGGATCTCCTCTCGTTGCAATGGTGAGTCATTCTTGCAGTTAATTCTTTCTTACCGAGAAAAACTCAATTAAAACAGAGGAACAGAGAAAAGAGGGGGGGAAAGTGAATTTGTTGTTTTTGGTAAATGATGAATTAATTCAAGTAATGGTGAAATTACCCCACTACTATTTTTGTTTAATTTGTGGCCTTAGCCTTCTATAACAGAGTTTTATTTTGATTGTTACAGAAAAAGGTTATACAAACAAAGAGTGTGGAATTCATGCCACTGCCGTTATCCATGTGTGCATTCTTAGCTAGCGTACTCTGGTTGACTTATGGACTCCTCAATCGTGATGTATTCATTGCGGTTTGTACCCTAATATCGATCATATATAGTTTCATTAATCTGAGAAAATAAATAATATTGTAAACACTAATTATTATTTTCTATGATAGGGGCCAAGTGTGGTTGGAACTCCATTAAGCATCCTGCAGCTCGGGCTTTACTTTAAATACCGGAAAGGGAGGGTTGTGGAAGAACCAAAGAAGGGGGATCTGGAAAAGGGTAACTTAGAGAAGGTGGATTTGGAGATGGGGGACGTGGAAAAGGATGTCGCAAATCATGAACAGTGTTAGTGTATGGTGGGAGAAAGGTGGTAGATTTGAGAAAGTTCTATTCAGATTTTTTCTTTTATTGTGTTTTTCATGTATTATAAAAAAATTTCTCCTAGCAATGGATGTAGTAATCAAATGAGATTCACAGTTCTAATAAATGCTTCCTTTTCTTGATGATGAATGGAATTGTGTCTAGTAAGCCCCCATACTATGTGTTAGCGCCAAAATTTATTTGGGTCAATTGGGTCTACTACTACATTCAAGGGCTTATTTTAGTTTATTCATGCCCCGTTTGGTTTTTGGTAAGAAAGAAGAAGAAGAAAAAAAACATAGTAGCAACATGGACGGATATTGAGGGGGCGAGCACGGACTCTAGCCCCCTCTGAATTTCTAAAACAACATAGTTGTAAAAATCCAATTTTAGATTTTGTCAAAAGTAAAGGGAAAGAAAATAACTAAATTATTAAATGTAGGCACATTTTGTGCTTTTATTAAAAGAGCGGTGCTAAATATCACGACATATTTCTTTCACGAATTTAACGAGGTACATCTTTAACTTTCGTCTTTCACATAAACCACACTTTGATCAAAATTGAAAAGAACTAATTTACTTGCATTAATGTGATTTTACTGTTCATGATATTCGGTATGACTCGGATTTAAAGAAAGGAAAAAAAGTAAATACCCAAATTAGCTCAACGGAGATCAATTTAGTGCTTAAAAATAAAAAATATCAATTTAACCATTAAGAATCTCAAATATGGATCAAATTAGTCCTTAATAGGGACTAAAATGTCCCAAAAAATTATCCTAAAAAAGACTAATTTGACCCACATTTGAGATTTTTAAAGACCAAATTAGTATTTTTTATTTCTCAGTGACTAAATTGGTCTCCGTAATTTTTATTGTGGTACCAATTTTGGTATTCACTCAAAGAAAAAAGAGAAAGATAACAGTGAACATATTGTTTCCACATGATTCCTGTGGTGCTCACGAAATCTTTTTCGTGAGATTTAGCATTTTCCTTATTAAAATTACAGTGTTGTTAATTGAACACAGCAATGGACACAGCAATGGACACAATTTATATACCCGCGTGGGTATATATTTTTTGAAAAAAAAATGGACACAATTTATATACCCCTTGCGGGTATATGTTTTTTGAAAAAAAAAATGTGTCTGTACTGTACGGACCGTATGTCCATACAGTATGGATATACGATCTGTACAGTACGGACCGTATATGTATTGTGTATGTGTCATTTTTTGTGTTAAAAAAACATTATTGTTAAAATTATGCAGCTTTAGGTGCTTTCCTCGCGCATACGCTCATTTTCTCGTGCCAATGGGTAGAAACATATTTGAATGTCCACCATTTTTTCGCTTCTTTCTTGCGCATTTGTGTTAACATACGGAGGAAGTGAGCTTGGTTTGCGTGTTTTCATCCTATGTTCTTTTTTTCATTTGTCTTTCTAGCGTATTGGAAGAAAGCTTGATTAGTAAAAAAAAAAGTTTTCTATTTTTATTTATTGTTTTTATTTTTATTTTTATTTTTAAAAATGTTCCTTGTTTTTACTCTATTTCCTATTTTGAATGCTTTGTACAGGAAACAGGGTAATTGTTTGTTTGTTTTCATTTTTGGTAGAAGCAAACCGAGCAATTTTTTTTAAAGCAATAATTTCCTCCTTGTATCAAACTTGTATTGAGAAGCACTCCACCAAAAAAAACTTATATTGAGAAGCCAAATTTCTTTATTTTTTGGTGATATAAATCTAAACCAAGCAAATTTTAATGTATGTTGAAAGCATTATTGATATTAAAGTGAATTGAAGTGTACAGTAAATTAAACCGAACCCGGCCAACAGAAGGCATGTCAATAAAAATAAAAAACATTCAAAAAAACGGAAGCGTCGTTAGAATTTGATTCTTCTTATTATATATGTCACGAAAACAATTTGTTAACGAAACTCACAAATGCACGAAGCGTCGGAAAAGCGTCATGATTGGCAAACGAACCCATGATTTCGATATTCACTGTGAACAAATTGCGTCGTGAACTCATGATTTCCAATTTTCCATCAAACAGCAAGCTAACAATTTCGTTGGTTTTCTAATATTGAGACGCGTATGTTTGGATTGATGGAATAGGATAGAGTGGAATGGAATGACATGATGTTCTATTGTTTGGATATTTAAAAAATAAGCACTGCTATTTGTTACGAAAGGGTTCAGTACGAAAACACAAGAATTGATTTTAACCAATCACAAGGCCTGCATGACCATACATGGGCGGTTACAAAGTGAAAAGAAAATCGCTCAAGTTCATCCACATGTTTCGTACGCCGGTTCTTGCATTTTTTCTCGTAACATTTATCAATGATGAGATGGAACGGTAAGTAATGACATTTATTCCATCTCATTCCATTGCTTACCCATTTTTCTTACCTTCCAAATTGGGTGGAATGGAATGGAATGACTCGTGGATTTAGTTTTATATTTACTAGTGCGTGTACCTATGCGATACACGGGACATATACTCTGCTCTAAAATTTAAATATTGTTATCGTTAAACTTTCATATATATTATAATTTATCTTAGTTAGATACTCATGATTGCAATAAAATCATGTGATTATTGTTATCGTTATTATTCTATTGCATGGACCCGTGGTGGAGTAATACTTTTCTATTATGTTAAAAAATAATTTATATTGTAAAAAAAAATTAATAATAAAATATTTTTATTATAATGGAAGCATAAAATATAGAGAAATGAATACATTTCCTTATATTAAATAATGTAAATTAATTAATAATGGTTGTCACTGATATACACCGAATAATATTTATACATATCAAATCCAATTTTAAATATAGCATATAAATAGAAAAAATTGGGTATGTAAAATATCTTTAGTTGTAAACATTTTTCATGTGATGCATGGGTAAAGTATGAGTTTGGAGTATTATTTATTTTTCTTTAAATATAATACAAATTTAAATTATATATTAGAGGATATAATTTTTTTTTAAATATTGTAGAAAATTTATTATGAATTGGTGATAGCCTGTGCTTCATACGGTTTGTAATAAAAACATGAAACTTTATATATATGTGTGTGTGTGTGTGTGTGTGAAAATTTGAATTTTTTAGCAAAAAAATTATAAAAATATGAAATTTATACATATAAAATTCAGTTTTAAAATATATTATTATAAAATAGAAAAAAATTGTTATATATAACATCATTAGTTCTAAACATTTTCCACACATTGTACGATACAACTCCAATAAAATGTAAAATTTTAAGAATAAAAATTGAGGTGCGAAAACAAAAATTAACAAAAAAGAAGTAATTTTGAATGTATTGGAAAAAATATGAGCATGGCGGTAAAACTGATTACTATAGATGTACATAAATACAACAGATTCTCTATCTAATTTGTATAAATATCCTTGCCTAAAAGACGCACATCATTAAACCATAAACTTACAGATACAATGCCTCGTCTTCAGATTCAGACAAAGAATCACCTGAACTACTTTCCTTTATTGCACTAATTCTTCTCCAAGCCAAAATAATATTAGTTTGTTTTCTATCAAAAAAAAAAGCATTAGTTTGTTTTCAAACATTGTTTAGGATGAAGTAGCAAATTTCTACATAGGCAGGACACCAAAGGAAAACAATTAACAATAATGAAGTGATAATAGAAACATAGTTCAAGCCCTACGTGTAAGAACGTGATTATTTTTAAGAATAGACATGTAAATAGCATAAAATTATGCACCTAATTTCATCTCCAGCTTTTTATCTTCAACACTCCCTTCAATAATTGAACCATTTTTCAAAGTCTCAGTAACTTTAGCATACTTGTCAATAAGTTATTCTTCTATTTCTTCATAATTCTTAACCTGAGAGTCCTAATTTAAACAAACTCACAAAATTAAAAGTTTTTAAAACTGTCAATACGAAAATACCACAAGCTGAACTACCTAATTACGAAAATAAAAACAAACACTAAAAGCGCAACTCATACAAAAAATTGTATATCAATAGTATAATCCAATATGCTCATCCATTTATTTAAATAACATGGTTAAGGGAAATCAAATATTAGCTTATGAAATATATCTAAACTTATTGGCTTACCCTTTAAAAGTAGAGTAACAAAAGGAAAATATGCATACAAAGTGACCACCACCACTTTCAGTTCTCCTTGCTATACCCGGCTATCTTTCTCATGGCTGGCCTCCAACAATGTTTATTCCTTTTCCTCATATCAGTGCAATTCTTCCATGCTATCTCGTTTTCCTTGTTATTGTACTTGTTATTCTTGAATCCTTTTATTCATATTTTGTGCCTGTCATAGAATTCGAGTGTCATGTTCTTCTGTGCATTATGCATTACATCCTTCATTCTGGAACATAAAATATGGACCAAACGTAGTCAGTATGAAATAAAATCCACCAACGTCCTATCCCTCTACTACTACCAGCTCTGGAACAAAAGCAACATAAGCCTTATATATGAATGCTGAAACTGAAAACAAACACTGGTTTTAGTAAGAAAAAAATAAAAAATGAATACCCATATAAAAAATTATTTTTGTACCTTACCCCTAAGAAGAGAAATAACTACATTATCAGAGCCTGATTCAAAATGATTAAGATATAAATTAGCTTATATGTTCAACAAAAACATCTATGCAAATAAAAACCAAGGAAGTGCAGAAGAAACCTGAAACGGAGAAGGCAAGGATGATCGCGTGTTGCAAGCCACACCCTAGCTTCACTCTCTAACCTCCATTGAGATGTGGAACCATTCTGAAAATCCCCACCGCAATTCAGAGATCCGAAACCAAATAAGGAATGTGAGGACGAAAAAAGAAGATAGGAAGAGTTGAAAAAGAGAATGAAAAAAACAGTACTCTAGATAAGAATAAAAAGGGGCATGAGAATAGTAAAAAAGTAACACTGGAGACGTGTCAAAGAAGGATGAAAATGGAAGGACAGGGAAAGAGATAACGTACGCATAAATAGAGCTGTAGTCAATGAGGTGAGAGATAATAATACCATATTCCAAGAATTGCAACCAACAACTACTAATAAAAGGTCTTCGACATTTAATATGCTTAAGTATCCTTCACCCAATTAATTGTTGTCAACCATTGGGCAGTGTGTATTTCCTTAATGAAAGCGAATATCTATCCCACGTTGGAAATTGCGCACAATAATTGCAGCAATTTAAAAACGGTGAACTAAAACTTAAATAGTTACAGTTAGAGTTATCTCAGTAATAAAAAAAACATAGAAAAACGACATTGTATTAATCACAAAGAATGCACGTCAACCAACGTGAACGAGGAATATAAGTAATTAGTGAAATCAATAAATAGGTGTGGCTGGCTATTAATTAAAATGATTAAAACAACATGAGCGAGAAACGAAATAGCTTACAACAAATACCTATTAAAATGGAGGACATGAAAGGGTTAGTTTTTTTTTTTGATAGGCAAATGTTAGTTGTTAGTAAGTTATGTTAGTAGCCAAGATTTGAAACCTGAACCTCCTTCCTCAAACTCCTTCAAATGTCTCAGCTCAACCACTTGAGCTACACCTTGGGGACGACCTGAAAGGGTTAGTGAATGAGGGCGGTGCACTGGAACTATAATAACCATTAATGAGAGATACTGTGTATTAGAAAAGTTATTCAAAAATATTGAATTGAAAGAAAATGAGATTCTCTCGACTCAAGTGTTGTGTGTTTCTAATATAAAAATTAATTATCATTTGTAGAAACGAAGCGGCACACTTGTACAATAAATTTGACTAACTGATGAAAAACAAAGAGACATAATTTTTTGACATTTATGCCCTCATTTTGGGCGGACAAAATGGGTAGGAAACTCCCCATAATAAGAGATTATATTACTGTTTTGTCCCTATGCTTATTACTGTCCTCTAACACTCTATCCCTCTACATCCTTCACTCCTCCTATTACAATTTTTCATTCCAGATACAATTTTTCCTCCTACAGCTTCGTCGAGATTCGCTGAAAACAAACACACAATTTCTCTTCCTACACGACACGTTGGTGAACCTGACGTTGTGATATTGTGAATCTGCCATACTTGATATTATGAACCTGACGTTATGATATTATGAAGCTCACGTTGTGGACTTTTTTAATCCCTCAGTTTAAACAGATATATATATAATTTAATAATTTAAATACAAATATCAAATTATTTTTCATTTTTGAAATGTAAATAAATTATTCAGATACATATATATATATATATATGTTTACTGGAAAATTTGGTTTGTAGTGTGTTTCTACCAAATTCGTCAAAGTAACAAATAATTAGTTTCAAACGATTACGAGATCGACGAGTTATGTGGTAATCTCGTTTTGAAAACAATGGTTTTAGTGAAATAACGGTCAAAAGTTCGACCAGATATCAGTTTTCAATTTTCTTGGCTGCTAAGCTATTAATATTGAGGTTTTTTGCCAGTTTGTACTTAATAATCTCGAACAACAAGTTAATTGTTATCGAAATGGCATTGAAAGTGTAAATGGGCAAGATTGGTCGTTAGCAGCCAATGACTTGATTGACAAGTAACTTAAACAGAAAATAAAGTCAAAGTAAACAATACAGTGTTTGAACATGCATTCACAGAGTAAGACATACAATTTGAAATTGACACAGGAACTTAAATGAAGCACTTAAATGTCTGTGTAGTAATAGACATGAAATAAAATATTGAAATTGAAATAGAAACAAACCAAATGCAGTAAGCAAATTGAAACTCTACAAGAAATAAATACAGAAAGTATGAAAGAATAATATTTCAAAAAAGTTTGGAAAATGCAGTAAAGTTCGAAGTAAAATGCATAAACAAAAGATAAATTTGCAGATAAATTAGATTAAGAACAAGACGATAATTGAAAATATAATTGAATTGAATTGCAAATTGCTGAAAGTAAGGGGTGGAAGACATACAGTGATCGTTTTCCTTTAATCTGCTTCGCCGTCGAGATGTTAGGAACTTAGATCATGTATCCAACCTGAGTTACATCGTAAGAACTACTATTTATAGACAAAAATGTAAAAAACTACCTATCATCCAACCTGACACGTGTACGGACACATGGTCGGTAGTTGATTTTACTAAAACTACTCAATCTCGACAGTAGCACTTCCTGTCGAGTTTGTTCATGTATTGCCTAAAGCCTAAGTCTAATTCAACTATGCTCCTATTGACATCTTCGACGCTTCATGCACTCTGTCGAACAACCGCCACATCACTTAGTCTTTTAAACTTAGCCAATTTTTATCACTTATTCTGGCTCCTTGTGCTTTCACTTGTCAAATATTTGTCGAGAAACCCACATTTGAAATCTGGCACCTAACAATATAAAGTGCAAATATCAAAATTTATCCCAATAGCATAAGATTTTATTAATTTTTTCTTTCATTTTGTTAAATTATAATCTAATATATGTTTAAATTCTAGATAATAGTGTTTTTTTAAATAATGGTAAAAAAAGAAATAAAAAAACTTATAACTCATTCCGTTCCGTTCACTTCCAAATAATGGAATGAGAACTTCGTTCTATTCCATCATAAAATATCCAAACAATGGAATGAATATTTTGTTCCATTCCGTTCCGCTCTGTTTCATTACGCTCCACTCTGCTCGTTTTAGAATATCCAAAGTAATTCTTATTAGTACGTATATGCATTAACACTATGTTTGGATTACAAGAGGAAGTGAAAGGAAAGAAAATAAGAGGAATGATTATTGAATTTTATGAGTAAAATTGCTGATGTATCACACTTACCAATGCAGAAATTTCATGTTTTCCAAAATTCTTTCCATCTTACCTCCTATCTTTCCTTTGTTCCAAAGGTTTCGGCAAAAACAAAACATAGTACGAATTAAAGGTCGACAGAAGCGAACAAAAATTCCAATTAATATGGACGTTTGAATATTTTATACAGCTGGTTATAATATTGTGCCCTTTCCGCAAATGTGGAAGCAAGCATGAAAATGTCATGTACCAACAAAAAAAAGATCAATGAAAAAAGGGATACCAACTGTATTTGCAGGAGATCATACGCGAAAGCAGAGAAAAGATCAATGAACAACTCACGCTGAACACACAATTCAATGATTCATAAACCACGAGTTAATCAAGAGCCAGCGACAATTTCCCAGTACCCCTGCGTGAACATCGAGCAAGTTATTATGAGACACCTTGTGGCTTGTGTTTTACTAGTTGTCGTTTCTCCCCTTGCAAAAGCGGCGGGTTTTAGGGAGGAAGGTTTGATTCTGAAGTTGCTGACTCACACTTGACAGAAAGAATAAGAAAGTAGCAGTATAAGATTCCGAAAATTATTGTATCAAATCCATCAATTTTTATAAAGAATTTTTTTAATATTTATTTAGTTTTTAAAATTAAATTTTTATATCATTATTTTAGTCTTTTATAAGGATGAATTTAATAAATTTTAAAATTTATTTTAATGTGTACAAGTGTCGTTAATTAAAAATAAAAAGTATGTTATATGGGGTAATATCACATATGATGTCTTTTTTTCTTTTTACAAGAATGGGGAAAAAAAGGGAAAAACATAAAATGATGTCTAGGTACAATTCACATATCCTTTTAATAAAAGTAATAATAGCTTGCTTATTAATGAAAATATCAAAAACTGAACTGGCAAATTGAACAATTTTTTTTTGAAAATCGATTTTTTTAATTGAGTTTGTTTTTCGATCTAATCTTGAATATCGATTCAAATCAAATGCAAACTGAATTTACATTCATATATAATTGTATTTGTAATAAAGTGCAAAACTTGGTGACACAAGAAAACATTATCTTGGCGACACATTTTTACGATATTTACATAAGAAAACGTTATCTGGAAATCACTGAAAGTGTTATCCATGTTGTTATGGGTCGGCCTCCGAGCTAGGCTCCATGATGCCCGAATAGCGATGTCTGAGCCCGTTTATCGAGCAGGGCTCCAAAGGCGATGACCGACCTCAAAATGGGAAGTTTCGAATCTTCCAGAAAGTACATAAGTGATAATACCAGAACTGTTGGAGACCCGAATATTGGGGAGCACGAAAGCAGTAGGGATAAGCCCTCACCTCTATCAGGTACGAGATAAGAGGAGGAGATAGGCTCCTCTCATTCAAATGGTAACTTGCTCAAGAAGAGAACCATGCATGCAAATCGGAACATACTCACCTATATAAAGGGGGCTTGGCCCCTCAGGTTACACACACTCTCTACACTCTAAACACTTAACTCATCTCTCTTCTATACGCTCCCCTTCTCTCCCTCCTAAAGCACTATCTAACTTAGGCATCGGAGTGCCTTTTGCAGGTACCCCACCTGTCGGACTGACGGAGGACGGACGCTGCATCCAGAGGAAGAAAGCTCTCACCATTTCGTGCATTAACATTGGCGCCCACCGTGGGGCCCGGTAAAACTAGCATGGGCCTCAAGAATACCACTCGGGAAGAATGGTACGAACCAGGAGTACGACAAACCAACCACTGCCACCAAAAGATCCGATCTTGGAGCAACTCAAGGCAGAGAATGCGGAGTTGAAGCGCCGGGTAAACGGAATCCTCGATCCTGAAAAGAAAGCTGGCCACGAAACGCCCTCCAGGACACACCAGGAGACCAAAGAAAACGATGATGGGGACTTCTCCTGGATAGATCGTACAAGCTGGACAACGAGCCCTAAATAGAGGCATGCTCACCACCATAGAGACCGATCTCCAAAGATCGGGCTGACCTTGCCCCCTTTCGGTGAAGAGATCCTGGCCGAATCCACTCCCTAAGCACTCCCAAATCCCCACTATGGACGCTCACGAAAGCAAGACGCTTTACACGGTCATTGTTGAGCGACTTCGGGAAATAGGAATACATCAAACATGGGCGATCATGTATACGTTCCCTCAAAATCAGGTGCTATTTTTCCATATTTCTTTGAGCATCTCATCATCAACTTTGAATTATCAACGGTTCATTTTATTTTATTTTTTGGTAAATATTACCTGGAGCATTTTATCTTCTCGCATGACATTTTATATTTGCCTAAACCTTTGAGCAAGGTATAGTTTATCAGTTAAATGGATGATGCACTTTCACATCATTGATGGTTAACCTCAACAAATCAGTATACAGACAACCTACATGTGGATGTCTAGTCCGGTTCACTAAATGACCTCACCCATGTCACACAGACAACCACATCAGCTATTCTCCAAAGGAAGTACCAAAGCTCGGCTATGAGCACTTTACTCATGACATAGAAATTAAATGCTAACTTTACTATATCAAATTGTTGCAATTTGTCTACACTTTGATAGGAGCAGCGCCCTAAAACCAAAGTGTGCATGGCACCTAAAAGACAAAAGACGACACTTATTGATATGCACCCCCCACCTGGGCGGACTCATTAGAGCTCGGGACAAGAGGATGAAAGAGCTTAAAGTAGGTAATCTACTGAGGTAGTTGACTATGGTCTGCTCGGAGGGAGACAACCGAGCATAATTAGTTTCCTTTATTGGGCGCGGATCAGTTGCCCAATAGGAGGGGAACAAGGGTTCGCCTTGGCCCGAAAAGAAGAAAGGGTCCCTAGCCCTCACTTGGACTTTGAAGAAGTCGGTTTTCCATCTCTTATAAGAATTATCAAAAAGCTCAGGTATAAATTGACCAGAGATTTTGTTGAGAGAACACCACTTAAGCTGTCTGCCGAGCTTTAGTTGGAAAAAGCTGAAGAAAAGAGTAGCAGAGGGAGTAGCATCGAAGTACTCACACACGAGCTCAAAAGCTCGGATAAACACCCAACTATTGGCATGAGGCTGCGAGGGGGCTGCATTCAGCCGCCAGAAAACCTCACACTGGAAATCGCTCAAAGGAAGCCTAATTCCTACCTTAGAAAAAAAGGCCTTATAGAAAAAACAAAAATCGGACGAGTCTTGGCCACTCCTCCTAAGATGAACTCGGTTGTCCGGGGAACAAGGGAGACAAATCACCTCCTCATCTCGTTCCCCACTCGGAGTAAAGGTCGTACCAGACCTAAGAGAGGCTAAAGCGGCCGTCGAGCAATAATTCGAAGACACATTGACCACATTCGGGTGTACCCACGAATAAGGAGGCTCATCACCTCCTACTCTGCTTCTGTTCCCCTTATGCAGGAAAAACGCAGGAGCCAACATAGCCCGCGAAGAAGGGGCCCCAGGAGCGGGTGTAACCTCCAGTGGGGAAATAGACGCAGAACCACCATGGTTACCAGAGGATACTGCCTCCCCCGGAATCCTATCCCGCTCGCCGGCCAGGCTAGGAGGCAATGTTAGAGTAAATGAGGTATCAACGAAAGAACTCCCAGTCCCAGAACTTACATGAATAGGGGAAGGGATACCGTTCGAAGAAGTAGAAGAAGACATGAACAAAAAAGGGGAAACAGAGACTCACTAGAAAATATGGGCAGAAGAAAGGGCGCAAACGCGAAAAGAACATGGGAAAAATTGGAAAGGACGAAGCAAAAGAGAAGAAGTGGAAAGGCGGGATTTAGAGTCCCCGAAACAAGAAAGCCAAGAGGTGCGTGGATCCGATGCCAACACGTGTCCTGACAGATGCCAATCCAATGATCAAAAATTAATCAAGAGATCAACGGACAAGAAGCTCGGCAACTGAACAGCTGATGGGCCACGTCCCATCATAAAGACAAGCGAGAAAAACGATGACTGACACGTGTAGCGCGAGAACCATGGAAGACTATGCGATTGGTCGAGGTCCAGTACCTCCCACCAGCTTGGATACTGACCTAACGAAAAAATGAATAGACCCTATACCTTTCAAGATAAAGGGTATAGGGGGCTTGTGTTATAGGTCGGCCTCCGAGCTAGGCCCCATGATGCCTGAATAGCAAAGACTGAGCCCGTTTACCGAGCAGGGGCCCCAAAGGCGATGACCGACCTCAATATGGGAAGTCCTGAATCTTCCAGAAAGTACATAAGTGATAACACCAGAATTGTTGGAGACCCAAATATTAGGGAGCATGAAAGCAGTAGGGATAAGCTCTCACCTCTATCAGGTACGAGATAAGAGAAGGAGATAGGCTCCTCTCATTCAAATGGTAACTTGCTCAGGAAGAGAGTCATGCATGCAAATTGGAACAAACTCACTTATATAAAGGGGGCTTGTCCCCTTAGGTTACACACGCTCTCTACACGCTAAACACTTAACTCATCTCTCTTCTATACACTCTCCCCTTCTCTCCCTCCTAAAGCCCTATCTAACTTAGGCATCAGAGTGACTTTTGCAGGTACCCCACCCGCCGGACTGACGGAGGACGGACGCTGCGCCCAGAGGAGGAGAGCTCTCACCATTTCATGTATTAACACATGTGAATATCTTTTTAAGAATCTTTGCGCTTTTTCATATTTTCCCATATAAAAATAATTAATTGTCAGTCAATACAATATTAACCAGGCGTTTGACATGCACTACTAGAAAAATTTGAATTACCAACAGAAATTGGACATAAAAAATGAAATTCATCTTTAATTTCGTCACTAGGTGTTCGAGACGCCAAACTTGGAGACCAAATTCATTATTTTCGTCCCTAATTTATGTCAGTAATTCAACTTTTTCTAGTAGTGATGTGATTGTAATGTGTTTTTGACCAAATCAATGTGGCACATATTATGCATTTCTTGTTACCTTAATTAGTGTTATTGGCCGAGAAAGGAGGTGCAATTATATTACATCTTGCACGTAAATGCATTCAGTATGTACTATATTTTGTTCTCTTTCAAAGAATAATTGATCATAGATTATATAATCCGTTCAATAAGATTCTTATAAAGCATTTAGTACAATAACATACATTTCCCACACAATAATTGAACATATATTCTATTTATTTTAAAGAAAATTCTAACATATTAACTTCTTCAGGAAGCAATAGCAGCAAATTTGTACATAGCAAATTTATAACTGAAACTGTTATTAGAGTAATTTATAACTGAAACTGTTATTAGAGTTTTTAAATTTTTAAGGCAACTAATATGTCACCGAGACCAAGTTATGTGTCAGGTCATAATCACACATGACATATCAGTATTTTCGATTAGAAATTGAACGACAAGAGGCGCCAAAATCGCACAACCGCAGTAACTGAAGGACCCAATTCACACACTTGGAACATGGGGACCAAAATCGCACAATCACAATATCCAGTGTTCCCAATTCGCGCAATTGAAATATGTGGACAAACATTACATAATCACGATATCTAGAGGATCAAAAGTTCAATTAATCCCTTATTTTTGTAAGTAATTACGCAAACCCAAAACACAACTAAAAAATAAAAGCCCAATCCATTACGACTTATTTTTGTAGATATGCATTGGACATGTGCACAGTTATATATCATACGAATACCATTATAAGTCCAATAGCAAGGATGTGCCTACGAACAATGACTGCACCTATAACCTATAAGCTTGTAGCGACCTAAAATTTCGAGAATTGTTCGAAAGAGGGAGCCCTCACCAAGGTTTATTTAAATAGGAAAAACAATGGTAAAACCCTTTTTAGAAAAATATTTTTCAAACTAGATTCTGGGTTTTGGAGTCGGTTATGCATAGGAAATGTATTAGCATCTTACAACATCCATTCGAAAATGGTAACATCTAATTAAATGTGCAAAGTATTGTTAACTTTGAAAATATTTATTTTACATGGGGAAAATGATGAAAAAGTATTATACCAAAAATTCTTTATTAAAGATAATGAGCCTATAAAAAACTAAAGTCTGATGGGCTGAGCCCAAACCAAATTCCAAAAAAAATATCAAAATGAATAAAACAAAAAATAAAACAAACACCAAACCTAAACTAAGCACGCCATATCAGATTGGGAGGGAGGCGCACAGTGTGAGTTTGATTTTAATTGTTTTATTTATGAGTATGAGTGTGTGGTGTTAAGTACGTGGTTTGGGTGAAAGAAAAAGCATGCAGGTAAAATAAAAGTGGTTCACGCCAGAGAATCCATGAATGCGTACAAAGTGGATTGTGTAACCTAGGGGCAGCATTTATTTTGCTATGAGAGCAAAAAAAGAAAATTACTAAATATGTTGAAGTAAAAATATTTTATCTCGTGGGGGCAATTGCCCCCAATCCATTATACGTAGATCCGCCATCTGGGTTATTATGTCTCATCTTTGCCATACTCTCTCTGTTATCTAATATAAGCAAAAAAAAATCATGTATTTTGTCTAAATTTGGACTAAATACATAGATTTTTTTTTGTTTATATTAAGTAACGAAGAAAGTATATATTCAGTGATATACTCTCTCCCGACTCAATTATAAGTAAAAATACTAACTTCACATTAATGAAATATGGTAGTTATGCTCATTTAATTTTCTTGATTTCATATAAAAAATAACTATGCTTACTAAACTGCCTTTAATCATAATGGTTCTTACACTTGAATTTGCACATGAATGTGTCATTCTCTTGGAAAATGAAAATTGAATTAACTTAAGCATATTTTAGGAATAAAAACATGAAATAGAATTGAGATAGTTGTAATTTACTTATATTTAGCCCATCATGCAATGCTGTCGAGTTTAACTTGTAGTGACTTTAAAGTTCAAAACCTCTTTGAGTATCGATGATTTTCATTTTTAACTTTGCACAGCTCACTATTGCTTTTCACAAGATCCAACAAGCCAACTGATTGAAGTCACAGTAAAACATACCACCAGCCTGGAGCTTTAACTAAATGCCCCGCATATATTAAAAAATTCACTTTAGAGCGTAAAGTAAATAATTTCAATTATTGATAAGAAAATTAAGATTTGATATTATATATACATGCATAACAAATTAATAAATCCATGATTTTCTCAATAATTGTTAGATTACTCACTTTAGAGTTTAGAGTATGCAAATCCACATATTATATCATTATCTTTCATTATTATATGTTTAATTTTTATGATCCACAAGAATTCCAACGACAATAACCTGGAATTTTTTGCACAAAACAACCTGATCTAATCGGAAACAATCATGTATCAACGGGGTACTAGACAGATACCTGATCTGGCAAAAGGAGTGTTAGACAGCAGAAACCTAATCTACCAAATACAATTAAAGGTGTACTAGACAGATTCCAGGTACTAACTATTACAGGTACTGACTATTACTGACAAGCTGGCTAACTCTGTCACTGCGAAACAAAATGTTTCTAATGGAGATATCATAGGCAACATTTTGTTTTAACTCTATTAAATAACAATAGTAGATTGTGTTACTATTATCTTCGTGGCCTATGCAACTATTGGTCTGCATCTTCAATATTGAGAACAACATTTCTTTATGATCTATTCAAGTTATTCAAGCCATGTTAATGTACTCAGTTCTTTTTAGATAGTAGCAATTGAACTGTTTTATGTTTTATCTCTCCAATATGGAAAAATCAACACGAGCCGCATGGTAACTGAGCTAGCTGAGTTATAATTTAAGACAAGAGTGTCTGCAAAGTGTGTCATTAGAAATTGTAATCTAAGACAAGAGTGTCCATGTCTTGTTTTGAAACTTGAATCTCAATTACTATCAATCTATAGCTAGCCTCAGAAAAAAACAAAAGAAGAGCATCAATGAAGAGAGGAGATGACAGTGAACACACCTTCAATCATGAACCAGCCTGACCAATAAGGACATCCTTATAAGGAGTGGCCATGGGAAGGGGTAAATCAACTTTGGTCTCTTGAGCTTGATGGCTGCTTATCTGTTGTTGATGAGGTTCCAAAATCAGTGGAACCCGTCCATCCCTCACACTCACCAGTCGCTCTTGTGCTCCTCCTCGCAGTTTCTCCAGCCTCATTCCATTCATTTGTTGCATCTTGAATACTTTTATCAAGTTTGCCAACCCACCAATCAACAACATTAGGCTTCCCAAGATGCCTAGCCATATCCAACTCCCACCCTGTAGTATCAACATTCATTAATTTACTCTACTCTCGTTAATTAGCTAGCCTCATAACATTAAGTCATTAATCATTACTCCTTCCATCCCATTTTGTTTGTCGTTTAAGGTTTTGCACATGAATTAAGAAGTATAATTAATATTTTAGATTTCATAAAAAATATTGTGTGATTTTTTAATATACCTTTTATCTCTTTATCATTTATGAGAATTGAAAAAGAAAAAACACGTTGATAAAAAAAAGATATTAATAATGGTTAAGGGTATAATAGAAAAAAAAACATTTAATATTTCATTGATATTATAAAACGATAATCAAAATGGGACAAAACTATCATGCCAAAATATGGGACGGAGGGAGTAATTCCCCAGCTTTTCTAATCAGTAATAATCAACATTGATCTGATGCCATGCTAGTAGTACTTACAAGCAAGTGGATGCCATGGTGGATCGCTCTAGATTGCTCATGATGATTAAGAATTGCACCAATCATGAATGACAAACTCCCCATCAAAAATGGGATATACACACACTGCTGCAATATTTGAACGTGACCATCCGCTCTCTCATAAATCTGGCAAGAATTATGAATCGATCCTACCACCCACAATACTGGACCAGCAACCAACATGTTCAGAGCATGCTTTTCCAATTTTAAGTAACCATATCCTTTCTCTTCCTGTTATTAACAAAAAAGAAAAAAGATATTTCCAATTTAGTTTAACAATCAGGACTCATCATCATATGTCACTCAATTAATCTATCTGTTATTTATTAAAAAAACTTAACTACATAAAAAACTTATTTGCTGATGTTGTGACGTGACAAAAACTTATTCATCTAATTTTTAATAAAAAAACTATTTTCTCACAAAAAAAACTTAACTTAGTTACTTTCTGTTTTTCTTCGTTAGCACAATTCTTTCAACCGGTTGAAGTTAATAATTAATAATACCTGAATAAAAAGGAATAGAACACCTAGTAAGATAAGAAGAGTTCCCAGGATCTGAACCACGGGAACGGCGAACTCGACGAAGAAGAGTTGAAGGTCGAAGGCCATCAAAGGTAATCGGAAATCGATGCCAGCGAGATGGGCGAGGATGTCGTGCAGATTAACAACGAGAATGATGGCGAGAGCAATAATGAGAAGCACGAGGCCCGAACGGGGTTCGGAAGAAAACTGTGCCGCAAAACCAGAACAAAGGACTACGGAGGCAAACAGATAGAGCCCTGCGTTTATGTACTCGTAGCGGTTTCTGGTGAGGCCCGACCCGTAGGTGCGAAAGTCCCTTGCGGATGCTAGCTTCACCATTTTGAGATGTTGTTTGAAACTGAATCTCTGCTTTGTTCAACACTGTGTTGATCTTGGTTTGGCTATGGCGGTGACATACAGGGAGAGAGAAAGAAGAGGGAAAGTGATGAGATTTGGTTCGGCTACGTGGCGATGTGCATGGAGTTGTGTTGGTTAGTGTTGAGACTGCACTGTGACGCGTGGCGTGATCGAGAGAGCAAACCGCCGATGTTGCTGGAGGAGAATGGAGAGCCTTGTCAACTTGGTATTTTCTCCAATTTCTTTCGCTTTTGTCTTAATGTTTCCTTTTCCTCCTTTTAAGTTTTTTTTTTTTTAGTTTGAATACAATGCACTTATTTGTAAATATTTTTATACGAGTAGGGGTATATTTACTCCAGGAATAACTCTTTTTAGAGTTATTCCGCTTAATAACTCTCTGTAAATATTGAATTTCATCAATTAAGCCGTTGAATGTTGTCATGTTATATAAAAGATCATGCACACCCAATTTTAGATAAAGTGGACACTCGTAGCTATGCAATCAGATGAGCAACATTTTACTGATATTTTTTAAAGTATATTGTACATTGAATTGGAGTTATTCGATGATGTATCAAATAATTTTAAAATTTCATGAAATTTTATGGAGTTGATCTACTCAATAAGAACTTATAATTCAACGGTTTGATTGATGAAATTCAATGTTTACAGAGAGTTATTAAACGGAGTAACTCTGACAAGAGTTACTCCTGGAGTAACTATATCCATCTTTTTTTATACATGCATTAAATTATTCAATACATAAATGAAGGAGGAAAATGTAAGTGGCTTGCTCGGAAAGTCCTTCCAAAATTATTTATCTAATTCTCTTAATTATTTCTGTTGGTCGTCTCCATTCTTATGCATCGATTTTGTTTTCTAAATCGTTTCTCCTTTTTTTGGTTTTGTTTCAACCCATAGATAAATCCTTTCTTTGTAACCACCCTTGCATAGGGAACAAAACAGAGGACATGGTCATAAAATACAGAGTTATTCGAGGGAAATGACTGTTGCGTCAGGTGGCACAACAAACATCTTGAACTTTGCTTTGCTTTTCTTATCTAGGCGTTTTTTTCTAAAAACATTTTTGATTTTTCATTTTTTAAAAGTTGTATTCATTTTAAATAGTTAATAATAAGATGTAAGACTCATGTAGTGAACAGTTGTAATGGTGAGAATATGAAAGACTAATTAGGAGGAATGTATTTTTTAAAACAATAAAAACAATAATTTGATATTTTCAATGTATTTTTAAAGAAAAACGTGAGGGACAAATAATAAATCTTCTTAGTTTAAATGAAAATGAAAACATAAAATATGTAAGGGAAGTAAACGGGCCTTAATATTTCCATGGCTTACATTTTGTTTTCATAATATGGACCGGAGAGTTGTAATGGTGAGAATATGAAAGACTAATTAGGAGGAATGTATTTTTTAAAACAATAAAAACAATAATTTGATATTTTCAATGTATTTTTGAAGAAAAACGTGAGGGACAAATAATAAATCTTCTTAGTTTAAATGAAAATGAAAACATAAAATATGTAAGGGAAGTAAACGGGCCTTAATATTTCCATGGCTTACATTTTGTTTTTATGTGCTCCTCCGGTCCATATTATAAGAGATAAAACTTTAATTCACACAGGTCAATAAAATGTTTTGAAATTAGTTAATTTTAATTAATACTCCTAAAAATTTAATTTTTTTTCAAATATACCCCTTTCATAAATGGTGGATGAAAATTAATGGGATTTGGCTCCTCTAAAATGGGTAGAGAGTAAAATAAGTAATCCAACTGTTTATGAAAAAATCAATGATGATTTATTATGCATGTGTAGTTAATATCAACCCTTGATTTTATCATTGTTCTCGAGGTGTAACATGAGAGTACCTTCGGGGAAGGTTGAAGATGATGGCTCTGCCGGTCATGGAGTCTGCTGTGGTGGTGCCGCCGGTGTGGGTACCTGCCAAGCCACTCCGATGCCAAAGTCAGGTCCCATTTAATATAGTGTAATATGATTAGGGTATTAGAGTTACCTCATGTTTGTGAGTGAGCCTCCTTATATAGTCGCTAAATGGGCCTATAAGCAGGCCTCCTGTTTGGGCTCGAAGGGATGATCAATTTAGGGGTGACTGCGCAAGTACAAAGATCCCGGGAGTTAATGCTCATCTCCCTATTCGGTCGGTCGTATGCTTATCTCTCAATCGTTAGCCTGAGTCCTTTGGCCCCGGCCGGTCAATCTGATACAGTACACAGTCCTTCGAGCGCCGAGCCTATAAAGCAAAAGCGCTCCACCAAGTCCTTCTGCCTCCGGCCGGTCAATCCGGTACGGAACACAGGCTCCCCAAGCGTTGAGCCTGCAAGTCAAAAGCGGTTAGTATAATCGGTCAGGGTTAACCCCACCCACCGGCCTTCTTTTAATGCATAGAAGATCAAGCTTCATGTCGACCTTAAAATGCATTAGTGACTTGTCTTTCTTTTGAAATAAATTTGGTTTACTCGGCCGTCCGAGACAATACAATATTTTCATGCATTCAAGAAACCACGTGAATAAATAATTACTTTCCTTCACTTTCCTGTCGTATCCTGAGGTTTCCTGCATCTTCAATCTCAATCACTTTCATTTTAATCAGTTAATCATAGTCATATGAAAATAGGTGGATAGTTATTCCTTTCAAATAACACACAACCATATGCTTCTCTGCATAGCATTTTTCATAACCATGTTTTTCTTATATGGTGGGTTGAGCTTAGCAGCTTACAATGCATAAACAAGTTATGCAAACAAAATAATAATTCACCTTTGAGGTCTTCTGTTGGTCACCCAAGGGTTAGCTTTTTCAGAATTCGTAGTTTGCACTAATGTCATTGGTCAATTTGTTGTTATGAGGATTAGCTTTTGTTGAAGTTCTCCCCTGACTATCCGGTCCTTTTATGCCGGGACCAGTTTTGCGGGTAACTCGAAGTTCTCCTCTGGCTATCCGATCCTTTTATGCCGAGACCATTTTTGCGGGTAATCTCGAATTTCTCCCCTGGCTATCCGATCCTTTTATGCCGGGACCAGTTTTGCGGGTAATCTCGAATTTCTCCCCTGGCTATCCGATCCTTTTATGCCGGGACCAATTTTGTGGGTAACTTGAAGTTTTCCCCTGATCGAACGATCGGTTGTTGGTAGGTCTTACATTGCCCGTAGGTCTTATGTAGCCTCTTCGATCGGTTTGTCCCCGGGTTAAGTTACTTGTTGGTAACCCGCCGAGGCGATCGGTTGGTAGGTCTTACACCAACCGTAGGTCTTACGTTGCCTCTTCGATCGGTTTGTCCTCGGGTTAAGTTACTCGTTGGTAACCCGCCGAGGCGATCGGTTGGTAGGTCTTACACCGCCTGTAGGTCTTATGTTGCCTCTGTGATCGGTTTGTCCCCGACTTAAGCTACTCGTTGAGAACCCGCTGAGGCGATCGGTTGGTAGGTCTTACACTGTCCGTAGGTCTTACGGTGCCTCCGGTCAGTCAATCCGGTACGGTACACTTATCAATGGTTGAGATTGCTTACTTTACTCTCTAAATTGAATTGCTTACTTTAGATGAGCAGGATCCAAGCTTATAATATTTGTATTTCTGTGAAAATATTTTAGACATATTCTTGCACCCACTGTAGAAAATCTCTCGATCCGCTCCTACTCAACCGAAGAATCTATAAGAATCTATGTCAGTTAGCTATGTTGGACCTCTCCGAATTTTCATGATACATAAATTGATCCATTTCAAAATTCGAAAGCAGTTTATTTTAAAAATAAAAATTTGTTGTGATTCATGTCAAAAATCGAAATCAGTTCTCTTTTAAAAATAAATCTTTGTTGTCAGTGACCGACGACGAGTTTCTTGTTATGTTTATATTTTTTTTATTGAGAAATTTTGTTATGTTTATTTTTTTTAAGAGCTTTGCTATTCGGAACGAAACGAATAGTAAGAAATCAGCACAAAATGATAAAATAGGTGTTGCATTGAATTCAAAATTAAAAGCAAAACACGGCTCGGTGCATTTCGTATCTATTTTATTCGTACAAAACAGTATTTCCCTTTTTTTAATTGAAATGTCTCATTTTACTCTATAAATCAATTGTTCACTTTAAAACAATTAAAACCTAAAACTTTAACGCTATCAATGACACAAGAAAAGGCCATGAAAAAAATACAGATGGTAAAAAAATTTGTTGAAGGAAAAATTCTCAATGTTTCTATGGTTAGAGGTAACTTTCTTCTTTCTCGTTTATGTCTCTTGCAGGTACTTCTCTCGTCGCAAAATCATCGTTACCAAACAAACGTTAAAGGAGTCAATATATAGGTTGATTCCATAAGTGAGAAAATAATTAGTATATGTCAAGATCTCAAGTTTCAAAAAATTGGATCAAGACCACAAAACAATTGTGCAATTTACTGGAGAAATAAGATATTTGGAGTGTTGATTAGAATTAAATATAATTTAACAACAACATTCATGGTTTGCCGTTTAATCAAACCCGATGAAGCGTGAAAAAAAAATTAAACACACTTTAAAATAATAAAAGCACATAATTGCGATTGTTGTTCAAGATTTCAATTTATAGTGTAAATTTTAAGTACTTCATAGTTGATTGCTATATATAAAATTCGAGCGAGAATTTTTTTATTTTTTATTTACATGACTTTTTTTATGTGCTAGCACATCGTAGTTAAGATTTTTCACTTTGGTAGGCATTTCAGAGTATCACCACGACTTAAGTTCTTTGCCCCCTGCTATGTGACCGGCCACCAAGTCAAAAGTATGACGTCTGATTTTTTCACACAAAGGGTTAAGTTGTCTTTTAACTTGGTGACTCCGAATTCAACTCGAGTTCTTTTCTAAGGGGAGAGTCGCTTACCAACTCTCCCAACACCTGGTTAGTTAACTGGCTTCTTTTATTATATCAATTTTTAACTTCTTTTATTATATCAATTTTTAAACTTTATTCCTCTTAAATACTACTCCATCCGATCTTTTTTTATAAGAAACAAAATCCTAATTTACATAGACCAATGAATTGTATTAAAATTATTATTTTTTTAATTAATATTTCCTCTAGTCTGAAATATAAGCAAAAAAAAGTCTGTAAAATATAAACAATAAACATTGTTTATATTTTATAGACTTTTTTTTGCTTATATTTCAAATCGAATGAAATAGACTTACACATTGTTTGAAACGCGAGAACGTGAGTGGAAAGAATGCAGCGACCAGGGAAACACAATTTCCAAAAATTGCTCCCTTCACAGTAAAGAGAGGAAGGAAGGATCAAATTGTGTGGGGCCTACCAAAAGATGCTTTCCACGCATAATGGAACGGAAAAGTGGAGGCAGGGTGATCATAGACTAAAAAGACAAAAATGGCCATTTTTTTATTTGCTGATTTGCTTTGAATATTTTTTTTATAAGAGCCTTGCTTTGAATGTTTTATTTAGGGGTGGACAAAAACCCGAGACCCGACCCGACCCCGGTAAAACTGAGAAGAAATGCAGGTTTGCGGGCGGGTCGAAACGGTTTCACGGGTCACCGGGTGGGAGAAACGGTTTTGAATGGGTTAAAATGGGTGGGTTTGGATCCTGATATCAAATCCAACGAAACCTGACCCGAACCGGTCAACGCTTAGCGAATTTTTTTTTTCATTTCCGCGTGCGTGCCTGCGTGGCCAGAGTTAACAATAACACTCTCACGGTCTCACCTCACTCACTCACTGCTCTCATTTTCAATTTCTAACCCTAGCACACTGCAGAGCGCAGCTCTGTTCCTCGACGCCGGAAACGCTAGCGACAGCGCCGCTGCTGTCTTGCTTTCTTCTTCTTCCATTCGCTTCCCTTCATCGTTCCTTCTTCCTTCTTCCATTCGCATCCCTTCATCGTTCCTCCTTCCTTCTTCCATTCCCTTCCTCCTTCATTCTTCCATTCCCTTCCTCGTAAAGATTATCACTTCATCTTCGTCTTCAAACACAGGTGGTAAGGAAGGAGGAACCGGACAACCTTTGAAGGTAGGGACAACCTTTAAAGTTAGGGTTTTTTCTCTGGTTTTTCTCTGGTTTTTTTTTTCCATTTTGACTAACTATTGTTGATTGTTGTAGGCATTTTGATTTGTTGGAGCAAGCATGTGGTAAGGGATGGAGGAAACGGACAGCCTTTGAAGTTGGGGACAGCCTTTAGAGTTAGGGTTTTTTCTTGTTGTTGTGTCTGCTTTGATTTCTTTTTCTCCTGGCTTTTTATTTTATTTTCATTTTCACTAACTATTGTTGATTGTTGTAGGTATTTTGATTTTATTGGAGCAAGCAAGTGGTAATGGATGGAGGAACCGGCCAGTCTTTAAAGTTAGGGTTTTTTTTTCTTCTTGTTCTGTCTTTTTCTATTTCTTTTTCCTCTTTTTTATTTTCATTTTCACTAACTATTGTTGATACTTGATTGTTGTAGGCATTTTGATTTTATTGGAGCAAGCAAGTGGTAAGAAAGGAGGAACCGGACTTGTGAGTTGGAGGCTTGGAGGAACATTTAAGTTGGAGGTTTGTGTAATTTTAAAGGTTTTGTATTATAAGGCTATGCATGCTAGTAATTTATTTATTAGTTGTATACTGAGTATATGCTTTGACAAAGTTTTGTATGCTGAGTTTGTATTCTGAGTTGCTGAATGCATTTAAGGTCTATGCATGATTAGTCAATCTGTTAATTATAGATGCTTAGTTGTTGAACGTGTTGTATGCAGAGTTAATTATAGATGATTAGTCAATCTGTTAATTAAGGTCTATGCATGCCTAGTATTCTAAGTTGCTGAAAGTGTTGTATGCAGAGTTAATTATAGATGATTAGTCAATCTGTCAATTAAGGTCTATGCATGCTTATTATTCTGAGTTGTTGAAAATGTTGTATGCTTCCCTTTTGCAGGATTTTGGCCCCAACAATATACATATTTTTTGCTTCAGCAATACCTGTCATTTCATTTGGTGAACAATTAGAGCGAATACTGGTACTGAATATTCTTAATTTTAGTAGTAGATTCTTCTTTTTCTTTTGGAATATATCTTGATTGCTAAAAGGAAATGGAAAAGGAAAAAGGTTGATGCAAATCCTATTACTAAATCTGGATATTGTTGGTATGTATAAGTTATTGTTGAATCTTCTGAACTTTGTGTTGTAGAGAATCTAGACCCCAATTATTTAATCTAGTTTTCTAAGATGTGTTTGATTTTTATCCCTTCCTAGTTATTTTAAAATTCATTTTGAGTTCCTTTCCATTTAAATACTACTAATCATATAACGTGGGTATATTATATCATTGATTCCGAAGCCTGTTTTACAAGAAATGTTCCTTATCTTTTTGTAATTTTGATACTCATTCCTTTTTGTTGAAATCTGTTTTTGGAATTCAATATCTAATTTTTTTTTCCTTTACATCTTCCTAGAACCTGCTCAAAACTCTGTTAAGTACTTAACTTGGCATAGAACAGCATCATCTCGATCCTCCTCATCCAAAAACCCTTTAGATGCAAACTCAAGAGAAAATTTAGAGGACCTCACAAATAATCTCTTTGATAATTCCTGTATGATCTCTGGAAGCCATGCATCAACCTTGGATAGGTTATATGCTTGGGAAAGGAAGCTCTATGATGAAGTGAAGGTACCATGTATTTCTTATCAACAATTACATTGACCTTATGTATTTTCCATGTTACATTTTTTTATAGTAGTATGCTTAGAAGTCTTGTTTTGGACCTTGGACTAATCTCAAGTTATTTTCTTGACAATTAAGCATTTTAAATAAATAGATACATTTTGTAGAACATGGGAATTTCTTTGTCTGTTTGCTAATATCATTGTTTATTTCTGTGAATTGTAGGCTAGTGAGATTGTCAGAAAGGAATATGACATGAAGTGTAAAGTCCTAAGGAACCTGGAATCAAAAGGAGAAAAGACATCCTCTCATTTGGCTTTCTACTCACTGCATTAATGCATTACTGTAATTTGTATACTTATTCATGTGTCAAGTAGAAGTGTAACAAGTTGTGTTGTTGGTTTATTGTTGAAGCTGTTAAAGCATACTTATTCATATTAAGCTGTTGTGATGGTAGTTTATTGTTTAAGTTGTAAAGTACTAATCTATTATTAAGTTGTGTTGGTAGTTTATTGAATGATTTGACCAACTTTTAAACAATGAGTTTGAAATGTATGATTTGTGTGTGTTTTTAAATTGAATGATTTGAGTTTGTTGAATTTTTATTGAATGATTTGAACAACACAATATGCTGAATATTGATTTTGAACACTGGCCCAATTGTAGAAAATTAACTTTTATTGTCAAAATAAAAATATAAGTAGAGAAAGGCTCAGAAACCTTATTGGGCTGAAATTTAAACCCGGCCCCAACATAGGCCCAAACCGCTTGAACCCAACCGACCCATCCGAAAACCGATCAATCCGAAAACCGACCAATCCGTAGTCTGTCTTGGGCGGAATTGGGCCTCTTAAATGCAACCGCGGGTTCTGCTGGATTGAGATTTTTAGGCCCAAACCCACCCGAACCCACCCGTCGTCCGGCCCTAGTTTTATTTGCTGATTTGCATTTTTTTTTTTGATCAATTGCTGATTTGCTTTCAATACACCTGCGTGTTTTTTTATATCTCGTGCGCGTATAATTGCATTTATATATTATATTTATTTATTTTTATATTAATACATATGTAAATAAAAATATATTTATTTTTATATATTTTCACTGAAAGTATTTATGGTTTTCAATATATTGGAGAGTGGGCATACATTTTTTAATCTATTTTTTTTTTATTTCAAGAGATAAAAGAAACATTATTAAATATATTAATAATATTAATACCCTCTATATATATACACACACATTTTAATATAGGGGTGTACATGTCATTTAATTAACATATCTCTTTCTTTCCTCTCACTTTTTATTCACTTTCACTCATACCAAACAACCTAAAAAACATCTCATTTTTTACTCACTTTCATTCCTTCAACATTCGTTCCTCCTACTTTCTTTCCTTCGACTTTCTTTTCTCATCCAAACAAAGTGTTAAAGATTTCAATTTCTTTTCAAAAATACCACTTTATGAAATGGTGGTTCATACTCCTATGACACCACCTTAATTACTCTTTAACATTCTGTGTTTCTTATAAAAAAAAGGACGGAGGGGGTATATAATATAACTAAACTAGCACAATACCCGTGCATACACACGGGTCAATCCGTCGGGGTTAAAGAGTAAAATAATTATTTATAAATAATAAAATATTTCTAAAATTTGATACATGTTAAAAAAAGATGAAACATATCAACGACATGTTATATTTTTCCGTCGGGACGCAAAAGAAAAGTAATCATTTATACTGACATATAATATTTTTCCATCGAGAATCAAAATTAAAAAAATTATTTATATATAATAAAGACATTTATAAAGTTTGATACGAGATCAAAGACAATAAAATTATCCTAAGAACATGTAAAATTTTTCCGTGGGACTTAAAAAAATAATCATTTATCATCTATAAATAAAAAGGAAAGTTACAAATATTAAATATAAAAAATTAAAAAACTAAGGAAAAAAATAGAAAACAAGAAATAAAAACAAAAGAAAAATAAAAAATTAAGAAGTAAACAAAATTATCCAAATGGACTCAAAAGTAAAATATTCATAAAATTTGATTATATGAGCTCAAAGACGATAAAATTATACCGACAACATGTAATATTTTCTCGTCAGGAAGCAAAATAAAAATAATCATTTATACCGACATGTAATGTTTTCCCATCGGGAACCATAAGTAAATAATCACTTATAAATAATAAAGAGATTTATAATTTTTGATACATGTTGAAATACGATGAAACCCACAACATGTAATATTTTTCCGTCGGGATTCAAGAATAAAACATCATTTATAAACAATAAATGTTTATTCGTTATGGCTTAAAAGTAAAATAATTATTTATACCTTATAAATAATAAAGACATTTATAAAAATAAAATATTAATTAAAATTAAAAAGTTAAAAAATTAATAAACAAAAGTAAAAACACTTTAAGAAAAAACATAAGAAATATTAATTTAAGAAAAATTGAAATAGTAGAAAGTAAAAAAATTCCCCGTAGGACTTAAAAATAATCGCTTATAAATAACAAAACATTTATAAAATTTGTTATGTGCTCAAAGACGATAAAATTATACTAACAAAATGTAATGTTTCCTCATCGGGACGGAAAAGAAAAATAATCATTTATACTGACATATAATGTTTATCCATCGAGAATAAAAAGTAAAATAATCATTAATATTACTTTTTCGTAGAGACTCAAAAGTAAAATAATAACTTATAAATAATAAAATATTTATAAAATTTGATTTTAATATGGGCTAAAGACGATGAAATTATACCGACAACATGTAATTTTTCTCCGTCAGGAAGAAAAATAAAAGTAATCATTTATACTTACATATAATGTTTTCCTATTAGGAGTCAAAAGTAAAATAATTATTTATAAATAATAAAGATATTTATAAATTTTAGATACGTGATGAAATACGATAAAACTATACCGAAACATGTAATGGTTTTTCGTCGGGATTCAAGAATAAAATAATTATTTATAAACAATAAATATTTTTTTCGTTATGACTTAAAAGTAAAATAATCATTTATACTTTATAAATAATAAAGACATTTATAAAACTAAAATATTGATTAAAATTAAAAAGTTACAAAATTAATAAACTAAAGTAAAAAAAAACTTTAAGAAAAAAATAAGAAATATAAATATAAGAAAAATAGAAAAAGTAAAAAGGAAAAAAATCTCCGTAGGACTTAAAAGTAAAATAATTATTTATAACTAATAAAATATTTATAAAATTTGATACGTGCCCAGAGACGATAAAATTATACAAACAAAATGTAATGCTTCCTCGTTGGGACGGAAAAGAAAAATAATCATTTATACCGACATATAATGTTTATCCATCAAGAATAAAAAGTAAAATAATCATTAATAAAGACATTTATGAATTTTGATACATGATCAAAGACGGTGAAGTTATACTGGCAACATGTAATATTTCTCCTGTTGGGACTTAAAAGCAAAATAATCATTTATAAATAATAAAGACATTTATAAAGATAAAATAAAAAAATAAAATAAAAAACAAAAGAAATAAAAAAATTTAAAAAACGAAAAGAAATGAAAACATAAGAAAAGCTAAAAAATAAAAAGTAAAAAAACTTCCCGTAGGGACTCAAAAGTAAAATAATGATTTATAAATAATAAAATATTTATAAAATTTGATTTTGATATGTACTCGAAGATGATGAAATTATGCAAACAACATGTAATATTTTCCGTCGGGACGCAAAAGAAAAGTAATCATTTATACCGACATGTAATGTTCTCTTGTCGAGAATCAAAATTAAATAATTATTTATAAATAATAAATACATTTTTAAATTTTGATATGTGATCAAAGACAATGAAATTATACCAATAACATTTGAAAATATAAAATAGAAAACTAAAAATAATATAAAAATAGAAAATAGTAAAAAAATAAGAAAACAAAAAAATGTTAGTTTAAAAAAAGAAAATGAAAAATAAATATGAAACAATAAAATAATTAAAACATATTAAAATAGAGTAGATCAATTTTTTTTGACAAAAAAAATACAATTGATAGCCAGATAGCATGAAAGAAGAGAGAGAAGGAATTTAAAATGAGAAGGAGGGAAATTAAAAAAATATATATGTGAGATAGTGGTATTGTTGGAGGGAAACAAATAGAATGAAAAAATTGACATCTGTATAAATAGAATGAAAAATTAAGAAATAAAGAAAGTCCTCTTATAGATTTAAAAGTAAAATAATCATTTATAAATAATAAAATATTTATGAAATTTGATTTTCATAAGCACTTAAAGACGATGAAATTATACCGATAATATGTAATGTTTTTCCATCGGGACAAAAAAACTAATTATTTATATTATCATGTAAAGTTTTTCCGTCGAGGAGTAAAATAATCATTTATAAAGACATCTATAAATTTTGATACGTGATAAAAGAAGATGAAATTGTAACGACAACATGTAATTTTTCGTTAGGATTTAAATGAAAAATAATTATTTACTATTTATAGTTAATAAAGACATTTATAAAGATGAAATATAAAAATAAAGAAATAAAAGCATTAAGAAAAAAAGAAAAGACAATAATAAATATAAAGTAAAATAATCATTTATAAATAATAGAGATATTTATATATTTTAATATGTGATCAAAAACGATGAAATTATACCGATAACATGTAATGCTTCCCGTCGGGGCGCAAAAAAAAAGTAATCATTTATATCGACATGTAATGTTTTCCCGTAGAAAATTAAAAATAAAATAATCATTTATAGATAATAAAGACATTTATAGATTTTGATATATGATCAAAGACGATGAAAGTATACCGACAACATGTAATATTTTCCCGTTAGGATTTAAAAGAAAAATAATCATTTATCATTTATAAATAATAATAATGAAATTTGTAAAGATAAAATTAAAAAAAATAAAATTTAAAAACTAAAGAAATAAAAAAACATTAAGTAAAAATGAAAAGAAAAGGCTTAAATACCATTTTGGTCCCTTAACTTATTTTTGAGGTTTAATTTGGTCCTTTAACTATTTTTTGGGCCAATTTAAAAACTTATAGGACCTATTTGACCCAATTTAAAAACTTAAAGGATTCATTTGGCCCAACTTAAAAACTTAAATGACTTATTTAGCCGAAAAAGACTTATTTGACCCAACTTAAAAATTATAGGACCTGTTTGGCCTAACTTAAAAACTTATAGGACTTATTTGGCCGAAAAAGACTTATTTGACCCAACTTAAAAACTTATAGGCCATGTTTGGCGCAACTTAAAACTTAAAAGACATATTTGGCTGAAAAGGACTTATTTGGCCCAACTTAAAAACTTATAGGACTTATTTGGCCAAACATAAAAACTTATAGAACTTATTTGACCCAACTTCAAAACTTATAGGACTTATTTGGCCCAACTTAAAAATATAAAGGACCTATTTGGCCCAATTTAAAAATTTAAAGAATTTATTTGGCCAAAAAAAGTTAAAAGACTAAATTAAAAAGAAAAAAAAAGAGAAAAGTGGAAGCGAGGCGCAAATGAGCAGGAAAAGATAATGAGAAAAAAAAGTAAAATGGGGAGCCACAAAAGAAATGAAATTTAAAGGAAAAAAAAGAAAAAAGTGGGAGCGCTATGTGAGCGGAAATAAATTTTTCCAAAGTCTGCCACTTGCCCCAGGAGGGGGTATGTTTTCTAAAAGGGTCCCATTATTTGTACACAAAAAGGGATACAAATTTTAGACACACATTCCGTACTGTATGGACATACAATCCGCATAAAGATTTAACACCGTATTTTTTCAATTTTTTTACCGCTTAAAAATATTTGTCATTAACCAGGATAATGAATCGCATTAACTGATAAATAATGAACTTCAGGTTAAGATTCACCAAATAATATGAATTATTAATCAGGATAAGTGATTCATAACCAGGATAAATAAGCCGCTCACATTATCCGGTGAATGTCAACATTTTATTTATCCGTTAACGTAAGTTCATTTATCTGGTTTATGCTATTCATTATCTGGTTAATGCCAAATCCTAAAACTTTTTTTATCTGGTTAATCAAGTTCAAATATCTGGTTAATGCAGTTCATTATCTGGTTAATGACAAAAAAAAATTTAACCAATTTAAAAAAAATCTAAAAAAAAAATTTGAAAAAAAAAATATTGTCCGTACATATACGGACATACGGTCTGTACACATACAAAAATATGCTGTGTCCATTTTTGTGTCAATTTGTGTGTCCAAAAATCATTTCTCTTTCTAAAATTAAGATTATGATAGATCATTTCATTTTTCAACAAGAAAAATCCCATCTATGTGTGATTACGGTTACGGTTGAAAGGCGAAGGCACGTCATATATATAGTTTGTCTTTGCCGACCGGGTGCTGGAAACAATAAGCGGGACGTTGCTAACGGTGAAGGTCCGTTTCCCCTTTTTATATTCAAGAACCCTAATTCTGCGTACTCGTCAAAAATCAGAGCTCTTATCCTCCCAATTATCTCAGGTAATCAATTTGCCCCAACTCTTTTCTACCTTCTGCTTTTATTCTTATTGATCTCGATAACTAAAAGCATGCCCTCTTTCAACAACTAGATTGTCTGAAACGGATTAAATCCGTTAGCTATAACTTCTCAGCTATCTCCTTTGATTGGGATTAGGTCCATTTATCGGTTTTTGTTTCTGGAATTTCGTTTGCATCTGCACTATGTTGTTAATCCGAAACCTGTTCTTATTTTTTCACCCCTTAGCATCTACACTGATTTGCTTATGTATATATTTTTTAAGTGTTTATTGCTTAATGACACCTAGAAATATGTAATTTGTATTTAGCCAATACTTTTACCCTGATTGTGGGATAATAAGGTTTGCCTTTATGAAGCATGCTGGCTAAATTATAATAAACGAACGTCCTCTGTTTGAAATTATTTTGAGAAACACAGTTGTGCACTATGCTTATGGTTGTATGACAAGATACCTGATTGTAAAATGGATATTGTAGTCCTAGGGGCTGCAAATTTTCGTGGTTCCTTTAGGCAGGTGTAGGGTTATTATCTGAAATGTCATCAGTATCCAGTCAGCCACAGTTCCGATACACTCAGCCACCATCAAAGGTGCTTCATTTGAGAAACTTGCCATGGGAGTGCACGGAGGAGGAACTGATTGAACTCGGGAAGCCATTTGGTAAAGTTGTGAACACAAAATGCAATGTTGGGGCGAATCGAAATCAAGCTTTTATTGAATTTGTGAGTGGATTTTGTTTTCTTATTTACATCTCGGTCTTGTTTTCCCCTTCATATGGAATAAATTAACTGATTGTTAGTTACAAATCATATGTCGTTACCATAACCTCCAGGCGGATTTAAATCAAGCCATTGCAATGATTTCATACTATGCCTCATCATCGGAGCCTGCGCAAGTACGAGGGAAAACTGTGTATCTGCAATATTCAAATAGGCAAGAAATAGTGCATAACAAAACTGCAGCAGATGTTGCTGGGAATGTATTGTTAGTAACGATTGAGGGTGAAGATGCACGCCTTGTCAGCATTGATGTTTTGCACTTGGTAAGCAATGGCATGTGTGCATCAGTTATATGCTAACACTGTCATCACGAGGATGCTGGTCAGTTAGTTTTGTGATTAGGTTTTTCTTTGTCAGGATATGGAAAACTTGTTGACATGTATGTATAAATGAATCAGCAGGCCCATGTCAAGGCAATATCTTCGATGGCAGCTTAGTGCTTTGGGAGAAATAGCGCTTGTGTGTTTGTCTCCTTTCTCCTTTCCTTATCACTACCTCTTCTTCCCTATTCTCCTCCTGAACTCCTACCAATCTTGTAGTTTAGGATGTTGCCTCTTATTTTTTTCCCTCTTTTGTGCACCCATACTTCATTGACTCATCATCTGCATTTTACTTGTACCTAGATTTAGTCACCAGATTCTTGTTTGTATTCCTACTATTGCTTGGTTGTGTTTTAGATTTTCCAAGTCTTATCTGAAAGTAGGCTAAAAGTTTGCTTCTAAACATGGCAGTTAAATGCTTAGCTTTCACTTAATTTATAGCTGAGAAGGTAATTACATCGCAAATCCTTTGTTTGAATCAACTTCTCATGCATCAAAGTAAATGATACAGTTACATTTCAAGCTCTAATAACTATTATTGAGTTATATAATCATCTAAGAAAATTGTGATTTGAAGTAAATCACTTGGCTAAGCTATTTCCCCCAATGTCTGCAGTTAATGCTAGATCTTTAATGAGAAATCTATGGCAATTGTTTTGATGGTTTCTAATTATTCATATGTTTTGCTCATTGCTTACAATGTTTTAGTTCTTCCGATGAACATTTTTCTATTTGCATTTCAAGAGATATATTGGTTTGTTTAAAGCCTTAAACTTGCATATTGTGAGTTAAGTCCGATCATGGTTTTCTTTGTTAATCTTTATTTTCTGTGTCCATAAGTTTATGCAAGTTATGAATTACCTTGCCTATATGCTGAAATTTTAAATTTGTTAGTATTCCCACTTTTCTACAAAATAGCTTAGAAGGCAGACTTTGTTCATTTCACGTCCAAATATTAAGATTTATCTTAGTAAATGTCATCCTGAAAGTTTATAATTTGTTTATGCAGGTCTTTTCAGCCTTTGGATTTGTGCACAAGATTACTACTTTTGAGAAGACAGCAGGATTCCAGGTTTAATAACAGCCAACCTTTATTTGTTGTCCCTTTTTTTATCCTATGAGCACAAGCTTATTCTATATACAACTGTTTAGGCACTGGTGCAATTCTCAGATGCAGAGACTGCTACTTCTGCAAAGGATGCTTTGGATGGAAGAAGCATACCTAGGTAACAATTGTATTTGTTGTTTGACAATGTTTATAGTTTAACTACTGGGGATCATATGGGGTAGATGTCGTGGTTCATATGTTCTCAGATGGGTCAATAGTCAACTGTTTAATTGTTGTACATTCACACTTTGGCAGTTCTTTCTGTATATAACTTATTGTGGAGTTTACAGACTTGGTTTTTGCAGTTATTTGTTATTCTATGGATCGTTGAATGTGGTTGTTAGGATAGAAGGAACTTGGACACTTCTCAGAGAAGTTGGTTAGTAGTTTATTGTATTCAGTTTGGAACAGTTAGAGGGGATATCAGTTAGATAAGTAGGGGAAATAAGTAGGGAAAATAGGGAAGGAAGGATTCATTCATTCAGAGAGTCAGATAGTTTGTGTGAAAAGGAAACTTTTTGTTAAACAGGGAACCCTTGGAGGAGAATTCTTATCAATCATTCAATGATTTTTTTTTTGGGGGGGGGGGTAATTTTTAGGATAAAAAGGGATGGAATAGTGGTTCGGGAAGTTAAATCAATTAGTTAGGGGAGTTGGAACCGTTGGTTAGAGGTAATCAGTTAGATAAATAAATAGGGGGATGTGATGTTACAAGGATCATTCAGATTTGTTAATTTGGAAAAACAGCAGTGGCTCAGTTTTAAGGGGAAACCCTTAGATGAGAGAGAAATCTTTCTTCTATTCTCGGTCAATACTATTGTTCATTTCTTTTCATTGTTTCTATCCATTTCCCATATCTCTTTCCTAGATTCTTGATGAGATCTCACATTGACTAGAGATATGACCAATGTAGTCCTTATAAGGCTTGGGTGATCATCAACTCTACAGCTAGCTTTTGGGGTTGAGTTAAGCTTAAAGCCCAAATTTTAAGATAGCATCATAGCCTATCCTAGATTTGTTATTGGGCGACCCGTATTTGTCCACACTCTAGGTATCCAATCCTAGGTGTGAGGGGATGTTGTTGTTGGGCCACCCACATTTGTCCACACTCCAGATTGCTAGTCATGGGCGTGAGTGGTGTGTGTTGCCAACTAGAGATATGCCCAAAGTAGTCCCTATAAGGTTTGGGCAATCCTCACCTCTAACTTTTGGGGTTGAGTTAGGCGTAAAGCTTAAATTCTAAGAATTCTTAACAGTGGTAGTTGGTTAACATCTTTAGCAACTGAATGCCAAATGAAAGTGCTATTTGAGCTGGACTGCAACTTAGTAGTTATTGGAACATTCATTGGCTCTTATTATTTCTCAAATTTTGTTATTCCTGTTTATTGATCTTCAACCCCACCCTGGTATCAGGTATCTGCTCCCTGAGCATGTGGGACCATGTACCCTCAGGATCACATATTCTGGACATTCAGACTTAACTGTTAAGTTTCAAAGCCACAGGAGCAGGTATTGCTGGCTTACTGGAAACCAAAATTTGGCAGAACTTTTTTATTTACCAATAATCTTTCCTTTCCCTGTTGATTTTTAGTTTATTCCTTGTTTTGGATATTGGTTCTATATGTTACCCTTCATCGTTTTTGAGGACTTATTCTTTCTATGATGATAGAACAAAATTAATTGGTTCTTTTTCTTGCTCCAGAGACTATACTAATCCTTACCTTCCTGTTGCTCAATCAGCCATTGAGGGAAGTGGACAGGTAACGTGTTGACTGTTTTGTTTTAAGGGAATAGCAATATTACATGTCTTGTCACCTGCTTTGTGCAATTGAAACCCTCCAAATTGCTTGTTTTAACTTGAATGTTTACTGCCTTCTGCCAAGGGTTTGCCATGCATGCTGACTTTCTTACTGAGGATTCTTTTATTAAATATTCTTTTGTAATTTTTGCAGGTCATTGTTGGTTTGGATGGGAAAAGACTGGAGAGTGAGAGTAATGTTCTTCTAGCATCTATTGAAAACATGCAATATGCTGTAACATTGGATGTCTTACATATGGTACTTTTAACCCTGACCACCCATTCTTTACATTATTGATTGACAATACGGTTTAGTTATTAATATCCTGCTATTTTTTGTTTTTCCTTTTTGTGATAGGTTTTCTCTGCTTTTGGGCCTGTCCAAAAGATTGCAATGTTCGATAAGAATGGTGGTTTACAGGCTCTGATTCAATATCCAGGTTAGGTTAGATTCTTTCAAGAATTTTACTTATCATTATTTGGATATATTATGCTTGTATTACATTTGATGGAAGTTTTCAAATATGCTCCAATGTTGCCTGATTCTTTGAAAATCAAGCACTTATGGTCTGTGTATTGGTGAGGAAAGTGGCAAATGTTACTGTATGCCTTTGTATATGCACCTAGATGAATTCCTTTGTTTGCAGTATCGTCCTGGCGATCCTGCCTTTCATTATCTAATAATACTTCAAAATAGTTGTCCTACTGAGATTGATTTATTTTGGATGGAAATATTCAACAAAGATGCTTCCAGCTGCACCATCTTGTTTTTCTCTCAATTTCCACTCTAAGTAATTTCCAAAGATATGATTGTTCTCTCAAGGATTCTGGGTCTGTTGCTTGCCGGCAATTTCCTCAGCAGGGCGTATAGTATACTCATCTTTGATAGGAATAATAATTCAAGCGTTATGTATGCATTTGTATGTCAGTGACTCAGTATGGAAACATGGAGGCTTTTAACTTTATCAATAGTTAGAAACTTGCCTTGTCTTATTTTGTACGGTCATTTTGTCAGTAAAAGTTTGAGAATTGAGATAATTACATGGCTTGCAGATACTCAGACAGCTGTTGTGGCCAAGGAAGCCTTGGAAGGACACTGCATATATGATGGAGGTTTTTGCAAGCTTCACATCTCGTATTCACGTCATACAGATCTTAGTATAAAGGTAAACATCCAACCCTATCTGTAGAGTGGGGATTGATGTCATTCAAATAAATGCTTGAAAAGAGTATATGAATTGGAGATATCTTCAACCATTATTATAAAACAATGGTCCAGTTGTCTTTGTTCATGGTTATACTTGGTTAAATATACTCGGGAATTTGAGTGAGTATCTAGTTTTGGACCTTGGTTCTCCTTTCTGGGATGATGTCGGTTTATCATATGCTGAAAATCCTTACTTGAAAAGTTTCCCTTTATAATCATTGGTCACCGTCTCACCTTTCTGAATCTCTTGATTACTTTATTACAAAAATGTGTTAATATAAGGATCTCGTAATTTTAGATTTGATGTTTAGTTCCTTTTTAATTGTTAAATGGGTGTTGAATACTGCAACATCATTTTTTAAACTTGCTGCAAGTAGGAACGCGCTTGTGGTTAGTCATTTGTAAAAGAGTTGTACTTCTACTATACTATGGCTTCGCCAGTTTGGTTTAATTTCAATGATGATTTGTGTAATTACAGGTCAATAACGATAGGAGTAGAGACTATACCATTCCTAATACACCTGTTGTGAACGCCCAGCCCTCAATTTTAGGGCAACATCCTGTTCCCATGATGGGTCCTCCTCCTCCTCCTCTTCCTCAGCAATACAATGGGTCTCAATATACTCCAATTTCTGAGCAGCCTATGATACCTCAATCTCAGGCAGGATGGGGGACAGCTCTACCACCAGTCGCTCAGTCTATGCCACTGCATATGCCCAATAATATTTACATGCCACCTGGACCCATGCCACCACAAATGGCCCCGGCAATGCAATTTCCAAATCACAGCACTCTACAACCTGCACCCACATATGGATCTGATCGCACTCAATAGCTGCATCTCCTATGTCTCAAATAGATCTACATTTGCTAACACTGTCAGCTGGCTTCTGCAGAAGTTATTTAAATTAGGGTTCCCATCTGGTAAAACTGGCGTCCATTTGCTTACGTTATTGTGAACCTCAAATAGGCCACTTTTCTCATCTTTCCTTTTTATTATTTTCATATTTTGAATGAGAGTCTGCATGCAATTGGTCAAAAACTTTTAGTTGGCTTAGTTTTGAAACAAAATGTTCTGTTTGGATTAGGTCTCGATATAATGTGTGTTTGGGAAATGGTTTTTGAAAAATAATTTTAATAAGTAGTATCTCATGCGATTACTTGTTCTTTAGCTTTGGATTGTTGAGTCTATAATAAGCATTTTAATATAAAAAAATTAGGCTTGATTGTATTTTTTGTCACATTTTAAATTTTTTTCTCTTTACACCCTAATATTACAGACACACAAATTTTCAAATTTTATCAAAGTTTTACTAAATTTCTAACTTCTAAACTTTTAAAATTATTTTATTTTTCAAATCTATTATGAACTTCCAATTTGATAAAAATGGGAACTTAATGATTTTAAGGAAAATAAAAATGAAAACAAAGCTACATATGCTCAATTTTAAAAATAGATGAATTTGATTGACTTGAAGAAAAATCTTATGGGTTCAGAATAACATATAATTCAAATTACACCTCTTTTGTACCAAAAAAAAAAAAAAGGATCAAAAGCAGAATTAACACAATGTGGGTATCATACAAATAAAATGTTAAAATTGTACTAAATAAGTTTATCGATGCATTAATGACAAGTGAATGAAAGGATTGATTGGTCGTGCTTATTTACAAAAATGTCAACGTTCATGGAAGTTATGTAATTTGTTTATTACTCCTTCCGTCCAAATATATGTTACATTTACAAAAAAAAAAAAGTTGTCCCAAAATGTTATTTTTTATTTTTAATGTAATATTAAATATTTTTCGTCAATTTTACTCTTAAATATTTTTAGTCAATGTCACGTAATATTAACTGCTTTTTATCAAGTTAATTTGGTAAAATTATTGTTCTCTTTTTTTCATTTTTTTTAAATGTGTGATTTAGCCAAGTATGACGTGCATAATGGGACAGAGTGAGTAATTTGGAAATTTGGATTTCAATTGATTATTTTGGCTAAAGTGGGTTTTTTATTAGAATTTGATAACTATGTATTGACGGATATATTTCACTATTTTATCAAACATGATATTATTTTAAGAAATAACGACATGACAAAACATTAAAATATCATTAAACATGATAAAATATGATTAGATACAGTGAGCATTTAATTATTAAATTTTGAAAAGATCATTCAAGGAAACATAAAAATGAGGCTGTAGCTTAATTTTTTTTTAAATAGAACACTTACTCTAAATTCCATTGAAGCCAAAATATTATTTATGCATGGTGAGTTAATATTTAATTGTTTGTAACATAATTAATCTCACTATTTTTCTTTTCTTGTTTTAAACATTACAACAATAAAAATTGATATTTAGTCTTGCTGTCCTCTTCCTAATTCTTTCGGTTCCTTTATTTTTCTTTTCCCTTCACCTCTAGACATGCTTTCATTTATTTCCAAGATGTTCCAGATCCGAAGTGTTATATTCATTTATCAACATCATTCATATTCAGTGTTTTCGATATATTACCAGCTCAAATTTAATGTGATTATGCTTATTGGTACAAAAAAATCAAAATGTTTATACAAATGATTGATAATATAGCAAGAAATATGTTCTACATTATTTCTCTTGTACTTTTTTCAGTTCATATTGCGTTTTTTCACTATTCACACATTTCTATAATTAGTTTCAGATTAAATATGAATGCTGAATTTAATGTCATAATGCTAGTACTAGATAAAGAAAAACAGCCGCGGTCGAGATCCATTTATATAAGGTTTAATTACCCCGTAGATTTTTGAACTATTTGAAAAATTTTAAACAAGTCTTTGAACTTAAAAAGTTTGTAATTGAATCTCTGAACTTGTCAATAATCTGTAATTATATCCCTAAATTTTAATCAAGTCCTTGAACTTTTAAATAATTTGTAATTAAATCTGAATCTTTTAAATAATTTGTAACCAACCCCTAAACTTGTCAATAGGCAGAAACCTAATTACAAATTACTTCAAATTATTTAAAAGTTCAATAACCTGATTAAAATTTAGGGACTCATTCACAAATTATTGATAAGTTAGGGACTCAATTACAAAGTTTTTTAATCCAGAGACCTGTAAAAAAATTATCAAATAGTTCAAGAACCTACGAGGTATATAAACCTTTATATAACTATCCTCAGCCAAATGTTGAAATTTTACTGCAACTAGAAATTACAACTAGCCAATAGAAACAATTTTACAGACGAACTTTCACCAGTACCTATATACAAAAAGTGCATGACATGGAGATCACGCTGAAGCACCTGGTCCTTCACCTTTTACTGCACCGGATTCAGACAACTGCTATATTATGTTCTTTAAGACTACTGAAGAGAAAAACCAGCATATATAACAGAGAAAATAATTAATAAAGCAAATCAAATGACCAATTCTACAAGTCTATAACATATGGAACAAGCACCATTGCCACTTGTCAGTCCTTGGCAGCCAAGTTGTCAACCACTTATCAACAACTCATGCATCCGATCAATTGGTTCGGTGAGGTCCTGCACAGCATGTGCTTCTGAGACATCTGAAAGTGATTTGAGATTGCACTTAATCAAGGCTTCAACGAAGTAGCAGGTCTCGTCCTTGGTATTCCCCTCGGGTACATCCACCACAAAAGATTCAATTACCATGGTTCCTGGTCTTCCATCAATAATTTCTGGGTGGAGGGACATGATAGACGAGTAGTTCTGAAAGACAAGATACAGCTTATAGATCAAAAGATGAATTTTTTTATTTATTTTGTGAAGGGAGGGGGAGGAGAAAAAGCCAAACTGTTTAGTGAGCAAGAATTAAAGATGTGTTTGTTTTAAGATTCTCAAGTTATTCAAAAGAGAGAGAAATAAAAAATGACATTTCCATATTTGGTGGAAGCCTTAACAAAAAATTTCTAAGGCATTATTGATTCTAGGAAAATGACATTCCCATGTTTTACTTGATTTATATTCCATAATTGAGAGGTGGAGATACTCTTTCACATGGCATGGGAATGAAAGGTATATATTACAAACTTATTTCTCCCACTTCTTTCTCCCATCATTTGAATTTTGAAAAATATTCCCAGAAAAGTTAAATGCTAACCAAACATTATTTAAAATTTACCAAAAAGTAACATTCCTGGACATAGTATTCTTGGGAATGAAACTACACACATTGAAACCAACATCTCCAAAGCGTAGAGAGATTATTAACTCAGAAGGAATGTTGAAGATGTTATTTGTAGAAGTATTGAACCATTCATGTGGCTTAAGCTTTTGGGATAAACAAGCAATTCCAGTTACATCCTAATAAAGGAAGATCAGTTTCACAGTCAGCTGTTGCAGAGAAAGTTTGCGAATTTCAAGTGGGAACTTGATGAAGAATGTATGGAGATACCAACATTGAAGGAGAGGAAACTTATTGGTGGACGATCCAGCTGATGCAACATTTTGATACAGGGGCACACCTGATTCAGAGAAGTCAAGGGATGCTTTGAGCTATGAGAGGATGTGCTGTCACTTGCCATTTGAGTTGGGGTTGGCTTAGAAAGATCTTGACATGGTGGGACTTCTTGAAAGCTGATCAAGGATATCCAGCCAGAAAATGACCAGATCCATTGGTTTGGGTCCAAGACAAACAAAGGGAATCTGAAGGAACAGGAAAGCTGAAGGGAAAATGAATGTCTGGAAATCAAGAACCAGAACTGGGGTGATGGAGAAGAAACCAGTAATAAGGGAATAAAAAAAGAGAGAGAAATAGACATTACGAAAGATATGACAGCAGAAGAACCTGATCGGTCAATAGGAAGGGAGGAACAGAGGCAAAACAGAGCCTAAAGTTTGGGGGGAGGGTGGTTGCGAAGAGCATCTTCTCGGTTAAAAAGGGAAGTGAGGGGGTGTGTCAGAAACCATAAATGCCTTCATTGCAGACTCCAGCACCTGCATCGTGCTGGGTGTGAGGGGATGTGTCCCACATTGACTTGAAACTACCAAAATAGTCCTTATATAGCTCCGGCAATCCTCGCCCTTTAAGCAAGATTTTGGAGTTGTTAAACCTAGCTCAAACTCTAAAAAAGGAAAAGGAGGACATTGTCCTTGTGAGTAGCATAATGGTGGGGCAAAGAATGAAGGAACGGGCAGCATCCATGATGGGTTGGACCCAAAGCACTCCAGCCAATCCACCTCCATCGACGGAACTACCAAAATAATCCTTACAAAACGTGAGCAATTCTCACCCTTTAAGCTGGCTTTTGGAGTTGAGTTAAGTCTAACCCAAAATCTAAGAAAGGTAAAGGAGGACATTATCCTTGGGGTAGCATGATGGTGCGGAAGAGATGGAAGGAACAAGCAGCATCCATGATGGGTTGCCCCAAGCACTCCAGCCAATCCACCTCCATCGCCAGAACAACCGGGAGTGAACTCTTCCATGGCAGAAGAGGGGTCATCCACAGATGCTAAGGAGGTTGTGCTGACAGAGATGTTGGCAGCAGCCAGAACAGGGGACACAAGGTATTTGGGTAAGACTTGCACTACACATATCCACATGTCACAAAAGGAGAAGAAGAAATGGACCATAAAGCTAAAATATGAAGAAAGATGGAAAAGGTTGAGTTTTTTCCTTTCTACTTTAATGGATCAGATCCAGTTCTTTACTGGAGAAGAACAGACCTTTGAAGAAAGAACACAGAAAACCAGAGCCCAGAGCGAAGAGACCACCCCAAGGATCACCTAACCTAGGGAGATTTCTTCCAAGGGCATTGGACCTTGGCCTAGATGGATACCCAGCAGACATGTACTAAAAAAATGTATATAATGCTGGCTAGAGCTGATACTACCCAGAATCTTGCAACAATTATATAAATATTAGAATTAATGAAGACTATACTATTCAACAACTTGTTTCAACAGCCCACACAATCACATTCAGTCAACTATGTGAAGGAAACACAATGTAAACACCCATGCGACTAACTCATAGACCTCCCTAACAGCAGGGCCGGCCCAACACTTAGTGAGGCCTAAAGCGAACTCCGAAATGAGGCCTTCCAGATGCTACTCACAAATGGCGTGCTCGGTGCTCCAACCAAGAGGAAATTGTTGACAATTGATCACTATTCACTAACACACATAAAGGTCCCAATATCAGAAGAAAAGCCATGTGACGAATCATTTTTAAAATTAAAATATAACTAAAACAGATCCATTTATTAGAAGAAAAATTAGCAAACGAAATGTTGACAGTGACACGCAATGGAAAGTTGAATACTCACAATGATGCGAGCAGAACTCAAGTGCGAACTGAACCACTACACAAGCAGAGAAACACACGTACACTGAACCACCATGCCACTTCTCTCAGAGAAGAGAGAACATGCAGCAGAGAGGCTGAACAACAGAATGCAAACGATGCACAGAACAGAGTGACGATCTCACTCTCACAAAGAGGCCGAATTCGAAAGAACAGAAGGCAAACGTGGATGACGCGAGTCGCGAGAGAGGTGAAGAGAGGATATTAGAATTAGATGAAGAGTGAGAGCGTGAGGCCTTTCTGTTTTTGATTGATATAAATGAGGAAAACTGAGATAGCAAGGCGGTAAATGAGGATTTCGTGGGAGAAACGGAAATTGAAAATTGGAAAATCGCGAAGCAATTAATGAGAGAAACGGCCATACGGGAAAGCAAAGAGACAGACAGTTGAGGAGGCCTTTTTCTTTTGGTAATTTCCTTTTTTATTTTAAAGCCTTAGCTTTGGTAGCTTTGGGCTTGGGCCGGCCTTGCCTAAGAGTATCAGCATCGTAGATATGGATTAGAGATCTTTCAAGCTGTCAACATAGATTAAATATGCATATCTTGCTTCTAAATGGTGCAATGTGTATATTACGCACACAAACATATATAATTAGTTAATCACACACACGATTGATCACAAAATGTGGATAAAACTGCAGTATGAGTCGTTTCTTAAGTGAGGGAATGATTTTTTTTTTCTTTCAGAAGAATAAAGCGTGTAAATTGTTGTAAGGAGGTATTCATACCCTAAGTCTATGATCACCACCAATAATCCTGATGCTTAGGATATGCTCATTGTCATCAAGGACTTCCAATCTTTCAGTACTAGTCGTGGCGGGAAGCCCCGACTTAACATCAACCTCTCTTAGACTCCCAATCTCAAGGTTTCCCCTCACCACACACCTGCTAACGAACGGCTTATACTTCTGCGGCTGATCAAACCTCCTCACCAAGGACCATACCTAGAGAGAAAAATGAAAACAAATATAAGCACAATAAAAAGAAATTCCAGAGAGGAACGTGGTAAATTAACCATCACCACACACACACAGGTGTAGGGGTTTGCATAATCATTCAATTCAATCAACATAGTTTCTGTATTCTGCATTACACATTACCACAATCAAACTCTTCATATCATAACATCAATTGTAGAGACAAACAAATAGATCATTTTCAGCTATGCAATTTATAAACTCAAAACCTCAACAAATAAAAATTAAAAACTAAAAAACATAAAAGGAAAAATCGATCAAAGGAAAAAAAAAAACTCAACAAGAATCAAAAGGAGAGCTTCATTACAAGAGGAACGGGAGCCTTGATATGCTTAACGAGTGCAGACGCACACTGATTCTCCCCTGGCTCCTGTCTATGGTGCCTTCTTATGTATTCCATCTCCGTGCTGCTAAACCTTCCGTTCCCAATCCCGTTCATTTTCTTCACCTCTGCAAAACGCCACCGTTTCAACTCTCAAGTACCACGGCCACCGTCGACCAGCGATGCACGACGCAACCGAATCGACGACGTACGGATGAGCAAGTCCCGATTCCAACGGCTCAGCTTCGATTGCCGTCCGGCAAGTTTCCCCGATGGAAGGTTCGAGAGAAATTTTAAAGAGAGCAGTTATTTTCAGAGGAAGAAGACGCGTGCGAAACCGAAACGCACCGCCATCCACCATCAACAACCCCTCCCTCTCTCACTTATCTCGAATTAATTTAAAATAAATAAATGGAAATTTAAATCATGAAAGTAAAAGGGGAAAAAACAAAACAAAAAAAACTGTGTTTTTCATTGTTTTCTTGGAAACCTCACCTACTTACTGGGATTATTGCAAAGTCGCCATTGGTTTGTCCTTTTCTGCTCTTGTCGTTTTCTGAGTGGATGACTTAAATGCCCTCCATTTCGTCATCGTTACACTTTACAAAGTGATAAGATTGCTTGAAAAATTAAATTAAAAAATATTATTAACATGCTTTAAATATTTTTTTCAGCATTTTAAGAAATTTTATACTAGTAGTATTATTGATGCTCCCTCCGTTAAGCCAAAAAAAAAAAAAGAGCAAAATTTTAGTTGTCTAATACAAACAAAAATAATTAACGTTATCTTATTTAATATCTTATTTAATGTTTAGTTTTTATAATTGTTTTTAATTAATTTAAAATTTATTTTTTAATGACTTTATTTAATAAATAATCATTATTAATAGTAGTTTAGGAAAAAAAATTTTACAAAATTGAAAAAATTAATTATAGTTAATTAACTTTTTAAATAAGCATAAATTTAGGTATTTTTTATTTTTATCAGCCGACGGGATGAAGTAAATGATGGAAATTTTCTGAAAATTTTTGTTAGAAAAGGAATTTAACTGTCAGAACGAAAAGGATAAGGTTTGCCAGTCTTTTCCCAACAAAACCAAAGTTGATTTGATTGGCTATTCTCGGGGCGACATGAAGTGAAGGTACCCTAACTGTTTCGTGGCTTACAGCGAAAGGGCAAAAAGAAAACCATAACGTACATATCTGTTCTCCAGTCAAAAAAAAAAAAAAAAAAACGTACATATCAGTTCTCCTCTTTATGATAATGATTTTTCCGCTTCCCTTTTCTTGTGTACTCAATTAAATGATGCAGTCTGTTACCAAAAAAAAAAAAAAAGTTAAATGATGCAGTCACTTATGAATTTTGAACCTTCTATTTTGTTTTTTAACTTATCCTTTTATTTTCGGTTTGAATGAGGGGTGTTTATGGGTATGGGTTGGACTAATCAACCCGCGCGATCCAATACAAACTAAAGCGTTTAGTTCGGGTTTTTTAATAGTTTTGGTCGAATCCAAACCAATTCATTCAAATCCAACGTGATTTGATTCGGATAAATAATTTTTTATTTCAAACCCACGAACCCGTTTGTCCAACCTAATGACATAGAAATTAATTTTTTATATGCCTTATCAATGTGATGGTATATTTTTATAAATAAGTTTTTACATTAACATCGAATTAACTTACTAATGATAAATTAATAATTTCTTATTTTATATTTCAATGTTTTATATTTTATTTTTTGGCTATATAAAGTGTTGAATATCGTAAAAAAAGTAAAAAAATTTAGAATTTATAAAAAAATTATATTACATGACCTGTTGACACAGAACCAACTCGTTCTTCATCGAATTGGTTTGGTTCGGATTTAAAAAAAAAACAAAAATCCAACACAATCCAAACCGAAGAATTTTGATTGGTTCGAGTAATGGATTTGGTCAAAACCGATTCAAACTGACCCATGAACACCCCTAGTTATAACCATGATTTGCATTTTACACATTCAATTTATGGTTGTACAAGAAAAGATAAGTTGAGTAAAAAAAAAAAAGAGATAAGTATTGTGTAAAAAATTATTCATGTTTTTCTTTCTTTAAGATTCACAGGACTGTACGTGCTGTAAAATTTTTTTTAAGGCATTCACATAATGCTTGATATAGTATATTAAGTGGTTTCACGCTAACAAAGTTGAGGGCTATGACGTTTCATTACCTTTTAAAGCAAACTGTCCTATGAGCTATGGGATCAATATCTGTTCTGGAGAATATCCTTTCTCACTAAATTGAAAAAAAGAACAGGTGATGGAGACAGGAGAAAATTCATTAACTAAAGTGCTTCTCTTACAAGGTAGGCTAGTCAAGTATAGTTAATATACTCTTCAGAAAATTTTCTTAATAAGTGCCTTTATTAACGAATACTCCCTTACGTAATATAGACAAAAAAAAAATACATAAATTCACGCTTATTAAAAAAAGTTAGTTTATTGTAATTAATTTTTTCAATCTCATAAAAAATATATTTTCTAAATTATCCTTAATAATGATTACTTGTTGGGAATAAAATAGGGTCATTAGAAAATAAATTTTGAATTAATTTAGGGCAATTGTGAAAATTAAGTATTAAATATAATGACATTAATTAATTTTTGCTTATATTAAGCAACAAAATTTTTGTTTTTTTTACTTATATTAAGGTAAGGAAGCGTATCAGGTGAGAACTCATGGTTATTGTGAGAAATGACAACTTTTAAAAATTGCCATCGGATACAAATTAACGACTCGGATTAAGTTTCCAACTAAAAAGGTCACGAGACTTTTGAGTTTGTCCTCTTCCTTGTGCTGGATGCTCGCCCCTTCCCCGCCGTCTTAGCCCCTCTTTCAATCCCATACGAGACCTCATTGATCAAAGTTATGGGTTTAGTAAAGCTTCCAAGAGCCTTTGGGTGCATAGATTCCTTTGCATATTACTTTTTCAATTTTCTATTGCTTAAATCCTAATTGTGCAGTTCACGACATCAATAAATGAAAATTAAAATTTTGAAGAGGTTCTAACGCAGTCGTTTGTCTTGTTCAATCTGCTCTGTTTCTTCCTTTTCAAACACGTTCATTTCCCTTTGTTGTTTCTGCATCTTTCCCTTTCCCTTTCCCTTTTCTGCATCCATTTATGTGAAAAAATTGTTCCCCTTTTTTTTATGAACTTAGCTGTTTCCTTTCTATTTTTATCGGAATATAAAAAATATGATCAATCTTCTATCTTTGATCTCGTCACTTTCTCGTCATTTCCCTTTTGTTGCGTGAAATATCTTCCCAGATGGTTCATATTGATACATTAAAAATACCTATTAAAATAGATTTACCAGTTTTGTTTACTGATAAAATAATATTAACTAGTCTTTGAAAGATTTAAAATTTCAAGAAGTAATTATTTTTTGTTGTGTAAACCAGTTGAAATTCGTCTTCCCCGTGAAACTACAAACCTCCATTTTCGTCTATATGTGAGGTTATTTTTTAGCAATAAGAAAAAATAGGCTCTTTGGCCATAAGTTCTGTTCTCATGTCACATAAGAATTAATGTCAAGAAAAAAAAAAGAGGTTCTCTTTTCGTGACATTATATCTTACGCACTAGTTCAGCCTTCATAAGGCACCCATCAGTCACAGAGGAGGAGTATAGCAGTAGAGGGCGGCATTACTATTTCATACATAGTGGAAGAGTTACAGGTCACGTGACTCTTTTAATAGAAAAGCTTATCCGAGTCGTTGATTTGTATCCGATAGTCATTATTAAAAGTTCTCATTTTTCACAATAATTATGAGTTCGCAGCTGATACGCTCCCTATTAGGTAATGAAAGGAGTAATAAATATAATATAATTATAATATTTAAATATGTTTTTGAGTTTTAAATATAGTAATAAATATTTTTTTAATAGTCGTTCTAATTCTTATTAAAGACTCAAGAACCAGTGACAAAAACCATTTTTTGTAAGGGAGTAGTATAAAAGTCAAAACGGATTATATGCTGCATGAGATCTATATTAAAAAATGTTAATTTTATATTAAAATGTTTTATTAATGAGTCAATTTTATTAAAATGTTCATCGGCAATAATATATATATATATATATATATATTAGTGTTCTTTTATGTAAAATGGTTAATCTCTTAATGATATATTTTTACTCAAATTTAAATATTAATAAATTTTTGTTTTATTGGTTAGATATTAATATATTTTTATGCAAGATGTTCATCTCTATGTGACATACTTATACTCTTAGTTTATTATATTTTTATTTAAAATTAGTTTTAGGACTTGGACATTAATCCTTTCAACAACAAAAAAATGAGTTAGACATTAATGTGCACTCATGTAAAATTTTCATTTCTATGTGATTAAGTTTTTTTTTTTTTAGCTAAAATTGACATGCACAAGCATCATTGCAGAGCACAGACATCCCAACTAAGTTGGCACCCCTGAGCCTACTAATCATCTGCAGCACGTCAAAATTTTATTGAAAAAAAGCCAAAAGGGAAGCAAAAACAAAAAACATGGGGGGGCTTGACCTGACCCACTGTAAAAAGGAATACCTAACCTATTGCGGAAAAAATCTTCCCTAATGAAGTGAGGAATAGAATCCCACCAAACAAAACCCTGAATATGGAGCCCGTGTGAAGCTAACTGATCTGCACAAGAATTTCCTTCCCTAAAAACATGAGTAACAACAAAATTCATAATTTTAGTGACTCGCAAGCAATTGTTCCATCTATTTCTAAGGCGCCAAGGAACAATCTCTGGCTTAGAGAAGGCCGCCACTACTAATTCGGAGTCACACTCCAACCAAAGGTTTCTCCAGCTTTTCAAAACCGCCTGCTCAATAGCAAACATCGCACCAACTAACTCCGCCTGGAGAGATGAGGAAACACCCAAGTTAGCCGCAAAGCACCCAAGAACTGCAACCCTGTAATCTCTGAAAATACCACCACAGGCCGACCATCCTGGGTTGCCTCGAGAGGCACCGTCCGAATTACATTTAACCCAGTAAGCGGGCACCGTCCGAATTACATTTCTATGTGATTAAGTATTTGCCACTTCTGTTCACAAAAAAAAGTATTTGCCGCTTCCATAAAAAAAATATTTACCTCTAAATCTAAGTATGTTTTCATGTAAAATTTTCAACTCAATGTAAATTATATTTAACTGCAGGTGATATATATAGCCCAGTAAAAAAATATGTTTTCTTAATTATGTAGTTTCTATATACTCCATCAATTAGAAACGTCAAACTCCAGTAGCAATCGAGAATGAGAATTAAAAATAAAATATAACTTGTATGAAAGAACTAATTAGTAACTTATATTATATTAGATATTAGTAACAATATATCTATAGTATGACAGTCCTTATTACACACAATGTATATTAATAAATTAAAAATTTTATATTAAAAAGTTTTATTGATATGCAATTTCTATTAAATTGGTCACTCATAACAATAATTTATATATTAGTGTTTTTTATGTAAAATGTTTATTCTCTTAATGATATATTTTTACAAACAAATTTAAATAATAATAAATTTTTGTTTTATTTCTTAGATATTAATATGTTTTTATGCAAAAGGTTCATCTCTATTTGATATACTTGTACTCTTAGTTTATCATATTTTTATTTAAAATTAGTTTTAAGACTTAGACATTAATGTACACTCATGTAAAATTTGCATTCCTATGTGATTAAGTATTTGCCTCTTATGTTCGCCCAAAAAAATGTATTTGCCTCTTCTATAAAAAAAGTATTTGTCCGTAAATCTCAATATTTTTTCATGTAAACTTTTCAGCTCTATGTAAATTATATTTACCTATTAAATCTATATATTGATTAGGTTTTCTTATATAGCCCAGTAAAAAAATATGTTTTTTTAATATAGTTTCTATATATACTGTCAATTAGAAAAGTCAAACTCCAATAGCAATCAAGAATTAAAAATAAAATATATCTTATATGAAAGAACTAATTAGTAATGTATATTATATTAGATATTAGTAACAACATATCTATAGTATGATGGTCCTTGCTATACACGATGTATGTTAATAAATTGCAAATTTCATATTTAAAAACTTTTATTGATATGTAATTTATATTAAATTGGGCATTCATAATAATTCATATATTAATATTCTTTCAGAAAAATGTTTAATCTGCTTATGATATTTTTTACTATAATTTAAATTTTGATATATTTTCATGTATATATTGGAACGTTTTTTATGCAAAATATTCAAATCTTTGTGGTATATTTTTCTCTTAATTTATCATAATTTTATTTATGATTACTTTTGTAACCTACATATTAATGAACTTCCATGTAATTTTTTCATCCATTTGTGTTATAAGTATTTATATCTAAATCTTAATATATTTTAACAAAAATATTTTATCTCTATGTAAAATATATTTACTTCTTTTGATTGATTTCATAAAACACATTATTCATCGATATAAATATTCATTAATAGTTAAAATTTACTCCATTAATTGAAAAATCTCATTGTTTTATAAAATAAGAAAAAATAATTAAAATTAAAATATAACTTATATAAAATTCTTATTTAGTACATTAAATAAAGACAACAACATATTTATACTATGATACTCGTTCTATGCACAGTATATATTATGAAATATAAAATACAATGAATCAAATTCTTTTATTTTATTTTCTTCTATTTCATTTTATAATAGAACCAAAAAATATTAATTTTTTGTATTTATTCTGCTTCATTTGTATTTGTAGTGCCAAATATAAAACAATTCGTGTATTATGTGTTTTCTTATTGTAATATGTTTACTAAATACTACTTTAATCTATATTAAGTATAAAATTATATGTTTGAATTTAAAATATGTCATTTGCTTGAGATCCAATTGCAATGAATATTCTCTTATTATTTTTCTTAAACTTAGTTGCAACTAATATGAACTCTTTCTTTGAAATTTTTTTATAATTATATTGTATTGTCATTTTTCCACTATGTTTGAATATAACAATATAAGAAAAGCCATTTCAATTTTAAAAACATTTTTTATCTGATAAAAAGGTGCTGAATATGATTTAATAATTGTAAAAAATATTGGCAATGAGAAATAGTTGAAAGGATTTATATAATTTACTTCAATGAATAATTTTGAAAATATAAGGCAATAAAAACATTAAAGCTGTCAACTTATTCTATTGCGTCAAAAAAACTTATGTTACATGTATTAATTTACATAATAATTGCATTAGATTTTCTATTTATATTTACATCCTGTTACTCCGATTGTTAATTGAGATGTCCTCGTAATATATGTACCATATCAATAGTTATCAGTTTTAAAATAATTATTTCCTCAAAAAAAAAAGTTTTAAAATAATTATTGCTCAAAGTTTAAATTTATTTAATTTTTTTATTTTAAAAAAACTAAAAAATCATTTTCAACATTTAGCCAGCGATCGGGCGATGTATAACAATTTCAAGCATTGGCGCATTGGGATCATTTGAGAATGGACTGAATAATTGAATGATTCCTAAAATGATCTTTTGGTCTGCAGATGGAGTGACTCACACACGCAAAGTGGAGATCCTGGACTCGAGCCCAGGCAACCGTAGAAAATATCCAGCCTATCAACGTCGTCTTACGCCAGTTGTGCTAAGCTTGAAAATAATTAAATGATTCCTAAAATGATCTGTGATTGCTGTAGGGTGACATTTTCATTCAAGCTGCTGTAGAGTGGAACTTTTTTTTTCCCCCCTTTCATGATTCAACATAGGAATATGGTGTTCAATTTACGCTTTTGACCAAAGAAAATACAAAAGATATGGATGTGGGTTTTTTATTTTTTTTTTTGTACAGGGATGTAGGTTTTTCTTTTGGAATTTATTTTCATTGGAGTGTCAAATCAATGTGTCTGGTAAAGAAAATTCAAATATTTCTTTCATTTATAGCATGTAGGTGCTTCAAACTCTAGCTTGGAGCAGAAAAAGATTATTATTGCTTTTGGTATCGAACAACGTACAGAAAAAATAAAAATGGAAAATACACTCACTTCTCTTCCGAAACTCATTGCAGAAGTACTGACACTGTGATATTAGATACTGTGAATACAACGATATGGTTGTGTATATGATTATTGTACGAAGTGCCCGGCCTTACTAATTTCAAAGTTCAAAATACTTTCCAACAAAAAAAAAAAGTTCAAAAGACCTTGTCACGTCTTATTCCATACCAATTGCTCAGTCATATGACTGGGAAACTTAACAAATTAAAACTTGCTTTATGATGACTGGAATAATTTGAAAAACCAACATTTTCACTAATATTATCCCGTTTTCTTATACAGAGTTTAGAAAACCTCAGTTAGCAATTTTAGAAGTAATTTTAAGAAACACCCTCTCGAGGTTTACCTACAAATGACCAACAACTATTAGCAATTTCATCAACTGTTGAGGTTTACCTGCACAAGTCAACAGACGAGACATATCTCTTTATATGTCGTTGCTACTTTTTTGGTTCCATATAATTGATAACAATTTTGCCATTTTCTTTTGTCTAGTATTTTTAAGCCCAAACTATATTATCGTTATGATTGAAAAAACGTGGTTTAATAAACTCTTTCAAAGTTCACAGGAACTTGTATCCTGACTCAAACATTCTCTGTTCAGTTACAAAAACACACATAGTGAGTTCTTCTGATTTCAAATTTGGAAGCCACCTTGCTGCATCCAAGCACAAGTTCTTGAAGAAACTTCATTTCTCACTTATATTATATTTTCCCATCTCCACGTGCAGTGAAAATTTGGAAAGGGAAGAAAACCAAACCTTCTTGCTTGCTGTATAAAACACATCTACCTTGCTTGTTGCATAATAGAAAAACAAAATACACAACACACCTTGTTTTGATCATCAGGTATGAACGATAAACTAACACTTTTGAACCTTTAAAACAACGAACCAACACTTTTGAAAGGCACATAGGCATGGAAGGAAGTAGAAATTATACCCAATGATGAAAAAATAGCCTTACAATATTCTAAATAGTCAAAACAGAATAGAACATACCAGGTGGAATCATATGGTGGCAGCAGACTGGCAGCTCCCCCCTAACCAGATGCCTCATTAGCAGCTTGACTGCTCTCTCAACCCCATACTCTTTTTTTATGAACTGAAGGACTAACGCTACCTCATAATTCTTATTCATCCATTGGAAGCCCAAATCTGCACATAGGGAAGAAAATTTTTAAACTCAATCAAGGAACAATGCAATTTCTTTGTTTAAAGGAAAGATCATGAAAGTGATGATAGAATCACCTCAGAGATACAATAATAATCCCTAAAGTGCATAAACGTAAAGGCGTGTCAATCCAATTCAGACTTCCCACACCATTCAGATTCATCGCTATAAAGATAAAAGTGCATAGAAAAATGAAACTAGATATGAATCATGGGATCGTGAAAGGCTCCCCACCTTTTTGGCATAAAATGAGACTGGAACTCCTTCTTTAACCTTTGAGCGTCACTTCCATGCGTAATAACCACTCCCGATGATATACACGAAATGGCTATTTTTTTGGGTTCAGAAACGGGTTTTCAGATGCTGGAACAATGTTATTAATCAAGTTTTTTAAACCTGCATGATATAATTTTGACGGTGGATGCGGTGGGGATCGTTTGAAGAGGGAGAAAGAGAAAAATTGGAGGTAAAGAATCACATCGCGAGAATTCAGTAATAGTAATTTTGTAGCTCAAATTCATCGAACTCTTGACCCAAAAAAAAAAAAAATTCATCGAACGAAAATGGAAATTATTCCCAATTATTTTACAGCTCCATTTCAAATCAGTCGCTTATTTGAATATGTTTTTATATCAATTGATCCCAATTTGTTGCCATTTTTATTTTAATCCGAAATTGGAAGAATTATTACGACATAGATGCGATAAAATCAAGATTTGTTGATGTACTACATATAAACGTCCAGTTACATATCCTGGTGTTATTAATTGTATTTATATCAAATTGGAATGTTTGGAACATAGTAACAAATTTTAGGATTTTTTTCTAATTTGTTTCCATATCTATAATCAATCGAATCAATCGAATTTATTAGGAAGAAATTCGAATACGCTAGTAGGATTCGACATGTGTTTTGCGTGGTGCACTTACAACTTCAATATGCTTGTGTGGTGCAATATTATTTTGACATGTGTTTTGTGTTTAATGCTCGGTTTCTGTGAGTGTGACAGGTGCCTGATGTTCCATTTGCTTAATATTCTCAAATGTATTATAAGGGATTATAATATAATACGAACATTTCATTGGTTGAACTTTTTGTTTATCTGTATTTGTGATATCGGTTTGATTAGGATTGTGTTGGTGGCGATCGTAAATTTCACCATAAATGCAGTTGAGTTGGTGGTTTTCCTGACTTGCAGGGTGAGTCTCCCCCAATCTAAACTTTTCATTATAAAAAAATAATGATAATATTTAAATATGTTTTTGAGTTTTAAATATAGTAATAAATATTTTTTAATAGTCGTTTTTATTCTTAATAAAGACTCAAGAACGAAGAAAACCCTAGCGCCTCTCTCCTCTCTCTCTAAACCCTCTCTCTTCCTTTTTCCCCATCCATCGGAGAGGGGTGGTTTTTGGCCAATTTTTGGCCTGAAACCACCCCTTTACATCGTTTTTTCTCTTTTTTTATCTAAATAAGTGGTTTTTTCACATAGATCTAGTTTTTCATTCTTGTTTTTCCGTGATTTCGTCGTCTGAGTGCGGTGTTGTGTTGTTCGTCGTCTTGGTGCGGCGTTGTTTGGTTTTCCGTCTTGTTGCATGTTTGATTCAGATTGACATATCAGCTTTGATTCATCCTAGTTTCAATCAAGACGTGAGTGTCAACGTTATATATCCGGGGTGCTAATGGTGGTCACCGCCAACCTCAGGATCATTTCCTCTATATGAATGGCTCCTGAGCATGTAGTTCGATTGGTCATATCCGAGACCACTTAAAGTCGCTTTGAGTATGTACAGAGTATAGTAATGACCCGTAACTGGATGAGTTTAAAGATTGTGACTCCTTATTTCTCTTTGGCCATCGACCGTACTTGGAAGGTTTTGTTTTGGCTGTTAGGATTAAGATGGCTTGGTAATGTCATATTGGCTTCTGTTCTGATTAAGTGTTTCATTACCATGTACTTGGTTGACTTAGATATTCGTGTTGATTTTCAATTGTGGATGAAGAATGCCCCAACACATTCTATTTAATCTAGATGTATTGATCCTTTTTTAAAAAATTTGAATAAAGTTTGATTTTCGTCCAAAAAACAAAATTAATAAAGACTCAAGAACCAGTGACAAAAACCATTTTTTGTAAGGGAGTAGTATAAAAGTCAAAACGGATTTGGAACTTCGACCAAAAACAAAACGGATTTTGTTTTTAAAGTGCAGCTTCTCATTTACAAGAGCGAGATTTTTTTTTTTTTGGGGTCAATACAAGAGAGAGATTCGAGTCAAAAAAGTGTCACCTTCATGAAATATCTCATCTCGTGTGAATGAAAGTAGTTATTTTAATGACTTGTTTGATCAAACAGTTTAATTAAATGTTCATTTAACATATATGAAAATTTCTGTATAAAGATTTAAATAATAAGCTAATTTTAATAAATTTATTTGAGAAACTAATCAAAATAAACTTAAAAACTTAAAAATGAATCATACATTACTTTATATATTTAACCAAATATCTATTTAAATATTTATATTGTAAAATAAGTTCAAATAAATTTCAGGAAAAAAAATCTTTCGAACGGTCTCAAAAAACTCTTTTGGTGAGGGGATGATGTCCCAATCTAAGGTAAGGAGACTTTCGGACCACTACAACATTTTTGACTTTAGCCCACACTAAACTTGTCCACGGCTAAAAAATAGCGGCCTAAAATTGGAATAGACAACGGTTTTACAGGTGTTGTTGATAATATACATATTAATTCATGTTTTCCTAATTTCTAGCTTGCAACCGTTGCCTCTTTTTATCCAGCAACATTTAAAAAAACGTGGGCATGTATAGGCCACGGGTATGAAAATGTTGTCGTGTTCAACCACATGCATCCAGCCGTGGCCTGTGAAATATTTAAAAGACAACATACATTAACCGTGGCCTAAAGGAATAAAAATGTTGCGTTAACACACTTCGACTTAAATTGACATTAACATAAATCAAATTCAAAAGGTTATTATCAAAACAAAATAAATAGTGTGTCAAAAATATCAAAACAAAATAATCTGAGCGCGGTAGAGCACAAGTTTTCGAGCACGACTTGAAAAAATTAGAACTCCAAGTCTCTCCAAAACCTAACCCAGACCAAAAATTTCGCCTAGATTGAAAAAGAAACACTCACAATCTGAGCAATTTCCCTTTGGATTCGATTTCTCTGCCTCTTTAGCCACCTTCTTCATGACATCACCTTCTTCACAGCATCACCTTCGGAGCGATTTCCCTTTGGATTCGATTTCCTCTGCCTCTTTAACCAATCTTCGAGTCCGAGTACTCAACGGCGTAATCGAATCGAAACCCACACCATTAGATCCCTCGTTCTCCAAAGAAGCAACCTCATCGAAATCATCCGCAAGCTTCTTCACCAATCGTCTCCTGCAAGGCTCGGGAGTTGCAACCCTAACCTCTTCTTCATTCTCCTTCTTTTCCTCTTCACTCTACTGTCTGCTCTCCCCTCACTCCTCGCTCCACCGAAGGGAATTTTAGGCTTAGCCTATAGGTGACAGTTGGACCAACTTCTCTGCTTGCTCAGGAATGAAGGCAATGAATAAATGTGATTTTTCTTCTGTCCAAGATGCCTTAAACCCAATGCTTATGATTGAGATGGTGTTGGTTTATGGGTTTAATTGCATTTTCTTTCTTTTTAGGTTTTTGGATTCCTGGGTTTCTGGATTTACTGGTTTCTGGGTATGTTGCAATCGAACTTGTTTGAATCTATCCTTATTCAGATTCTTGACAAGGATAATCTAATATTTTCTTGCTTTTTCTCTATTTTCCCCAATTATTTTGCAGGCAGATTCTTTAGTTAGAAGGTGTTATCACCAGAAAATATCAGCCACAGCCGATGAAAGGAATAGTCGATGCGTGGGATAAGCCGATCAGATTGGTAGCCGAAAAATGGTCCCATTGAACCGAGGTTAGAAAGGAAAATGTTAGAAGTTCAGGGAGCATCGTAAGGTCAGCCGATTATTAAATAGTTTAGCCGATGTGGATAAAGGAAATATCTGATTATTATGGTCTCATTACCGAGCTATGGTTGATTAATATAGAGCTTTGAAGCTCGACCAAGGGTTAAGTATGAAAAGTCATGGATTTTGGCGCCAAAATGACTAAAACTAGCTCTCAAGGTCTTCAACGGATTTAGCACGTGATAAATCGCTTTCACCGATGGGAGAGCGGTTAACCCACGATACGCATAAGGAAACAATTGAGGACACCCACGACCGCCGTTGTCGACCATGAACGACAGGAGGCATATTGGCCGATGGGCGGTTACATTTTGTTTTTTTTCTTTGTATATATATACCTTCACGAGAAATGTAAAACACAGAATCAATCAAACAACTATTTCTTTTGCAATTTATCGACTTTACAAAGATTTATCTTAGCCGATTCCATGTATCTTAGTCTTAGCCTTAGCATAGCGTAGATTCACCACACTCAACGCTCGAGGCGGTTGGGAACCCATAATCGAGAATCAGAGTTCCGTTCTCGGTGTAATCGCTTAAACAGGAATCAATTTGTCGGCTGGATGTTAGCCGAATCCCTTGGCTGATTTTTCCACGCAAACAAGTTTGGCACGCCCAGTGAGACCATAGGTGAATCGAAGGACATGTTTGATTCTCCAGGGCAGGATCACGCTTGGCGTATGAACCTGAGGTCCGGAAAGAAACTCAACAACAACATGGAGTCGAGTTCAAATCCCAAAAGAACCCCATCACGCAAGAACAAAGAGTCAGCATACACCTTGGGTATGCCCATAGCGGTTGAAGACATTCCAGTTTCCGCACCAGCCTCTGCAGAAATGAAAAACCCAGAGAATACCGAAGCTCCAGTAGTCATGACCACTTCTTTCATCAGGCAGCAGATTGATATGGGAATTCATGACATTATGTACCAAGTGTCAAGGCAGTTGGCAGATATTGTCAGACCCATGGTGCATAACGAGGTTCAGCAGGCGAGAGACATGGAGAGCAGCTGAGGACAGCAAGGTGAACACTCGGCTAGTTCTGCGTTGGCGGAACGGCAAACCCAAAGATGCACAAAGGCGGTCATGCAGCGGCCTCAACCGAATGTGGTTGAAACTGGGCCTTTTTCAGGCACAACCCATACCATTACCGGTAGGGCCACCAACCCAGACGTGCGGTGATCAGCAGAATACATGGGTACCACCCCATGCAGGGGGCAAGTGATGCCACCTGACCAAGCGAATCTGCAGTATGGGCAGATCAACATGGCCCGAGGCCAATTAACACGGTTGACATATCGGTCACGCCAAGAATGTCGTGTGCTCCAACGCATGGCCCTACTGTGCAGGAAAACTCATATGGACAGCCGATGGCCCCTGGTGATGGTTCACGGAAGTTATCTGGTGATTGGAATGCCCACAATCCTCCATTCGCCAACCGCAACTGGCCCCACGCCATACCCTCCAAAGAAGTTCAAATATACTACGAACTACCGGGCAACCATGGGGAGAGCGGACATGGAACACTGCTCCACCTTTACCCCGAATGTATCTACTGCTCCAGGGACTCAGGTCGAAGGTTTTGGGAATATGGTCCAGAGCAAAGAATGGACTACTAATCCACCTCTAGGCAATGTTCCATCAAATACCTTTAACCTTCGCACTGCTCCAACAAAGCTTCCTCCTGGAGACCAGTGGGTCAGAGTGCGCCCCAGCTGAATCCACAAGATAATCGGCAGGGAGCCTCCCATTTGATAGACCCAGAAATGATCGCAAATACCATCAAGAAGTACTTCGAGATACAGTTAAAGCCGTTGGACCGTCTCTGCTTACGTGAAACCGCACTGAATGGGTGGATCGGATGGTTCCTCTCCCTAGGGGATTCAAAACTCCAGATTTCACCATATTCTCAGGGGAAGATGGCAAGTCTACCATGGAGCACATAGTTTCACAGCCCAGTGTGGTGAAAGCAGCCAGAATGAGGATCACAAGCTTCAACTTTTCCCATTATCACCATCGACAAATGCTCACATGGTATTCCTCCTTACCTCCAACCTCAGTACAGAATTGGGCCGACATGGAGAGGTGTTTCCATGATAGATTTTACTGGCCGCAACCTCAAGTTACGGTAACCGATCTAACTAGTCTTAGGCAACAAGTTGATGAGCTCGCTGTCGATTATATTGAAAGATTGAAAGAAAGCAGGAAGTGTTCTGCAATTCCTCAAACCGAATACACCTCCATGGTGATTAACAACATGCACCCGCATTGAAGGAGAAGTTAGTAGGACAAGCTCGCATGATTTGAATCAACCGCGTAGCGGCCATCCGAAGTTGAGCAATATATCCAGGAAAAGGAAAAGCGAAGGGCTAGCCGAGGAAAGGGCCCCATCTAGTCTCTATTATAGAGGCGGAGGAATCGACTCGAGATGGCCGACCATCGCCGATATGATGGTAGCCGAAATAGTCAAAGGGAAGAGCTATTCTCGCCAAAGATCAAGGCCGCTAAGGCCAAAGAAACTGAGTCAACAGAGGATAGGGCAGGGTACTCCTTTGACATAACCAAGGCGGACCAGATTTTCGATTACTTACTCAAGGACAAGGAAATTCGGTTGCTAGAGGGGCATCGGATTCCACCTCCCGAAGAATTGATGAACAAGAAATACTGTAAGTGGCACAACTCATATAACCATTCTACAGCTAACTGTGTAGTTTTCAGGAAGGCCATACAAAAGGCTATCAAGGAGGGTAGGTTCAAGCTAGCCGATAAGAGCATAGCCGAGATGTCAGTAGACACCAATCCATTCCCAGCTGTAACCATGGCCATGGTGTCCTTCTCAAGGCCTGATCAGCCCAGGCCAATAAGAGGGGAATAATCCATCAGGAGTGTTTGGATGCCCAAAGAAGAATCCAAAAGAAACCAAGAGGTCACTAGGGGATCTGTGTTTGATAGATTGGGAAACCCACCAGTGTTACCGAAAAACGCTGGGGGCTAACCATCTTCGAGCCGATTCCATGGCAAACCTCCCAGACCCGGACGTTTGACTAACGAGTTGATCACCCAGTACCGCAACATGCACTCAAAGACTGAGAGAACGCAGCATGCTCAGAGACCTGGGCAACTCGATCGGGAACCTCACCAAGCCCACCGAGTATGCCCAAAGATCACCGAGGACCTCTCCCAAAGTCTAAGAGAAGAGTGGCGAGTTCAATGTCGGCGGGGAATGTCTTCTCTTCGCATAACCGTAAGGAATGATGATGAACTCAAACCACAGAGGATGATCAAGCCAGCTGCAAATGTCAAAGAAGGGAAGGGGGGGGGTAATCAACCTCCGAAGAAGGAAGAGTGCAAGGCAGTCACACTAGCGAGAACGCAGAACAGAAGGCTGTAGAGGGCTAGATCCTTGCAAAGAATGAAACAAACCCTGCAGTTGATAGCCGATGCCAAGGCAGCCGATAAGAAGGAGATCCCAGAAGCTAAAGTGGCAGAAGCCATTGACAGGGCTTTTGGACCTTGCGGTTTGGAGCCTGACAAAGTTGAAACTGATCAAACCAAGGAAGCCCCAGTGACAATCCCGGTTGCCGAGGTAGACATAAGGCAACCTGAAGAAGGAAAAGGGGAACCTGGTAAAGAGGAAGGGCACATTCACACATACACAAACTGCTTGAATGATAATGACGAGCCGAACTTAGAGTCTGGTTACCGAGAAGATTCAATTTTGGATTATCTCTCAGATGAGAGTGAAGCCGGATTGATGGCCGCCATCGAGGTCGTCAGCCTGATCCCAAGTGAGTTCTGGGCTGGTTACTCCCAGATCGAACACTTAGAAGGAGACTTATTTGTGGAAGAAGCAGAATGGGCAACTTTGGCCGATGACACGACAAAAGATGCTTTGAGTACTGTATTTGGTAGGCCAACCGAAGACATGGTGAAGCACACAAGCCCTCAGACGTGAGAGCCCACATCAATGGCAAGGCCTTCAGTCGAGTGTTCATTGATAATGGGGCAGTATTAAACGTGATGCCAGTGGCTACCTTGAGGAGTCTGAACAAGTCTGAAGAAGACCTGATCCCAACTAACATGAAAATGGCTAGCTTCATGGGAGAGGCTTCATCTGCCTTAGGAATCCTGATAAATGAGATTACTGATTGGCCCCAAAAGCATCAAGTCGGCTTTCTTCGTGATTGATGACAAACCATCTTATGCGATCTGCTAGGAGAGATTGGATCCACACCACCAATGCTTACCTTCCACCATGCATCAAGCTCATTTTTGGGGAAGGGATAAAATTGAAATAGTCCCACCGATGACAATCCATTCCCACCGAGGTACAAAATCTAGAAGCTTTGTTCTACTCCCTCCGTGGCTCTATAGTTGTTCTTGAGGAATACGAGGAAGGATCCTGGGAATCTTGTAACTTGACACCCTGGGTTCAAAATCGAGCAATTAATGAACCACGGCTAGCCACGGAGGTTTGATATGTTTAAAGACACCCAGGTGGTGCAGGACTTATGGGACCTGGCCAGAGGCTTTCAGATTGAATCTCACGTAGCCGAGTCCTGGCCGATAGACAAACAACAAGGCGATGGCCTCGCATCGGCAGACGAGATCACGGTTGCCGATGGAGTTTGAATCACCTATTCGGAGGACTTTGCCAACCTTTGAATCACAAGACCCTTGGAGGACCTCAATTTAGGAACTCCGGAAGAGCCTCGCTAACGCAAATCAATGGATTCTCGGGGAAGAGGATAAGAAAGAAGTGGTAGCCTGTTTGAAAAATACAAAGATCGCTTTGCATGGGATTATCATGAGATGCCTGGCTAGCACGAATTGGTGGAGCATAGGCTACCGATCAAGGAGGATTCAAACCACATAAACACCACCTAGAAGATACCATCCTCACCGATACCACAAATCAAAGCGGAAATCGAGCGTTTGCTCAATGCGGGGTTCATCGTAACGACCAAGGCACGTAGAGTGGTTAGCCAACATAGTACCTGTCAAGAAGAAGAATGGCAAGATTCGAGTTTGCATTGATTATAGAGACTTGAATTTAGCCACTCCAAAGGACGAATATGTGATGCCTGTGGCAGACATGTTAGTTGATGCAGCTGCCACACATGGTATTTTAACCTTCATGGATGGGTACTCGGGTTATAATCAAATACTTGTAGCTGAGGAGGACACTCACAAGACTGCATTCAGGTGCCCAGGGGCACTGGGAATTTATGAATGGTTGGTGATGCCATTCGGCTTGAAGAATGCTGGGGCCACCTACCAGAGAGCAATGAACGCTATCTTCCATGACCTAATCAGCAAGACTATGGAAGTATACATAGACGATGTGGTGGTAAAATCCAAAGACTTCAAAGCCCACTTAGCCGATTTGGAACAGGCTTTGCAGGGGACGAGGATCCATAACTTGAAGATGAATCCTGCAAAGTGCATGTTTGGTGTATCGGCTGACAACTTCCTTGGTTTCTTAGTGCATCAAAAAGGCATTGAAATAGACCAAAACAAAGCTAAGGCAGTGATGGAGGCTAGACCACCCAGGAACAAAAAGGAGTTACAGAGTTCACTGGGCAAAATCAACTTTTGAGAAGATTCATAGCTAATTAATTTGGGTAAGATGAAGGCTTTTTCCCTTGTCAAGCTCAAGAACGCCGAGGAGATGGTGTGGGGTCCTAACAAAGAAGAGGCCTTTGGACAAATAAAGAAGGCTTTAGCTAGTCCACCGCTTTGGTGCCCCATGCCAGGGAAGCCTTTGAAACTTTACATTGCAATTGAAGAGTCTATCTACGCTGTTAGCACAGATGATCAAGATGGAACTGAAAGAGCGGTGTACTACCTCACCAAGTCTCAATGATGTCGAAACCGGATATACTCCATTGGAGAAGTCAGGCTCGCTTTGTTCTACGCCAGTACAAAACTTGAGTATTATTTAATGCCACATGAAATATTAGTTTTATGCAAAATTGACATTGTTAGGTATCTGCTTAATAGGCATGTCTTACAAGGTCGCTTGATGAAGTGGGCCATTAAGCTCATCGCCTTCGCATTGAAATACGCCCCATTAAGGGTCGCTGGCGGTCGTGCATTAGCCGATTTCTTGGCGTAACATCCTGCGTGGAAGTGGATGACCCTTGGGTACCCCCAATTACTTGCATAAACCTATTGCCTTGGGTCCTAACTTTTGATGGGTCCAAAACCCGTAGCGAGTCCGGCCGAGTGACAATTACCAACCCATATGGGAAGATGTGGAGGTTTGCGTATCGGCTAAACTCAGATTTAACTAACAACCAGGCCGAGTACGATGCCATGATCATAGGGTTAAAGCTGTTAGCCATGATGGGCGCTGAGTACATTCATGTAAAGGACGACTCCCAATTGGTGGTCAGACAACTAACCAAAGAATATGGGTGCAACAACCCAAATCTGTTGGCACGTTATGCAATGGCTGACAGATTGATTCACCAATTTATTGATGCAAAGGTGTCATACATTCCTAGAGGGGCTAATATGGAGGCGAACGATCTGGCCCAAGAGGCCTCTGGATATAGGAACTCGTTGCTGACTTTAGAGTACGACGAATTACCAGCCGAGGTAATGGTCGCAGACCAAGTCGATTCATGGAGGAACGAGTTGATCGAGTACTTACAAGATCCTTCTAAGTGTACTAACCCCAAAATTAGGAGACGAGCTCTAAGGTATGTGCTTCTTGATGATGAATTGTATAAGAGAAGCATGAATGGGGTATTGTTGAAGTGCATAGATAAAAATGAAGCCCTAAAGGTTATGGGTGAAGTTCACGAAGGCATATGCGGCTCGCATAGGGCTGGGCCTGTTATGAAATGGTTGATTTATCGCCATGGCTATTATTGGCCTACCATCACAGCCGATTGCTTTCAGTACGCCAAAGGATGCGAAGAATGCCAGTTGCATGGTCCCATTCAAAGGGTACCAGCTGAATTGATGCATCCAGTGGTGAAACCTTGGCCATTCAGAGGCTGGGCCATGGATTTGATCGGCAAAATCCATCCACCATCTTCCAAAGGACACAATTTCATTATTGTGGCAACCGATTATTTCACTAAGTGGGTGGAGGCTCAGCCGATGGTCAAGGTACAGCAAGATGACGTTATCCGATTCATTCAACACCAGATCATATACAGGTTTGGGATTCCAGAGACCATTACCATGGATCAGGGAACTATGTTCACTGGAGATAAGGTGGTTGCCTTTGCTCAGCAATTTGGGATTAAATTGATACATTCATCCCCATATTATGCACAGGCCAATGGGCAAGCCGAGGCGACCAACAAGATTATCGTGGACCTGATAAAAAAGAATTTGGAAAACAAGTCCAGAAAATGGCATTTAACTCTGGATGAGGCCTTATGGGCCATAAGGAATTCCAAATCTACGGCCACTGGCACAACTCCATATCGGCTGACTTACGGCCAAGATGCGGTTTTGCCTTTGGAAATCAATGTCACTTCTCTAAGAGTGGCGAAACAGAATTCCTTAAGCCTAGAAGAGTATCAGCAAGCCATGCTTATGGAGCTGGATCAGTTGGATGAAGATCGGTTAATGGCTTTAGAAAGAATTGAGGCAAGCAAGCGCAAAATGGCCAGTGCCTACAACAAACATGTTAAGTTGAAGAAGTTTGTTGAGGGTGACCTAGTTTGGAAAACTATTTTACCAATAGGAGTCAAGGACCCCAGATTCGGTAAGTGGTCACCAAATTGGGAAGGTTCATTCACAGTTAGTTAAGTGTTCGCAGGAAACGCGTATCGGCTAGTTAACATGCAAGGCGAAGAAATGAACAGAAGCATAAATGGCAAGTATCTGAAGAAATACTACCCCACGGTTTGGCAAAGCGTACTAGAACAATAAAGGAGCTATTTATAAAAAAAAAGAGGAAATTGTTCTGGTGACCACAGGCCGGCCATCTAGCCAACAAAAATACTTAAAGACAACCGGAGATAACTAGTTTGTTGGGTCAAGAGTGGCTGCAACTGGGGAATCGGCAACCATAGCAGGATCGGCTGCTTCAACTTGGTTAGGGGTACCGGAGGGCTCGGCTGCCTCTTGAGGATCAACCTTTTCCATAGGATCGGCCACTTCTTGTTGGTTGGAGGCTTCAATTGGTGCAGTCTGCACTTCTACAGCTACTGCCCTAACAATCTCAGCTGCGTCTACGACCATGTCTTCCGGCCCAGGAGGAAGAATAGCAGTCGGCCCGTTGGTAGCCGGTGCTTCAGTGGCCACCACCTCGGCAGGGACGCTTTCCAAAGCAGCACTAGCCGATTCCTCACCGAACTGCACTGCCGCCGACGGTGTCGAAGATTGTTCCTTCGCCTGATTCAGCAAGAGCCGCAGTTTATCCCACTGATGGTTCGCCGAGTCTATGCCTTCTCGCTCTTCGCATATCCTGCTCTGCACCATCTTTTTGGGTGGTGAGTCGTAAAATGTCGTGGTCCGTAGAGGAAGCCTGAACATATAAGTCAAACGCCTCCGTGTGGGTTTCGGCCTCGTGTCAAGGTGCTCAAGTTAGGGTGTTAGCTCTTTGATCTCGCTTTGAATCCGAAGTCACCCGACTCACCGAGCTAACCGATCTTTGAGTTCACCTTTCCTAGTTAGGTCGGCCACCGATCTCACCGATCGCTCGATAAGAGGACAAGAAAGAGGACCTTTGAGCTTGAGATCCCTAAGCACCGCAGTCCCGAGTGGCGTGGTCATAATTCTCCTTGCACACCGATATACCGCAGAGATGTCATTCACTTGTAGCGCCATCCGACTGCATGCTTACTGGTGGAGGGAACATCGGGAGAGTCGGATAGTTTGAAAAGGGAAGCCCTCAAATCGCCACCTTACCCTTATATGTGGGGATCTCCCATCAAAGCCTCGCCCACCTTTTCCAGGTGACTAGATGAGGTGAGGAGATCTTTTGCAATGGGTCACCAAGCAAAATCCGCCGCAGCTTCTTCCTTCCGAGACATGGATAGATGAAGTCGATCGACGAGGAGGAGTCCTATGGGCACAGGGATTCGCCCTAGTCGATCGCAAAGGCAAAGCACAAAGAAGTTAGGTCCAAACCAGCATAGAACGAGCAATCACAATGAAAGAGATAAAAAGGGATACCAGATTGGGCCGTGAGCCTCGGCTATTGGAGAAGGTGAGCTGGCCTGGGGTCGCCTCGGATTGAGGACCACCAAGAAACCCTCGCCCTGGAGATTGGGAAGGGGTAACCTTGGGGGAGGCGACCATGGAGCCGGCACGCTGCTTTCTACAATCAAAACAAGCCGAGGGTCAATTATGACAAAGCTTTGAAGAAACAAGAAAAACAGAGGTACTCACCTTTATCTGCTTGCTCTGCCGCCAGACATCGCCTTGGTTTTCCTGGAGATAGGGGTTGCAGCAGAGGGTTCATCAAGGCGAATTCCCCCGGATCTTGCCCTTTTCCTCTTACTCAGAGGAGGAGAATCGTCTATAATGACAACTCCAGGGTTTGGATTAGCTGTCAAGAAAGCAGTTAGCTGGCCGATGCGTTTGCAAAAATAGAAGGAAGGAGAAGCAAAATGAGATAAGAACACTCACCCTTCATAGCAGCAGAAACCCTAGTCTTATGCGTCGGCTCCGGCCTTACCATCTTCAGAGGGGGAACAGTCACCGCCTCATCTTCATCATCATCCTCATCACTTTCGTCATCTGGATCGCTGCCGAGAGTGTATGAGCCTTATGAAATAATTAGACAAAGAGCCTTGAAACATCTTATCCTTAGCCGAAGGCCACCAATTAGCAAAGGCAGAGGTTTCCCCGGCCGATGGGTTAAATGAGGCCCATTGGAAGCTGTTCAGTTTTTCCAAGTTGAAAGCTGCCAAGGTCTTCACCTCTGCAGCCGATAGGCTAGTTCTCCCTATTGCTGGTACTTTGCTAAGATAGGGCCAAGGGACATGCTGTAATAACCCAAACTGACGAGCCACGTAGTTAGGGTGATAAAATTCGGCTGTGGTCTTGTTATTCCTAGAATTGGGCTTGAGCCCACCCAAGATGTCTCTAGCAGTCAAAACACGGCTCCAATTGAGAACCATATTTCCATGCGCTTCCCGAGAAATGCTTTGGTCAGCCGTGGTGAATATCCAATCCGGGTCGATTCGTCTTTCAAAGATCGGCTGCCAATCTTGGGAAATTCTCGTCAAGACATGTACTTTCTCCACCACGTCAAAAGGAGTTACATGCTTAAGTGGAGTCAGCCGCAAGTGTTCGGCTAACGTTTGCGCCCCGACGGGAAGAGAGTGAATGCTGAAAGAAGGTTCAATGAACTCCGGGAAATAAAGGGTAATCCATAGTTGCAGGAACCATAAAGGACCTGAAGTGTTCTTCAAGTCGATACCTTGGTGCAACCGATCCAGCATATTAAACAAGGCCCTATAAAGGTAGCAGAGGAAGAGTGATCCCCAAGCAACCTGCCTACCCGTCTGACTTGGGCCACGTACACTTGAAGTTCTTGAACGATCGCAACAGAGCAGACAAACGAAGTACTTACTAAACCAATACAAGAGGAAGGCACAATGCTCGTAATCGAAACCGCGGTGCCTCTTCCCTTTTGATTGGCTAGAATGAAGGCAGAATAGCTGGAGTTGTTCCGATCATGGATAATCTTGATGTTGGAGGTTGAGATGTCATACAGATTCGGGGCTTCTTGACCAGCCAGAGGCAAACCTGTAATGGCCGCCACGTCAAGAAGAGTAGGGGTGGCCATTCCCCAAGGGAACACAAAGGTATTGGTGGTAACGGACCAATAGCCGAGAAAGCCGAATATCAGACCTATGTTGAGTTGAAGGTCTTTAGCCGATAGCATGATGGCGTCGTAAAGACCCATTCTTTTCCATTCCTCGCCTTTTGCCTCAACCATCCTAGAGTGCCAACTCAGGTAATCGGCAGTGGTGCGGGGCCAGGGCCTTATGTCGGCTGGGCACCTTTTAACGGTAAACCAAATTGCAAACGATTGGTAAACCATATGTGTCTGGGGAGAGGTATTCTCTAAGATACATTGCGCCACCCTGCAGGTTGGTGGACGGTCGCAAGGTGAGAGAACCTTGAATCGGATAGAGAGGAGGTATGATGCCTTCGGCTGACCCGGCCGTCTCTTAAGTTGAAGAGTGAGAGTCGGTTGAGTGAGAAGACTCGTCCAGGGAGTCATGGCCGCCGTAGCTATGTTCACAATTTTGGGAATCGGACGCTGAAGACATTGTCGCAAGAAGAGGATGTGCAGAAAGAAAGCTAGGGTTTAAGGGTTCAAAAGAGTTCAAAATGCCTGAGTAATAGGAAGAACGAATGGAGCTAGCTATTTAAAGAGGGAATCTTGCGCACGGACAACGATAAAAGTTGTTGAGATATTATCGGATAGCAGCGCAGTCATCGGGTGTGGGAAAAGTAGCCGTTCAGGTCATAATGGGTGACATTAAATGCATATAAAGTGACTAACGATTGACATTTGCAGAGACTCGAATCTTATCCGATACATCAATCCAGCATTTACAGCTGAAATGATGTAGGGGGCAATTGTTATCACCAGAAAATATCAGCCACAACCGTTGAAAGGAATAGTCGATGCGTGGGATAAGCCGATCAGATTGGTAGCCGAAAAATGGTCCCATTGAACCGAGGTTAGAAAGGAAAATGTTAGAAGTTCAGGGAGCATCGTAATTAAGGTCAGCCGATTATTAAATAGTTTAGCCGATGTGGATAAAGGAAATATCCGATTATTATGGTCTCATCGGCTGAGCTATGGTTGATTAATATAGAGCTTTGAAGCTCGACCAAGGGTTAAGTATGAAAAGTCATGGATTTTGGCGCCAAAATGACTAAAACTAGCCCTTGAAGGTCTTCAACGGATTTAGCACGTGATAAATCGTTTGCCCAGCCGATGGGAGAGCGGTTAACCCACGATACGCATAAGGAAACAGTTGAGGGACACCCACGACCGCTCGTTGTCAGCCATGAACGTACAGGACGCATATTGGCCGATAGGGGGCGGTTACATTTTTGTTTTTTTCTTTTGTATATATATACCTTCGCTGAGAAATGTAAAACACACCGAATCAATCAAACAACTATTTCTTTTGCAATTTATCAGCTTTTTACAGCATTTATCTTAGCCGATTCCGTGTATCTTAGTCTTAGCCTTAGCATAGCGTAGATTCACCACACTCAACGTTTTTTGGAGCAGTTGGGGAACCCATAATTGAGAATCAGAGTTCCGTTCTTGGTGTAATCGCTTAAACAGGAATCAATTTGTCGGCTGAACGTTAGCCGAATCCCTCGGCTGATTTTTCCACGCAAACAGAAGGTAAACCCTATAACTCTCTTACATAGCAATAGTTAGTTATGGCTTTGTTTGTGAAAGAGATGTTACAAAAAATCACTTAAATAGCAATAGCTGGCTCTGGCTCTAGCAAATGGCTCTAGCTTTATGAATGTGAATAAAGATCACTTCGGGGTTTCACGATTCAAGATTATTTGGCTTTTATATATTTACTTTGGAAGTTTTGTTTTTTATTCTGAGTCTCTGAATATCCTTATCACACGGCTTTATTTACTTTATAACAAGGATGCCATGCATTTTGTTCCAAATTGCAGATAAAATCTAAAGGTAGATGACTTATTTATTGGTTGATTGTGATTGTTGCAGATAAAAACTATACACAGAGTTTGGTCCATATTCGTTACATCCCTCACACTTTTTTTTTTCATTTCCCTCTCTGCTTAATGCCCAGCTGAATAAATTCATTTTCCTCTATGTGCTCTTTTAGAATGATAGAAAGCAAATAAAGTTGTTTTAGTGATGTCCAAATTAATTTATCAGATTTTATAAAGCAAATAATGTGTCATATTTTATAAAGTACACCTGTTGTTGTTTAATGAGCGAATGACAGCTTTTTAGGCTGATATGGCTTCCCTTCTAGTCGGTGTTAATGACAGGATGTGATATTTTTTGGTGTTGTTTCTGGAATGGATTTCTTTTATCTCATTACTGGATGTTGATTCTTGAATGGTTGAGATCTTCATGGCTGATGAGTTGTTGTTAGTGGGTGTTTTTTGGTATTGTCCTGTTCTATCTTTCTCATTTGGTTTATCAAAATTCTAAAGCAACTATAGTTTAGACAAAGCTATATGAATTCTTAATTCAAATGAGTATGCAATTGTTTGTTCAAATGCCTGAAATAAATTCATGCAGGAGGGATTCAGTGTTTAATTTATTCTATTCTTCAATTAAATATCAAACAATGTTTAATTTATTCTATTCTTCAATTGAATTCTTGTGTTGTTGATGCATGCCATTAAGATTAGATATAAACTAACATGAGTATCTGGAGTGGGATTATTATAGACAGTGGGCCAACAAAAGAGGATGAATATGGAAATGCATGGAAGATCCCTTGGTTGGTTCACTTTAGCATGAATGAGGAGCTTAGTTTTAATAGAAGACTAAGTTTTAATAGAAGACTGATTATCACATGCCATTTTAGTTTTACTTGTTTTTCCTTTTCTATTCAAATATTTAGCATGAATGAGGAGCTTAGATTTAATAGAAGACTGAGTTTTAATAGAAGACTGATTATCACATGCCATTTCAGTTTTACTTGTTTTTCCTTTTCTATTCAAATATTTATGAGAATTACTGAAGAGTGGAATTGGACTATTTGTGAGGCAAAAACATTGTTAACGACTAAATCACCTTGGTAAAATTGATAGTGGAAAGCGGTGGTTAACATAGAACCCAAGTTTGAAACCATGTAAATGAATTATATGCAGTTCTTGGTATATTTTGTTGGAGTGAAATGTTGCTTTTTTATGGATCTCCATGCCCCTTAATTTGCTTTATAATAGGATTTTGCTCATCCATGACTAATTCAAGTGAGCTAGATTTCAGTATGCATAGAGATTGGACACAATTGCAGCATTCTTTTTTTTTTCCCTTCCAGTTCTCTGATGCACTTTATTGTTATGGATGGTATCCTATCCTTCTTTTAGCTATGCTTCCCTTCTTTTTTATGATATTTTCTTAATAGAAGACACTGCTACCTATAACTTTATTTCAATGTGTCCATGAAGGCATCAAGTAATTCTATGTGTCTTTACATCTATGAATGCTTGGACAACAAAGTGCTCTTGTATATCTGTCATGAAAATGAATCTGACTTGAGTAGGGTAATTATTACTTGAATAATTATCCAGTAGATTTAAGGACTAGAGAATTAGACAATAGTTCTTCTTAATGATTCATGTTTTTTTCTTCACTCTCCTTGCTTCCATGTTTTTGCCTTCAAAATGTCTAATGCATCTGTTGATACTATTGTTATGCTTAGCCTTAGACTTAATAATTTAGTGATTCTTTTTCTTTTAAGGGTGTGGTTGATGTCGCCTGGTGGACACGTGCTCATGGTGCTTGTGACAACGCGGTTGTGGTAGAGTCCACAGTGGAAACATCAATTCTTGAAGTGCAATGAAGACAAATTTTAGGTCCTAGGGGTGAATTAGAGAATGTAAACAACAATTCTTGGAGTGCTATAGGGAACAAAATGTGCAACAGTTGTAGATCAAATTTGTGAAACTGTATTTTAAGTTTTTGGAATTTATGATAAAATTGATGTAAGAAAGCTAGTGTTATATTCTTACTTTGTAGTGTAATCCAATATATAGAGTTGTTTGATCTTTGTTTTGAGACTTTATAATCCAAGTGTTTTAATGATATAGATTAAATATTGAATATAATTATAAGTGTTATAATTGCTAAGTTTAATTGTTTATGTTATTTAACAATGCCTATAAAAAATAGCTATTGTTGGTTGAGTTTTAAGATTTGATCATTATCTACAGTATCTTATATATCCCGTTAGAAAAGTGGTGCCTAAAGTACATGCAACAAGTAAATAATTGTAGCCTAAAAGTATAGGCAACATTTAAATAAGTGTTGTTAAAAAATGCTATAAATGTCGCCTATACCATCTACCACAGCTAACAAAGTGTTGCGTAAAAGATATGGCAACACTTCTACAACCGTGGATTAAATTTTTAAGCAACATTTATTTCTGCGTTGCCTAAAAGCAACCCAGAAAACCGTGGCCTAAATGTGCTCCACTAAACCGTGGCCTATTACCATTTCTCAGGCAACAATTTTTAATTTTCGTGGCCGAAGGTGAAAAAACTGTTGCCTATTGGAATAGGCAACGGCCGCATACTCCATGTCTATAAAATCGTGGTCAAACCGTGGCCTAAAGTTCAGGCAACGGTTTTTTCGCTTCTAGCCACGATTTTTTGTTGTTACCTAAACTAATTTTTGTTGTAGTGGACTCTTTGAGCACTTACGAAGGTAATTACATTTACCTCACCCCATGGGAACTAGTGGAGACTCTAACCCGCGATATGTCGAATACAAGTCATGTCATGCTCCACTAGGTCAATCTCTTGGAACTGGATGGTCTTTAGCCTTGCATCATAACAATAGTGGTATAGGCTCACCATTTATGTGGTCATCGTATACGATAATTTTTTTGTTGAAACGAGCCCAAATGGTGGTGATCAAGATCAGTTGCTATAACTATTTATTTTTATTAATTAACTAAAGCACTCATACACAATGTTTTTAAAATCAGATTGGTCATTTAACCAGTAAAGACATTGATTTAGGATTTAGTAATCTAACTGTTGTTAAACCATTGTTGAATTACTAATGATTAAATAAAATTTTCTAAATTTTTTAATATGATAATTAAATAATATATATTCATATTAGAAAAAAAAATTACAATTGTTTGTATTGATTTCTTACGTAAAAGAGGAGTCTAAATTTATATGGCGCGTTTAATTTAGGGCTAATACCCTTTTTAGTCCTGTAATTTGAATGAAATTCGGTTTTAGTTCCTGTAAAATTTTTTGTTTAGATTTAGTCCCTGTAATTTAAGATTCTTTCACTTTTAGTCCCTGCCGTCAAATCCCTATTAAAAACGTTGAGTTTTTCTTCCACTTTTTGTCTATGTAATTTTAAGATTCTTTCACTTTCAGTTCCTGTAATTTTAAGATTCATCCACTTTTAGTCCTTGTAATTTAATAGGGATTTGACGACAGAGACTAAAAGTGGAAGAATCTTAAATTATCGGGATTAAATCTAAACAAAAAATTTTATAGTGATTAAAACCGAATTTCACTCAAATTACATGAACCAAAAAGGATATTAACCTTTTAATTTAATTCTTGCATAGGCCCAAAATGAATTGATGAGAATAACTTAAATGGGTCAGGCCGTATGGCCCATAAAAATTCTAGCTCTTATAGTTACTCATTAGTTACTAAAGAAAGGCGAGAAAAGCAGCAATCGCCAACCAATAAAAAGGGGAGTTGTGGCCCAATCCACACTCAACACCCCATCAACCACACCCCGATATTTTTTTTAAAAAATCCCAAAATACCCTTCACTTAAAAAATCCTAAAACTCACTTGAGGCACGTGTGGTTAGTTTTTTCTTTTCTTTAATTTCTGTTTTTCTTACTGTAAATTGACTCAATTTACGGTATATATTTTAGAAAAAATAATCATACAATAAATTACCAAATTTACGGTACTAAAATTTTTACGCTATGCATTTTTTTCAAAATTCATATCGTAAATTATACAATTTACAGTATTATTTTTTTTCAATACAGTAAATTGTATAATTTACGATAGACATATATATACCGTAAATTGGTTTCTTTACGGTAAAAAATAAATAAATATGCATTGGAACCGATTTGCTATTTCCGGTAAGTGGGTCGTTGGATGTGTGTGTGAGACGCTGGCTAATGCGTAGTGGGAGTGGAGAGATTATTGTACTCCTTCTGTCTCTTAATATAAAGCACACATACACTTTCTAGGTTCATTGAATAACTGATGTATCTGGTCTATATTATAGACCAGATACATCAGTTATTAAATGAACTTAGAAAATGCATGTGTGCCCTATATTAAGGGACGGATGGAGTAATTTTTTGTAGGGGTAATTTGGTCAAATCATAATATTGTTGGGGTGTGGATAATGGGGTGTTGGGTGTAGAAAAAATTCTCATAGAAAGCAATAGTGGTGCTTATGGGCATGGGGAAAGAAGCATTAATGGAGCTTGTGACAAAGTCGACCTCGTGTCTGAGCTAGGGTTGCAGATGAAGTCTTAAAATGAGCCTATCTTTCGTATTCTATCCACTACCCTATTTTCTCTCTTTGTCTTTTCTATTCTTCACCCTATCCCACCCTTCTTTTTCGGCACACATTACACACCATTCACTGCATACTCTTATAAATAGTGGATGACTTCGTTGTTGTTGTTTTTTTTTTATCATATTATGGCTTCCACAAATTATTTTAGATTAGGTTGCGAAGCCACCATTTTTTTCTTCATTTAATTTTCTTATTTTTATAAACCATTGACTGACAACTTTTGTTGGTTTGATCAGTTTTAATAAAGTCTGGATATATGGCTTCGGTCACCAAACCAATTCACAGGTCTTCCAATTGAACAAATTGATCTTATTCGGTTTTCGGTACTACAGTCATGGATTACACAATGAACACAAATTGAAAACAAATAAAAAATGTTAAAATATAATATTTTTAAAATAGTATATAAAAAGATAAAAATAAAATAGTGTACTACAAAAGTTTAATTTTAATGAGAAATCATTTTTTATAAATGAATATAATTTTTTTGAAGATAATTGAAGTGTAACGGTCTATGACTATTTGGTTCATATGAAAGGATAAAAGGATAGAGACTTTAATGGAGGGAGGAAGGAAAAGTAGAAGGAAGAGAGGGATTTAATTAGATATTTTGTTTGACTAATTTACTTTCTATAACCTTAAAACTTTTTATATTATGTTTTATGTAAGAATATTTTAGTTGATACATATAAAATTTGTTAACGGCATCTTCTCTCCCGTCCAAATTCACTCAATATGTATGAGTATTAACATTAAAATTGAGTGAGGATAGATTTTACTACATTCATCTATTTTTCAAAATATTAAACCAAACGAGAAATATTTAAAATAATTTCTTTTTTCCCCTTTCATTCCCCCCAACCAAACAATATCTATGAGTATTAGCAACTATAATACACATGTAATCCAAATTGACAAAAAACTCAAAGGATGATAATGCGAATGCATTTAAAACCACACAATCATCTTGATATAGTGTTTAGATAAAGCTTTATCAGTTGATGGTAGTTGTGTAGAGGTGGAAAAAGAGTGAGGGAAGTAAGAAATCCTGTGTGGGGCAGAAGTTGTAAGAGAATGTCTCTCTTTAGGGTTTTTCTACAGCAATTATCCCCCTCTGTTTCTTTTAATTGGGCCCAAAAAATTTCCATGAGCAAAAAGTTACAGGGTCCAGTTTTAAAAATAATAGAATATCCTAAAATATCTAGTAGGGGCTACCTTTTTTACTTTATCTGGCATTGCAATACATGTCTCTACACATGGAACCACGTTAGAAGAGAGAAAATAAGTACAATTGGAACCCTTCTATAGTGAGACTCGTATCCAGATGTTGTAGCATCCTCGAACTTTTCTTCTAGCATTTTCCTACTTACTCATGCACAATAAACCAGTCACATAATTCCCACTAATTCAACGCTAGAATCCTAAAAATATAAACTAACACGTTTTTAGATAAATCTTGAACCATTGTTCATCCTCAAGTGACGAAAAAGAAACAAAGCTTAAATTTAAAAACACACTAAGGACAATACAAGAGACACTAAACACAGGCTCAAACAACGAGAATCAATCACATCAGGCTTTGTCAAAATGTGTATGTGCTACCCTGACACAAGTTTTGGAAACCCAAGATCACCCAAGAGCTTGGGTCAACCCTTCACCCAAAGGCATTTCTAACTCGTTCTCCCTCTTCAAACAAAAGGGAATAAGTAATGCAACGTCAATCGGCAGGGGGAAACAAGAGGGTCCATTCTTGACTGCACTATCAATTGCTTCACTTATGCACATTATTCACATATTTCAATGCTTCTCTGCCTTTTTCTTTTCATTTGTTGTACTACTTTGTCTCTTTACGTGGATAAAAACATTTGTGATAAAGTTACCCGATTACTACATCGCAACTTTGTATTCCTCATTCATTTTGAAGCAAATCCAACAACATTTGGCCCACCCTAAACTTAATCATTTTGCTTACTTATGCATATACCCCTATCATTATCCAAAATAAAGCAAGCTTTGGTCAACCCCAATTGTTAGGCCTCGCCTTACTCTCAAATCACCTGAGTTCCCCTCACAAAGTATATGGCATGTGTCAAAAAGAGTAGGGGTCACAATCATCCTAGGGTTCAAGGGTTCCTACACATCATGCAATTCAATCTTCATTGGATTTCACTTCATTAAACAAGCCTTAATAATTGATTAGAAACACGTCACAAACATTACCAAATCCATCCCCTCCCCCAAACTTTAGAATGTTTTGTGTCCTCACTGCATCATCTTAAGAGTTTAAGGGAGGATTTGGTTTCAATAGATAATACTTAACAACAACAGAAATTAGAATGACCAACAGATTCAAAACAAACCAACATTGATTGATGTGCGAATTCACACTAATTAAGAATAGTGGTTAATTTCATTTAATTTTTTCATGTAATTTGCATTTCCTAAAGCGCCATTTCCTTTCATTTAATTTTCTATGATAACTTGTTTTATGAGAATAAAAGTGGTTATTGGAAAAATGAAATACATATTAATTGAAGGGCATTTTAAGAATTGTAGCATTAAATGGAGTAAAATTAATTAGATTTGCTTATATTTTAGACAAAAAATATGAGTATTCTTTTTGCTTATATTTCGTTTTAGAGGGAGTATTTGATTATACTATTATGTATAAGCTTGTATATAAACCTTCATATCATAACCCTAAAACAATTCATTTAATATGAATAAAAATAATTTTATTAGGATAAATTATCTATTTGTCTCTTATGTTTATCTTAGATTTTGGTTTGGCCCCTTATGTATTATTTGTTTCGAATTGGCCCCTTACATTACATACGTTATGTCAACATGATCTTTCTGTTACCAACGTCGTGAAAATTAACTTATATGACAGTTAATTGGTGATCTGACAGCTGAGTTGACACTTGGATGGCCAGATCGAAACCAAAATCACGACCAAGGTTTATGGGTTTTCTGCAAAATCTAGGCAAAATCCAAAATCAAACAAAAAAGGGGGAAAATGAATTAAAAGCAAAAAAAAGGGAATTCTGCAAGATTTGTTTTCAATCATTATTGAAGAGTAATAACAAAAAGGACTCAAATGAATATTAACAATATGAGACTCGTAGACACGGGGAACAAAAATGATTTTAGCCATTTCAGTACATTTCATTTGTCTTCATGATTTTATTCTTTTATTTCTTATGCGGTAATAGTTATTAAACTCTTTAGATTTACATATTAGGAAGCATTAATAACAACACTAATTAATTATTACTTGAGTCAAAAATTGTAAACACATTTAATGGTACTTTTCTTTGACAAAACATTTAATGATACTTAATACTAGCTAGTATTAAATATCATTATATCAATTATTTAATACATAAAGAAAACTTGCACATGATTAAAATATTAAATATTATAATTACTTCATGACTACATTAATTATTAATAATACGTTAAAAAAATTATAAAAAAAAACCTTAAAAATGCTTAAAATGTATAATTAAGTCACAATATAATAGTATTTGAACATTATCTTTCAAATTTATTATAATAATAATAATAAATTAAAAGTCAATTCAGGACATGTATTTTGACTATATATAACACGTTTCAGGAAATAGAGGACGAAAGTCAAAATATATATTAATAAAATAATTAATTAAAAATGTAAATTTAATTTAGTATAAAAATTTATGGGACATAAAATGAATAGGCAGAAATCGTCAATAAAAAAAGAATAGGCAGAAAATAGTACATATGGAGAGGTTATCTCACACTAGGAAAAATAATTACTTCAATTCGTGATATAAACATGGTTATTGTAAACTGAATTTAATGATTGAAACAATTTTCATTTTTTAAAACTGAATCTCAATTTATAAACTGATTTTAATGGTTGAATCTCTTTCTGTAATAAAAAAAAATAAAAAGATAAAATCAGAGATTAAAAAAGCATTTCTATAGTAATATATATATTTTTTGACGGATATCTCTATAGTAATATAAATAAACATTTTTTAGAAAACAAATATGGAAACTTGAACATATATAGAGTTTGAGTCAAAGGCTATTTTGAATTGACTTTTAAGGAATAAGAGTTTCTTGACCGAGATAAGTATTTTGTTCTCAATTGATGAGAAATCTCTTGTAAATTTATAAATTTATTAAAAAGTTACTCATAGGAGATATTTTAGAAAAATAAACTGCAAAAGCTGATTTCAATTTAAGAGAAATCTATCATTTGAAAGACTCATAGTTATTTTCGAAACGAATGACTCATAGTTGATGTAAGATTATTTCAACTTTTTTATAACTACTTATAGAAAAATATATCCAAGGCTTCAAAGAAGAAAATTTTCTTTTAAAATAGCAAAATAATTAAACTTAAAAAGGAAAAGTGAAGAAAAAACAAGAAAATAAATAAGAAAATTAACTTTATTTTCATGATAATTTAATTTAATTAAATATAAAAAATTAATAAGGAGAGTTGAATATAAGATTATATATTAAATAATAATCTCATAAATAAAGAATAATAACAAAAATTAAGAGAAAATTATATGCCAAATATAAAAAGTATTTTTATAATATGAAAATAAGCAAAAAATAATAATGAAAAACAAAAATTGTATTTAATATCTATTTATTGTTTTGGTTTCACCAACCACTCCCATGCCAAAAAATGGGTAAAGTGATTGTTTTTTCGTTTAAAATTACTTTACATTTTTATATGGCCTTTTTTTGGGTTTTGTTAATTGAATAATAATACATTAATGTTTTCTTAATAGTAAAGTATTCTTATCATAGTTGTCCAATTGTTTTTACTAAAATATTAACTTTTGTTTTATATATAAAAAAAAAAAAGAACAGAACATTATAACTTTTCAGAAGAGGTCATTCTAGGGTATTCCCTTTAATAGGATGAACCGTGTACTCTTACCCAAATAACCGTCGGATTATAATAAAAATACCATTTATTTATTTTTACTCCACAAACCAATAGCTAATAAAAGAGGATCACCGGTGTACCTTTTTAGGGTGTTACACCTTAGAGTTTGCCTTTCAGAAGTAGTACCCGTGTATGTCATTGTCATCTCTGGGCGTTTCCGAAGATACCATTCTGTCTGGCTTTTGTCCATATTTGTGAAGGTGACTGACTCCAGAACGTGTATACACACACACACTTGAGTAGTGTCTCATGTTAGCCTCCACTCGCATGCAAACCATGTGACTCCGATCCGTTGAGCAATCGGAACTCTCTTTAAAACAGTTCCAAGCACACTCTCTTAATTACCGATCGGCTTCTTCTTCGCACTCTTCAGCTATTCTTCCTTCTCCTCTTCATCCACATTTGCTTCCGTATGTGTCCCGCATGCTTTTCTTTTCTTATCTCAAACTTGAATTGAATGCTGAAATTAAACTTACAGTTCTTTCTCAGCGGAATATCCAGTGATGTTTTTTGCTTAAAATTCAGTGTCGCTTTTCTTTCGATGATTAATTCCGTCGATTTTCGCTTGTTTCATGTTTTTTAATGCCACACTGGAATCAACTGTTTTTTTTTTCCCTTCCTTAATTATCGTCTTTGGTTGGTGGCGTTGGACAGAGGAAGAGGAAACAAAAGAAGATTGGAAATGCTCGGTCTGATCGCTATCAATTTAACTTGAGGGTTTCGATATTTTAATTAATTTTATAGCAATCTATTTTTTATTTTTTTTATCGGCGAATGAATGATGTGCATTGTTGATCATGATGCCTTTGTTTTTTTGTTTTTTTTTGATTTCATGCTGCTGTTGTTTTCAATTGGCTTCAAAGCAGCGATCAGCTGAAGTGGTGTTAGATTTTTTTTTTTTTTTTTTGAGGAGGGGTGGGGTGAGAAGATACATGTACAATGTGATATCAAACGGTTATAGTGGGGCCCAGTGTTTAATGACACTATGCAATATCTGGGCGTTACTTTGTGCAAGTATTATTATTATTCTTATCTATAGCTTCCTCAAAAAAAAAAGTATTATTATTCTTCTTATCTAGTAGTATTCTTAATATTTTAATTAGTGCAAATATCATTATTTTGTTTATTTATTCATTTTTTAAAATAATTTATTTTTTGACAAGTTTTTTTTTATAAATATTTTATCATTCCTACAGCTTAAACATTTTTTCCCTAGTATTACTATATATAATGTAGCGTCACTGTAACGGAGTTATTTTTGGTGTATGCGCAGGTACATGCACCTCATATATGTGGAGTTTTAATGGTTTGTTTACCTTGTTTGGCTGGTAAAGATTTTCATTGAACGGAAGGAAACTGATTTCTTGAGTCAATAGCTTGTAGGTATATATTATTTACACAAGTGCGTAAATTTTGTGCGTTTGGTTTTTGATAACCCACGCTTTCGTTGATCAACTGAGCCAAATTATATGCTTGGTTTTTGTATGTATGCATTGGAGAATTAATTACTCAAACTATTATTCACACTTTGGCCGAGCTAAGCTGATGACCGAAATTAATATTAGTGTTCTTACCTCTGTTACCTTGTTTTGCTATATAGTTTGAATCATAGGAAGACCTAGATAGTGATGAGTATGGGCAGATGCACTCCTTATTTTGAAAAAATTATAAGTAATATATTAAATTTTTCAAGTAATATATATTAAATTTTTATATTTTATCCTTCTATTTTTATATAATTGAACCCACATCCCCAATTTTCATGCATTTTTGTATTTTGCCCCCACTCATTTAGGACTGTGGTTTGAATAAAATGTAACTTTGCAAAGTAACTCTTACTAAATAGTCAAAAGATGAATAATGTGTTTCATTAATTTTTTCCCACTAGGGTAAAGTGGCCATGGCAGACGGATTAAGATTTGCTGCAGTCACTCATTTCTGTCTCTCTATCTTTTCACAACTTTTTTTAACAAAGTAAATCAAGGGTTAGGGGTGTGAGAGAAGTAAATCTAAGAGTGATAAAGAACTTGACTACGTGAATGCAGGATTTTCTTGAAAGCAGAGAATTCTAGTCCATGGCAGACATATAGTGAATGAAACTAAATATGGTACGCTCATTTGTTTAGCTTCTTTGTGAATTCTCTAACTTTCTTTGTCCATAAGCAGAGACTGGGGAGGAGCGTGTTCAAGACAGAGCGATATTACGGATATAACCTTTGTGGTGGTCAACAAGATGAGTGGCTTTGTTCCAAATGGTCTCTTGTCTAGTGAAGCAAACTCAGTTACTAAGGTGCTTGACCAAAAGAGATGGTCAAAAGCTGAAGCTAGAGCTGCAGAGCTGCTTGCATGTATTAAGCCCAACAATAAATCAGAAACACGTAGAAATGCTGTGGTATCTTATATACAATGCCTCCTCATGAACTCTATCCCTTGCCAGGTGCCATATCTAGCTTCATCATTTCCTTGTTATTTGTTTCAGCCTGAATCTTACATTAGTTTGATGATACACTCTAACTTTATTATACGTTGGTGCAGTTATAGTACTAGTATTTAGTTGGGTTTTTTTCCCCCTCTCTTTTTTAGGGCATACTTGTGTGGATTGAAATCTTGCGTTTCTAATTATGTTTGTATTTTGAGCATATAGATTTTATCTTAGTTAAATGTAGGTAATTGAATGAAATAGCATGAGTGAATGAATTTGCTTATCATCATCTAATTAAGGCTATCCTTCGAGCTGTTTGGAAAATTTATTTTGCACACTTTACCTTCCAAACGTGGCTTGATCAGCAGAAGTAGAAACTAATTCTGGAAATATAAATTTATCTTGAAGTTTCATCAGATTATTACATAGCAATCAAGTTAAACTTTAGAGTATGTTATTAGCTCCAAGAAATATATCTATTTGGTACTTGGGACAATTTCCTAGGCCGTATGTTGGCCTGCATGTGTGGTTAAGACCCAGATTTCCACAAGTATACATACAATGCTTACTGTGTGTGCTGCATTATTCAGGTCGTATATATGATACGTGAGGGGAAGTTGTGCATTGTATGCATTCTCTCCCTCTTACTTCCTCGTCCCATTCACCAAGTTACATAATAAAAAATTCGTGTTTGTTTTTATTAGCTAATGACAATGTCAAAGTGAAAATATGGTAGTCTCTTTTTTTCTTTTTTGTTTGAGACAAAAATGCATCACAATCATTTGTTGGGAGAGGGTGAGCGCAAATAAGAAAGTATACTTTCACAAAAAAAAAAAAACCAAACAACCAAAATAAAAAGCAAATAAATAATCATAAAGATATTAAATTTTTATCACGAAAACTCCCCTCGTCGTGGGGTCTTCATCCTCAGCATCTACACCGATGCAGTAGCTGCAGAGACGTTGGAAAATCCAAAATCTAACTGCTCTATAGCGGCTGCACCATGTGGAGCGCTATAGAGAGTACTAGATCCTTCATCGTGAGAGGTAAAACTCGCGGTCTGTTAAAACTGTTACTATGAAAATAAAAGGTTTTTACTCGTTGTCAAGAAAAAAAGGTATCAATCAACAGTTAAAATCCACACAAGATGTATAATAATAAAAACCCAAAAGAGATGAAGAAATAAAAGTATGACCCTTTAGATAGAAAACCCACTTCCTTATAATATACCTAGTATACAAATAAGAGTGTGTTTGAGTAAACAGTTTAATTAGTGTTTATTGAATAAGTGCTTATCATGTGATAACTTACATATAAGTTATTTCAACAATTAAAGAGAGAATGAAGATAAACTCTGCATAAACTTTCTGTACATCGTTTCTATAAAACGAGAGTATAAGTTGAAAACATCAATATATCATAAACTATTTTTATAAATTTTTCCAAACACTTATACAACACTTAGGTCATAAGATAAGTCTCAAACAAACTATTCCAAGCACTCTCTAAATACTCAAAATGAACTCACACTAAAAAACACACATACACGTGGGCCCAAAACTTTTTTTTTCCCTTGATACAAATGGAAAGGAAAAACAAACAAAGTAGCTAACTAAACAGGATAAAGAGACCCCCCTACCATCCTCCTCTAAAGTCGGGGAGGAGGATGCTGAATAACAGACCAAAGAGACACACATCCAAATCTTGCCAATTATATACATGTATATATGAGTTTAATACCAATGCAATAACAGTATTTTACACACGTGTTTGATCATATTTTATCATTTTGTGACCCTTTCATAAATACCCATCATTATGAAATATGATGTGACAAGATAGTAAAATACGATTGAATGTTTGTATACAATATTTTTATACCATCAATATATAGTTATTAATTATACCATTAATCAATATATAGTTATTAAATATTTAGACAATTTCAGTACTCTATTCTGTTGTCCATTATGTTTGGGCCAAATTTTAAGGAGAAAGCCCAACAAAAAAAACAAACAAAAAAAAAAGCCGCAATACAACGATAAGCTTTTACATCAGAACAAAAAAAAAAAAAAAAAACACAACGATAAGCTTTAAATTATTCCTCGGTAGAGTCTTGACGGAAGAGAAGAGCGATACAATTCCATCACAGTCAATGCCTTTCTTCATTGAAAACCAATTTACCATTGCATATTACTATTAATCTTCCTCCTATAAAACCCGCTGAGTTTGAAAAACAATTCTATCTTTAGCCAATTTGGCGAACTCAACAGTCTCTTACTAGCATTCAGATTCTCCCCCTCAGCGAAGCACATATTTCCTAAAATGTTAGAAATTGAATGTGAGCATGGAATGTCGCGTTGGTTAAAAATGGATTCATCAATACATATCAATCAATGCCTTGAGCTTTTCGGTGGATACGCATGCAACAATATTAGTAGAAGTATTTCGTGTGTCAATCACATCTTTTGGGGAAAGTGAGAAAATCAACCTCCAAAATGAAGCTTTAATTAAACTTCCTAATGCTTGTATAAATGACGTGCCTTCTTTGTTTGTTACGACAGGTATTTACATTTGGGTCCGTACCGCTGAAGACTTACTTACCTGATGGGGATATTGATCTAACAGCTTTTGGTGACCATCAAAAGTTGCATGACAGTTTCATCCCTAAGATACTGTGTATTTTAGAAAGTCAACTGAAGAATCAGCATGCTGAATTTAAAGTGAAAGAGGTTCAGTATATCCAAGCAGAGGTATGTGCTTCTTATCAACTGGATTCACAGTTATCCAATGCATTTTCATGTTTGACAATAATAATAGAATGGAAGTTGTATGGTTTGCATTTTCTAATTTGTCTGTTTGGTTGTTTGAGTGTTCTGAATATTGTTAGTGGTTTCCAAAATTAATGCAAAAATTGTCAATACTAAGCAGTAAGCATGTTTCCCAAAGGTAGCATTTGTGTACTTGTGATTGAAGCAAGCTAGTAAGAATGGAGAATGCAAGATGAGGAGGCTTGTTTTGAATAATGGAATTAAGGTGGTGTTAAGCAATTCTTAACTTTATTGTTATATAATGTCAAAAAACTTTTCTTGTTGAAGGACATTTCTGTGTGCGCTGCTGAGAAAATTCATAATACAGTGTTTCAATATTCAACTAGATTCATAAAATGATTTATGTGTATGTAATCTGCTTAGGTCCATTGATCTATTGTTGATTTGTTGCACTTTGATCAAGGCTTGGCTTGGCTGTCTATGAGCAGCATAAGTGGGGTCTATTCATCTTCGCACTCTGATTGAATGTTGATTTTTGAATGTTCTTTGCTGCTGCTTTGATCTGAGTGTATTTGCAGCATCTAACACTATCTTTTTCTTTCTGACAGGATTTGACATACTCACACACACACACTGTGAATTATGGATATAAATAATATTCCAAAAATCAAAATCCCAATCAGTTGAACTTTTTAATGATTGAATTGTACATGGATAATTGTATATAGCTATGTATCATTAAATGCTTGAACGGATCCAAACCCAGGTGCATTTATTTTTCTTCATTTTATGTATATATCACGACAATTTATGAGAAGTGCAGGACAACAATGTCCTACGAGATTGTCTTTTTTTTCTGTCTCCTTCCCCTATATCAAGGATTGGTCTACTTTTAAATATTTACACTTGTTTCATATTTTGCACCCCCCCCCCTCATTTGGTAATTGATAAAAATTTACCTTTCATGTGTTTCTTATTGTTGTTCAATGGCAGGTGAAGATCATCAAGTGCTTGGTGGAAAATTTTGTAGTTGACATATCTTTCAATATGCTAAGTGGTTTATGTTCACTTTGTTTTTTTGAGGAGGTGATATATTTTTACAAAAGTTCTGATTGTCAAACATATTTTTTCTTTTGCATAGATCTGTAACAAATAATTTGTTGTTCCAGATTAACTGTTTGATAGGACAGAATCATCTATTCAAGCGCAGCATTATATTGATAAAAGCTTGGTGTTACTACGAGAGCCGCATCCTGGGTTCTAACCATGGACTCATTTCAACCTATGCACTGGAAATTTTAGTCTTGTACATATTTCATCTCTACAACAATAGATTTGCTGGACCATTTGAGGTGATAACCTTGTTTGCTTTGGTGTCTATATTAATGTGGCTTATCGAGATGAAAAGAAAATTTTAGTTATTGTGGTCCTATTGCCGGCATATCTTAGGTACTTCTTCGATTTCTGGACTTCTTCAGTAAATTTGACTGGGATAACTATTGCATTAGCTTAAGGGGACCAGTGCCCACAGGGTCACTTCCTAAAATGATAGGTAGGTGAAAACACTTTCTTTTTGTTCATCATATCTCTTGAATAAGATGTCCTCTTCATTATGGCTGATAACCTTTAATTTTCTTTTCCATTTTTTTCTCTGAATTCAAAATCATGATAGCTGAGCCTCCAAGAAAGGATTGCCGAGACTTGCTGCTCACCGAATGGTTTCTTAATGTTTGTCAGTCCTGCTATGATAATATGCCACGCAGCCAAGAAAATCAAGATCAACTTTTTGTTTCCAAACACATCAATATTATAGATCCTTTGTGTGCAAACAATAACTTGGGGCGCAGCATCAGTAAGGGTATTTAACTCTTAAACCTTGGCTGAAACAATTCTTTTTACTAAAGATGATGTTTCTGTTAAAATAGCTGGAAGAAAAAAAAAAGTCATGTTAGTTTGTTCCCTGAATATAGAAGCTGCATGACATTTTGTGTCTATAATATATTCTTAAGAGTCGTTATTTTTTCCCCTTTTGAATGTGTTATTTTGACTGATAATAATTAAATGTAGTTTCTTCCATAAATGGAATTTTGCTAAAAGAAAATCTCTTCACATAATTTTAGATTATGCTTCATAATATTTCTTTTTCTTTGTGATAATGTGCTGCATAATATTTCTGTGGGTACAAACTATTGCAAATTTTAGATGCCTTTTAATCCCGTAGTTAGATTTGATTTCAAGAATAATCCATATATCTAGATTTAATACAGGCTAGCGGAAGGATTACTTATGTGCCCTCTCTCTGGTGCTCCACCTATGGTACATTTGAAGTAGCTTTATTGCACTGATGAACTTCTTTTGTTTTTCCTGCGTTTTTATTGTGTGTCTTTGCTAAAGAAGATTTCTTAGTTTCCCTTTTAACAGTGTTTCTTCTTCTATGGTAATATCTGATTGTCTGGTAATAATATCTACAGGTAATTTAACTGTATGGTTATCATCTACTCTGCAGGTAACTTCTTTAGGATAAAGAGTGCAATTGCTTTTGGTGCTCAGCGGCTAGTCAAATTGCTGGATTGCAGTGAAGAGAATCTAATACCTGAATTTGATTTCTTTTTCAAAAACACATGGACTAGACATGGGAATGGTTATTGGATTCATGCGCATATTTATAATCTTTATTTAAGAAATAAAAATGTTGAAAAGTCAACATGTCAAGAATCTGAGGTTGAGCAGGCTCAAGCTTCTCATGGGTCTCAGGGTATTTACCAAAAGCCTGGTAACCATTTAAAAGAATCAAAACAAACGTTTGGAACCTCTGACGCATCTGCTGTTTCTCAAGCTGGGAGCTCAAGGACTAATGGCATGTTCACCTGTGATAGAGAGCATACAAGTTCCATGAAGAGTGCGCTTACTGATAAAGGCAAAAGTCCTGAATATTCATCAAATGCAGTTCATGCCATGCATCGCTTTGCAAGCGTTAGCTCTAGTTCAAGCTCTGCTCCTATATATAATGATGTTCCAACTCAACATTGGAATACTTGGGTTTCGGAGACAGAAAGTGGACAGATACATGCTGCTTCTTCAATGACTGATAATAGCATGCGATCCTGTTCAAGATCTGAAGTTCTAGATTATCACAATATCAAAAAAAATTCTGAAAATCAGCAATCTTTTGGGCAGACGTTTTATGATTGGAGAAGTGAAGATGTGTTTAAATTAAAAAATGCTTCAAATGAAGTTGGCTTTGGTGTAAATAACGAAATTAGCCATTATGTTGATGAGGCAATGGGGATGCATACAGAAAGTAGCAGAATTCCTAATTTCAGTGGATATCTGCAAGCACCAATGGATGTGAATTCAGGTTATGTATCTTTTCCACCACCGCCACCATATGTTTTAGCTCCAAGATATGAACATGTAATCTCATTTGGTGCGGTTCCTTTAAGTATCCCTGTTCTTGGGTCCTTTTTGGGCCCCAATATGCCTTTCTCTCAGGACGTAGTTCAATTTCCTGAAGTGCAATGGTTTCCAAGCAAGAAAAGGACATTAAAACTGGAAGAAATTACTGAACCAGTAGCACATTTGGATAAGGAAAGGCAGATGGCAGCTAACAGTGGTTCCAGCTCTGGTAATTCATCTTGCAAGACTAGTTTGCCAAAAGATTATGTGGTAATTGGTAAACAAAAATGTTTTCCCAGAGAAAAGGACAGTGATGATTCATCTTCTGTAAGAATCACAGATAGAAATGTGATGAACCCTGCAGCAAGCTCTACATACACACCTGTTTCGCATTCAACCTCAGGGACCAACCTTTCTTCCTCACCTCCGAAGACTTCTCAACCTGATGATGTCAGTGGTCAATCAACTGTGGGCACTGACTTGCGTGGGAGCAAAATTGTGGAAACTTCAGCTTCATATGTTCAGGCTCTTCAATTAACAAGTCATGGACAAGGGCCAGTTACTGCGTGCAATTCATCAGTTTCTGACACTCAAGTTTATGTTGGTCCGGGTTCAAGCCAAAGAGCTGCTGATATCCAAAGCTTATCACCTTTTGCATTCGGTTCCTTTGAGACACAATTTCCATTCCAATACTACAATCTTCCTACTGAGACTGGAACTACTTACATGGATGCTGGAATTGTCAGTTTGTATTCTACTGAGCAACACAAACATTCAGATACTTCCCTTGTTTACTATATCAGTCAAGACGAAACTTCAGAGCATTTTGTAAACCAAAGTTCTGATACTCTGAATGGTGATTATGGAAGCTATTGGCTGAATCTTCAATATGCGCGGTTTTGTCAGAAGGCAAAATCAGAAAAGCCTTTGTTTTATCCTCCCACTATTGCACCGCCAATGTATCTTCAGGCACAACATCCTTGGAATGGGAGTCCTCCAGGTTCTGTGAGTGTTGTGGCTCATAGTGCTCCCCTATTTCCTGAGATGCCAAGCACACTTGCTCCTCGCCCGCATGAGGGTATTAACCAATCTATTACATTTTGGCTTCCTAGATTCAGTGGTGGAACTGGGACTTTCATACCAGACCCACAAGGTTACCACCAGGTTAATATCTATACCACCCTTTCATCTGTGAGTGTGCTATTTAGTGTGATCTTTGCCGGCCCAATCAAGCTATAAAAGTCTAAAATAAAAGATACATTGTACCACTTCCACATGAAGGCCTAATCATGTGCCTTTCTGTTTTGATGCTGTCATATGAGGGGAAAATGATACTCGTAAGATTTTGGTCTTAAAATATTTTATAGAGCATATGTTTAAAATATTTAAATTTCCTGCAGAGATTTTACAAGAGAAAGAAACACAACAAAAATCGGAACAGAAATGATTTAAATTCAAGGGAAAGGCTTTCCAGCCATGGTCAGTTTCAAAGGCAAGTTGAGAAGCCAGGGAATTCGAATTCTAATTCAAGGGAAAGGTTTTCCGGCCATGCCCAGTTTAACAGGCAAGTTGAGAAGCCAGGGAATTCGAATTCTAATTCAAGGGAAAGGTTGTCCGGCCATGCCCAGTCTAACAGGCAAGTTGAGAAGCCAGGAGATTTGAAATCTAATTCAAGGGAAAGGTTTACCAGCAGTGCTCAGTTTAACAGGCGAGCAGCAAAACCAGGTATACGGTTTTTTCTCTGCAGCCAGTGTGCCATGTGACATTCATCCAGCACTAATTATCAACAAGAGTCAGATTTGACACCAACTATTTACGTTAACTTTATATGATGCTACCATATGACGAAAAAATATAGGTCATGAATCATGATTATAACAAGTGGCTTGGCTTGTGCTTGGTTCACTTATACCACTTCTCAGGTACAAAGGAAGCACCACAACAAGGCGAAGGCTCAAAAAGTGCTGTTAATAAGCTTGGCAAATTTGGAAAGCGATTCTAAAGATACTTCTCCACATCAGCCCTGATAATCCAATTTCATCGGGTAATGCTTTGTTTTACTTCATTTTCTTTCTTTTATTTTTTTCCAACTATAGTGCTTATTTAACACCCCATTTGACAAATGGTAGATAAAATGAAATTAATTTGATACTCAATTAATTGATGTCAGCTGTTTCCTTTCATAGCCTGTAGTACAAAGAAAACGGTTGTATACTCAATTCAAGCTTATAAAACTAACACATCTCGAGTAGCTTAGGTGCTTGATAAGCTCAATCAAATCAGTTTTTTTCCCTAGTTTCTTGGGCGGTGGGGTTTGAGTTTGTTTTACTCAACTCATTCCCAATCTGTATCTGTACATCTTGCCCCCACAAGTCTATTTGCTTTATTATCTTTGGTGATGTATGTGTTTTTATTTGCTGATCACACTGTTTTTCATGACAAGAATAACCACTCCCATCTGTAATGTCTAACGAGCCTTTACTCACATGAAGAAAAAAGGGAAAGTAGAAAATAACATACCATGTGTGTATAGGTTACGACCAACAGTTATTTGTGAGGTTCATTAGAATGTGGACTGTGACAGATTTATCGCTTATTATCAGTTATAGATATAGATGCTTTTGTCTTACCTTCTTATCATAATTGTGTGATCATTTGTGATATTTTGTTTCATAATTTTGACACCCTGTCAATCAACATAGATGCTAATTTATTGTTATTATGAGACAGAAATATTTTCCTTCTTTGTCTGTGCTTCCCCTACTAGGGTGAAGGTGGACCAATGACCCTTTTATACACAGAAAAACAGTATAATAATACCGAGTGTATTCTTATATACTCCCCGCAGGTGTTCGATCCATTTTATGCATTGCATGAAGAGGGTTTTATCTTCAATTCACCACCCCTGGTGTCTCCGGGCAGTTTTTTCTGTAAGATAATTACTCTAGTTTATTCCTTTGTAAGCTCTTAGTTTATTATGTCCTGTTTGTCCAACATTACTTGTTTCTTTGTCCAACAGTATGAATGTGTTCATGTAAAGCTTCTGCTTTTTACTGCCTTGAAAATTTTACTTCGGTGATATCAAAATATAACTCTAGATGATAAGTTATTCTATCTTGGAACCTTTTTACAAGATGGAAATATACAAGGTTATTTTACAAACCAACTATTTCAAGAAAATTAACTAACAAGTATCCCACTTCTCCAAATCCATTGTGGGATGTAACTATATATGCGTACTGCAAAACTCTCACTTTGATGATCTATGCCTTACCAAAATTTAAAGGCATGCTTGATCAGTAAGAGTTTTTCCTCCATTTTGCCAGCCGTGACAAGAAGATTTGTACTTCCGATGGGTCACGCAAAGAGTACGAAGCATTTGTTTCTCTCGGAATTGAAGACACTATAATTGGATAGCCTTGCCCTCTGCTTTGTATGACCTACAGAAATTTGATGAAAGCCGTAATTATCAACTCGGTATATATGTGTGTGTATATAGAGAAAATGAAACATGTACCATCAGCATAAACCAGTTTTACACTGACTTCTAATGAGCTATGCTGCAGGAAAAAGAGAGAGCTAGGGTAAGTCGCCTTATTATACCTTAAAAGCATCTTCATCAGTTCTATCATCCCCAAGATACACAGGAAGGATATCGCTGGAACTGCTTAATCCTAATGTGTCAAGAAAATATTCTACAGCATTTCCTTTGTTCCATTCTATAGAGGGCCTTATTTCCATAACCTACAAGTAAATAAATCTTATTCAGTACGGAAGAGGAAACAAATAGTATTGATTGATTCTGTCTTAAACAGGTAGAGTAGAAAGCTAGATCAATGCATATGATCTTGGATATATACCTTTTTACCATCAGTCAAGCGAAATTGTGGATTTTTTCCAAGCACAGACTTCACTTTCTCTTCCAAAACGTTATAATCCTGGATTCAAACACCAGTACCTTTAAATTGTAGATCTAATTAAAAATTAATAAACAAATAATAGGAGAACAAATGCTGCTTACCAAGTCAATCAATGAGGAGAAAAGAGAAATGTCAAGAAAGAATGATAAGAAAAAAAAAATTAGAAACTAAAGGTTACCTTTTCTTGAACCTGCCGGAAATGTACAGAGATGCAGAATCCGTTGTCCTCTATCTTTGCACCTTCTATCCCCTTTATTCCTTCCTCTAATCTTCTTAATATCTGTTTGCACAATCTGTCAAACTGTCCGTTTTCGTTGTAACATATATTGAAGTATAATGTACTATTGTTGACCACCCTAATTTGCATAACATTTACTGTACTTTATGCCAAATTAAATTTTATTCATTTAATTTGTTGTATGCTCGATAGAGAGTGCGTCATAATATTATGCATGAAAGTGTTGATGGAAAGGAAGAATTTGAGTTTTATTTTATTTTATTTTTTTGACAAAAATTTGAGTTTTATTAAAGAGTATCTTTGAGATATATATTAGTTATGAAATCAAAAGTGAATTTTTTTTGACTCATGAAAGTGAGTTTTTTTTTTTTTTGGGTACATGAAAGTGAGTTTCTTTTATTGAAAGGTATAGCTTTTAAAATTACCAATTACTATTTTAACAAATAGTTCTTTTTAATTGAAAAATAATTTAAGAAAATTTTATGATAGTAGTTAAATAAAAAAAAGTTACCAATTACTAATGTATTAAATATGAGAAATAGATGCATGCAAAAATCTTATACCCAAAGTGCATGTCCTTTAAACTCGTTAAATATTTTTTTTTAATAAATCTTTTCAATTTTAAATTTCTTAATTTGTATCCTTGAAATACTATTTCTCAAGATTCTTGAAAAAAACATGAATTACAACAAGGATTGGATTTTAAATCCCGTGAATTACAACGGGTTACTCATAGCTTAGCTCGGGTATTCCTATTATGCCTAGCCCCTAGTTTTTTCATCATGCTCCGCATTGTATTTCGTTATTGATTCATAGTGAAATGAAGTGATTAAATTCCCGTAAAAAAAACTCTCCGGCCATAAACTAAATGAGTGAATTGGTAAAATAAAGGTAAATGATTTTATTACATCTTTCAACTGTTGTTACTGATCGAATTTTTTACTATATACTGCATAGATTGAATTAGTTCAAGAGATGAGAAACATAAAATGATTAATACGCAGCACCAGAAAATGGTCCTATGTAGTTTGCTGACCTCTCGAATTGCAGGCAAAAACTTCTTCGCAGGTTGAAAAGGAACTTCATTGACCTAAAAAGTAAAAACATTAACATTAATGATTCAAGCAAGATTATTTGACATTTATTTTAAGACAATAAAAAACAGTAGCAATATCAATTGTTTAATTTATAAGTCTCTTTAGTGATTACAAGGAGCTAAGCTAGTACTACAATCTGCTCCCCCCAGTCCAAAAAAAAATACACAAATTATGTGTTTTATTGCACATAATCACATACTATTCAATAGTTCTACATATTTATGTCTCTCTTAATTTGCTTCGTTTAAATACTGTTTATACAATTATTTCCATAAAATTAAAAAACATTGTAAAAGGGTTTAATTATATATACTGGCACCAAGTTACTCACATTTGTGTCCAGGGTAATGTCACCTTCCTTGCCGTCAGAAGATCTAACTGGCATTGATGGTGCCATTATGTCCATGCCATGGCTCCCAGCATAATATAAATTATTTAACTTCACAAAATCTTTTACCTAACCAAAAAGTAATAATGAGAAAAAATTGCCAAAAAAAAAGGAACAGATAACAAACTAAGGTAACTTTATTCACCTTTTGTCTGCCTCTTCCACTAATTACTGCTGTTGGAAAATAAGTAGCAATTTCACAGACTGCTGCACGCATCTGCCATTTATATGGAGTAAACACCGCATGCACTTAATTAAAAGTTATAAACGGACAATATTAAATACTTAATAGAAAATAAAAGAATAAACAAAAGCATTACTTTGAATTGGTGCGTGTGTGTTGTATGGTCAATTCAATCTAGCTACTCACCTCATGGGACATGAAAGCGCGATCAGGGTCATTTACAATGGGTGATAAGGTACCATCATAATCTAAAAAAAGGACGATCCTCTTCCCAGTAGCTGCTTTCATCAATCTATCAAACGACTTCAACGCAGAAGGGTGCCTTGCCTAATCATGCCAGCAAATATCACGTAGCATCAGCATCATTAATTAATAATTACGCACCTAATTCAAACTAGTTAGGCATGCACGTCATCATCAACTTCTGGTGTTCTATACATGATGTATAAATTGTTGTAATTGGTTCTTTAAATTTTCACTATATATATATATATATATATATATATATATATATATATAAGAGTTTATTATTTCTTCTATGATGTTTGTCCGTCCGTTTAATTAGCAGCAATCACTTATTGAGAAAAAAAGGTAACAATGTTGGTTTAAAAGGGGGCAAAGAAAACAACGCAAGAAACATCTCTTATCGGAAGTCTCAACTCCCACGTTGGATAGTGATATGACATAACCACTGGTTATAAGTAGAGGGCAGCCCCCTCATTCCATGAGCTAACTTTTGAGTTGAGTTAGGCCCAAATCAGATTCTATGATGGGTTGCTTACCACTCCTATTAGGCCGTTATCGGGCCAATTGACATACTAGACTTTTGCTACTTAGAGTAAGTTAATTTATTTGGAATGTAAAAATATTGACAATATCGTGCATTCGTGCTTTAACTTACTGGGTTACTTACCAACCATGAATCGTAGGCAGAGGGAATGAAGTTGGTATTGGATAGAGTATGATGAGTCAAGTTTAGTGCCCTTTTTGGAATTAAAGAGCGATCATGAGCATCGCTTGAGTCCTCCTTTGCTTTCGAAATAGGTTGTGCAATCCGCTTAGTGCAATGTGATGTTTGAAACCCCATAGTTTCTTGTAGCTTTGTGAGCTTCTTCTTTATAATCTATATACATACTCAAAATGAAAGGGAAAAAAGGGGACGGGTGGTTTAGTTAGATTACTTCTTGAGAACCTTAGTACAAGGAAAAAATATTACATGAAAACAAGTGCCACTTAAATGTAACGTTTGTGTCAACAGAAATTAATAACTACTAGAACAATATATGAAAAGCATGTGTCCTGATTTACCTTGAAAGTGACAAGGAGAAAAAGCATGTATTTCATGTTTAATTGGAATCTCTGGCAGCGATTCCTTTCAGCTTCTTCTGACAATAATAATTTCCTGAAAACAAAACAGTATAGGGTCTGTATCAACATAATTAACAGAAATTTGATCTACTATTAATCAAATGGAATTAATTAATGCCTAAACCAGTCATTATTATTTAACAATAATAAAAAGCAAAATAATCATGGGTCATGGGCTTAAATCATAAGAAAGGGGACGGGGGTGCATGTTAGCAAAAATGGGGGTGTTAATAGTTATCCCCAATTACAAAATGTGGGCAAAGCAGCCCAATAAGAAAAAGCATGTGACCGCAACTGGCAGTGGGCCGTGACTGCAAATCTACAATTCACGGGTCGTCAGATTGTTCAACAGTGGACCCTTTTTGTCTCAAAAAAAAAAACCGTGTGGGCCCCACAATGAGCATAGAGGTTGAGTGCAACCAAAAAAAAATTCTTATATTTTATCATTCTTTTAACCTTTTTTTTTTTTACTAGATCATTCTATATTTTCTTCTATATTTTCTTCTAAATTAACCCTGTTCTTAATTTGCTTCTATATTTTCATTTTTTTCCTTTTGGGAAAGTTTAATTTTAACCCAATTTTCCAATGCAAATACGAAAGCGTAATGTTTTGTGCCCATTGCTAGTAATTACTTTGCATTCATCTATGACATTATCAAAGTACTAGTACCAAATTGAAGTGGTTTTCACGATATGCTATTTAATCAAATAATAAAAAAGGTGTAGTCATGCTTGTTCATGTGATCCACCAAAATCATGACAAATCTTGCTCTCATAAATATGCTCCATTAAAATGGTCTACTCATATTGTCTTGGACAGAAGAGCGATTCTATTTTTTTTGTTCAAAAGGATCCGAAACTAAAATATTGATCCAATCACAGTAAAAATGAAAAAAGTCGGTTGTACTGGCGACATAACAAAAAGACGGAGATAATCAATCAAAATCATGTACTAGTTAATTAATTCCATAAGACTACATTAGAAGTGCTTCAAATAGTTTTTTTTGTTTTTTTGTTTTTGGTATCTAGGAATTCATTTTCACCCATCAAGTTCAAGAACAATTTTAATATGCAAAATTGTTGTCTGGCCTTTTTCAATCGATCCGGAGAAACCAGGAGCTGACAAATGTTTTCAGTGGTCCAACTAATTAAGGAATAAAGGTCGTTAAACAACATGAAGGGTCACTTTCCATATGAATCTTTTTTTTATTTCTGTTTCGTTAATTAAACAGATATTAACGTATGCAAACAATGGTGATAAAAAAACAAAAGGGTAATGTATTATTAAAGCATTTAGAGTTGACAACTTGTCCACATACAAAAGGCAAAGTTTGAAAGACTTCCGTCGTAAAGTTGGGTAGGATATTAGTCGATTCTGACTCGGATGAGAGGGAAATAAGCTGAAAAAATATAAAGTTATGAGTTTAAGTCTATATCAACCATTCTGATACTTTATTCTATTTATTATTTTTATCATATTACTCATCACATCATTTTCTATCATTATCTTTTTTTCTTCTCTACACTCTCATATCCCAATGAAGAGTGTCACAAATTAATCTTTTCTCTTGAATCAACATGTTGGTTAGCTTTTTGGGTCCACTCAACGACCGCTAACTGATTCAGTTTTATTCCCCTTTCCTTGACTAATTCAATTAATCAAACTCTAATACTATGTAGCAAGCCTATGACACATAATAAGTTAAAATTAATAATATCTCTAACAGTCACACATGACACAACAGTTGTTAGCTAGCTAGATACGCTATCTATTGCTAGTGGATTTCATGACAAGAATATTAATGATCATTCCTATGAGTTCAGGTGACCTCTAGGAAAAGGACTTGCAATATCATATGCATTTAATTAAAAGGTATATTTCTAGCTTGTACCAAATTAATTATACGCTACATAGCGAAGGGAATCAATTACTAATGCCATGCCCAAAAAAGACACTAACTAACAAATCAAACAATATACCAAAAAAGTTCTAGATCCCTGGTGTGGTTATTATGTTGCTATTATGTGGAAAGGATGAATATGATTTATATTGTTAGTTGGGTTATGAAAATTACTGAGCCACAATCCAGCCTTAAATTGATACTACTAGTCAGCCATATTCAGGGCCACCTCAAGGGGAGGCCATTAAAGCCCTTGTTTTAGGCCTCCATTCAAACAATTTATTTGTTGTATAAATGTTAGACCCACTTTTTTGCATTACTTACATTCTAAAGACTCTAGGCCACTGTTGAAAGGCCTATTTTTGTCAATGTTGCACTCACAACAAATATGTTTAAAGCATCATGTGACATTAGGCCGCCCCGGCTATATAAATGAATTCACTAGTGTAGGAGATCAAACATAAGGAAGAATAATACATTGAGAAAACGCCAGCTGCCGGGTGAAACTACAGAAAATATATGTGCTGTCCTTTGAATGCACAATACATATTAAGGTGAAAACAAAATCTTGAAGAAAAATGTTCCTTTAGATCAACGCAGATCATAGGAGTGTAAAATGATTTCCATTGAAAGAATATATAGGTTTTACCTGCCATTGAATAAACAAATCTTTAGCTTTGCACAAAATTGACAAAAATTTTAGAAATTTTACTAAGTTATTAGAAATTTATGAGTTTTTTTATTTTAGTCCCTGTAAATTTTTGTTGTTGTTTTTTGTTCCTGCAAAATATTTTATTTTGATTTTGGCTTTTCTAACCAAAATTCATAGCAAAATCTATAGAAACAGTTCATTTTTCTACCAAATTTCTTGTAAATTTTGATCCGAAGAACTAAAAACCATTATTTCAACAAAATTTCATAAGAAAATTCACAGAAAACACTTCATTTTGCTACTGAATATCCTATAAATTTTGGTCAAAAGGATTAAAATCAAAATAAAATATTTTATAGGGGCCATAAACAAATAAAAATTGTTATAAGGACTAAAATAATAACACTATATTTACATAGACTAAAAACATATTTAAACCTTAAATACAAAATTGAAACTTGAACCAAATAAGTACCATTGAAGTACGCATACTAACTAAACATGTGAGTGAGTGTATTAACTAGTAAACATCCATTCATTTTGGGTCATATTCCTACTACATTTCATGCATGTCGACCGACTCTATCTTGATATTTATTTCTTTCTTTTCTTTTAAATCTGCCATAGCTTGTACCCACGGATTTTAGAATAAACAAAACATAATGGTTAACAAAACAGGCATTTTGACCGAAATAAAAAAAAGGCTTAACTCTGTTTTTTCCTCGGAAGAAAATGACAGATAAAGGTTGTTGAACCTGTTCTCACACCAACCACAGGTTCGTTAACAGCCTTTATTTATGAAGACGAAAATGAAAATTCAGAAACAGACAAAACACTATTTGAAAGGAGGAATATCAAACAAGGATACACGTGTACGAATCTATTATGAAACCAGAAAGTTGTACTTTTTATCGGTTAAAAAAGGAAAAGGGGAAGGGAGTTGAACTGAAGATCCGCCAAGTGAAAGAGGACTCTTGACTTTTGAAGCCGAAAGTATGAACAGAAAAAAAAAGAAAAAAAAAATTGGTGGTCACTATCAAGAAAGTAAAGTATTGGATATTAGTTAATTTAATCCTAGATATGGGAAAAAATAGATTTCACGTGTCGGTTAACGAAACCATTGATGCAAAATGCTTAAAAAACCTGGTAGATGTATAAGGGGCACCTGTCTCGACATGGGATGGTGGTGTACAGGGAAACCAGACATCCTAGTAGGACAAACTGGTCAGTCTAAAAAATATATATATATTTTGCATTTACCCAGTACGTTGTAACTAGCTTAACAAGTCCCCTAAGAAAGAATTAATAAAATTTTAAATCGTTTGGTCAAATATCATACCTTTAGACGTGTTAATTAAGTATTGTAAAAACAACGTGGAAGGTGTCGTTCAAAGAATCAAAGAAGATACTGGTCACGATTCCCGTGTAGAGCTGAACAGAAAAGTATTAACAAAGAGTGAATTACGGACGATAGATGCTTAAATTAAAGAGCATATGTTCTTCTTGTTCTATAAAAATCTAGCAACAAAATCTAGCGGCACTGACAATTCAATAGCGTAATGTACTTTTCCTGCCCTATAAACAACAAAATCTAGCAATTAATTTTGTATTGGTTCTGAACTGAATTCTTGTATTCAATACTACCCAGTTCAACAAACCGACAGCTGTAGAAGCACGGAGACAACACACCTAGCCTATGATTGGTTTGAGCGAAATAGACGGGAGAGTTTGTGAAAAGAAAAAGAGAATAGAAGTTGTTCATGATTGGTATGCAGAAAAATTATGAAGAGAGTAACAAAATTACAAAACTAGTGGGTCTCACCACTTTTCCATTTCTCTTCAAAATAGCAGTGAAAGAGCGACGAAATCAAGCACAAAGAGGGCAATTTGTCTCAAATTACTAAACTGGGTTTTTTAATTAACGCTAACCTTTGAACGTACTGGGGTGGAGGAGTGTGGCACTTGGGCATTATTGTTTTTATTTGTAAAACGTAAAGCATTACTTTAGCAATACAACTTAAATTATGAATTCCAATTAAAAAAAACTTATTTATGAATTTATGTTTAAAAGTTAAATGAATTAAATAAAAAAATTAAATTGTCAATCAATTGAACTTAAACAAATAATAAATTAAAATCATTTTGTTATAATAAAACAGATTAATAATTTAAATAAATTAAAATAACCGTATATTGGTTTTCTTAGTTAAGAGCATTTTAGTCTTTTAAAAAATAATCAACATTTCTTTCTTCTCTATTTCTCTTCTCTTTTTCTTATTCCAAACACTACCTCAAATCTACTATACTTCTCACCTATTTCTTTCTTCTCATACTCTCTCTCATATATTTCTCTCTTCACAATTTCTCTCGAGAACCAAACACACACTTAAAGTAAAAACAATCAAGTTTTTATTTCATATAATGAAATTAAATATAAATATAACTCACAGGGAATAAAAAATGAGGTATAGTATTAATAAGGGATTTGGATTCCCTAAATTTGAAGTTCCTATTTGAGAGAGAAGAGTGGTTTTTTGGGCGAGAGAGAAGATAGAATTGAAAAAAAAATAAGAGAAAGGGGACAGTTTATGTGTGAATTTAGGGACTGCAGGGGATTTTAACCGCAGATAATCCTTATCCGTTGGTAAGGAAGTGATGCTTGCTGCCGCTTCAGACAATCGGCAATTCTTTCTTTTTATTTCGCAATGAAAAATGTTAAAAGAAACTAAAATTATTAATGCAGGGAAAAAATTATAACAAATCCTGTTTTATTACACTCATTTTCATATCTAGTATCCCTCTCTTCTGGGCGAAAAAAGGATGGGAAAAAAAGACAGGAAAGCAAAGAAAACCATAATAAGTTGAAACGAGATGAAAAGTACATTAAGATAAGAGTGTGTCAGCAAAGAGAACATGCTTCGTTGCTCCTATTCCTACAGACCTATACCAATCTATGAACCACGTTAACGGAATGAGATCCTCTCTCATTTTTTTTCTCTCTCTATTTTTCTCCCGTGAAATCCTATCCATTGAATAAGTGAGAGTGTGTGTGAAAAGTATTAAAAAAGGGGGGAGTTGATGTTTCAAGGGTGGGGATTAACACTGCAGAAAAATGCAGTGAAATTCTCACTGCAGGTAATCCAATCCCCACGTTAACCGTTTTATGTCCTTTCAATCAATCATACACTTAATGGAATGTTTAGAAAACCTATTTTTAAAATTTATTTCAATTCATCTCATTCATTACATGAATATAAATTCTTTTATAAATATTTATAAAAATAAGTTTTATACATTTAAAAAAATAAGTTATATATGATTTATACATTTAACTTATTGTTGGCGGAATTGACATATATTGTCGGACCTCTACTGACACTAATTATGGCTTGGATCCGAATCTTCAATTCCCTTGTCAGTAGGCTATACATAGATTTAAAAAATAAAAAAAAGGCTACACATAGATTTTACCGTAAACTAGGGTTGATGTTGATAGTTCTTCTTGGTATAGAATGTGCCCCTAATCTAAATTTTCTCTACTAAAAACATTTAGCTTATTTCAATAAATACAAAAGAGATTAGTTAAATTTAATAGAATAACTTATTTAATAAATATTTGGGTTAAATATATTTTTTGTTCCCTATGCAATTATTAAATTTTGATTTTAGTTCTTATTCAATTTTAGGCCTGCTGAGGATTAAAAATACATTGTTTTTGTGTGCTTTTAGTCCCTGCTGAGATGAGTTGTCAAATCAAGCCGCCCAAATAGGCAAAACCCATCAGGCTGTATTGTAAAAATGGGTTGGGTCCGGCCAACTCGAGTTTCTATCAAGCCATGATTTTTATTGCCCAGCCCAGCCTAAAACACATCGAACTAGGTCAGAGCCAAATTTCCATCAAGTGAAGTATCCCCTATTTCTAAAATATTGGACTAAAATGTGGCCCGACCCGTCGGGCTAACAGGTTGGGTCAAAATGACCCCTTTTTTTTAGCATGTTTCTATGGAGCTCAGCCCAACCAAGCCTAAAACAATGGTCCATCAGGTCAAGCAAAAATTGACAGCTATCATGCTGAGGGACTAAAAATATACTACCCCGATCCCTATATATAAATCCCTTTAGACCAATTTACACAAATTAAGAAAATTAGTTAAAACAATAAATTTGTGAACAATATGTATTATTTTTAAAAAAATTATCTTTCAATTATTAAGATTCATGCTCTCGAGACTCTTAAGAGAGATAAATGATCACTTTTTTAATTATGGGTATTCTGGTAAAAAATAATTAAAACATCTACTAATTTAAAAAAAGTCTTATAAAAAGCGATAATTTTTTTTTCCAAAAAAAGCTTATATATATCAAAATCAAATTTTATCAATTTTATAAGGAATAAAAGCATATTTAACCATAATCATTTATTTAAATTGTTTATCCAAATACACTTTCAGCCTACTCTTCCCTCATGTCAATTTTAATTTTCTCACACTTTTTCCCAAAAAATTTATTGTTTTGTGGATTTTCTCGTCACGGGATGTTAGAAGCCAATTTGAGTTTCGCTCCACTTCTTCTCTTCTCTCGAGTTTGTGTGCAGCTGGAGACAAAGAAAACACTTCGTTTTTTCGCTATTTTTTTTTTCTTCTTTTATAATTATTCCTCTCCTTTTCATTCATTCCAAATATACGATGATACTGAATGAATTGGGTTCGGATCGCTGGGCCACGGGCCCAGTTCAATGACACGTGTACGATCCATGACTCGGTAAAATAACAGAACCCCCACCAGCTAAATAAAGCCCAAGAGCGCGTGGCGCCAATCTTTTCGGCCCGCGGGAGCGTATCACGCTCTTTAATCGAGCGCGTTGGGAAAAGGTGAGAGTGCGTTGGTTGTTTGGGAAAATAGAAAGGGAGAGAGAGAGAGGGGAAAAAAACGAATTCCAACCGCTTTTTTCATTTCTCGTGTGCACTTTTTGTTTTCCTTCTTTTTCCCATGAAACCGAAAAACCATGATTATTATTAATGTTAAGGATTCAAAAAAAAAAAATAACCAAAAAAATGGGTAAGTAATGAGATGAGAGACGTGACTGAAAGGAAATCAAAATTAACCAAAAAAAAAGAAAATACTCAAGCTGAATGATGATCTCACCGACAATTACTAGTATTATTTTTGAAAAAAAATAAAATAAAATACGGAGAAAATCAAATGTTATTTTACTAACTGTTAAGGATACCAAACATCAATATTGACGTGCAAGGAAATGAAACGACCGAAATGGGAGATACAAATCACATTGTAATCTAAAGCAAAAAGAAAGGGTACAGGCAACAAACACAGAGAGAATAAAGAGCATAGAAGAGAAAAGCTTACAAATTAAGATTATGGTGCACTTGCAGCTAGCGCAGTGGTATTGTTGTTGCCGGTGTCTGCGTTTCCCAATCTGAGAAGCAAAACTAATAGGCCGGCAGAGGTATATATAACGAAGAGAAGAAAAGAGAAAAGAAGAGGAAGAGATCGAGAAGGGGGAAATTGCAGAGAAGAGGCGGAGTTATTTATAGAAGGAAGGGGAGAAGGGTTTAGAGGATTATGGGGTTTGGGTGATTGCCAAGTGCCAATAAGTGGGCCCATGCATGGGGGTAGAGATAGTGAGAGAGATTCCATTAACTGCCACTATTTTGAATTTGCATGGCTTGGGAAAAACTACCTTTGAATATTGGGTTTCCTTTCCTTTCCTTTTCATGTGCAATTACTAACATGGCCCTAGATTCTCTCTCTAATGCTAATCGCATCCGTCTAAACATAATTCGGGGTTTTATTTTTTTATTTTTGGGTAATACGGGGTGCTTTTTTTAGCCCAAAAAATATATATATCAATGCTGCAATTGCTTTCTCAGTTCTGTTTTCTTTAGTTTTATCCTTTTTTTAGAATAAAAGGGGCCGAAGCCCGAAAAGAAATTACACCAAAATTAAACAGGAGTAAAAACTCTCATTGCATTAACAAGAAGTAGCTGTTTAATCAGAGTTGAAGGATTCTCAATAAAAATACACGGGTCATTCTGCGTACAATCTATATTGGCAAGGCCATCAGCTACCGTATTACCGTTCCGATAGACATGCTCGATCTGTACACGCCAATCATACTCTTTCTATTCTCTTTGCTTTAGGGTGACCTGTACCTGAATTTTTATTGATTTTATCTTTTTTAAAAATAAAAGCTGTCTTTGAAATAGTAAAATATAGAATTGTCGATCAAAAGTTATCAATTAAAGTTAGGCTTAAATACTATTTTTATCTTTTAACTTATTTTTGAGGTTTAATTTAGTCTTTTAACTATTTTTTGGGTCAAATAGGTCCTTTTCGGCTTTAAGTTTTTAAGTTCAACCAAATAGGTCCTTTAAGTTTTTAAGTTGAGCCAAATAGGTCCTACGTGGCAATGACTCATTTGGCCCAACTTAAAAACTTAAAATACCTATTTGGTAAAAATAATATATATATAGTTCAATTTTTTAATCATATGGTAAATCTGAACTAAATCATAATGTAAAAAACAACAAGATCGAATGAAATATCAATCTTAAGTAGACATTCATTGCGATTGGATAAAGAGTCAGCCCAGTGTTTTTGTAGACCTAAAACGAATTTTGATATGAGACCTTTTTAAATGAGATATAATAACATAAAAATCACGGATCTTACAAAAATAAATTTAAAATATATGGGTGTGTTAAAAATTAATTTTTAAACGAACAAACATTTATAATTTTTTAAAACATAATATAGCAAAATGAAATTGTTTTTTTAATTTCAATCAAACTTAGTTTTAGACTTTTTAAAATAAAAAAAGAGCAAAGTTTTAGTGTCCATATAAAAAATTTAAAAATTGAACTAATGGCACGCTAGTGGGGGCAAGACTTTCCCATACACCTACTCAACTCTCATACCTATAATCATGACATACTCAACTCTCATACCTATAATCATGACAGTCTCCCCATTTCCTCTACGAAGTTTGCGCCTCACACTAAAAGAGAAGAGAATATTGGTTTCGGCTTCATCTCTGGGAATTACGAGCACTACAAATGAATATCCAAACATTGAGGTTATGAGAAATCAAGATTTCTAATCAACTTAATCGATTAAGAGTTCTCTGAAAAACCTCTCAGGCTATGTTTGGTAGCCAAGAAAGTGGGAGGAAAGAAAATTTATTGATTAAAGTATAAAATTGCTGATGTGTCACACTATGATTGGTCTGTCACACTTATCCATGCACACTTTTTACATTTTTCAAAAAACTTTTCTTTCCCCCCACTTTTTTTTCCCATCCAAACATAGCCTAAATTTCTACACAACTGACTTAATCGACCAAGGCCATACACTAAATCTATTGGGTCTTCTCTAGAAAATTTCCCAAGTGTTGCGACTCAACTTAATCGATTAAGGGCACATGCTTAATCATTAAGACTGCATTTAAACTCAAAGACATCATTCCATAGCATTACAATCTTGCACAAATCATCAATCAACATGTTCCAACATAGAAACACGAATTTTGGGGTGTTATGATCCTCTCATCCTTATAGAAATTTCGTCCTCAAAATTTACCCTGTGTAACTAAGTCCGGATAAGACCCTCACATCTGACTCTCCACCTATCATGTAGTACTTTTTTCAATAGCTCTGATCCCCAGACAACCTTGACCAACATTATCTCCTTTTTCTCTTAGCTGCTTCATCTGTTAATCCTCAATCCTCCGCGGTAACACCTCATAAGTTAGGCTATCTCTCAATGGTACATTATCAAGCTCAATGGCATGGGTAGGATCATGGACATATTTCCGAAGTTGAGAGACATGAAAAACACCATGGAGATTAGAAAGAAATGGTGGTAAGGCTATTCAAGAATTTGGTAGGGGCCAATAAAATGTGGAGTAAGTTTTTCTTGACTTCATTACCCGACTAACCCAAGTTGTTGGAGTAACTCGCAAGAACACATGATCGCCTTCCTAAAATTTGAGAGTTTTCCTTCTCTTGTTATAGTAACTTTGTTGCCTTCTCTGGACTGCTCTCATCTTCTCCTGAATCATCCTAACCTTCTTAGTAGTCTGCTGCACAATATCGGGCCCTAACACAATGTTCTCATCGGTCTCATACCAACACAAAAGGGTTCTACACCTTCTACCATACAGAGCTTTATAGGGTGTCATTAGGGGTGTAAACGAGTCGAGTCGAGCCGAGCACTTGAAACTTGAGCTTGGTTAATATAAAGTTTGGGCTTGACTTATTTATTTAATTGAGCCAAACCAAAAGCTTGAGCTTGACTTATTAAGCTAATTTATAACTTAACTATTTTTGTATATTTATGAAAAAATTCTCAAATTATTTTTAAAGTTTATTTAGTTAATAAAGATTTTAATATTATGTGACAATCTATAAATAAAAATATGTATTTAACATATGGTATGTGAAATTCAAAAATATTAATCATCTCTCAACTAAAAGAAATAAAATATAAAAAAAATATTAATTTTGATTTCCTAAAATAGTACTCTCATTACTAGAGAATATTGAAATTCTTTTTACTAAACACTCACACATTACATTTTAATTGAACATGTTTAAATTTCTTTTAAAAATTACATTTTCCTACCAATGTGATGTTGGTCGAGTGGAGGTGACATACGAATTAGGTACGGAGAGGAAAATATTGAGAAACAAATATACAAACACAGTTGGAGATTTACAAATGAGGGGGAGAGATTTGACGAAGGAAGAGACATGCCTATTCCCAATCAGCATATATATAATTACTAATTTATTTGAATCATGGTGACAATAAGAATTCTAAAACGATGTACAATATACGCGAACGAAAATCGAAACGTGCTTCTTCACACGGTACCTAGAAAAATGGTTTGAACAAAATGTCGCAGCCCACTATAGCATCTTTTTAAAATTCAATGAATTACATAATAAAAATAACACGAAAAATAATATATAAATTGAAAAAGATAGTTATACCCTCAAATGAGCTATTTACGAGCCGTTAACATCGAGTCTGTAAGGCTTGGGCTTGGCTCATTTAAATAATCGAGTTCATCTCAAGTTTGAGTTTGTTTATTTAATTAAACAAACAAGCTTGACCGAGCATTTAACGAGCCGAGCTTGAATAGTTCACGAATAGCTCGACTCATTTACACCTCTAGGTGTCATCTGAATACTAAACTAGAAAATATTGTTGCAGGTAAACTTTATAAGATGTAAAAACCAATCTCAGTCACCATCCTGCTCTAACAGGCCCGACCCAACATACATCGAGGCCTAAAACGAATTTTGAGTGAGGCCTTTTAAAAGTTAATAAAAGTATTTTATTTAAAAAATTTGTTGTAATTTTTTTACATATTTAATGCAAAATTATTATGGTTGATGTAAATATTTGTTTTGTGTGCATGTAACCATACTTAAGAGAAGGGAGAAAAATATATTACAAATTTAACTTGTGTTCTACGTTTTTTAAGCATATAGATAACAAAACAAATACAAACAAAATAGATTTTAATATTGAAAATACAGTAGTAAAAGAGCATCTTCAATTTTCACGGATCTCAAAGGACATAATTTATTTAATAAAAATCAAACACCCTAAAAATCACTTTATTTAATTATAGATTAATTAATTACATTTTTTGAGGCCTAAAACTCATACAAAATTTGAGATTATTTTGGAGGCCTAAAGCTGCTGCTTTAGCAGCTTGCCCCTAAGGCCGGCCCTGGCTCTACACACACACACACACACACACCCAACATGTCTTCTAAAGATTGGATTGTTCGCTCGAACTAATCGTTCGTTTGTGGGTGATAAACTGAACTCAATCTAAGCTTAGTTCCCAAAGCCTCATGCAAGCTACCCTAAAATCTAGAGTTAAACCCAGGGTCCCTATCAGAACGTTAGGGTGAATCAGGGAATATCTCTCTCAATCATTGTGTGATCATTGTCGCCTATAGGAAGGCGATAGGTCAGCTAGGAGGAGCACGTTCTAAGGGCGCGTAGGTAGGTGAGCCTATGCGGGAACCTAGGGTCGTTATGGCTAGGGCCATGTGTCCTGGAAGCATAACAAGTGTGACCCTCCCCCTTCGGTTGGTTAAACGCGTCTCTTCAATGTGAGATTGAGTATATTCCATTCTGTAAAATTACCAATATTGAGTTGTTATTAACTTGTAGTCTTGTGGTCCGATCGACTGTAAGATCTCCTATGTGACGTTTCCTGTTGTAAAGGTACTCAATCGAGCACCTGAGACTTCTAATCTTCGGCCGGTCAATTCGGTACAGTCTATAGACAAATGTTGGTTCTTGTCGGTCAATCTTAATATAGAAGGATTATTTAATACACATAATTGATGCTATTTTTTTGTACAATAAATATTAATGAATTGGAAAAGAAAAAAAAATGACCTTAAAACATAAAACAATCACCAACTCAACCATAAAGAGTATTACAAAGGAAAATATACATAGATCACTCATGCTCAAATATATGTATATCTTAGCAAGTTAATTAGAGAACTATAGACTTCCTCCTACCTTCAAATATAAAGGAAACAGTACAAAGAGGAAAGATATGAAACTCTACAGCCATGGCACCTTTGTAGGAAAATGCATTTGGAGGGAGTTTCGGTGGAAATTTTGGCTTCTTGGTTTAAATTAAGCGTGAATACATTAGAAGAACCACAAGCATGAACTGTGACGTCGGAAAGGGAAGGAGAGAGGTCTGAGAATCGTGCATAATGCAGAGTCGGTGAATGGATGAATGAATGGAGTCAACAGTTTCATTAAGTTAACAATGGACATTTACCCAAACGCCCCTACTTGACTAGGTCACCCGTAAAGGAAGCAGAGATTTTATAAAATAAGGTGGTAAAATAAAGAGCTACCTTTCGTTGCTGGTGGAAATAATGAGCAATCTAGTACTCAAAGGAGAATAATTTGGCTTTTCCTGCAAATGAAACGAACCTTTCTTCAAAGTCATTGAATTTGACCCCTCGAGGATTTTCCATGAACCTCCCCCCCGTCATTTTTGTTAATTACTTGCATACATAGTCAATGACTTCATATAATATATTCAGCATTCGTACTGCCCGCGGGATTCTCTGTCTAGTGCAGATGGCTTATGCAAAAATGTCTTTGAAGAAGAGACAGCGTAAAGTATTGTTTCAAAGGAATAGTCCTTCTCACTATAGTATCAAGGTGATTTGTTACTTTCCCAAGATAAAATTACAATAAGGATCCTTTCATCAATACTACCTATATTCTCTAATATAAGAAGAAAAAAACTAAAATCACAAAAACCAATTAAGCTTATTTAATAATATAAAATTGAAATGTTATTCTAAATATATCTCTAACATTAAATAGAGTACATTTATAGGAAAAATATGAGTTTATAGTAAAAATACATCTCAAATTAAATAGGGGGTATAAAAGAAATTCTAGCAATTAATGCATTTTCAAATAAGTTTATTTTTTTCTTCAAAAAAAAATTATTTTTCTTATAATTAGGATAAAAAAATATACCAAAAATTTTCTTACAATAATGACAGGAGGTAGTGTTATGCAACGGAGAACCCAGAACGACCATAATGGGTTGCTTGCTTATATTAATTGTCTTAGGTTGGATGTAGCTTACAACACCTCCTTTTTTCCAATACCATCCCCTAGTGTTCCGAAAACTAGTTTCGAAATGCTTTTTAATACTTTCCGAAAGCTAGTTTCCGGGAGAAAAGCATTCTGAAAAGGAACACTAGGGAGTGTTGTTAGGGAAAAAACGGAGCTGTGTAAGTAATTCTATCTTAGGTTTGGGTAGCACATCAAGATGTGAAACAGACTCGTAATGTAAAGAAAAGTGCTACCCATATCCCATTTTTCTACCCACATCCTCCCCCATTTTTCTATTAAATTTACCCTAATACCTTCACTCCCCTCACACCCCTCACCACATTTCTCTCTCTTCACACATAATCTCACTCCCCTCCCCTATGCCACCTCCTGACCCGGTGCCAACCTCTTCCCACCCACTTTTTTTTACTTCTTCTCCAAAAACTAGTATCCAAAAGCAACAAAAAAAAAAATTATCTTTTAAAAACTAAATTTTGTAAGCAAATTTTTGTCTCCCAGAAAACTAGTTTTCAAAATGTGCAAAACAATGATTTCAGAAAGCCAATTTTTTTATTTTTAAAAATTAATTTCCGGAAGGTAAATCCGGAAACTAGTTACTAATTTTTTTGCTATTATCAAGTAGTTTTCTTATAAGAAAAAAAAAAACTAAAAAGCGACGATCCAAGAGGGCTAGGAAATGGGCGGAGCCGGGGGAGCGGGTGGTGAGAGGGTCCAAGGACGAGGAAGGGAGAGCAGTATTTTAGGGATTTCAAATAAAAAGGGAAGGGATGCGGGTAGGAAAAAAGGTGCAGGTACCACTCCCCTAACGTAAATGAAAGTGGCCCAAGTTGTTTATGATGAGAACCAAGCCCAATGTTGAAGAAGAGTTTTTAACGTTGATGATTTAACATTGACCCAAAAGAAAAAGGTTGATGATTTAACATGACCAAAAAAACAAATAACGTTGATGATTTAGTCCTGAAAGTTTTAGTAATAAAAAATAAATCTTTTTATTTTTAAAGTGAGAATATATTTCTTGAAAATACAGGGATTTGAGAAAATAAGTGACAATATAAAATAAAAAACATGATTTAGGAACAACTAAAATAAAATAAAAGACAGTGACTATACGTATTCTTTGACAATGTTCAATTTTTTGGTTAGTATTAAACAAACATCCTATATCATATTCAATACTAATCTTCGAATTTTAATTTTTATACTGATATGATTTGATCTTCAAACAAGCCCGTACATGAAGTCACAAGGCAAAATCCCCATAAAACAACTTCCCGTAGATCACACAAGAATATGTGCATTTTATTATAATTAAAAAATGTAGTGCAGCTTTCAACAAGTAATAGCATTATTGCATTACTTAAGAAACTGCAATTACCAATTGAATCAGATGTAAGTAAAACTCAAATATATAAATTGACACCAGATAGAATGGGCCTGTCCGTAAACTGGAAAAGCAAAGCACCAGGCACGGACGGCAGGAACTCCCAGAATCACAGTCTAATCATCTTGCTTGAAGAATGATGAATGATAACTGTGTTCACCATTGAGTATGAACATCCATATAAGTCTACGAATAACGTCTGAAAATTATACAACAAAAACCGAAAAGCTGTGGATCACTTCGATCCAATTGTGACACCAAAAGACAATAGAGATCATCTGGGTCAGGCTTACAAAATCAAAAGAGTTATGTAAGAGTGTACTTTCATCAATCTTCATTTTAATATCTCAAGCCTATTGCATCATCAGTTGCACCAACTTCTCTGTGCTGTGCATTGTCATCTAACATCCCTTTTTTGTTTACAATCCTCGTTTTACATTTCTGCTCTACAAGGCTTTGAAGCATCCTCTCTCCTATTCCAAATGCATGTTCTGCAGGTGAACTGAGCTGTGGATGTGTGTCTTCCTCAGGGTTTCTAAACATCACCTGCCACCTCATTAGCTTCTGTTTCTATCTGAAGGAGGTCTAAAGGAGTAGCTGCTGGATCCAACTCTCGGCAACCCTTTGGTGCATTATGAGCTTCTTGGCCAGTAAGCAAGTAATTAGGAACCTGATGAGAGAATCGAAACATCTCCTCTTTAAGAATCCTCCTAACCTCGTAATTGTCCGTGTGCCTTTGAAATACTGTCCTAAAGCCAGGAACCTTAAGAAGGGGAGTAACTAATATACCTTGCTCTTCACTGAAATCTTCAAGCACCTCCACCATATCATACTTGTGTATCACTTCATCTGGAGTCTGTTCATTCCACTCAGGAGACCAGTTTCTATAAAGAGCCCAGACTTCCCCCTTTCCTGGAAAGATGCGAACAGCTCCTCTGGTGCCTTTTGTCCACCTAACCTTGTGTGAAAATGAATTTAGTGATTCAGTTATTACATGCTTGCCAGTCCTGAAATCCCCACAAGTTTTATAAAAACCAGAACCTACCCAATCTATTGGGCCCAATTCACTGTTGCTTCGAGAGTTAAGCCAACTGATCCGCATCCTAAATGGCTCTATGGAGATCACCTTGTGAATTTTAGCATAGTATCTAGGCATTCCATCGTCATCATCATAAGCAGCCCAGACCTGGTCCTCTGCAAAGGAATTTTCAGCTCTATCCAAGTCAAAATTGTGAAAATCAGGGTCCGGAACATTGATTGTAACATAGGCTTGGCTCTTCTTAACTGTGTCATCAGATGTGACAGGTAAAGAATCAATGTCAAGATGTCTATTACCATTAACAGGGGACTCTCTACCTGGTAAAGTTGTTTTGTCATTATATGTGCTCTTGTGTCTCTTATTCTCTTTGTCCTTGTTGATAATCTTAGCTTCAGCCATTAACCTCCATTCCTGAAGTTTCTTACGAATTTCATTCCGTGACTTATCCATCAACATGTTTCGTAATTCAAACGCTGATAACTCCCGTGTGCTGTAATGCTTGCGAGCAAGACCTGAAAAACCGAAATTCCTTTCTGTTTCCAGGTTAAAACTGCCCAAACCTGCTGCTCCAGGTCCCATAGCCATATGATTTGCCATATATCCTTGATAACCATTCATGCGAATATCATCTGTCCTCCTTTTTTTCATAGGTTTTTCAACTTTATGAAAAGAACCATCAGTCCTCTTAGACATTTGACCCCTCTCCCATTCAGAAATTGATGGTGCACCCTCTCTCCTCACCTTCTCACTTGCCTGCTGCACAACACTTGCAGCTTGAGCAGCAACAGATGATGATCCATCTGTGCTACCATAACCAGCCATTCTGGAGTCAGAACCATACCGAAATTTTGTATTATTACTTCCAGCATGATGCCGAGAATTCTGATGCTGTTGATGGGAGGACCAATTTGATGGCTTGAAAACATTGGGAGGAGGACCCCTCTCTACAGCCACAAAAGCTTCATTACAGTTGGGACATAAAAGGGTGTGATTCAAATAAATTCTGAGATATTCATAATGTGTCCTGCACCGATTACAGATAGTCCAAAAGGTTTCAGCCTTTTTATGTGGAGGAGGAACCGAAGTTGCAGGTGCCCGAGCATTATTATTTCCGGCCCTCACATTTGAAGTTGCATTCTTTTTATAATTATAATAACCATTACTGGGTGCATTAGATTGAGAGCCAACATGGTTGGGAGTATTATGTTGGTAACCTTTCAAACTCCTCTTCTGGTTATATTCAAGTCTCTTAGTCTTATCTGATAGCAAACTCCATGCCTCTGAAACCAACTTAAATGCACCCTCTGCACCTAAAGACTTATTTTTGTCAGGGTGAAGGGTGAGAGCCAGCTTCCTGTACTGCTTTCTAACTGTCTCTTCATCAGCAAAGGGACTCACTCCAAGTATACCATACCAATCCATTTCTCCACTTACTTTATTTTCAGCAGAGATATAAATATCAAGAGTTGTCAAAAACTGGGAAAGATCCTCCAAATCAGGATACAGATTTTGAGCCTTGAGAGCAAACTTCTTTGCACCAATATATTCCCTTTCAGAAAATTTCCTCTCTGCTATTGCTTTGGCCCTAACTGCCTCGTCTTTATTGCACTCCATCATTTTCTGGTGGTCTCAAGCCTCAACTCTTGCCCCTTACTCTTGTACCTGAACCAATGGAGAAACAAGCTGAGACGTTCCGCTAAAGCTCTTAAGATTTAGGTGGGTGGAGCAACAATTATAAGTAAACCAGCTTTGCAAAGTATGTATCAGTTATCACATATAAATATTCAAAGCTATTACAGAAAAAGACTATGATTTATGACATTATGTGAGCATCTTGTAAAGAATTTTCATTTTTAATAGTTAAACTTGGATCTCTTGCATTGAGCTATCATAAAAAATCTCTATGGTCACCTGTATGAAACAACATAAATTACGTGTGTCAAAGAGAGACAAGATGTTAGTTCAAGTGTCATTGTCATCAAACTGAAAGATCATAGTAAGTCAACATAAATGCAAACGAATAAAAATGAGGAGAAATATTAAGACATGTCCCTCACATGTAGCCTTAAATCCTACAGTTTACAGATATGGACATGATCTCTAACCAGGCCATGAGACTACCTAAATTAATATTGCAATGTGATTTCATGGAAACAAGTTATGAAGAAATAATATTGCCAATGCCAGCACTTGCTTTCTATCAGGCAATCCTCGATCCTTAATCATAATTCCTGTGGAACTTACGTAAAAAGAGACTTTGCAATTAAGCCAGCATATCAATGCACAGAACTGATGTAGCACTGACCTATAGTTACAAAGCCTGATCAAATAATTAGGTACCCTTTTTAAAGAGCAGAAAAGGCACACATGGGTGAATGTTTAAGACATGTTTTACACAAGTTCCTCTTGAGAGCAGCACAACAAGGTCTGAGCAATTCAATATTTACTTGCAATAAAAATAGCAGATATCATTCGGTAGGCACTGGGGAAGTTATAGAGTAGCTTTCTCAACTTACCGCCTAGGATAAGGCCCATAGTTAATTTTCCTATGACAAAAGATTCCTTTCCAATCCTATAAATGTACCCAAACGAAAACATTTACGTGGCATGATCCATTTACTACACAATTCTGTATTTTCATCAGTACAGTGAAAAGAGAAACAAACAGAGAACATTGTACAATGCTTAGTAGTGTTTTTAATGAGTTTAATAACTACATATTGACAATGTAAATAAATTTTATGACTATCTTGCCACAATGTAAATAGATTTTAAGAAATAATATTATGATATGATCACAGGGTGAAATACAATTAGACATCTGTGTAAAACTTGTTTATATTGTCAGTATAAAGATATTAAACTCGTTTTCAATTGTTCTCTGTAACATTATGTTTTTTTTAAGGTATAGCAGTAAAGCAATCCACATATATAAGAAGAATAACATACTCAAACACAGACCGGGTTAACGTGCTTTTAACTTTTAAGCGTGTATTAGATTAGATTAGATTATAAGTCTATGAAGTGGAGGACAGATCCACATAAAAATGAACTGCTAGCTGCCACAAATCATATAAGTATTACATGTTTACCCAACCAAGATGCAACTAGCAGCACCTTTCCAGTCTCATAACCACAAGAACACGGTAAATAAATGTCATTCAGCGATCAATTATTATTTGCAAACTCCACTCAATATACACTCACACGGTACAGTTAGAAAAAAAAGTACCATATTTCATGACCTCAGCAGCTCGCATGAACTAATCCCAAATCAAAAGTACCAACTTTGAATCGTCATTATTATTAATAACAATATATATATATATATATATATATATATATATATATATATATATATATATATAATTGAATTGTCTACACGAACCCAAAATCTCCCAAATAATCCCATTGATATGAAATTCACGCAAAACAAAAGAATCAAAATTCAGTACAGAAATATTCTCTTCTCACGGCGCGAACACTTGCAAGCGAAGCTTAGTATGAAAAAATAGACAAGAAAAGCAAACAAAAAAAATTGAGAGAAAGAAGTGCGAAATGTTCGGAAATCAACCTCTACGTTTTTGGGACACCGAATTTCGAAGTCAACAGAATCCCGCCACGGATCTACCGGGGCTGCGCATTTCAAAACAACCTACAACTGTCGAAATTCGCAAATTCAGTGCAATTCAGCTCCTCAATCTGAAAAGTGGAAACCCTAGAGTTGGGAAAGTTTCGAATCAAACGAACAGTTCAATAGCAAAGACATGACAATAGGTGTTGGCGTGCAGTGGAGATGATGAATGAGTGGAATTACCTGATTGGAGAAAAGGCTGTGACGTTGAGAAATTTGAATCTGAGAATACCGTCACCATGTACAGTGACCCATCTGTCAAAGCCCTCACAAACTGTGAAGAATCTAATTTGCCCCAATTTACCGGTGCTTTGCTGGTTAAGGTTTTTCTTTTTCTTGTCTATTTTTTTTTCCTCTTTTTTTTTTTTTCTGACCCAATGATAGCTTTTTATAATGGACTGGGACCCAAAATCCTTAACTAGGGTTAAATTTTAACTCATGGTCTTTAAATTTTGGATTCCAGGATATGCTAAAAGTATTTTAAGTGAATTTTTTGGGTTCAACTTTTACATTGAGATGAAAAGGTTCAGGGTAAAATATGTCAAGTAATTTGAATAGATTGGATTCAAAAACATGATGAAATGTATAAATTGGATTTATGAAGGTTAAATTTAAGTTTTCAATATGACTTAATCTAATTTGATTTTTTTTTTTAATATTTTGACACTTCTTTTCTTACCAACTTGAAATGAAGTTTATATGTACTCAATCTAAAATGTAATATATTTTATATTTTATATCTTAAATTAAAAATTTAAGAAATTCTTGTATGAATCTAGTGCACCAAGTTAGGTATGTAGTTTACTAAACTACGGCAACTTCTACCATGGACCAGTTTGATAAGTGGTACCACGGTGAATCATGACTTTTCACCATTAGATTCATTTGTTCCTACAATAGTTAGATAGACCCTCACACACTTTATTATTCCTCCAAACCCTAATTTCCTCTTCTATGAATCGGCGCCGTTGTACCTAACAAGTGAAGCAGAGGTGGTTCATTGCATCTGATCTCCCTGCGTCGGCGTCTCATCATCTCCACCACGAACTCCACTGATCTCGCAACAGAGCCATCGCTGGAGAACGGGAAATCGAAGGCATCGTCACCAAATGGAATCTGGTCACTGTATCCTGATTTCACAAGCGGCTTCGAGGCATTCTTTGAGATCAGGATGACATTTCAAATGCTGATCCTCCTCGGTGCGAAGATTTCGCGCCCGATCGGCGTTTCCACTCACATGGTGGTCGATGTTGCATCTCATCTCCCTCACCATGAAGCTGCTAAAGAATGAAGAGGGAAGTAGGGGAGGCACACAGTGGCAAGATGGAAGCCGTGCGTGCAGTGCTCCGGTGGCTGGGTTGCGAATAGTCCCACATGGTGCGGCGGTGTAGCTGTGCGGGACTGGATTTTGGGTCGATGTGAGGTCGAAATAGTTAAGGGAGGTTGGATCGCGAGATTGTGGGGGTGGGGACAAGGTTTTCGATGGCAGAGAGAAACGATGGAGAGTGGAGAGAGATATGGGAGATAGAGGGAGAAAGGAACCTGAGACCGGAGGGAGAGGAGGACGAGGCGAGTGGCCGCACTGGAAGACTTGCGGTGGGGAGAGGGAGAAAGGAAGAGAGGGGAAAAGAGAAAAACTTTGGTGGATATGGTGCAGGATATTACTGTGGGGATGGGATTGATCAACGATGAAAACTAATGGTTCACCGTGGTATTACCTATAAAACTTGGCCACGGTAGAAGTTGCCACTAAACTACTCCTTCCATTCATTTTTCTAGTGCCAATGAATTATTTCACAATATTTGTCATTTTTTATTATCAAATTTTCAAGTGTTATCCTTATCTATTTTTCTAGGTCTTTAGGTTGTGCAACATCACCCAAGAATAAATGAATTGGATTAGGCCAGGTATTCAAGTCCCTATCTTTGAATTTTCCTGATAGACCAGTCCCCGACTCGAGGTCTCCCGTAAATCAAACCTTTGAAACCCTTCTCCTCTCGTCCCACCCTTCGGTCATCCAGCCCTTGATGCTCTTATTTCCCTCTCACCCTTCCATTCCCCGACAGAAAAGCCCATGACATGACCCACTCCTTGAGAACCATCATGCTCTCCCTCTGAAACCTCCATGACCCTTTTATCTACTAGTTCAAGTCCCACCCTCCCCCTCCCCACTACACAATTTGTGATTCATTCTAGGACTAGACCCTATATTTTCCCTCTCAACTCTACTTTCGAGGGATTTTATCTCCCATTCATGTGCATTCTCCTTCTCCACCATGTGCTTCTTATGGAAGGATTTTCGAGGCACACAGGTAACACTATTTTGTATCCCAATATTACGAACCTCCAAGTACCCCCGATGGGAGGTATCTTCTTTATTTTAAAGCTACAAATAGGTTGGTGAGCATGGTGATGGTGAGGATGTTGTTGTTAGCCTTGGAAGTAAGCTTGTTGATAAGGTTGTTGCTAGACTGGCTTCCAAAACATGATAAAATGTATAAAGTGGATTTTCGAAGGTTAAATTTAGGCTAAAGTAAACTTTTGATCACTTATCTTTATTTTAAGTTCTAATTTAGTCTTTTTTTCTTATGAAATGGTCTCTTATGTTACAAAATTATATCAATGCGGTCTCTCTTTTATTTTTTGTTTCAAAAATATTTTGCAAAAGTTATCCCAGTATAGTCTCATTCTTTATTTCAAAGTGGTCTCTTATTTTGCAAAAGTTGTACCAATGCGGTCATCTCCGTTCCACAATATAAACGGAAAGGACCACATTGGTATCACTTTGCAAATAGGGGCCATTTTAGAACAAAAAAATAAAAGAGAGACCAAATTGAAACCTAAAATAAAGATAAGGGACTAAAAGTATAGTTTAACCTTAAATTTAAGTTTTAAACATGACTTTTTATAATTTGATTTATTTTAGATATTTTGAAACTTCTTTTATTATATTATTTTTTACACATATATTGTTTTTCTATTTTTTTATTTAAATCGTATTTTTTGTCTTTATCTCTCTCTATACACTTTTTTTTTTGTTGCTAATTGTTATATCTCAATTTTGTCCACACGTCTTGATTTGTTTTTATCTATTATTTTACTGTCAGATTGAAATGATAAAATAAATTGTTGCTTGGGCCATTTTTTTTTTTGCTAAGTTCTGGTTTTAATCCTTTGGGACTAGTTTAGGCCCAATGACTGAGATATAAACCAATAGTCCATACAAAAAATTCTACCATAAGTCCAAAATACAAACACAAGCCTAAAATGCAATACAGTCCAATATAGTCCATTACAGTCCAAATCAAGCCCAAAAATCCCAAAATCAAAAAAAAAGAAAAAAGGCAAAGCAAAGGAAAAGCAGAACAGAACAAAAAAGAAAAAGCAAAAACAAAAAAAAACAAAATAGCAAAAGCAACGCAGGAACGTTGCATGTATCCTGACCACAACAACCAACAACAACAGAGGCAGGGGCAGAAGCATTTTGGGAATGGGTCCAATATGCTTTCTTCGTGTTCCTTTGTTTCTTTCCATTTCTTCTCCAACCAAGCAGCTTTGCAGGCACCACCCAGAACCATCAGCCCTCCTCTGCATCACCAACCATACTGCATTGACCAATACAAGGGTCAAGAACCATTGTCCTATTGGAGCCATTTGCTTTATAAATGCAACAAATGAACAACAAGGAAAGTGGGAGAATTCTTGACCTTTTTACCGCAATCAAGAATTAGGGGCTCCACCTGAAGCCCTAATTCACCAAGTCAAAAAAACAACAAAATGTAAGCAAAAAAGCGAAGCAAAAACGGCAGAAGAAGAAAAAGAAGAACAGAAACGAAGAAGAAGAAAGGGAAGAAAAAAGAAGGTTAGCCTCGCCTCTCTCTCTTCCCAGCCCACGCCCTCCACCTCCCAGGCTGCGTTCCCCTGCTTCTTGATCGTGCGTCAGCGACAGGACCTGATGGCTACGGCGGCCGCCCTTTTCTCCTTTCTTGTCCGCCTCCCCTTTCCCCTTTCAAGTCCATCTCCTCTTCTCTTCTCCCACGATTTCTCCTCTCTCCTTTTTTTCCTCACTCTCCTCTCCTCTTCACGATCTCCCCCAGTTCCTTTCCCTCCTTCTTCTCTGCTCGCGGCGCCAAGTAATCAAGTGCGGTGTGCCCCTTTTCCCCTTCTTCTTCTCGCCTTCCTTCTCTCTCTTTCTCTCATCAACTCTCTTTCTCCCTCTGCCTTCATCTTTTCTTTTTTCCCCTGTTTCTTTCTTTCATTTTAACCTAATAGATTCGGATTTTGCTTTGTGGGCTCGTTGCCCATTTTGTTCTCGCTTCTTTTACTTTAATTTTTTTCTTCTTTTGTTTTTTTCTTTGTTTTGTTTTGTTATGGGCTTCAGCCCTATTTTTTTTTTTACGCTACTCACCCCTTTTGTTTCTTTTCTTTCCCTTTTTTTCTTCTATTCAGTCCCTTTTTATTTTTTGGGCTTCAGCCCACTTTTGTTTTTTTTTTCTTTCATTTGCCAAACCTTTTTTTTTGTAGTTAGTCCTTTTTTAAATATTGGGCTTTAGCCCATTTTTTCTTTATCATTTATTTAATGAACATGGATGCTTTTTTTTTAACTAGTCAAACTAGTACAACTTTATTCAACTAAATTTCACATACAAGTTTTGAGACCCTATTTTTCTTGAAAATCACATGATAAAAGTCATGAAAATTAATTTACTAGTAATGATTACTCGATATTGCTTCCCGTTTAGTCATTGCGAATATCTTAATTTTCTAAACAAAATGGGTTATTAGTGAGGATCACTCTTGATTACTTCTTATTTGGTCCCCATGAAAACCTATCTTCTTCATAAAAATAAAATTAATTTTTTTTTACTAGTAATGATCACTCAAGATTGCTTCTCGTTTGATCATTACGAACACCGTTAATTTTATAAACAAAAAAGGTTGTTAGTGAGAGCCACTCTTGATTGCTTCTTGTTTGGTCCCTACAAAACCTACCTTTTTTTCAATCAAAAAATATACAATTAAAATCAACCAATACGCAACTATTTTCTAACCAAGAACTACGTTGCCTTTGATTTCTCCACTCAAGACTGAGATACGTAGGAGCAGAGCCCACTCTGCCAAGCAAAATAAACGACTTTTATTAAGTCCTCTTTTTTTTTATCTTGGTTAAATTTTTTTTTAAAATAAAAGGGAAATAAATATTTTTTTAGAAGTTAATAAATTTTGCACAATTAATTAGAGGTAACCTTTTTCGAAAGGAGTAGGGTGCTAATACCTTCCCTACACATAATCGACTTCCGAACCCAAATCTGGTCTCAATGACCACTTTTCTTCAAAAAAGGTTTTTCCAATATTTTTCCTTCGAAAATAAATTATTGGTGGCGGCTCCATTAAACTCGAATAAATCCCTCCGGATTTTTCGGTCGCTACACTAATCCACTGTAATTAGGCATTTGACTCTCCAGTGGGCGTTCTAGGGTATCCCCACAAACTTAGGTCTTTTGGACCCGCTATAGGATTAATTCTCGAGTCGACAGTGTGACGTCCGAATTTTTATACATGAGGTTAGGCTGCCTCCCAAATATGCGACTCTAGGAATCGAACTTTGGTTTTTTTCCTGGGCTCTCTCTAAACACTCAAAGGAGTGTTAAAACAATCCTTTTCCAATTTGAATTGGCCCAACTTGAAATTAAGTTGATATGTCTAATACTAACTCAGCCTAAAATACAATATATTTATATCTTATATTAAAAATTTAAGAAATTTTCGCAAAAATCTAATACTCCCAAGTTAGGTATGTAGTACTAGTTTACTAAACTACTCATTCCATTAATTTTTCTAGATTTTATTTTATTTCATACTATTTATTATTTTAGATTCTTAATGATGTAATTCTATCTGTCATTTTTATTATCAATTTTCAAGTGTTATCCTTATTTAATTATTTTTTGCTCTAAAAAAGTCCCTATTTAATTATTATTTTTTAATGTTTTGACTTGATTCTTTTTTACTTAGAAAACCTCCCAACTAATTTTATTGTTTTGTCTTTTATAGTTATTACATTTTTGCCCTATTTCTTATGTTATAGGATTTTTAAAAGTTTACTAGTTAATTTTATCCGCACAACCTTTCGATTCTATTAGGGTGCACACGAGGAAAGTTGGGTCAGGTTCTATAAAAAAGGCAATCAAAATCGAGGTGAACAATACATGTTGGGTAGCATCGATTTAAAGGCTTTTAGGCTGTGCAACCTTACCCAATTATAAATGGATTGGATTAGGTCAGGTAATCGAGTCCTCGTGTTTGAATGCTCCCGAGAGACCAATCCCAAACTCGGGGTCTCTCGCAAACCAAACCTTTGAAACCCCTCTCCTCTCATTCCCTCCTTCTGTCATCCACCCCTTTATGCTATCATTCTCCTCTCACACTTCCATTCCTCTCAAAAGAAAGCCCAGGACATGTCCCACGCCTTAAGAACCATCACACTCTCCCTCTTAAACCTCCACGACCCTCTTATCCACTTGTTTAAGTCCCACCCTTCCCCTCCCCACTACACGGTCTCTAACTTGACCTACAGCTAGACCCTAGACTTTGCCTCTCGACTCTACATTCAAGGGTTTTTTCTCCCACTCATGTGCATTCTCCTTCTCCACCATGTGCTTCCTATGGAAGTAATTTCCAACTGCACCAATGAAAACAACCAAAACGAGATCATTTTGTATCCCAAGATTATGAACTCCCCCAAGTAACCCTAGTGAGAGGTGTCTCATTTGTTTCAAAGCTACAAATAGGGTGGTGAGCATGATGATGGTGAGGTGGTTCTTGTTAGCCTGGGAAATGGGCTTGTAGGTTAGGTCAAGGAAGGATTGAAGATGGAAACGTTAGGTGAGGTGATGGTTCTTGTTAGGCTGGAGACAGTCGCACAAGGTGAGGGGTGAAGGGTTAGGGCTCAATTTGTGCCTTTGTGAACGTTTGAGTAAGGACATTAGGATAGACATGAGTCCAGGCCGCTAGAATTAAGGAGCTTTTTTAAGTATATAATCTCATTAAGCTGGGTATTTCAGGTATGAAAGTGTTAAACTCGATACTCGATCCAAATTAATTAGATTCACACAAAGACAAACCAAGTGAACACGAGTAACCAATCTAATCTTCTTTTTTTGTTTTACTTGACTTGACCGGGTCGACCCAACCCACAATTACCCCTAATTTCTACATGCATAGCCATGAAGTACTAAGTTGTTCTTTTAATACGAACGGGAAAGGAAAGGCCTAAATCAATTAAAAGACCACTTGGGAAAGGAAAAATCCCATACTATCTTACCATGAGGATAAGTATTAAGGGATTGGAATGAAACATCAAAACGCGAAAAATGAATTACTATGACTCAATGCTATTAAATCTCAATCGGCCATACCATGAACCAAGCCCATGATCAGTCTAATCAACTTATCTTATCAGTTATGACATTGAATCGACCCTAACATCGGTAAACCGGCTAGAACCGATAAAACTCGCTTGAATTGAATTGAGTCGCACGAAGAAGGATGAGAAGCACGGACGCAGAGTGTTCAAATATAAAAAGTGCCCAACACACGATTCAAATCGTCACACCTTCATATTAAGGAAAAGTACGCAAACCACCAGGCTATAACATCTCTCTGATATAATTGTGCGAAATTCATAACTTATACATTTGTTACGACGTGAAGTATTCATAAAATGTTGTAATTGTGATTCGATCCGGTACCTGTGTGCTGAGGTAAAAAATTAAGACCACCACACCACCATGTTTTCTAGATGCTTGCATGTGAAATTTATAATTAAAAGATAATTGATTATGAATATGCGAGATTTCTTAGTTTTTTAATATATATCAGTTCATGCGGTTCAACTAGTGACCTACTGGTTTGACTAGTGATCCATTGACTACGTGCCATGACCAAGTCAGTTTTTTTTTTTTTTTTGTGTATAAAAGGGCCAAGCCCAAACACTATTACTGCTCAATCAAAACATCTCGGGGGTATCTGAACCCCATACACACCACCTAAGACCAAAACATTAAGACCTAGGGGGAATTTAAGTAATGAACACCCAATGCCTGAGAAGTACCCCACTTGGCCAGCCAATCAGCATAGCCATTGGCTTCCCTACTTGTGTTTTATAACGTCGTTTTTATTAGTAATCTACATATAGATTTTCCTTACGATAAGAAAGCCAAAACTTCATTTGGGGTGGTGATGATAAGCAAAGAAAGTGCCACCTTTAGGGGTGTTTATTGGTATGGATCTACCTAATCAGCTAAAGAAACTAAACTAAATCAGTTAGATTAATTATATTTCGTTTGGTTTTATGTTCAAGTACAACCCGAACCATATTAGTAAAACTCAACCTCTATTGATCCAATTATCAGATTCCAGGTCATTTTAATGTGATGGCTTAATATGACCCGAAAGCTTGGTTGTTTTTTAAAATTTTATTTAGAGGAAAGACGACGTCATGAATAAACCACATTTCACCATTTATTTCTCGACTTCTATTTGACAGTATACTTTGCTTTATAATTTTTACATTCTGTTTTAATCTTATTTGCTTATAGAACTATAATTATATACTAGACACATCTTACTCTTTTAATTTCCAATTCTAATGAAGTGTCAGATTATTGTTATAAATGTACCCTGCTATTTGCTCCTTTCACTATGTTATTTCTTCCCTTTTTTTAAAAGATTTATATGTCTGAAAAGGTTAGTACTTAGAATGGGTGGACTTCGTGCCCAAGATTGGAGGGATGATTTTGAGGCCAATGGGACATGGCGTTGAGATGAGACATGTTTAGCACGTGGTAGAACCTGTTGTGTGTGTGTTTATTCAATACTCATTTCAGATGGTGTAAAAAATGTTATGTACACATATCTACAGAGGAAATGAATATTGCTATAAAGGTACTTTAGATTGAAGGATCACTAGAAAACACAATAATTTTATGTTCTATATTAAAGTTCTGATATTCTTTCAATCACTCTTTGCATTTTATGCAGCATTTGGAATTAAATAAATTATCACTTTCAACTCTTTTTACATAGAAGCATGCATTGTGGAGAAAGCATTAGTATTCATGTAATGGCAACATTGTTTTACTGTTGATGAAATCATGATTGTGAAATGTAATCTCTATTTTTCATAATCATTAGCTACATCTTGAACGCACCAAGCAGACATAAATTTTTACGAACTGAAAAGTTGTTATATTATTAATACAGTTTTTATTTTCTGCACAATATTTGTTAGTATACATAGATTTAGTATAGACAAACAAACGAAAGTAACTCGTGCGAATACACAGATATCTTACCGGTTAATTATAAAAAAAATTATTCTCTCCCTCTCGTCGTCCATGTGCAATTTCGTTTCATATTAAATAACAATATTCTTATTAGATACTTTATTTATATTGTTGGTTTAGTTAGGAAGTTGCTGAACTGAATTGCGTAAATAAGTAGAAAAGATCATTGTGATCGTAGCTGAATGAAACTCAACTGAAAAAAACGCACGTTGCATTTATTAGATGAAAACAAAAAATACCAAACCGAAGCCTCTACAATCAGCTGTAAACTTATTCATGGGCAAACACCGGTGTCGGTTTTGGAAAGAGTATGAATCCATCCACAATCACGATAAAAGAGTGACTTGCATTACAAAACGGATGAATAAACAAATTGCTTGTTTGACATGCACAAGTCAGCCATCATGCATGTGCAATGCAGGCCTCAATAAATCAGACACATGCGGGTGTGATTTTCATTGTCTATTCAGGCTGACTGCTAGCTGGACCTGCCTTATCGGGATTAGCTGGGTGTGTTTTTTCATGATGGAATCGCACCACAATGCAAGTAATGTTATCTGCGCTGCCACGAGTAAAAGCGGCTTCCGTTAGCTTACGAGCAGCTGCCTCCGCCTCTTCTTCTTCTCGTGCAAGAGAAACAGCATCCTGAACAAGGGATGACAGATGAAAGTAAATACCCAGTATCAAAAAGAAAAATTAACACAACGTAGCATTTTTCAAAAAATACCCACAAAAAACCCACATTTTCTTTGGTACATAAATCATGCCAGTTTGCCAACATAATAAATTAAGGTTGTACTTATGTTCACTTTCATTTAGGCACGCCGTGTCCCATATCAATTAAAGTGACCAAGTTTAGAGAATGACAAAGACATAATTCTGATTTCCATAAATTAAGTACCAACAGGAGAGTGCAAAGGTCCATCTCCTGCTACTTTCCAGGGAGCAAGTAAGCTTAAAAAAGTAGCCGAAGTCACAAGTAGAAAGTTCCTCACCAGATTCCCAAAACCCAAGCGTACCATTCTTGTGCTTTTATTGACGCTGGGCACTCATTTCAAAGCTCCCTAACGCAAAAGGATAGTCTCCATGTGGTGGAGGAAACGCAGTTAGGTTAAGAGGCAAATGGTGATACAAACACAGCTTATATGCCAATCAATTTTGTTAGGCAGCCCTTTCACTCCACTTGAACGCTATTATCTTGAGTGAATAGTTTTTTTTTTTTTGCACAGCAAATGTTAGTTGTTAGTGTGTTATGCCAGTGGGAGAGAGTTAAACTTGTGACCTCCTATGCCCCTCCCCCAAAACCACCTTATCACTCCTAGTGAATATAGGGTTTGATAATGGGATTGGGTTCTGGAAGGGTGACAAGGCATTTCACCCGCTGAAATAAACATCTTCATGCTCGTTATCTTTTTTTGTTTATATGACCAATTATATTTGTTACCGATAATAATGATTAGAAATGAATATAAGGTATTATGTATGTACATGTGAATGCAACAAGAAGTGCAGGGGTAAGAAGGAAGACCAATCTTACGTCATTCTGTACTACATCCCAGAGTCCATCACTTGCAAGAACAAGCAGCTCAGTTTCTTCATTTATCTCCTGGTCCTGACAATAAATGAGGAAATAAATCAGATTGTCAGCATAATATAATCCTTCACTTCAACACAGCAACAGAGGTGATTCCTTTAAGGTGATCCACATCATGGAAGTATAAGGGCCCGTGGATCATCAAAGGAAAATCGATGATCTTATTGTTTTCTTGCTACAGTGGGGAGCACAGAAGTAGTTGCTAGAGACAAGATATCTCAATTTGCGTGCTAGGGGACATGGCTCCCGCAAAAGTTTTTGAAACTCTTGCATGACAAAATTCAATGAAGTTCCCACAAAATATGGACAATAATTATATGGATAAAAAAATGTTGTAGTTATATAAAACTAATGTTTCCTTCTAAATTTATTCACCAGCAGCTTAAACTAACTACACTACTAGCCCGTGCTAAAATCATTAAACCACACAATTCGGTAAAAAATATTAAACTCACACATATGCTAGAGCTTTAGTGATTTAGTGAAAAGCCTATCAACTTCTGGTCATTTGTCAGTGGTCTTTTGGTGCTTCACTGCTTGCACCCAGTACTGAATAACCCATACATGACTTACGGTGCATTCTGTTTCCCCTTCTCATTAGCTGGGTTATTCCCACATACTCCTTTCTCTCACTGCTTCCAAGTTGCAAAATTCCAAAACCCTCAACCCCACGCTATATTTACATAAGAAGTACTTTCTTGTTTCGTTTCCCTTTTTTTACTTTTAATAACAGAAATATTATCTTGTTTTCACTTTATTTCCGATTTCTTAAGATCTTTTATCTTTTATAGGAAACAATGAAAAGATTCCTGTGACAAACCTTTGAAAAAAAGAAACAAAATGAAAACAAAGTTACATTTCTGTTGTTTTTACTGTTTTCTATCACAAATCTTCGAAAAATAGGAAACAAAATTAAAATGTTACATTTTAGTATAAAAACAGAAAACATTTTTTTAAATCAAACAAGCCCTAATAGTTTTTGCTAGCGACATTCACTGTTAGGATTTGGCATCCATGCAGAGAAAATGATTACTAGCTTGAACCATCCGATCAACTAATAGATTACATAACTTTGAGGTACACAAGGTAATCAACGATCACCTGGATTTCAGGTTCTGCTACAACAAATGGCTTCAGCATACGGTTGCCAAATGCACGAGACATTGCTAGCACCCCTCCAACCCTCCAAGTACCTGAGCAGCAAATAAACACACGTGAATATCTCCTCCCTAAGCTAATCATTCCATTTCTTTATCAAATTACATCCCTTGGATGGCCAGAATTTTTTAAAGCGGAGATACGAAGCATATTATTCCAATCTAGTATAAGTTGAGAACACAGATGCAGACATCAATCAAATGTCAATATGCTGTACGTCTACTTTAACTATTAATTTATACCATAAAACATTGAACATGTAATAGACATATCTTGACATGAGTGCTAGCAACACACTTTCTTTTTCAACACTCCTCTATTATTGGTTGAAATTCATATGGGTCCTAATATTTTGCGAATGAGTCCCACCACATATGAAATAAGACCCACATAAATTAGTGGGATCCACGTGAATTTCAATCAATAATAAAGTGTTTTAAAGAGGGTGTTGGAGTGTGTTTTGCTACCACATCTCACACTGATACACGCCGGTAAGCAACTCATTAAAAATGTAGTTTACACTTTTTTGGTTCAACATTTTCACAAAAGTTAAAAACATATCAATCAGCCAGAGGATAATACTTCAGGCAAATTATTATTGTCAACAAAAACCTGCACAAATTTCAGATATCACCACCAAATTACTTCGAATCTCAACTCTGGCCAAGGATAACCCAATGGAAAGCACATCAAAATTTGAACCAACCCCACTGTATCTTGCACAAAATGCACCGAAAGCATATTGTCAACAGCGGAGCCATCTAAAGTAGCTACTTGAAAATCACGTGTTACCTGCCCACATGACAACACCCCCAGCATTCTCAATTCTCTTCCGCTCATCACTTCTATTAGGCTTATGATCCTCAGAGAGAGCAATTGCTGTCAAAAAGGAAATCTCGAGTTTAAGTCCATACATGCTATAATTCTCAAAATACATTTAAATGAAAGTATATAAGAAAATTTATCATGCAAGAACCCTATCAGCAGGCTAGGAAACCCTTGTCAGAAATGCTTTAATTTCCATGGGACCTCTATATTTACATTTTACACTATTTTCTCCAGTAGTCACTATATGAATTTGTTTATACCTACCAAAAGAACTTAAACATTATCAATATTATTAGTCAGTTAGAAAACAAATGTAATGTTTATAAATCAAAAATATTAGGTAATCTAAATATTACCTTTTCCAGCTTTTGATATTACAGTTCTAGAATCTCCAACATTAGCAACATAAAGATGGTTATCGACCAAAACAGCTGTTGAAGCAGTAGATCCATCATCCCGGAAAGTATCTTTTTCAGAATCTAGAAACTCAGCATCAGTCTGCTGATATGTTTCACCTGCAAGATTAGTTAAGTTACTATACTTTCACATACCAACAAGGAAAATGAAAAGCATTCCCTGAACAAAATAGGACCAGCACACTAAATGCACACTAAACAGTTCCAGTGATGTTAAATTTGACAAGAAAGTATTAACAAATGGAAAAAAGCGACGCATCTTCAATATTACTAGAAATCACACATGAAAGTGGAGCATGAGAGTATGCAAACACACTTATAGCCAATTTGGTATCAGTCAAAAACTTCGGATGCTTCATGAGATTCTCAAATAGGTGCTCCTTCAAATACTCCGCAGCACGAGAACCACCATGACCTGTATGGAATTTTAAAAATTCGTTTAGACATATTTCAAGGCAACAGAACAGATGACGTGTGTGATCACTGATATCTACAAACAGAGAAACATGCACCTATATAGCAGCTAATATCATATTTTCTCCCTTACTTTAATTAAGCTAAAACTAAAATTTAAATAACCCATTTCACTGTTGGATAATAAAATCATGTTAGCTTCAACATTCAATGACAAAATCAAACTACTTAAGCTTCAAACATTTTGCATTTACTCCTTTCCATCCACTAAAAAATGGGAAATAAATGTAACGAGAGGGTTTAGCTGAGGGTTTGGCAGAACTTGATTCAAGAAGCAGACTTCTCGGGGAAATATCCCAAAATCTAGCAATTTTTTGCAACTGCATTTTCAGCAAGGGTCAATATATTTTACATTTTGTATGGTAGGGGTTATTTTCCACATGTTGAAAGTTCACATGGACTAATTCCAAACATTAAACCGCATGTCATTATGCCCACTAAGTTTACTTCAAAACATGACATATACAACCACAAACAGCAAACATATATAATTCAGGAAGCATTTTAGATATAATATTAGATGCTATGAACACAATTTGGTATTTCATTCTACTCCTTTTCCCCCTGCTTGGGCAAGAAACTAAATAATTCATTGCAGTTGGAAATATTGGGAAACTAATAAATAAACCAGTTTATTCAAGCTTATCATTTAATGTTTCCTTGAAGTTTTAGGATTATTCTCTTAAACTGTCATTGTGACAATTTATGTTTCATGAAAAAGCTTCATTTTTCATATGTGAGGCCTACACAATATGGATAGTCAATAATTAAAGAAATCTCATGTCCAAAACCTTTCGTTTGTGTTGCCTCGAGAAGAGGAAAGAATTATCATACTCGCAAGCAAGCGAGGAAGCTGGAAATTCTTACCATCAAATATTCCAAATAAGCATATCGAATGACCATCAATGATTGATGTCTTAATATCATAGAAATCCTCCATGGTCATTCTCTTCCCCCTAAAGCTTGAATACCCACAGCTAAGTCTTTCATCTTCACTGCCAATTAAAAATTCAGTGAAATAAGCACAATTTGATCACAAGATAGATGGGAATAAAGTACAACACAAATCGAACCACTCAACAGTAAGCCCTACTAAAAATTCACATCTCTTAGAATCATGGTCTGGACAAATAAAGATGAATTCAGCTTAGGAATATCCAAACAGTAGAAATGAATACTATGAATACAACTTCCTTCCTGATTTAAAGTGCAATAGGTCATCAAAATTCAGGCTTCAGCCACCAAAAGTAGTTGATGACCTTCTGACAAAAATTACTATCAGCCATAGCCCCTGTGTTTACTTCAGTCTTGTTTTGTGTGCATAAAGACACAATTCAAGAAGAAGAAAAAAGGATAATTCAGCACATTGGATTGAATGACTTAAAGATCTTCTGCCAATAACTACCCATGGTGTACATTTTTTGAGATTGCATCGCACCCTCCCAATTCATTATATATGTTTATGTCTCTCCTAAAATTGCATTTGCAAATTTTGCTTCAAACGGACAAGCCGCGTCTCCATTAGATATGGCCATCAAAAGTTCATTTTGGTAGTGTAATGACATGAATACTCATTATTTGGATGAGTGGTCACACAAATCAGGAACGAAATCATTAGAGAAAAAATAGCGATAGCTCCCATTGTAAAAAATAATGTAAAGTCTTTTTCTAAGTGGTTTGGACATATGTGGAGGAGACCTATAGAAATATCGATAAGGGAAGTAGACTAAATAGAGGATTGTCCAATAGTTAGGTAAAGGGAGACTAAAGAAATAAACGAGTCAAACCATTAACAAAGATTTAGAGATAAATAGCCTATCATTAGATATGATTCATGACAGAGCATTATGAAATCATTTGATTCATGTATCCAACTCCACCTAGTTAGAAAAGACTATGGTTGTCGTATCCACTGTCCAATCACCTCATTTAAACTAAAACAGTTTTCTTCATGTCATTTGGTAAGCAGATAACATGTATCAGTTTGGTATGAGGGAAGTAAAAAGGGGGCATACATGAGCTTTAAATGCAACTTTACAAATAAAACTGCTCCATGTATATTCCAATTCACCCTCCATTTTAAACCCCATAATAAAAATATGGTAAAAAATAATTTTTCCTTATAATTAACCAAACTTGCTAGAATAGATAACATCCCCAAGCAGAAACCAGATAGCTCCACAACCATTCATTCCAAAATTGATTCTTCCCCAAAATCTTACAAGCTACAACAACCCCAAACAGCCGCAGCATTAGAGACCACCCCACAACAGCCAATATTTCAAACCTAACCTAACAATGAGGACGTAAAAAAAGCATGCTATCCAAACAAAAATGTAGAGGATCAAGCTATTGTTCCCAATCACAGTAAGCAGATAAATTTTTCATTTTTCAAATCCAATAAGCAAATACAAATCGAAAGCAAATCGTGAAAATCATATCAACCTTTTCCACCCTCCAGTGGCAAAACCACCGCCAGCACCATCATCATCTTTCCGGGGCACCGTATCCACAATGGATCCTGCTGCCCTTGACACAGAACCTGTATCAACCATCATCCCTATGTATGTCCTAAACACGCGATTCGGAAAGTAAGCAATGTGTGGAACTGTTCGCAAACCCCTCCCAACGCAGTTGAGTAGCACTCTCTTCCTCAATATTCCAGCTCGAGCAAAAATATAACTCACACACCTGCCGCACACCATCTACCCTAGAATCACAAACAGAATTACTACATCACACTAAAAATTCTCAACAACAAATATTGAGCTCGACAAAGGTAAAAATACAAATAAATCAAAAAGATCAGTGTTCCGTTACTCACATTCAAACCACCTACCGATACATTTGAAACACGAGTATAATTAAACCGTGCTAATCAAATAAATAATAATTATATGTTATCATTCAATCGGCTCTCGCGAAAATTCAAATCCCTACTTTTTTGGTGAAGGATTTAACGGAGGGGAAAACAGGAATTGTGAGCGTGAACTTAGAGCCGCGGCTTCAGCATCTTGTAAATTGATTTCTACACAATCAAAAACAGTTTGAATCTAAAATGGATGGATGAGGGTTCCAGCGCACCCTTCCCGGAGGACACTTGTGAAAAGAGGAGAGTTCATTTATTTATATTTATATTATATTTAAATATAAAAAAAATTAAAGAGGAGTATTTTTTTATTTTAAGAGAATAATAAAAAAATAAAAAAATGTAGTTGTGTATTATTGAAACAACTCTGATTTTTTGACACTTCAAAATCCTCAACACTCATTCAACACCTCTTCTTTTTCTCTCTATCTCTCTCTTCCTATCATATCACTCACTTATCACATTTAGGCATGGCAACAGAACCCGAACCCACGGGTATCCACCCGACTCCGCCCCTATTTTGACGGGGAAAACCCGCTTTGACCCGGAATAGGGTGAGGTTGGGGATGTCGATATCCGACCCGCCCCCGACTCGAACCCGTCCGGCTAAATATAAATTGTTAATTTTTATTTTGTTTTATGTAAGTATACTCATTTACTTTGTTTCATATATTTTGTTTATTTTTAATTTAATCTCTTTTCAATAGAAAATTTTATTTTGATGTTTTTTATTTTATTTTATCATTGTATAATAATTATGATTTTATTTTATTAATTATCATAAATATAATTTTTCAATTTTTCTACATGTATAGAGAGCCTGGGCTCATGGAAACCCGACTTATCTGAACGGGATAGGAAAGGCAAAACTCGAACTTGAAAATGGGGTGACGGAGAGGCAAACCCGCCTCGACCCTACCACGCCATGCCTAATCACATTTATCACTTCTCACTCTCTACTTTTCTCTCTCTCTGGGTGTTGGAGGTGATATGGGTGTCCATAAATCATTTTTTTATTGAAAAGAATAAACAATTGAACATGCAACCGTTGTATTCACTCTGTGCCATTATAAGCGTTGTCTTGGGTTATTTTACACAAATCAAGAAAACTAATAAATAGATTAAAGAGAGTAGCAATTTACAAAATTATCCTTATTAACCATTGAATAATAACTATTGTCATAAATTTATAATGAAGTAAAATAATTTTGAAGTGATGAACACATTATTAATTTAGGGATAAAAATAGAAAAATAACAATTAATATTCCATTAAAAAATAAAACAACACTTAGTTTGAGGTTTTATGTTTTCTTTTTATACGACATTTATTATGAAACGAACGGAGCAACGTGGAACCATTAAACTTATGTTTAGCATGAAAAAAAGACAAAGTTGCGTGTGCAAATTCATGACCTTAAAAAAGCAAAGTGTAAGATACAAGATCGAGTAGTAATGACTGATATCGTGTTTAATAAATTAAGTTTTGAGAATCAACGGTTGGTCCGGATACTCTCGTCTATCAAGTGAAGAATACTCTGAAAAGCTACTGGCTGTTAAGAAATCGGAGTTTTTTTTTTGTTGGCAAATTTAAGAAAGAAATCGGAGTTGAAAATATGTACTGTATTGGTAATTCAAAAAGTGTTGTTTTATTATTTTTTATTTCATTTCTTAACCACTATTCTTAAAGCTCGTCAGGATTTGAGAAACCAAACCCGCACTCAAACGTGATTTTGCTTAAAAGGAATATACTTGAAGTTGAATGTGTTCTTCTAGAATCAAAATTCGCTAGGTGGATCTTATTTAAGCATAAACATGTGAACAAGGAATTAGGAAGTTTGTAAATAGTAGATTTATTTATATATGTATTCAGACCGAGGGCAGATTAGGTTCTCTGTAGAATAGCTTTATTTAAAGCTGTTAAGCGTTTGTACTTTCGAGTAAAGAAAATGACAATTAATAAAGCGGGCTACTGGTATCTGTGAGTCGCCAGGCGTAAGCCCGATTAGCCCATTGCGTGACCAATATTGCGTCTAATATTTATGACATGGTATCGATGAGGAGTTGATCCAGCTGTGATTTCCTCGGCTGAACAGTCGCTCGTGCATGGTCTCCGACGTGTTCCTAGTTCGTGGTTTTTCTTTTTCTTGGTTTTGCTCTTGCTCTCGGCCAATGACGGCACTGGTTCCTGGTTTGTTGCTCTCGGTCAATGACGTGTTCCTGGTTCGTTGCTCTCTGTTCTCTCCTTGCGACGTGATTCTCGGTTTCCCTTCGTTCTCGATCTCGGCTTCTCCTCTGGTTCTCTGCTTCAGACGTGATTTCGTCTCTGTTTTCTCTGGTTCTCGGTTTCCTCTGGTTCTCGGCTTCTCCTCTGGGTTTCGTGGTTGTTGGTTCGGTTGAGATTTCCTGGATCATCGTCTCTGGTTCTCGACTTCTCCTCTGGGTTTCCTACTTCTCGTTGGTACGTTTTTTGTTTACCTAGTTCCTTGCGTTAAGTCTCATTGATTTATCGCGTTTTGTTGGTCCTGATCGTGGCAACGTGTTGTTTGGCTGGGTTGTGTTGATCGTGGCTTGTCATTTGTTTGGCTACGTGTTCCTTGTTGATTTTGTCACTGTTAGTCCCATTGATACTTTTAATAATTTTTTAAATGGCTTCAGAGAAAGAAAGGGATATTTTTTGTGTTCGTTTTCTGGTAAAATTATCTTTGCTTAGGAATTTTCAGTTCAAGATGTATGTCAAGGAAAGGATTATGGAGTCACCTTGATGGGGTTTCTAAAGACAGGAAGACAAAGCGCCTTAGATGCGTGGGAAGTGAAAGATGCTCAAATTATTTCTTGGATCCTTAGTACTATTGATCCTCGGATGATCAACAATTTGCGATCTTTTCAGCTGCTCAAGAAATGTGGAATTACTTGCGTATTTACAACGAGACCAATCTGACAGCGTTTCCAATTGGAACTAGAAATTGCTATTACAAACAAGGTAATTTGTCGAATTCAAGAATATTATTCGGTTTTCTGAGATTTGTGGAATGAGAACACTCTGGTATTATATATCTCTTGTTCCCAAGCCATCAGCATTTGTCAAAGATGTTTATGATACTAATGCGAGATCAATTTCTCATGAAACTTGGGAGTTTGAGGTACATTCAGCGGTGCTCTGCTGAATATGAACCACTGTTCCTTCCTTGAATGCTCTGTGTTGGTGAAGCCCTGCTCAGGGAAGAACATAGTCTCCATACTCGAGGAACCATGTCTCATGATCCGTCCTTTACGAATCTGTGGCGGTTGCATATCAAGCGCAAAATAGAGCCAAGAAGCGTGATATCACGACAGGAACTCAATGCTTCTCTTGCAAACAATTTGGACATGTTGCTCGTGGTTGTCCCGAGAAATTTTGCAGTGCGCAGCGGCGGTCATATCATCTACGCACTGTCCTCTGGCGTCCTCGGCCAAACTAAGCGTCACGGTGCACAGGCATTCCGTACCCTTCGAGCTCTGCCGGTTTGGTCCTTCCCACAGGTGGTGCATCGATGGTGGTGTTCTTGATCTGAATTGATTCAACAAATGGTACTTTACTGCTCTTCGGCCTTAGGGCATTCTTGGTAAGTCCTCTTTTATTTCTCTTCCATAGTTTACTTGACTGCAGTGCATCGAATCACATGGCGGGTTCTCTGAACACTTGCAAAATTTAAATCATATAATGGCAATCATAAAATTCAAATTCTTTGTGCGGAGTACCATTCGCATAACTTATGTTGGTGACATCGACTCTAAGTTTGAAATGTGCTTGTAGCACCTGGACTTGCTTCAATTTATTGTCTGCTTTGGACAATTAGTGGATAACCGGTTGTGATGTTAATCTTTCTCGTCTTTGGTTGTTTTGTGCGAGGAGCAGTGTCGAGGAAGGTGATCGCGAAGGGCCTAAAGTGGGAAGATTGTTTTAAAGCTCGATCTATTTCTAGTCATTTATCTCTTGCGTGTAATCTTGTTTTGATTTCATGTGAGGATTGGCATAGGAAATTGGGCCATCAAACTTCATTGTTTTGTCTCGCTTTATTTAAAATTTGGTTTGTTAGGTACTAAACCTATAGATTCTAGTGCTGTATTTCATGTTCTGTTTACAAATTAGCTAAAGCAAAACACTTCCTTTTAAATGCGGTGCTCATCGTGCTTCTACTTGTTTGAGATAATTCATAGTGATGTTTGGGGAATCTCACTGTAGCTTCTCATACCCACTATAAATATTTTGTCACCTTTATCGATGATTATAGTCGTTTTACTTGGATTTATTTTCTTAAATCTAAATGCAAAGTGTTTTCTATGTTTAAGAAATTTACGATGTATGTTGAAAATCAATTTCAAACCGGTATTAAAATTCTTGATGCGATTACGGTGGTGAATATATGTCTCATGAGTTTGGGAGTTCTTACGTAGTGTATTGTCTCGCGATCTTGTCCCAATGCCCCTCGGCAAAATGGTGTTGCGCGAGCGTAAGAATCGTCACTTGTTGGATGTGACCGTACCTTACTTCTCAGGCTTACGTTCCATCCAGTTTTGGGTAGAGGCTCTTTCCCACATTGTTTTTGATCAGCGTCTTCCTTCCCGGTGATTGAGTTTGATTCTCCTTATTTTCGTCTTTTTAAAACTTCGGCTGATTATATTAGTTTATATACTTTTGGGTGTGTTTGTTTTGTTCACCTACCATCCTTTGAAAGACATAAGCTTGGGCCGCAATCTGTCGATGTGCATTTATGGGGTATAGTCATTCTCATAAGGGTTTTGTGTGTTATGATGTCTGCAACCATCGTTTCGCATTTCTAGGAATGTGACATTTTTGATCATCGGTTTATGTTTCCTTGCCCTACTCACAGTCGGTGATATTGCTATACTTCCTCATTTTTCTACTTTGTCTCCATCATAGAAACGTTTCAAACCAGGTCTTGTATATGCCCGGACAACGCGATAAACAGTTCCTTGCCGCCAGATCTTGACACCTTACACGATCCACGATCTGTCTTCAGGTTGCACCTGACGTTCTAGTAGAGCGTCTCGAGCACTGATAGATATTCACCAGGCGGTTTGATTCCTCACATCTTGCTTTAAATGTTTCTCTATCGGCATATCATTCCTACTTGTTCTTTCATGAAATTTGTTAAAGATGTGTGTTGGGTAAATGTTATGAATGAGGAACTCCGGGCCTTGCCAGGACAATTTTATTTGGGATATTGTTCCTTGCCCTCACGATATCAAACCGTAAATTTGTAAATGGGTGTATTCTGAGAAACTAAATTACGATGGATCTCTCAGTCGATACAAGGCTCGATTGGTTGCTTTAGGCAACAAGCGGGAATATGGCATTGATTATGATGAGACATTTGCACGATTGCTAAAATGACTCTTATTAGAATGGTGTTTTCTATAGCATTGCTTCTCATGGGTGGTCTCTCCCACTAAATGGAGCGTGAAGAATGCATTTCTTCATGGCACTTTGTTTGAAAGATATTTATATGACTCCCCTCGGGGCTATTACTCTTCATCTAAGAAGTGTCTGACTCAGCGCTTCTATATGGTTTGAAAGCAGCTAGAAGCATGGTATGAGAAATTACATTCCCTCTACTTGGGTTCTCTTTTACTCAAAGTCGATTATGATTCATCTTTGTTCATTCCTTGCTTTATCTGAGCATTGTTACTGCTCCTTCTTTATGTTGATGATATGATCATTCTTGGTTACGTATGACATCTATCTGAGAAGTTAAACAAAAGCTTGAGCCTCATTTCAAATGAAAGACCTTGGTCTTTTACATTATTTACGGGACTCGAGGTTCATTCTACTTCTAAGGGTATATTTCTTCATCGACATAAGTATGCCTGAGACCTTATTGCTATGGTGGCCTCGTCGCTAATCCACAGTGGATACTCATCTTGAAGTTAATGTTAAATACCACCGTAGCGAGGTGAACCGTAGATCCTTTATTGTATCGGCTTATTTCATGGGTAGTCTTAACTACTTGACCATTACTCGACGACATTTCGTTTCTTTGTTGACCAAGTAAGTCGATTCATGCATTCTCTCGTCATCTTCACTTAGCGTGATTAGTCGTATAATTAAGCTACTTGAAAGAGTACCTCTCAGCGGGGCTTATTCTTTCCTCGTGGGACCTCTCTTAAGTTGATTGCCTACAATGATCTTTGATTAGGTGCAGGTGTCTGACACTCGTAGCTCTGTCCTTGGTTGGTGCATGTTTCTTGGTTCTTCGTTGATCTCGTGGAAAAAGTAAAAAGCGAAAAATCTTTAAGTCCTGTTGAATCGGAGTATGGAGTGCTATGTCTACGGCATGCTCAGAAATACTTTACAACCGTGGTCTTTTGGGTGAACTTGGATTTCCTCAGCCCGAGGCGACATCTCTCTATCTTGACAATAATACAAGTGTCATTGATTATTGCAAATCCGGTTTTTCATGGCGTACTAAGCATATTGAAGTTGATTGTCATGCTATTAAGTGAAGCCTATGATAATCATGTTATATCCATCCCTCACATCAATACTCAATTTCCAAGTTGCGGATATTTTGACCAAAAGTGTTCGCCGTCACGCCATTGTTTCTTGTTGGCAAATTGATGCTCATGTGATGACACTTGCTCCCGATTTGAGGGGATGTGAATAAGGAATTAGGAAGTTTGTAAATAGTAGATTTATTTATATATGTATTGAGGGCAGATTAGGTTTCACGCGTAGAATAGCCTATTTAAACTCATTAAGCGTTTGTACTTCCGAGTAAGAAAGACAATCGATAAAAGCGGAGCTACAATTTCTTGTATGTAGTGTGAGGCGTAAGCGAATTGGCGAATCGTGACCAATATTGCGTCTAATATTTATGACAAAACAATTAAGCATATGATACTTCTTATCAATATTTTATGTCAAAATAACTTTTAAAAGAAGATAATTAAATAAAAATCACATAATATCAAACTCATTTTTAATTAAATTTAATTTTATAAATCAAAATAACCTAATATTAAATTTACAAACAGAATCTTGTGATATCAAGTGAACAATTTTATGCAAAAAGCAGCACTTGCAATAATTTCATTCTGGTGTTTCCTTGTGTCCTTGTGTATGAGATTTATGTATGTCATCGCAATCTGTTCTTTCATGCTTCTTGACATGTTAAACAAAAGGAAATCATTTGCCTCTTCCAATGCAGCGTGTTTGTACAAGATTCATGTCACCGCAATCGGTTCTTCTGTTATGATTCCGCTGATGAACAAAAGGAAATCATTGTCTCTTCCAATATGAATACAGCATGTTTGTATAAGATTTATGTCACCGCAAATGGTTGGTTAGTATCTTATGCTTCCTGACACGTTACAAAAGAAATCATTTGTTTCTTCCGATGTTCAGGAGAACGAGGGTAAATCAAACATGCAAATGATTGATATAAGATCCATGTTGACTGCGCAGTTTTGGAAATCCCAATAATTTTTGCGTCAGTGGCTTAATCCCAGATGAAACTCATGCCTTTGTGTTGGGTATGTCATCAATTAGTGACCTAACATTTTTTTTTTAAAGAAAATTAGTGACCTAATAACTTTTCTACTGATGTTAAGAATACAAATGTTTGGTTTCGCCACCCAAAACCAAACACACAATTAATTTTGCAATAAAAACATATTTAAAACACATGTATTTTTAATATAATAAATATTTTCCACTTCAATAAAAACTTACCCCCTCCAACCCTAAATATAAGCCCATTTTTAAATAAAAAAAATTTGTCTCTTTTATAAGTCTCTTTCCAAATTACTAGATGCATTAATTATTTTTTACAAGAATACCCCTAATTAATTTACATTATTTTTTGTAGTCAATAGTAAATGGGGTGGCTATTTCTCTCTCTTAAGTCAATAATTAAAGGGTGGTTTTGGAAAAATAGTACACATTATAGACAAATTAAATGAGTTAACTAATTTTTTTAATTTGTGTGTTTTGGTTTATGGGAGCTTATATTTAAGGACAGATTGAGTATTTATTTGTATATTGTTGACATCAATTCTAAATAAAGGCTGATGTTGACACTTGTTTCAAATAATATATTCACTTGCAATTGCATTATCGTTTATCCGTTAATGTTTCTTTGGTGGCATTCAATCCTCAAATATTGCATGTAATGGTGCGCCTAGCATTATCGTGGCTTACTTTTGAATTCGCAAATCGCTGAAATCTCCCTGGAAATAACCCGAATGTCATGACAGATTTACTTAAGATTTCTTTTTACGTTGAATTCTCCAGTGCAAGATCATTCAGTTTATTATAAAAACAAAATTCTTAGGTTAAATTCAAATTCAATCTAGTAATTAGAAAATGAACACTCGTGATATGGTAGTGTTACTACCCAAAAATAGCTTAACTTGTTAGCCGAACACGGCAAGCAATCGAGTGCTTGAGTTAGTCGACAATGTTAACCAAATTGATGTTAGCCAAGCGATAGGAGCACTCAGCTCGTTAGTCGAGTCTTCAAGAATATTGATTGGGCTAAATTCAATGGGCCAATGGGCTTTGCAAATGCTAAAGTAGGTTTAGGGAATTTCGAATTAATGAATTATCTAGGAGAAATTGGAGAAAATTCTCACGCCTAGAATATAGGAGAAGTTATTGGGATAATGATAAATGAAGAAGAGAGTCGTCTTGAGCTATTTGCTTGCGACATAAAGCTAATAGGAGCACTATGTACGCCTAAAGTTTAGGAATGTGGTTACTGGGTTCTGTCTCATTACTTGAGAAACTGTTAGTTGATCATTGTAATTGTTAGCCACTTGTATTGTGTAGTTATTTGCTTGACATATTGTATTAGACACATCCAACTCAATCAAGTACGAGCCTTTACATGTATCTTTCTTTACTTTACTTTATTTACGTTTTCTTAGTTATAGTTTTCTCAAGTATCATCTAACTTAATGCTCTTTAGAGTAATTAAGAAACTCATAGTTGGGGAACAAAGTTTATTCATTGGCATAATCGACTGATTCAAAAGGGAATCATTGTTGATAAGTTAGTCGATCATCACAAATATTCATAATGTAGTGATTTTGCACATTGAAATAATAATACCAGAAAATGAAATACAAAGCTATAAGTATACACCCAAAAAAATCATGGATCACGATGGTGCTAGCTTCAAAGAACAGTATCATGAACCAACTGCCGAAATGAAAGTACATGAATGGCCTTATACTTTTATAACATCTCTTGCACTAATATGCGTTTGGATTAGAAAAATAGTTACCCTTTTCACCAGAGTCCCGAGAGAACTTATAAATCACTAAACCTCAAAACCTCATATGAAGAACGGGTTATCACTTATCAATCTACATGAGGTAGGTGGCACCTATTCTCTTTGTGATACAACATGACATGCAATCAAATGCTAACAACTATTTATCTCATTACCAAAGGGGAGCACCGATAGCAGATTACAAGTAGTCTCCCAAAGCTCAAGTGCTAATTTGGCATTTCGTGAAAGTGCTGAAGGGTTTATGGTTCTACCATTTCCCCCAAAAAAGTAAGCTCCTGATGTTCCCTGAAAAAAAAGTCCATTAACATTATGAACTCAGTGGCCCCAGGCAATGCTAATTCATAACAAATACCAAGGATTGAGGACAACTAATTACTTGGATCAATTATTAAAAACAATGATCACACTGAAGGTATAGCCTAAGTTGCTAGGTCCAGGTGAATCAAATAAAAAATGCAGACCCCAGAAATTAAGGGAGATTTAAGGGGATTTAGACAATTTTTTTTTATGCAGTCCAGAAGATAAATGGAGAAAACGAAAAGATGCTAGAGGGTATATCCAGCAATTGGAAATCAATTGAATATAAGAAATGGGATAATCAATATAAAAAGATGACTTTTTTATGCCTCCAGTCAGTTGGTAACCATTACTTAAGTGAAAATGAGGAGAAGTCAACTTAGATGCTTTAGTGTTTGGTCAAGGAACATACAAATTCAAGCAGCTGCTAGAAAAATTAGAGCAACGCTAAAAGCCAGAGTGAAAATGAAAGACAACAAATGAAAGTAACCTGATACATAGAACAAAATGGTTGATTAGAATTTAGAAATCATTTCATGTTCAAATTATATATTTTTTGTACCCAAAAAGATGTATATTTATTTTATATGTATTTAACTGCTTTAGTCTTACAGCAGAAATTATTTTAATAGCACAAAGAAATACAAAATGGAAAGAAAAAAAAGCATATATTTTGTGAACATATGTAATAATTTCCTAGCTTATGAGAATGTTTATTTCACGAGTGTATTTCAGAGCTACTTTCGACCATTTTAGTTGAAAGTGTTGATTTGTGTGTGCACATGCCTGATATGTAGATTTTACATACTTGAAAGTAAAAACCCAAAATAATTGACCAGTATGATGTTTCCCAGGCTGAGTTCAAGATGAATTATCATCACAGAAGGATAAGGCATAAGGCACTAGATATTGCATCAGGTGAAACCTTAGGCATAATTAAAGGTGATGATATATACTATGTATATAAGTTGGCTGATTCAACACCTTTGGTCAATTTGAAAATCAATGACATGCAACGAAAATGTAAAATCAATAATAAGAAAGCATCACTGTAAGAGTACTCACTGGCGGAGCAAGAGCAGCATCAATAATGGAACTAATCCCAGACTCAGGGGATTGCAATAGGCCAAGACGTTTCAGTACAGAGAATGCCAAGCAAGATAGGCTAGCTGGAACTTCTCGCATGATATTTGTCTGTACAACTCCAGGATCGGCAACACTAATGCATAACAACATGGAAACTGAATGTTAAAAGTGGGGTAGAACCTATGATTGACCAGAATAAAGCTTCTATCCAAAGTTTAAAACATTTTGCATCTCTCTCTACTTTTCTTGCAAAATTTTATTTCTCCACCTCATTTTATTCGTGTTCATTCACTTTGGCCCAGAAGATTGGATCCTCTAACCTAGTAACCCAAAGTCACCCCGATAAAACCATGAGTGGTGCTTTTTAGACAACATTAGCGCTCAAACCCGACCACAAGTGTACAAGCGGGTTTGTAAGAGTGTAGCTGCTCTTGCTTAAACATTTTTCTATCAAACTCATTGGATGTTTAGGTAGTGCTAGCTTTAGTCGGGGGCAGGGTCGAAGCCTACTCCTTTGTTGGGAGCCAAAGATTTGTGAAAGTAATGTCATGATATCCTTCACAAGACAGCAGCTCATAACAGATCTCAGCCTTTAATTGAAAGTTCAGAACCAGAAGAGAATTAGAGGCTTGGCATGAGATTCGCAGACACGACACTGTCCATATACTTTTGCCAAAAACAAGAACCCATGGGTTGTGCAGAAAATATACTTGGGAAACTAAGCTTTATAATTAATTCATGAATGCCAGACAAGTCATGAAAGCAATCAGACAAATATATTCAGCGTAAAAAGTTGACAGTAATACATTAACTAGTTAACATAGACATAACTTGTTCAATCTATTTAAAAATACACAGCACTTGTAAACAAGATAGCAGAAGGAAATAAAAAGAGATTTAGTGATTACATACTTGACAAATATCTGATGAGATTTACCCATTAGGCAAAGCTGTCGGCGGAGCTCAAATGAGGAGAGAAGTAGGTATACTTCAACAAAATTACATGCTAGTCAGGAATTAGGTCAAGACACAAGGTAATCTGTATAAGTTCATCCAGAATTTGTAGCTTACATTTTGAATACTCGTAGACGTGAGCATATGGATATTGTTTTGAACATAAAAATCTCTTTCCAGATACAGTTCCCTCATCAACCTGCATACCAGTAACTGAAGAAAAGAGCTTGAGTAGGTTCTGCAGGAGAAGAATTGTTGCAAAGATAATGTGATGTATCTTTTATGGAAGACAGTCAAATTCAAAGAGTAGGATCACCGGACAATAACATAAACCAACAAATAAGAATTAAAATGATTATCCCTACCAGCTCGATGAGTGAAGGATGATACATTCACGATTTTGGAAGATACAGGACTGCTTTCAAGAAGTGGTAATAGAAGCTTGGTTAAAACAAATGCGCCAATATAATTTGTACCGATCATCCTGGGAGAAAGAGTGTAAAATGTTTGTGGATTTTAAATTTACCACTAATTCTAAAACTAAGACACTTGGCAAACACGGAGCAAATATAAAACAGATGAATAATCATGTATCAAACACTCCCGGAAAAAATACATCCATTTTGCATAAAAACACTTCCATGACTCTTTCTCATGTTTCAGTTCCATAGGGTTCATGGCAGTCATGCAAATTAACATGATCTCAACTCACAAGGGTTTTGACATTTAACAAATACCTATTACCAGATCCCCTAGCTTAAATAAATTATTGAAGTAAGAAAGTAATATTATTTGCAAGTGTGTCCCCTATGCACCTGTTGTTGTGTTATGCATGGCAAGCATGAACATGGAAGTTCAAATAATAAAGCTATTTTTTTTAACACTACCAAGGGAGGTTAGAATAAAGTGTATATTACTGATCGTAGCCCTCAGCTGTGATTCTAGGTGATGTTGCAAGTATTCCAGCATTGTTAATCAGTATTTGTACCGAGCAGTGCAAATTAGAATCCAAAAGCCACTGCCGCAAGGATGCTTTGAACTTTATAATTGACTTAACTGATGCAAGGTCAACCTGAAAAGCTTTGAGGTGGGCATCTTCATTCCAGCCTTTGATCTTTCTTATAGTCTATCGAACAATTGGAAGAGCACTCATAAGAGATTTATGAAATATGGTATCATCATTACCATAATGCTAGTAATTAATGAAGAAAAATACCTCCACCAACAACTGTTCTGATCGTCCAACTGCATCCACAAGGGGAATCTTAGGTATACATTGCTCGGAATAGAAGAGAAATGCTATCAACAAATTTTTTGATATACTCTTTTCGACACTCTCTTCATTATTATATAAAAATCCCAATGGAATGTTATCCCACTAAATAACCTGCCCCATTCTCTATTAGTGGAGCCAAAATGGATTTCAAACAGTAATAAATAGAGCATAGAAAATAATGCATTGTTAGCATTTCTAGGGCTTATGATCTATTTGGTTATTTCTGGCATGATTAACCATAAACAGAACCCAAAAAAAAAAAATAGTATGTGGAATAAAACAATCTCAAGAAGAAACAGTTACCAATGACAACAACATATCCTTCCTTGGAAAGTTTACAAGCAGTAGCTAATCCCAGGCCAGATGTTGCCTACACAGACAACAACAACCCAAACCACAAAATCAAATTCAAATAATAATCAAACAGCAAAACCATATGTTTCTAATTAAAACTGCAAGAGAGAGAGAGAGAGAGTTACGCCAGTGACGACGCAAACAGGTCTATAAGGAATTGTGGAAGGGGAACACCTGGGATAGGATACGAGTTTCTGAGAAAAGAGTGAAGCTTTAAACAATTGGTAATGAGAATATAGAACAGAAAGCGTCCACAGCAACGCCATTCTCCAGAATTGAATTGAGCAAACGAAATAGAGGGCCCTCCACAAATCCTTAATTAACGTAACCACTCCCATTGCTGTAATTCGTCGCGAAAAGAGAGTGCGCGTTTCTGTTAAGCTTCGCTTCAGTTGATGGCAGTTAAAGGGAGAAGAGAAAGAATCGACACTTTGCTTCCAAGGAGTCTACGGTGGAGATTAGGGGACGGGTGACTGTTACTTGATTTTAGATTTCGGGCCCAGCTTTGGCGTTCGGTTGCATCTGCTAAACCTTTGAAAATGTCAACGGTGGGTTATACGGTGGACTAATTCATTAGTGGTCCACCGGTGCACCCTTAAATAACCGGTTAAAAATATAGTTTTTTGTAGGTTCAAGAAATTGCTTATAGGTCCTTGTATGAGAAGGGATTGGACACAGCTCGTATCAGAAGACGGATTAGGGGTCGGGCAAGAGGGGAAATGTCTCGAGCATCTTCAGGCTATTGAGCTTCGCGTGCAACCTTGTTTTGTTTTGTTGTTCTCGATTATGGATGATAGCAACGTTTCATTCTTATTTGCTCTCGTTTTCTTCTTTGAACTATCTTTCGCCTCGTTGAATCATCGTTCTTCTTTCTCTTTCTACCAATTGCAATAATCACTCGAGTTTAGGGTTTTTTCGAATAAGGAAAAAACAAGAGGAGTGATTGTTCTATTGATTAGGGTTTTGTAAAATGGGTAATTTGGGATATGTTTCTCTCCTTACATCACCATGCTTTTGTCAAATTCTTTTTTTTTTTGGTACAATGCTTTTGTCAAATTCTAATTCGAATAGAGTTTAATTTTTCTTTTGTACCCAAAAAAAAAGATTGCTTAATTTTTCTAGTGGGAGATTGGTGAAGTTTTCTAGAAATTGGAGGCAAGTTGGATTACCCACGTCTCACCAAGAATCTTACATAGGAAATAGAGACTATGTGGGAAGATACTATTATTTAGGTGGCCAATTGAAACTTTGATTGCTTTACCTTAATCAAGGGCATGTTATTTTTTGTCATCTATGACTTGGTATATATGTCACAAATAACATGTTGTAGGAAGCATATGCTAGTGGTAATGAACCCCAAGTTCAAGATTGTACCAAATATTCCATGGAAAATTTATAAAGATTGGCTGATGCAAATTATGTTCCCACAAAAATCATTCAATTGTTACTTGCAAAGGTAGAAAAATTAACTCCATATTCATTTTTTTGGCCCAATGTGTATTACAATATCGAATTCTTTCTTCATGGAAGGTGTTGTATTTTGGGTTTTCTAAATGCTTAAACTGTGATAAACCAAATTATTTTCTAGATGCATGAATTTCAAGTGATCAAAAACGACATTGCTGATAAATTACTAAGGCTCTGTTTGGTTAGCAGATAAATTATGGGGACCAAAATAAATATGTTCAGTAACTACTAGCTTATAACGCTTTTTTCACTAGCTTATAGCATTTTTCTAGATGTTAGCGTTTGAGTTTATAGCTTATAGCATATCATTTTCTCTCTCGTTTTTACGCTTATTATTTTAATTAAATTCCTCGTTGGCCTTATATAAATGAAATAAAAAATTATTAATTCTTGATGTCTCTCTTTCACTACACACATTTTTATTGTTACATGTATTTTTATAAAGCATGAAAAAATAAATAAATAAAATATTTAAAATAATATTTTTAACTAGTAAAACTATTTTAATGATAATAAATAAGTAAATAAATTATATTATTAAAATATAAATTTCAGAATTTTAACTTCTAAATATCTCAAAATTTAGTTTAATTAACATCACTTTTTTTATGATAATTTATAAATATTTTGTCATATTGTTTTTGGTAATTGGTTAAAAAAGTTTAAGCATTAATTTAAAATATTTTTTATGTCATTTACATTTAACAGCTGGTTCAACTACTAATTTTACCGAACACTTCAAATTTAATCTGCTAGTTTATCGCTATGAGATATTTGCTATAAGCTCATTTGCGCTATCAGCTAGTTTGTTCGTTATCCGTTGTTTTTTTACCAAATAGAGCATAAGATGTCGGTATTAAAACATGGTGCATTTTGTACCCAAAATAAAAAAAAACATGGTGCATGAGTAACTTTGAATCCTATTGTTAAAATTGATGAATATGCTCAAATTAAGGTAATCACAAGTTTCCGTGTCAAAAAAAAAAAAGGTAATCACAAGTTTCAACTTATTATTCTTGCAGGATAACGCGACCACTATACTCTTAGTACAAAATGGCTTTTTCTATCCACACCCCCCATTATACTAGCCACACCCCCTGTCAGGTTTTTTGTTTATGAAATAACTCAAATACCCCTACCCCCACCTAATATTTTTTATCAGCCATACGAGCGCCTCACGAGCTCCCTCCCCTCCCTCACGAGCGCCTCCCCTCCCTCACGAACCCACGCCGGAGAAGCTGACGTCGCGCCTCCCCTCCCTCACGACGCTGAACACACCCACGCCGGAGAAGCTAACGTCGCGCCTCACCACCCCCACGTCGGAGAAGCTCCATCGCGCCTCACCACCCCCATCGCACAGGTAAGCGACCTGTTCTTTCTTTTTTTCCTCCTTTATATGATTTACGCTCGTTTAGGAAACTTCGCTCGCTTTAGGGCATTGATTGTTTCCACATTTGGGCATTGATACTTGATTATAGTGATTTACATGTTGTTTTGAGTATAGATTTTGATTGTTTGGCGGTTTGCCGCACTGCTTACCCAAAAATTTGAACTTTTCGTGAACTGAGTTCACGTATGTTACGTGAATTGAAAATACGGGAAGACAAAAAATACCCCATTACGTAAACTGAAATTACGTATCACTCGTGAATTGAGTTCACGTGACCTACGTAAATTCAGTTTACGTAATGGGGTATTTTTTGTCTTCCCGTATTTTCAGTTCACGTAATATACGTGAACTCAGTTCACGTGTCCTACGTAAATTCAGTTTACGTGTATTACGTGAATTTAAAATACGGGAAGACAAAAAATACCCTATTACGTAAACTGAAATTACGTATCACTCGTGAATTGAGTTCACGTGACCTACGTAAATTCAGTTTACGTAATGGGCTATTTTTTGTCTTCCCGTATTTTCAATTCACGTAATACACGTAAACCAAAAAATACCCCATTACGTAAACTGAAATTACGTAGGCCACATGAAGCCTACGTAAATTCAGTTTTCGTAATGGGGTATTTTTTTGTTTTTCCGTATTTTCAGTTCACGTAATAGACGTGAACTCAGTTCACGAAATGGACATGACTCTATATGGTTACTAATTATTGTCTCTAAAAATGTAATAGCTGATCTATTGGTTTAAAATTTCAACTTGTATTAAAGAAGCTGAGTTAAAAGTATGACATTTTTGGTTTTATGTTTTTATCATTGGTTTTATGTTTTTATCATTTTTGAAGAAAAGTTCAGTTATGCTTGTTGAACTATGTGCAGGCATGGTTAAGACTATGATGATTGATGGCGAGGGTCGTCGTGTTATGCTTCATGCTTCTGCACGTAGGGTCCGTACCGAGCAGCAGCAGCAGCAAACCGTGCCCCGACGCCAGCGGGGGAGGCCCGTCCTCAGCCTCAGCAGGATGAGCCAATGGTTCAGGATGAGGCACCTGTACAAGATGAGCCACCTGCACAGGAGGAGCAGTATCAGGCACAACCCCATGAGGAGTCCGCTGAAGAGTCACAGCCTCAGGAGCACCAATTACATGATGATGTCGATCTCCCGACTAAGGGATTTCCTGGTGGTCCTGTTGACACATCTGTCCTCAGGACATATGCAGACCATGTGGCCACTCGACTGTGGAGTGGAGAGGTAATGTGTCCCAAAAGACATTTATTTGTTGTCAGATTGAATTGCTGATTAACTAACAAAATAAAATTTGTTTTGATAAAATCTATTGTGATTTCGAGGATCGTGGAGAGCTGAGGCGTTAATGATAGGAAGAAAGGCGAGAAGGGCGTGGTTGTACATCACGGGGGTTATGCGATATGTGCGGGTCACAGCCTCCTACCCCTGTTGGAGTGCTGATTATGGCCTTGTTGACAAGGGGTGGTGTCCGCTTTGTCGAGAGATGGCACCGGACACCAACAGCTTTTCATCTCCGGTTGGGAGATGACCATTACTACGACGGCGATGTGGTCGCTGCGCACATACCGATCACGGGCATTCTTCATCGTGGACCGTGTTTGACAGGATCAGTGCAGGGTCATGACGAGCTGTTGGGAGTCACGGATCGAAGCAATGCTCGAGTTCCGCACTAGCAAGCGGTATTCGCTATCTCGAGCTCCTTGACATATACAGACGACGTTGTGACCAGGAGCGATGGGAGGAGGCTGCCAGGGCTTTGTTGTTGTGCATAGTTGGGTGCACACTGTTTAGCGACAAGAGTGCATTTGCAGTCAACGTTGCTTTTCTAGAGTGTTTTAGGGACTTGGACAGCTGTGGAGGATATGCTTGGGGCCCTGCAGGCCTTGCACACTTGTATGACAACTTATGCGAGTCCAGTCTTCACCACACAAAGACTATTGCCGGTTATCTGACTCTCCTGCAGGTATTTATTTTGTTATGTTTTCTGTGAACCTTTTTTCAGTTATATGCTCATTAGAGCAACATGTTGTTTGTGTTTCTACAGGCTTGGATATATGCTCATTTTCCTGATCTATGTGACGACTGCAAGAAGGAGCACCCAGGTTATAATGAGGCCCGACCACGTGCTCTTCGATGGCAAAGAAGAGGCTTAGGGGCTTGTACTTCCTTTAGGAGGCGATTGGATCTGGCGACAGACGAGTCCGTGTCTTTGGACCCCATACGACGACCATAGAGCCTTATGGCCTTTTCAGGAGGCATCGCTATCTGCAGGATGGATCAGATGGGGTCCGCATATGTCTGTACATCTCACTGATAGGGTCCTGCGCCAGTACGGGTTTATTCAGACCATTCCGCCCTCACCGAGCGACATCACAGGTCATACGACCACGCCGGAGGAGATGGACATCATGTTCACGCAGTGGGGTATTCACGTGATTCACGGTCATCCTGTAGTGCACCCGGGACAGTGCGCTGCTGATTATATGGACTGGTTTTGCAGGATCTCCCACCCCTTCATCATCCCACGACATGCTCCACCTGCAGCAGATCCAGTGCCTGCTCCGGGTCCAGCCCCAGATCCATCACCAGATACAGGGGTACGTTTTATAACTTACATTGTTAGCTTATAAAACGACATTATACTTTATATATCTATGGTCATTGTTATTTATTGCAGTTGAGACATATGAGGATGGTTGAGCTCATGCAGACTCTTATGGACTTGCACATCTCACCCGATGGGATGCCAATCGCCAGGAGTTGATGCATTTGATCCACGATGACCATGATCGTGGATGCCTCTGCGCGACGCAATGGCGGTGGTGGTGGACGTTGGAGTAGGACATATGTGAGAGCAGGAAGAGAGGTCGAGATTCCAGTGATTGCTGTATTGTATATTTGTCTGTAGTGGCTTTATATTTTGGTACCTTTGGCGTATTCCCAGTGATCTGTGGACCTATGGCGTATTGTATATTTGCCTGTAGTGGCTTTATGTTTTGGTACCTTTGAGGTATTCCCAGTGATCTGTGGACCTATGGCGTATTGTATATTTGCCTGTAGCGACTTTATATTTTGGAGTATATTTAGAGTAAATTGATAACAGGTACTTAAGAAAAATTACAGATTTGTGGACTAGTCACAGATACTTAAACGAAACGATACAATACGCAAAAAAACACAAAAGTGTCGGTAGAAGTAATTACAATAATGTAAAAAAGGCTATTAAGTAATATCAGTCATCTGCAAGGTTTATATGAGGCGTCTCGGTAAGTGGAAATATTCGCAACCAGTGTTGTATGTGTGGAACGCAAAGAGCCTCCCATGTGCGGGCATCTTCATAGGCACACTGTCTCCATAGGCTTGTTGGAGGAGGTATTGGCGCATCACGCTGCAAATGAACTTGCCATGATGGGACAATTGTATAAATTAATTTATTTGAAAAAAAAAAATAATTATAGCAACTTGTGTGATACATAAAGGTTTTAGTACCTGCACAAAGTGACACTGCTTAACAAAAGCAATCGCGATGACGGGAATACACGATGTAGACGGTCCACGTCTAAGTGGAAGAAAAGTCAACGGTTGGCCTAGCGATAAACTGACCAGGACAACGTTATATGTTGAAGCAATTACATTTCCCATTTCTGGAAGGGTCATCCAGTTATCATATCTTACAACATCATGAACATATAAAGAGTCAATAAGGTGGTACACCCAGGACTCACCGCCAAAAAGCCTCGAATAATCACCGGCCCACTGCTGAAGTTCCATGATCAACTCGTGGCGGATTTCAGGCCAAGATTCATCACCCCTACCTAGCAAGGCACCAACACAACAATACCCACAATTTCCATCGTCACCGACATCCACGACATTAGAAATAAAAGGATGGATCTCCACAGGTAACCACTCCATATAGGGGAACACCCTAGGTTGCTCAACACTAGGGACCGATTCAACACTAGGTGGTTTATGACTGGAAGCAACAGTAGGTCGGATGACCGATATGGAAGCAACAGTAGGTCCATCAACTTCAGTAGTTGCTGCATTTCAGTTCTATTACCTCTAATGGATGACCGATATGCTTGTCGTACATTGTAAATCTGTTTCATAGTAGTCATATTCTCAGCATTATTATTCTTCATTGTTAGCAAAATGTTTCTCGGTTTAACCATATTCTTTGTCATGCCTTCTAGTAAAGACTTTTCTTCACATGACAAACGACCAACAAAAGAATGGCCAACAAGTGTTTCAGCCAACTCGTGGTTGTGCAACCCACATGATACAATCAGGATCCATCCTTCACTGCCACTCGTGGGTCTCCCTTTCAATCTAAAGGGACAATCACATTTTTTGGTGCCCGTACTCCTCGCCAGTTCAAGGTTCTTCCCAGGTCTGTATTTGCCGCTTCTTTCACAACCAAGGACTAATTTTGTCTTTGTTCTTGAACGTCATTCTTTGTTTGCACCTAATAGTCACCACAACTATTCCATTTTCCTTCCCAACATTTTTAGCCCATTGTAACAAATCACTTCGCGTGGCAAACACCTATAAAGAAAAAAATGACAAAGTTGAAACAAATACTTGCAACAATGTAAATTTGCTAAAGGCTAGAGGCAAAAATTAATTACATTGTCCGTGGTAAATTTTTCAGTACAATCCACTTCGAATTCAGTATTTTCGTATTCCACACCGTCATCCACTTCATCAAAATTATCTTGATCGACCTCCATTTACTGCATGGAAAGCATTCACAATATTTTAGAATTGTTTTAAAGCGGTACAAAATTGAAATCAAATATTTCAGCATCTGTAAATTCAATTTACGTATGTTCCGCAAATTGAATTCACGGAATATCCGTAAATTGAATTTGCAGAACATATGTTATTTGAATTTACGAGAGTAGTTTAAAAATTATAACCGTCCGTGAATTGAATTTACAGATGTTCCGTAAATTGAATTTACGGATGTTCCGTGAATTTAATTTACGTAACCAGTTTACAAATTATATTCTTCCGTGAATTGAATTTATGTTCCTTCCGTGAATTGAATTTACGGATGTTCCGTAAATTGAATTTACATAACCCGTATACAAATTATATTCTTCCGTGAATTGAATTTACGGATGTTCCGTGAATTTAATTTACGTAACCAGTTTACAAATTATATTCTTCCGTGAATTGAATTTACGTTCCTTCCGTAAATTGAATTTACAGATGTTCCGTAAATTGAATTTACGGATGTTTCGTAAATTGAATTTACGTAACCAGTTTACAAATTATATTATTCCGTGAATTGAATTTACGTTCCTTCCGTGAATTGAATTTACGAATGTTCCGTAAATTGAATTTACGGATGTTCCGTAAATTTAATTTACGTGAAGTTAGTAAAAAAACAACTATTACGTGAATTGAATTCACGTGTGAGTACGTGAATTGAATTTACGGACGATTTGCAGGTGAAGAAAAAAAAACAGACGGCTTACCGTCCACCGTCGTAGGAGTGGGTTGCGCCACCAACGAAAATGGTGGAGGTGAGAATCGGACCTGGGTCACAGTGGAGGGGAGAGAGTGTGGGAGAGATTAAAAAACGAAATTGGTAGTGAATGAGGATGGAGGCTGTGAGGATGGAGTTCAGAGGATGGAGGCTGTGGCTGGAGATTAAGTTTGGGGGTAGGGGTTTTTTAGTTTTTTCATCAACAAAAAGCTGACAGGGGGGTGTGGCTAGTATAATGGGGGGTGTGAATAGAAAAAGCCGTACAAAATTTTAATCTGTACTGTCAATTCATAACTTTTTATATCTAACGGTATTAAAGTGATTGAACAGAAATTTTTGACCGTGTACTTATCTTTTACGGGCCCTGCTGTTTTAGCATCATCATAGAAAGTTCAAATTTCAAACTCTGGTTGTTGAAGTAACGAACAGTTAAAAACAAAAACGAAGAAAAAGAAGCTTCAGATACAAACAAAAGATATATAAATTTTCTCATATTTTCCGTAGTTCCCTTAATTTGTCCGAATGCCTACATACCAGTTTAAACGTCAAAATAAAATAGTATCAGAAGAAGAAAAAAATGATCGAAATTTAAAATGTTCTTTCCTTTGTTTTGTTCTACACATCATATTTTATTTCAAGTCAATAGCTGAGCGTTTTTTTTTTTCTGACGGAAAGTCAATAGCGGAGCTAATAATAAGAAGTTTGAATAGTTCGTATAGTTTGCAACACACAAATATCATTCCATGAATTTTGAAAGGAATCTTGACATTGAGATTTTAAGATCAAATTTTCAATTCTTGTAAAAAAAAATGATTAAATTTTCAATTCTTAAATTATCAGAAAAATTAGTCATTATATATAAGTATTATTTTATAATCTTAAATTAGTGCATCGTTACAAATACTAACATGAAACTCTTTTTTTGACAGGATATACTAACATGAAACTAATCTTCGTAATTAGGTGACTCGTTGACAAATAATTGCTTTGTAGTTTTGTTCTCTCTCTAATAATGCACATTATGGTGTATATTATTTTGACGAAGATTTATGTAGATTCAAAACAACATACTAAACTTGTGTAAAAAAACAACAACATACTAAACTGAGTTATACAGGTTAAAGAATGTTGTTTTTTTAACTTAGATTAATTAATTGAGCTAGTGCTTCTTATTTTATTAAATTGATTAAAATATATTTTAATTTTTGAAAATATTTTTTAAATTTTTTAAAATTTTATTCATTTTAATTCTTATAAATTATAGAAACTACGTGTTTTTCATCTTTATTCAGAGATTAAAATAAACCATTTTTATTTAATATAGGTATTAAAGATATCAGATTTTTTAATGAAATAATAAAAATGTTAGATTTCAAAAAACTAGAAATATATTTATACCTTCTAAATACATAAAAGGATGTAATAATAACACTTTTAAAATTATGATGTGAAAACATATTAATGAGTAATTTATACAATCAAAAATTAATTTTTCCTTATAATTATAAAATTTTTAACACAAACAAATAAAATTTGATAAGAAATATCTAAATTGAAACACAATCGGAGGAATATTAAAATATCTTATAAATTCATTGATTTCAATGAAAGGGTGTTGGAATTGATTCGAACGTCAAAAAATTACAAAATTTGTAGTTGTAATAAAAAAAAGTGTACTAAAATCCTTCATTTAAAAATTTAGCTCCAAAAAATTAGCTTTTCACGCATTTAAATCTTATTTTAATTTTTAAAACTAACAATTATTGATTTTTCAATAACTAATAAATTTTTTGGTCCAGGGGTCTTTGATTTCTATGTGACATTTAAAATTAAAATTTGTATTTTTCAAGAATTATATGAAATTATTTTTATCTTTGAAAATTAATAGTTAAATTTTTAAAATTTATTTATTTATATGATACGGGAGGAAATGGATTTTATGGAGTTAGTCATTACTGTAGTAATAATCTCAACCGTTGATAAAGATAGAAAGATAGATATTTTGAGTTTTCGACTTGCTGAAATCACAATGTGATCATCTTATTATTATCCAACGATTTGGGATTTGTTTGTGAGTTGGGAGGGGAGGAAAAGATTGTTGGGAATTTGACTCTTCAAATTCTCTTCCCCAGAAATTGTACTTGTGAAAAATTGGAAACACAGAATAAAGAAATAATAACAACACAAAAATTTAACGTGGAAAACTCCCAAACCAGGAGAAAAACCATCAACACCAGAGAAAAATCCACTATGTAGAAAATTATTACAACTACACAATTTTTTCTCTGCACCCCTGCACACCCACAAAGCTTCCCCACTAGCAAAACTTATTCAGCACACCTCTCATTTTACAAGAAATATTCATAATAAATTCTTTTTCTGATGTGGAGGTTCAGCCCAAGCTGCAACCACAGAGCATACTAAGAATTCTATTAAATTCTAAAACAAAGAGAGGAATTTATCTAGAGACAAAAGTTGCTAGACAAGCTTTTGAATGGTGTGCATAAAACCAAGGCCCAAGCCTCCTTTTATAACAAAGAGGTTCACTCCTCTTTACTATTTTACCCAACGTAGGACTAAAAGTCCCAACACCAACAAAGATTTATGACTAATATTTACTTGTACAATAAAAAGATGGAAAATATTTGAGAAACTTTTCAAATGCCTTTATGTGGATAGTTTTTTCTAGGGTTGCACAAAATATCCGGTTAGGAGAGCCCACTCCAGAACCATGTCCAGACCATATTAAAAAAAACTGGATTCTGTAATAAGATTTTTTAACCATGCCCACTTACTCAATTTGGTTTTGTAACCGGCTGCAAGAGTGGATATCCCTGTCCACATTATTAACCGACTCATTTTTCACTTTTTCAAACAATGAATGAATCGTAAGTCTTTCTCTAGTGGATTGGATCATCAAAAAGTCAAAGGGAACTCACTAGTCACCAAAAAAAAACACACAGAATAGCAGTAATTCTCTGCACCGTCATGCTCGACACTAAGGCATGATACTTTTTCCTTCTTTCTTGGTTCATATTTCTCTTCGTTGAATTTACATAATTTATTTTTATAATCTTTTGTTTTTTTATTCATAATTTCTAATGTTTCTGTTAAGAGTATAAAGACATGTGATTAAAGCATGAGTGGTTTCTGTTGCAGTAGGCTTTATTATGCTAACACCGTAAGTTCAGCAAACTATCGGTGGTGCTCAGAATCTGGGTTTAAATTCTCATCCATATCTTAACCTGTTGTAATCCAACTTGGAACCATTTCCATGAAGCATGAGTTCTATTTTTGGTTATTATCAAAGCTACTGAGAAGCTAAATCCCATTGTTTTGTCATTCATGTCGGTGTTTCCCAGCAAACAATTCAAATCATGAGAATCCCAATGCCACTCCTTTCCATAGAGAAGTTATATGATTATATGTATTCCATGGTGGACATGTGCCTTCCACAAGAAGAATATTTTTTTGGTGGTTGCTAATATTTAGCATGTCTCGCAACTTAATGGCGTTCAAAATTAAAACTATAGGGCCAGTTGATAATAGTTTCTAATGTGAGGATAATTTCCAATTTTGTTTGTGGTCAATGTGGTTGCATTTCCTTCTTGCCTATGAATTTTGGTTTGGTTGTCTTCATGCAAACTTGGAATTCATTTGGTCCCCTGCACAATATTTGGTCCAATTGATAGGAAAAAACCGGTTTTGAAATGTGAAAACCGGATTTTACAAGCGAAACCGGATTTTACAGGCGAAAACTGGTTTTATAACCGGATTTGGGATCTATAACCGGTTGTGTAACCAGTTTTAGGACAAAAACTGGTTCTAAACCGATTTTGAGTCGAAACCGGTTTTATAACCGGATATGTAGAAACAACCGGTTTTATATCTGTAACCATATTTGAGATCAAGTTTTATGAATTTGGATTTGAAAACTCTTCCTAATATATGGTTTTAATTGGATTTGGTTTTGGTTACATGGTTATCCAAACCATGAGCACCCCTAGTTTTTTCAAGGCTTGATGAGGACAAAAAATAAGCTTGGTGCATGCTGTTGTGGTCAATTTGGAGAAGTAGGAATATTAAAGTGTGGGTTAAATTATACTTTTGGTCCCTTAAGTTTATTTTAGGATTTACTTTGGCCCCTTATATATTAAAAGTTTCGAATTAGTCACTTACGTATAAAAGTTATACCAACGCGATCCCTCTTGTTTTTTTTGTTCCGAAGAGGTCCTTTATGTTACAAAAATTATACCAATATGATCTTTTTTTTTGCAAAATAAGGGACAAAAAAGGGACCACATTGATGTAATTTTTGTAACATAAAAGATCAGTTCGAACCCCAAAAAAAGGGGACCAAATTGGTATAACTTTTACACATAAGAGACAAATTCTAAACTTTTAATATACAGAGAACCAAACTGAAACCTAAAATAAACTTAAGGGACCAAAAATATAATTTAGCCTAAAGTATGAGGCAAATTTCCATGAGAGCAGCGGTATATTTTCAGCAGTGGAATTTAGCAAGGGCAAAAGATAATATCATAGCACACAGATTCCAAATCCTGAGATGTGTTGATGGAGAAAACCACATGTGGGTACTATAAAATGCAATGTTGACTCGTCTTTTAAGCATCATAATGTCATTGGAAATGGAATTTGTCTTAGAGATGAGGGAGGTAATTTTCTCAATGTTAGAACCTTATACTTCTCTCCAAAACTTCATGTTCATGCAGACGAAGCTTTTGGACTTCTTCATGCGATTAAATGGGTGCAGCAACTTGGTTTGTCTAACGTCATATTTGAGTTAGATGCTAAGTATGTTGTAGATAATTTTCATAATTCTGTAGATGATTTTTCTGAGTTTGGTGCCATTATTAAAGAATGTAGGTGTCTTATTTCTTTTTGTCCAAAAAAAAACTCTTTGGTAGAGTTCACTAGGAAGGAAGTCAATGTAGTTGCTCATACTTTAGCAGGAGTGGCTATATATATGGCTAATCCTCAAGACTATGATGATATTCCCCCTTGTATTGCGGATTTTATTATAAATGATATGATGCGAGTTTCATCCTGTCAAAAAAAAAACTTTTCAAATGCTTTTAAAGCCTTTCGGAGTCCTCATAGTGGTTGAAATAGGCTAGACCACTCGACATGGGACTATATCATAACTTATATTAGACTTATGTCAGATCATTTTTTTTAAATAGACAAAGTCAATGTTTTTTAAAAAGCATATTTAGTTAAATCGGACGAACTTTAGGTCATCTAAAAAACATTATAGGCCAACAAGTCGACTTATTTAAATAAATATAAATAATATTATAATAATTTTTCATTGCTATTGTTATAGTAAGAAGTGTTAGAACTATATACTTATTTACCTCTTTTAATGATTTAAGAATAAATACTCATTTTGGTCATTGAGAAAAGACGCACAACCCATTTTGGTCCCAAAAAAAAGTCCAGAAATAGTTTTTGACAATTTCAAAACAGGGACAAGTTAAGTACCTTCGTCTATATCTATCCAAAAATGTTAGTTAACGTGCACCGTTAAATGCTAATGTGGCCCGTTAAGTATTGTCATCGTGTAATTTCGTAAATATGTGGCATTATTTTATGTCATTTTAGTCCCTATGTCAAATCCCTTGATACATCCACCGTGTAATTTCGTGAACATCTGGCATTATTTTGGGTCATTTTAGTCCCTATTTCAAATCTCTTTGATATAGAAACCGTTTTGGCCCATTTTGGTCCCTGTCTCGTTTGAGACATAATAATCACCGGTCTCTATCTTTAAGTTTGGGTCATCTCTAACATCCATTGGAGCACCCTTTTCCCAATGGAGTTTAGGGTTTGAAGGTTAAAAATGAACATTTTCCCCAATTAAAGGGTTCAGGATATGTTCCTTGTCAGCGAGCAAAACTGATGTAAGGTAAAACATTGGAGTATGTGAGAATTGAACAACTTCAAGTAGCAACCTTGTGAGTGGGCGCTACTGTTTCCCGAGCTTCGCCTTAAACTGATTTTTCATGAATATGAATATTATCTCAGCAATTTAATTTTCTTACTTCGGCATGAAAGACAAGTTTGTGTTGCAAGTTGAGGTTAAATTCGTGGCGTATATCTTTCATGCCATCCAATTCTATAATATTAATTACCATACAAATTTGTTTAATCTAAAGAAAATAGACCTGACTCTACGATCAAACTTTAATATAGGTAAATCTTATGCACATTGCAAGGATTATATCTTAATGAATTGGGAGAAGGTACTCTATTGAAGGTTAGGGTTTGAAGGTTGAAGATGACCTAAACTTAAAGATGGAGGTCAGGGAGTAGTATGTCCCAAACGAGAAAAGGGACCAAAATGGGCCAAAACGGTTTCTATATCAAAGAGATTTGAAATATGGACTAAAATGACCTAAAATAATGCCAGATGTTCACGAAATTACACGGTGGATGTATTTAATGGGACACATCAGCATTTAATGGTACACGTCAATACGTTAACTGACATTTTTGGATGGAGATAGACAGAGGGATTAACATGTCCCTGTTTTGAAATTGTTAGAGACTATTTCTAGACTTATTTTTCTCATGATTTAAACATATTGAGCTGCATAAAACTTGAGCTAATAAGTTTATTTAGCGATAAACTTATGGTATTTTTTTTGGTGTATGATAAACTTATGGTCTATTAAAAGGCTTTATTGCAAAATACACTCTTAAGAGAATTTTATATCATGCTAGACTTTTAGAAAAGTTATGTCAGACATTATAAAAAGACCTATATCAAATAAATAAAATTGTCTCTATCTAGAAAGTTTAACCTAGCCTAGTCTATTTCCACCTTCATATCTCATGTGCTTGAGTAATAGTGGTTTACTTTTATATAATTTGCAATTCATCCTACATAAAGTTTATCATCGTTGACCTATCGAACCTTTAATCTACTTAGAGATAAGTCGGAGATCGGTCCTCAAAAAATGTGCCCGATCAGACCTCAAAAAATGTAAGATCGGTCCTAAAAAAAAAGCCCATAAAAAGTAACATATAAGATTTAAGCTTTAAAATTTTAAAACAGACTTATTTAAGCAAAATCTTTTTGACCAAAAAAAAACTAGTTAGTAAAGTTTGAGTTCGGAGGTAATAAATCACACTTAAACCTAGAAATTTAAGAATATGTCAAATCTATTTAATCGAAAACTTTTCGACAAAACCAAACAAAGTCTTATTAGTGTAAAATTATGTATTTTTTTTTATAATCGACTATAGATGGTAAAGTTTTGGGACGGGGGACAAATGAATAATGAATAATGAATAATTAATTAATAATTATGAACGATGCTTCAAAAATAAAAACCATGGGGAGTGGGACCCACGACAGACAGAACTTTCTTTCTTTCTCCCTTGCATTCTCTCTCTCTCTCTCTGTCTATGACTATCATCACCAATATTCAACCGCAACTCAGCACAAATTCACAAACTCTCTCCCTCTCTCTCTCTCTGTCTATTTTCTTTCTTTCTCCGTCACTGTTTGTAAATAAACCCCCAAATATTGGCTGCTTTCCGCGAACCTTCTCTCTCACTTCAATTCTTCTGTGTTCCAAGGTGTCTTCACAGTTAATATCACAATCATTTGTGTTCTGTTCTCTGGCCACAACTACTCTGACTATCTTCTTTCTTACTTGACTGACTCAAGGTTCCCTTCTCCTTCTTCCTCTGTAACTGCTCTCTCCTCCTTATTCTCTCGTTATTTTCCCTTCCTTTTTTTTTTTCCTTCTGTTATTATTGCTTACGTTTATATTATTCTATTCTCTGTTTACTGTTTCTAACCTGGTACATACAATACAATACAAATACACACCCATAGTTTGGAATTTCATTCGTGATCAACCGTGCGCTGTTTTCGGTAATTTGTTAAACGCACTGTAACAATCCACATCGTTTTGCGTACTCTTTGTGTGCGCTGACAAATTTTAGGGACACTATATTTCTGGCGGTAACGCAACGCTGTGTCCATCCATCGTTGAAAATTTTAATTTCATTTCGCGAATTTATGATTTTGATTATTGTCGCTCATTATATGTCGGCGCAATATATGGCAAGGTGCTTGGGCAACTAATTTCATTTTTACCCTACTGTTAATTGTTAATATTACTAATGTTATGGACTAGTTGGTTTGTGTTTTGGTTGACAAATGGAGTCTGAAAATCTCTCTTGTCTTCTTGTTTCAGGAGTAGGCTGTGAGAAATTTGAGGTTCATGAAGAAGCTCACTGTTTTGTGAGATTTACAAGACACAGATTCGGTCTTGTTGTACCTTGAGTTTGAAGTTTGAACTGGGCCACAAACATGAATTTTCAGCAAGATAAATTTGTTAGGTTAGTGTAATGCCACATACCTTCATTTACTCTTTGTGATGCTATTTATGGTATTTTAGAAACATTTTAGTTGCCAGTGGAACCAAGTCTTTCTTGCTTGCAATTGAGATTTGAGACTGTTAGACTTAGAGCCACTTTTTTCAGTCATCACTCGTCAACACGAATATGCTTTAAAATTTTCAACTTGTTAGCCTATTAACATCAGAAGTTTTATTACCTAATTAGCACTTCTGTGTCTGGATGTCTCTTCTTCGGATGGTTAATCATGGACTGAGATTATGTTGTTTGTATGGTGTTCAGATTTCAGGATTGGAATTCAGATAAGGGTTCTGAGATGAATTCTCCTGGAATTCACATAACGCGCTCGGGGAGAATTAGAACTACACTAAAATCAGTTTCCAAGAAGTTTCAAAGGGGCTTGGAATCTAGTTCTGAGAGGATAAAGGGATTTGCAAAACCATTCAAATCTTTTCCCCAGAACAGTGTTCTTGCTAGACGTTTTAGTTCTAGAAAGAAAATCCTCGATCCGCAGGGTCCTTTTCTTCAAAAGTGGAACAAAATATTTGTGTTATCGTGTCTTATTGCTGTGTCAATAGATCCTTTGTTCTTCTATGTCCCTGTGATTGATGATGATAAGAAATGTCTTTCAAGGGACAGAAAAATGGAAACTACGGCAACTGTTTTAAGGTCTTTCTCTGACATTTTTTATATTATCCATATAATTTTCCAATTTCGTACTGGATTCATTGCTCCCTCTTCCCGAGTATTTGGAAGAGGTGTTTTGGTTGAAGATGCTTGGGCAATAGCAAAGAGATATCTGTCATCATACTTCTTAATTGACATTCTTGCCGTTCTTCCCCTCCCACAGGTATGGAAAAATCTTATGTCGCTAATTTATCAACTATCAAGTGATTGCATTAAAGTCCAGTATCAAGATATGTAGACACACTCATAGGCATATATTGTAATTAGGGGATCAGTTCAGCCCTCCAAGTTTAATATCCTAAGTGTTTTATGGGCTTAGATTAAGAATTTACATGATTGGATTCATTTGGTAAGCTTATTTTGACTCAACACTTGCTCCTGCATTGCTAGGTGGTTATTCTAATTATCATTCCGAAGATGAGAGGCTCAGAATCACTGAATACAAAAAACTTGCTGAAATTTGTTGTCTTCTTCCAATATGTGCCACGGTTTATACGAATAGTTCCATTATATAAAGAAGTTACAAGGACTTCTGGCATTCTCACTGAAACAGCTTGGGCTGGAGCTGCATTCAATCTCTTTCTCTACATGCTCGCAAGTCATGTATGTTTATGCTGCAGCTTTTTGTTTCTTATGTATATTTATTGAAAAATACTATAAAATAAAAAACCAATGAACTCAGAAAAACAATGGAAAAAGTTAATAGATATAGTAGAAGTCCATATAACTGAAAGTATTTTTCAATAAATATGCTTTTAAGTGTCTCTGTTGAATGTATTGTGGTTTTATCTTATGTACTACTAAATTTCATTTTTCCTGATCACTAGATTAAACGAGTAAATTTTGGTAGGCACGAATATTTGCCCTTGTGGTGACCATGTAGACACACAACTGGGTTATGATCCCAATGATGCTAGTTTCATAACTGAGAAGTAGATTACGTGATGCAGATATTAGAATATTGGATTAATAAATGCAGGATGTCTATATCACGAATTATATGACGCTAACCTTTTGTAAATTCTATTGTTGGGGAGGTTTTTTTTTTTTTTAAAAAAAATTTTAGTTTGGTGCAAAATTGACATTTCAGACCTTTTATTTCCACTCGATGAATTGAAATATGACACATTTGAGACGTCTAGATCTGCTAATTTCCTTGCCAGTGATTCAAGTCAATGCCTCGTAATCATGTGTAATGAGCTGAATAAATTTTCTTGCACCCACTCTCTAGCTCCGAATTAGAATGTTGCTGAAGGTCACTGCAAAGCAGAAACTTAAAAGTTAAAGGAGCCGTGCCTTTGTTGGACATACCACTGGACTCTTTTGTGACACACACACATATTGGGCACTTGTGTCCGATGCTATGCAACACTGCAGAAATATTTGTTGTTGTTGTGCCCATGCTTCTTACATCTCTATGAATATTGTTGTTTCAAACTCTCAGGTCCACACCATTTTATGTTGGTTCCCAATGTAGCATATTTAGATCCTATATAAGTGTTACCTTTTTCTTTTTTTTTAAATGAAAGTGATCTTATTAATGAAAATTCAAAATGATATCATCTGCCTATCTTTCTGATTGCTAATTTACTTGTTGTTCATAGGTTGTTGGTGCCTTTTGGTACTTGTTTTCTATAGAAAGAGAAACCACATGCTGGCAAGATGCATGTCTAAAAAATATCACCTGTAATAAGGCGGATATGTATTGTGATGATCATCATGGTTTGGGCACACTTTCAAAATTCCTGAATACTTCATGCCCAATACAGGATTCAAATACAACACTCTTTAATTTTGGAATTTTCCTTGATGCTCTTCAATCTGGGGTTGTGGAGTCAACAGATTTCCCACAGAAGTTCTTTTATTGTTTTTGGTGGGGCCTGAAAAATTTGAGGTTTGCTTCATTGACTCTTTTTTAGTATATGCTATTAGTTTTTTAGAATATTATATAATATAAAACATGTATATCAGACTTGGTGCTAAGAAGTAGAAAATGGCTTTGGCTTAAGTTTTGGACATATTTAATGTCTCAATGAAGAGGTGGGAATTTTGGGGGTATGTCGGCCAGGTGTCAATTTCGAGAGTTGTATATGTTCATATCAAGAGGGGGTGTTTTTTTCAATCAGGAATGATGATGTTGGGAATACTATCACCAGGAATATTATTCCTAGGTAAAATTCACAGATATGTTTGGTTATGTACTTAATATCTCTAGGAATGTTTCCAAAATTTATTTAGTTCAAAAAATTAAAAATAGAAAAAATGTGATAAAATGAGGTGGAAATGAGAAGTTATAGTTGGTTGAGTTTTAAAATAAATTATATTCCTGTTGGAAAGCCACCTTAATTGTGGTCCCCCCCCCTAGCCACCTTAATTGCAACAACTTTGGGCTACCTTCGTTGCAGCCTCCCGCACCTTCGTTGCACCTTCATTGTGTTGGGTGAGGGGTGTGTTTAGTCCCACGTCGCTTAGAGATATGACCTAAATAAGTAGTGCTTGTAAGGCTTGAACAATCCTCACTTTACAAGTTGGTTTTGTAGCGTTAAGTTAGGTCTTAAGCCCAAATTCTAAGGCAATATCAAAGTCTATCCAATATCTGTCGTTGGACCACATTTATTGTCCATGCTTGAGGCCCATACCTTTGGGCGTGAGGGGATGTGTTGGAAAGCCACATTAATTGTGGTCCGCCCCTAGCCACCTTAGTTGCGACAACTTTGGTGCCGCCTTCATTGCAGCCTCTGGCCCCTGCATTGGGCTGGGTGTGAGGGGGTGAGTTTAGTCCCACATCGCCTAGAGATATGTCGTAATCCCAGATTCTAAGAATTTCCATGAGAATATAAGATTTCCACACTTTAACATGATAATGAAAAGTAGAGAAAACATGAGTACATTACATTCTGGTGAATCAATGATACCCAGAGATTTTTTTTAAATAAACTTGCAGCAAATATGAGAATGTTACATCCCAAGTCACTTTTACGGGAATTTTTTGCATATCATGAAACAAACACACTCAGTATTTTTAAATTTTGATTTTGAATGTTTTTACCAAGTTATTATCTGACATTCTGCAAATATTCCTCCACCCTCTTTTGGGGGATCCCTTTTATTGCAGTTCTCTTGGTCAGAACCTGGCAACAAGTACCTATGTTTGGGAAATCTGCTTTGCAATTTTCATTTCCATAGCTGGATTGGTATTATTTGCATTCCTCATTGGAAACATGCAGGTTGGTATCGAATATCTCTATATATAATGTCTTTTAATCAGAGAATAACACTGGCTAGTACTATCGGTTGCTTTTGGAATAAATTGGTTACTATATTTTGTTTTCCTCCAGAGATCTGTCCCTTTTTTGTTAATGATAGCAGGTTTTGTGTATTTCTGGCTATAAATTTTTTTTATTGCCAGTTGATCTAGATTTTCACTTTGGGAGACTTTCTCATGAAATAGGACATCATACATCAACTTTTGCTATTAGAGCACTTCCAGTGGGAATGTGCAGTATTGACTTTTGATTTATTTTTTGGGGAGGGGATAAGCAACTCTTGTGGAATTCTATTTTCTGGGGCTGTCCAGGGGAAGTAGAGGTTGTTGTTGATTTTATGACCTGTGGTCGTAATAGAGAGTCTTATCTTTTGGTGGCTTCTATGGAAAATTGCTTTCATTTTTTTTTTTCAAGTAATGTTTATTACCTTGGCCTGGCAATTGATGCCTGCAATAAGGTGAACCATTTAAATTCTTGTTTTTAAGTTATTGTACTTTTTTATAGGTAGGTGTGCCGCATGTGTGCAAACACATGTTTCTAATGCTCTTCTGCTTCCATAAATATTATCTGATTATTTTTTCCTATCATATTTTAATTACAATCATGCTCCTCATTTTTGACATTTTTGCTTGGAAAATAGTTTGATACCTGGGTCATTCTGTTAGGAGGTTACTTCCTTCTGCTATTTGATCCATTAAACTTTTGGTTTGGAAACAGACATATTTGCAATCGACGACAACGAGATTGGAGGAGATGAGAGTGAAAAGGAGAGACGCAGAACAGTGGATGTCTCATCGATTACTCCCCAACAGCTTGAGAGAAAGAATCAGACGACATGAGCAGTACAAATGGCAAGAAACCAGAGGCGTTGATGAAGATAATTTGATTAATAATCTTCCCAAGGATTTAAGAAGGGACATTAAGCGTCATCTTTGCTTGGCTTTGCTGATGAGGGTAAGTTTCTCCATATCTCATTTTTTTCATAATTGTTATCGGAGTTCTTTCACCTTGAATGTGATCTTTGTTTCTTCTTTCGGTTGTTTCATTCTGGGAATTTTTTTAGTCACCCGTGTGTTGAAGAGAGCAAATCCCTCAAAATGAAAATTTACTTGTCCTGTTTTGGTGTATCTATATTTTGTTTTGGTTGGTGAGCAATTAATATAATATCCATTTGTTAGCAAGATATGGAACTATGCACAAAAATAGCAGAAATATTGGTTTTACGAAATTCAAAAAATTCTGGATTTCTGCTTCTAGAACATGCAGAATAAGTGAGTAACAAGCAGCTGCCGAAACGTATATTTGTATGCAATTCTTTTTATGCAGCTGCTGTAACGTATATTTATATGCAATTCATTATATTTCTGTGGGCACATTTGAACTCTTTGAATGTGTGCTGTTCATGTTTTTCATTGGTAGTCATAAAGTTTCTCTTCTGTTGTAATTGAATTGCTCTGAGAGATGATTTTTTTTTTTTAACTCTTCTGAGTAATTCAGATGATAGCCATAGATATGTTAAGTTATTCTAAAATTAGTTTGTGCATGTGTGTCATGCCTTCTCGTGAAGGCCCCATTGGTAATTCAAATTATTTAGGTATATCAAAAAGGGCATTCTGATGGATTTTAAGGCAATCCTTGAAAAGTAAACCAATCATTATGACTATTGGAAGCTTTGTAGCTATAGTTGATTTTCCATATAATATTAACTACTAGTTTTTTTCCCCCCTGAATCGTCTTTAAGGTGCCAGTGTTTGAGAAAATGGATGAGCAACTTCTGGATGCAATGTGTGACCGTCTCAAACCGGTGCTTTACACGAAAGAAAGCTGCATTGTCCGGGAAGGAGATCCCGTTGATGAGATGCTCTTCATAATGCGCGGCAAGCTATTGACAGTGACAACTAATGGTGGAAGAACAGGTTTCTTCAACTCTGAATTCCTCAAGGCTGGTGACTTCTGTGGAGAGGAGCTTCTCACATGGGCATTAGATCCTCATTCCTCATCCAACCTTCCCATCTCAACCAGAACTGTCCAAACACTTTCAGAAGTGGAAGCCTTTGCTCTAAAAGCTGAAGACTTGAAGTTTGTCGCGTCTCAGTTTCGGCGCCTTCACAGCAAGCAGCTTCGCCACACTTTCAAGTTCTACTCACAACAATGGCGTACATGGGCTGCATGTTTCATACAAGCAGCCTGGAGGCGCTATACTAAAAAGAAGCTTGAAGAGTCTCTCAGGGAAGAGGAGAATAGACTGCAAGATGCATTGGCTAAAGCAGATGGTAGTTCACCTAGTCTTGGTGCTACAATATATGCTTCAAGATTTGCAGCTAATGCACTTCGAGCTTTACGTAGAAATAGCACAAGGAAGACCAGGGTGCCAGAGAGACTACCACCGATGCTGCTCCAGAAGCCTGCTGAACCTGATTTTACTGCTGAAGAGCAATAGTGTAATCAATGGAACAAGGATGCCTGGTTCTGGAAGAAGAGAAAGGATGTGACCAAGAATGAAAAATTAAAACGACACGAACTTCTGATAGGAAGGCCAAAATGTCATCTCATTTGTTTATTTATTTATTTATTTTATTTTTCAAGTTAGTTTAAAATATAAAATGTGCATAAAAGTATTGATTACGAAGTTGTATATATATGGTTGTTAATGATTGCTTCCCATTCGTGAACGAATCCGGTGCAAAATGAACATACTTTCCTAACTTTCCCATTGTGATGGTTGATAAAGATGTTATTTCAAGTGGATATGTCGAATTTGTACGAGTGTGACAGTGATATATAGTCAGATGGGCGGGTTATATAGAGTAGGCCATTTTTATAGGCGATTCCGATGGACTAGGACTTGAAAATCGTTTGAAATTTTAACCGGTTGAGTCAACGACCTGATCTGTATGGGTTTAACAAAAACATGGAGAAAAGAAAATGATTTTGAGTGATGAGACCCTCGTATTTTTGTTGAATTAACTCGGACTAGGTCATCACCTCAACCGCGAGAACGAAGAAGTCCGTGAGCTTTTTCCGAATTCGTCCAAGTATTGGTCCACCGTAGACTACCTATCAATATAGTCTATGTTAGAATTTGCCTTAGTGGATGAATGCTTTTCTGCAAAGTTTGCTGTTTTCTCTACTATTAGCTGCCCGCTTATATAAATCTTAATACGAAAAATATTTGCAAGCATCAACGGAGCAAATTTTGATTGTAAAAAAAAAAAAACTAAGAGGAAATTTTGGATGTATGCCGTGTTTTCAACCTCAACTAAGAGTAAATTTTGAGGGAAGCTCAGTGATAGAGGTGATTGCCCTAATTTTCACGAGAAATCCTAATTAACAAAATAGATACTATCCCCGTTCTTTTTTATTTGTCTTTTAAAGTTATTTTACACATATCAAAAAAACTAATAAATTTTATTATTTTTAATAAAGTTATTAGTATTTTTCCTATAATACCCTTGATTGTTGATTATCAATCACATTTATTTCTCTTTCTACAATAAATAATTGAGTGTATAATTGAGAAACAAGTAATTAATGCAACCTTAAACTCTCAAAATAACAAATAAAAAAGAACAAATTTATTCTTAAAAACCAACCAATAAAAAGAAACGGAGGGAGTATTCAAAAATTAATTCCTATATCTAGATATATATATTTAACATGGAAAATAATAGAGTACATATTTTATCTACAAAACAAAAAGTAAAATTAATTTAAAATATCATATCAATATCATTTTATTTATATTATTTCATCTCTTACTAAAAATATTTTTTAATTAAAAAAATTAAGTTTTTGAGTTAATTAAACTGTTAATTTTTTACCAAATACTCTAAATTCATTTAACTTATCCACATTCATTTAGAAACTACTATAAATTTATCCACTGATAGCCAACTCATCTACTACTTTTGCCAAAACTATAGCTTTTACGCTCACCTTCATAACAATAATTCAACATGATACATTAACGAAATTTACTGTTTTTTTTTTAATTCTTCCCAGTTTCGTTCCCTCAATCCTTCCATCTTCAAATGAGACAGACAAAGTTCCATGGTCACATCCCGAAAATGCTTGTTTGGACAAACGTCAGAAGACAACCCAACCCATGCTTTTTGGCACAACAAGCTCAATCAAATTCTAATTCACGATTTCATGACTAATCAACTCAGCAATTGTCCCATATTTCCAATCAAATTCATAAAAGCCATATAAACAGAGTTTCAATGCGAGTTCAAGTTTCCTAAAATCCACATTTGCATCGCAAATTATTTCAATACAATATAAGTGGTAATAGCGTAAAAGCAACTAAAAAAAAGGCTAATAATATGGTAAAATAGAGACATGGCCATCCAAAATCGCCCAGAGTTCAACAAAGCTAAACGGTTCCACAAATAGAATTGGATGACATAAATAATCACACCAGGTTCCTATATATCCCACACTGGTCTATTTCCCCAAATGACTGGTCGTTCATTAACGTCATGAGACTTCCCTGAATGACTATGAGTTGTTACTTACGCAAACATGTGTTGCTACTGACGAGAGTAATCACGGAGCAAGCTCACCTCCCTCTTAAGAAATGCAGGCAACGCAAAAGCAGCTGAATGCATCTGCATAAGAAATGGGTCGTGAGATCTTTCTTGCTTGTAGGTATTGCTGGAATGGAAGACCAGATCTCAGAAGCATCCATACTAATAGTACTTTATATGAATATATCAACGCTTAGAATCTAGAATTTAGTCCAGAATATACAGGGTATTGACAATCAGAGTAGAACTTAGATGAAAAGAACACACAAAAAGCTACATGCTTTAGCTACCCCATATAGTTCCAATATTCACCCTTAAAGCCTATATTATGTTGCAAAAGAAAATTGAACATTCAAACTAATAACTAAATAAATAAGTAAAAGGCTAAAAGCGATATATGGACCATAGACTTACATCTGAGTTATAGAACCTAAGCTTCCTTCTGTGCTTATCAGCACCTTCTAACTTTTCAATGGGATTGATGGGATTCACAAAATCAATAGGCGGCCCCTCTGTTGAGCATAGAACAAACCCTATCACACCACTGCAGGCCGAGAAAGGGAGAGGATAAGCAGTATATAATCACCAATGAAATCAAGATAAACCAAAATGGCAATCATGTTTCTTAGGGGGAAAAATAGCAGATTTCACTCTTTATTTTTCCGGTAAGCAGATTTCAGTCTTTTGATTTGGGATTTTGCAATTATCAAGGCATTGATTAGTTGTTACAACTACACTGTTCCAAAATGTCCACCTATTAAGTAAAATCTCAGCTTTCCTAAGCCAAAAATTCAACAATCATTGCAGAGTGAATCCTCACAAAAGGTAATGTGAAAACCTACCACTAAACCTTCAAAACACACTAATGCAACGTAGTTGTAACCATGGTTATCAAATCGGATACGTATCGTGTATTATTAGACCGATTTTCTGAATCATGTATCGTAAGATACATGAACAATAAAAATATGACATATTTAAGTAATACAGGCAAAAATATAAGCTAATATATCATATATAAATTTCAAAATAATCCAAGATTCAGGTCATAAATAAAAAAAAAGCATTTCAACCCTCAAAAAGACATAATCTATCTGTTTATCAACCAAAAAAAAAAAAAAAAGACATAATCTATCTAATTATTTTTTAATCTTATCATTCCAGTGTAAAGGAAAGAAACTAAGAATGAGATATCAGACAGAGGAGGAATAAAATAGAGGTGGGTGGGACTATAGAATGATGGAATCTACCGAAACAGATAATAAAAAAAGGGTGAATAGAAGAAACAAATGGGTTTCACAAAAACAAAAAAAAAAAAACAAAAAAAAAGAAACAAATGGGTACTAGAAAACTGGACGGCAGTTTTTGGAGTGTAGTGGTGATAGATTAAATACCTAGAAAACGTAGCTGTTTCAGGGCCAAAAAAAAAAAAAAAAAAAAAAAAGAAAACGTGGCCGTTCACCACATTATGTTCCATTTAAAAAAAAAAATAATAAACGAAACAACGCGTTTCAAATAAACAAAAACGAAGTGAAACGTCCGTAAATCTTTGTCACTGCACGTTTTAGGTTAAAAAAACTCTGAAAGAACAAGCGGGTCGCGTGATCCGACCCGGGTTGCAAAAAAAAAACCGCAGCGTTTCAAGCAAAAATCGCCACGTTTCCGCCGTGTCCGGAATCGGACGATTCAACGTGTTTCGCGATTCAAGCGATTCCACCAACGATTCAAACACAAAACGATTGTTTCACCGATTCGTATCGATGGGGCGCCGTTCTGCATCGTTTGGCGATTCAACTTGTGCGATAAGCACGATACTAACCACCATGGTTGTAACAAAAAAGAAAGAAAAAAAAAAAACTAATGCAACGTGGCACAATCCAGAAAAGCTATGATTGACTTGCCTGGATATTAACCTTTTTTTTTATACAAATTTGTAACATTCTTGTCAAAGTGTCGAAAAAGAAAGGTTCTTGCTTCCCAAGAATTTTTCCAGCATCACACCAATCATAATCATATATTTTATGGTTCCCACAATTATAGTAGTCCCACATCAGTGGGATCCACTTCATCAAGAGGTGTAAATGTCCCACAGCATGAAAAATTACTCTTACTATTACACCATGTTGAAATGAATGACATGGAAAATATAAATTTTTTTAAAATTAAAAGAACTTCAAAGTAGAACATAAGACTAATTTAAAAACAAATTGAATAATGTAACTACCTCGGATATGTTGGAACACTTGCCCAAGCATAATGCACAGAACCTTTAAATGTTTCTTGACAAATGGAGATCATGTCTTGAATAAGATGTGTATGAAGCCACATACTTTCTGCCATATTACAAAGAACTCCACCAGGCCTTAATGCCTTAGCTATTGTCTCAAAAAAGGGTTTCTCTACAAGTTCCTGGGCAGGACCTAAAGTACAAAAGTGATCATGTGAGTTGTTGATAATAATAACCAACAAAGGAATAATCTTAATCTGCTAAATAAATCTTTTCATATAATTAGTATGTGGCCAATCAATTTTAGTTTAGTGGATAATTCAATGTAAACAACTTAGCAACAAAAATTCGGTGAAAAGCATAGGAAAATGAAGCTTTATGTAATGTAGATGTAAATATGGATAGCCAATCATTATATCAGCTAACAAAACAATATAAAGGAAATCAAAACTTTTCAATGGAATTCAAATCAGAACTGTATGTAATGCAGATAGTCAATCATTATAGCCAATGACACAATCTAAAGTTGTCACTGAAATTTTCTCATAAATGAAGGCTAAACACCAAGTACAGTCAGATGGAGATACGAGAGTTCACGTCAACGCTCTAGTAAAGCAATTTTCAAACTGATGAAAAATTATAGTTCCATCTCAAAACACTATTGTCATTTCAAAAGAACATATGCTCTGTTCAGTGTTAATTCCAATAACATGCATTCCATACTGAATAATTGAATGTAATGAATGAATCGTTTGAATTGAAATGACTCACCCACAGGATCTGAGGAATCAACAATTATCGCGTCATACTTCCCTCCAGGAGCACATCTAAGAAATTCAACAGCTGCAAAAAGTGGATGAGAAGAATATCAAGAGGATGATTACATAACCTTAATAGTTTGTAATCAGTAAATATAAAGCCACAAAGTTGGCCACTTAACAAACTTAAAATGAGACTAGCACGATAGAAATATATATACCATCACCAACATGCAGGTGTACACGAGGATCATCAAACCCAACAGCTAACTCTGGAAAAAACTTCCTAGAAACCTACAAGATAACCATTGCAATAAGTTTATCTCATTAATGAAATCCATTATATTAAAATTAAAATATGTCATGACTTACATCAATAACCATCTTATCTATCTCACAAATATCAATATGCTCCACAGAGCTGTGGCGGGATACTTCCCTTACAACCCCACCATCTCCGCCACCAACAATTAAAACCTGAATTAACAACAAAAAATCATTTAGCAGATAATGAAAACAGAAAGGGACAAAAACATTAAGGCTCTGTTTGGTAAGGTCATTTTGCGAGCTTATAGCGGATAAACTTGTAGAAGGTGTTTGGTAACATTAGCTTATAGCATTTTTTCACTAGCTTATAGCGTTTTTTCAGTTGTTACTTGAAGTAGCGTTTGAGCTTATAGCTTATAGTGTTTTATTTTTTCTCTCATTTTTACCCTTATTACTTTAATTAAATTTCTTGTTTATCTTCTATTAAATTATTAACCCATGTATTCTCTCTCTCGTTTATTACAAATGTCCTTTTATGTCATTTTATATTTATCAGCTAGTTTAACCGTTAATTTTACCAAACACTTTAAATTCAATCTGCTAGCTTATCCGCTATAAGTTCATCCGTTGTCCGCTAGCTTATTCGCTATCAGCTAGCTTATCCATTTTTTACCAAACAGAGCCTAAAAAAGTGAATTGAATTCAATCATATTCAGCTTGTCTCAAATGCTTTCCTCCATGTAGATGAGAGCATTGGAATCGGGAACCACAACCAATAAGTTTATCAAGATAATAGCACTGTCACAAATATTAAATAATAGAACAGGAAGAAGCAACTGCTGAATATCAAAGGACATACGCAGCTAACTTCTGCATTTTTTCCTCTAGTGATATAAAGAACTGGATTTTTGAAATTGAAACCAATGGTACTTAAATATTATGTTCAATAAGGAGACACGATATAAGTTGAGACCCAATGCAGTGATTATCAGAACGAAAGACTTTACAGTTTTTGGGGACCGAATTGAGCAGAGGGGAAGATGAGCTATCATCTCCTGGTAAGCACATTCATCCTTCTCAGTCACCTGAACAATCCCATCAAGTACAAGGACTTTCCCATATGTTGATGACTGTGAAAAGAAGATCAGTGTCAATCACTTCTCACTTTTAGGTAGAATTTAAGAGAACATTATAGGTAGAAAATGCCAAACCTCAAAAACCAAGACCTCTTGGTACTCTGACTTTTCCTTGTACAATATCTTTTCTACTTTGATCGAATGGGCTTCTCCTGATGATAGATACACACCAAACTGAAGCCATCAGCAGTCGTCATACAATAAAAAATACATGCATACTCAGCAAGGAAAGTGAGAGCTTTCTATAACTGTCTGTAAGCATGATTTGTAGTTCAGAAAGGAGAAAAAATATTGAATTTTGCAAGTAAATAGAAAAATGGATGTTTCTCCAAAAGGTTCAACACAAAACACAGGGAAAAGAGGTTCAATACTGTAACATCAAAAGTTTAGTTTATCCTCATTGGCCAAAAGTAATTTTCAATGCCATACAAGAATTTTTTTATTTATTTTTTCCCCATTCAGCCTTCTCTATGAAGGCTCAATGGTATCTGAAGTTTATAGTAGTCATGAAAGCCATCAAAAGTTATCATCTTTCAAAAATAAGGTTTGCAATTTCAGTTATCAAACATCAGAAAGAAGGAGAAACTCCCACTCCAATGTCATAAGGCAAATAATACATGCAGCATAGATAACTAAATAAGTATGAATAACACCCACCTGGCCACATTGGGTTGTTGAAATAAACAACTTCCCCAGATTTCCCTGTAAAATGAATCAATAGATTCTTGTAAGTGGAAGGGAGGGGGGATATATTGAGGAATACAAAAATTAAATAGCAGATAATGACCAGAGCAAGTTTGAGATGCTGAGAACCACCCAGAAACAACAGTGGAGTGGCACTTAGCCTCCAACTCAGGGGCTGAAGCCTTAGCTTTCAAACAACAGGAAGGAATTTCCTTCTCTAAACCATTCCTGTTACTCTCCTTCCCATCCATAGTCTTCTGGCATTCCAAACCTTTTCCTGCGGCGTCCCCCATAAATTATTCTTTTCTTCACTGGCTCCAGTCTCTGTATAATAAGTAAACAAGTTGTCACCAAAAAATTAAATGATGATATTGATAAATAAGAACTAAAAGGACAAAAAATGATCCCTTTCACTTAAGCCCAGAAAGCAAAAATATCAATACCAACAAAACCAAATAGCAGAGTAAAGGGGGGAAAGCAATAGCACCAGAAAATATTTCACATTAAAATTCCAAGAAAAAGTATCTCCATTCGTAAAGCATAAACCCCGTATACAAAAGCTTAAAAGCATTGCCTGTCTTTTTATTTATTTGGTTTTATAAATTATGTTTCACCTTTTTGTTCACTGACAAAGTAAATAAAAGTACGAAACACATGACTCTTAAAATATAAGACGAAATGATGACGAAAACAAGCCAACAAAAAAATAAAATAAAATAAAATTCTACACCGGATATAACTTAATAGCAAATTAATTAATTAATTAATAATATATAAGCAGAAGTCAGTCGGCACAGCTTGATACCAGTTTCCATAAACTAACAAATCAGAGAAATTGCAGATTGCAGTATCGATCATTCGATCATTCATTCAGTCTAGGTAGAAAATAGCACATGTATCGATTAAATCATTTGCCAAAATAAGTTCCTATTTAAAGGAAACAAAACATGAATTGTAAATTTGCCTTGCCTTTTCTAAGGCGATTTTCATTTCTAAACAATAATAAGATAAGTGAATTACCAGACATGCAGAGAGTTGCGTTGCGACTGTTTGTTTGGCAGACCAGAAAACGCAGGAAAACTAGAGAAAATGTATACAAAATAGTAATAATAGCAAGCTTGGCAGAATATGATATAACGATATCAGAAAGGCTCCAACAAGTTACTAGTAAGTATCGTGAAGCGTCGAAAACCAGAAATTTCTAATGCGGTTTTCAGCAGAACCACGTAACATAAACAACTAGGGTTTAGGACATCCAAAACAAAATAAAATAAAATAAAAAGGGAAAGAGAAAAGGAGAAGTAGTGTAAGGACGATGATGAGAAGAGAAGAGAAGAGTGTTGAGTATTGCCTGGTGTGAGTGTCGGTGGGAGAGTGGTTTTCTGGATTGTACTGTGCGCAACCGGACCCGCTGGAAGATGGATACACAGAAACTCGCTATCACCCCAACCCACCTTCTCTCTCTCTCTCTCTCTCAATCCTCCTTGCCTTGGAAGAAAAATGGAGTCTCTATGCAACAATTTATAAGATTTCTATCTATCTCCCTACTCGCCACATGAACGGGATTTCATGAAATCACATTAAATAAAACGGGAACAAACAAAGTTAATAGTATTGTGGAAAAAAAATTCCACAGAATAAAAAAATTAATTTTTATTAATTTTTTTTATTCTATATCAATTTTTTTTGAAGGTATCAAAATTAATTTTTATTAATACAAAATAAATATTTTTTCGGGTGTTTTCAAATTAAAAGAATTTTTTCTTGGAAAGAGGAAAATCAAATAAAAAGATGCATCATAGAATCAAATTTTCCATTTAATCTCAAAAATTTATAGACGCAAATTTCGATTCTGCCTTTCAACTTTTTTTTTCTTTTAAAAAAGTTGCTTTGGCTTTTTCTTTCTTTACTTTTTTTTGACACATCTTTTTCTTCCTTTAATGGAAAATATTGTTATACCTAACATAGATTAGATGTATGTTTTCAAAAACATATTTTCCAAAAGTCAATGTCAATTGGTATAAGCAACAGCAAATTCTTTTCTTTTGAGGAAATTCTTTGACTTTAATCTTGCAAATAAAAATATGGAATCGATTTTTTTTTTACCCAATTCAGAGTATTTTTTAGAATTAAAAGACCATGCACTTACAATCTAATTTTTTTTACACAATCATCCATTCAAATCTCACTATCTAAATATTTATTGAGATATTTTTTAAAGAATGGTGCTGTTTCGTACAAGACAAAAAAAAAAAAGAACGTGTGTGATTTGTTACTTTTCAGGGGTGTGGGTGGTATTATAATACAAGGAGATGAGGTTTTCGTATGATTTCGTACGGATTCTTTTGTACTATTCAGTATTTCCCTTTTTTAAAATATTTATTGAGATATTTTTTTTGACAGAATTTTTTTTTTTACAAGGCAAGAATTACTGCATTTCATTCAAAATAGAGGTGTCAATACAATCAGGAACATCTCGAAAGATGTGAGGGCTAACATAACTAGTGGCCGCCTTAGCAAGATTGTGAGCAACCACATTTGCCTCTCTCTTAATAAACTTGACACGAGAGTTTGGAAAAAAAGAGTAGAAAAGATTTCTTGAGTCGTTCAAAACTGCTCCTAGCTCCGACACATTATTAAAAGAAGAGTGAAAATTATCAACTACAAGCTTGGAGTCCAACTCAAAAATAACTTTTTCAAATTGAAGATCTTTAACCCAGAGAATTGCTTGATGAAGCCCAATAGCCTCACCCAGCACCACGTTAAGAATGGGCTTGGACCAAGAAGTTCTGGCCGCAATGAATTGACATTTTAACAAATAATCAAAATGACATCACAGTGTAATCTTTTTTTGGGAGACAAAGGGCAAATATCATGGTAGTTTTTTTTGTTTTGATAATTGAAAAATTTAGGCGAGTTGAGTCCCGGGACTCACCAAGGTTAGAGAAAGCCTCAACTAGACCAATCTTGATTTGCAATGGAATATGATTATATGAGTGTATAAAAGTTTTACAATATCATTATATTCCTTTAATTTATTCTTTTACTCTACGGATGAAAAACTTTTGCTTTAACAAACACAATGATGAGGAAAACTTCCGCAACCTGTATTACAAATTTTTAGTATATTTTTCTTATGACCTAATTTATACAAATTTCATTAAATTATGCGATTCTCATTTTTTTTATTTAAATTTTACATTCATCTATAATCATTTGACATGTCGTCAAGTGCATCAAGATTAACATCAATCGCATATGACGTTAATCTTGATGACATGACAAATGATTATAAATTTGTGTAAAAATATGTAGATATGATCTGTATGATAGTAGCTTTCAATCCAACAGTTGATTTTAAAAAATATGTATACGGTGTGATGTTATTGAATGGTGTAACAGTGTCAAGTATTACACCAGTGTAATTTGATTATTCTTTTAATAAAATTTGCATCAATTTAACTCCAAGCAAGACAGACATTGGATTCGACAGATTGCGGATTCAAGCTCTCACTAGTTCCCTTGAGAAGACAAATGCAAAACCCTTTGTAAGTACTCTTAAAACCCGAAAGATTTCTCTCTCTTAGAGTGTCGTCCCTCTCAACCTAATTTTTTTCTATTTTCAAAAAAAATTGCATGACTTTATCTAATAAAATATTGTTAATACCTTTTTCTATACTTGTTTATTTTGCTATACAAATACTTTTCAAATTAACATTAACGTATTCGATTTTATTTTAGGCTAAATTACATTTTTGGTCTCCTATTTTGTTCAATTTTTTATTTTAGTCCCTCTATTTCTAAATTCAGACATTTAGTTCCCCTATTTTTAAAAATTCAGACATTTGGTACATCTGTTGTCATTCAAATTTAGTGATGTGGCTCTCATTAAACTTAGCTGGAATCTAATGTGTTATACACTGTGGAGCCATGTCATCAAAACATGCCATGTAATAAAATCCATGTCATTACCCTATTTTACAACAAATTCCACAAATTAAAAAAAAACCTAAAATCCCAAATCCCCCATCTTCCTAAACCCAGAATTGTAAGATTCAGAAACACACAAAGCAGAGAAACAGACTTTTATTTTTGAAGAGCAAATGAAATCTGTATCCAGTGGTGCAAAAATAATAATGGTAGGGGAAAAAACGGAGAAACTTTAGCAAAAGACATTGAAATTGGAAGATTTTCCATTGAACTTTCTTTCTTTCTTCCTCCTTGGAGGAAAAAAGACACAGTGACTCATATCTAAAATCAACAAAACCACCATGCCACGCCTCTTCTCTCTTTCATTCCCGTTCAAATTCAAAGCAGAGAAGAAAAGGGGAAATGTCGAGCGACAGCGATGAGGACGAGCTCTCCAGATGGCGCTGAAGGAGCAAGCCCAACGAGATCTTAACTATGGCAAATCCTCCTCCAATTCCCGCAAGCCTGTTGCCAACTACGTCCAACTGCCATCCTCTCAACCCAAGAAGTCCGTGCCTCCCGCCATCGCCAAGCACTCGCAGAGCAAAAGTAGAGGCGTCGACGACGACGACGACGATTCCGAAGTCGTGATGCTCAGCATATCCAGCGGCGACGAGGACATTGCTAAGGATTCGGTTACGGCGTCCAGGAATCACGGCAGTGGAAGAGCACCGGCACGGGACGATGATCGGATTTGGGATTAGGAATATGAGGGATTTGGGATTTTAGGTTTTTTTTTTTTAATTTGTGGGATTTGTTGTAAAATAGGGTAATGACATGGATTTTACGACATGGTTTGTTTGATGACATGGCTCCACAGTGTATGACACATCAGATGCATCTAAGCTTAATGAGAGCCACATCACTAAATTTAGATGATAACTTAACAGATATTGTACCAAATGTTTGAGTTTTTAAAAATAGGGGGACTAAATGTTTGAATTTAGAAATAGAGGGACTAAAATAAAAAATTAAACAAAATAGGGGGACCAAAAATGTAATTTAGCCTTTATTTTACAACATACTAACTTTATATTTTTTTTTTCCTTCAAAAATTAAAACTTTATAATATTTTTTCGGCAAGTTATTTTGTTAGTATAAATCATATTTTAAGCGGTGAAACACCTACCGGATTACGGTAAATCCCATTTCATGATGAAATTACTTTGATTTAAATACATTTTTTTTCTTTAATAATACAATTCTCTTACCAACGGAGGTTGGATTTTGCGGAAGGGGTTAGTCAGTGTCCCACAATGTGGTGAACTAAGGTTCAAATCGATGTTGGGAGAAGTGCCCACATGGCCACATTTAGTGTGTGACAGTGCGTCGAATAAGATTACCTCCCATGAAAGAACCTATGGGAAACCCAAAAAAAAATACGATTCTTTTAAATTTATTATATTTGGACATAATATTTAATAAAAAAATAGTATTGTGCTTTTAGTTTTTCAAAATATGTATTTTCAATTTCGAACAGGAACTAAAAATATATTATTGGTGTTAACTATAAAAACTACAGACAAATATAATTCAGATAAAAAATAATTTAAAAGGTCATATTTTCAAATGGAAGTCTATTGGTATATAATTGAGTATTTAAGTCTACAAGTACAATACTTTACTACTTGTTGACGTCCCATTAATAAATAGGTAAAGAAAATTTTTATTTATTTTACTCATCAGTACTCATTAATAAGAAACTCAAATTTAACTTGTATCGAGATTTACCAATGAGTCGATCCACGGATATAGGTAATTTTCTTCAACCCTAGAGTCGATCCTTTGTGCTAACCACAGAGCTTGCACTAGTAGTCGTGTTGTCGCATTATGAAAGTCAGTGGCATCTCACTTGCAAGTAGATTTTCTTCACCCGCCACCATCCCAAACCAGCAAACTCACTACCACCATCACCGCAAAAACACCCGCGCCACCTCGCAACGCTAAACCCCATATCACCTTCTTGCTCATGTTTGTCATAGTCAACCAAACATCGCCTTCCCTATCGAACCATGTTGCTCCAGACACCACGTGAAACCCTAATCAAACCAAATCCCATCAATCATGATGTTATGCAGCCAATTGGATGTAAGGCTACTTGGACCCAATTGAGTTTTCTAGACACAGAGCTCAAAACATTGTTCCTTCCCTTAAAACCCAATTTAGGTGGAAAGTCTCGTTGACCACCTGTTGTGCTGAGAGGAGGGAGAGGACCACAAATCAACAATATCATTTACTATTACATTCCAAATAATTCAATGTAGTGGAGAACCATCACTTGAGAACACACGCCTACTTATCCGGGGTTGGAGCTATGTGTATGCTTCAAAGGGCCCCAGGCCCTGTAGAATTTTTGAATATACGCCGCAAGGCGAGAGATGATAGGCATTTATAGACGAGTGGGAGAGGTTGAGGCTGAAAAGAGGCTATTGACCCTTGGGTTTGTCCAAAGGTTGGTTTTCCCCCTATTTGTTGGATCACAGGAAGGGTTAAACAGGACTCCAGCAGGCTTACGTTAAGATATCTAATTTAGTTGCAGATAAAATGTTTGTGTCATATTTTTTGTCAACCAAATGAAGCAAGTGTTTTGCTTTACTGACATGTTGCAGGTGAAGCGTACAGCCTTAACGACGTCGATTTGAAATCACTTTTTCCCGGCCATATATATATATATTTGTTAAAATTTGTCTATTTAAATTTAAAATAATAATATATGAGAAATGGTTTAAATATAGACCATGGTCTACTTTGAAAACCCTTTACTTTTATGTTCTAATTTTTAAATAAATTTTACACCTTGATTATGTCTTTCTTTTTTAAACATTATTTTTTTTTAAATTGGGTTAGTTATGCTTTGATCCCCGAAATAAGCAAACTTTTTGTTTTAGTCCCCCATTTCCCGTAGAGCTTGCTTACATTTTTTACGGTGGTTGTGCCGTAGGTAATTATAAATTAATCCCTTCGGTTTCGGATATAAACACACACAAAAAAATCTTAGTGGTCCAAAATATAAACAAATTTTAAATAATTATACCATATTTAATGATATAATTTCTAAAACACCTTTCAGTTAATTTGGATTTCGTTTTTCAATTATCTTTTGTATTATGTAACAAGTTTTCATGAAAAAAAAATTAAATAAAAGTAAATATTATTTGTAAAGCGGTAAGGACTCCATTACAAATTAACAACACGATGTGCAAAGAAATTGAAAACGTCTTCCTTGTGACTACAAGACATGGAAGCTAGGGGACATTGATGAAAACACGTGTCACCGTCTTCTTTTTCGTTTTATTTTCATCATACAAAAGAATATGCCTCAAATAAGAAATTTCTATGGTCATTACGTGTATCAACGAGCTTCACTAAAATATATGCTAAGGCTGTTGAAAAAGCACCAAAGAAGATTGTACCAACAAAAAAAAAGCACCAAAGAAGAAAAAAGAAAATGATAACGAAATGCTCTTAAAATATTGTTAAGAAAACAAAATTGTTAAATTTATATGAAAAAATAGTATATTTTTTACATTAAAAAATATTTTACTTATATTTTTAAGATAAATTTTCTTTTTATTAATTCATTAACCAATACCTTCTCGGGCACTCATCTGTAAAGACAAAAAAAAAAATGAAAAGGTAGTAGAAGTTAACGAAGGCATTTGAAACGTGGATTGATAATTATAGAATCGAATATTGGGTGTGGGTGCCACTCATGATACACTTTTTTGTTGTTGTTTAACGTGCCGATATTTCACATATTACCGATCAACGGCTCAAACATTGTTGCCATTCAAAGTTGCGTTTTATTTGAAAAAAATTAAAGAATTATACAACACAAAAGCACTTGTATTGTATTTAATTCAGAAAATTATCTTGGGACCAGACAAAATAAGAGATGAAAAAAAGGACAAAAAATATAAATTCTTGTCTCCCACTAAACCATGGGACAAAAAGCTGTCCCAAGTACAAACTGTTTAAAAAACAAAAATGTCCATATTTATTTCTTATTACTCTCTCTACTTAATTCTATTTAAGCTTTTAATATATATATATATAACATATATTTAATATAATATTATGTTGTTATATTTTATATTATAACATTACGTTGCGCTGTTATATTTTACATTATATATTTAATATAATATTACGTTGTTATATTTGTCATATTTTATATTATAACTCTTATTAATACAATATTATATATTATATAATACTTATATATTATGTTTATAAAAATATTTAATACTTTTTTGGACGGAATAAAAACATTTAACATTATACAATGTTATATTATATTAAATACTATATAATATTATATATTATAAATGATATTTAAGTAAATTTCATATTATTTTACTTGTGTTGTCCATTGTCCACTAAATAATATACAGGACAAAAAGTTGTGCTATGCTATTCTTCTTGTCCTGTACTGTTCTTTTTGTCCCGTACTTTCATTGCAAATCAAACACACCCCATTAGTTGTTTACTTTTCTAATATGGAGTAGGTTCATAATGTACTTTCAGTAAGTTGGCTCTCGGGCTCTGCCAACTAATGTGATTGGTAACAAATTCTGTAATATTTGAACCAATCTAATTGAACAGTTTTGCATAAAAAAGGGAAAAAATAGCATTTATTGAATATAAAAATATTTTCAAAAATCTAATTAAAAACTATTGGATGAAATATTTCAATACTAATTGAAAAGGTGCCTAATATGGACCAAATGGTATCAGAGTCGTCTCTGACATTTCGAATGCCCAGCGCGAATTGAGAAATTTGTACCCTATTATTTTTATAAGTCAAACACATACGCCATCCGTCCCAAAATATAGGAGTTTTTTAGCCAAATTTGTCATATTTTCTAAGATCTCTTTGTTGCATTAATTAATTTTTTACCATATTACCCTTGTTTAATTTACATAATTTTTGCCAATAAATAATAAATGTGATTTACAAAAAACATTGGAAATGTCATATATATTCCTCGCATGTCCATGTCTCCATCCCAATCACCATGGCCTTTTAAACTTATGAGGAGACAATTTCCTATTATTGTGTCATATTCTATGACAATCAACAAATCTCAAGGTCAATCACTAGCAGCAGTTGGGTTGTACTTACCTAGACCTATCTTTAGCCATGGTCAACTGTATGTTGCACTTTCCAGAGTTCAAAGCAAGGATGGATTGAAAATTTTAATACATGATAAAGAAGGACAACCATTAAACACTACTACTAATGTTGTCTTCATACTTAATTGTTTTGAATGATTTATTCATATAGACGTGTTATAATGAATTCCATGCTTTCACATGTAGGTATGAAGATTTGTTTGTGTCTTTGGTCTATTTTTCTGCTGCTCACCTGTCAATGAGTAAACTACATATACATATGAATATTTGATCTATATATATCTCATTTTTTGCATAACTAACTCACTCTATTTTGTCTCTGTTTATACTTATAAACATCTTACAGATATATGCCTACTGTGTTTCCAACTGCAGCACCAATTGTCTTTATCCTTGATGTCCCAGATACAGATTTTGAAGGCATTTGTTGTTACTCATGTCAGTGATTCCACCAGTTATACATTTCTGATGGTGCTATACTTTTGTGTTGAAATTTTGTATGTCTGTAAAGAATGCAATTCTCTACCCATCAAAATTTTAGTCAATTGCATTGTTTACAACTCGGAACTTCAACATTTCACAAATCTTATGCTTTGTAATTAGTGTGAATGAAATTGCAATAATTTGATGAACCATATTGTAAGTAAAGTTTGCCACTTAACAGGGTATTTTGAATTGATTTCGAGAATCCATAGTGTTTATTTTATTCTTATATTTAGACAACTAGTTCACTCTCAAAATTTTGTTCTTTTAGGATATACTGGACCCAGAGTTTGCAGTGTTGGTAAAACACTATCATTGGCGGGCAAACAATATTACTCTGCAATTTCTATTTAAGACTTGCTACAAAACGAAATTTAGGCACAGGTCACAAGCATTTCAATCCAACTCTTACTAAAATTTAAGCAAAACACTATCAACTACTTGCAGTGATAATATGGAATTACTGGTATTGGCCCCTTATTATATGGTAAAAATTAGTCCAAGAGGCAAAAATTGCGAGAACTTAATTGGATATTGTTACAAAACAATTTTTTATTTTTTTCATTTCATTTCATTAGAATACACTTGCAACAAATTAAGCCAATGCTTATTTGTGTACAATTAATTATTCTTGACTTACGAATCCTAAATATACCAAAAATTACAAACGAAATTATATATATACATTTGGAATGACATGGTATGACATTTAATAATTAATTAATAATAATTAAAATTCAATTTTACTTTACGTATACATATTTTTTCAGAAACATTCGTCGACCATACGGTATACTACTACTTTTTATAGTAAAACTCTTTCTCTCATCTGAGCCCTAGACTTTCCACGAAAGAACTTGGAGCGTTCATCAGGTTTGCTTCTGAAATCTTCAGGTCTACAGCAAGAGAAAAATTTCAGATCTCCTTCATCTGTTTCGCAATTCTTCAGGTCTGCTTCTCAAAGCTTCTTCGTCTGTTTCATCTGCTAGAGCGAGAGAAAAATTTCAGATCTGCTTCGTGTGCTAAACCTCACTTTCGTCTCATCGTTTGAAGTTCATCACAAATCTGCTACGGTGAGTGCTAAACCTCACGTTCAATCGTTCATTTCATACAGCTTCGCAGATATCTCTTTTGCTTTCCGTTCTCAGAGGTACTTTCAATTTTTGTTGAATAATGACTATTTAGGATCTAGGGTTTTAGGATATATTTGGTTGTAATCTCCTAATCGTTGTTCTCACTTCTAAGATCTTTACGATAACTCGCTGTTTAATTATTTTAATTAATTGCCGTTTTCAAGTGCTTAATTAATTACTGGTATTTTTCTTGTGCAGAAAAAGATTGTTTCGAGGTATATGCTTTAGTTCCTGGCCTTTTATGGGAAGAGGTACTACACATTCTGTTACACTTGATTGATGGCTCTTTATTCTGTTACACTTTTTTGCATACTGCCTTCATAATATAGGAAATCTTCCTCATGCGACATGTGTAAGCTAGTTAGGACAGTAAGTATTTTCCTCCTTCAATTCTAGTGAGCATTGTTTGGTTTTTGTGTCTAATCTAGAAGTGTTCTTGTTGAAATGCAACAATGATGTGTAGGTAATTGTTGACAAAGCTGAGAATGACAATGACAATGTAGTGAAATGTGAATATCTGATCCACATTCTTCCAACAGGTGAGAATTTTGCATTGATCTATCAGTTTTGTGTGTTCTGTTTGATGCTGTTATTTCATGTCTTTTTACTCTAAAGTGGTGTTTATTTATGAGGGGGTATTTTGTGTGTCCTAGCTGGTTGGTTATCAGTAAAACAAAAGTCATATTTTGATATCACTTTTCAGGTGAAGAACATCAGAGGTGCCACTTTACGCTTCAAATATCTTGGATTATCTTTGCTCAGTTTAAACTTTTGAAGGTACAACTTTTTTAGATCTATTGTGTGTGAATTTCTAATATGTGGTTGTTTAATATTGCAAAACTTAAATGTGGCGTTTTGTAAATTAGTAAACTCATTCATGTTAACTTTTCTTAACTAATTGGGAATATCCCCAATTAGGCTTCAATACCTGGATCTATATTGGTGCTTATGCTATTATTGATCTGCTTGTGTCATGTCATGAACCATGAATGTTATTTCTACACAAGGTATTCTTATTCAAAAATGGAATTGGAACTGACTTCTTCATTGCAATTTTGGTTTATGCAGAGATGCTATAGTGACATGGATTAGGAAGAAGATAGGGCCTGGTGTATACAACATAACTACGTTGGATGATGCTGAACGCATTTTGACCTCTGAAACTAAAATCGTTTTGTGCTTCCTTGATTCTTGTAGTTGTAAGTTTTTGGATTCTTGTCTAATTGACTTGCGTCATATTTCTCATATCTGTTTCCCATCTTTTATTGTGGTTACAATTTTGCTTCACGTTTGGGAGTGTAGTTGATTGGTTCGGGTTACCATGACAAGTTATCAAATGCAAGTTGGGAGTAGACTTTATTTAATTTTTTTTTTGTAATTTAAATGCCTATTTCAATATGGCTTAACAAATTCATGGTTTTATTTATTTATTTGGATCATTCTAAGGTAGCTTTAGGACCACTTGCTTTGTGGATTCTCTAGATTAGATTACTGGATCTGAACTTTGATGATTATATCTATGAAACTGTTGGTTGTTAGGTCTGATGCCTAATATATCCTGTCATAATGTGCAGGGTGCCGAGAGTGACGAGCTTGCTGCACCATAAAAACTTGAGGATGATGTCAACTTTTATCAAACTGTGATTCCCGATGTGGCTAAGCTTTTCCATATTGAACCAAATGTTAAGCGCCCTGCTTTGATCTTGCTCAAGAAAGAGGAGGAGAATAATATGTCTGAGAATAATTGAATTCATCTTATGCCGTGATTCTTTTTTATTTTTTCATAGAAGAACTTGCAGAATTTTGGATAAGAGATTGTGGAAGGAAATCCCTTCTAGCAGTTTAGGATTAAATGTATTGCAATGTTTAATAGGATTGCATTTTATGTATATGACATTTGAGAATTAAGTATATTTTTTATGTATTAAAAATTGATATTCTGACTATAATACTACCTAGATGTGATTTTATAAATTCTTTTTGATGGAAGAGCAGATTTTTTGTGATTTTATCTTGTTTATTGACTGAAAGTGACGTGTATTAAGTATTATGTATGTGTGTAATTTATAATTTTATTAGTATTTATAAACTAAATAAATATTTATTTATATAATACCAACAAAATGTTAATTTTAAGAAGCTTTTAAAGTATTTGTTACAAAATAAAAAAAAAAATATTTTTCCTTTAGGAAAATCCGCAGGAAATTTTCCAACGGATTTACTTGCGAAATATGGTTACTTGTGGATTTTTTTTTTGCAAGAAATCTCGCAGAAAATTACGTGCAGATTTTGAAATTCGCAGGAAACGATTACCTACAAAGGTATTATCTGGGATTAAAATTCTGCAACTTGGGATTAAAATTCTGCAGGAAATGACGAGAATTCTAGTAGTGTGAGTTTCATGTTCTATTAAATTCGTATTATCATTAGCACACAAATTTGAAATTATGGTTTGGTCAAGTATTCATAAATGAATCCAATTTGTAGCATGGTTTGGAATTATGAAGAAAGCAATTCATTTTTAATCAACTATTCTGATATCTGTCAAAAGAAATTATTGACTAGAACATCTCTAAGAGTGAGCATATCATATACAGGAATTGGAAACAAAGAAGAAGGGCAATTGATGGTCTACCAAAATTCTTAACCAGATACTGATAACAAAATCAGTCTTAAAAATGGAATAAAAAATCTTAACCCAGATCTGTTCAACAAAAAGTAAATCCCCTGCCTATAAGGATCATTTGGTCAATTCAAAGGTCGATATCATAAAGAGCATTAGACCATAGACATCTGACTTTGATTATAATTCTTCAAACCATTTATATAAAATAAAATAAATAACATAAATAAATAGAGGTTAAAACATATAACATATCATAACATAAAATATATAGTAACCAACAACATATTGCAATATAAGTATTGTTACATTTCAATTCTCATACTTCCCATGCATCTCACAGGTAAACACACTAGTAAAATAAATATTATAGGTTTTGTGCATAAGGACTTACAGTGTCATGTGGAAGCTAGCTAGCTAGAAGACTTGAACGCAGTGTCGTACGGGAGTGAATTATTGGGAAGTGATAGTCACATAAAAAAGAAAAATAATATCACAACTTACATCACAGTTGTCGTGTATAATTAAGGACTTGAACGCAGTGTCGTGTAAAAGCTAGGTCGAATACTTGCTGATTTGAATTAACAAGTCTTGGGATTTTTTAGGTAATGTTGATAGGAGTAGAGAGGCACCACTCAATGGAATCAAATATTTATATCAAGTTAAGTTGTGACAAAAGAGTAGTGGCCCACCCCTGGAATTTGCAATGTAAACACGAGGGAGTTATTGTTATTAGGAAGCTATAAGAACAGTAAGAGTGAAATTGAAAATCAATTATTATAAACCGAGACAAGTGCACATTGCACAATGCCAAACACCAAGAAGACGTCGGGATAAAAAAATATTTCTTATGTAAGGAACAAGAATCAGGGAAATTGTGATGCCAAGTTTTTCAAAGATTAATGTAGTACTACAAACCATCAAGTTAGATGCAAGTGACGAATAACACATCCGAGAACTAAAAATAGATTAGCTAGGTTGATTCCTTGGAATCACTTATTGGTGTACCAGAGGGGGATGACGAGTTGCTAATACTATGGTCTCTGACATCATTGGATGGTAGATCTTGTGGATATAGGTAAGGCTTATTAGGCATTTGCAATTCCTCATCTCCTTCAAGCATCTCTAGCACTTTATCCATCGGAGGACGATCACCGGGTCTTGTCTGTATACACCACAAAGCCACAATCATCATTTTCTTTGCCAATTTCATTTCCCCATCAGAATCATTTTCAATTGTTATTTCCCCTCCATCATGTAATCGATCATAAACCCAAAAAGGGAAATAAAGTTGGCTGGATTGCTCGGCCAATGCATTCAAATTCTTCCTTCTACCGGCCATTTCCATCAATAACATCCCAAAGCTATAGACATCAGCTTTGTGGGAGATCGTGCCAACATTTCTGTAGAATAGCTCGGGGGCCATGTAGCCTATGGTTCCTCTTGCTGCAGTCAAGGATACAATGCTTTTATCTGTAGGACAGAGTCTTGCTAGTCCAAAATCAGAAACTTTTGGATTGAAATTCTCATCAAGAAGGATGTTATGAGGCTTTATGTCAAAGTGCAGAATTTTCATGTTGCATCCATTATGGAGGTACTCAATACCTCGAGCCACTCCAAGAGAAATTGCGTACAACTTTTCACAACTCAAGGAAGAACTCTCTTCATGAGGAAAAATGTGTTTTTCAAGAGACCCATTTGGCATGAATTCATACATGAGAGCACGTTTTGATCCCTCCACACAAAAACCAATGAGCCGCACCACATTAACATGATGAATCTTACCAATGGTAGCAACTTCATTGATGAAATCTTGACCGTTGGACTTGGCTTTGTCTAATAACTTGACCGCTGCAAGACGACCACTTCGAAGTTGTCCTTTAAAGACAGAGCCATAACCTCCGTTTCCTAGTTTTGTCTCAAATTGTTTTGTTATCTTCTTGATGTCTTTGTAAGAGTACCTTAATGGCATGATGTTGTTGTTGTCATTGCGAAGAAAATCTTCGATGTTGTCGTACATGGATAGATGTCTTCGTCGCCATTTATAGATTAATAAGACAATGATGCATGGCACTCCAAGTACAAATTTCAATCCACAGGACAAAATAACCAGCGGAGCTGTAAAGAAGGTAATTGCAGTGGGAAACAATAATCATAAAATGGCATCTAAAATTCAGTTTGATATTAAAATTTGAATGTTAGAATTTTTTTAAGCATTTTTTTTTTAAATTAAATAATTGTCTTAATTTTTGATTATCCAATTTTGAAGATTAAATCGAGGTAACTTCAGGTCTTTTATTCTTGCTTATAGGGTTAATTAAGTTTGATTGACAAAAAGGAAGGAAAGAAAAAAAAATGAGATACCAGATTTTATTATTTAAAATTACTTGTTTAAAATAGAATAAATTGAAAACATAATGGTATATTTTCCACTTTTTTCTCTTCAGTTTGAGAGAATGGAATTATTTATTTATTTTTCTCATTCAATAAAAAACAAGTTGATCACTTTATATCTTCACGTTCTTTTTTTATAAGCTTATTTCATTACTTAATTTTTATTCTATTTCATTTCTTTTCAAATTATTTCGTGTTATTTCCTATAACATAACCATATCTTGCTGTTAAGTGTCAAATTCTGCCAGTGCCCCTTCTATTTCTTTCGTTAGGTCATCGTCCAATACTTAAAAACGCAAATTGGTACGTCATTGACTTAAGGGAAGGCATGGGCTTACCTAATATTGCTCTCAAGATCTGTAAAGCCACAAAATACCAGGGTACTCCTGCAAGAACATACATGAAATAATGAGAATGGTTAACAAAAAAACTACCACAGTTCGTCTTAGTGTGTTTTTTTTCGCAAATGCTTCATTGATTATATATGATAAATATGATCAAAACATAAGGCGATTTGTCTACAAATATATCAGGATAACGTCATTCAATAATAAGCTGGATGATTGCAATTTCTTTTTTTTTTTCCGTTTCTAGGGGGTAAAGGTTGAATTGAATTGCTTTCATACAGATGGATGGTTTGTTAAGACTTGAGAGTCATAGACATGCGTTGACTAAAAAAATTTCAATTCAACTAAATAGTCTTTTACTCAGGAGATTTATTAATAAAAAAAAATGAAATACTCCCTTCTGTCTGAAAGTATATCTCATGCACTTTTTTACTTATATTTCACGCGGTGGGAGTATTCTTCTGTGCACCTTTGAGCAACTTAACGGTTAAATTGACAGAAGTGATTTTGTCATATCACGAGGACAAAAACAAAAACAAAATAGAGTAAAATAAAGTAAAGAAAAGAAAAATTAATTGTTTGATGGGAGCCATCGGCAAGCAAACCTGGAGAGTCACAACGACGCTTATTGCCATCGATCTGGACATACCGACGACCATCTTTACAAAGAGCATACACCCAAGAAAGTTGAAATCCATAAAATAGCATATGACGGATGTCTGTGCAAGAAATGTTGTTGTCTCGACCGATTTCAAGAGGCCACGATGTGAGATACATAGACTCTATACGACACGTGTCTCCCAGCCCCAAATCCCAAAGAGATTTGCGACTATATTTATTTGCGATAGGAAGAATAATAAAAAGAATAATAAGAATAAGAATAAGAATAATAATAATAATAATTATTCCCGTACTGCGCATACGAAGTAGTGCTATTCATACAAGTAGCACCGTCATGGACGTACGCACCGGAGAAATCCACCCGATTGGGACAGCTCACAAATAACACAGGCTTCACCAACATATGATTGTCAATGTCAAACACTCGGTACGGCCAGTTATTATAACTGAAATTGTAGAGGCCTAAAGAATAAGGTGGAGGGAGGGAATAATTAGAGTGATGAAGATTGACATCCACTAGTTGTATTGTGAAGTTGTTGTAATTGATTGACTCCACGTAGTATCTTCCAGATCCCAAATACAGCATCAACCGGTTGTCCTCCTCGCAGGAGAGGGTATAATTCCCGTCACCACACTTGTCTGGGCTGTCTTTCAGCCGGAAAGGGGGGGTTATATTAATGACCCCGCACAAAGCAGAGCACTGTTCAGCATCGGCGGCGTTGTACAGGATTAGTAACACCACCACAAGTGTTATCAGTAACCGTAATGCAGCACAGGACGACATTTGATTTCCCTATCCTCACCTCAAGCTAGCAAAGAGGCGAGAGCAAGTGGCAAAACTCACAAATGAGATCAATATAATATATATCACTGTTTTCGTGCATAAGGACATAAACGCAATGTCGTGGAAGCTAGCTTTAAGGCTTGTGGACTTTAATTAACAAGTCTCGGATTTCATGTAATTAAGCTTAATTTATGTCATAGGAGTGAAATATTGGGAAATCGATAGCCACATAAAAAAGAAAAACAATATCACAATTAACATCATGATGACTTAAACGCAGTGTCGAGGAAGCTAGCTCGTAGTCGTAGTCTCGTAGACTTGTTGATTCGGATGTTGATAGGAGTAAGTCAAATATATATTAAAAAAAAATTAGGTTTTGATGTAAGCAATTATGTCATGGGAGGGAATTACTGGGAAGTTATAGTCATGGACCTGGATTTGCTGCAGTAGAAACTCGGTGCAGTTTCACGCTGTAGCGAATCTCGGTCGTCGAAATCAGATCGGACGGTCGAAACTAAAACTACATCAAACTGTACGAAATCGGCCAAAACGATCTCGGCCGTCGAGCTGAAAACGTACGACCACGATTTCCCGCAGTTACACGCAGTAACCGCAGGAAATCCAATTCCTTATAGTCATACATATCACATGAAAAGATAAAGATATCGCAATCTAATCTACATCAGTTTCTCGTTAAAACGCAGTGTCGTGGACGCTGGCTAGTAGACTTGTTAATAATTTGAATTAAGAAGTCTTGGGATTTCTGATGTTGATAGGAGCAGCCGAGTAGTACTTACTTACTGGCGCCGCGTAATTAAGGACTTTGTTTAAGGGGAGAAGACTGAAAATTCTTATAAATAAACTGTGACACGTGCCTGCCCTGCACATTGCACATTAATGCCAAAGACTCTTGTTCAAGATATGGGGACTTGTTTGGTAAAAATACCCTCTTCTTCCATTGGGCTGTTGTTCATGCTCTGCCTCAATGTTGTTGAGCTTGCACTTGGTACAGACACCGTTAATTGCACAGATTTATCATGCGGAAATCAGGTGATCCGATTCCCTTTCCGAATCAAAGGCCGCCATCCACCAACATGTGGCTATCCCGGCTTTGATTTATTTTGTTCCTCAAATAACGAAACTCTGATTGAACTCCCTCAGTCAGTGAAGCTCACTGTCAATAATATTGACTACACACAGCAAACTATTGAACTATCTGATCCACACGGCTGCCTTTACAGACAGCTCCACAACCTCACTCTACCACAATCTCATTTTCTTCAGTTTAAGCCCGACCACGGTACTTTCGGTGATTATCACTTCTTCAATTGTTCAGTGATGGATAGAGATTCGTTCACGTCGGACTCTTATTTGGTCCCATGCCTATCCACCTCAAGCTCTCAAGCATACGCCATTCCATCTCATAGATCAGTCGAATATCTGCCACTGTCGTTTTGCACCAAAATGTTTAATATTTCATCCTACCCTTCTGATTTTCTTTCTAAGCACCACAACTTTCTTCGTTTGACATGGTCTGAGCCAAAGTGTAAACATTGCGAATCAAAAGGATACAGATGTGGCTGGAAGTGGAACAATAATACTGCCAACAATGAAATATATTGTCTCGGCCAAAATCACAAAGGTAATCTTTTGAATCCTATCTGTATTTGGAGGTTCTATTATTCTATATTCGATTCAAGTAGATGAAACAAAGCTGATTGAACTATATATATGAAGACACTAGCATGCAGCTTTTAACAATAAATATCTTAATAAGCACTTTTTTCAAATTAATGGAAATATATGGTCAGCAATTGGGTGTGTCTTTGGTTATACGTTGATTTTGAATGAATTGATTTTAGTTAAAAGTGAGTTCAATACAAAGTTATTTATGTTCGGATACATTCACGTAAAATTGAGTCGAACAAAAAAATTTGAGGGCAAAAATTGTTTTTGGAAGCAAAAGCTCCAAATTTTAGCTTCAAGTTAGAATCAATTCTAGTAGTAAAATCAATTTTATTCAAGAACACTCAAACACGTCAAAATCAATTTTACGTCTTTAAAATAACTTTTAGCTCTCCTAAAAGTGAATCCATACGTGCACCGATTACATTTGTAAGTACTTAGGAGCATTCAATCAAGAAAAATTCTCGAGATATTTGGTGGCGACTTTTTGGAGCGATCACATAAACTGAGTTTTGCTAGTGTGGTTTGCAGGTTCATCAACGGCTTTTGTAACCACAGGTCAGCTTTTTTTTGTTTTTTTTTTTTTAAGTCTAGATTTGCTTATTGAGTATTAACCAAAATTGTCATTTTCCTTAATTAGTTTTCATAAATGCAGGGTCAGTCCTAGGATCGTTGTTTTTTGTCCTGTTAACTGGTGCAGTCTACCACATCTATGACTGTTACATAGTGAAGAAAGAAAAACAAGCAATTATGGAAAAATTTCTAGAAGACTATAGAGCTCTTAAGCCTACGAGATACTCATATGTAGAAATTAAGAGAATCACCAATAATTTTCGGGACAAATTGGGACAGGGAGCCTATGGAACTGTGTATAAAGGAAGCATTTCGAAAGAATTTACTGTTGCTGTGAAGATCCTGAATTTTTCCCAAGGAAATGGGGCAGACTTCCTTAATGAAGTTGCTACAATGGGTAGAATCCACCATGTTAACATTGTTCGCTTGGTCGGTTTTTGCGCTGATGGCTTTAGAAGAGCTCTTATTTATGAGTTCTTACCAAATGGTTCACTACAAAAGTTCATAAATTCACCGGACAACAAGCAAAACTTCCTTGGTTGGGAAAAGTTGCACGAGATTGCTTTAGGAATAGCAAAAGGAATTGAGTATCTCCATCAAGGTTGTGATCAACGCATTCTCCATTTCGATATTAAACCACAAAATGTGTTGCTGGATCATAACTTTGTTCCAAAAATATGTGACTTTGGTTTAGCTAAATTGTGTTCAAGGGATCAGAGCATAGTGTCAATGACTACAGCTAGAGGAACCTTGGGGTACATTGCTCCCGAAGTTTTCTCACGAAACTTTGGAAACGTGTCTTACAAGTCAGATGTTTATAGTTATGGAATGATGTTGCTTGAAACTATGGGAGGGAGAAAGATTACTGAGGACTTGGAGGAAAACACTAGCCGTGTTTACTATCCAGAATGGATTTATAATTTTTTAGAAGAACGAGAGGAAGTGAGAATTCATGTGGATGAAGGGGATGCAAAAATTGCAAGGAAACTGGCCATTGTGGGACTTTGGTGCATTCAGTGGCATGCTATGGATCGACCTTCGATGCAAACAGTGGCTCAAATGTTAGAGGGAGATGTAGATAGAACCCGAATACCTCCCAATCCTTTTGCTTCTGGTTCTGGAGGAGGACCAAGGAGAAAGGGTGCACGTGCAACCGCAGGACAGCTAACCCAAGATTTAGAAGTAATTGAAGAGTTAGAATGACTTGTAACTTGCACTTGTGAAATGCCCTTTTTATCTTTCGTTTATCTTAGATATCCCATCAAATTGATATTAAAAATTATTGACTATTAATTTTGCATTGCATTGGATTGTGTTTTGGGCAAAAACAAGTATCCTTTGTCCTTATAGATTAGGATTGATGCGCATTGCATTGCATTTCAAATTTCTTGACATTTTGGTTTTGCTCACAGCCCAGTCAAAATATTAGGTTTTTTTTTTTTGGTTTTTTTTTGTTTGGAGGGTGGTGGGGGGGTTTAAACTCTTAACATCAATATTTTAAAAAAGAACAAAGAAAGCATCAATATGTTGAAAAACAAATATAAAGAAAAATCAGTTTTTTTATAAAAAAATTAAATAAAAACAATATTTAAATATAAATGTAAAAGATCAAAAACTGATATTCAGTGTTACAGCTGCCCAAGATGTATGCAGTAGGAAATTCGTAATTAAATCAGAGATATGAGCTATTGTGCATTGACCTCTTTAACTGCAAGTGGTTCGTACCATTCGGGACCAAATCCAGCCGCTTTTCTCGCTGCCTCATTAAAAGGTGGTTTTAAAGGTCCTCTGAAATATGTCCTCACTATTGCATGAAACTTTGGAATCACTTCATGCACCTCTGTTGTAGTTCCATTTTCCACTGCACAAATTTCTTGCTCTTCTTGATTTGAGGCCAGATTTCTAGACCTCTGGCATAGATACTCGAACCACTTCACTCCAGCAGCACAATGTGTAATTTCTTCAGGGTAAACTACACTCTCTAGTAAATCTGCTGTAGTGTTATCACCACCATTGCGGAAACGTGAGATTGTTGTAGGCAGCACATCAAGTCCTCTGGCCTGTGTAGTCAACAAGGGATACATTATAGATAACACCATTTTTATGTGATGTAGAACCGTGTGCGTGAGAGAGAAAAGGAATAGAAGGCCATTCTAAGAATATTATAGTTTGAAATCAGTACTCAGCAAACCAAATAAACTCAAAGCCTAATGGCAGTAACAGTAATTCAGATGGAAATATATTTGCAGGAAAAAAGGGATACCATCAATATTTTATCAAGTAGTTGATCTAAACAAGACGATAAAAACTTGAGTTTAATTTCGATACACCTTCAATGTAGAACTTTTTTTTTACAATCATCCAATATTGCATTGACACTTCAACTGATGAGTTTGACCATGCTAACAATTACAAAATATGTCAAACTTGTTAAATGACGTGATCAAGTTTTTGGATGACAGTAAAAAACTTCTTCACACCGATAATGCATCAAAACTAAAGTCATAACATTTGGTCTCACTTTTTGTGGTGTCTAAAAGTTTAGAGACAGGGAGATTTCCTCATCCTAGGGTCAAGGTAAGCCACAAGCCTCATAGTAGTACTTACAAATGATCCACCAATAAAAGTCAACAAGCAAGAAACAAATCCGAGACCTCAGCATTGTTTGAACCCACTCCTAGTTTACTCAACCCTCATACGATCATGTACATATTTTAATGTGCCAAGAAGATGCCAGGAGAAGAAATATTTCTTATGCAAGGAATAGGAATAAGGGATATTGTGACGTTGAGTTTTTCAAGTATGAATGTAACTTTTAGGGTGTCTCGCATTTGGTCTTACTTTTTGGGGTGCCTAAAAGTTTCGAGGGAGGTTGCCTCATCCTAAGGTCAAGGTATGTCACAAGCCTCACAGTACTACTTATAAATGACCCACCAATAAAAATCCACAGGCAAGAATCAAATCTGAGACCTTTTTCTCAGCATTGTTTGATCCTACTAGTTTTGTCAACCCTCATAGGCACATGTGTATGTATTTTAATGTGCCAAGAAGACGCCAGGATAAGAAAACTTTTTTATGTAAGGAATAAGAATTAGGGAGATTGTAACATTGAATTTTTCAAGTATTAATGTAATTTTTGGGGTGTCTCACTTTTAGTGGTGTCTAAATGTTTAGAGGAAGGAAGGTTGCCTCGTCCTAAGGCAAGGTATGCCACAAGCCTCACAGTAGTATTTATAAATGATACCCCAATAAAAGTCCACAAGCAAGTAACAAATCCGAGACCTTTTCCCAGCATTGTTTGATCTTACTAGTTTAGTCAACCCTCACAGGCACATGGGTACATATTTGAATGTGCCAAGAAGACGCCAGGATAAGAAAACTTTCTTATGAAAGGAATAAGAATCAGGGAGATTGTAATGCTGAGTTTTTCAAGTACTAATGTAATTTTCCATTTAGTCAATTCAAATTTCCTTATTAGCATATATGTACAATGACAAAATTCCAAATAACATAAATTTTCAGTTCAAACTCTATTGGGATATGAAATTGCTGATATGAAATTCCTAGCCCCACCTATACATGAGTGCTATACCTGAAATACAAGAGAATAAGACTCACGTCCATGTTTGGGACTACTGCAATGCCATCCAAATATATGATCATTTGAGCATGATCGCAAGCGCTTTATTATGGAATATGGTGGCAATTTTCCTTGCAATAACTTTATTATAAAATTGTAGATTTTTCTCCTTGTCAAATGATAACACTAGAAAGCAGAAAACCTCCAAGAAAGTCAGTAACTCCAGAAATGAGAACCAATGAAAAATTCCATATATACAGTACATTCTATAAAGCATTAGTTTGAATGTAAATGAGTAACGCAATTCAGGCCATTGAAACTGTGAAAACAAAACTTTGGTACATTAGATATAAGTTTGTTGATGCTAATCAAGTTGTTCATCATACTGAACAATAAATATTATATCGACTTGATATATGCAAGATTTTCCATCTATAATCGTAGCAAACAACTTTTCGAAGAAATAATACAATAATTATACTCAAAGAAGAGCCTTGGTGCCAATAGTTGGAGTTGTTATTATGTGATTAGGAGGTCATTGGTTCGGGTCGTGGATTAAATCTTTTGCAAATATAAGGTAAGACTGCTTAAAATAGATCCACAATAGATTCGACCCTTCCCCTATCCTTTCATGGTAGGAACTTTATGGAACCAGGTAACCCTTTTAATACAATAATTACACTCAATTGGTCTTTCTAAGTTAGCACCACACCCCATGTGGAATGCTATATAATTTTTATCAAAATAATCTACTTTATATTCTTTTTCATTAAGCTAGCGTAAATCAATTCTATGAAAGAAACATTATCTTCACTTGATTTGTTCCCGAGTTCATTTATTATAATCTAAAAGAGGTAAACATACATGACCAAAGGATAAAACACATTCTCATTACATCATTTGGGAGGGGGTAATGAAGAAAACACAAATGACGCATTAAAATTTAAAATAAGAAAGCCATCAATCTTTTTTAACTCGTGCCGAAGACAAGAATTTCTAATTCAATATTTTCGATACTTTGCACTAGCTACAAACACTAGAGCACTCCATATGGTGCAACCCCACGGGACCTCACTCTCCCTCCTTTAAAGCCTATGAAAGGATAATTGCTGCAGGTCCCTCGAGACAAAGGGTGCCCAGGACAAAATGGTAGCTAAATCATTCTAAACATTATATAACATACAAATATAAAAAATAAATCACTGAATACATAATTTTTTTTGCTTCCAAAGCTTCAACAACAACAACAACAACAAAACCTTTTCCCACTAGGTGGGGTCAACTACATGGATCAAACGACGCCATAGTGGTCTATCATGAATCATATCAATAGTGAAGCCATTCACTTCAAAGTCATTCTTGATAGTTGCACTTATAGTTTTCTGTGGTATTCCTCTTCCTCTAGCAACTGGGTTAACCTCCATCTGATCAACTCTTCTTACTGCTGAATCTACCGGTCTCCTCCAAACATGCCCAAACCACCTCAACCAAGATTCGACCATCTTTTCCACAACAGGTGCCACCCCCACTCCTTCTCTGATACTATCATTCCAGATCTTATCCTGTCTAATCTTACCACTCATCCATCGCAACATCCTCATCTCTGTCACCTTTAGCTTAGTCTCGTGTTGACCTTTCTCCGCCCAACATTCAGTCTCATACAACATCGCAGGTCTAACCGCTGTCCGATAAAACTTACCTTTTAACTTGAGTAGGACCTTGTTATCACATAAAACACCTGATGTCTTCCTCCATTTCAACCACCTCGCTTGAATTCGATGGTTCACATCACCCTCCATTTCTCCGTCGTTTTGTATGATGGACCTCAGTTATTTAAACTTAATAACTTGTGGTATGATATGGTCCCCAATTTTCACCTCTATGCTAGGGGTGTTTTGCCTTCTACTAAACTTGCATTCCATATACTCCGTCTTACTCCTACTCAAGCGGAATCCGTGTGTCTCCAAAACTTGTCTCCAAGTCTCAATCTTCTCATTTATCTCCTCTCTCGATTTCCCGACTAGGACAATATTATCTGCAAACAGCATGCACCGCGGTGCTGGCTCTTGTATATGTTCCGCGAGCACATCTAAGACCAATGTAAACAGATAGGGGCTTAAAGCCGACCCTTGATGCAGCCCTATAGTGATCGAAAAATCTTCTGTGGATCCGCTTTGAGTCCTCATATTAGTAGTGGCATCATCATACATATCCTTGATGGCTCGGATATAGGCCACGCGAACCCCTTTCTTTTCTAAAGCTTTCCACAAGATCTCTCTAGGCACTCTATCATACGCCTTCTCCAAGTCAATAAAAACCATGCGCAAGTCTTTTTTATCCTCCCGGTATCGCTCCATGAGCCGACGCAATAAGTAGATTGCCTCCATAGTCGATCTCCCAGGCATAAAACCAAATTGATTCTCCGTAATGTAAGTTTCCTTTCTCAACCTCTTCTCAATCACTCTTTCCCATAGCTTCATAGTATGACTCATGAGTTTAATCCCTCTATAATTAGCACAATTTTGTATGTCTCCCTTGTTCTTATAAATCGGGATTAAAGTGCTTCTCCTCCATTCATCCTCCATTTTCTTTGACCGCAAAATCTCATTAAACAACTTGGTGAGCCAATGAATACCTGTATCTCCCAGGCTCTTCCGAACCTTAATCGGAATATTGTCTGGTCCGACTGCCTTGCCATTGTCCATCCTTCTTAAAGCCTCTTTAACTTCACACTCTTGAATTCTCCGATAAAAGGTATAGTTTTGGTCCTCCTCTCTAGTGCATAGCACATTAGAGTATGAAGAAGTTCCATGACCCTCGTTGAATAAACTGTGAAAATACTTCTTCCATCTATCTTTGATATCTCGCTCCATAACCAATACTTTACCCTCATCATCCTTAATACATTTCACCTGATCTAAATCTCTTGTCTTCCTTTCCCTACATTTGGCAAGCCTGTAAATAGATTTTTCTCCAGCTTTGGTGCCTAAGGATTGATAAAACCCTTCATAAGCTTTAGATCTCGCTTCACTCACTGCCTTCTTGGTCTCCTTCTTAGCTTCCTTGTAATTATCCCAGTTTTCCGCATTTTTGCACAACGACCAAGCCTTAAAACATTTCCTTTTGACCTTAACTTTCTCTTGCACACTATCATTCCACCACCAGGATTCTTTATCCCCATGACCAAAACCTCTTGATTCCCCAAAGGTCTCTTTTGCCATCTTCCTGAGCCCCTCAGCCATCTTGTTCCACATGACATTGGCGCTACCGTTTGCCTCCCAGAAACCTCCTTCCAGGACCTTGCATTGGAAGATCATATGTTTTTCACCCTTCATCGCCACCATCTGATCCTTGGAACCTTATCGTGGCATCTTCTCTTCACTCTCCCCTTAACTTGTACATCCATAACCAAGACTCTATGTTGGGTAGTCAAGCTCTCGCCAGGTATAACCTTACAGTCCATACAAATCTTTCTATCCGCTTTCCTAATGAGGAAGAAATCAATCTGAGAGTGTGTTGCCCCACTTTTGTACGTGATGAGATGCTCTTCTCGTTTCTTAAAACATGTATTGGTTATAGTGAGATCAAATGCTGCCGAAAAATCAAGGATAGATTTACCCTCAGCATTTACCTCCCCTATGCCAAAACCTCCATGCACACTCTCATAGCCTTCAGACGTCCTCCCAACGTGACCATTTAGATCCCCCCTAGGAAAATCTTCTCTCCTAGTGGTATATCCTGAATCAGACCTTCTAAATCCTCCCAAAATTTTACCTTGATGTGCTCTTCCAACCCAACTTGAGGTGCGTACGCACTGATCACATTAAATGTATCCTGTTCTACAACAAACTTTAGAGCTAGGATCCGATCTCCTATCCTTTTAACATCCACAATGTCCTTCTTCCAGATCTTGTCAATAATTATGCCCACACCGTTTCTAGATTTAGTTTTGCCAGTATACCAAAGCTTGAAACCCGAGGTGTCTAATTCCTTTGGCTTTTCTCCCACCCATTTAGTCTCCTGAAGGCACATGAAATTGATCATCCTTCTGATCATAGTGTCAACTATTTCCATAGATTTACCTGTAAGAGTGCCAACATTCCAAGTTCCAAAACGAATCCTCCTCTCGTGAACTAGCTTCTTTACCCACACCCGTTCACAAAAATGTGGGAACCCTTGCTCATTTTTCACTGCATCCAAGCGGCGATGCAGCGACTCTAGCTCACTGGATACTATACTCGAGCGATACAGCGCGTTGCTTCCGGGCAACGACCTAGCATAAACACTATTCCATCGTTGATCCATATCATGAGATTCGACTCAGTTTTACGTTGGCTGTCGACTGCCTAACACAACCCTCTCCCTTTATCCGAGCTTGGGACCGGCTATGCATACCAAAGCATACATAGGCGGGATTGCTTCCAAAGCTTCAATAAAGGAAATATATCTGTCTTTGCTTTGCCAATAAAACATTTAATTGCAACTTGGGATGGAAAACTTTGCTCTTCAGTTCTCCAAAGGAAAAGGATTTCACCAACACTAGTAACTACAAGTCCCCAGCAGATAGGACAAGCCCTCGTCTCACTTCAAGTATTAAGAAAAGGAAACTATTTAGAACACTGATTATATTTTATTTTCGAAAAATCAGAGCTTCTGAAAGGCTGAAAAATATTTGCAAGGATTTCTTAAGCACTCCACTCCAGCAGACCAGCACCCCATCCCCATCCCATAAATCCAGCATTGACAAGCAACCCTCTTGATTCAATCTTTATTTTCACAAAAAAGGTGATCTAGGTATCTAATCAGGTTAATAACCTCAATTCATCATAAATATAAAGCAAAACCATAAATAACCAAAAATAAGAATGGCAGAAAGGCTCAATGTAAGACACACCTCGTGGACACAATGTTCAACTGCTAATCGTGATAATAAATCCTTGGAAGTGGCATCGGCAGAATCCCAAAGGCCATCATGAGCCGGTAATGCTCCATAATAAGAACCTAGCTCCTCAAGCCGTGCAGCAAGAAGAGTGAAGTGTTGCCCTTCATCCTGTGCTACCTTCACGAAATCTGTAAAGAATTCTCTAGGCATTGCCTCTTGCTTACCAAAACGAGCTATAATATCCTGCGAGTATGTATTATATACATATACATATAAATACTTTTACCAATAAATGTTTGTAGCAGTGTATGAACTGTATGAAAAAACTAAATGTTTTTCCAAACAAACAATAAAGCAGGCTAAATGAACTTTTGTTCAACACTCTACGTTTGAAAGTGCAGCCTACTCAAATTTTAGGGGGGACTGGGGATACAAACGTTAAATCTTCATTTTCTGAACACTTGATTTAGACTCGAAGAATGGGTATTGTAGAAAAACTACGTAGAAACAAGAGTAAATCACACATGCCTTTGCCACTATAGAAGATTTTTGTTGAGCCCACAACTCAGTCACAGAGATGAGCTAAAAGCAAATGGGAATATGAAATGATCAATCCCTTTTTTTATTATTTTATGCAGAAAAGCATGAAGACCGCACACAAGACAATGAAAACCATTAACAATCTACAAGTCCTCTTATTAGCCTCTCAATTTGAACTTCATATCAACTTGATGATATTTCATATAGCATTGCATGCATCATATTTATCCCACGTGATTGTTATAGGTTAAAAAAAAAAAGAAATACCCTTTTCACATGCAAAAGCACGTGCAGTGAGCTACTAATTCTAAACTATTAATCCCGTACAATGCCATTACTTAAAATTGTCCAGTGCTGTTGTGTAGCACATAGTCACGCAACAAAACTTATTTTACACCAAAAATCCACCTTGAACTTTGCAGTTTGCATATTTGGTGCTCCCCAAAAATACAAGTTTTTCATTCGATGTGGACAGAGACAGAGAGACAAAAGGAGGTGAGTTCTGTAATAAAAAATTGTTTATAATTGTGGGATCCGCGTAATCTCTCTCTATTCTAATACGAGGTTGTTACAATAAGTGTGGCAACACAACCATAAACCGAATATTATAATATATACCTATTTAAAATTATACATGCTTCAGAGGTAACAACACAGCATCGTGAATCCATTGCCACATATAGATAGATACACAAGTGAATCAGAATCTGAATTTGAATCTCTCGGAACAGAATTCAAAGATAAAAAAGGTGAAGGTGTGAGGAAGTGAAAAGAAGAGTACCCAAGACAAGTCAATGGCCCAACTTTCAGTGTGAGTAAGGCTATGCACAATGGCTACCCGGCTCTGCAAGCTGCCTGCTTTGCCCAGCTTCGGCATGAGACTCGGCGCCACCAACTTCACCTGCCAAATATGCCGTTCATGTCAGTGAGGAATTTCATCGAACACAATAAGACGAAATTGGAAAAATGCAGAGACGCTGGAGAGCCTTGCGGGGCGATCGGGGACGTGAAGGTCGTGAGAAGGGTCGTAGGGTTCGGCGATGGCGCCGTCGAGCCACCTCGAAGCAGCCGAGTCGCCGAGTCGCGCCTTCTCGAACGGGTCGGCGGTGTTCAGAACTCGGAGCGCTGCTTCCACCAAGGTTTCTTCGTAGGCACCCATGTCTCGAGCACTATGTCAATTTTGGCAGCTTGGTTCTACTTCTATGTAGGACTTACCGAGAGAGAGAGAGAGAGAGAGTATTGTGTGTTTTTAATTTTTGAAAAAAAAAGTGTCTTTTTGATTATTTGAAAAAAATAAAATCATCACATTTTAATGTATTTTCGTGAACTTAAAAAGTATTAAACACAAAAAAAAAAAATTATGGTTCTTGGAATAAACAAGCTCCTTTGGAACAAATAACTATGGAACTTCATATTTTCGTACTCATCTTATGGTGACAAGTCGTGATTAATCTTAAAAATCTCACATGATCTCGTATCTCTTATGTAACACCTCCAACATGTGCTTAAAGGAAAAGTATTGACACAACATTACCAACCTCTTACGTATGTAAGTTAAGGTTGTGTTTACTGGGAAATTTGGTTTGTAGTGTATTTTTAATAAATTCGTCAAAGAAACAAATAATTAGATTTCAAACGATTATGTGATCGACGAGTTACATGGTAATCTCGTTTGAAAACAACGGTTTTAATTATGTAACGGTTAAATGTTCGACACGTTATCAGTTTTTTAACATTCTTGGCTTTTATGCCATTAATTGTTATGTTTTTTGCCAATTCTGATTGAAGTAATTCCAACTAACAAATAAGTTGTTGTTGAAATGACACTAACTTTAAAATAAACAAGATTGACCCGTCGAGAGCCAATGACTTGACTAACAAGTAATCAAAACACGAGATTAAACAGAAACTGTAAAATGCAATGTCATGAACATGCATTTGTAAATGTAAACATGAAGAATGAAATAGATGCAGAAATGTAAGGAAAAACATTTAAATGGCTGAAAATCAAAGAAAGCTTTTAAAAAACATGAATTAAAAAAGAAAGCATATAAATAACCGTTTAAATGTAAATGGCAGAAAAATGGATTGCTGGAAAGTAAAGAACATAAATGAAAATACAAAATGTAAATGGCAGGAAAGTAAGGAACGGGCAATTTAAATGACAAGCAAACGTAAAGAAAAAGTAATAAAGTTATGAAACAAACGACTAGAATTGAAATGGTTGATAAAAACACAATAAGGAAAGAACTTTAAAAGAAATAACGCATGAAATGTAAAAACAAGTATAAGTTCGAAAAGGATTTTAAAATGCAGTAAAGATAAATGAAAATGCACAACAAGTAGAATAAATTGCAGGAAAGTTGAATAAAAAGTAAGACAATGGATTGAAATAAAACTGAATTATATTGCAAATGCTGAAAGAAATGGGTGAAAGGTATACAGTGATCATTTTCCTTTAGTCTGCTTCGACGGATGAGATGTTAGGAATTTAGATCATGTATCCAACCCCTTTTTTTACATCGTCAAAACTAGTATTTATAGACAAAAAAAGTAAAAAAACTACCTATCATCCGACCAGACACATGTACGGATCCAAGGTCGGTAGTTGATTCTACCAAAAACTGCTAAATCTCGACAGTAACACTTCCTGTCGAGCTGTACATATATTGCCTAAAGTCTAAGTTTAACTCGACGTCTTCCATGTTGACATCTTCAACGCTTCATTCACTTCGTCGAATAACCATCAAGTCTCTCGGCCTTTTAAACTTAATTTATTTTTGACCTTTCAATCTGGCTCCTTGCATCTTCACTTGTCGAATTCTTGAAGCTTCGTCGAGAAACTCAAATCTGAAATTTGGCACCCAACATATGCCCCCCAAATTCTGAGTTTTCGACAAAAAATGTGAAGAGAACCAGAATTTTTGTACTCTCCACGCGCGACGGTTACTTTTCACATTGTCCCATCACAGGTCTGCGTACCCACTTTCCTAAAAAATAGGGCCATCATTACATTTGAAGTAGGCGGTTATTTCCCTGTTTCGCATGTTTTGCTTCATAGACTTGGTTATAAATAACCCTCAAGATCCAAGCTGAAACACTGTTGCTCCTTCTGAACTTCTGAAAAAACTTCACAAGTCTTCAATGGCGTCTTCATCAAATCCAGCTTAAGGCTCCAATGCGCCTCTAAGGAAAGTATGGTGCAATCCTGATGTCGATACATCAGTCCCATGGAAAAAATCCAAGGTACTCATACCTTACTTGAATAATCCCTCTTATCTTTTGGATCCTCCCGCTGTTTACTTAGGACCAATTTTCACTTTATCTAGTTTCCCTGAGAACTTTAAGGATTCTTTCCCAAATAAAGAAGGCAAATCTGACATTCTAGCTTCTGCCCCAAACTTGCACATTCATTATTTCCTAAAAAATGCTAGGCTTTTTAGAACTCCTCCGCTTAGCATAAATGGATATTCTGCTTGGCTAACTAGGGTTGAAGCCAAGAAAGCTGATACTTGAAAAAAATTAGGCATCTATCACCTCATTAAATTATCAGAGCATACGTTCAGGTTAGACCCTTCTATGTTAGGAGCTGCTGTTTTCTTTTGGAACAAAACTACCAACAACTTTCATTTCCCTTGTGGAATGATGGGTCCAACCCTTTTCGACGTTGCTACCCTTACTGGCCTTCCACCGGATGGCCATATAATTCATCCTTTCAGTACACCAGAAAACATCATTGATGTTTTTGGTGAGGAACCCCTTGCATTTTTTAAATTTGTTTTTAGCCAAATGAAAAATACTGACGAGGTTTCTGACAAAGAACACGTAGTTTTCCTGTTCCATTGGCTTTCTGCTTTTGTTCTTTGCAACAAAAACGTCCAAATGTCGAAAACATTGCTCGACTTGGCAAACCTTCTTCTTGAAGGTAAGAGATGGGCCCTTGGCTCTTTTCTTTTATCGAACCTTTATTCAAGTATGTCGAGTCTATACACCATGGTAAAAGGAGGAGGAAGAAAAAGTGGCGCTGGAGGTCCCATGTGGCTATTACAACTATGGTTAGATGCCACTTTTCCAGGTCACACTGTTAACAAAGCTCCAGTAGACCTTGAAGTTGATACCTATGGCACCCTTTCCATGTACCGCACTACTAAACCGTTCGACAATGAGCTTGATAGCTTCAAATACTATTTCAAGCTCTTCGATTCTCTTTCTGCCAGCACCCCAAGAATTCGTTTTCAACCTTTTGTCGGTAGAAAATAAGGACCTGAATGGTTTACATCCCCTTTCGACCCAACTTCTAAGGAATGTAAGGTCATTTGGACTCACTTCCTTTCCCGTCAAGTATTCCCTGCGGGATTACCAGGTTCGACAGATGATTCGGTGTTTGCTTGCTTGCCCAACGCTTCTGCCAACAATATTGGCTTTTTACAATCCATCCCTGGTCCATTCCCTTTCAAGAAGGAGGATATTCTTTTGGATTGTATCGACCTAAAGCAAGAAACCATTGATGGCATTAAGAAAAAGAACGACACTCGCAAGGCTGCAGTCAAACTTGTCCCTTTTACGCCTACTCTAGGTGTGTCCCAGGACAATGTGACTTGGTGGGATGATTACTACAAGAAATTCCACCCATCTTTTGAAGATTGTGTGAAAAGATTTGTTGATCCCTCTGTGCAGGAACAGGACCCTTCGATCAAGACCAAAGGTGAGCACTTGATATACGTCATTTTGAAAAAATTTATAAGGTGAAATGGGATCCTAGATATCCTCATCATATTATTCGACAGGTAAAGGAAATGACTGACAAATCAAAAGAAGCCGAGAACAAATGGGGCATAAAGGCTTTAAAACATTACCAAATAACAGGGAAATCACTTGTGAAACCCCTTTGTCCTGAACCAGTGCCTTTACCTTGTGCATATTTTGGTTTGGATGATCCATTTCCAAGTAAACTGATAAGAGCTGGTAACTTCCTTGCGTTAAAAAGGTTCCTATATCATTCTAATATCAGCAATTATGATAACAAAGAAGTTACTTTCACTGGCCGGTTTGCTTTGCCTTTTGAACAACATAATGAAGCTGTCAAGTTCATTTCCCATTTCCCCAAGGTAGTTAGTTCAATTCGCTTTCTTTTCTGATAGCCTACTTGCTTTCCTGCTTACACTCTTTGTTTTTGCTTCAGCTTTGACTCTGAAAGAGCCTTTGAAATACAAGCAAGCGAGTGATAAGACTCAAGAGGCTGATGAAGAAGAGGATGATGAAGATGATGAATCCCCTCGTCAGTCGAAGGCAACCAAAAAGAAATCCTCCAAGTCTTTGGTTCAAAAACCAAGTGCTGGGAAAAGACCAACGGTGTCGAAGAAAAAACCTGTAAGGTCGATGCGCTCGACCAGCACCTCTGAAAAGGAAACCCCCAAGAGAAAATTGCAACCAGCTGCCACTGAGGCCCAACCAAAAAGGCGCAAAATGATTTTAGCTGATTCTCCTTCACGCTCCACACCTCAAACGGTAATCACTCTATTTTATTTGTATAATGCTTACTTCAATGACCCATCAAACACTATTGTTTCGAACCTTCACTTCTCAGGAATCTCTTGTAGAGAAATCTACCTCTGAAAGTTCAGATGACACACCGACAGTGGAGCTTGTAAAGGTATGTCACACTTCACCATTTTCACTTGATGGTTATCTTGCATTACACAAATTGATTACCCACTTTATTTCTCATATTTCAGAAAACAAGGACCGCATCTTCAAAGAAAGGTGTTTCTGAAGAATGCACTTCAAAGAATCTCCCCTCTATCGAAGAGGTTGATTCATCGAGCACTGAAAAGGTATGCTCTTATTCCATAAAACACTTGTATTTTGATTATGAACATTGCCTCATCATATTCACTCAACATAGCTCACCTGAGCAACCATATGTGGATACTTCTGATCAGCCCTTGCAAATGATTTTCCCAACCATTGTTCCTCCAACCACTGAGGTATGACACTCCTTTGTCACTTTATTGGTGTAAGAACAACAATTTATAACTGGTTATTTTTTATTTTCTTTTCCATAGGAGGTCCCAGAAACTCAACCTGAACAAGAGGTTGAAGACCCCTCTGCTATGGACGTCGATGTGGTTCCACCAACCCTTTCGACAGAAACCCTAACTCTGACTTGTTCTCACCAAGTGATCCCATACCTACTGAAGAAATGGCTTCTACCCCCTAGTCACTGAGAAGGTACCTCCCATGGTGATTAGGGCAGAAAGTGTCGACATGGATCTCTTTTTTGATGATCCGACTCTTCCATCTGCTCAGCCTGCTTCACCGACTAAACCTGTGCTGCAAGGCACTAACACTAAAAATGGTAATGTCGGAGTGGATGAGCTGATTAACTTGCTTTCAGGATCTAGCAGCAGGACTTCTCCTTTGTCAGCCCGTTCTTCCAAACTTCCTGGGGACAATTTTGCTGAGAAACTCGATGGATTGGTCGAAGAATTGAGAGGTTTCTTGAAATATTCATTTGATGATCTCTACCTTAACCAAGAAGTCAGAGGCAATTTGATTCGCACAATCAATGAAATCCATAAGCTTTGAAAAAGACTGCCTCCACTTTGTCAAGGCCATTTCCGTGCAATATATGAATTCATTGAAGACTTGACTCCCAAGTTGCCTGAACTCGACAACAGTATTCTGCCATATCAACAAGCTGTCAAGGCAAAACAAGAGCTTCGAGATAAGCTAATGACTCTTCGCCAATACAAGGCTACATTGGTCGAGAAAGATGCCCCCAACCAAGCTAAAATACTTGAGCTGGAACAGACCATTGCTCATTTGGAAAAAGAGTTAGCTACTGCCAAAGCTCAACTGCAAGAAGCAACCAAAGCTTCTTGTTTAGAAGAGATCAAGGCAATCGACCAATAAATGTCCAACAACACTGCCAAAGCAAAAGCTATCTTGTCGACGATTGAAGACCTTGAAGTCAGCTATGTGAATGCTGAAGCTGCCAAGACTGAATTTGTTGCAGCTTGGGAGGAAATAAAAAAGACTCCTCTTTAGTTTCTTTTCAGTTTTTTTGAATTTCCTTAATTTATGTATGTCGATATATTTGTTCGACCATAACTTGTACTTCACTGACGAACTGAACTTAATTTGATGTTTTATCCATCAATCTCTTCACCGTCCAGCTTGCACGCTTTTTTTTAGCAACTTAATTTTCAGTTTCTGGCCATAAATAATAATTAAAGCCATTGACCAGTCAAATTTGACTGAGAAACTTAAAAATTATTGCAATTTTATGCTATAAATAGAGGCATGCACCCTGGTTGCCATCTTCACAACAAAACACTTGCCCCCCTTTATGCACAACCATTCCAATAACTCTTTTCACTTCTATCTCCAGAATTCTTGAGGAACTTCTATTCTTTCGCAAGCTCTAAACCAAAGTCCAAACTCCTATTTGCCTTTAGCCAAACCCACTTAGGGTGAAAATCAAAATGGAAGTCAACTTTATCCCCTTTAATCCCTTCTCGATTAGTTCTACTTGTTTCATTTGGGAACCAGGAGACTATATTTTTTGGACTTTCATTGAACGTCTTTGTTTCAACGGCGAAACACCCACTGGGTTTTGGTAATTTGCCTAACATCTAACAATGAGTTTTGGTAAGTTGCCTAATGTGGCTTCCCAAGCTCATAGAAATGTGCAAGAAAGGGAAAGGCTTGAGTTAGTCTAACTTTCTGTAGTTTTTTGCTCCTTCACACCTCATGTTCAAAGTTTCAACGTGGAGGCTCGCAAAACTACACGAAATAAGAGAGACTATTGCACGTCTAGGACTATTGTCAAGCACATTATGACACTGATGACTGCCTCTCTTCTGACTACAGCTTTTCCTTTGCTCACACAGAGCTCGACACCCTGCATCGACACATTCAAACTTTAACTTCACATCCCCGTCAATTAAGGTGTCTTTACTTTGAAGTGGCTCTTGCAGACTAACAGTATTATCACCACGCCTTACTTAAATGTTCTATCAGGGAGACTGCTTCTGCTTCCCATGTTTCCTTCAACTTCCTAAATTCTTCCTCAATAAATGTTGAACTTGAACATGGCAAAACTTATACTACTAGACTCACTTGTAATAGCCTAGGTTTCGGAACTTTACTTTATGATTTGTACTTCCAGGCTATAAGCCTATTCGACAATGTAATGTGTATTGCCAAGTGGCTTATGAATAAAGTAATCCAGTTTATCTTTCAAGGTTGTATTTTTACTTTGCATATCGTTGGTCTATATGACTTTAAATATTTGCCATTAATAGACCTAATTCTAAAGCCAGAATTAACCTCGACAAGTGCATAGGCATTTCCTGAGAATACCTGAACAACATTAAATGGCCCTTCCCACTTCGGGGACCATTTTCCAAACTCTCGACACTTTTTATCAATTGGCAAAATGACCTTCTAAACTAAGTCACCAACCTTAAAACGTTTGTACTTGACTCAACTATCATAGAATTTAGCTATTCTTTCTTTTTGTCGAATCAAGTGTTCTAAGGCAATAATTTGTTCATCATGCACTTCGTTTAATTCATCAATAATTAAGTCCTAATACTGGTCTACTGGTAACTCATCTCGTTTTTGAACCCTTAATGAACCAAGGTTTATTTCGACAGACAGAACAACATTATGTCGATACACCAATTTACAAGGAGTTGTACCTGTCGATTCCTTAGGAGAGTTTCTGCATGCCCACAAAACTTGTTCCAAAGTTGAGTGTCAACTCTTTGGATATATGCCAATGTGTTTCTTTATCAAACCAATGATAATTTTATTCATGGCTTTGACTTGACAATTTGTTTGAGCATAATATGGTGTCGAGGTGACCATTTTGATCTTCCTTGATTCAGCATACTCGACAACCTTCTTTCCAATAAACACAGATCCCTGGTCCGTTGTAATTGTTTGTGGTATACCAAATCGACAAACAATGTGATTTTCAATAAAATCCACAATGTCTTGCTGAGTTACTTCTTCCAGGGCTACTGCCTCTACCCATTTGGTAAAATAGTCAACCCCTACTAAATTGTATTTGTGACCCTTAGAAGAAGTAGAATATATTTGGCCTATGAGATCCAATGCCCAACCTCTGAAAGGCCAAGGTTTGATGATGGAATGTAACTCACTAGCAGGCACATTCTATATATGGCCATGTTTTTGACATTCCTCACAGGATTTTGTAAACATAATGCAATCCTTAACCAATGTAGGCCAATATACTATTTGTCTTCTCAGTACTCATTTCATCTTTTCACCTGCCTGGTGAGCACCATAAATTCCTTCATGGACTTCTGCCAAAGCCAAATAAGCATCTTCTTCACTTAGGCAAGTTTCCAAATTGCCATCGACAGATTTTCTATATAAAGCTCCTGTAATGACAACAAACTTGGTTGCTTTGTATTTGATTTTTCTGTCAACATTTGCACTTAGATTTTCCAAATACTCAATGATTGGCTTTCGCTAATCAGCTGCGTTCGACACATTGGAAACAAGGATATCTCTCTCCACTAAAGGATACAATAACTCACGAATTTCTATAAGTTCTGTCAACACCTTTGAAGATAACTTATATCCTGAAGCTAACTGGGCCAATTCATTAGCCTCCTGATTTAGCTCTCTAAGGATATGCTCCATTTCGACGCTGTCGAACCGCTTCATCAATTTGCTAGTCATTTGACAAGATTATGGCTAGCACATTTATATGCTCTAGTCAACTATCTAATCACTAATTGTGAATCTCCAAAAACTTTGACAGTGTATGCCTACATTTCTACCAAAATTTCTAAACCCACAATTAAGGCTTCATACTCTGTCTCATTATTAGAACAAGCATATTTTAATTCAAACATTAACTTGGTTGGTACCCCCAAGGGTGATATTATCAGAACACCAACACCAACACCGTTTTTATGTCTTGAGCCATCAAAATACAAATGCCAGGGTTTCAAATCAACTAGCCCTGTCAGTTCTTTTATTTCTAAACATAATTGGTCCGTTAAAAAGTCAGCAATTGCTTGACCTTTAACAGCCTTCATAGGTACGTATTGCAAAGAAAATTAAGATAATGCAAGTTTCCACTTTCTAATTCGACCATTCAAAATTGGCTGGGACAACATGTACTTAATTACATTTGTCTTTAACATAACTAAGACATTACAAAGCATCAAGTAATACTTGAGTTTTGTACAAGAAAAATACAATGCTAGACATAACTTTTCTATAGTACTATATCATGTTTCTGCATCATTGAACGCTCGACTCGGGTAGTAAACAGCTCTTTCAACATTGTTCTCATCCTCTTGAGCCAGCAAACAACCTATGATTTCCTCTGATGTAGAAATGTACAACTTTACTGGTCTATGTGGCTCTGCAGGCATCATGACAGGTGGGCTTGTCAAATATTGCTTGATTTGGTCAAAAGCTTCCTGGTGTTATTAAGTCCACACAAAAGCTTCCTCTGCCTTGAGTTTCACCAAAGAAGCAAAAACTCTTGCTCTTCCTGAGAGGTTTGATATAAATTTTATGAGGAAATTAACTTTCCCTAAAAAGGACTGGAGTTCCTTCTTGTTGGTTAGTGGTTTAGCTTCCAACACAGCTTTAGCTTTATTCTTGTCTACTTCAATGCCCTTTTTATGCACCAAAAAGCCAAAAAACTTGGCAGCAGAAACCCCAAAACCACACTTCTCAGGGTTCATCTTTAAATTGTGCTTTCTCATCTCTTGAAAAGATCGTCTAAGATGATTCAAATGCTCGTCTTGACTTTTCGACTTGACAATAACATCATCGATGTAAACTTCCATGAACTTGCCTATCATTTCATGAAAAATAGTATTCATTGCCCTTTGATAAGTCGAACCCACATTCTTCAAACCAAAAGGCATAACTATTCATTCATAAGTTCTAATTGAACTTGGACACCTAAAAGCAGTTTTAGGTATATCTTCTTCAGCTATGAAGATATGGTTGTAACCAGCATGTCCATCCATGAAACTTAGAAGCTCATGACAAGATGCTGCATGTGACATCCTAAAATTTCAGTTGATATAACTATAGTGGAAATAACTTTATTTCAATATTTCGAACGGAAGTATACATACGTATTCAAAATATCCAACCTTAAGACCTTCTTAATTATACAGAGTATCTGACAACTGGGATTGACTCTGATTCACAGGCTGTGGACCCATAATCTTTATCTTTCTTTTGAGGTCTGACTGACACCTGCCACTATCCGACAAATATATGCAAAACAAAGAATAATATAGGAGACTTAGAATACACTATACGCACTATTAAACGGGAAAGTAGGATTTAGAACTTATGTATAAAAAGGTAATCACATGCATAAACAGATCAGCAATCACACATAGGTAGATTAACAATCTTATATAAGCAGATCAACCACTCTCGCACTTATGCACCTAGAGTTCTATATGCCTACGTGGCCACACAACTTCCAAGAATGACAGAAGGGCCCCACCTAGCCACTTTGCCTTTTATACCTCCTCAACAACCTTCCACCGACATGTGGACAGGTCAAGCCAGTTGTCCATCCCCCTATCTCGCTCATCGTACCCCTGAGAATGCATACCTATTCCCCAATTTCGACGCTAGAAACAGGTATCGGGACGGCATTCGGGATCAGCACTATGGACAATGATATGATCGTACCCCGTCAGGATAATGAGCTATCTGATCGTCCCGACAGAATGGTAGATAGCCACTCGTCACTTAGTAACCTCGTCGGACTCACACTATCCCCAAGGACCGACATGTCATGTACGCTACATATCGTGCCCGCACTCTGGTACCTGGCCTCGTGCACAGCTTATATACACGATGGTGAATTACAAAACCACGATGCATACGAAACCTTTCCTCGTAACACTTCATTATTCATCATTCCACTTTGATATTACCGGCTCTACCACCATCAATAACACAACTCAGTCTGCACTCATCAACTCATCTGCCTAGCCAACATTAATCTCTTATATCTTCATTTATCATGCTTTAGCAGTCTTAAGTTATCAACTTATTGTTAATTCAGCTATTATCAATAACATATCTTAGATAAACAGCTCATCATATGTTCAGCACGATTATTAGTACACAACATAACACCAACCATTAACACATAGATTAATCAAAACATCACCAATATTAACCATCTTTGTCCAACAATATGGATCAATCCTAGTGTCGCTCAGACGACCTGCTACTAATATGTTATCATATTAATCACACACATACAACCATAAAACAATCATATGATATCAGCATCATATCATACATCACAGTTACCAATAGATTATTCTTATCCCTCTGACAACTGTCCTCAGTTACCACAGGCCACAACCCTCTCCTAAGGTGCTGCTAGTATCAACCACTAGTAGGGCTAAAGTCACCCTACGCCTAATTATACATTTATTCTAATCCTACAATCCCTAGTGTATAGGGTTTAGGTCTCCTTACCTGGTTAGAAGACCGTTGTAACTGCTGCCACTCTCTGTGTCCTCGCTACTCTTACTACTCCTACTTCTACCTCTGGACACTCCTATCTAGGCTGCTAAGCCACTCCCATCCTCTCCTCTTAGAGGATTATCCATTAAGAGCTTTCTGATGCACAAGGTCCTTTCTTTGAGGCAAGTGCAGAGCATACTTGCTTCCTAGTGACCCTCTAAGCCTCACTCCTATTCTCAATCTCTAGGATTACTTACTAAGGATTTTCTGATGTGCCAGATCCTCCTCAGAGGCAAGCACAGAGCATACTCACCCTTAGAAGTTCCTAAATAAAGAAAACTAAAGAGAGAAGAGGATAAAGAGCGTACCTGACTTGGAAGACCACCTTTGCCCATGCCCCATCGCGCTCCCGGAGCTCCTCCACACCCTCCACCCTCTCCCAAGGTCCCTTGGAAGAGGTTGGGTCGAAATGGGGAGGCTAAGGCCTAGTTATAGGCAAAGTGGAAGATCCTATAAGGCTCCCCCTTCTTCCACCGGCTTTGCATCGCGTCTTGATAGCTAGGCCGTCATGTCGCGATGCTCATTTTTTAGTATGTTGTAGAAAATTCTCTTGCATTTCCAATGCCACAAAGAACACCTCAATCGGACACCCGGAGCTCCAGTTATGACCAAAACAGTGACAGGGTGTTCCCGTGAACGTAATTAACATCTAATACCTAATATTTATTCCCGATTTACCCAAAACCTTCTGAAATTCATATTTTGGGTTTCTAGATACTCAATATACTTAAGAACACATAAGGGTACATAAGGTTAGTCAAGACAAATTGAATCAGAGATAGGATTAACCTAGGGTTTAATTTAAGCTTCCTATCGCGTCGTGATGCCCATCACACGTAAGTCTCGTCGCGTCGCGAGATGGGACACATGTCACACATCAGACGAGCGTGATCACCGACTTATATCATGTCGCGATGATTTCCTTTACTTTCCCCGTCGCGTCGCGACGGTCCCAAACCAGAAATGTTCCATTTTCGTCCCTCTAGGAGATTCTAGAGTATTCCACACCTTTCTAGGGCATTCTAAGCTATTCTTGGGACTTCTAAACTATTCTTGATAATTTTTATCTCCTTTGTGGGGTTTCTGGGTCCTATTTAAGCCTATTTTATTCCTAATTCTGGTTTTTAATACTCATGTATCACTCGATCACCAATCTAATTATAGTTAAAATATTATTTACAATTATCTGAAAAAATCAGAATGTTACATTACTAACCCCCTTAAATAATTTTCGTCCTCGAAGATTCAGCGGTGGTTATATTACTAGGACTATTATCCTGAAACTCTTAACCAACTTCCCTTTTGACTTCCTTCGAATTTCAATTCATCCCAATCACTATGGTCTTTCTAATGGTTTACTAACCTACACTAAAGGAATTTCCTCAATAATACCTATAACTTGCAGTCTAATCATGATTTCTTGATATTACTCCGATCTTATCTTATTCTTGAGTTCCCAACTTCAATCATACCTTACTATCTCTAATCTCAAACTTGATATTATTCTTCACAGGTACCTATAGGTTAACTATATCCAAATTTTAATTCTTCACCTTCCTTCACCAAAGATCTAAATCCCGATGTTCATCAATTCTACCTATTCTTTTCTTTAATTATATCCTTCCTTAATATTTTGGATCATTGTCCTATAAGTTAGTCTTCTTCCAATTCTTCTTTTAAGAAAAACTTCTTAATTCTTCTCCTATTTTTGAACTAATCCAATAATCACACGAATTTGATTCTCATCCCATTGAGAGAATTTTACTTTGAGGAAACTATCAAGAACTTAGTTTTTCCTATTCTTATTACTACGCTCATTGTAACACCTAGATCCATTAAAGCACTCCTAACCTTATGACCTTGATATCTTTGATCACCATCCTACAGGCATACCCCCTTTTCAATCCTTCGTGCAGAATAGATTTCTTAGTCCTTCTATTACTCATCCAAGACTTTACGTATGGTTGTACGTGATTCCTGAAATCTTATCCTGATATTATACTCAACTATTTTCTAACTGAACTTTACCCATCCTTAATACAATCACTTCTTAATCCTAATCCAAGGCTTAAACTTTACACTCTTATTTTCTTAATTGAGTCTAGAAAACTAAGATATTGCTTCCATAGTCTTATTAATATCTATTCTAATATGAAATTAAATAGAGAAGAAACAACTTCGAGAGAGAGATGAGAGATTCTATTCCTATCACCTTTAAGGGATTTCCAAAAGAATGGGGTTAACTATTGGTTTAATGGTTTCAACTAATGAATTCAAAATCTTTATGGATATACTTTATCTATTTCTACTGCTATACCAAGTTTCTCCTGATCATATCCATTAGGGAAGATTGTTTCTCTCCCTATCCTCTGATAATGATCCTACAAATGATTGTATTCCTAATTAACTATATTGTTCAATAGATCAGTCAATATCCTTTGTTATCCTTGGTCTTTTCTAAATATTATTACTCCTAACCTTAAAGTTATCATGGTTCTCCTTAAACTTATCATTAGCCCGATACTCCTTGTACTTTTTTCTTACATAGTTGCCATTAAACCAAATCCTCCACTTTCATGCATAACTCATTGTCTCATACTGATAGGTCAATGTCTTCACTTTCTCATAATTGTCATCCTAACTACTGCCAATCTCATCTTACTATCTGAAAGTCCATTCTCTTACTGTTCTTCTTTTCCTCCTTTTGGCCTCGATCTATACTTCCCTCTAATGACGTTTTTCACCTTTACTGTTCATCCCAAACCTACTCTATCAGCCACATAATAAGGACTTACTTCTTTGCTTCTAGAAAATTCTCAAAGGTTCTAATCTAATTTTTGTTACTCGTAGATCTTATTCTAGGGAACCTCATTCAACCCTCATGCCTAGCTCCTTGATCGTTCAACATCAATCATACTTTAATATTTGGATTTTCATTCCCTCATTGCTTCTATACTTTATACCTTTATTTCTTAGTTCTTGATCTATACTCCAATTAACATTGTTTATCTATACCGTTTACCTTAACCACACCTCTTGCTAATCCGTCAACCATACAGTGGTAACTTACTCTTCATGGAAAAATTGTCAAGGGTTCTACTACTATTGCACTATAAAATCTCTATTATGTCTCTATGCCCAATGCCTGGATCAAAATCCTTGCCAATTCTTCCTTTATCATATGGCCCTTTTGCCTTTATTGCTAATACTCCTCCTAAGATCTATTTAACAGGCTTTCAGATCATTGACTAATAAGCTCCTTTATTCTTAACATATGACCCATCTACCTTCCATCACCTCGACTCTTATTTCTAGGTCAACAAACTCCTCTACCTTTACAATCAACCGAAACTTCTCATCTAACACATGAACCACCTCTTTCTTACCTTTCTGTTCCAAAATTCGACTTTTACAAAATTCACTATTATCGGTTTGATCACTTCTGGATTCTATGTCCTTTATCACCATATATCCATTTCTAAGGTTCGGTTAATAATCAAAGAATTCAGAATAATTATATCACCTCGAGTCAACTTCATTCCTTCTATCACTATCCCAAAGGATTCCCTTTCAAAAGCAGACCTTTAAGAACTATTTACTTCTTACACCTGATACTCTTATTCTATTTTCTTACTTGCTAGACTGTTGGCTCTTGCAACATTTCCATCATTTTTACCATTCCTAATACCCTATTTCAATTTCCCTCAATCAAGGTTCATCTGATCGGTTAAAGCCTAAGAATATTCATCTAATACTCAACTTCAACTCCAAAACTCATTTCTCTATCCATCAATCTCAATAGTGTAAATCTCTAATTCATTCCCTCTATTTTATATTATCATAACGTCTTATCCCTACTGTTTTTGCTATAGTCTTTTCATCACCTTCCAAAAGGAATGATATCATCATATCGGTGGGTCACAAATTCTAGTGAGAATCCTACAACCCATAATCCAAGAGATTTGATTATCCTATGAGTATACTAGAACAACTACCTAGCTTAATACTTTTATGACACAGATGGCTCCTAAGTGGACGCACTTCTCTTCTAAGTATAGTCAGAATCCGGTGGGGATTCAACTAAACACAGCCAGTAATACCCTAATGACTCCACAATCCGATTAGGATTGAACCGCTCTAGTGATGACACCCTAATAACCCAACAGTCCGGTTTAGGAACAAACTGCTCTTATACCAAAATGTGACATCCTAAAATTTCAGTTGATATAACTACAGTGGAAATAACTTTATTTCAATATTTCGGACGGAAGTATACATACGTATTCAAAATATCCAACCTTAAGACCTTCTTAATTGTACAGAGTATCCGACAACTAGGACTGACTCTGATTTACGGGCTGTGGACCCACAATCTTTATCTTTCTTTTGAGGTCCGACTGACACCTGTCACTCTCCGACAAATATACGCAAAACAAAGAATAATATAGAAGACTCATAACACACTATACGCACTATTAAACGGGAAAGTAGGATTTAGAACTTATGTATAAAAAGGCAATCACACGCATAAACAGATCAGCAATCACACGTAGGTAGATTAACAATCTTATATAAGCAGGTCAACCACTCTCGCACTTATGCACTTAGAGTTCTATATGCCTACGTGGCCACACAACTTCCAAGAATGGCAGAAGGGCCCCACCTAGCCACTTTGCCTTTTATACCTCCTCAATAACCTTCCACCGACATGTGGACAGGTCAAGCCAGTTGTCCATCCCCGTATCCCGCTCATCGTACCCCTAAGAGTGCATCTCAGTCCCCCAATTTCGACATTAGGAACAGGTATCGGGGCGACACTCAGGATCGGCACTATGGACAGTGATATGATCGTACCCCGTCAGGATAATGGAGCTATCTAATCGTCCCGACAGAATGGTAGCTAGCCACTTGTCACTTAGGAACCTTGTCGGACTCACACTATCCCCAAGGACCGACATGTCTTGTACGCTACATATCGTGCCCACACTCTGGCACCAGGCCTCTTGCACAGCTTATGTACACGACGATGAATCACAACACAACAATGCATATGAAACCTTTCCTCGTAACACTTCATTATTCATCATTCCACTTTGATATTATCGGCTCTACCACCATCATCAACACAACTCTGTCTGCACTCATCAACTCATCTGCCCAGCCAACGTTAATCTCTTATATCTTCCTTTTTCATGCTTTAGCAGTCTCAACTTATCAACTTATTGTTAATTCAGCTATTATCAACAACATATCTTAGATAAGCAGCTCATCATATGTTCAGTACGATTATTAGTACACAACATGACACCAACCATTAACACATAGATTAATCAACACATCACCAATATCAACCATCTTTGTCCAACAATATGGATCAATCCTAGTGTCGCTCAGGCGACCTGTTACTAATATGTTATCATATCAATCACACACATACAACCATAAAACAATCATATGATATCAGCATCATATCATATATCACAGTTACCAATAGATTATTCTTATGGTTGATAGACCTCTAACAACTGTCATCAGTTATCACAGGCCACAACCCCTCTCCTAAGGTGCTGCTAGTATCAACCACTAGTAGGGATAAAGTCACCCTACGCCTAATACTACATTTATTCTAATCCTACAATCCCTAGTGGATAGGGTTCAGGTCTCCTTACTTGGTTAGAAGACCGTTGCAACTGCTGCCACTCTTTGTGTCCTCGCCACTCTTGTTACTCTTACTCCTACCTTTGGACACTCCTATCTAGTCTACTAAGTCACTCCCATCCTCTCCTCTTAGAGGATTATCCACTAAGAGCTTTTTGATGCACAAGGTTCTCTCTTTGAGACAAGTGTAGAGCATATTTGCTTCCTAGTGACCCTCTAAGCCTCACTCCTATTCTCAATCTCTAGAATTACTTACTAAGGATTTTTTGATGTGCCTGATCCTCCTAAGAGGCAAGCACAGAGCATACTCACCCTTAGAAGTTCCTAGATAGAGAAAACTAGAGAGAGAAGAGAATAAAGAGCGTACCTGACTTGGAAGACCGCCTTCACCTACGCCCCATTGCGCTCCCAGAGCTCCTCCACACCCTCCACCCTCTCCCAAGGTCCCTTGGAAGAGTTTGGGTCGAAATGAGGAGGCTAAGGCCTATTTATAGGCAAAATGGAAGATCCTAGAAGGCTCCCCCTTCTTCCACCGACTTTGCGTCGCATCGTGATGGCTAAGCCATCGTATCACGATGCTCATTTTTTAGTATGCTATATAGAATTCTCTAAGCTTTCCAACACCACAAAGAACGCCTCAATCGGACACCCAGAGCTCCAGTTATGACCAAAACAGTGACAGAGTGTTCCCACAAATGTAGTTAACGTCTAATACCTAATATTTATTCCCGATTTACTCGATACCTTCTAAAACTCATATTTTGGGTTTCTAGACACTCAATATACTTAAGAACACGTAAGGGTACATAAGGTTAGTCAAAACAAATTGAATCAGAGATAGGGTTAACCTAGGGTTTAATTTAAGCTTCTTATCGTGTTGCGATGCCCATCACACGTAAGTCCCGTCGCGTCGCGAGCTGGGACACGTGTCATGCATCAGACAAGCGTGATCATCGACTTAACCACTGACTTATATCGCGTCGCGATGGTTTCCTTTACTTTCCTCGTCGCGTCGCGACGGTCCCAAACCAGAAATATTCCATTTTCGTCCCTCTAGGAGATTCTAGAGTATTCCACACCTTTCTAGGGCATTCTAAGCTATTCTTGGGACTTCTAGACTATTCTTGATAACTTCTATCTCCTTTGTAGGGTTTCTGGGGTCCTATTTAAGCCCATTTTATCCCTAATTCAGGTTTTTTAATACTCATGTATTACTCGATCACCAATCTAATTATAGTTAAAATATTATTTACAATTATCCCAAAAAATCAGGATGTTACACTGCATCCACTAGCATATTTGCTATGGGTATAGGATATTCGTCTTTAGGAGTATCTGTATTAAGATTCCTAAAATCGACGCATACCCTCATCTTGCCATTCTTCTTTATGACAGGCACCACATTCGACAACCATTTAACATATCTAGTTATGCGAATAAACTTAGCCTTCAACAAGCGTTCAACTTCCTCCTTGATTTTTAACACAACTTCATGAGGAAATCTCTTATTAGCTTGTTTGATAGGTTTGCAATTAGGTTTTAGAGGCAATCTATGATCTACAAGATCTCTATTCAGACCTGGCATCCCATGGTAATCCCAAGCAAAGCAATCCTTGTACTTAGAAACTAACTTCACGATCTGCCTCTTGAACTGATCTGACGGTAAAGCACTAACATATATTGGCCTCTTTTTATCAGCATCCCCCAGATCTGTCTCCTCCAAATGATCTTCTAACTCAAAACCAATTTTATCCTCAAGCCCTTTTTCAAATCCTAAAGGGCCATCGTCGAATATACAATCAGCCAACAAACCCTCTTCTGAGTTTGGCCGTTGGTCGGCCTCACAGGCCGACAGTTATGTTTGATGATGTTTAAAACTCATCACTATCGACTAGCCGATTTTTGTCGGCCTCATCCAGCAACTTAACACCAAACTGCTCCATCAAGCAAGCATTCAGAGCCTTTTTATTAAAACACCACCCTACACAGAAATGAGCTTCACTTTTGGATCATACACCTTGAAATCCACATGCATTTATTGCAAATAGCATGGGCTATCATCAGCTTTAATAATTTCCATTTCATCACGGGCATTCCAAAGGATCAATTTCTGGTGTACCGTTGAAGGGACTGCTCTGACAGCATGTATCCAATCCCTACCCAACAGGACATTGTAGCTAGACCTTGAAGGAATTACCACAAACAAAGTAGATCTTTCCACTGATCCCACTTGTACGTTAAGCATCACTACACCACTTGTTGGTGCAGATCTTCCTCCAAAATCAGTAACTACTATATTGGTTGGCAGCAAATCTGTCTCATCTTTCCCCAGCTTTTTGAACATAGCTCTTGGAATCAAATTCACTGATGCTCCTCCATCGACCAATATCCTATTAGCAGGCTTGCCTTCAATCATTGCCTTAATGTGCAATGGTCAAAGATGGTTTCTTTCTTCATGAGTTAGCTTATCCAATCAAGCAAAATTATCAAAGATAGTCACCATATCTTGCTCGACAAACTGCCAACCAATAGGAAAATCATCAAATTCCTCTTCATTAGGAACTTCAATAACAAACTCATAGTGAGCTTCATATTCTGCCGGCAACACTGAAACTAAGTTTACATCTAGCTTAGTAAACTCTTTTTCAGTAGTTGTTTCTTTGTTTTCCAGATGACTTCCCAACCTCATGTCTTCCTTGTCAAGAAGACAATCTTCAGACCCTAAATTTGACAGAGTCGTTCCCATTGTCATTACCATTTCGTCCAAGTCTTTGTCCAAACTAATGTCAGGGTCGAACTCTTCTTTATCATTAAAACCAATTGGGTCATCTGGTTCATTCAATGCTTCAATGACCTCTTCCATGGACAAATCTGTTTTGACAACATTTTGTTCCATAGGTTCCACTGGATCATCTAACAAGTCTGAATCATTGACTATGATTTTCAGTTCCTCCATCGACACATCACTATCAGAGTCTTTCACCGGAGCTGCACGAACACCAAATTTGTCTCGCTCTAAAGCCAACTTCTCAGCTTCAATCAAACCCATTGGCCAAGGCTTTCTTTCCTCTGCGGCATATAGAGCCTGGACAGTATTGCAATTCTGTTTGTAACCTGCCTAAAGTGCTTGTCCCTGCGCTCTGGAATCTGACTTCTCTCGTAGTTACTGCCTTTAACATCCACTACCACACTTTTCGGCTTTGGGCTAGGATCCTTGGGCAATGGCACCCTCTGCATCCCAACCATGAAACAATTCTCATGCTGAAATTTACCTAGCTCAGCAGCTCTCATTTTCTGTCTCTGAGCTTGTCTTAATCTCTGTCGAGGACATTTTTGGCTCTTCGACAGTGGTGCTTTCTTCACTTGGTCACCTCCAGGATAAGGCACTCTGCCATGTTGGTAATCCTCATCCCAAAATGGCATTTTTCGAGGATTACTCTTTCTAGCCCTCACCCTATTTCTCAATTCAGGGCAACGGGCCTCAACAGAATTCTCGACACGATAACATTGGCATCAGGTTTCCTGGTTCTGTTTGTCACTTGACCAGGAAATGCTCCATGTTTGCTTCCTATTGATTCCCTTAAGGACTCAACCAACTGCACGATTGGGCCTATTAGCAACAGGCCTTTGAACTTGGTTCCCTGGAATGGGCTTAACATTCCTACTCACTTGACCAGTCTGCACATACTGGTGAACTCTTGTCTTATCATTTTTCTTTGCTTTCTGAGCGGCTTTCTCGTCGAAATACTTATCACAATGTAGGCAAAGTTTCAACTGCCTTCTATTGTTCTTTCTCCTCAGAAAATCTTCGCCAGTCTCATGAGGCCTGGGGTAAATGTCGAAAGGGTCTTCCACATTCACCACATATTTCTGCTTGGCACTGATATTCACCATATTGCAGCTTCTTGCATTTTGGCCGTCGACATTTGCTATGCCCTGGTCAAATGGACCAATATCCACCTTCATGCTAGGCTTTTGCTTGTCAGCAAACTTGAGCCTACCTTCTTTGAGAGCTTTTTGAATTAAATCCCCGAAAGAAAAACATTTATTAGTAGGATGGCCTAGAACCCCATGGTATTTACAATAATTTTGACCATTGGAGTGTTTTTATGGTTCTTTTCAGACCTGAGTTGTTCAATATTTATAATATTTACAATAATTGATCCCGCTCGACACAATTGACTTTCTCACACCTAATGAACTTTTTGTTGTTTTTATGGTTCTTTTCAGACTTGAGTTGTTCAATTTGTCGAACCTTCTCCCCTAACTGGGAAAGATCAACTATGTGTTGGGTTACCAATTTCTTTCTAATGTGGTAATCCAACCCATTACCGGCCATTTTAACAATCTCCGCTTTAGGAACAGGTGTAAAACACCCATTCTTCATTTGTTTGAACCTAGAGATGTAATCATCTATAGACTCATTGTATATACGCTTGATATTGAATAAACCAGTCAAGTTAACCCTCAAATCGCCCCTGAAGAATTGATCATGAAACAGTCCTTTTAATTGTGCCCGAGAATGAACTGAATTAGCTCTTAATGTCGAGAACCAAGAAAATGTGTTCTTTGTTAAAGAACTCGAAAAGAACCTCATTTTCAAACCCTCCATAGTGGCCAATTCTCCTATTTCTATTGTATATCTAGTAAAATGCTCGACCGTTGATTCTCCACTGTCACCAGAAAACTTGGACAATTTGGAAATTTTCATTCCTCTTGGCACTTCACCTTGTTGTACCTATTCAGGAAACGCAGATATAAAATATGGTCTAGTGGCCTGACCAATATTAAAACCAAGTCTGTTCAACATTTGCTCGACAACTTGATTTACATTTTGCTCTATCTAGTTTCCCATGATATTGTGTCTGAGGTTAGCTAAACCTTGATGCATTGGGAGCCCTTGATCTTGATTTCTTTGCAATATTTGCACTTGGCCATAAGCCAAATTATTCATGTTCTGACTAAGGTTCTGGTTTGGTTGATTTACTTCATTCTGCACCATTACAGGGTTATTCACATCTTGTTAAATGCCCCTCATGCCTTGACCTTGAGGTATAACCCCTGGGCCTTGTTGACCATTTTTGTTCACTGGTGCCACCAAACCCAACGCTTGATTTAGCCTTTGCATTTGTAAAGCCAATGCATTGCATGCTTGGTTAGTGGTTTCCATAAGAGGCGTAATCAATGTTCCTATTTGCTGAGTTTTACCATCTCATGGTTGCTATCATCCACTTGTTGTCGAATACTTCCCAACAAGTTTTGTGTCAATCCTCCATTATTCTGGGGTATTTGCCTCGACATGTCGCCTAGTCCTGACCCTTTTTCAATTCATCGTAGTGGTAGTCACACCGACCATTCCTTGAGTGTTGGAAGAATTCCCAAACAGTACAAAAGGCTGGTTGACATATTGATTAAACATAGTTGAACCAATAGCAGGAACTGTCGAATTATGTAAATAACCATAAGGCATCACAAATGGAGGTTGTGTTACATGTTCTGTTGGCCTAACACTTGAATTCCTCGCGCTTCCAGGCGATGCTTAAACTTCTGAAGCGTTTTGGACCACTAGGGGTTCATATACTATAGCGCCTGGAATCGGCTCACTTTGTGCGTTAGCCATTATCATCCCAGTACCCACACCAATGGTAGCATTATTCATTCTTGGAATGTTAACTACCTCAGCATTTGTACTGGTGGTCGAAGCATTGGTATTGCTTATCGACGCATTAGCTTTCGTAACACTTAGAATTGTGGCTTTGTTATTTACGCTGCCACTCATATTTCGTTGTCTTGGCACGTTAGAAGCAGTAATTTTTCCCCTTTTTGGACGCATAAAACCATTGCTTAAAACGAGTTACTTTAAACTCGTCCTACCGGGCGTGCCAATTTGTTTACTGGAAAATTTGGTTTCTAGTGTATTTCTACCAAATTCGTCAAAGAAACAAATAATTAGATTTCAAACGATTATGTGATCGACGAGTTACGTGGTAATCTCGTTTGAAAACAATGGTTTTAATTATGTAACGGTCAAATGTTCGATACGTTATCAGTTTCTTAACATTCTTGGCTTTTATGCCATTAATTGTTATGTTTTTTGCCAATTTTGATTGAAGTAATTCCAACTAATAAATAAGTTGTTGTTGAAATGGCACTAACTTTAAAATAAACAAGATTGGCCGTCGAGAGCCAATAACTTGACTAACAAGTAATCAAAACACGAGATTAAACAGAAACTGTAAAATGCAATGTCATGAACATGCATTTGTAAATGTAAACATGAAGAATGAAATAGATGCAGAAATGTAAGGAAAAACATTTAAATGGCTGAAAATCAAATAAAGCTTTTAAAAAAACATGAATTAAAAAGAAAGCATATAAATAATTGTTTAAATGTAAATGGCAGAAAAATGAATTGCTGGAAATTAAAGAACATAAATGAAAATACGAAATGTAAATGGCAGGAAAGTAAGGAACGAGCAATTTAAATGACAAGCGAACGTAAAGAGCTATGAAACAAACGACTAGAATTGAAATGGTTGATAAAAACACAGTAAGGAAAGAACTTCAAAAGAAATAACGCATGAAATGTAAAAACAAGTATAAGTTTGAAAAGGATTTTAAAATGCAGCAAAGATAAATGAAAATGCACAACAAGTAGAATAAATTTTAGGAAAGTAGAATGAAAAGTAAGACAATGAATTGAAATGAAACTGAATTATATTGCAAATGCTGAAAGAAAGGGGTGAAAGGCATACAGTGATCGTTTTCCTTTAATCTGCTTCGACGAATGAGATGTTAGGAATTTAGATTATGTATTCAATCTTTTTTTTACATCGTCAGAACTAGTATTTATAGAGAAAAAAAAGTAAAAAAATACCTATTATCCGACCAGACACGTGTACGGATCCAGGGTCGTTAGTTGATTCTACCAAAAACTGCTAAATCTCGACAGTAACGCTTCTTGTCGAGTTGTACATATATTGCCTAAAGTCTAAGTTTAACTCGACTGCTTCCATGTTGACATCTTCGACGCTTTATTCACTTCGTCAAATAACCGCCAAATCTTTCGGCCTTTTAAACTTAATTTATTTTTAACCTTTCAATCTGGCTCCTTGCATCTTCACTCGTCGAATTCTTGAAGCTTCGTCAAGAAATTCAAATATGAAATTTGGGATCCAACAGATTGCATGCAATATATCCACATTAAAACCCAACCCTTTCTTTGATTCTATGCCCTGCCATTGGGTAAGGCACCTGGAGTAAAGGCTTTATAGAATCCCGAAATAAAACCACCTAAAAAAATAATTTTAATCACTAACACTCTTTTCCAAAATAAAAAGAAATTTATTAATTAGTCAATACATGGTATTTAAAATAAAGCTCGTTTCTTAAAAATTGGATTCAAGTCTTATTAGGACTTACTTTTTCCTAATTAGTAACTATTTTTTTCGTAAGCCAAAACAATAAGATAAAAATGAAGAGAGCGTGAGAGCATAGTATTAAAAACCGGCTCGGAGTGGCCGGTGGTTTGAGCGGTTCGAGCGCCTTGTCAGATTGGAAATGCAAGGGAATCGATACAAACTGGATTAACTTGGCCGGTTTTCCTAATAAACCGATGACTCGGCGAGTCGCGTTGAACCGGACCTGCCTGCTCAAGTTTTTTTTTTTTTAACACTGCAGTGAACCGGAAATCCGAGCGGCACGCTGGAACTCGCCCAATGTGAAAATTGAGCTAAATTGTTGTGGTTGGGTTCGAACCCCAGTCCACAAGTCTGACAAGCAGCGCTTGCTACCACTACGCTATGTTTGCATATTATATTCAAATATGAACCTGCACAATTTCTATCCATGCATTATACCAACATTGCTAGCTTACGTGGGACATTGTTTTATATAATTAATTATCTGGCTCACAACCAAAATTTTTCATTTCATAATACACGTTTACATGATTTATTATATATACATTTTTAAAATAACTACAAGTTTTTAACGCTATATGGATCTTTTTTAAGCAACGCTTTATGGATATAAAAATATACTTATATTGTCTATATTTATATTTAATTTATAAATAAATTTGGGAATATTTTCTAAATTGTGATATGAATTTAGTAAATAAGCAATTAACACCGGCAGTTATTGCATCTCAAAAGGGGAAGAATATCGATCGCATTGATAATTATCTTTAGAGACTGAGTCAATAAGTGACCCTCTGGTCCGACCTTTGGTATGAAATTTTTAAAGACCGGGTCAATAAGTGACCCTCCGGTCTGACTTTTGACCTGGTCATGTGGTTCAATTAGTGACCCTCCGATCCGACCATTGACCCACTAATCCAGTGCCTCGACCGGGTCTGTAACACCCTTCCGAGACAGGGCGTAACTTTATTTATTTAGTACAAAAGTAGTTCAACTAAGACAAATACATAATTTATTTATTACAAAACATATCACATATACAAGCACAAACATGACTCTACACCCACATGGGTGACAAAAGACACACTGGCCGTGACGTACGTATTTATCTTTGTCTCCAAGCAGGCTACCCAAAAACCTTCCATCCACTTCTTACAGGTTGTTCTTGCCCATCTGTTATTTAATAACATACAATAGAAATACACAAGAAAACACTAGGATAAGATATCTACTAAACACTAGGGTAAGATATCTACTAACCTCCATAAAACAGGAAAATAGCATAGTAGAATACATGTTATCATGTCTAGCACAGTACACCATTACATCAAGACAATTATCACAAATATTAGATTCAGACTCTTGTATATACGGTTACAGACCAGACCACACAGACACGTCATACTGACAAACTCGACCATACGGTCACGTCACAGACTGACAAATATCACTGATCATTCGGGCTGATCACCGGCCCTACTCCCTAGACCGATCACCAGTCTTAGGGCACTGAATACGATAAGTTGGTTGTCCCGAAAATATATCCTGATACGCTACCATATCCGATTATCGGTTATGGCATCCCACACTACCATATCCAATTATCGGAGTAAGGCACCGTCCTGGGCGCAAGGACGACATTCCCATAACAGGAATGACCAAGATTGTCCACCCGTCAGACGTGGAGTCCTGGAGACTCGTCCGGTTGACCGAGAACCATCCTCTCAAGGCCACCGACTATCCCCAATACTACTCTGTACTTTGGTACCACGGACATGGAGAAACTCGTCGGGAAGACCGAGAACCATTCTCTCAAGGTCTTGGTCGAGAACCATTCTCTCAAGACCACCGACTATCTCAACACCACTCCGTCTGTACCTCAGTACACCAACCTCGGGTACACTGACCCGACCATCACCGCTATCACAGGGTATCGACGGTAATACCTACTATTACTATATAAGGATTCGCAAATCTCTAACTAAAGGGCATTACCATTGACTCTAGGACCACACATCAATCATCATACTCACAGATATTATATGCAACTAGCAAATAAATATCAGGCATGATTCAGAATACCATTAACCATAATTTATCATAACTTATTATCATATAGATTATCCCTATTGTCACATAAGAGACTGTCTACTAATCTCATAAACATGACCTATGTCAATTGGTAGTTCTACGGTGACTGTCCTTAGCCACCGCACACCGCAACCCCTCTCCTAAGGTGTTGCTACTACCAACCCCTAGTAGGCCTAAAGAACCCTACACATGCTAACAATGCTACTCTACTACCTATTTTCCCTAGCGATTAAGGTATCTTCCCCCTTACCTGGCCTAGAAGACTGTTGCCATTCTCGTCCTTTGCTCTTCCCTCTCTCGAGATCCTCTACACCCTTCACACTCTCCCAAAGGCCCTTGGAAGAACTTGGGCTGAATGGAGGGTATCAAGGCTTATTTATAGGCATAAATCGGCCCATCACGTGAATCCCATCGTGTCGCGACCATATTACACGTGAATCCCATTGTGTCGCGATGCGAGACACGTGTCAACCATCACGCGTTTTGATCCACCGACCTACCATCGCGTCGTGACGGATTCCTTCATAGTCCCCGTCGCGTCGCGAGCCACTCAGATTTTGAAAATTCCATTTTGACCTTCTAGACAATTCTAGGTTATTCTTCTCCTTTCTAGGGCATTCTAAGCCTCTTATTAATCATTTTAAGCTCAATTTAATTCTATTAAGGTTTTAAATATTCATTTACCACTTAATTATTGTTTTAATTATTTTTCTGTCGTTGTTTTGAAAATCAGGATGTCACAGGGTCGATGACCGAGCCGGTTTTTAAAACATTGCGTAAGAGACTACGATCCAAAAAATAACACTCAAAATTACATCCACCAGTAATAGTTGGCCCTTGGCAACAAGAGCGATAGGAAATAGCAGTCGTTCATCATCTTTTTGGGCTCCCGACTTTTATGGAACTTCAACAACAATATTGTCTTCCCCAATATTAGGACCAGGATTAGGTGTAGTCAATGGTTGATGCAGTCAGTGCAGTCACAACAATATAAACCATTGGATCTATTTTTCACACACTTTCAACGCTTGATTGCCTTATCCAAAAAAATCGAGAAAAAAAAATACAAGGAAGAGAGAGATAGATACATCTGACTGCACACAATCTGAATCCCCAATGTTGTGACACAATTAAACCTACTACTAGTCTATGCTAATAACATCATGATAAGTCGCAGTTATGACATGGCTTCTGCAAGGAAAGGTTCATGGAAGAGGTAACATTTTCACATTATTTGATTTCGAGGAAAGCTAGATGACAGAAAGGTTAAGGAGAGAAACTATCTTGGAAGTAATCCAACCTTTGGTTTACCTGTCAGAAACGAAAGAAAGGATTGTATAGGTCGGTCCTATGCCAAAAAAGAAGTTCGCCTATATTGAGAAGAAACTAGGGAAGAGAGGTCTGAAGCAGTTAAATGACGAAAATACACTTGCTTTTGTGATCATTTTCTCACATGTCTGCCTTTTCCCTCAACTAATACTACGCTTTCCTTCTCCCTGACTAGGGGTGAACATGGGTCGGGTTAGGTCAATCTATAATGTAACATCCCCACTTTCCCTAAGCTTAGTAATTAGAGACACTAAGTAAAAAATGGGATTTAATTCCTAAGGATTAACTAGGTTAATAGCCCTTAATTTAGTAATTTAAAACAAATTTGGATCTTATGGGTAAAATAGTAATTTTACCCTACGATTAAGAAAATGTGGGGCTACCTTGATCAATTTACCCAAGGTTATTATTAGGAACCAAAGAGTAAATTATGAGATTAAATAAGGATTTATTGGCTTAATTCTAGCAAAATCATGCCTCACCTCCACCATGCGCCTCACCTCCCTCTCACCCTCCCTAGCAATCTCTCTTTCTCTTATTTTTACACACACACACACACACACACACATACACTGCGTGAGAAAGAAGCAGGGGAAGAAAAAGGGGAAAAGCAGAGAAAGAAGAAAAAAAAAGGAAAGAAAAGAAAAAGGGAGAGAAAGAGAGATCGCACGAGGAAAGAGAGGAGAAGGGTGGAGCAGGACAGCTCTGGTGGGGCCGTGAACGCAGCGACGAGGACAAAGGTGGTGGCGTACCACTGTACGCTGTGGAGAGGAGGGAAGAACAAGGCCGAACGAGGAGAAAATGGGGAGGGAGAAAGAGAGAGAGAGAGCTCGAACAAAAGGGGAAAATGGAAGAAAAAGGATGAAGCTCAAGCCCTAAAGATTGGGGATTCCATCTTCTTTCTTATGGAAGCCCTAAGGTAACATAGCCCTCTCAAAACTCCCATTTTAGGGTGTGCTAGGGTTAGTTATTTTAATTCATGATTTTGAATGTCTAATGACTAGGAATTGTGATATTTTAGTGGGATTGGTTAAGGGTTGGATGGTTGTTCCTAACCCCCCATAAATGTTTGTGTGAGATTTGCCCCATTGCGAGCTCCACAGAGTTCCAATTGAGATTAGGTGTAAATCATGAGAATGCGTTGTTAATGTTCTGAGTGTTCATAATTTTGTGACACTTTAAATATGTGATGACACATGATTTGAAATGGAAAATGGATGGAATTTCAATATATCAATTGTGAGCTCTTCTCCTTTAGGTGGTGGGCAACCATAAGACCCCCATTAGGATTTTCATTTCCTTCTTATTTGGTATGAAATTTATGTCTTCTATGTGTTCTAGGGAGATATATTTTTGGAAATGATTACTGGTTTTGGTTGTTCACATTTTATGATTTTATGATATCTAAAAATGTGTTGTTGTTCATGAATTTAATATGTGCAATAAGATGGTTTTTCAATATATCATGCTTGATGCTTGAATTTGTATGTTTGGGAGAAATTGGTATGCATTGATTTGGTATTTTGGGCGTTGTTTTGGAAATTATGCAGAAAATGCAGAGATTTTGCATTTTTCAGTGCCATAATCGATTATGGTGCCCTCCATAATCGATTATGAACGTTTTAAGAGATTTCTACGAATCGGAATTGTGCAATAATCGATTATGTTAAGGTCATAATCGGTTATGACGCCTCCAATAATCGATTATGACATGACTCATAATCGATTATGTAATCGATTATCACCCATATTTTCTTCAAAAAATTGAATTTTCGAAGCATAATTGATTATGGCTTACTCATAATCGATTATGCCAGTTATAATGTGTTATTCCTCTACTTTCAACCTAGTGCTATATTTTAGTCACTTAAAAGGTTGTCTGTTTGGTTATGGGTGAATGATTGAGCTAAATAAATGCTTATATGTGAACACGCCAAGCATTTTAGTGGGCCCTAAAGTGACTGCACTGTGTAGCTGGGGTGTAAATTTGGTATGATTGTTGTTGGTATCTCATGATAACGGCAAGGGGATTCTCAGGGAGTTAAGCATCTTGTACCCGTGTTCGAACCTTGCCTGAGACTCTGCAGGGGGCCAGAGAATTCATGAGAGTGGCATGCTCAGCATTTCAGTGGGCCCAATGAGCTGCACCGTGTAGTTAGGGTGTGAATTTGGTATGATGGTTGTTTGTGGATCATGATGACGACAAGGGGATTCTCGGGAGTTAAGCCTCTGGTACCCGTGTTCGAACCTTGCCTGAGACTTTACAGGGGGCTAGAGTAATCATGTGAGTGGCATGCTCATCATTTCTGTGGGGCCTAATTAGTGCATGCACAGTATAGATGGGGTGTTATTTGTAGCTAGATCATATAGAATAGGATTGCATTTGTGTTTGTTTGTGATTAGTTATTAGAATAGGGGTAGTCTTAGGTTCTATTATTGTCTTTCAGTAGAATTTAATGTTTGCTCATTACTAAGTGTTGATGCCTTATGGTTTATTTGTACTTCCCTCATTGTAGAATAAAATGTGTTGTAGGGAGTATCTTGAAATCATGAATATGGGAAATCAAAGGGGCAAAGGTGTATACTTAGTTACCTTTTGGTAACAGAGTCATTTTTTTTCTGAACCTTATCATGTGGTGGGAATTGTAATATGCATGCCTAATATTTTTACAATTAGATGTGATATTATGATCTGACATGGTTGTTTGTGATTGTGCTTATCTAGGAGGAGTTTTCTATATGTAGCACACCACGTATAGCTGAAAACAACGGTAAAATGTTTTCAATTAAAGTCTATGTTACCAGGTTTTATAACTCACTATATTTGGGGCGTTGTTTTCAGGTACTCACAGATTGATGAGGATTGAGAGCACATTGTGATGCTCGACTTTGTAAATTCATGAAACTCTTTAATGTCTCTGTACCGGATCACAATTCGAGTCGTAGTTTATTTTAGTTTTATTATAAATAATTGTGAAAACCTTTATAGGAGATTTTGTAATTAATGTAATTTTTAAAAAGTTGTGAAAAGTAGTTGTTGTCAAAAAGTAAATAGTTGTCAAAAAAAACTGAATAGTTGCATAATATTAACCACACTTAAACAGTAAATAGTTGTAAAATAAAAGTTGTGAAAAGTGGTTGTTGTCAACAACCACACAAAAAAAAGAAAAAACATTTCTCAAATAAATGCTGTAAAGTGGAACATGGCATGAGGACACGGTTGCTATTTGCTGCTGGGTACTGGGTAGGCACTGGAGTAAAGGTGGTTGCTCTTTTATTTATTCTCTGAATCGGCTCGTCTCCTTCCATGAACGTTGAACATTGAGCATTGAAGAGAATGAGTAGTCAATTGGGGAAGAGCGAGTCAACCCATCCCCGCCTCTACGATTTTGCGAAAATGGCTCTCATAAAGATCTTCGCTCATCCCTACGCCACGGTCCGTAATACTATCCCCAGTCACTTCCCTTTTCCTCTTAAACTCATCATATTCTCATTTTGTTTTCATTCAATTCAATTAAATTAAAAGGTGTGCGACTTGTATTGTGGAGGAGGCGCCGACGCTGACAAATGGGTCGACACCCAAATTGGCCACTACATTGGTATTGGTATGTATCTTCTTTATGTTTATGTTTATGTTTCAATTTCAGTCAGTGCCATCAACATTGAACCATGGATTTTTGTTGCCGTAGATGTTTCTTCGTCTGGGATAGACCAAATTCGAAAAGCCTGGGAGAGCAACAGGAAATCTTACACTGCCGAGTTCTTCGAGGTTGACCCTTGCACGGTGAGTGGCTCAGCCTTTTCTCACTATCTCACCTTTTTATGTCAGTAACCCTCCTTGCTTACTAAATAATTACCTGTTTGATACGTGGTGCAAATAAATCGGGACACTTAGCAACAAGCATCTTAGGGTTTTGTAAATTGAACATCGGGATTATTTCTTACTATTATTTTTTTAAAATTGTCAGTGTTGTGCTTGAGAGGCCAATTTTCCTGGCAAATTGTTTTATTTTCTTACTATTATGTTTTATTTTCTTATGTTAGCACCTTTCTGCTGTGAAACATGCATTTTTTTGGGTGTTTTCGCCTTAAGGCGTTTGAAACTTGAAACACCATCGTGCCTTTAAGGGAGCCTTTTGCCTTTTGACCCCCTTGAATTGAACAGAATTATATCTATTGTTAATATTAACTTTATGTTTTTGTGTTTTTCTTTTGGCAGGAAAATATAGAATCGCGTTTGGAGGAGAAGACCAATTCGGCTGATTTTGTCTGCTGTTTGCAGCATTTGCAGGTCTGACAATTCACTTTGTAGCAATGTTTTAAAGCTTTTTTTTGTTGTTGCTATTTATATGGAGTTATGGTTACTGTTCAGCTCTTCATTGAGGGTATCTTATTTTGTAACCCTTTGTTTTTACTCTTTATGATAAGCCTTCTTGAAAAACAGGATAGAGTAAATGCAGATACGTGCCTTAGGTCCTTTTTGATATGTTGTACTTCAGTGAATGCAGTTGTTATCACGCCTGCGCTCTTTTTTTTTTTTTCCCCTTTGTTTCTTTAAATTAGCCCCCTCTGATTTTTCTGCTGTTCCCTGTCTGATTAACATATCTAATGCAGTTGTGTTTTGAAACTGAAGAGAAAGCAAAGCGACTTCTTCACAATGTGTCATCTCTCCTGAAACCAGGAGGTTATTTTCTTGGTATTACTCCCGACTCATCTACCATATGGTATGGGACTTAATTGTCAAAGGTTTATTGTTTCCGGGTTTAGTTGCATGCTCTCTGTTTTTGTAGATTTGGTGAAGGGTCTACCCATTTGACACCACTTATATGGAACAAAATGTGTCATTGTACACTACAGTTTGAATGAACTTTTTTGATGGCATCATATAGTCACAAATTCAAGCTAAAAAAATTGAATTTTCCCGGATTCTTCTGTTCTTAAATTGTCACTGCAAGCAAAAAAAATCCATTATTCTGAAAACAGTGCTCTGGGAAGCTAAATGATGTAATGTACATTGTTCCTCTTTTCAGTTCCATCTCTTGAACAAACTTGATATGTAATTGGATAAAATGCTTGTGTTTACTTTGTTTGGCTTCATTGCTGTTTTTCTGTGCATTCATTTAAAGTCTGCACTAGATCTTTGTAGACAAGTATACTGGATCATATTAACATTGTGCCTATGTAGTGTAGGGCCAAGTACCAGAAGAATGTTGAAGCCTATCACAACAAAAGCAGCAGCATGAAACCAAACATTGTTCCCAACTGCATCCGGACAGAGAATTACATGATTACTTTTGAAGTTGAAGAAGAAAAGTACATATCTCCATAATGTATTAACCGGGTGTTGTGTATACCTTACCTTTAGTTACAACTTTAGTGTTACTTATTTGTTTCTGCTTAACGTTTCCAGGTTTCCATTATTTGGAAAGAAATATCAGCTGAAATTCGCTAATGATGTCTCTGCTGAAACCCATTGCTTGGTTCATTTTCCAAGTTTCATCAGGTTCCCTCTTACTTAAAAACTCATGATTGACAACTAAGAGTTATCCTGCTTTGTGTTAATGCATTGTATTGATTCCACTCTCTGGTATTACCAAGCAAATCTGATTTTAAAAAAGAAAAGCTTGATTTTGTTTAGATTTCACTCGTAAAGAAATTCCAAACATGCTGAAATTAACTTTGTTCTATAATTTAGACTTCCGAAGGAATGAGTGGCTATATATCTGCTTGCACCTTTTATGTTCATATCTTCATTCTTGACTTTTAAAATAAATCTCGTGTCTTCTGCTTCATAAAACTCAGGCTGGCCAGGGAAGCTGGTCTTGAGTATGTGGAGATCCAAAACTTGACTGAGTTTTATGATGACAACAGGTTAGTGAGACTGATCCTTCTATTATACATTTCTACATCCTTCAATTATATAGTGTGTCATTAGCAATTTTGGAGTTTGCAAGACTTATTCAATCTACTTTTCGTGATTATTGCTGTAAGAGCACAATTAGCAGGCCTGCTTACAAACTATGCTCCAAACCTTTTGGATCCTAGGGGGAGACTTCTTCCTCGATCATATGATGCTCTAGGTGATGCATTAATCGCTTTTTTATCATGTTATTGCTTGCAAGTGTTTTGGATTCACTTTCAACTATTGTTTATGGGGATACTCATACACTGCGTTTTCCACTCCAATGCAGGTCTCTATACCACATTTATATTTCAGAAACCTGACCCAGAAATTGCACCCCCAATTGCGACTCCATTATTGCAAGATGCTAGCTATAATCACGATGAGGTAATTAATAATTATTATAAGCTATTTTACCTTGATGTACTACTTTGGAATAACTTAATTACTTTGATCAGTTTTGGTTTTGGTTCCTAGAACCTTAGAGGTGCCTTTGGCTTTTTCTTTTTTATTCATTTATTTAAAAAAAAAATAATGAGTCTATAACTTGCTTTTTCAATATTCTCTGAAAAGACACTGTCATCCACTGTGCACGCCACTAAGGTTTTATTTCTTCCTTAGAACTTATCTTTGGACAGCTCGCTATTGTTTTGTAATCAAATTAAAGATTGACTTATTACTGATTGAGCTGTTCAAGATGCTCAAAAAATATATATGATTTGTGGAGTGGTTTTCCTTACACTAGACAGAAGAAAAAGTTTTGCCCTTGGTGAATACTGACCATTAGATGTGTGTTGGTTCCACGGTTGGATCCCACACACATTCTATGGTCCTCTTGGTGTGTGCATATAAGAATTTTTCATGTTGTCATGCTTGCTTTTTACGACTCTCCTGTGTGCGCAAGTATGATACCTGCAAGAAACATCAATTCGAAAATTTATAATATAAACCAGTAAAGTTTCCAATAGATTGACGAGCCATTAAAGAGAATAAAGGTAAAAAAAATCCCTAACCAAAAGTGATAAATTTTGACAAAATAACATCAAAATTGAATTATAGTGTAAGTTTTTTTGAAAGTGATACATTAAGGTAAAAAAGCTATCATTAGTCTCATCCATTTTAAGTGGTGAACTTTAGCCACCTCCCATTTTCATGTAATTAACTTTCTTCAAGCAAAAGCAATTGATGAGCTTGATTCTTTAAGGCTGAAAATTTTAAAATCCCTTCTCATTTTTGCCTTTTTATGAATTTATAGTTTGTACAGTACTAATTTTGTGGAAATGCTTCTACCTCATGGCTTTTGCTCTGCTAAATTGTTCTTTTCAATCGTTTTGGTGGGAGGTATTCACTTTGCATGCTACTTTTTTAGCAGGGAACGAATTGGCGAGATGATGAAATAAATGGACATGTAGAACCTTCTCTTGGACTGGGCAAGATAAGCGAACAGAAAGGGATATTGGGCCCTGGCCCTGCGGATTTACGTTTTCCAGAGGCACTTTGACTGTTCTAACGATTAATGAAGCTACAGGTTTAGCCATTTTTGTTGTCTGTAATGCATTTAACATTTTATTGGCACCCAAAGAAAAAGGAATTTAGAAGCTTACTTCTTCCCTTTATGTTTCTAATGGTAAAGGTTAGGTGCTGAGTTTGACATGTAGTCAAGGTTGACAGGTTAGGTTATCCTGTATTGCCATATTTTGCACGTTAGCTTTTCTTTTGGGTCTTCTGCCCCATGGATGTCCCAAACAGTAGAACTAAAATGTACTAATGAAGGACAAGTTTGACTTATATCACTGACTTCGGTTTGGGGATAACAATGAGTCAATATAATGTTTTATATTTTGTCTTTCTCCAAAATGTAACGACTGAATATTGCATCTTTGCCTTTGGTTTGGATTTTGCGTGTGTAGAACCTATTGTGTCCAGCGTGTGTAATAATCTTGGTAGCCTTCCTCTAGTTTACTTTGTATTCGTTTACATTGAAAGTGTGATGCAAAAAATATACCTTTAAAATAACATAAATATCCTGTATTCGTTTTCCTTTTTAAGTGTTCTTTAAGGTAATGATATAGATTAAAAATATAATATCTTTATTTATATTATAAGTATTATTTTTTAATATTATTATGTCTCTTTAATATATTTTTGCCATTTTAATTAATTAATAAATCAAATAATAATAAAGAAAAAATTGATAAAATCGTTAATACTATTTTAAACATTTAAAAGACAATAAAAAATCTTCAAAATAATTTAAAAGCTAGTGTTTAGTTTAGCTAATTAGCTTATATCATGGGAGTTTTTTTTAATCTCAGAGAATAAGAATGTTAAAAAAAGAGATTATTTTCTTGTATAAACAGTTTAATACCAAAACAAAGCTAATACAAACACGTAGATTCCTTGCAATTCTAATTAATTTGGTACACAACAATCAAGAAAAAAATGTGTTTGAAATTTGAATCTTGCACTTTGGTCCCTACTAGTACGTCCCATTTTTATTTCTCACACGTTCCATCTACAAGTGTGTGTGACGTAAAACGGAGTAACATTGATTTAAATATCAGTTAAAAACTTTATCAAAAGTAATGCTGCAGTATGTATTTTTATGACCTTTTTTATACTTGACGGAATAAAAATGACGCTTTTTTAAAAAATCATCTCGGAGATAAGTAAATTTCATCGCTCATTCCTTAGTTATAGCGTCGCGATTTTATGTCAGTCACCAATCATTTGAATACATTCCAACTTGTATTGAGAACTTTATTTTGTTTAAAACGTAATGTTTTTATTCCAGTATAAAAAAATTATATTGATACCACATGTATCTTCAAAGAAATATGTAAAAAAATTTATTATGATATTATATAATTAAAAAAATTCGATCATAATGATAACTTGTAGGGAAAAGTTATCAATACTTTTTATGATATAAGTTTTTATGTGCCATGACTTGTTTGTTTTATGTATCATCCATGATAAATTATTACAAATTCAAAATTTACTTTTATTAATACTTTTTGGGGAAAAACTCATTAATATATTATTACATGATTAATTTTTTTAATTATATTCTTTATCAATATTTTTTCTATAAAAATAATTAATCAATTTTTAGCGGAAAAATAATTCATCATATTAGGGGAAAAAATGCTTAATTTAATAAATTTGGATGAAAAGTGCAACTAGACTTATAAATTAGGGGTAAAGGGCATGCATTTGACCGTAAAATTTAATATACTACTTTATCTCTTTAATGAGCTAAGTCCATATTATTTTTTTCTTATCAATTAATTGGGTAAAGATAAGAATATAATTGACTGAGTAGTAATTAATATTGTCATGAATTTCTACAAATTACAATGATAAATATCTGAATGAAAACAAAAGTTTTCCTAAAATAGGACACTTGAAATGGACAAGGTAGTGCCTTTTTAAATTTTTAAAGTTTTTAAATTTAATATTTTTATAAAACTTCATATATTACATGGTTGTTAATGTAAGATTAAAAAGAAATCCCAAAAGCATTAGGGTCTTCCTTGGCCATTATATTAAAGGATTTCATTATCTTATTGGAACCTGTTATCACTGCATAATTTTGGGGAATGTTTCTTGGCCTCCGGCTTGCTTAGCAACTCAATATTATATCCCTTTTGTGGAGATTAATTCGCATGTTTTGGTACTGTCATGGGGAAAGGCCACACTATTACAGCCTCCTTTCAACCCCACCTCTATGAGATCTTTCACTTGATTTATGACACAGGTTGGCAGGTGCAAGTGAGCCACATCTATCATGAAATCAATGCTTGCACTGATATTCTTATTAGATTGAGTCGTTTTGGTAGTTTCATTTGGAATATCCTTAATGATCTCCCTCCGCAGTTTAGTTTTAATCTTCGTTCTGATATAATGAGGTGTTGCACCCCTCGTATTTTTCCTTAGTCTTTTTCCTTTCATTATATGAAAAAAAGGGAAATCCCAAGGCAAATGCCGAGAAAATCAGTGCTCAAGTTATCGACCTAATTAGTCAAAGCTAATCAAATATTGTCATCTAACAGCTGTAGGCTAGTGATCATTGCTGCAAACACTCATCAAAACATGATAAAGAAGAAATGCATCATAATATAAAATAATATCATTTATATAGTAAGCATGAGATGTTGGCTAACACGAAGGTAGACTCCATCCTTTCCCAATTCCCTATTGACTTGAAGAAGAGTTATTGTTTTGGTTAAACCTCTATCATAAAGTAATATAAAACTCACTATATTGAGCTTGAATCTTATCCTTTACATAGAATACCTTATTTAATAGTAGTAATAATAAGAGTCTTATTTATAATATGCCTATTTTCTAGCTTACACTTCTATTTTCATTTTTAACTTAGCGGATTGAAATTCTCAAAAAAAAAAAAAAACTTAGCGGATTGAAATGAAGCTTCTTTTTGACATTATTAAAATCAAACCACACACGGCAACAACAATGATAAAAGTTATTATTACTAGAATTGGTTAGTCAAAGACTCAAAAAGCTACTCGTCAGTATCACGCATGAAACATTCTCTTTCTTCTTATGATTCGTTTTGACGGCTATAGCGATAATAATTGGATCGGGGTAAGGACGTGGAGCTAGGATGGAAATAGGGTGGGCCGCACGGCAAGGGCTTATGGCTCGATCTCAAGTCAGACCAGACTTATTCTTAAATAGAAAGAATTAGGTTTTTAAAAAGTCTATTTAGTTAACAAAATCAGATTTTAAGCCATCTAAAAAGTTTTTTATGCCTAACAGATCACCTATTTAAATAAATATAATTAATATAACATATTCTGTATTGTTTTTTTTTGACATATATTATTTATTGTTACTATTATAAAAAGAATTTTTATAATGTGTTAAATTATATATTTATTTACACTTCTAAATATTTGAGTATTTTGACTTACATAAAGAATTTGAATAAATAAGACAATCTCGATCTTCGAAAACTTATCCTAGCCTAGTCTCTTGTCGCTTTTATGTTTCATGCTCTCGGGTAGTAGTTATTTAGTTTTTTATAATTTATAGTTTATCATGCATAAGTTTATCCCTTGTTAGTCTCAAATCTTTTAACTTATTTAGACATAAGTCATATGACATGTCTTTAAACAGGCTTACGGGCTAGATCGGACTCTCAAACGGATAAGGTCAGGCCTAAAAAAAAAGTCTATGATAGGTAATAGGCCAAACTTAGGCCTTAGTTTTTTAAATAAGTCATATTTAAGTCTTACAAAGCCTAACTCAACCTAATCTACTTCCATCCACCCATGTAGAGAAAATGAAGAAGGGGTATATTGGTAAAAGGACGCAATTCCGCGTAGTTTCCATTAATGATTGTGACAGGACTCTCTCCCTTCGTTGCGGAGCCAAATTCCTTCAAATTTTTGTCATGTGCATCGTGACACTCTCTTAAATATGGCCCTAAATATAACAAAATCTTCAACTAAATCATGTTTTTAATAATATAAAATATAAATTGAAAAATAGAAAGGGGTAGCATATATATTACAGAATTTTTTTTTCCTTTACTTTTATGGCAAAGGGAAAGTCAAGGGCGGAACCAGAAACTTGGTATCAAGTGAGCCAAACATATATACTATAGTATTTCTTTTTGGGGTGAAAGATAGGCAGCTAAGCTAACGCTCCCAAAACATATATAATATAAATATATTTTGTTGAGGCAACCAAATGAATTAAAGAAAATAGGATGAAAATTCCAAAAAAGTACAAAGTTGGGGATGTCATGGCATATAGTAATATAATGAGATAATTTTATAATATTTGATAATAATTTTTTATCATTAAATGACATCATTTAATTTTAATATTTGATATATGCTTTTGAATTATTTACTATGAAACTTAATATAATGAATAATTGATCACAAAAAATTGATTACTTTGAAGTTGATCATTTGAATAAGAAGATCACACACCAGTCAGTGCTAATTTATTTTGAGCACTCTAGTATTTCAATTTTGATACTGAACTGAATTTTTCAGTCACATACATAAAAAAAATTAATTACTTTTTTTATTGATAAAAAAAATAATCAAATTTATGACTACTTTCATTTTTTTATATCAATATATGAGCAAACCAAAAGTGCACAAAATTGAATTTTAAGAAAAATTGACCATCTTAACTAACTCTATATAACCTATCTAGCCATGACTATAGAAAACAACTTAAAAACACTAACAATTGAGATATAATTGTTTGAGTACATATAGAATGCATTATGAAATTCTAACATCTGTCTGTTATACAATACAAGCGCTATAAGTCTACGTAATTTTGAGTTTTTTTCCTAAAATTTATACGCACATAGAATATTATAAAAAAGTTATTAATTTTTTTATTATAAAAGTTTAGGTGAGTTGGGTTTTCGAAAGAGCGTAGATATGAGTCGAATTTTTACCAACTGGACCAGCTTAGTTGGCCAAAAAAAAATACCAACTGTATCTTACAATATTTAATCTTGAAAATTAAAAAAAAAAAAAGGAATGAGCTGTGTAATATTGATGGAGTATTAATTTCAAAATAAAATATTTATTTTGGATGTCGTTGGTTCTCACTCGTTTTCTCTCTGCTTCTCCTCTGCTTTGTTTGCATTCCATGTGCACCAACACTGCCTGCATCTTCCCCATCTCCTTCTCTCTCCCTCATCTTCCACCGGGCTGCTTCTGCTATTCTCTGATCGGTGAGTTTCTGGGCTCTTCCACTGTGCTTTTCACACTTTTTCTCCTTTGGTTCTACCTTTTGCCTGCTATAATCACTTTATGGGGTTGAGATTTGAGTTCTGACTGGTAAAGCTTTTTTTTTTTTTTTACCCATATAACCAAACAGGCTAGTAAAGTGATGTAAAGTATGTTCATTGGCAGAAAGTGTGTAAATTTTTGTTTTTTTATAAAGAATAAAGGTTTGGGAATCTGGGTTTGCTGGTAGGATTTGGGTTTAGTTATGGGATTTTAGATTTATGTAATTTTTTCTTTCTAATTTTGATTTCTAATTTCAATGTAGCCCCTTCAACTTTAAATTTTAGTTAGTTCTTGGTTTAATGAATGAGCAACCAGAGAATTGGATCCATATTTAGGTTTATGTTGTGTAAGCTGCTTTTTTGAGTATATATTCTTCAGCAATATTTACCAGAAAAAGAAAATTTGTATTCTCTTATTGCTTCTCAGTTAAGCAATTTTATTCATGCCAAGTACAAAAACCAGCAACAAGGAGAAACATAAACATTATTTTTTTGCTTGTACCGGAATATATATAAATTTTTCGAAGGTAACAAAGCCAGTTTAGTGTTTTAATGTTGACAATTTGATGCCAGAAATTAATACATCTGTTAGAATTGTATGCCTTGACAAAGCATATAAAACATAAAGAATATTTTCTCTTTTCTTTTGTAAAATTAAGCCTTGTCAAAGTGTAATGTTTTGGGCTAAGAACCTTCAACTAAAATTTGAAGTCAAAATTAAGAACTTTTACAGCATTATATCTCCATTTAATTTAATCCTCACTAGAATTTTTAACTGGTGTAGTATCACCCATCCATCTCCCCATTATATGTGCATTTCAACTTTTAATTTTGCTTTTGCTATAATTTTCCGAATAATCCAAAATTTAGGCAAATTAAGATCTATAACAGTAATCTGAAAAATAAGATACTACTGTCCCTAAGGCTCATCTATCCATTCTTTCAAAATGCTTAATATGCAGAATACATTTAAAACCATAAAAAAGGAAACAGATACTTCTAAATCCCCTACTCCCAAGTGATCTATCTTCGTACTTGAAACATGTGAAAATAAGAAGATAATATATTCTACTTAGTATTGGAATAGCTTGCAATAAGATGTCAGGATTCTATATCATAGGCAAAAATAGGACCAAGCCGGTATGCACCAGACTAAAGCGAATTATTGTGACCTCAATCCCACCCACTCCCCTTCTCCTGGCGTAGACAAGATGGTAAAAGAAAGCGGGTAAAAAAGATAGAGTGCATATGTTGTGTGATTGTTGTTTGACTGACAAGTAGTAAACATATTTTGTGTCTTTTCGTGCAAGTAGTCTGCAATAGCTTCTTTTGTATTGTTTTGAGATATGACACTGAGCATCCGAAAACATTTGATGCTGGTTGAAGGTATCTAAAACCTATATTAGGTATTAGTGTTCATCTTAACAATCTAATTTTGTGTTTTGTTTGCTACATATTACAGAGTTGTGATGAAGGGATCATCTTGAAGAGCATAGTTTTTAGTCATTCTTGGATAAACAATGGTTGCAGAATCATGGTTTCGCAATCTATGGAGAACTCCGAGAAAGCATGATGCTAATTCCGAGAAGGTGCTGATTGGGGTATTAGCATTTGAAATAGCAAGCTTGATGTCCAAGCTGGTTAATTTATGGCAATCCTTGAGTGATAAACAGATTGCTAGGTTGAGGGAGGAGATCACTAATTCAATTGGCATAAGAAAGCTTGTTTCAGATGATGATCATTTCATTGAGCGATTGATCTGTATGGAGATAGTTGAGAATATGGCACATGTGGCCGAGTCTGTGGCCAGGCTTGCGAAGAAATGCAGCGATCCAATTTTGATAGGTTTTGAGAATGCCTTTTATGAGTTTATCACTAAGGGTTTTGATCCATATGGGTGGGAATTCACTTCAAGAAAGATGGAAAAAAAGATAAAAAAGATGGAGAAGTTTATATCAACTAATGCAAGTTTGTATCAAGAGATGGAGGTTCTCGCTGATCTTGAGCAAACTCTTACAAGAATAAAGGCTAATGGTGAGTCGGATGGTGTAAATCTAGTTGAGTATCAGAAGAAGGTTGGATGGAAGAGGCAGGAGGTGAAGAACTTGCAGGATATCTCTTTGTGGAACAGGACATATGATTACACAATTCATCTTTTGGCAAGATCCTTATTCACAATATTCTCTAAGATCAACCATGTATTTGGAATTCAAGAGATGGTAGATGTTGGTGGAACCAATAACTCAAGTGTCTTAAATTCTGATTTCATTTATAGAAGTCAATCAGTATCTACATTATTGCAATCTTCATTCCACCCATCACAGAATAATATTGCCAGGTTTTCTTCGGGACCCCTTAATACTATTGCTGCTAGAACAGGTCCAATTGTTAGAACAAGTAAAACCAGCATTTCTCATTCAGGCCCCCTAGGCGACTCATCCACAAAGCCGGGCCCTATTTCAGGAAAGCATACAAATGTCAATTTTTACTCAGGTCCCCTTGGAAGGAATGTGAATCAATCAGTCCCAGTTACCAGAACAAATAAAAAGAGCAAGATTTGGAAGTTTTATAAACACTCTACCGCCATAAGTGGGAAGGAAACTCACACAAGACCAAGTCGAATGACTCAAGTAGGACCATTCAAAGGATGTATGGCTTGGGACAGTTCCTTTGTCACTGACTGCCAGTCAAGTGCAAATGGTGTTCATTATGGAATTCAGAATCCCAAAGAAGTTAGTTCAAACCCTCTTGGTCCTGGAAAAGTGGTTTATCATACTCAATCAGTCTTCAAATCTCTGTGCAAGCTATTAAATCCTCCACCTGAAACCCTTGGTGGTGCTTCTTTAGCACTGCACTATGCAAATGTTATCATTGTGATTGAGAAGCTAGCAGCTTCTCCACACTTGATCGGTCTTGATGCAAGAGATGACCTGTACAACATGTTACCAAGACGTGTGAAAGTTGCCCTTAAGGCCAAGTTAAAGCCATTTACCAAGACCGCCGCAGCATCATCATCAGTCTATGACACAAGTCTAGCAGAAGAATGGACTGAAGCAATGTCAAGCATATTGGAATGGTTGGCACCACTTGCTCATAACATGATAAGATGGCAATCTGAGAGGAGTTTTGAGCAGCAGAGCTTTGTTTCGCGAATGAATGTGCTGCTGGTACAAACTCTTTACTTTGCAAATCAAGAAAAGACAGAAGAAATAATCACTGAGCTTCTCGTGGGTCTGAATTATGTCTGCAAATATGGCAGGGAGCTCAATGCAAAAGCTCTGGCTGAGTGTGGCGGTTTTAGGTTAGGCAATTAATATCCTAATCTGAATGGATAAACACTTTGTATCAAGGTCGTGGCCATTTCCCACGTGCCAGAGACTGGGATGAGTACTTGGGGAAACACCAACCATCATCTTCTTAAATCAACAAATGTGAATGAAAATGCTACTTGAAGAATGGGAGAAATAACTATATGCTCTATCATGGAAATTTAGTATCAGAAAGAATGCGTTCCTGGTGAGGATTTCCCCCCCCCCCCCTTTTATTCTTTGATGAGTTGCAAACTACTAGAACTAGATGGCCGGTCTCGTATTTGCAATGTTGTCCTTCTTTCCTCTTTGAAGAGTTCCTACATGGTGTTTAGGGTGTGCATATTTATGAGCATCATTATATATTAAATTAAATTGTATAGCACTATCACACGATGATGAGTGGTTATTCCTCTATCTTCTGAATTGTTAGGCAAAAAATTGTCATACTATAGATTAAGTACCGTGATATTTTTTTTTCTTTTAGTAAAAAAATTGCACACATTCAAATGCTGTTTGTGTCATTGTGTGTGTTGTATTGTGGCACATAGCTCTATGAAAACAATAGACGCTTTTACAAACGCATCCGTGGAAAAATTGTTTCTCTTGCACCCCTCTTTTGATCTGTAATTTTCACTTCATCCGCAAAAAACAAAATGTCATTGGTCTCGTAGTCCAGTGGTATCTCACTCAATCACTAGGAGCTGTAGTTTTTGACGGTGGGGGTGCTACTCAGGTCAAATGATATTTGCTATTACATCACACGCAATAAAAACAAGTCAGACGGGAAAATGGGGAAGGAGGGGGTAGAAGATAAAGTTGCGAGGAACAAGATTTTTGTTAACCATTATTATTGGTGGCATTTATCCCGGGAAAGTAGAAAAATTTTCCCACCATGAGAAAGGGACTTGTTCACCTGCAGTAGTAAGTTTACCAGTTTATAATCTAATTACAGTTTTTACCCACAATTTTTTACAATTCCAGATGAATACCCCTTATCTATATATTCCATTTTATTTGTCCTTTTTATTTTTGTTTTTTCCATCGCATAACAACAACTTTTATCCAGGATTTACATGGCCCAAAAAAAAAAAAATACGTTTGATGTCACCCATTTTCTTGCCTCCCCGTCTCTTCCATTTTCTTCACCTTCCATTGCCATCCACACTCTTCAATCTTCATATTCTCGAATCACTTTCTCTCTTCCAGATCTGAAGAGCAATCATGAACGAGAAACCCGCGACAGTCTTCCATAAGTTCTCGACGAAATTTCCAGACACACCGTAGTTCTGAAATCCTCTGCATTCTTCCGCCACTTCTGGAATTTCGTCATCGGACCGCCGCCGTTAGTGCTTTAATTTCTGTACCTCTGTTTCATGTGCTAATCATGGATCACGTTGAGGTGTTTATAATAACACCCACAAGTAAGACAGAGGACTTGAGGACCCAAGCTCAACACTAAAATGGGCCCAATGCACACCCAAGGAGAAAGATCATGTATGCTCATTGTTTTTGTTGGCATGCTTAATGTATTTGTCCGTGGAAACGAGGATATGGTCTTTTGGATTGAAAAGTTAAAAGCTGTAACTTTTATTCTCTAAGGCCTTTTTTGCAATTAACTTTTAAATGGAGACAAAAGGATCAACAGGTTACAAGTTTTCAATCACATCCATTGAATATTTTGGTAATAAATCAATGGCAATAAGGCCATTTTCTCATGGTGGGAAAATTTTTCTCTTCTCCCATATTAAACGGAACCATTTCTCTACCAGTCACAAAAACGTGGACAGGTCCGAAAAGCAAGGAATATCTTGGACAACACATTGGAAATTTTGATGATACACTTTGTTTTCTTACACTTTGTTCTCTTCTGGCTATGGGAAACTAGAAGATCCAAAGAATCTCCTCCTCATTTATAAACCCAAGCACAATTGGACGGGCGCACCTTGACAAAAAACCACAAACACACGTAAGATTATTTTCAATCATCCACTCATTTTTTCCCTCAATCGTAAAGAAACTAATACCTAGTCTAAAAGCCACATTCCACAGAATATTTTTGTGGTGACTTATTTTATTGATGGAAATGAACTTATTCAATATGAATAGAAGACACAGCTGATGTGATTTCATTGGTTCGTGGGTCAGCACTTTCTAATGAAACTCCACAAGGATCTTCTTTAACCAACATGGCAAGAACATTAAGTGAACTCCATATTTTTGTCACATTGCTGCTCGAATCTCCCAAGGTAACAGCAAAGACTGCATCAAATCCTCCTGCTCCTGGAACTCCAGTCAACAATACTCCTTCCAAGTTCATTGTAGCATCTAAAAGTTGTGTTTGTGATTCTGGTTCAATCTGCATATATTGCAACTTATGAGACTGCTGAACTCAAACTGTTAAATTTTCAAATGACAATCAATCAGGAAAGCAGTTGTGAGTTTCTACAACCAAACTTCTGACTACACTTCAATACAGATTATAAAAGCTGAACGTCATGTAAATATAGCATTTATGCTAATATGCTCCATAAAAAGTCTAAATCATGTCTGAAATGTTAAAACATCAGTCTTCTGAATGAATCAAGGGGTTCATAATTAACATGTTGAAAGAAAGCAACTCTCAGAGTTATTTCCCCCTTTTGTAGTTACTTTCTCCAATCGATTGATCTGATTAAAGATCTAAAAAGAAACTTTCCAACAACAGGTTTATAGGTAGTAAATTGTACTTTCTAAGCCAACATGAGTAATTAGGCACATTTGATTGAAATATTGATCATTAACTTTTTTTCATTTCTCTATTGACAGTGTATTATGGCAACACGTGCTTCTTTTTACTAAAGATCATTATGCTAAAACCAAATCCAAGACCCCAACCGCTAACCCTACTTATCTCTTTCTATGGGATGCAAATCACAAGTGGGCTAACCACTATGGAATGAAAAAATATCCAACCTTAATCCAAACCTATGGATCATTGGGATGGCATATACAATTCCACGCAAATTGCCAAAATTAGCTTGGCGAACACTCTTATTCCATAGAAAGATGAGATGTAGTACCTCATGAGATGTTAATGGGAAAAGCAATATTACTAAATTTCAACAAAAATACAAATTCATAAGGGTAACGTATATTCAACCTGGAATACAAATTTTTATAAGCAAATTCGATATCATACAGAGAACCATAGAAATAAGTGTTCAGTTAGTGAAATGAACTTACTGGGACACCTGCAGCCTCACCCATTAGGCGCATAAGATATCTAATCCCCAGCATGGCCTCTTTTGCAGCTAGAAGTGCTTTAACAACTGCTTCCTTGTTAGGTTCAGAAACTTGTTCTATCCACTGATTGTGCAATTTGCATTTCAAACATCAATATCAGAAAAGAAAAGTAAGAAATGTCACAAACATGGAAGACTATTAAAACTTGACAGCACGAAAGAGCAGTCTCAAGAAAATCATATCACACATTTACTTATGAAGTTCAGAATCTGAAACTGAAACACAGGTTCCAATGGCTACAAAACTTCGCATAAAGACAGTTACATGAATTATAGATTTATCCCACTTGAGTGCTTCCAGATAATCACCATACTAAATTCAATTTCTGGGCATTAGAAGCCACATAGGACCAACTTTATTTTTATTTTTATTTATTTTTATTTTATTTTTTTCTTCTTTCTGTGCTACAAGGAAAACCAAAATGGATCCCGTCAATTCTTCCCACTTAAAAAGGCAGTTTGGTATGCCCTAAAAAATGGGGGTAAAAATTTATGGATGAGTTTTCGATATAACTTTTCATATTGATCCCATTAATGAATTGTTCACCCTCCAACTTTAATTGTTACCAAACTGACCATCTAAAGTTGGACCACATAAATTTTTACTATCCCATTATCATCAGGTTTGAATTCACAGTGAGCCTCAAGGTTCACAATTACCAGGCAATAAAGTCAAATCAAGTATGAAGGAGCCCTAGAGGTCCAATTATAATAAAGATATTAAAATCTAAAGTTAGTTCCAACTATACATCTATCTAGAACCAGACTCCTGAGCACTTTTTTTTAATTCTATTAACCTATGATGACTGTGACCACAACCTGTAAATAAACTTCTATGCTCCATTCTAGGGTAATAGAAGTGTATAAGTCTAATCAATAAAGATACCCTATTTCATGAAAAACCAATAAAAAGAAGTGTGGAAGTCCAATCCAATGCAAAAATCATGGGACACAGTTTAAGTTATTTGAGTCTAACAGTGAGAATTGTCAATCAATTTACTTTAGTTGCACAAGAATAAATTATCTGATCTTCAAATTACTTCTATTGAATAAACAACCCCAGATGATCTCAGCAAAATACCTTGTCTGATCTGAGCATGCTGCAGCTGTCAATCACAGATTTATATGCCTCCCATTGTTCTTTTGCTAGTTTTCTTAACAGGTTCAGCTGCATTTCCAATGCTGAATTTGCCTCTGACGATCTTCTCCATGTGTCCAGGGATTTCTGAGGGTCGGACTTTTGCCATTTCTTGACAGCACCAACCATTGATGGTGTGGATGATCCACCAGTTCCAGGTTCTCCTAGTAACTAAAAAGAGAAAGATCTTAGTAGGGCCAAGAGAGTTCGTACGATTCAGACTAGAAAGTTAAAAGTTAAAATAATGTTTAAAAAAAAAGAAATTGGGGGGAGGAGAGATGGGAGTAATTGCCATAAGATAGTTGTCCAATCTTGATATCATATGTCAGTTGCAGAACCAGAAGAGGATAATGGGTAAGAAAGATGTCACATTTTCCTTTACTGAAAGAAGATAGTAAAATTAGCAACCAAAAAAGGGTAAAAGAACACCAATCCATATCTTATCCAGAACAAAAATAAGGATGAAATTTTCAAGAGGCAAAGTAGCACTAACTGTTGTCGATCAGAATATATTAAAAAAATTGAAGCAGCTTTCTGTCTATTAAACTCGTAAGTTGCATGATTAGGTTAGTTAACTTGATTTTAAGATTTTTATTACAAAAGAAGCAATAAGCTTCTTTCCCTTAGGTCAACAAACAATAAACAAAGCTTTTTTCCCAATAGGTGGCACGGTTACATAGATCAAAACATCAAATGACACTATAATGTCTATCATGAATAATGTCTCATAACAACAAACCATTCAAATTCAAATCTTTACGGTTTGACAAATAGTTTTCCTTAGTCTCCACTCTATGTTTAATTATTGGACTATTCTATATTTGGTCTATCTGTCTTATTACTGCTTCCATGGGTATTTTTTCCCCATACATGGCCAAAAGCGAGAAACTACCATCTTTTTCACGATAGGTGTTATCCCAACGCATTCTAAGGATTTCATGCCTAATCCGATCTTGTCTTTTGTGGCCACTCATGCATTGCAACATTCTCATCTTCGCAACATTGAGCTCATTTTCTTGTTGGCAATTTACCGCTCAGCATTTAGTCACATACAACATTGTAAGTCTTATAGCTCTACAGTAAATTTTTCCCTTAAGCTAGAGTAGTATTTTTCTATCACAAATTACACCAAAAATAATTATACATTTCATCCACCCAACTTGAATCCTATTGTCTCTTAGGTCATTATCATTGAATGCATTTCAAGGTTTACAAATGCTGCTCAAAATATTCACAATCAAATATTTAGATAAAAATATTATAATATGAAACAACACAAAAATAGTAATAATAGATAAGCCTTTGATGGCTCTTAGCCTCCAAGTCTCACATGGTCATACAAAAAAATTTCTTTGAATCAAGACAACAACATTGATTCATGTTAACTAAAACCTCAGTATAATCATTGTTTCCTTCACATAATTGTCATAAGAAAGTATACTCCAGCCAAATCTTTAATAAATATGACATAAGCTTAAGTAGCTGACAATGCATTGGATTTCATATATAGGAAGAACTCCAATATTCAAATGAAAAAGTCTGCATCTAAATAATAATGTGATAAAATAAAGGCAATAACTTAGACATTCTACGACACATTTGGTAACCATAAATCCGAATGGATTGCAAAAAGGAAAAGCTGTTCATGTAACAAAAAAGTTGAAATTTTGAAAAACCTAGAAGAAAGCTAAAAGGAGAAGACTTTGTCTAATTAGTGAGATAACATTTTTCTAAGCCATTAAAATAAGGTTTTGAATATAACCAAACGAACAAATATAGAGTTAGGTACACCCAACCACCCTCAACTTCACCCCTTCAATGAAAAAAAGAGAAATAATGGGGGAGAAGGGAGGCATGAGTAAGTGGCCTGGCCACAATTACAAGACATGTCACATTAATACTAACATATGCAAGATTTAAGTTGCTTACAAGATTCATCAAAGGTGGTAAAGAGAACTCAGTCCTGTCATGGTCCCATTTTCCTTTTAGAATGTCAGTGATTGCTTCTGGCAAGGGCACTGCTTTAGCTGCGACCTACAATGTCAATAAAACAAAGACAATGAAGTCATTGATGTTTCTGAACATTTCTAATAATTCCAAAACAACACGTAGTCAATCAATGTAAGAGATAAACAACAGAAGAATCATAGCATATTTGTTAATAATAACAGCAGGTAAACTAATATAATGGGGCTAAAGCAAGAATTGGTTACCTTGAGGTTTGTTTTGCTTCAAGAAAAAAAACATATGGAAGGAACACAGTACCAAAGTTACAAGTTTGTGGAAATAGAATGAATGCAACACAATACCAATAAAAAAAAGAATGAATGCAACACACAGGGGTGACTACATAATGTATAAACATAAGCGAAGATAAATTCAATAATTCAAAGGTAATAGTTGTCAATAATCTTGAGAGTGAAGCCAAATATGGGTCAAACAAACCGGGGAGGGTGCATTATGCCAGTTCCATATTGAATTTACAGATTCATAACATAGTTCTTTCGAATGTATATCTCTTTATTGTGTGTGTGTGTGTGTGTTTATATGATGAACTTGAATCAACAAAATCATAGTATCGTTGCTCAATACAAAATACATATGAGACGGAGGAAGGGGAAGGGGAAGGGGAAGGACAATGACCTGAGTGGAAGAAATCACTTCTGGTGAAAACCGCACATAGCGCTGACTTCCATAAACAGCTGAACTGACATCAAACCCACTACCTACTTTCCCTTGTGCAATACAATGCGCAGTTTGAGCTATTTTATGAACCATATCAAGATCTGCAATATCCTTCCTGTCATGATGATCTTTCAAAGAGGAAATCTTAACGACACCAAGGTAATGAAGTAAAGCAGCAACTACAGCTGTTGTCATTGCTGCAGATGACCCCAAACCAGTTTTAGCTACTTCGGGTTTGCAATTTTCTTCATTAGCATCATCAGTATTGAAGGTAATGGAGGCAAAAGGTGGAAGGGTGGCCAATGATTCTGGTGTCAGAGGGAGTGCTCGTCTCTCAATCTGTATTAAGTATGTATTAAGACATAAACATCTTGATCTAAGCTTTTAAATACTATATGAATCTTCAAGTCATCAAAATTAAAGGATAAATGCAAGTGATGGGGAAAGGAGGAGAAAAATGGTGTGTAGAAAGTACACAAACAAGAGTGATTACCTCATTCCTATAAGAATAAAAATCATTGGAACCCAAAATTGTAATGTCAAGACCTGCACGACCAATCCATTTATAAAATTGGATGTTTGAAGTTGTTGTTACATGTTTATTTACTAAAGGGGTTGAAAAACACGGTATTACCTTGTAAAAGTAGTTTGTGTAATAAGTCCTTTTTATTCTGGTCAAATGTTGCATAAGCAGCAGCCACAGAATATTGCACTGCATATTCCACAAAAGGATTCCTTGTTTCACTGAAATAACAAACCAATTCCTGTATAAGCCTCACCTAACTAAATCAAGCTATTAACGGTGAGAAACTAAAAAGAGCACACAGTCTTATTTATCACCTCTAATAAAACATACACACACTTGCTAATAAATGAGGAGTAAATTTCAAAGTCCATAATTGAAAATTGTGAATGAACTGAAATGACATAAATGAAAAACCTGCCTTGAGGAAACAGTTTGGATGTTAAGATTTTTGAGTGCTAATTTATATAGGGCTTCTCTGGAGAGCTGAGGAGAAGTTAATCTGACATCTGTCCAAGCCTGAAGGAAAAGCAAGCAATTACATATAACAAATCAAATGGGAATAATATGAGGCAGAAAAATATAAAAAAATTGTATGAGGAAAAGAATAAATAACGGACCCATGCCCAGCTATCAGGTTTAATTTCAGGGTAGATGGGTTTGACGATGGCATAAAAGCGAGCACTTGTACTGAGGACAAGCCCTGCATTGGGTCTCTCCAAAATGAGGTAACCCCCTGTCATTAACACCTTTCCAGGAGCAGAAGCAACCCTGTCAAAGTTAATTTAGGGTAGTTTAGTTTCACTACATTCAGCACCAGAAAATTAAAATTCATGCAACAGACTAAGGTGATTGATGAACTTACACGGCCATCGATATTCTGGTCCCTCAGATAATAGAAACGGTTGTTGTCGATGCGATCACCGCTGTTCTATCTCGAATCACAGTCGGTCAATTCTTTCTCTCTGTAGCCTTTCCATTCAGAAATTTAGTTTCAGGAAAATATATAATGGACTCGCGTTGCACGTGGCCCGTGCTGCAGCGAGGGAGCACTGGTTAGTCTAGTTCTGCTGCTGCTGCCAACCACTTCGATTCAATCGTGTTGTCGCCTTGTTGCTTTGCGGATTTGGATTCGGGAAATATTTTCACTTGTGCAATGCGAGCCTCAAATATAAAAAAAAAAAAAAAATGCTTATTTAAACATACCACTGTGTTGTGTTTGTGACAAATGTTTAATAGTTAAAATTTTCATATTATTTACTACCAAAACAAAAAATCCATATTATTTCTTAAATTTTTCTAATACTTTGTCGAATGAGAAAATGCAGTGTAAGTACTTTCTAGTACTCCAAAAAATTCTTTAGCCTTAGTACAAAAATTTACAACATCACAAAGTATCAAGTTAAGGTCATAACAACCACATGGTGTGTATATATAATGCTCTAGAATTCATATATAATAAGTTTCTTTGTATACCTTGGTGATTACTCTTCATGTTTGATTCATTATTATATCATTGTCCATGTTCTTGGCGCGATGCTATTATTGTGTTGGAGGTCCGACATAGTGGGGCAACAAGGAGATGAGGGAGAGATAAGAGATTAGAGAGAAATAGAGGAGGGTTCAATGCTTCAAGTTGTGCGCCAGAGAAACATACAACATAAATTAGAGGAATCAGGGAGAAAGACGTCACACTAAGAGAAATGGATATAATATACAATATCCCTATTTACGTTTGACAATGTGTTTAAATTGGACTATCACCGGCTTACTTGTCTAAAATCATGGGCGAATTTTTGTTGATATAAAAAAAATGGAAACATCACTCATTAATTGACTTCGTCCTAGGGGAAAAAACTTATTTAATTACGCGCGTTTGTTTAATTTTTTATAATGTAATTTTTATATAATTTTTATTATATAAAATTTTTATTTTAATATTTATATACATACTAAAAAAATGTGTGGTGCCCCTTTAAAATGGATCTCTCGGCGGTCGCCCACCCCAACCATGTTGAGGCCACCACTTTTTTTTTTTTTGGTCTGAATGGTAAAACGATTAGCCACTTATGGAATAAATATGACTTTGATATATTTTTTATTTTTTATTTTTGTTTCATTGTATTTAATATATAAAAAAAACAATTCATACATCCCAATTCTCATGCCATATGTACTATTTGCTCTATAATGGTGATTCCTTTAAAATTTACACTAATTTGACGATTTTCAGTCCAAATTACACTAAAAAAAAAAAGCCGAGGAACACCCGTAAAAGATATCATGGTTAAGTAACAACTCAAAAAAAAAAAAAAAAAACTCAACAAATGGTTCTTGCATAATTTGAGCATTATGGTGAAGATCGAGCTAGCGGTTGTGGTGGTAACTTTGGGGGAGAAGTTCGGCAAATGGGGCACGACGCATTCAGTGGAAGCCATTCGTCGATGCATTGAGCATGAAAGCAATGTCCGCATTCAGGTATGGTCTTCACCGTCTCTTTGGGCATGTAATCTGACAGGCATATTGGGCAAGTCTCGTCATCGTTCTTGGGTAAGCGTCTTCCCTCACCTATAACTATTTTTGGGTAGGATTCAATTGTGGGCTTATCAAGGCCCGAAATGTTGGTGTACTGTGGGCCAATAAGAGACTCAAAATCTGCCACCGTCTCACGAGCCCAAACCCAACCGTGGGTCCCGATTCTGAACCTGCTGCAGACGCAACTCAATAAAGCAGTGAAGCACAACAACGCCGGCACCCCTACGCATATGGCTATAACGTAACTTGCACTGCGAGAAATCCCTGTCATTGTTAAAAATTTCATGGTTAATTCTTTTGCAACTTGCAGTATAAGCATAAAATCGTCCAATTGCACTGTCTAATCTGCCAATTCATGAAGAAAAAAAATGTTTATTGCATGCTCGTACAAGAAAGTATTAACTTTTTTTCTCTCGAATTTTTAAGAAAGAAAATGTTCATTTTTCTTATTTAATAATTTCTCTCGTTCTAACGACATACATCAATGAAACTCTTACAATGTACCAAGTTCAAGTAATTCTATGACTATCCGTTCAAAAAAAAAAGTATTTCTATGACTATATTCTTGAAAATGTTTTTAAAAAAAATGTTTTTATGAGAATTAATAGCAAAATTACATATACTTGTTAATAAAAAAATAATTTTTCTATCATGTACAAAGTTACACAGATTAAGAAATCCAAAATAATAAGTTTACATTGAAACTTGTGTATTTTGTATTAAATACTAAACTTTTTAATAAATAATTGTTGTTTTCGATAAATAATTACTATTTTTAGATTCCTTAAAATATACAATATTGCACATGATAGAAAAATTCATAAAAATATTATATCTGAACTCAAGGATATAGTTATCGGATTTGGATTTACTGCACATGCTTAAGCCTGCAGTCACTGAATTCAGGAGGATCTCAACCGAAAGATTAATATCTGTCATTTCTTAAACAGCCACGTCTTACTATCTTTCTCTCTCTTATCTACTCTTTCATTTAAACCTTATTTATAGTTTTTATTATATGTTTTGGAAAGCCCCTGTTTTTGTTTTTTCACGTTGAAACAAAAAATTTATATAAACATAAACATGCATGTAAAGAGGAATAAATAATAATAAGATAAATACGTTAATTTTTTTTAATATTATTAGTATATTAATATCAGTTGGGTAAAAATATTTTAATTTTATTAAGTCAATATAAGCGCTCAAAAAATTAAGTAAATATAAAAAAAATTAACTACCTTTCTTAATAATGAATTAAATAAATTTAAATTTAAATATTATAAAAATAAAATACCCTTTATTAAGCTTGTTCCAGTATACTAAAAAGTCTCATATTATTTGGGAATCGAGACCAATAGTAGTTAATAAACACTCATTTCTCTCAACTCATTGAGGCGCCTTTAAGGGTAAAACTGTGAAGATGCACATGTGGATCAAAATAGACAATACCTCAGAAAACAGTGTAACAAGCTTGAGATCCGGACATTGGCATAGAAAAGAGACTTAAGCTACACATGAGAGCTGAGAGACACTTAGCCCCTTAGCCTTTACAGCTTGATTGAGGACTACTGTTTCAAACAAACTAGCTACACATGCGAGGAGCCTAACAATACAGTGGACTTAGGGTTAGAACAAAGCCTTATCAAACAAATTATAATTTAAACACTATCAAAATTAATTTGTTTACAAACTATTAAAATTGTATTTAGATATTTCTTGTTTTATCATCACACAAACCCTACAAAATTCTAAACCCAAAATATTGGCGTGACCATTTCGGATCTTCTTTAATAATATTTGAATTTTAATAAATATTTAAATTTAATTTTAATAGTTTGTCAACACTTTTTTTAATAGTGTGAGGGTATTTGATTTTTATAATATTTGAATTTAAATTTATTTAATTCATCATTTAAAAGGGTATTTAATTTTTGTAATTTACTTAATTTATTATTATTATTATTGGGAAAAATTATATGGTTACTTTATTATTGTCAAGAAAATACTTTTTAACCAATTTATATTAATATACCAATAAAAGAAGTGTCTAAAATATTAAAAAAAAATTAAAGTATTTATCTTATTATTATTATTATTATTATTATTATTATTATTTTATTTCTCTATATATACCAATTTATGTTTATATAATTTTGTTATTTCAGCCCATTTGCATAAAAAAAACAAAAGAAACCAAAAGCAATAAAAACAAAACAAACATCCAAATCCATAGTCATCATGAGTGAAACATCAATCAAATAAAGCAAGTTGTTCTTTTTTAATAGGATATAAGGTTAGATATAACATATAATAAAAAGTGCCAAGTGCAAACAAGTCAAAAAGGACAAAAAAAAGGATTACAGCAAAATAAGCAAAATTTTAGATAAGACTGTCCCCGATATATCATAATCATAATAGTATTAAACTGCTCTAATTACTTATTCAACTCTTGAAGAATAAAATTGGTTTGGGACCCATATTTTTAGTGGGGGGGGAAAAAAATCATCGTGACTCATCTCCCACATTAGTATTTTACAACCGATCTCCAAATTCTTTCTTCTATTTAAAATAAACAATAAAGGCAAAGAATTTTCCTTGTTTTCTCTCTGTTTACTTTCCATATCTTAATTCATGGTGGGAGAAAACTATAATTTCTATACAAGGACACAGAGTCTAAAAGTATATATTCTTATTCAATATTCATCCAGTCGACGTCACCGCCAGGTTATCAACCACTACAAGTCAATTCTACTCTCTCCCCAAGGATTATTTCTCGCAATTCCTAACCTAAGAAACAGGATTAAAATATGCTAAGGAAAAATCAAGGTGAAATCTCTAATGAAATTGAAGGCACAATCAATGAATAAACTCGCACTTTAAAGAAAAAACTTAATAATTATGTGAACATAAATAATAAATGATGGATGTATCAAAATGAAATAATAATTCCATAATTTTGTTACCAGGGTTGATACGAGAATTGAGAAGCCTCCTCTAACTAAAGAGTAGTAGTAGTACCTTGTCGTGGAGGGACATTGTAACAGGCAAGTTCAGAAGTGGAGTTACCGTCGAAGCCACATCGGCCACCGTGGGACTCACACCTCCCACACGGAGGCGAATTCCACCACAGGCGAAGGTCGTCGCTCAGGTCAGACGACAACACTTGATCGTAAAACGGCGACTGAACGGGAACCTTAACGGTGTCAACCAAATCGCAAACAGACGACAAATGCACAAACACCGCCAGCGAAGGCGTTGCAAAAACGGTGTACTTGGAAGAATCGCTGAGACAAGCTATGGGTTTGTAGCGGGAAGTGAGGTACTCCAAGTTGAAGGAGCAGTTAAAAAAAGTGAATTCTTGGTAGTAAACGGCGTCAAATGGAGAGTTAGAGAGGTTGAGAGAGAGAAGCCGTTTTGGGAGACAGTTATTGGGGTCATTCACCCGTAGTTCCTGTGCGGCGTAGTTTATTGTTTGGATACTGAGTTCTCCCCAATAAGGTAGGTTGAGTAGTGTTTGGCCTTTCTCACTGCAGAATACTTTGAACCCTGGGTGCCCGCATGTGTTTCCCTGCCTTCCCTCTATATGGAACGGGAATCGAATTACTGGCTCCTTCGTTTGGCAAACACTGTCCAGGCATGTTTCTGTGCTTCGTGTTAGAGGAGGGTTGAAGAGGAAGAGGAAAGAAAGAATGAGCGTGGGATTGGGAATGTTCATGCTTGTCAAGTGTCAAAGCAGTATTGATTTTGGGTTTGTCAAAGCAGTATTGTCACCAATGGTCACCAATAGTGACAATCTCGCCAAATCTGGTGGTGGGGCGGTGGACTTTATACTATAATATTCATATATCTTGCTTTATACACCAATAAAACTGTAAGTTCTAGTTGTTATCTTCAAATTAGTTGAGAAAACGCCTACCGGCAAAACATATATTAGAAATATAGCGTAGTTAAGTTTTTGGAGCATAAATAAGTTTTTTTGTGAGAAAATAGAATTTGACGATAAATAAATTAATAAACTTTTGACACGTGTCGTTAGCGTAGTTAAGTTATATCGGTCAAGAGTATGACCCATTTTGTTTAGTTGATCAGCAGATGCCAAAGCTAGCGGGTCCACTTCTAACAATGGCCACTCTTATCCTCTAAGTGTGAAGATATTAATTAATGTTTATCATAGTGATAATTGCAATATAATTCAAGAGTTTATTGACATGACTCTTTTTTTTCATTTTTTACTTTTAGTTATAAAAAATACTATCTTATTTTTATTTTGTTTCATATTTCAGAGTTTTGGACAAAAAACAGTTAAAAAATAACTTTTTGGAAAAAAAAAATAAAAAGAGCGAAAACGAAGTGTCATTTTCGTAATGAAAATAGAGTGAAAACAAAGTTATGATTGGGAATGAAAGCAAAACATCGAAAGACAAACTAAATAGACACTTAATAACTGAAAATCAAATTATGATAGGGAATGAAAGCAAAACATCGAAAGACAAACTAAATAGACACTTAATAACTGAAAATCAAACACACCAACTTATGAAGAGATGTCTAACAGGAAGGGAAAAAGAATACTCAGTTTTCTTAGCTGGAGGTTATGGGCTCGTGAGTCGTGGCACCATTTTATCTTATCTTATCTATGATAGCACATTCTATGCTTTTAATAGATACCGGATTTTCAATAATTACAAGGATACAAGAACCATCACAGAGTACTGGGCAAGCACACTCGACCAGTGAACTGTGGGATTGTTTGTCTCAACTCTCAAGAAAAGAAGTCTCTCTCTAATGCTTCACAGTTCACGCCACCTATTTTGGTATCCTAGTAGCTCATTAAATTCTGGTATTTTATTTCCAAGAGGACATCTAGAATTTTCCTGCAAGCTTATGGAAGCATTTTTATTTTAAACAAGGATCCAAATAATCTAAAAGTGAAAATTTGAAAGACAACATTTTTGCACCTCGGGGAATTACTTTTTGCACTCTCATTTTCGCTAAATACACCCCATTTTTTAAATAAAAAAAACTGCTTTTCCAAAATACCCTCTACCATCCTTTCCGGAATACTTCTCTCTCATTTTTATTGAATTTTCCAGAATTTAATGTCTGGAATACATATACATGCATTTCCATTTAATGCTGAGCTTGTTTTTCGTCAATTAATTAATGCTTATCGAGTTGAGGAATAGGAAGTCCGTTGGGCTGAAGTTCAGGGCCAACCTCAGGCCCATCAAAAATTGAAAGCCCAAGTCATGAAACCCTATTGGGCCTTGCTTCGGTTTATGTGGTTTACGAGCATTTAGCGAGATATAGAGGGGGAACGAGAGAGAAACAGAGAGAGAGGGAGGGAGAATGTCGTCGACGTTGCTGGAAGTGACTCGGGCATCACACGAGGAGGTGGAGCGACTGGAGCGGCTGATAGTGAAGGACCTCCAGAATGAGCCAACATCCAACAAAGACCGTTTGTTTCAGAGTCACCGCGTGCGAAATATGATCGATACCATTTCCTCCACCACTGAAAGACTTGTAAGTTTGCTTTTTTAGGTTTTATTAACTCTTCCATTCCCATCTTAACGGCCTTGTTTGTATGTATATTTCAGATTGAGATATATGAAGATAAAGACAATGCAAGGAAGGATGAGATTGCTGCACTCGGAGGTCAAACCGCTACTGGAACTAATGTTTTTAGTGCCTTCTACGATAGACTCAAAGAGGTTTCACTTTTTTGCTTCTATTTTTCAATTTTCAATTTTAAGCATAAATCGGGAGTTTGGAGCATCAAAATTGTTGTGTCCTGTACATGTTTATGTTTGGGAGTAGAAGGCAACTTTGAGATTTTAGGATAAATAATTGGATGTGGTGAAACTGAGTTCTCTCATTTATTTGTTCGAATCAATTGCGTGAGTAACAGATTGGTTATTTTGTGGTATGTGCAGATACGAGAGTATCATAGGAAGCACCCGGTTGCACGTGTTGTGGACGCTAATGATGATTTTGAATCACTTCTTAAAGAGGAACCTCAAATTGAGTTCAGCGGAGAGGTCTCTCTCTCTCTCTCTTTCTCTCTCTCTCTCTCTCTCTGTGTTCATCATTGCTCTGGGGAACAAAGACTGCTGATTGCTCTTGGTGAAATCCAACTTAGCGTAGCATGTGGGATGCATAGTCAAAATGCAAATTTTGGAATTCTTCATCTTTTAAGAAATGCATTGACAGGTCATTAGGGTTTTGGGGTTTACCTCAAATCTGGCTTGTGCATGATTGAACATTTTAATAGTTACCTGTGCATTAGGAAAGCAGGGAAGAGTTTCTTGTCTGAGGTGCCTATTTTTCTGGAGAAAACGATTACATTGAATATGCAAGATGGAATCTAACATATTCTACTGTTAGGAAATACAATATCATATTTCCAATATCCATATTTTATGCCCCTGCAGCTTTTTCTGGTCATTGATTCTGTGAACATTGTCTTCCAGGAAGCTTTTGGTCGATACTTAGACATGCATGAATTGTACCATCAGTATGTCAATTCTAAATTTGGAGAGCCAATTGAGTATTCTGCATATCTTGATGCTTTTTCTGAAACAGATAAGATTCCACGCAAAATGAAAATGACCAGGTATGTTCTGTTCTCGATTGATCTAATTTTGTTGATCATTTGGCATTTATGGACATCCTAGTATTGTATGGAATTTCTATAGGCTTCTAAATCTTTGCTGTTCAATTTCTACAGGCAGTACAAGGAATACTTGGAGAACCTCTTGGAGTATCTGATATATTTTTTCCAGCGGACAGAACCCCTGCAAGATCTTGATCGAATTTTTTCGAAGGTGATTAATTTTATCTGGCCATTGTTTTGAGCTTGTAGCTTTCTAAGCATAAATTTGAGCGTCACTTTTCTCTTAGGATGGGATTATTTAAAAAAAAAAAAAAAAATCCCCTCCTACTTCTGAAATTTTTGGAGCAGAAACTCGATGGATCTTTGTTTTAAATGATTTGCATTAGTTTTTCTTATTGAAATTCAGTGCTATGTTTGCACTGTCAAAGTGTCTTGTAAATGTGCGTATAATTCTTGTGTCAATTTATTCAACCATTTTTCAATATTTTTATGGTATTATAAAGAAACTTACTCCTTTTTTCGTTCATAAGAACCCATTTTCTGTAACATTCTATATTGAAGTAAAACAATTATGAACTGAAGTTAAAACTCCATAAATATTTGTGGTCCACATTATTATTTTGAGAGTAAATTACATTCCCCTTCTCTGATAGAAGCTTAAATAATAGTTCCCTCCTCTCATATTTTATACACTCCCCCTTCTTGAGTGATAAATATGTACTGCACTTCAGCCCATATTAATGTAAATGAACCTTCTAATGGTAGTGAATGACTATGAACCAGCAAAAGTTTTCATTTCTCTACAGCTTTGAATGTTAGGGGTAACTAATTTTGAGCACTTTATTATTGATTTTAAGACCCTAGAAGATAAAATGAAGTTTTAAATACCCATTTATCGATTGTGAAACTTCATCCATAATCTTTATTTCATCTACTAATGTCATATAGTTGATAGTGGAGGTTCGAAGCGGTGTGTTAATGATTCTAAGAATCACAAACGAGGAAAAAAACTGTCCAAAAAAATCTCATTTATATTAAAATGGACTGAAGTGTAGTGCGTATTTATCTCTCAAGGGAGGGGAGTGTAGCTTTGTAGATTTTAAAATAAGAATGGAGAGGAGTGTAGTTTATGCCTTCTCGTGGGAGCGAAATGTGATTTTCTCTTATTTTAAAGATTTTTGCATCATAAAGGATGTGCATGATTCATTTTCCATCGCTTATTTGACATGAGGGATATCTTGTGAATTAGTTACATTTCTCTCTTTTTTTGGGAGGGAGTCTGATATAGTTGTGGCAGGTAGCAACTGAGTTTGAAGAAAATTGGGCTACCGGAAAGGTACAGGGATGGGAGAATGACAATCAGGAGAATGGACATGTACCTGCTCAGCACACTGCCATTGATCTTGATTATTATAGTACAGCTGAAGAGCTGATGGAAGTGGGTCCTGAAAGGTTAAAGGAGGTAAAATTGAGGATTGTGTGCGTGTGTGTGTGTGTGTGTGCGCATATATGAATCATGGGTATTCCAAAATTGAAGATGTACATGGTATGCGTGTACCTGTACCTGGTATGCGTGGGCATGCAACGAGTACATATCAAAAATATTTTTCAAAAACAAATTTGGGCACTCAATTTGGGCATGTGGCTACTGCTTTGCTTGGCTAAGGACTCTTATGTACTCGTGTCCTGATAGATAAAAAAACTATTGTTTGGTAAAATGAGGGTGAAAACAAAATGTGGGATCTTGGTGGAGATGGATGGGATCCATTTGAAGGAGATGTCACAGATGATAGACAAGAAAATGATGAGATCTACACTGTTAAAAGTGTGATTTTCATAGTCATGCCTAGGTTTTATGATGATGATAGTTGAACGATTTACATATAGTTTTGTAGTCATGTTGAATATTTTAATATCGTTTATATGTTATATATTATGCTTATTTGTGTTTTTTATCTTTTATGCAATTTGGATGTTTATATTCAATTCTATTTTCTCATATATGTATATTTTTTAAAATTTATGTTAACGTACCTGTACCTTGGACTTTTAAAAGCTCCCGTATCTCATATCCGTATCTGTATCTAGTATCAGTAGCATGCTCGTATCCATACAAAGTAAGTGTGTGTATTCCATCAACAATATAGCTGGTGATGTACAAGGATTCACCCTCTCTTTTCATAAACTTAATATCTTGATTTTCTATATTCATGAAGTACGAAGATTAAGCATTTTTTCTTGCCACTCATTAATCCGAGTAAAACTCTTTTTTGATAACTGATTCTTTCTTTCCCCCTTTTTTCTGCCCTGACTTTTTATGCAATAGGCACTGGCTGCATTGGGACTTAAGAGTGGTGGCACCGTTCAGCAACGTGCAGAGAGGCTCTTCCTCACAAAGGTTATTTTTTTTTTCTATAGTCTTTTCCGTGGAAGGATAGGAATGTAGGGATTATATTTGCCACAGTACCTCAAAACAAGTTCTTTAAGAGATGTTAGCGACTTTGTTCTTACTATATCCTTCCAAGTTGATTGTCATAAGCATAAAATTGTTAGTCCAGATACTAGCATCTTCTTTTATTGGAAGAGGCCTTGGTTCCCTGAATTTTGATTAAAGTTGCTTTTATGCAGCTATACCTGCATAATCTGGCTTGACAGCTCGACTTAACAAATTTTCTTTGGTTGTGTTTTATGCAGCACACACCTCTTGAAAAGTTGGACAAGAAGCATTTTGCTAAGGGGGCACGTGGTTTAGAAAAAAATGGGGTTGCTGCAGTTCCACTAGAAGAAGGAAATTTAAAAGAAGTTGCATTAATGGAAGCCAAAATGAAAAAATTGTGTGAATTGTTAGATGACGTTAGTAAATGATGCTTAATTTCCTTTAGTTAGTTCCTTTATGTTTTATAGTCAACATTTGGGCATATAATGACTTAATGTATAAAAAATTCTATCTTCTTGTATAATTTTTCCGATCTTTCTACAGACGATTGCTCGAACAAAAGACAATGTTGTAAAGAAGCAAGCCCTAACATATGAGGAAATTGAAGCAGAACGCGAGGAGGTGAGTTGTAGCAATTTACAAATCCTCCAAATTTTAAGGATCCATAGTGCACAGCTATAATGTTGGTATTTCGCATTACAGTTTCATTTATTTGTAGAAGAATTCACATACCTAATATCTTGAATGCCTTGCCTTAATATAACACATTTAATGCACTTTTCTTGTTTGCTTTGTGCATCTGTGGGAATGGCTTTAATGGGGGACTAAGGTCCATGGGGAATGATTGATTCTGTCATATGAAGTATCCATTATGTCTAGGTTCAAGATGACCTCTAAGATGCTTTGGTCTACTTCATTACATCAATCGTATTTACAACTGGTATATATAAGCAAAATGAGGAAAGAACTTTTTTTAATGATTTCATGTGCATGGTTTATCTTGAACTTCCTGTACCTGTATTTGAAGGGGATGTTGAGCTGGTCGTATATATATGGCCAACAATATCGAAGTTGATAAATCCTTATTGTAAACAGAATAGCGAGTTAAATTCATCCATGAAATACTAAGCTAATTCATAAGCTACCGATGAGGTTGACCTTTTTTTTCCATAACCTATTCATATATCAGGATTCAGGCATGATAAGAGCTGCCTCTTATTATCATTTAAGCACACAGAATGTTTTAAATTGTCTGCCTTCCATGAGACTTACCTTATGTGGAGGATGAGGAATATTTGTACAGAAAATTAAAATTGATTTGTATGCTACCAATGAGAGACTCAATTACATTGCGCGCTTCATGTAAACTTGTGTCCAGTACTGACGTGAGCATAACTTTGAATCTTTTACTCCTCTGTTTCTGGATAGAGTATTATTCTGTTATAGATTGCATCATCTGATGTCTAGGCTTTGTTAAGGAGAGGAAAAGAGAAGAAAAATGATCCCACCAAAATAACTAACTGGAGAAATTATATGGCATTCACTAGAATCACTCCCATTGAAAATATGGGCTTGAGAGGAGAAAATTTGGCATCCACTGTTGAGATGCATAAGGCTTGAATCCCAACTGATTGTACCAAGTGAGAATTCACTGTTTTTCCCCTCGTGTCTTTGAAAATTTTCTCAGACAAAATTGAACTTTTTTATTTTCATTTTTAAGTTTCATAGTCCATATTAAGAAGAGAGGGGAAAAAAAAAAGTTTCAGGCTTCCATTGGTCCCGATTCACATTACAGATTATCTTGTTTTTGTTCATTTACTTTTTTTTCCTCCCAACTATGTCTCAATTTATAGTACCTGATATTAAATATTCTTTGGCAGGAAGAGACACAAGAGGACACTGAAAGCGAAGATGAGGAGCAGCAGATTTATAATCCTTTAAAATTGCCAATGGGATGGGATGGGAAGCCTATACCTTATTGGTTGTATAAGCTACATGGTCTGGGTCAGGTATTATTTATTTGCCAATAAAATTTTGGAAACTAAAATCATCATTTTTTTTTTGATAGATATCTCAAAGTCAGTGTTATTGTTTTTTATTCTCAAGTCTTGACAGTCGTCTCAAGTGGTTTGGGCCTTAGAAAATTTATCTCTTTTCTAGAGGAGCAGGGAAAAGCAAAAGAGAAAAGCTATTAAAAGAAATTATTGTTATGATCTGTCTTTGACTTTAAAAAGAAAGTTAGGGACTTGTTATAGGATTCTTTATGGCTCACAATATTTTGATCACTAAATAATATTAAATGCATTTCAGGAATTTAAGTGTGAGATATGTGGGAACTACAGTTATTGGGGGCGTCGTGCTTTTGAACGACATTTTAAAGAATGGCGCCATCAACATGGGATGCGGTGCCTTGGTATACCAAATACAAAGAACTTCAATGAAATCACATCAATTGAGGTATGCATTTTGTTTTCATTTTCATGCTGATAGTTCTATCTTCTATTTATATTAGTATGTTTCACTGCACACATCTATTGTTCATTTAATATCCGTTGTTGGGTCCCACCAGGTCCTTCATGATTACAAACTGGAATAATTTGACATTGACATTACATTTTTTCTTTGGTCTATAACTAATCAAATATGGCATCCATTAAAATGTCAGGGTGTAACTTTATCATCCAGTGTCAAACTTTCTTGTCTATACTGTATTGTGTGTGACATTTCCGAATTTAATTACAAAATATACTGCACGGCTTTGATATATTAATTAGTGATGTGTGTGTGTGTGGGGTATCTGTAATATTGCTTTCCTAATTGCTCTTTCCTTGCAATGGAAAGAGCTAGTAATCTGCCTGTAATCACAGATGTTATTGCCTATCAGTACTTAGAAGTTTGTTCTTGTTCCTATCATGTACTTTATTATGGCTGCAAGTGCCTCTTTAGTTTGTCTCTTATGTGTCCTCTCAGAATACTTGAAATCACATTTCAACAAGAAGATTCTGCTTGTGTGCTGAATATTTAACAAAACTTGTTTGCGGATGTATCCTCTGAATATTTCCTCTGTTGGTCATAATTTGCAAAATCTCATTTTGGAGGGACTTTATTGTAGAACATCAAATGTGTTGTACTATTATTACTATTATTGCTAAATCTTGGTAATTTGACACTGAAGTCTTAAACGTGTCGTCAGCTAACAACACCCTAGAGACTATCTATTTGCTGGCACTATTCAAGAGAACATGTTCAGTTTTGAAAATGCATTTAGCGAGAACACATCACAAAATCATAATAAATTCACTTCTCAACAATTTTGAAAGTTGAATTTCTCTCTGGGACTCTGCAGTCATTCTCAATCAGTTTCTGACAAAAATCTATTTTGATTTTGTTTTTTACCAGTGATATTTATGGTATCTTAAAATCTATTTTGATTTTGTTTTTTACCTGTGATATTTATGGTATCTTACATGCTACCATGCTTTGCTGCAGGAAGCAAAGGAGCTCTGGAAGAAGATACAGCAGAGACAAGGAGTGAACAAGTGGCGCCCAGATCTAGAGGAAGAATATGAAGACAAAGAAGGCAACATCTATAACAAGAAGACATACACTGATTTACAACGCCAGGGACTGATATGAAAAGAAGCAACTTCGATGAATCCAATATTCAGTTCTTCTATTTCTGTTAGTAAAAGAGAAAATTCCTCCTTCCACCTCATCTGTGAAGTGGAAGCGGTTTGTTTTCGGCAGGGTTAATAGGGTGATGGTTGTATCTTAACAAAATATTTAGCACTACCGGGGAGAAGAGTGGGGACAGTCAAGGAGCCATATTTTGTGACTTGTGCTGCACTTTCTTGTGTAACGGTGAAGAAACAAATATTCTCATGCTGTTGCATTGTATCAATTACAGGCTTCTGGGTGATTTAGTAGCCAACTAATGTCTTTCTTTAATTGGAGATTCAGTGATATATACTTTGCATGTCAGGTTAAAGTTTGAACACTAAACAGCGCCTTAGTGGAAACACCCTTAGCATGTAGTTTGACTAATGCGTGGTGCATATTTTGTTCATGAAAGTGTATATGCTAGCCTGCTTACGCCTTTTTAACAATTTTACATGGATAGACAATTATATTCTCATCCGAATTGAATAAAATTTCCCATTGTCTATAGACCCAAATGTAGATTATTCTGAATCTGAAATCCCCATCTGACATCCCTCTCTCCTCTAGAAATGTAAACCATTGGCATTCCTTGGCATGTAAATAACTTTGTGGCATTATCCGGTGATTTATTTTAGGGGAAAGTACACAGACTTGCAAGTATAACAGCAACTATAATAGTTTTTTCCAGTTTCTCCCAAATTAAATATATGTAAAATATGCTGTAATTCTATTCTTACCACAATAACATGCCATTTGTCGAGAAAAAGTAAAGGGGATAAAAACGGCATTGATGTAATCGTAAATGTTACGGTAGTTTGACTGAAATTGTAAGTTTAAACTTCATTTTTATCCTTATAAAAAAAAACAATTCAATTTAATTCTTATATATTTTCCGAAATTATCTTTGTAAGGAAAAAAAAATTAATTGCTTTAGTATGTGTTCGGTTCTATAACGGCAAAAATTGATTTTGAATGAATTGATTTGTAAAATTAATTTTAGTTAAAAGTAAATTGAATGCTAAGTGATTTATCTTTGAATACATTCAAATAAAAGTGAGTTTGAAAAAAAATTGTTCTGCTGAAGCAGAAAAGAAGCTCCAAATCGTAGTTTTAAATTAGAATCAATTTTAGAAGCAAAATCATTTTTACTCGAAAATACCCTAACATGTCAAAATTATTTTTTATGTTTCTAGAATCACTTTTAACTCTCCCAAAATTGAATCCAAATATGCACTTAACCAATTATTCAATCGGTGTCGTAATCAACCCTATTTTAGGTTAAATGCAGTATCCATTAAATTTTTTTTGGCTTGCATATTGCTCTTCATTAATATTGTTTGAAAAGACTCACCTGCTGACTCTAGATTGCTAGTGCAAAATATGAAGTCGATGTTTGTTTGGTGGTGCTGGCTTATGCTTCTATTAGTGATTGAATCTGTCATCGTGGGGCTTCCTATTTGGGATGTCAATATTTTGTAATTACGCATTGAGTTGTTAGTTGTACTCTTTTTTCTCCCTCAGTCTTTTTTTTATTGATTTTTGGCTTTGAGAAGTTTTAATGAGGCATTTCCATCGTCTTGCTTTTGTTCTGTTGGGTTAGAATACCCCTCGTACTCCCTTGATAAAATCTTTGCTTATCAAAAAAAAAAGTCCTTGATAAACGAGTTTATCTCATTAATTTATAGTTTTTCTATGACTTGTATAAAACAAAAATTTCTCATTAATTTATAGTCTTTGATGGGTATCTCATTTTTATACTTACCATTTGAATTAAATTTCTCTTTTACCTTTCATTAAATAAAACAAAATCTTAATCCTCCAAGCACTCTCACACAAACTATGCTGAATTGTTTTTTTTCTTTCTATTTTTTACAAAAACTCTTTCCATTAGTGAAAATAACTCTAATTATAAAAATATTTTTTTACAAAATAAAAAAAAATGTGAATGCGTCATTTCATTAATGCTACTTAAGATATGGTATACCGAAATGCACTATTGCCAGAAACTTCTAAACAATCAGAATAAACAACGTAAATTACCACAATTCAATGCATGTAAAGCTTGCAAGGTCCAGGCATTGGTTAGTTGTGTGTGGCAGCTCATCAACACAGCACAAAACAAGACAACCCACCCAGAGATAAATAGATATGAAGATGCAAACCCTACTCTTAATTTTTTAAGAGAAATATATAGTAGTAAACTACAATTTTTCATTTGTTAATATACTAGTTAACAAACAATTTTTCCTTATGTAACTTACTAACACTCGTAAAAATAAGTGGAAATATGTTAATAACCTATACACACAATATAGCAGTATAATTTCTACGACGTAAAGTTTCTCAAATTGCAATTAACAATATATATTGAACTCTCTTCGTAACATTGAGCCTTTTGTATATGCATAGCAAATTTTAACAAGATATGACTCCTTTAAAATCAACATTCATTTTATAAAATATAAAATTTTAGCCGTTAACAAATAATACATTCTATTACATACACATGCAAAATGAATTACTAATATATTAAATTAGCTATTAATCTTTTTATCAATAGTAATTTTATTCTTTACAGTGAGTCGAATTTGAAGAAACCAAATCAATTCTAACGGTGACCACATATAGTTTATAGGCTTATAATAAAAGCAATTTTTGTTAAAACGAATATAAATTTCTTAGGGAAAGGCTTTATTTATCAGTACTAATTTTTTCTAAAAAAAGTTAATCAAATACAACCTAATATCTGTGCAGCACTTGTTTCAAGTGAAATAAATAGACGATATAAATTCATATCATATCTGCAATATCATTTTGATTCAACCACGGTGTTCAAAAACCATTTTCAGTTTCTACCTCAGGAACCAAACCTTAAAGCAACCAAACAAGTATACCAGGTCAAAGTCGGGTGAAAATCAGTGAAAAAAGGATGGAAGAGAATATGGTATGAACAGATTGTGACATAAAATGAGTTGCAAATGCACAAACATTAAACAGTACCAGAAAAGTCACGAATGGTACCAGCTTTAAATCTATTCGAAAAAGTTTTAATTTAAATAAACTGAACTTACGAGCCGTCTTAAGCCCATTGCATTTATGCAGAATGGTGTGCAACTTAGATGAGAAATACCAACTGCCATGACATGCTCATGCACTAATGCTAAAATAGGAGGAATGAAATGTGAGGAAACAAATGCATGGAGGGTCTGAAAAGCGCAATTCTAGGGGAATACGAATGGCATTTCATTTTATTTCCTCGCTCAAAATGAAAGCAACAAAAAGGGTGGAAGAAATTGAAAACCTGATGGATAAAAAGCAAAGAGAGATATAGAAATTGTCTCAATGTGTACTTTCAGGAGAATGATGTATCCGGCTTAAAATTAGCGACTCAGACTCATTTGAACCAGGCATCAAAGCATCACATGCTTTGGGAGACTCATCCTCAAAAATTAAAGGATTAATCTTTGTATCACCAAAACCCAGCTTTTCATCTGCATATTGGGTAAAACCAGTAGTTGTGGCTTTGTCATTCATGTTATCACCCTCTTCATGCGCAGGGGGGACCAACTGAGCTTCACTTTTTGATGCAATGGAGAGATTGTCCTCTGCATCCCCTGAATTCAGCTTATCAGAAGCGACTTTGTCCTCTTCCTCTAGCAAAGCTGCTACAGCTGCTTCTTGGTTCTCGGGACAAGAAGATGGACTAGACATGCCTATCTTCAAAGAATGGGTACCATCATGATCTTGCTCCATTTGGCTGCAGGTTTCATTGTTCTCTTCCAACTGCTCCATTTGGCTGCAGGTTTGATTGATCTCTTCCAACTGCTCCTTTGCAGGATATAGAGTTTCCATTTTCTTTGGTTCTAATGTAGGTGTTAGCACATCTTCTGTTCCATCGGAAGCTGAAACAGAAAATTGCCCATTCTCCGAACTGGGAATAGGAACTGACTTATCCACTTGCACCTGGTTGGATGCCGCAATTACATCTACATCCCCCTTATTAGGCAGCTTCACCCTATGCTGCTTGTAAAGGTCTATGGCTCTCTGCAAATTGGAGAAAATGCACACCGTCAAGAGTCTACCATTTCAGTATTTATGCATTCAAAGAGTTGAAGTCAGTAAACTAGGTAACTTCAGGAATTTGAGATTCAGGAAAACAATGCAAATTTCTATAACCAATAAATAAATATTACTCCCTCTAGTCTCGATTATAAGCAACAAAATACCTCTCCACATTCATTAAAAATTGTATGTATCTCGTCCAAGAAAGGTATTTTGTTGCTTATAATCGAGACCAGAGGAGTATAACAGAACTTAGGGGTAAGAGAAGAACGATCATATTGTTAAAAGTCTAAAGGAAAGATGAGTATTATTATATATATTCACCTACTGAGAGTTTCTTTAACCATACCAACAACTGATCAAGTAGTTTTACCTGGAAGACAGAATTATCGAGCCTTGAAAAAGGTGAATGTCTTGATAAAGTGGCAGCATATTTTTGTTGTGGTCTCGAACCATTCTGTCAAACCACAGGGAGGGGTACACTGATGATGTCAGAGTTGCATTGGATTTAATTGATAACAAGAAAAAATGCAGCTTCCATTTAAATAAATACAAAAGGTCGCTCAAATAACCAAGTTAAAATCACTTTTAGGGATTAGCTAAAAAAATATCAGTTAAAATTGCTCTGAATTGCTAAGTCATAATTTGCTTCAAATTCACAATTGTACCCACCACCCAAAAAAAAAAAATGACAGTCAATTTTGGTTTTAGCTTTGCATGCTTTGGGGGAAAGAAGGGAAGCATGAAAGTGTTCTGGTATTTATACCTTCAAGAATAGTTCTGTGCTAGCAACATCATCGGATGCTTTCTTGCCAACATTCAGAGCACACATACACTGGTCATACAACTCTGGCAGTACTAGGTCTGCTGAAATGTCCAGTTTGGAAAGGTAGAAACGGCTAAAAAGAGAAGTACTGTCATTAGGTGTCGAAGTATCAGGCACCTTTTCAAGAACAGTTGTGGACAAAGATTTCAAAGGTACTTTTGCTGGAGAACTGACACTGGACAACTTTGTTTCAGGAGATTTCGCATGAGATTCATCCTGGTTGTGTTCATCCTGAGACACCTGAATAGGCTGATCAGTCAAACCATTGTCAACCAGGGCAGGAACTGATTCATCTTTGCATGCTGGGGAAGGTAAGTCTTTCTTTGAATCACAATTCTGTTCTTTCCAACTCTCTGAACCGGATTCCCATCCATGACTATTTGTTGGATGTCTGTTTCTGTCCCAATCAGAACCACCATACATATGAGGATCATCTCTGAAAATCCCATTATTGTTATCCCATCCATGCAGATGAGGAGGTCCTGTACCATCCATCAAATTTGGCCACCCAAGTGGGCGCAAGTGACCAGGAAACCTGTCAGCATCAGCAATATGGTAAGGAATGCCAGCATGGTTAACTTCCAACGGGGGCCTAACACCAAAGAGAGGTTGAGATGAAAACTGTGGCATCATTGTTTGAAAACCTCCATGAGCTGGCCCAGGTGGGAAGGGAACAAATCCATTTGGTAAAGGTGAAGTCCAGTTTGGAACTGCCCTCCATGAATTGCCACCATGCACTCTTCCAAAACCAGGTTCACTACTTCTCCTGTATCGTGTATTAGAGTTATCTCTAACATCATCCTCTAAAGAACCCATGTAAGGTCTGTCTAGTGCAGCCCTGAAACCAGGTGGGGGAGGAATTGCTGATGGATTGCTCTGATTAGTCCTACCGTAGAATGATGAATCTGCTTGAGAGGGCTCATCCAATAGTGGTTTCTCTAGAGTCAACTCCCGGCCAAGTCTATCATCAGAATTAGAGACATCTCTTGCATCAGTAATGCTCCTTCTTCCAGTTTCGTCAATTTCAAGATTCCGCTTAACACCACTTTTACTCGCATATCTGCGGTCAATGCTTGTTGATGAAGGAGATCTTTCCATCAGGCCCATGGGTGAAGCCTTGGCACTGGAAGACCTTTCGGTTGACAAGTCTCCTGCAGGAGATTCATCTATTTTAATGGGTTTCTCCATTAGTTTGTATTTAGGGCCTCTATCTGAAATCCCGGAGTAACCCTCTCTTGAGGCTTTGGTTCTCTGTTCTATAGTTGAGTCTCTATACTTTGTATCTTCAGCATTTGCATTTCTGAAACATAGGGAAAATGGAAAACAATTACAATTGATCATGGTATAATTCCCATGCTTAAAAGCTTCTGTGAGCAAAAGCAAAAATTATCCAAACCATAAAATTTAAATCATGCAAGCAATATTTCAATTGTCATCAACAAACTCAGGTTAATTTTTTCCCCTTTTGGCAAAGAAAAGAATTTTTTCTTCGACCTCTAAAAACCTCATTTAAAAAATTATGTTAAACTAAGTGATAGACAGTATATGATGCCTTGTGGTAATGTTTACAGACAAAGCCAGTAATCATAAATGACTAGAATACATTTATCGTTAGAACTCCGTTGGAACTGAGCAAGGCTAATTATATGACAACTCTTTATCAGCAATCATAGTACAGCACTACTTAAAAGCAGCAATGGCTCAAAAAACAGATGAAACCAAAAAATGCACAAATCAACTTCCCTGATGTCACCTAAAAAGTAGAGTGGAATGAAAATATCATCTAACGGACAACTCTGAACATGAGCTTACAATGCTACAAGCCTACAACCAAACTTCCAAGAAAAATAAAAAGTACCTATATTCATCCTTGCCAATATGTGTATTTGAGGCAGGAGAAGATCTGTGTTTACTGCTAGCCCCAGTTGAATCTGCATGAGCTTGTCGAGATTGAGATCTTCCCCTGTCAATATCGGAATCGGCTCTACTGCTGCTCAAATTCCTCTTCTCTGTGTCAGGATAGTAGCTTTTAACAGCTCTGGATTTAGAATCACTATAATCATCACGATCATCCAAAGTTCTTTTCTTTGTCCCACCCTCTTTGCCTCTGGCACTTCTGTCATCCCCATGTGACCCATCACGATCACGATGACGATCACGGTCTCTGTCCCGCTCACGGTCAAAATCTCGATCACGATCCCAGTCCCAATCCCTGTCATAATCATGATCCCTGTCAAAATCATAATCATGATCATGATCCCGTTCACGGTGACGCTCACGATCACGAACATATTCAAAATCACGGTCTCGTTCTCCATCTCGATCCCGATAATGGTCCCTATCACTCTCAGGATGCTTGGTTTTCTTTTGTCGTGACTCTAAATTATTCTTTTCTTCCCTTGCATGTTTATCATCAGACCTAATGACAGTATGATCTTTTGCAGGACGCTCATCACGTTGTTTGTCATGTCGATGTTTGTTCTCCCTGTCCATTTCTTCCCTATACTTGTCTCTATATTTCTCATCTTTCCGTCTATCATCCTTTTTCTTTCCTTCCTTGGCAACATCATCCCTTGAAGACAAATGTCTATCACAACCATCTCCGGCATCATCTTGATGCTTATCACCATCACCATAGTCATCCCTTTTCTTCCTCATTCGCCTCTCAAGCTGGCTATCATGTTCAGGGCTTCGCAACTCATCAATTTTCTTTGAATCTGTAACAAGACATGGCCACATAGACAGAAATCAACAACTGTGTTTTGACACACAACAGTCTAAGAGAAACATTGTGCATCATATGAAAGGCATTACAAGAAAGAATATGAAAAAAAAGGACCAAAACATTTAACATTACAAGCCCAAATTCCATCCATAGAAGTAGTGAATTGGGACATTTCAAGTCATAAACAATTCAACACCACACAAATAAATATTCAACTTTTCAAATAATTCACATCCCTTGTCTGATATCATTTCCATATAACAAAGTTAAACACAAGTAATCTTAAAATGTTCAATTAGACATAATAACAACCTCTTGTTGCACAATCTTGCCTGAAATATCCCAGCATGATATTCAGTCTAGCCGCAATAAAAAAGATGAGACAAATTGTTTTATTAAACTCTTAAATTCAGAAAAGAATATTAACTGACCGCATTTTCAACTGATACGGGGATTGCAGGACAACAATTTCATCAAACACTTCATAAAACTATCAAAAGCTAATATGACAATGTAGATAGATAGATCGGGAAGAAGAACCACCTGAGTCCTAAGCTAAAAGTGCCCGATTATGATTCATCATATGGTTTTCCCAAAAGGATCGAAAGGAATTGAAAATAATCACACAATTTCTCTATCTAAATATTGTGAAGAGAATATACTAAAGCCTAATATATAGAATTAAACTTGGTGTTTTGCATGCATCCTTGGAGCATTTTTTTTTCTTGATTAGCAGCACCTACTTCCTTAAAAGGAATAAAAAAGAATTTCCAATTCTGCTTCAACAAATTCCCAAAGAACACATAAATGCTCCCTACTTGAAAGCCTCCCCCCCCAAAAAAAAAGATAACAAAAAACTAAATAGGCATGATTTCTACTCTTGCAGAATGCATAAGTAAGGTGGCAGTTAGACATCCAATGATTCAAACAGATACACTCAAAACAATATTTAAACATATGCAAGAGTTATTGCCCATACTTAGTTCAAACAGCTAATTTTCACCATATAGGGAAAATCACCACACCAAAGTTGCAGTAATGCAGGCTGCTAGGTAAAATCACCTTTGCTCTAACATGATTAAAAGATTCACTCAGCAGAGATTCAAATTCAACCAAACATGAGACAACAAAATCTGCAACAGAAATAATGCAACATATAACACATTGATCACTTCAACAATGAATACATATGTATTAAGAAAATTTGAAGACCTCACAAGAGAAGAAAAAAGGGAGAACTTTGTGTAGCATCCAGCTTTGTCATTGTCGCCATTGGTATATTATTAGAAAATAATTTCAACATTCAAAATTCCATATGTGATCATCCTAATTATATGAACAGTATTGAAGCCTACATCACATCAATTACACCAATGAAATTTTGACTCTTTGGTAATAACCACCACACTTGATTTCTATTATAGAAAACTTTTTTGTTTAATTGCCACAAGATTTACCCAAAAAATCCAATGAATCTATCTGCCATTGAGGCAAACCAACCTTAAATTATTTTAAATTTCCCAGGTCAATGATTCTAAATAGCTTTTAATTGCCAGTCCATATCGAGTAGAAAATGATTCATGCCATTAATACAATCTTTGCATACTTGAATGATGGAGTACAAACAAAGAGTTCGCCATAAATACAACATAAGTTATATAGGATTTGAATTCTCTCCTTTATTCACCAACAGAAGAGGGACGTGTTATGAGAGAAAAGGACATAAAGTGCATTTCTAATTGTACAATATTAGTGGACCCAACACGTCACAAAGCAAGATAAGGTCCTTCCACAATATAATTTGTATCTCTCTTTCATAAAATGACTCTTTCATGTTATTGAGGAAAACAAGAGGACCAGACTCTACTTATATTCCCGTAACACCATGTTGGTATATAATTTGAATTCCTCTTCAATAGGTATTTATTTTAATATGTAACTTTGGATTACAGCGACATTATCCAAATATAATTATGATTAATTATCAACTTGGCAGGCAGCATCTATTTCTTCATCCAACTGATGAACTGAAACTCAACACGAAGTATTCATAATTTCATTTTACATACATAATCTAGGGAACTGCTAATTATATTCAACCATTTCAGTTTAAACTGTTCTCAACTCAAGAGAAGAAAAAATCTAACAGTTTTTCATCTGCCCAACCTAGAATAACATTTTTCCTAATGAAAATTTTCAAAAGTGCCAGATATGGAATTACTACTATGGACTTCAATATTTTTATCCTATGACGACATAAAAGGCTTTATCTAAGTCTATTACTTAAGTCATCATCCCATAGCACTCCACAAGAGGGGATAATTTGAGCTCATTAAAGAGGGTGAAGGAAGAATAGCATTGAGAAAAACCTAAAACAGAAAAGAGTCTAGTGCTATTGGGCGTGTATAATAGGTGGAATGACTTTTATATTAACACTAACATAGAATAATAGACAACGACAAACAGAATGGAAAGAACAAGGAGAAATTCCATAAATTAACAAAAATACTGGATCATAAGGAGGGCGAAAAGTATCAGTTTGTGGACACATGTATGGGGAAAATCGGAAATTTGTATTTCATGGTAACACTATCATTAGCCATGAGACAAATGGGCCATACACAATTCCAGAACTGCTTACAATCTCTTACGCAAGCTAGAGGCATGGCATAGATGCAACCAGTAGGTTTCAAATGGCTTGTGCTTGATGTTCCTAAAGTAGGAGGAGGAGGCTCAACACACAAAGCTAAAGCCAATAATTTAATCAGCGGGTGCCTGTCGTTTTTGTAATTTTGTTCCTAACAGAACACATACAAAGCTTACAGATCGGTACCAATCCCGTGGTGAGGCTAATCCTCCTTAACTCGAATGCAAATTGTGCTTACTTTCAGTTCAAAACAAGTTACGAAACAATAAATGCAAGAGCAGTCAGCAGAGACAGGATAGACAATACATGCCACAAATTAATCAATTTTAAGTTATCTTACCATTGTTTTCAAAAACTTGCTTAGACAAGCGCTGTTCTTGGTCATCAACAGATTCCTCGCTTCTACCTTCTTTGAACTTCCTTTCCTTTTCCTTTTCCTTTTCTTTTTCCTTCTCCTTCTCCTTCTCCTTCTCCGCGTTCTCCTTTCGACCGGAGGACGAGGAATCCTTATGCTTCCCGCTACTCCTCTTCACCTCCTCGCTCTCACCGTACACTCCCACGCTCCCATCCCTCTTCCTACTGCTCTTCGAATCACCCATCGCCCTCGACTTCTTCGACCCTTCCTCACCGCCATTCCATCTGTCTCCTCCTCCACCCTCTTTGCGGCGCTTCGACGAGGAACCGTACTCATCGGAATACTCCCCGTTCCCGTGCACGTCCTTCGAATCCAGCCTCCGCTTCTCGACGGAACTCGAATCCTTCGACGCCTTTGCGGCACTCTCCTCCTTGCTCTTCCGATCCTTCGCGCTGGAATCTCTCTCGGAGTCCGAATACTCCCTCGCGTCCCTCGAACTGTGCTTGCTGGATTTGTGCTTCGAACTGCGCGGCATCGCGGAAGCAAAACCCCCAAACCCTATTCGGCGAATTCGAATCGGACGAAGCGCACTGAATCCGAAACAGAAACCCTAAATTGGAGCGATTAAATAAGATGCCGGAACCCTGACAGAGAAATAAGACAGAGACAAAGAATCTCCACCGGAGAAGTAGAATCTTCGGTGGCGGAAAAGAGGTGACCGGAAAATAGATCGCCGAGATCGAATGTGACAAAAAATACGGGGAGGACAAGAATAATGAATCGGGTCGCAAGGCGGGTCGGGTAGGGTTAAATGGGGAACAGCATGTAAATGTTGAGTTCAACACAACAGTAGAAGAAAAGCGCAACAAAATCTCTCTCTCTCTCTCTCTGAGAGTGTGTGTGGGGGGGTTGTATTTTTCGTTTTTTTGCTTTATCGGTGTTAATGAGACCTGGGGAGGACCTTTGGTGGGGTGGGGATAATGGGAAATTGTGCTGACGAAATTGCCCTCCGTTGTTTTATCTTATGGCGGTGGTGTCCCTGTGCGGCGCGGGTTTCGTGTTTCCTTCGCAGTGCTGTAAATTAGGTTACGCTATTCCGTCCAATGAGAAATTAGACACGTCGTTTCCTAGGGGTGTCAGATGATCAGTTGCAACCTTTCTGATTTGTGTGGGGGTCCAGTTGGAATCTCCTCTAATCCAAGTCATTTTTGCAGTGTTTGTGAAAGAAAAGAAAAAAACCATTTTTTAAGGGGTAAAAATATGATATTTGGATGTTTTAATTTGCTCAATTGTATGTTAAAGAATAAAATGTAATGATGAAAATTAATTTTTAATTACTAGTTAACATATAATAATGTATATGTGTGTAATAAATTATATATGATAATGTTAAAAATCTTTTTTTATCCAAATTTTTTTTTACATTAGTTAAAAATCTTTATTGTTGACTAATAAATAGTTATAATTTTGTATCTTATCCTTTAGATGTATTTGTCACTTTAGATGAGTCAAATTCAAAATAAAAAAAAGATCACATGATTATAAATGAATTGTCTTATTTTAAAGGATAAAATATAATGATAAAAGTTACATTTTAATTAATAGTTTTCTATGGAATTTTTAATTAATGGATTTTTTTTAAAAGTCAAGTTAAGTCATTTCATTACTAATCAAGAGCGCAATACATCAGATAACTTCATCACAATTTTGGAGGATAATAATATATGTAATCACCCTTAATAAAGTATGAGTAACTACATGGACTTCACTCCTATCAAACTCTACCAAATAGTTGGTAAGATAAAAGACTCCTACCATTTGAAATAATAACCATTTATTTAGCTTGGCCCTCTTGATTATTCTTTATGCCATCCACTGCATACTTTTAATTAATAGTTTTTTTTTTGACAAAATATCTTTTAATTAATAGTTAAAAATATAATAAGTGTATGTGTATAATAAATTTTGATAATGGTCATATCTTTTTTTATAACCGATAATGGTAAAATCTTGATTGTTGACTAATTGACAGTTATAATTCGTATTTTATCTTCTAAAATATATTTATCATTTTAGATGAGTCAAATAAAAATGATCACATGCTTCACCATTACAACACCAAAAAATAAAAACATGCTTCACCATTAGGTAAGCCAATAAAATTAAAGTTGTAAAAGAAAAAGATAATAAGAGCCCATTTGAATTGGCTTATTTGAGCTTATCTACTAACATAAGCTCTTATAAAAATATTTGGGTGAACTTACCGTAAGAACTTATGAGTATTCTATAAGCTGATTTGACTCATTTTTGTTTTCTTCTAACATTTTTTCAAGCATTGGTCAAATTCTTTGTTAATGCTCAATCACATGTTAGCACTTGCAGCGTTGGTCAAATTCTTTGTTACGTGACATTATTTTAGTAGTATTTTCGAGATTAGAGATAGAGAGGCCAAAAGTAAAAAATCTTGAACAATTCTTCCTACGCTTAATTTTAGTACACATGTTATCAACAAAAAAAAATTAATACACATTTTGTTAGTTTGGTTCGTGACTGGACATTAGTTTTGTTCCTTTTTTAAAAAAATCAATTTCTTTATTCTTAATTATAATTTGACGATGTTGCAAAAAAATAATTATAATTTGATGATATATAATATTTTTAATATTAATTTTGTGATATTTTATGTTATTTTATAAATTTTTAGTTTATTTATAATTATGGTTTCATAATTAACTTTTTTAAATTTAAAATTTATAACGTCTTAGTGCTTATTTAATGATATATCCAAACACTTCAATTTTGTATAAGTGTTTTTCAATATACATATCCAAACGTAAATAGTTTATTGAATATAAGCTCTTATAGCATAAGTTCTCATGCGATAAGCTCTTATGGCATAAACGCTTAAATAAATTGTTTATCCAAACAGGGCCTAAAACTCAAATGTGTGTTTCTGTATGAGTGAATATTCAACAATTTAAACCAAAATTTAATAAATGAAAAAATGTTTTTGCTTTATTCGGATTTGGGTTTAGGTGATCTCGGTTTTGATCCCAGACTGACCTAATAACTAAAAAATTTAAAAAAAAAAATTGTATAATTTTGAAGACTTAAATATTTGTTAATGAGATGAAATATTCGATTTGCTTTATTATGCTTCCCATGATTTTCTCAACATCGATGGGAATAGGGTTGAATACGTTTTTTATGCTCACATGGAATGGGTTTTGGGGTGGGGCTAACGAGGACAGAAAACGCTAACTATTAGATTTACGTTATTATGCTTCCCACGGTTTTCTCAGCATCGATGGGAATACGGACACGATTGAATATGTTTTTTTTATCATCACATGGAATGGGTTTGAGGTGGGGTCAGTAAGAACAGAAATTGTTATGCTCTACTCCTTTACTATGTTTATTCAACACAAACCTTTGCAGTGACTCCGTCTAGCACATAAAAGCAATTGTATGGTTTAGGCGCAAACTATATGTGTGTGTGTCATGAGATGTTCTATAAGAAGTCAATGTTTCAAAATAAAAGTGTTAACCTACGTTGCCGCCTTGTCGGTCTCCTTCTGCCACCTATTAGCAATTGCAATTAGGAGACCCCAGTCCATTGTGGTGTAGCTTCACTCTATTAGGGATGCTAACTGGTAATTGTTGACAATGTCTCCCAGTCATCCATTGTTATTTGTGATTGTGATTAGGCATGGCAACAGGGCTGACCCAGTGCGGGTTTTACCTCTCTCGACTCCATAAAAACCCTGCCCCTGATCCCCACCCGATAGTGACAGAACTTGAACCAAAAATTTAGGGGAGCCAAAATAAATTTTAACTATAATCCAAATATATAATGTCATATTATACTTCTAAAATTTATGTTGCAATTAAACTCACAGTTGATAAAAAATAATATTAGAGTAAATGACTAAGGATGAAAGGCTTTAGTTTTTTAGCGCAGATAACGTATACGCAAACGAAAGGCTCTTTGGTTTTTTTAGCAGGGGTTGGGCAAATTATGTACATAACAAGTATTTTAAAAATTATGGGGGAGTCAAGGCTCCCTCCTGTCATGTTTAAGACCTGTCACTGTCACTCGAGGTGGAAAACGGGTGCCCATCCCGCTCCACCCTGCCATATAGGAAATGGAAATTGAAAAATCATATTTGTGCTAATTAATATAATAAATTCATAATTATAATAAGATGTAAAATATAAAATATCAAAACAAATTTTCTATTGAGAATATATTAAAATTAAAAATAAACAAAAAAAAAATGAAACCCAAATTAGTGTGCATATATGCATGAACAAATAAAGGAACAATTATTTGTTTAGCAGAGCGAGTATCAGCACTTCCATCTCTGCCCCTGCCATCGATCTTGAATAGTAGAGAAAACCCAAATCTGCACTTGGTCAAAACGATATTTTCCCGTCAAAATCGAGACGGGTTCATGCAGATACCCATGGATTTGGGTCTTGTTGCCAAGCCTAATGGCGATCTATTTCATCTTGCATTTGTGAATGAAAACCTTATGCAAACCAGAATCTTGCAAACACAAAAGTTATGTTATGTTAATTATAACAATAATTGTAACTTAAAATCAAAGTTAAAAAAATATAATATTTTTTACCTCTCCCACCTATTGGTGGATTGTAGTGTGGGTTAGAAACGACGGGAGGATGGACATATTTTTGGCCCTCTTAAAAATAATGGGGGAACCTGTACGACTTGTGCATGTGTCTTTGATGCTAGTGCAGGCAACTTTGGTGCAGGTGCAACCACCTGCCCTGCTTGTGCAAGATCCTCCTACTCATCTTGAGATTCCCCCACCGCACGCATGTGTGGAGAAGTTGTGGGTCTCTAGCGTCTAACATGTGCACCCTTGGTTCATGCCATGTACATACAAAGTAAAACAAATCAATATTTTATTTTATTTTTATAAATTTTAGCACCTTCTGAAAGTAAGCTTTTGGATGTAAGCATTAATTCAAGTTATTTTTTTTAAAGCTGAATGGTATGCAAAAGCATCAATCTAAAAAAATGCAATCCTAACTAGGTTGACATCACAGCTTCTAGCAATCATCTGCAGTATACCATCATTTTATTTAAAAAAAAAGAAATATAGATACTTTTTTTTAAAATGGGATCAATAGTGCACTAAAACATATACTTCTAATGCATTAAAACGTGTTTCAAACACTCCAAAATTGTAAATCTGAAATTCAAATTATATGTCTGGATGTATACTTTCAGAACTCATAAATGTTACTTCTGGAAGTATACTTTAAAAATGTTTTGTAGTGGGTTAATTTAGAAGTATACACTCATAAGTCATAATTATGGCTTCCGATAGTATACCAATGGACTCTAGTTCATTGCCTTTCAGATGTAAGCTTATGGAAGGCAACAAAACTATAATTGAAAAGTATACTTCTGGAAGTAAAAAATGTGACTTTCACATGTATACTTCTAGAACAAGAGAATTACTAACAACACATCCTCTGATATTCTATTTTCATCAATCTCTCTATTATTTGTTGAAATTCATATGAGACCTTTTAATTTGCATGGGTCCAATTTTTCTATGTGGTGGGATATATTCTCAAAATTAAAGGCAAAACTCACATGAATTTCAACTAATAATAGAGAGCACTGGAAAAAAAATATGTTGCCAGCATTGTCTTCCAGAACAATATTCAAATTTCAAGAAAATAGCTTTCCTAAATTTTACTTTCAGAGTCTATCAAAACTTAAAAAAATTGGCTGAAGCAATATAGCTGAGAGCGACGATTAGGTATGCAACACCTAGGTATGGGGCGAGAATGTCACTTGAAAATAGAAGAAGAAAAAGGAGTGTGGGAGTGCAATATAGTTGAGAGCGACGATTAGGTATGTGACACCTAGGTATGGGGCGAGAATGTCACTTGAAAATAGAAGAAGAAAAAGGAGTGTGGGAGTGCAATATAGTTGAGAGCGACGATTAGGTATGTGACACCTAGGTATGGGGCGAGAATGTCACTTGAAAATAGAAGAAGAAAAAGGAGTGTGGGAGTGCATGGGGGCTCCGGAGAAAAAGTTGAAAAGATTAAGAAGATAACTAAGGGGTGCATGATTTTATAATTTAAATAAATTAAAAGGGGGCTTTAGTATTGTTCGGAGGGGGTTTCTTGGAAAAAGGAAACAAGAAAGGGATGTATTAGGAATAATAGTGGGTGCAAATAGATGTTGTTGGCCATTTTTGCAGTAATGAGCTAAAGGGCTTTGAGCTTTCGATTTGATCTGCAATGTTTCGGCTCTCCTTGTTCAGTGTCATTGCCTTGTTTCTAGGGGTGGATATGGGTCGGGTGGGGTGGGTTTTGAGATGTTTAAATACTCAACACAATCAAATATATACGGGTTGGATGGGGTCGGTTTAGTCGAATTTTTTTACAAAACCCGAACCAACCAAACCCGACCTCATATGGGTTAGTTAGAGTCGGTGAACGGGTTTATTATTAAAATATTAATTTCTCATAGAAAAAAATTGGAAAAAAATAAAAAACAAATAGAAAAAAAATTATGAAAAAAAATCACTATCAAGGTCTTGAACATTAATTTATCCAATATTTACCTTGCTTAATTGAAAAAACAACAAATACGCAACGCAATATTTGACGTTTCGTAATATATAACGTTTGTAGAGTGACATTATTTCATATTTCATAATATATTTTATATTATATATAAATCATTTCATATGTAAACACATATTTCATATTCCAAATACGCGACATGTTCACTTACTAAATAAAAAAAAATTGTTATATGTTTATTTACAGTGAGTTGGATTGGGTTGCTCGAGTCCGCAATCTTCAGACCTGACACCCAACCCATAGGTTTTGGGTTTGTTTCTTTTAAAACCGACCTAACTCAACCCAGTTTTTTTGGATTGGGTTGGATTGGGTAGATCGGGTTCATGGGTCAACTCGTACCTGTATCCACCCCTACTTGTTGGTTTTAATCCACCGAATAAAAGTGTTGTTTGTTCTGGAAAATCATTTTTTGTTTTATTTTCCATTTTTTCTATTGTTTTATTTTCTATTTTTATTCTATTTCAAAAAATACTATATTAATTTAATTATATTTTCTGTGTTAAATATTTATATAATAAAATACATTTTTTATTTTTATTTATTTATAAATATTTGCAAGTAAAGATAATCTGATATTTTTTAATTAGAAATAATAACAGTTAATTTACTCATCATTTCCATCTCTATTTCCAATTTCCATCGATTTTAGGACAGTTGTGAAACCTAAATATGTCGATACCCGAAAGGAACGAAATTAGACCACAAACCATGTAACAAGACAGAGACAAACCCTTTGCTTAACCTCTCTGTACATTATTTAACGTGTTCCTTCATCTTAAACTCTTGGTGACTGTGACCTAAGGGCAACTTTAATGCTGGTGTTTTAGAGCGTTTTTTATTTTGGTGTGCGTTTCTTTTACTTGACCAGCGCTGAAGAAGGTTGACGTGGAAGTAGCAGAAGTTAAATTTTCGTAAACGGCATTTCTTCCACCAACGGTGTCTTAACTTTAAATATTGATTCTTTCTCTCGCATGATCAACCAAAATCAAGTTAAAAGAAGTGGGAAAAAAACAGATTCTTCCCCCAAAGCAGAAAACATAAACCAGAATGTTGCAGAAGAATCAACAATAATTCAACAAACCAGAATTTGGTGAAGAAAATTTTTACTCAGTACAGAACAATCAACATTCTCAGGTGCAACCCAAAAAAAATTAAAAAAAAATCCACAGATCTGCGTATGGTTGAGACAAGAACCAGATCCAGATCCAGAATATGGCTGAGCCGCGCCGTGACTCGTCGCGCCCTCCCATGACTCACCGCGTCGTGACACGCTGGGCCGCGTCGTGACTCGCCATGCCGTGCCATTCCTCGCTCGCAGATCTGGGGAGAGTTTTCACTGTTTGAGATAGATCTGGGTGAGGGAGGGTTTGGAAGGGGGCGATGAGGCCGAGGGAGATGGGAGTGAAATGGAGGGAGAGTCGTCGAGGGAGATGGGGGGAAACAAAGGGAGATGAGGCGGGTAGAATCGATGAAGGCAGCGAGATGAGGGCCGAGGTTGCTTACACGAAACAGAGGGAGATGAGGGAGATCTGGGAGATGAGGGAGATCTGGAAGATGAGGCGAGGGAGGGTACGAAAAAGAGGGAGATGAGGGAGATCTGGGAGATGAGGCGAAGGAGGGTACGAAATAGAGGGAGATGAGGGAGATCTGGAAGATGAGGCGAGGGAGGGTTTGAGAATGGGGCGATGAGGCCGAGGGAGATGGGTGTGAAATGGGAGGGAGAGTCGTCGAGGGAGATGGGGGGAAACAGAGGGAGACGAAGGAGTGACCAAAAGGAACGGAAGGGGAAGAACCTGGAAGAGGGGACGCAGGGGAAGCTGGAGGAGGGAGACGAAGGAAGTGAGCGTTTCTGGAACGAGGGAGACCAAAAGGAACGAAAGAGGAGAGAAACATATGGAAGTGAACGTTTCTAGAAGCTTCAAGTGTCAAAATGGGAAAATAGTGTCGTTGACTCAAAATAGTGTCGTTCAACACTGCTAAAAAAAGTTCCGTTGGGGACAAAATTGAGCCGTTTGTGCAATGCAACGGCCATAATTTGGTCTAATATATAAATATGTAGGGTTATTCACTTCATTTTGCACCCACTTTGTCATCTTTCACTTCTATTTTTGTTGTTGTTATCAAGTCTCAATCTTGTTTATTTTTTGTCAAATGGATCCCAATCATCTTCAATATATGGCCTACATGAATTTTTTGCAAAACCAACCCCCTTCTGGCGACAATTTTCAAAATCCCCAATATCGAGCTTATATGAACTACTTGCAAAATCAACCCCCTACCAGCGACAATTCTCAAAATCCCCAATATTGAGCCTATATGAACTACTTGCAAAATCAACCCCCTATCGGCGACAATTCTCAAAATCCCCACCGGTTTATGTATCCACCACAATAACCGTCCAATCCCACCATGTGGTTTAGGCCTCCAATGGGTACCAGCAGCAACATGGAGTCTCCTAACAATGAACCAGAATCACCAATCGGATCCATCTCCGAGTCTCAAGTCCCACAGTTCTCCACTCAACTGGAAAACATTACGCTCAATGAAGAAGAAGAGGGTACTACTAAGAAGAACAAACGTATCAGGTTCGAATCACCAGAAGACGAGTTGCTTATTCAGACATGGCTCAACATTTCAAAAGATCCAATCGTGGGAGTTGACCAAAAAGCAGATAGCTTTTGGGCAAGAATAAGAGATAACTTTAACAACTATCGCGGGCGGCTTATAGAGAGGGAGGCAGGTGCCCTGAAATCTCGATGGCATAAGATGAATGCTTCAGTACAAAAGTTTTACAGGTGCTACAAAATAGCTGTTAGAGACAACACAAGCGGTAAATTAGAGAATGATGTCATGGCGGAGGCGTTTAAGCTTTATTCTCAAATAGCAAAGGAGCGTTTCAAATTTGAGCATGCATGGAGGTTATTGAGAAGTGAGCCTAAATGGAAGGGAGAATCAATGAACAACTCTTCAAAGAGATCAAAGACAGATGATCTGACGTACTCATCATCATCGAATCCAGAAACGCCAATTAGTTGTGAAGAATATGACTCATCAATCCCAACAGATCGCCCAATTGGACAAAAGGCAACAAAAAGGAAGAGCAAGGAAATAGCAACACCGGCAACACCCGTTGTAGATTTGACTGCAATGGAAGCTGCTATATCTGTAAAAAATATTGCCATGACAAAAATAGCTAAGGCAAAGCTAGCAGAGAGCGAGGCAATTATGGCAGCTAGCAAGGCAAAGGAGGCTGAGTGCAAGGTAAAGGAGGCAGAGTGCAAGGTAAAGGAGGCGGAGAGCATACCAACATTGTATGAAATCCTCATGAAGGATGTATCAGGGATGGATGATGCGCAACTTGAAAATCATAATTTTTGTTGTGAAATTATTAAGAAGAAATTAGCAGGACTTATGTAGCTTATGCTTTGAAAGTTTATGTACTAGTTATGAAAATATATTCTTATTTATCCAAGATATAGCTGTTGTAAAACTAGCCGTTATAAAAAACTAGCCGTTATAAAAAAATTAGCCGTTATAAAAAAAACTAGCCGTTATAAAACTAGCCGTTATAAAAAAAACTAGCCGTTAAAAAACTAGCCGTTATAAAACTAGCCGTTATAAAAAACTAGCCGTTATAAAACTAGCCGTTGTAAAACTAGCCGTTGTAGAACTAGCCTATATATACCTCACATAAGAGAACCAAATTGTGCAATCTTCTCTCATTCTCTCATCTTCTCCTATTCTCTCATCTTTTACCATTCTCTTCTCATTTCTCACCTTCTCATATCATCCATATAATGGATCCAAACACTGACTTTGATACAATCTGGAACGAAATCGTAGATGAATGCCTCGAGGACAACACTGAAGAGGAGGTCATAAGGTTGGTACGCGAGAGTCAACAACAAGCCTACAACACCATCAAAGCGAAGAAGAAAAACGTTGATAGATCGGAGTCGTGAAGAAGGACATAACCGATTGTTCAATGACTACTTCTCGAGAAAATCCTGTATACACGGAGGCTCAATTTCGACGAAGGTTCGAATGCGAAGACATGTGTTCCTTCGCATCGTAGAAGCACTTGGCAATCATGACGAGTACTTCCAGAGAAGGATTGATGCGATTGGTAGAAGGGCCTTTCACCATTGCGAAGTGCACCGCTTGCTCTTAGATATCTTGGCATATGGATCACCCATTGTGATGTTGATGACTATGTTCGAATCGGTGAAAGTACAACATTGGAGTGCTTAGACAGATTTGTAATGGGTGTGTGCGCGATATTTGGTGCTCAGTACCTGAGAAGGCCAAACAGCGAAGACATTGCACGCCTACTACAAATAGGGGAGGCACGCGGCTTTCCAGGTATGTTGGGTTCTATTGATTGTATGCATTGGGAATCGAAGAATTGCCCAGTCGCGTGGAAAGGACAATTTTGTCGAGGTGATCATGCCAAACCCACAATCATGCTTGAAGCCGTGGCATCACATGACTTGTGGATTTGGCATGCATTTTTTGGCACTGCAGGTTCTAACAATGACATTAATGTGTTAAACAAATCTGATGTGTTTAATGACGTTTTGAACGGACAAGCCCCCGCAGTGCAATACACTGTGAATAAAACCTCATATCATATGGGGTACTACCTAGCTGATGGTATTTATCCCGAGTGGGCTACATTTGTCAAGACCATCCCAATGCCGCAAGGAGAAAAAAGAAAACTATTTGCCCAACGACAAGAATCAGCAAGAAAGGACGTGGAACGGGCATTTGGAGTGCTCCAATCTCGATTCGCGATTGTACGTGGCCCAGCGCGTGCTTGGCACGTGAACACAATGAAGCATATAATGTTGGCATGCATCATATTGCATAACATGATTGTTGAAGACGAGCGAGACACGTATGCTGATAATTTTGATTACGACCACACAAATAATGATATCTCAACAGTTGAAGTATCGTATGGTCCTGATCCCAATTTTACAACATTGTTTGAAAGAGTAGCACATGTTCATGAAAGACAATGCTAACTTCAAGCCGACTTGGTGGAACATATTTGGGAGCAGTTTGGACATGAAAATAACTAAAATTAAATTTTTATGTAATATTTTGTATTTCGGTTAAAATGTAATATTATGTACTTCTCATCTTTATGTATTTCACATCGTTTTTTATTATTTAATATTATGTATTTCTTATTGTTTTAAATTTATTATGCTAAAAATTAATTAAACCAAAATTTCTATTTTTTTAATATTTAATATTTTGATATGTATTAATTAAAATAATTGAATTAATATTTAAATTTGGATAAAAAATTAAGTGAAAATAAAATAATATAAACATGTGGGGTCAAGATGGGTTGTTTCCAAGAAACCACCATTGGAGCAAATTGTGGTTGGGTTGCTTAAATCTTATGTGGTAATATAGGCCCACAAAAAGCAATTTAAGCAACTTATTTAGTTGCTTTGCACTAAAAATGCTCTAAGCTAGCCAACGTTATTTGATGTGCTCAATAATTGATTGATGTACATTTTTTTGCCGATCATGAAATGAAAAATATTAAAACCTTTTTATTTATTTATTTTTTATAAAGGATTAAAATCTTTTTATTAAAAGCACGTTTTTATATTTTAAAAATCTAATTTTTAACTATCCTCTGTCAATTTTTTTGAGACAAAACTTAAGTAAGATTTAATAGATGTGGTTGGTGTTGTTCTTCTCATAAAATAGATAAATTTTTCTCTCTCTATCTGTTCCTACTATTTTTAACCTCTCATAACTATCACTATCAAAATAGCTTTTATCCTATTTTATGAGAGAAATAGTATTAATTACCCCTATAAAACTTTACATAAATTTTGTCTTTTTTTATTTCTTAAATACGCATATTATCTTTTCTACAATTAACTTTTTACATAATTTTTTTAAATATATTCATAATTCGAAAAGTAGCATTAATATCGTCCTGGATTTACCTTTTTCTTTTTTGGTCTTACGTCCTAGATTTAATGATGAGCAGTCCTTATTTTTTGACCGATTAAACAGGCATGATTGAATCTTGATAGACTAAACTTGAGCTATAAATTAATCGGTCGCGATATTTGGAAATCACTTTGGCGGACACCTATTCCAATACCGTATATTTATATGTGTACAAATTATATATCCGTATATGTATGAATAATTTTATTTATTTTTTATTTTTTTTACAATTTTTCTTCAGAAAATACTTTTTTTTTAAAAAAATTATTATAAAAATGGTTAACACAATACAAATAAGTGGTTAATCCAGTTCACTAAATGGTTAACGATTACTCTTGTCTATTAACCACATAATGGACTGCGTTAACCACTTATATGAACTGCGTTAACCACTTACATGAACTGCGTTAACCAGTTAAAAAATTTGTGTCTGTATTAACCAGTTAGTGGACTGCGTTAACCACTTACATGAACTGCGTTAACCAGTTAAAAAAATATGTGTCTGTATTAACCAGTTAGTGGACTGCGTTAACCACTTACTTGAACTGCGTTAACCACTTACATAAACTACGTTAACCAGTTAAAAAATCTGTGTTTGTATTAAGTTAGTGGAATGCGTTAACCACTTATATGAACTGCGTTAACCAGTTAAAAAAATTAAAAAAAAAATCCGTACGGATTCCGTACGATTCGTACCGTACGGACATACGGTGTCACAGTAGGGTGTCACATGTACAAAAATCATTTTCCTAAATTAATGTACTCTCAAACAATGTTCACAAAAAAAATAAATGTATTCATAAAAAAAAATATTCGCAAACAATAATAAGACTCGATTATGTTATCAAAAAAAAATTAATAAGACTCGATTATTTTAATTGCCGAAGGGCGAAAAAAGTTTCATTTTCAAGTCACTTATTATAACATTAAGGATAAATTATACATTTTATCCCTTATTTTTATTTTAGATTTTAATTTGGTTCTTTATGTATTAAAAATTTTGAATTGGTCTCTTATGTGTTAATTGTGATCCATCTTTTTTTTTTGAAATGGTCCATTGTGTTATTGTAATTATACCAATGTGGTCTATTTTTTGTCCCTTATTTTGCAAAAAAAATGGACCACACTGGTATAGTTTTTATAATATAAGGGAACACATTGGTGTGATCTTTAGACATAAAGGATCAATTCGAAATAAATAATACATAAGGGACCAAACTAAAACCTAAAATAAACATAATAGACTAAAAATATAATTTAACCTAACATTAAACAAATACTGCAGTACCGCACAACATAGATAGAAACACGTTAAAGTACAAAGGCATGCTCATACGCGTTTACAACCTTAAAAAATAGCTCAATTCTTTAAGAAGCACGGATAGACTCTTAGCCGGGGACAGATCTATGTACAGTATATTGGGGTATTTGACCCCACTAACTTTTTTTTTACTAATTATTGAATAATTTTAACTTTGTCTCCACTAAAAATTAAGTTTTGACCTCACTAAAGAGAAAAAATAGAAATAGAGCTATCATTTTTAAGTGTTGCTCCACGTCTACTCTCTTTTTAAGAGAAATTATATTTTTTTACTCCCTTTTATCTTTGTCTCTCTAGTTTTGCTTCTCAAAATAACCTCTAGTCTCTACTCTGTTACTTTTTTTGGTGGATGACAGGGGCTCCCGGAAAAACAAAACTAGAAACATCTAGGTTAAAAGTTCCCACACAATCTGCCTCCAGGGCATCTAAGACAAAACTAGGAGTGCAATTGAAAACTCGACTGCAAGAAATTAAACTAACCCCAAATTTTGCGAAACTATATGCTACTTGATTAGCTTCCCGGAGAGTATGGAGAAGAGAGACACCACCAATAGATCTCAGAGAGCTTTGGAAATCCATCACAAGACTGAAAAGAGGGTGTTGTGATGAGCACCCAGACTGAATAAATTTAATTGTTGTCAATGAATCAGATTCAATGACAATGTTCTCATATCCCTTGGTAGCTACCAACTTGAGGCTCATATATATGGCCCACAACTCGTCTTCACTAATGGAACATAACCCCAAATTAGATGCATAACCAGTAATGAACCACCATATTGGTTTCTAAGGACACCTCACGCCGACGCTAGACTGATGTGACGGGTGACAACACCGTCACAATTGAGCATCGCCCAGCCAAGATCTAGTGGCGTCCAACGAATTTGACGAGGTGTGCGAGTGGCTGTTGCAATCTTCAATAATTCGTGCTCCTCCCAACTAGGCATAATACTCTTGCACTGGCTCATGATTTGAAAGAACAACTCATCCACAGTATCTATTTGATCATTGAAAATGCACTCATTTCTGCTAAGCCATAGGACCTGCAAGGCCACTCCAAAAACAAGCTTCCATGACCAGCCGCAATAGAGAGTTAAAGCCGACAGATTAGTATATAACCACGGACCAAGCTCATCACCCTAGAAATCAGAATCAAGGTGATGTTCAAATAACAGCGACCAGACTCGATTCGCAAAAGAGCAGTCACGCAGCAAATGTACAATGGGTTCCTCACAAGCTTCGCACCTCAGACAAACGCTCGACGTGGCCATGCCTCGTCTGAATCGAGCCAAGTTTATGAGCAAGGCACCCTGGAAGCACTTCAAGAAATGTGCTTTGTATCTCTCTGGCCCTTGCCATGACCATATAATCTTGAACAACCTGGAATCGTGATTCAGAGGAGCACCGAAGAGGGATTCATAGGCAGAGGTGCTTGAGAATAAACCATCTAAAGTCAAGCTCCAAGCCACTTTACCATCGCCCCTACATGATCTAGGAGGAACATAATGCAGCACCACCTCCACCACCTCTACTTTGTTTTATTCTCAAAATCCACCAACCCAAATACTCCGCAAAGCTCTAACTCAACCCTTTTTACTCCCTTATTTCCTTGTCTCTCGATTTCTGTCTTCTCTCTCCTTATTCAACACCTCCTCTCCATATACGCAACGGGGTGGGCATGGGTACGGGTCGATCCGCGAACCTGACCTACTCAACCCAACCTAACCCAAAAAACCCAGGTTGTTTGGGTCATTGCGTTGGGTCGGTTTTAAAAATAAGCAAATCCAATTCATATGGGTTGGGTGTCAGGTCTGAATATTACGAACCCAAGCAACCCAACCCAACCCACTGTAAATTAACACATAACCTTTTTTTACTTACTAAGTGAATGTGTCACATATATTATACGAAGCGACTTTTTTCTGTAAATCTATATGAATGCTGAGTCACGCATTTGGAATATGAAATATGTGTTTGTATTTGGAATGATTTATATATAATTTGAAATATGAAACAATGTCACTCTGCAAATGATATATATTATGAAATATGAAATATTGTATTGCGTATTTTTTGCTTTTTCAATCAGACTAGGTGAATGTTGGATACAATAAAGTTTAAGGCCTTTATAGTGATTTTTTCTTCATAAATATTTTCGTTCTATTTGTTTTCGATTTGTTCCAATTTTTTAATTTTTTTCTGAGAAATTAATATTTTAATAACAAACTCGTTCATCCGAGTCCCCCACTGCTGGTTGCTTTGGCAATTTCAGCGACATAGGGACGTCGGGGCCGGGGTTCGAACCCGGGTGTTGCCATTTGGATGTGTGTGTATTTATTGTTTACCATTCTACTAGCTGACAAAAAAAACCCGTTCATCCGACCCAAACCAACCCATATGAGGTCGGGTTGGGTTGGTTCGGGTTACACAATTTTTTTTGACTAAACCGATCCAACCCAATCCGTATATATTTGATTGTGTTGGGTCTTTAAACACCCAAACCCAACCCGACCCATGCCCATCCCTACTCAACTTCATGTTTTGTTATTGGTACATTTCCTTTCATATGTTCTTCATTTCCTTTTTAATCTTTTATTTTGTTTGTTCTCTTTAGAACTCCTTGATTGCTTGAGTAAGTTTCCTTTGTACCATGATTCATATATGTACATCATGTATTTGGTCATTTGCCTAAGTTGGTTAATAGAGGGCTATTCGCTGGAGTTAGCTTTGATTTTGCCTGTGATAACAACAACGGTTGAAATGAATTTCTCTGCAATGAATTTTGTGAAGAATCAAATGTACAACCTTATGAGAGATGAATTGTTGAATAATTCTTTGGTCATATACATAGAGAAATATATTTTTAATAGTGCTAAAAATGAAAAAAAAATATAGAACAATTTCAAAATATAAAGACACGTAAATAACAATTATAATTCGTAGATGTTGATGTGTCTTCAATTTTTTTGGTATATAATGTTATAGTTTTTGTAATCTCCATTTTTTTATTTAATGATAGTGATGTTATTATTTTATTGTTTATGCGTTGATGTATTTTTTATATAAATATTTATAATATATATATGATTTTGCTCCTACTTGTCGAATTTCTTTGATCCATCCCTGCTCACTTGTCTTATATTATAACTGATGTATCTGGTCTATTTAGACCAGATACATCAGTTATTCAATGAACCTATAAAGTATATTTGTCTCTTATATATGAGACCAGATATAATACTATTTTATAAAAATCTAAACTGATAATTTTTCACGAAATAGCATATAGTCACTAGCAAATTCTAAGTTTTGTTCAGGTACGTGAGTTCCATACGTTAGGATGGAATGATTTGGGATCAAACTTTACTTGCCTCTCGACCAAATTATATGAATTATTCGTGCCCGGATCGGTGTTAAAAGTTCTCCTCGCCAAAAATATAGTCTCATTAACAGGACGTGAATTGGAAAGAAATTGAATTAACATTTGACAAGAGGTTATTATCTACTATATCTATTTCCACTATATATAATTTTAGACATCTTATATTAATGACACATGTATTTTTCAGGGTCAAATATGTCAAAATAAAAAAAAGGTCAAAATAAAAATTAAATTCAAATAAAAAATTATTTTTTCTTCCCAATTTTAACTTTTTCAATATGGCCTTTAATTTTCTTCTCTCTCTTCTTTTTCTTTTTTTTCCTCTCTCTCTCACCTGTTCCTCTTTTTCTTTTTCTCTCTTTTTTCTCTTCTCTCTCTTCTCTTCATTTTTCTGATGAGCCTCTCTCTTCTCTTCTCTTCTCTTCTCTTTCTATTTCTCATTTTTTTCTCTTTCTCTTTCTCATGCCTCTTTCTTTTCTCTCATTCTTTTTTTTTTTTCTCTCTTTCTCTTTTTTTTGGCATCTCTTTTTTTATTAACATTTTTTAATTTCATTTTTATTAACATTTTTTATATTTTTTAAGTTATTTATAAATGATTATTTTGTTTTTGAGTCGTAAGGGAGACATTACATTTCGGTATAATTACTTTTTATTTTTTTATAAATGTATTTAATTTTTATTAGTAAATTACTTTGCTTTTGAGTTCTGACGGGAAAACACAACTTAACTACATATCAATTTTCATAAATATTTTTATCTTACTTTTTACTATATATATAATCAATCAAACTACTAGCACAAATACAATTTTAGACATCTTATACTAATGATACCTATACTTTTTAGGGGCAAATATGTCAATCTAAATAAAAATAAATCAAAATAAAAATTAAATTCACATCTTATATTCTGTTTTTATGAATGCTATTATTTTTTATAAATGATTATTTTGTTTTTGAGTCCCGACGGGAGAAAATAACATGTTGTTGCTATAATTTCGTTATCTTTGAGCACATATCAATTTTTATAAATGTTTTTATTATTTTTAAATGATTATTTTACTTTTAAGTCTCGATGTGGGAAACATTATATGTTGTCGGTATAATTTTATCGTCTTTGACACAGATCAATTTTATAAATGTTTAAGTTATTTATAAATAATTAATTACTTTTGAGTCCCAACAGAATTTTATTATATATTTTACTATTTATATATTTGATTATAAATATCTTTATTATATATTATTTATAGATAATTATTTTACTTTTGATTCTGAACGGGAGGAAACATTACATACTAGCATATATTATTTTGCTTTTGATTCTATATGGAAAAAAGTTGTATGTTGTAAGTATAATCACTTTTTATATTCTGGTTTTGGAGTAAAGTCTCATTTTAGTCCTTGACTATTTTTGCGCGACCCATTTTATTCCCTGACAAAAATTAAGTCCAAAAATAGTCTCTGACATTTTCAAAACAGGGCCACGTTAGTCCCTCCGTCCATTTCCTTCCAAATCCATCAGTTAACGCACTGACGTGTCATGTTAAATGCTGACGTGGCAACGTTAACCCTCTGCATCGCTGTCAAATCACCACCAGCTGTGCTTTTTTTGTCAAAACTCGGATTGGGATGTTTTAGTCCCTGTCAGAAATGAGACATATTAGTCCATCTGCCCCCATTTTTACCAGAACAGTTCTTGTTCTTCTTCTACACTTTCGGTATCCCTAAAAAGGGCATGCATTATACATAAATCCCTTTTATCTGTATGAAGGATATGCTTCAACATGGGAATTTAAGAAGCACATGATGTATATTAGGATTCAAATTGGAGATTCACTTCAAAGAAGGTTGACTTATGGAGTTGGGGGAGAAGACATGGGAGTGGGAGACAAACAAACAACACCGAGATCAACACCTGTTCCAAACTTGTCGATAGAGTGCTTGATAATTGTAACATTCGCATTCTGTATTATTTATGTTTTGTTTCTGATATTCGATGATATTGTGCAAGGACTCTTGCTTCTGTTTCTAATAATCTTTGACATTGTTGTTATTGTTGGAGAAAATCTTCTTGGAAGAAAAGAGTGTAAACAGAAGAAGAAAAGCAAATGAAGAGCAATGTTAAGACTGCCTGTCAGCATCTTCTTTCAAGCTTTAATTGATTTTATCATCCTGTCCTATATTCGCCCTCCCCAAGCAATGTTATTTCTCAAGTTGATTTTCCCAGTTTATGGTGTTCTTGTCTGGAGCGTGGATTTGTGGAGGTCTATGGACGAAAATTTGAAGTGTGTGAAAAGGGATTTAGGTCTAATGCATGCCTTTTTCAGTGATACCGAAAGTGCAGAAGGCCTTAATAAAAGGCAAAAGAAGAAGAGGGGAAAAATTAAATTAGGATTTAGGGAAGAAGAAGAAGATCTGTTCTGGTAAAAATGGGGGGCAGAGGGACTAATATGTCCAATTTTTAACAGGGACTAAAACATCCTAATCCAGTTTTAGACAAAAAAGGACAACTGGTGGTGATCTGGCAGCGATGCAAAGGGTTAATATTGTCACGTCAGCATTTAACGTGACACGTCAGTGCGTTAACTGACGGATTAGGAAGGCGATGGACGGAGGGACTAACGTAACCCTGTTTTGAAAATGTCATGGGCTATTTTTGGACTTAATTTTTGTCAGGGACTAAAATAGGTCGCGCAAAAATTGTCAGGGACTAAAATGAGATTTTACTCCTGTTTTTATGAATGCTATTTTTTTTGTAAATAATTATTTTGCTTTTAAGTCCCGACGGGAGAAAATAACATGGTGTCGCTATAATTTCGTTATCTTTGAGCTCATATCAATTTTTATAAATGTTTTTATTATTTTTAAATGATTATTTTACTTTTAAGTCTCGACGTGGGAAACATTACATGTTGTCGGTATAATTTTATCGTCTTTGACACAAAACAATTTTATAAATGTTTAAGTTATTTATAAATGATTATCTAACTTTTGAGTCCCAACAGAGTTTTGTTATATATTTTACTATTTATATATTTGATTATAAATATCCTTATTATATATTATTTATAGATGATTGTTTTACTTTTGATTCTTAACGGGAGGAAACATTACATACTATCATCTATTATTTCGCTTTTGATTATAGACGGAAAAATATTGTATGTTGTCAGTATAATTACTTTTTATATTCTGTTTTTATAAATGCTATTATTTTTTTGTAAATGATTATTTTGCTTTTGAGTCCCAACGGGAGAAAATAACATGTTGTCGTCATAATTTCGTTATCTTTGAGCACATATCAATTTTTATAAATGTTTTTATTATTTTTAAATGATTATTTTACTTTTAAGTCTCGACAGGGGAAACATTACATGTTGTCGGTATAATTTTATCGTCTTTGACATAAATCAATTTTATAAATGTTTAAGTTATTTATAAATAATTATCTAACTTTTGAGTCCCAACAGAGTTTTATTATATATTTTACTATTTATATATTTGATTATAAATATATTTATTATATATTATTTATAGATGATTATTTTACTTTTTTTTTATAGTCAAATATTAGTTGTTAGTAATTGTTAGTTTCATGAGTTTGAACCTAGGACCTCCAGCTTGCACTCCTTCAACGTCCCTTAGCTCACCAACCGAGCTACCTACTTGAGACGATTATTTTACTTTTGATTTTGTATGGGAGGAAACATTACATACTATTATCTATTATTTTGCTTTTGATTCTAGACGGAAAAATATTATATGTTGTCAGTATAATTACTTTTTATATATTGGTTTTATGAATGTTATTATTTTTTATAAATGATTATTTTGCTTTTGAGTCCCGATGGGAGAAAATAACATGTTATCGTTATAATTTCGTTATCTTTTAGCACATATCAATTTTTATGAATGTTTTTATTATTTTTAAATGATTATTTTACTTTTAAGTCTCGACAGGAGAAATATTATAGGTTGTCGGCATAATTTTATTGTTTTTGACATATCAATTTTGTAAATGTTTAAGTTATTTATAAGTGATTATCTATCTATCTAATAAAAAAAACCCTAACTATGTTTGTTTCTGTTGACAAGTGACTCCAAACACAAGAGGGGGGTGAATTGTGTGTGAACGGTGCTTTCAAAAACTTTTGGAGAAATAAGTGCTAATAATGAGTTGCGAAAATATTAATGTGAAATAGATAAATCACTTGAAGAATAAATTGCAAACGAGTTAAAAATAAAGTAAATAGTAAGATATAAATAACAATAAAATAAAGTCTGTAAATTTAATTGGTGAAAAGTAGAGATAAGGAGTAAAAAGCACACAACAAATTATCCAGGTTCGCCACTTAACACCCCTGCGTGGCCTACGCCCGTCTCCCAAAGCAAACCACTATGGGATTTTCACTAAATCACTAGCTTTTAAATCGAGTTCACTAGAAACCTTTACAACTCTAAACCAGAGCAATACGCTCAAGAGATATCACCTCTCTATGAACACCTTGGGATTCCTACCCAAAAATAAATGATTTTCACAAATAAAATGAGGCGAAAAGATACACTCAATAGTGCAGATATAACAAATTGAAGCTCAAATAATACAACTCAAATTTTGTAGAATAAAAAGACTCTCAGAAAATTGTGCTCAAATAAGTGTGAGTGATGAAAAATATTTGACAGAGTTTTTGGCACAAAAATTAAGCACTGCGTTGTTGTATTTTCGTGTTATAAGAAAGAGCACAGCGTTGTTTATTTATAGACCGACTGAGGAGCGTTTGCCCGTTGAGTTGATTTGTCCGTTGGAAGATTTGACCGTTGCACAGGGATCTGTCCGTTGGAATTTGTCCGTTGCGTTGAAAACACGGAGACGGCTCGGCATACGACCTCTGAAGACAGCTCGGCAGACGACCTCGCCACACAGCTCGACAGACGACCTCGACACAGCTCGGCATATGACCTCTGAACAGCTCGGCAAAAGACCTCGGCACACGACCTCGGCACACAGCTCTGTATACGACCTCCTCATCAGCTCGGTCCTCATAGCTCGGCACGCGACCTCATCAGCACGACACGCGACCTCGGTAAGCGACCTCATCAGCTCGACACGGATCATCAGCTCGGCACGCGACAAGAGCTCATCACGCGACCTCGGTACGCGACCTCATAAGCTTGACACGCGACCTCCTCCTCAGTACGGCATACTACTTCCTCAGAGCTCAACATCCGACTTCCTCCTCAGCTCGACATCCGAATTACTCAGAGCTCGACATACGACTTCCTCAGATCTCGACACGCGACTTAATCCTCAGCTCGACATCCGAGCTCCTCAGCTCGACATCCGACACGAGATATGCATGTCAAAATATTTTGTGCGTGTGTGATTTAATTTTAATTGAGAGCTTTTTATTACTACTTACAAATTGTCTTAATAAAGATAAATAAATACCATGAACCCAAAGACTTGAAAAACTATCATTCTTGATCTGGCGTCTTGGTATTCTTTTCCACTTTTGCGGTTGACTATTTGCAAAGCTCCTTTGTCAATCATCAAAATCATCCTGTCAAGGCATGTATTCACAGACTCCCCCTTTTTGATGATGACAAACATCTCATGGAGGGAATTTAGTAAAATATAATCATGATATGGCAATGAGATATAAGCATGGTTTTTCAATAAAAGATATCAGAGTTTAAGCACAATATTTAGAAAAATTCCCCTCTGATAGGCAATACTTAAAAGATCACTCCCCTGAATCATGCATTCATGTAACTCTCCCCTTTGGCAACATCAAAAGTGGGAAAGACAAATAAAGCAAGGCATATATTCAGGATTAAACAAGCATATTTTGATAGTTACGTGATACCAAGCTTGGTGTGTGACGGATGAGTGGTTGGACATGATTAGCTAGTTGCATAAGACAAATCGTCACCCACTCATTATTCCGTACTTAAAGAAAATGGAAGGGGAAAAGACCTGCATAAACTCGTTAGCACACTCAAACGCCCAAGTTAGAATTTATTCAAAAGAAAATGCAATCACAAAAATACTCAATGCATGATTGGTCTAAAATTCCTAACTTCGGTTCTTATAAAAAGAAGCTTTCTTTAGGCAAAGGTTTAGTAAAAATATCTGCAAGTTGTTTAGATGTTTCCACAAACTCAATCACACAATCTCCTTTTTGAACATGATCTCTAATAAAATGGTGCCTAATTTCTATGTGTTTGGTCCGGGAGTGATAAACCGGGTTTTTCGTGGGGGTTATGGCACTAGTAGTGTCGCGACTTAATTGGAGCAGTTTTGATTAATCCCATAATCATTCAAGCTGTTGTTTCATCCAAATAATTTGTGCACAAATAACCGCCTGCAACGCGTATTCGCTTCAGCAGTGGACAAAGCCACACTGGCTTGTTTCTTACTATGCCATGAAACCAAGGCATTCCCAAGTAAGTGACATGTCCCACTAGTGCTTTTTCGGTCCAATTTGCAACCCGCAAAATCAGAATCCGAGTACCCAATAAGTGTGCAGTCAGCACCTTTGGGGTACCATAAACCCATGGTTTGTGTGCCAGTGAGATATCTCATGATGCGTTTTACCGCTAAGAGATGTGATTCCTTAGGATTTGCTTGAAAACGTGCACACATACAAACACTAGACATAATATCCGGACGACTAGCAGTGAGATAGAGAAGAGATCCTATCATACCTCTATACTTACTTACTTCGACCGACTTACCACCTTCATCTTTGTCAAGATAGCATGATGTGCTCATGGGAGTTGAGATTTCTTTGGCGTTGCTCATTCCAAATCTTTTAAGCAACTCCTTGCAATATTTGGATTGATTTATAAAAATTCCTTCTTTTGTTTGTTTGATTTGAAGACCAAGGAAGTAATTTAGCTCTCCCATCATTGACATTTCAAATTCACTTTGCATGATATCAGAAAATTCCTTACACAAGGATTCATTAGTAGCACCAAATATTATATCATCGACATAAATTTGAACAAGTAAAATGTCATGATTTTTGTGTTTAATGAAAAGAGTGGTATCAACTTTTCCTCTTTCAAAACCTTTTTCAAGTAAATATTTGCTCAACTCTCGTACCAAGCTCTCGGAGCTTGTTTTAAACCATATAAAGCCTTTTTCAATTTGAAAACATGATTTGGAAATTCAAAATTTTCAAAACCGGGAGGTTGATCAACATATACTTCTTCTTGAATAAAGCCATTAAGAAATGCACTTTTAACATCCATTTGAAAAAGTTTGAAATCCATGATGCATGCAAATCCGAGAAGCATGCGAATAGCTTCTAATCTAGCCACGGGTGCATAGGTTTCATCGAAATCTATGCCCTCTTGTTGGTTATAGCCTTTTGCAACAAGTCTAGCTTTATTTCTAACAATGATACCGTTTTCATCAAGCTTATTGCGAAAGACCCATTTGGTCCCAATGACTAGGTGATCTTTAGGCCTAGGGACAAGTTCCCAAACATCATTTCTTTCAAATTGATTTAATTCCTCTTGCATAGCAAAGGTCCAATGCTCATCAAAGATGGCTTCATTGACGTCATTTGGTTCAATTTGAGAGACAAAGGCCATATGATGACATGCATGATTAAGAGAGTTTCGAGTTGTTACCCCTTTTGAGATATCACCTATTATGTTGTCAAGAGAATGGTTCTTTGAGACTCTCCATTCCTTTGGAAGATTTGAGTGAGAGAGTTCTTGAGAGGGTTGAGGCAAGGACTCTTGATCCTCCTTTTGAACTTTTGATTTCTCTTGTTCCTCTAAATAGGTATCTCCAAATACTTCTGCAAGATCATCAACACTTGCTTCTACTGAAGATTTGGGGTTAGATTCATCAAAAGAAACATGCACAGATTCTTCAACAGTCCAAGTTCTTTTATTAAAAATTCGAAAAGCTTTACTAGAAGTGGAATATCCAAGAAATAAACCTTCATCAGCTTTAGCATCAAATTTACCAAGGTTATTCTTACCATTGTTTAGGACAAAACACTTGCATCCGAAAACGTGAAGGTGGGAAATGTTGGGCTTCCTTCCTTTGTAGAGTTCATACGGTGTTTGTTTAAGGATCGGCCTTATAAGAACTCGATTCATCACATAGCAAGCGGTGCTCACGGCGTCGCCCAAAAGTACTTAGGAAGGTTAGTCTCATTGAGCATCGCCCTCGCTAGCTCTTCAAGAGACCGATTTTCCTTTCAACCACTCCATTTTGTTGCGGTGTCCTTGGAGCGAGAAAAGTTGTGATCGATGCCATTTTACGTGCAAAATGCTTCAAATGCTTCATTCTCAAATTCCCCACCATGATCACTTGAATTGAAGCAATGTTAAGTCCCTTCTCATTTTGTATAACCTTTGCAAGTTTTGAAAAGCATTAAAAGCATCATTTTTGTGAGAAATAAATAAAGTCCATGTATAGCGAGAATAGTCATCCACAATAACAAGAGCATAGTAATTGCCACCAAAGCTCATGGTTCTAGAAGGGCCAAATAAATCCATATGTAAAAGTTGTAAAGGCCGATTTGTTGAAACAATATTTTTAGATTTGAAAGAAGCCTTTACTTGTTTTCCTTTTGACATGCATCGCAAAGTTTATCTTTTTCAAAACGAATCTTTGGCAAACCAATTACTAAGTCTTTACGAACCAATTTATTAAGATGATCCATGTGAATATGAGCCATTCTTCTATGCCATAGCCAAGATTCATCTTCTTTACTAATAAGACAACATGCATCATTTGAAGGTATTTTATCTAAATCAAGCATATAGATATTTCCAATTCTAGGTCCAATTACAATAACATTTTCATTTATAGAATCCATGACCATGCATTTTGAAGAATCGAAAACCACTTTGTTTCCTTTATCACAAAGTTGACTAATGCTTAGCAAATTATGCTTCAAACCATCCACATACAAAACATTTTCAATAGTGGGATTAGGACTCTTACCAATAGAACCAATCCCAAGAATTTTACCTTTGTTGTTGTCACCATACCGGACATAACCACTATTCTTAGGTACCAATGAGGAGAACTTGCTTTTGTCTCCTGTCATGTGCTTTGAACAGCCGCTATCAAGATACCAATTTAAGTCCTTGGCTTTCAAGCACATCTACAACAACAAATCATATTTTAACCTTTGGTACCCAAACCATCTTGGGTCCATATGAGTTAGTCTTGGGCAAGGTGCCCTTTGGAATCCACATCTTTTTGCCAACTACATTTTTATTCTTTCTAATATTGCAAATAGAGGCAGTGTGACCATTTCTACCACAGTGAAAGCATTTAATGAAAGGACTACTTGAGGGTTTGTTGTGATTGAAGAGTTTAAAAGATTTTTCATGAATTTTTGGATGATAACCTAAACCACCTTTTCCAAAAGTACCTTTTTGGTTTCCTAACATAATGTTTAGATTATCTCTTCCCATCGTAAATTTTGCAAGAGTGTTATTTAAATCCTTAACCTTATTTTTCAAAACACTACACTCATTGCATTTTAAAACTTCATCCTTTTTATTTTCACAAGATATGGGAGGAGAAGTTTCAATCACAGCAACTTGTTTTTCTTTAAGAATCACTATCTCTTTGTTTAAAATTTCAATTTTTGATTCAAGAGAAGAGATGGTTTTCTTAGAAGAAAGAACAATTTTTCCAAGTTTAACCTTTTCATTATTGAATTCTTCACAAGCAAAGAAGTAATTCATCATAAGTTAAAGAATCAGGATCATAAAAATTTACCTCATCTTCATCATGATTTGCCATTAGACTAAGGTGAGCCTCTTCATTTTCAGATTCATCAGAAGAATCCATATCATTATCATCCCAGGCAATGTAAGCTCTTCTTCCCTTCGAATCCTTTGGTGGTTTCTTTTGAAATTTCTCATTCCTCGTTTGGTTTTGAGGACAATCGGGTTTTATGTGACCTTTCTTTCCACACTTGTAGCAGTAGGATTAAAAGAAGTTGTTTCATCACTTTTCTTTTGAGAGCTTGGGAACTTACCTTTGTTTCTGAGTCTCATGAACCTTTTGAATTTGCGAACCATTAGACTCATGTTTTCCTCATTATTTTCATCTTCAAGGAAATCACATTCGTCATCGTCAGTTTCCTCAATGCTTGCTTTGAGGCGAGCCCTTTCTTTTTCTTATCGCCTTCTTCGCTTTCCATGAGACGATTTAGTTCAATTTCATGTTCTGCAATTTTCCAAACAAAGTAGCCAAGGTCATAGAAGATAAGTCTCTAGATTCAGCTATAGCAGTGACCTTGGGTCACGATTCTGTTAAGACATCTAAGAACTTTGTTAATCAAATCTTCATTCTTGAAGACTTTCCCAAGAGCTCGAGATGGTTTATTATATGGATGAACCTTTTTGCATATCTTGTATGTTTTCACTTGGTTTCATCCTAAATAACTCATACTCATGGGTTAATGTGTTCATTCGAGCCCTCTTGACCTCTGTGAGTACCTTCATGGGTCAATAGAAGGGTGTCCCACATTTCTTTAGCAGCCTTGCAATTTGAGACCCTATAGAACTCATCGTAGCTTAAAGCGTAGTGATGATGTTCTTAGCCTTCAAATTGTATTGGACCTTTTCTTATCATCTTCGGTCAAAGTGATCTTGGTTTGTCTACCATTGCATCATTAATTGATTGAGTGGGGACAAATGGACCATTTTCCACAAAGATCCCAAATATCAAGATCAACACCCTCAAGAAAGATTTGCATTCTATCCTTCCAATAACCATACCCCTCACCATTGAAAAATGGGGGTCTGTTCATGGAAGTTCCCTCGTAATTGTTTGAAGTCATTCTCTTGAGACGGTTAAGTCCTTTATACAAGAGTCTAGCTCTGATGCCACTTGTTGACAAGTGACTCCAAACACAAGAGGGGGGTGAATTGTGTGTGAACTGTAACGACCCGTTTCCGGACCGCTACCGAGCTCAATATACCGAGCTCGAGTTACCGAGCTCAACACACCAAGCTCAAAATAAACCTATATGAGATGTGTTTTTAAAAACAAAACTCTTGTGCCTTTTAAAAATGCGATATATATTTTTTTTTCATATAAAACCAACTCGTGCACATCAGAGTAATTCTGACTTTTTCAAACATGGTGCAACTAAGACACAAGACTTAAATTCAAATAAAACATATATGCATAACATACACATATATATATCAAGAATAATAATGTATACAAATACAGAGTAGCAAATGTGCAAAGAAAATACACCTAAGGTACGACAACTTCAAAAGAGTAATCATACCCTGGGGTACTTCCGGAGACTCCCACGCAGGTTGCTCCAAAAGTAAGACCACGGTCTACCTCAGTAGCAACAAAAACAACATCGCCTAAACTGGTCACGACCTCGAACATAAAAGAAATACAAGAACAGTCCTCGGAAAAACCAACATCCAATAAATAAACAATCACGACGGTAGAGGTCGTCACTCGGTCCTCGTCGACCTCCTCCTCGGCATCGCTTCATCGCCGAGTTCCCGCGCCCTCGACATCGCCTGGGTAACCGTCATGGATTGAAGGCACCACGGAAAGTGGTCAACTTCTCAACAAGTTAAGATAAGCTCGACATAAAAATATAAGCAAACAAAGAAAGTATAACATTCACCGACGTGACTCGACCATCTCACTCTAAACTCGACACAACTCACAATTCCATTTTCTCTCGACTCGACAATTTTCCGGAATGCACACGCTGCATCAGTATGTCGGAAAGTCCAAAAGCCTTGGGATCCTCGCTCTCCCTAGGATACATAACTCAGGTCCCGTAGCGTGGCGACGTCTAGTCAATCTCCAGTAAACAAAAGGGACCTAGCACCCTCGATTATCCGGTCACGGCTCAAAACGTCATACGACTCACCTAGCTCGCCACTCGATGAACAATTAGCCGCATCACGATATTCAAGGAGTTAAACACAAAATATTCAACCGCATGTCAAATAAAAGAGCAAGCTCGACATGAAGAAACGCAATTCAACATGCAATACACACTTCACGACATATATTCAATCACATATTAAATACATGCAAAACTCAATCATATCACAACATTTCATCTCGACACAAATCAGTAATTCGATACACAATAACATAACCACATAGAATATGAAATGCCCTTACATACTATAACAAATATAAATGTGAAGCGCCCTTACCGAACTCCAAGGTAAATCTTTGCCGACAACGACCTCGACACTTGTCTTCAAAGAACTTCGACAACGACTTCTCTTACTCGATCTCGACACGGCTGTCTTCAACGAACTCGACAACGACTTCGACACGCTTCTCGATCGACCTCGACACGCACGATCCTCGCTCGGATTCACGCTGCCGGCGTCCGGATTCGCTTTCCGTACACCTCGATTGAATTCACTCGATCTCTGAATCGGACTTCCTAAAACAAACACAACTCGATCGATCTATGGTTCTAATACATCTAGCTCTCTCTTCCCAAACTCAACCACAACCCGGAAAATATAAAACTCAAGAATCGAAAGATATTTTTCCTCCAACACAAAGTTAGGGATTTCGATCAAATTCATGAAAAGTTATCGATGCTTCAACGGATAGATCGACAACAACAATAATCGAAGCAACGAGCGAAAAACCAGAAAATCGAACGAATCAAAATGGAGGTTTTTACGGCGTTGCCGATGCAGAAAAATCGAGAGAAAGAAATTTTGTTTTACAAGCCCAATTAATCGGTTAAAAAGATAGGTAATATTGTGAAGAAGAAAACCCATCAATTTGATATGATTTGGAAGCATAAACCGATTAAAAATGGAAGAAGATTTAGCGCTAAACAAGAGTACAGATGAAAGAAAATCTGTTCTTCATACCTCAGCGGTGATGGTCGATCAAACGAGATATGGGTCAAGAAGTTGATGATGAACAAAATTGATGAAGAAAGCTTGCGAGAATCTCGATGGAACTCACGGTTTCGTCGTTGAAGATTTTGAAGAAAACAACGAAACACGGCAGAAGGAAGGAAGAAGAAAGAAGAAAAGAGAAATGAGTGAAAGCGATCGTGGTATACATTTGGCGAGATAGGGTAAAACGTAACTCCAGCTATAAGATGCCAATCCCATCAATTATCTACCCGTTAACTCGTTCCTCTCATGATTACCTTCTACTCTGCCGGTCAACGACAAGCGACAATGTAATAATTACAAACAATATAATAATAACGCCGAGTAACGCTCGAAATAATACGAGGTATCATCTCGACACGATGTCGACAAGAGTGCTCGTGCAAACGCACAAAGTTCTAACACGAGTTCGTGAACGCGGTCTCTCGGCCGACTTGCGCCCTCATCACCAGACGCGACTTCATCAACTCGACACCGACCTCCTCACCAAAGACTAGTGTGCGTGGTCCATCACCGACAAAAGATCTCTGCAAACGATCTAGTCACGGGATCTCGACACAAGGTCTTGGTCGAGGTCTCGATACGTCGTCCTAATACGATGTCGATCTCGTCCTCAGGTGTTACAATCTCTCCCTCTAAAAAATTTCGTCCTCGAAATTGCAAATAAGCTTTACCTCGTAAAAGTTCAGGGTCTTGAATCTTCATCTTCTCCTCCAGCCTCCCAAGTCGCATCTCCCGCCTTCTCGATCCCACACAACCTTGACAAGTTGGATCTCTTTGTTCCGCGAATGTTTGGCTTTCCGATCAACGATTCTTGCTGGTAACGCTTCGAAAGATAAGTCGTTCTTCAGTTGAATCACATCCGGTTCGATGATATGAGAAGGGTCGGAAACATACTTCCGCAATTGTGAGACGTGAAAGACGTCGTGGATGTTCGACAAGAATGGTGGCAATGCACCGATATGCCCTTTGGACCAATACGACGAAGAATCGGTAAGGTCCAATGAATTTAGGGTAAGTTTCTTGGATTTGATCGCCGACCAACTCCAGTGGGGGTGACTCTAAGAAATACATGTCCTCCTTCCTCGAACTCGAGTGGTCGACGTCGTTGATCCGCATAACTCTTACGTCGACTTTGAGATGTTCGCATCCGATCTCGATCAAACGGATCTTCTCGGTAGTCCGCTGGATCATATCTGGTCCTACGACACCGCTCGCCCCCTGGTACCAACAAAGAGGCGTCGACATTTCCGCCCATACGGCGCTTCAAAGGTGCCATCCCAATACTCGCATGGAAGCCGTTGTTGTATGTGAACTCCACCAATGGTAAGACGTCGTCCCAACTTCCTCGGTGATCTAACGCATAAGCTCGTAACAAATCTTCAAGCGATTGGATCGTTCTCTCTCGTCCGTCGATCTGTGGATGATATGCCGAGCTAAGCACGAGCTTCGGTTCCCATCGCTCCTTGCAATTCCCTCCAAAAATGAGACGTGAACTTCGGATCTCGGTCCGACACGATCGAAGAGGGTATTCCATGAAGTCGTACTATCTCCGCGATGTAGATCTCGGTCGCTTTTCCACGTTGTATGTCGACCTCACCGGCAAGAATGAGCGATTTGGTCAATCGGTCAACGATCACCCAAATCGAATCATTCTTCTTCGCGTCTTCGCAAACCTACAACGAAGTCCATGGAAATATCGTCCCATTTCCATACCGCACGTCAGCGATTGTAGCATTCTGCAGTCGTTGGTGCTCCACCTTCGCTTCGACACGCCAAACATGAAGCTACGTGCTCGGCCACTTGCTTCTTCATTCCGACCACCAAAAATGCTTCTTCAAGTCTTGATACATCTTCGTAACTCTGGATGAATACTAAAGTTGCTCTTGCGCGCCGCCGAGAATCAACTTCCTCACTCGGATACGTTAGGCACGCACACTCGGCCATTGCACCTCAAGATGTCGTCCGCTCCGACCAAATTCGTCGCCTTCCTTGCGCTTATCAATCAATCTTCTCTTGCGAAGCTCGTCATGAACTTGCTGGTCTCGGATCTCGCCCAACAATCTGTTAGAAATGGTAAGCATACCAAATCTCGGCTTCCTGGTGAAACTTCGACACTAACTTCAAATCTCGGAACTTCTCGAGCATCTCCAACTCCTTGATCATCATTACCGAGGTTAAAACGCTTTTCCCGCTCAACGCATGCGCTACTACGTTAGCCTTACCAGGATGGTATTCCAACGTAAAGTCGTAGTCCTTGAGAAATTACGGCCCATCTACGTTGACGCATGTTGAGCTCCTTACGGTCGAACAGTACTTCAAGCTCTTGTGATCGCCGAAAGCGATAAGAGTGCTCCGTAAAGGTAGTGCCTCCATATCTTCGGCCAAGAAACCATCGCCGCTAGCTCCAAGTCGTGAGTAGGATAGTTCCTCTCGTGAATCTTAAGTCGTCTTGAAGCATACGCGACCACCTTCCGATGTTGCATCAAAGACGCATCCCAATCCTTGGTGTGACGCATCACAATACACCTCGAAAGGCTCTTCGGGTTGAGGCAAAATCAAAGACAGCGCTGCCGTCAAAAGCTCCTTGGCCGTTGAAAATCGGCTTCACACTCCTGGCCCAAGCAAAGGTTGATCCTTCCTCGTCAATCGTAAAGAGGCGCGACAATCTTCGAGAAACTTTCAATGAATCTTGGTAATATCCTCGCTAAGCCGACAAAACTCCCGATCTCTAGAACCGTCTTCTACTGTTCCCATGCTATCACCGCCTCAATCTTAGTTGGATCCACGGTATCCCTTCTCCTGGAAATCACGTGACCAAGAAAATTCACCTCTTCAAGCCAAAATTCACACTTGACAGATTGGCATAGAGTTGCTTATCTCGTAATATCCGTAGTACTCGACATAGGTGTTCTGCGTGCTCTTCTCGGTTCCTCGAGTAAATCAATATGTCGTCGATGAACACTACAACGAACTGATCCAAAAACGAATGAAAAATCCTGTTCATGTAGTCCATAAACACAGCTGGCGCATTCGTCACTCCAAACGGCATCACCAAGTACTCGTAGTGACCGTATCTAGTCCTGAAAGCTGTTTTGGCAACATCTTCCTCCTTCACGCGAATCTGATGGTAGCCCGACTTCAAGTCTATCTTGGAAAAGATCGCCGCTCCACGAAGTTGGTCCATCAAATCGTCAATACGTGGTAACGGATAACGGTTCTTCACGGTAACCTTGTTGAGTTCGCGATAGTCCACGCACAGCCTTGATCGTCCATCCTTCTTCTTAACCAATAACATTGGAGCTCCCCACGGTGACACGCTCGGTCGTATGAATTGCTTCGACTCCAAGTGTTCGATCTGGGACTTCAACTCTTTCATCTCGGCAGGAGACATCCTGTACGGCGCTTTGGAAATCGGTCCTGTTCCTGGAATCAGGTCGATGGAGAACTCGACCTCTCGTACTGGTGGTAATCCTGGCACGTCTTCGGGAAAAACGTCCTCAAAATCACACACCACTGGAACATTCTTCACGTCGATCTGCTGGAAAACTTCCGAACTAGCGAGATACATGTATTCCCTAGTTCCTTCTTTCAAAGAAACTCCAATACGCTCACAGAAAGATAATTGGAGACTCCAAGGTCCTGAAAATTACAGCTTTTACGGGCACAAATTAAAAGGACATGGTGGTGTGACAACCAATCCATCCCGAGGATAACATCTAAACCCTTAAGAGGCAAACAAACCAAATTGACCACAAACTTTCTATTCGAATAATCACTACACAATTAAGACATGCGGTGTTTGTGACTAAGGTTTTAGCACCGGGTTGTAACTACTAATTTAAACGGTAAAGCGCCTACAATAAGCTCAAAAGGTTCACACAATCGAAGAAATGAAGGAATGGGTTGCACGAATCAAAAAGAACGGATAAGGATTTACCCTCGATCTCACATTCACCTTGGATAAGATCATCACCGACCGCTTCCTCGCCACTCATGCGTAAAAACTCGCCTTTAGCCACTTGACGCTTCCTTTGGCCTTTGCCGCAAGCATAGTCGGTTCGACTTTAGGTGTAGGACAATCCTTAGCACAATGCCGTCGTTTCTTGCAATTGAAACACACCTCCTCCCTCTGAGTACAATTACTCGCGTAATGTCCCGGCTTTCCACATCGGTAGCAAATCACCTCGACACCGGTCTGCCCTCCACTCCTCGGTACTTGGGTCATCGGACGATACTGTCCCCTGTTGTTGTTCCCGAGGTCGGTCAGAAGGTCTCTTCTGCGGTAGTTTCCCTTTACGTGCAAATCTACGCCCGCACTCGGGGTCTCACCGGTCCGCCCACAGCCTTCTTCTTGTGGCTCCTCACTCCTTCTACCTCGACACATCGGTCAATCACTCTTGAGATTTCGGATCCTCAACGACACCATCGACTTACGAATGTCGAAACTCTATCCCCGTTGGAATCTCTCTCTTAACCATCTCTGGTCAACTCGGTCACGAAATGGACTGAAATACCTCGCCAACGATTCAAACTTGGCCGCATACTCGGACACCGTCGAGTTGCCTTCTTTGCCGATTGAAGAAATTCGCTCCTTCTCTACTCGTGCAAGATCCGGGAAGTACTTGTCCAAGAACCTTTCACGAAAAAGCTCCCAGTGTCATCTCGCGATGTTACGCTATAAACGCTTGCTTCACTCCTCTCCACCAATACTCTGCGTCTCCTAGCAATAAGTAGGTGGCATAGTCGACCTTCACGTTGTCCCGCAATGAAGTGCCTCAAAGATCTTCTCGATCTCTTGCATCCAAAGATCGCCTTTATCCGGATTTGGCTCACCGTAGAACTTCGGTGGATCATGCTTCCTAAAGTCGGCCAATCCTCTTGCTTCAAAGATTACGCTCGTTCTTTGTTCTTTGCAAGTTCGCTGAGTTAACGCCGCCGTCTGTTGAGCCATCGCGTTAGCTGTTGAGTTCTTGGTGATTGTTGAGCCATGGCTGCCGCCATCTCGGCCATAGCTTGAATAGCTCGTTCCATGTCGACGTTCTCGGTTGCGGATGTCGATTCCTACGAGGTGGCATTAGATTCCACAAAGTTCAAAACCCCGTCGAATCTCACAACAAGGATGTGTTAAAACACACCGCTTCAATCAAGAAACAGTTCAAACAATTTCTCAAGCAATAAGTGCTTCACTTAATCAAACAAAGAATCAACACAAAACAACTAGGTACCCAACACATAACCCGACACGTGACCACCCAAATCCTATGCACAAATTTCGGTCCGAATCAAGCCTCGATACCAAAGTCAGAACGACTGCTGCTCGACCGCTACCGAAGCTCAATATACCGAGGCTCGAGTTACCGAGCTCAACACACCAAGCTCAAAATAAACCTATATGAGATGTGTTTTAAAAACAAAACTCTTGTGCCTTTTAAAAATGCGATATATATTTTTTTCATATAAAACCAACTCGTGCACATCAGAGTAATTACAGCTTTTCGAAACATGGTGCAACTAAGACACAAGACTTAAATTCAAATAAAACATATATGCATAACATACACATATATATATCACCCGAATAATAATGTATACAAATACAGAGTAGCAAATGTGCAAAGAAAATACACCTAAGGTACGACAACTTCAAAAGAGTAATCATACCCTGGGGGTACTTCCGGCAGACTCCCACGCAGGGGGCTGCTCCAAAAGTAAGACCACCAGTCTACCCTCAGAGCAACAAAAACAACATCGCCTAAACTGGTCACGACCCCGACCATAAAAGAAATACGAGAACAGTCCTCAGAAAAACCAACATCCAATAAATAAACAATCACGACAGGTAGAGGTCGTCACTCGGGTCCTCGTCGACCCCCTCCTCGGCATCGTCTTCATCGCCGAGTTCCTCGCCCTCGACATCGCTGGGTAACAGTCATGGATTGAAGGCACCACGGAAAGTGGTCAACTTCTCAACAAGTTAAGATAAGCTCGACATAAAAATATAAGCAAACAAAGAAAGTATAACATTCACCGACGTGACTCGACCATCTCACTCTAAACTCGACACAACTCACAATTCCATTTTCTCTCGACTGACAATTTTCCGGAATGCACACGCTGCATCAGTATGTCGGAAAGTCCAGCCAAGCCTTGGGATCCTCGCTCTCCCTAGGGCCAATAACTCAGTCCCGTGAGCGTGGCGACGTCTAGTCAATCTCCCGTAAACAAAAGGGGACCTAGCACCCTCGCTTATCCGGTCACGGCTCAAAACGTCATACGACTCACCTAGCTCGCTCACTCGATGAACAATTCGCCAGATACGATATTCAAGGAGTTAAACACAAAATATTCAACCGCATGTCAAATAAAAGAGCAAGCTCGACATGAAGAAACGCAATTCAACATGCAATACACACTTCACGACATATATTCAATCACATATTAAATACATGCAAAACTCAATCATATCACAACATTTCATCTCGACACAAATCAGTAATTCGATACACAATAACATAACCACATAGAATATGAAATGCCCTTACATACTATAACAAATATAAATGTGAAGCGCCCTTACCGAACTCCAAGTTAAATGCTGCTCGACAACGACCTCGACACAGCTGTCTTCAAAGAACTCGACAACGACTTCTCTTACTCGATCTCGACATTTGTCTTCAACGAACTTCGACAACGACTTCGATCGACGCTTCTCGGTCGACCTCGACACGTCTGATCCTCGTTACGGATTCTGCTCGCCGCGTCCTTGGATTCGCTTTCCGTACACCTCGATTCGAATTCACTCGATCTCGGAATCGGACTTCCTAAAACAAACACAACTCGGATCGATCTATGGTTCTAATACATCTAGCTCTCTTCCCAAACTCAACCACAACAGTAAAATATAAAACTCAAGAACTGAAAGATATTTTTCCTCCAACACAAAGTTAGGGATTTCGATCGAATTCATGAAAAGTTATCTGATGCTTCAACAGATAGATCGACAACAACAATAATCGTAAGCAACGAACTAAAAACCGTAAATCGAACGAATCAAAAATGGAGGTTTTCTGGCGTTGCCGATGCGAAAAATCGAGAAAGAAATTTTGTTTTAGAAGCCCAATTAATAGGTTAGAAAGATAGTTAATATTATGAAAAAGAACACACATCAATTTGATATGATTTGGAAGCATAAGCGATTAAAAATGGAAGAAGATTTAGCGCTAAACAAAGAGTACAGATGAAAGAAAATCTGTTCTTCATACCTCAACGGTGATGGTCGATCAAACGAGATATGGGTCAAGAAGTTGATGATGAACAAAATTGATGAAGAAAGCTTGTGCAGAATCTCGATGGAACTCACGGTTTCGTCGTTGAAGATTTTGAAGAAAACAACGAAACACAGCAGAAGGAAGGAAGAAGAAAGAAGAAAAGAGAAATGAGTGAAACGGTCGTGGTATACAGCTGGCGAGATAGGGGTAAAAACGTAACTCCAGCTATAAGATGCCAATCCCATCAATTATCTACCCGTTAACTCGTTCCTCTCATGATTACCTTCTACTCTGTCGGTCAACGACAAGCCGACAATGTAATAATTACAAACAATATAATAATAACGCTGAGTAACGTTCGAAATAATACGAGGTATCATCTCGACACGATGTCGACAAGAGTGCTCGTGCAAACGTACAAAGTTCTAACACGAGTTCGTGAACGCGGTCTCCTCAGCTCGACTTGCGTCCTCATCAGCTCGGTACGCGACTTCATCAACTCGACACCCGACCTCCTCAGCTCAGCAGCTAGTGTACGTGGTCCATCAGCTCGACAAAAGATCTCGGCAAACGATCTAGTCACGGGATCTCGACACAAGGTCTTGGTCGAGGTCTCGATACGTCGTCCTAATACGATGTCGATCTCGTCCTCAGGTGTTACATGAACGGTGCTTTCAAAAACTTTTGGAGAAATAAGTGCTAATAATGAGTTGCGAAAATATTAATGTGAAATAGATAAATCACTTGAAGAATAAATTGCAAACGAGTTAAAAATAAAGTAAATAGTAAGATATAAATAACAATAAAATAAAGTACAGAAATTTAATTGACTGAAAAGTAGAGAGATAAGGAGTAAAAAAGCACACAACAAATTATCCAGGTTCGGCCACTTAACACCCCTGTGGCCTACGTCCTGTCCCCAAAGCAAACCACTATGGGATTTTCACTAAATCACTAGCTTTTAAATCAGGTTCAGCTAGAAACCTTTACAACTCTAAACCAGAGCAATACGTTCAAGAGATATCACCTCTCTATGAACACCTTGGGATTCCTACCCAAAAATAAATGATTTTCACAAATAAAATGAGACGAAAAAGATACACTCAATAGTGCAGATATAACAAATTGAAGCTCAAATAATACAACTCAAATTTTGTAGAATAAAAGGCTCTCAGAAAATTGTGCTCAAATAAGTGTGAGTGATGAAAAATATTTGTGAGTTTTTGGCACAAAAATTAAGCAACTGCGTTGTTGTATTTTCGTGTTTAAGAAAGAGCACGCGTTGTTTATTTATAGACCGATCGAGGAGCGTTTGCTTGAGTTGATTGGTCCGTTGGTAGATTTGTCCGTTGCACAGGGATCTGTCCGTTGGAATTTGTCCGTTGCGTTGAAAACACGGAGACGGCTCGGCATACGACCTCTGAAGACAGCTCGGCAGACGACCTCGCCACACAGCTCGACAGACGACCTCGACACAGCTCGGCATATGACCTCTGAACAGCTCGCAAAAGACCTCGGCACACGACCTCGGCACACAGCTCTGTATACGACCTCCTCATCAGCTCGGTCCTCATAGCTCGGCACGCGACCTCATCAGCACGACACGCGACCTCGGTAAGCGACCTCATCAGCTCGACACGGATCATCAGCTCGGCACGCGACAAGAGCTCATCACGCGACCTCGGTACGCGACCTCATAAGCTTGACACGCGACCTCCTCCTCAGTACGGCATACTACTTCCTCAGAGCTCAACATCCGACTTCCTCCTCAGCTCGACATCCGAATTACTCAGAGCTCGACATACGACTTCCTCAGATCTCGACACGCGACTTAATCCTCAGCTCGACATCCGAGCTCCTCAGCTCGACATCCGACACGAGATATGCATGTCAAAATATTTTGTGCGTGTGTGATTTAATTTTAATTGAGAGCTTTTTATTACTACTTACAAATTGTCTTAATAAAGATAAATAAATACCCAGAACCCAAAGACTTGAGAAACAATCATTCTTGATACGCGTCTTGGTATTCTTTTCCACTTTTTGCACGGTTGACTATTTGCAAAGCTCCCTTTTGTCAATCATCAAAATCATCCTGTCAAGGCATGTATTCACAGTTTCATCTTAGCCATATATGATGTACAAGTCACACAATTACATAAATAATATTATTTAATACAAATTTAATATTTCTTTTACTTTTACCGTAAAATTAATTAATTTTTAATATATTGAATAAAAATATCATTTGCTATAAATAATCAACGTTTTAAAATATTAAAATATTAAGCGTAACAAAGGGCCATGTGCGAATGCAAGGGTGTCGTAATAGGTACGGATAAAAGAGATATTTAGAGAGGCAGACGTTGACGTGCGAGAAGCCCGTGGCAAAGCGTTTCCGGCGTTCCGTCGCACGCAACTGTCACACGCTTCGTTGCTATATGTATGTATGCATATGACCAACACTGTTTTGCACCTCCATGCTGTTGCTCCCCTTTCTAATTCTGGTGATTAACTTACTGATTCTCTCCCCGATTCCTTCTTTTCTCTTTCCACGTCCTCAATTTATTTTATTTTATTTATTTAGTTATTGTGTTTGCTGAGTGCTTGGTCCTTCTCTTATGATCTTGACGTTCTGCAATTTGGATTTGAATTTCGCCAACTGTTTGCATAGATTTCTCAGCTTGTTTCCCAATTTTGACGGTCTAGTCACGATCTCAAAATGATTTGTAACTACTTTTGTTCTTTTTCTATTGGAGAAAAACTAGAAGAGCTAAGCTTAGTTAATTGCTCCAGAAACATGGGAAATTAAAAAAACTTGAAACCTTGGTCAAAGTTGGGAACTAAGTTTGTTGCTACATTCGGTGGCATTCTTTGTTGCGAGGGAAACCACGGGTATTTAATTCATCATAATCACATAATTTGTTGCTTTCTGTATGTACCATTGAGGTGGAAAATGTAAATTTTGTTCGTATGTTTAAATGTTAAGTAAGATGTAATTATGTTAAGTTAGCTTCGTTTATGCCTGTTACATTTAATTTTGCACCTCTGATGGATCCTTTGTGAATATTCATCCTTCTTTATTATTTGGCAATCATAGGTTTGATCAATGGCACTTTGTAGAACTGGGCCAAACCCGATTCCGGAGAGTAATGGCTTAGCTTATTCTGCTAGAAATTTGTCGACAAGACTTGTTTTACCTGTTCCCCTGCGTTTCACTGGACAATTATCTAGTTCAGGCAGGAGAAAGCACAGGGGAGGATGCAGCTCATCACTGAGGAGAGCTGCGTCTGCATCTTCTATGGAGTCACATGAGGATGCTCCAAGTGCTTTTTCGGTTTGCCTGGAGGAGGAACCTGATCATGTTATAAGGTTCAAAATGTCAGACTTTAAGGTTTTAGATCGTGTTAGCATTGGCCTTGGTGGGCGGGTATGAAATCTAAAATGAATTTACTATGTGTCACGACTGGATTAATTTTTTTAATGATGGTCTAATTGATTAAGTCTTGCTATAGGCGGATGAGGTAGTTTTTGAAGGCAAGGTGAAGGATAGTGGTAGGTAAGTTAATTCTTTGTTTGGTTCTGGTTGTATGATTAGTTTTTATCACAATATCTATATCTACTAATTTTATTTTTTTCCCTTTGCAGCCCTTTGTATAACACAAAAGTTGTGCTTCGTCAGTTTTCTAGTGCCCAAGCTCAGCGTCGAGGCAAACGAGCAATAGAGGTAAGTTGATCTTGTAGTATCACAGTTAAAATTGTTTATATCCCATCACAATTTTTACTTGGTTCCTTTTAGGTATTGAAGAAGCTGGTTCGCCGTAAACTTTTGTATCATTCTTACTCAATGCAAGTTCATGGCTTTATTTCTTTGCCAGCAAGTGGTGGTAGTGGTTCATTTATCCTAGTCCACGGGGTAGGTTTTAATCTTTGTTAGATTTATTCTTTTAATTCCTTCATATATGATTGGTTATTTCTTGCTGTAATGCTTTCTCAATTTGAGTCTTTCTACCCCTTTATAACAGAAAAAAAATGAATGTTCTTTTTGGTTAAATGATTTTTCCTTACAGTATCATGGTAGTTTTTCTTTGAGGCACTGGCTTCAGCAGTCAGATTGGCTTCCAACTTTAGAGGCCACTCTTGCACTCGACGAAGAGTCTGTTAGGAAGGTAGGAGAAGACACAACTGGAGGTCCTGCGGTTTCTAGGCAATTGCGACTTATTAGAATATTGATGAGGGATCTTCTAATCGGGGTATTTTTTTTTTTTTTTTTTTAGGAATTCTAACCTTAATCTTTTCTTCTATGGACAGAGCTTTTATTTACAAGTGCTTAAATATTCTGTACAGCAATACGAGGAATGATATTTTCTTCTATGGTTTTTTACTTTAGGTAAATTACCTGCATAGCCATGGTCTTGCCCATACAGAGTTGAGGCTGGAAAATGTACATATAAGCCCAATTGACAGACATATCAAAGTAAGCATTGCTATTTGCTATTCTCTTATAAATCAGAATCACGTCTTCTCTTCATTCATTTTTCTGTCTTTTCTGTGGTTTACCTTTTTTGTTTGGCTGATCCCAGATAAGGTTTTGTACATCACTTATGCTGTAAACTCACAGAATGTCACAAAACAAACCTAGAATTTTGTTTTTGTTGCTAGTTTGAAAATTATTGTTGTTCCAGATAATAGGAAATGATATAGGGCCCACATGTTTAAGAATTAAAAAAGTGATTTTCAGATAATATAATCTAGATATTATACTGATGGTTTGGGTTAGCCACTTCTATGCTGAAGTAGAAAACTAGATTAGAAATGCAACAGAATGTAGGAAAGGAAAGATAACAGATAGGATATACAATACAGGCTTCTGGGTGGTAATTTCCAGAGGGCTGATAATTCTTGGCTCTGAGGATGCAATCCAAGTTACTGGATATCAATAATTGGAGTTTCTTGATGTATGATCTGGTCAACCTTTCCTCTCATGCTTGGTTTGACCTAAAGTGTTTACTTAACAGGTAGGTATACTGGGAAATGCTGCTGACTTTTATGAGGATGGTTCAGATAGTGGCTCTGTGGACAACATTGACAGGCGACAGATGATGATTGCATTTGACATGAGGTATGGTATGGTAACTTGTCAGTGAAGTATGTGTACAACTATATATCTTTTGATACCTGATTATCTGTGTTGCAAAGATGCGTGGGTTTCATAATGGCAAAAATGGTAATGCGGGAACTGATGGATCCTTTGATCTTTGCAAAGTTCAAATCGTTCCTCACAAAGGTACGAGAAGCTAATTTTTTATTTAATTTATCCCCTTGACTATTTCAAAAGTCAATTTTTTAAAGGAAAAGAAAGAAACTACTTGACCCAAATGATTTTTAGACTGTGAAGGAAGTGCCCAAGAATGGCTTCATGTCTCTAATATGCCCCCTCATGCAAACTAATACCTAAATTATTTTCCCCCTTTTCTGGAAACTGTTCATTTATGTGTATTCATTGATAGTAGGACATATACTGTTATCATGAAAACTTGAAGATTGTGAAGTTGTTGAAATAAATGGTCATTTGAGGGGAAAAAAAAATTGATGGTTAAATGACCATGATCCTTGGTAGTTTACTTGGGAAACATTATTTGTAGGTCTGCTGTAAGGAGACACTTATCCTCAAATTAGCTTTTGTTACATATCTGGTCTTACCATAATAAGATATTAAGCGACATTTACTGATAATCATCTGTTTACTCTAAATCAATATAGAAGTATTTTACCAGACTCTTTTAGTTCCTTTCTTTTCTCAAATATTTTCATCTGTACACATCTACTTTCTGTCACCTTGTTTAGCCTTTAGATATAGAGGAAGAAAAATGAATATTCAGAATAATAACATATTGATATGACGTGGAGAATATTTTGGCTAATATTACATAAATGACTTATTTATACTATCACTAGACTCCTAATCCAAATTAAATAAGGAAACAAATCATGATATATAAGGAAATATGGAAATTGATCCTAAAAGATCATCTAAGTTACCCTAAATTACTCTAACATACAATTAAGATATAATAAGATATTTTTATATTCTAACGAAGATGTAGACAGATGTTCTTCAAATGTTTCTACCTATTCTTTAACTACAAAAACACAAATTATGGTGAAATAGATGATAAAGGGTCCTACAATGATGTGAACTTTCTAATGTTAGTTCTTGCTACATTAAACTACAGGGGAACGATCCTTCATGTTTGCGACAGCTTATGTTGGAAATCCTTGGTAGAAGTTCTCCATATGGAAATCCTGGCTTACAAGTAAGCATATGCTTCTTCAGTGAAAGTTGCTTATGCTTAGTGAGTTCCATTCTTGTTTTCAAGTCTTTTGATGCATTTTTAATATTATTTTTTTGCAGATACTTGATAGGAATTGGGGTGCTGGTTGGCACCTTTTATCTTTATTGCTTGCAACCAAGCCATCTCAGAGGATAAGGTATGCTTTGAAGCAATATCTATTTGAAATGTGAATAATTTGTATATCATTGCTCCTACCTTGGGTTATGATCAATTATACCTTACGGATGTGTCTAGATTTGAAGAAAAGAAAAATTGTAGGGCAATGAAGAAATTTCAGATATAAAAAAAAATCATAAAGACAAGTGTTCAAGTTGATTTGGTATTTCAGGAGGCTTGATCTTTTGGCAACATGTAGCTAGTTTCTCAGACAATTGTGAGAAAACACAAATAGCATTTGATTAGAGATAGCAGTTTGATTTGCCCAAGTTTGAAAATCCTACTGGTGTTAACCATGTGAACTGTTATACAGTTGTTTGGATGCTCTAAGACACCCATTCCTTTGTGGGCCAAGATGGCGAGTAGTCCCATCTATGGATATTATCAGATGGGGTTTGGGTTGTACTGCAATGCGTATAAGTGAGGAGTACATTTATGGTCAGCCTCAGGTATTCTTCCAAGGATGGCCCCTTATATGCAATGTTTTCCTTTGTTACTTTTTGAGTATCTTGTGCTTGTATAAGATTTTTATTTTTATATTTGTTGGTGTCTGATGTCCTCAACTTTTTCCTTACTGAAGTTTCATCTGTATATTGTCCTTAATATCTCAATGTAATCATGTAACTTAAAAGCAAATTACATTATTAAATGCAGTAGATACGTGATAGAGTTCAACTAATGGGTGTTTTCTATGTTTTAGCGTAGTAGGCTTGCCCACTTCATTGACTTAATGGAGATGTTGAATCCTCATCCAAAGCCAAAGGTAAATCGTGATTAAATACTTTCTTGTATATTTTCCCCGTATTGTTGCTACTACAATGATTTTCTTTGAAATAGTTCCATTTCTTCCATCATTAATAAAATATACTTAATGCCCAAGAGCCTTTGCCATTTTGCCTGCTCATTAACTTACCACCCCCTCCCACATCTGGTTATAGACCTCGTCTATAATAAAAGTAAATGCAATCAATAAAATACTTAATAGCAGTAAGAAAATTTAACCTTTTGGAATTGCCAAATACTTAGTCTTATTGATTGGAGGGATGAAAACATGATCACAAAAACCTGCTATACTTCCGTTTAGAAAAAAGAAGAAAATTTTAATGCTAATGATTATGCAAACTTATGTGTAATTCATGTGTGCAGAACTGGCTGGAGCTGCTTCCAGGCAAATGGCGTCTATTGTACTGCACCGGGAAGCATGTGGGGCTGACCCTTCGCCAACCTCCTATCCGTGTACTCGTTGGAGATGTGCATTTAACTGTGAGAAGAGCATCAAAGTTGAAGGCCAATCTTTCTTTTGTCACCGACATTGGATTCTCTGTCATGATTGGTCAGGACTGGCCTCATGACAAAGCTGGTAAAAGAGGAAGATTGCAGGTGAATTCTTCATTTACACTAAGAGCTGGGAGGCGGTTGTATCTGAAGCAAGACAATACCACAGAGAAGCTCTCCTTTGGCCCTTTTGGCAATGAGAAGGCTATAGCTCAGAAATTTACCAGCAAGAAATGGAGGAAAATAGTTCCGTTTAAGGAGTTTCCATCAAGTCTCCCTGCTGCCAAGCTTGCATCAAATGATATTGATGTGACAATGGATCTTGATGATCCATTAAATCGAAAAATTGATACTGCAAAAAATGTTCTTCAAGAACTAAGAACACAAATTCCCCCTGAAATATTTGATTTGTCAAAGATTGTGTGTGGAACTTATGTGGACTCAAGGCTGCTTGTCCTTCGAGGGGTTAATGGATCAGCTCTCCTATTTACAAGGTCTTTTGTGGATGGGAACAGTTCTAGTTAATTGTTATTGTAGCAGATACACAAATTATTGTTTGCATGTACATTTTTCCTCATTCCCTGTTGTATATATTTGCGATTGATCGTTAAATGTAAAAATTGTAGTATATTTCCGGAGTAGTTTTGTTGTCGACTTGTCGGTAAGGAATCCGTTTCCAGAATAAGGGGAACTCTGTAAGTTATTTCTATAAACTATTTTAGGAGTTTATGAAAAGAAAAAAAAAACTTACGAAAATAAGTTGAAAATAATTTAGGAAACTATTTTTAGGAGCTCTTCTAAATATAAATTCAAACAAACTCTTCAACTCTTTAATGTTAAATAGTAGAAAGAATTTTGTACAAAACAAACTAATGACGATGTGGAGGTTTTGGATAGATTTATTTTGATTTGCATTGCACCCAAATTAAACGATGACGAAAAACGAAAATCAATAATATATACATTTAAAAATAAGTTCATTGAATTATCTGCCAAATGTCTTATTATAATGAAATTAACAATTAATGACCTTCCAAATAGACCAACCTATCAGCAAAAAATGTCCACACGGATGACACTATGACAGCCCATGATGACATGTTAGCACCACATCATTTCCTAATTTTTTTAATAAACAATAAAATTAAGAAAAACTAATAAAGGAATGTATTTATTAGTCAAATTCTGGCCATTCAATGGACAGAAATATAGTAACCGTAACAAGGCTAATATCCAGACCAAATACATCCAAGAATAGTGATCCAAATCAGTTTTAAAAATTAAAATAGGAATGTATTAATTATGAAATTATTTAATTCCGTAACTGTCAAATAAAATAGGAATGTATTTAATTATATAATTTTTGTCTTTGATTCTCAAATGTCACCCCTTTCTTTCTCTCTCGCTTTGTGATATGCAGTCGCTACATTCGCTTTTTCGAAAGAGTCTCCACCACCGTCTCGCCTCTCCGGTCACGGAAGTCAACAGAGGTCGTCTCCAAACGTGGCGGAGATCTACAACTTTATCTTTGAGGTTGTTCGTCTCTCCCGTGGCTACCACCGCCGCATCTGTCATCAACAAGGCCAAGGAGAACGACGTTGTTATCGTTCGATTTGACCTCTAAGGTTCTGATCTTTGAATGCTTTCCTTTCGATTGAGACTATTCAAGGGGTTTTTTTTCTGGATGAATTGACTGTGGATTGATTTACTGGTCCCTTTGTTTTTTTTCCAAGGACAATACCCAAATATAGGTTTGTTCATCTAATAAAGGTTTGGTTCACACAATTTCATTCTCCATTAACTTTCACTGGTTGATATTCTTCGGCCCCATTTATTTTTGATTCCTTTACATCTTTTTTGTCACAATTGCTCGATACACATTGAAAATGGATGTAGAAATCTTCTCTCACTTGAAGCAGCAAATGGGGTTAGTTTCTAAATCCGAGGTTAGTGTTGTGTTTTTTACCTATCTTATTTATAGAATCTGAAATTGGAAGAGGAGGTAAACACACAAAAAATCTTATTTGCAGCAACTTACCGTTTTACACGGGGTTTTATGGCCTTTTTTAATTTGAATTTTTTTTTGTAAGACAACATGTTTGCGGGCCTATATAGAGGCTTTTCTACCTATTGTAGCTAAGTTGCTTTCTTCTGGGTGTGAAATAGCGTGTAATGTTTTATTGTCCTCTTTAGGGGACCTTATGCTTTTTTCTCATTTGGTCTAAAGAAGGACTATAATAAACAACATTTGATTTGACATCTGACACTGCATTTGTTTAGTTTTGCTTGATATTAAACATGTCAAGATAATTTTGTGTTCTAATTACATACAGGACAATTGGAAAATCAGGTGGCAAGGAATTGATAGCCATCATCTCAGCCTCAGGGAGCATTAGTGGAGTTCAGGCTTATGAGTCAATTAAGCGTGTCTAGCTCAGGCATCGTTGCATAAAACTTCGTTGAGAACATTTGCAGTTTTAAGAGGTACGCTTGATCTTATCAGTTTCCCGTTTAAGTTGTTGTCTTTGAGAAAATGCTCCTAGGAAATGGATTTGATTCTTAGGGAGCATTAGTGGAGTAAAGGCTTACGAGTCAATTAAGAAGTTGTTGTCTTTTAGAAAATGCACATAGGAAAGAGTAATTGAGATGTATTTTGTATGAATGGAATGTAATATTACTATGGATAAGGAGGGTATATCTCATTAAATAGCTTCAAAGGATCACCAGACATGTGATTTACTACCGGTGAGCCTTAGTACTTACGGTGTTTTGCTAATTATGTTGATACTGCACCATTTTATATCTCTTTTATGTTTCAATCGGTTGGAATAATTTTTTAGTATAATATTCTTTGTTTAAGATTTTAAGAGTTTGTTTGTCTTTGTGACAAAGCTTTTCTTATACTGAATGAAGACACACGCTTCTAACTGATATTATTTCTGGCAATTTTAGATGGTGTCTCTGGATTGGATGATTACCAACATGCTTCGCACCCAAGTGTAGATGACCACCTCTTGAATCTTAAATGTTGGATGCTACTTGCAACAGAATGTATGCATTCCATTGAAGGGTTGTTGAATAAAGAAACCAAACCTGGCAATGTACAATCTAAAAAATAAATGTAATTTTAGGGAAGAAAGTTTCTTTTGGTCTAAGAAATTAATAGGAAGTTAAGTTCATGTATTGTCAAAACTATTTGTAGATTTTTAGATTTTAGGTAAATATTTACTAGACTTCTGACTTTCACTTTCCTTGGCATGGAATACAAGCTTGCCACGAGGTTAGTAATTGGAATTTAATGTTTCATGTCATATGGCTGTTGTTTGGCACCCAATGTGGGATCATGTGAGGAATGTGGAAGCTATCTGTCATCCGCATCCTGCGGTTTTCCATTGTATCAACCACACCAAAATTTAAATGGAGCCGCCACTAATATTTATTTTTATAGGAAACATTGGAAAACCTAATTTTAGAATATTTTTGAATAAAAAAAAAGGAAGGTCTTTGAACCAAAATCGAGTTCGGGAGTTGGTTACGTGCAAGGAAGGATTAGCACCCATACGCGCCCATTTAAAAAAATGGTACCTATTAATTGTTTATAAAAAATTGTTTGCCTTTAAAAAAAAAAATTAATTCCCTTTATCAAATTTATTAAATATTAAAAGAAAGAAACCAACAAGAAATTATTTAAAAAAAGGAAACCTATTTGATTATATTTATTATTATTTTATTTCCTTTTAATAAAACAAAAATACAAACTGATTTATATTGACTTTATGAAATAAAAAAATAATAGATTGCAACTAGATCTCGACTTGCCTGGTCCCATTGGAAGACCAATCCCTAAAACATGTTTATATAGAACAAAAAACCTATTTTTGCATCTACACCCCTATTAATTACATATATTTACAAATTGACCCTTATTAATTACATATTTACAATCCAAATTCCTTATTTATCACATATTTGCAATTTAGTCCCTTTTATAACATATTTGCACCTATTTTTGCATCTACACCCCTGTTAATTACATATTTACAAATTGACCCTTATTAATTACGTATATACAATCCAGTCTTATTTATCACATATTTGCAATTTAGTCCCTTTTATAACATATTTGCAGATTGCTCCTATTTAGGTTTGGCCCCATTGGAAGGCCAAACCCTAATCTCAAATCAAGCTTCACCAACTTCAACTTAATTAACAAAACAATAATGAAGAAAGAAAAGAATGCAAGAAAAATGGGAAGAAGGAATCATACGATTCTATATCAAATTATTCATCTTAAAATAATATTACATTTACCTGACCATGGTAAGAAAAGGAAACAGAAAATGCAAAGATAGAGGAAATGAGGGAACCTGATTCGAAACTTCCTTGGAAATTTCCAGAAAAAACAAAAAGAAAGGATTTGGGAGAAACCTAAACTACTGGTGTGTTAATTTGGTTCTAGGGGGGGGAGCTCACAGGCTTATAAGGCGCCTTCCTTCCTGGTTTCTGCTCTTCGTCCTCTCCTTCGTCTCTATGGTTGTCCTCTGTTTCTTTTGCTCTCGGTTTTTGACTCTCAGGTTCTCCTCCTCTTTTTCGGTTTCGGCCTCCCCTGGTTCACTTTGCTTGCTTCCCTTTTTATAGGCACCACATCTGCGAAGCAAATGAATCAGATTAGTTCGAAAAAAATAAAAATAAAAATAAAAGAGAAATAAAGAGATAAACTCCCTTATCCACCAGTTTTCTTCTTTCTTCTCTGCTTCTCACGCGAAAACGGGATCCTGGGCGGCTTGCAGGAGGGTGACGCGGCGTTGGCAGGGAGATGGGCCAGTTGGAGGAAATAACCGTTGAGCAAGGCAGAGAAACGTGGTCTGAGGGGGGAGAGAGAGAGGGAGACGGTTGGGTGTACTGTAGGGGCGGCTTGAGGCGATGTTGACAGTGAGATGGAGGAAGTGACCGCTGGGCAAGGTGGAGAGACACGGTCTGAAGAGGGGAGAGAGAGAGACTACTGTGGTAGGAGAAAGAGGTTAGGGTGAGGAAGTGGAGAAGAGGTTAGGGCCGAGTGAGGAAGTGGAGAAAGAAAGAGAGAGAGATGGGGAGGGATGTGTGGGCAAGCAGGGAGACTGAGGAGAGGAGAAGGAATGAGGGGGTAGTGTTTTAGGGTTAGGTTAAATGAATTAGGTTTGGGTTGATGGATGATGGGCTGCAGCGTGGGATTGGGCCGCGGCGTGGAGAAAGAGAGCCATGGGCTAGGGGCGCACGAAAGAAGGAAGAGGGGTGCGTGCAGTAACAGGAGGGAATCACAGGGTATTGGGCTGGGCTGCCAGCGTTTTAGCTAAATGCTATTGGTACCCCCCCACTTACAATTCACACACCTCCATCTTTTAAAAATAATTTTTTCTTTTTCTCTTCTTTCTCTTTTTATTCACTCTATCCTTTTACCTTCCAATAATATTTTTTATTATCATTACTACTAATAAAGTAAAAGTAAAAATAAAATAAAAATAAAAATAAAAATAAAAAGGGCCGGACAAAATTAGGGTACTACATCCATCTACTTTAAAATTATTTCATTTTCTTTGCCATTGTTAGTATGGGATCTTTTTTTCAATATTTCTTTTTTATCTAATTTGTTTCTATTAAATTATTGCATGATTTAGTGATTCTCCTTTTTAAAATTTATTTGCTTCTAATTATTTTGTGTTTAATCTAACATGCAGTGACTATGGGTGTTTTGTAGATGGAATAGCGAGTCAAGGAAGCCTTAAGTACTTCTTTATTGTTTGAGTTTTGATTGCTTATTTGTTGAGACATTGGAAACTGTATTTCGTTTATTTCTATCTCATTTTTCTGTTTCACCGTTTTATTCATATCGCTTATTGCTTATATAGTCTGTTTTTGAGGATTTGTGTTGTTTTATTTTTGTTATATTCTCTTTGGATATATTTAAGATTCTTCCCCATGATAATGGCTATTGACTTTGAAAATGTTTCAAGCATCAATATTTGTTGGATGAACTGGTCATTCAGTTACTTTGGATATGATGATAATATGTTATTCTTAAATGCCCATATTTGAGATGAGACTGGATTTTTCACTCAGTTGGAGGTGTTTCCCCTCACGGTTTAGGCGAAGGTCTAATGCTTTGGCAGCTTTAACTATGATGGTCCAGCATTAAGATTTTCCTCCTCAAAACGTAGGGAATAAAAGCTCTGTAAACATAACACTAATATGCATGTTTACACAACTATCCTCCTTTGGTTGTACCTTATTACCTTTCTTCAAGTACCAAACTTTACTACATAGTTTTTCAATGCGTGCAAAATGGTAATGCATCGTGCCTTCTTACTAATATAAGCTACACTTTATTCATTATTTCCATTGGAAATGTATTTTTTTCACAGAAAAAATTACTATGATGTAACTAATAGGAATCCGCCACCATACCTGCCAAAGAACGTCTAAAGACATCAATGAGAATGGATCCTTCCTTGGCTCTGAATGCTGCTAATCCATCAGTTATCATATTCCGGATTGTACCTTATAAAGCCCAAATATAATGGTACAAAACTTGGTCTAACGAGCAATGCGATCAAATGGGGTTTTATGACTCATTCAAAAGGACCTCTGATAGAGAAATGGAAGACTGCTCTAAACATAGTGTATGTCAAATGCTGTTGAATACACTTTTGGGATTTGGGTTTAGTTCACGCCATTATTTTCTTTTGTTTATGTCTTATATTGCACATGTTGGTGTTGAGACTTTTAGTCCCACATCGGGTAAAATATTAAAGAGGAGTGAACCTCTTTGTTATAAAAGGAGGCTTAGGCCTTGGTTTTATGTACATCATTCAAAAGCTTGTCTAGCAACTTTTGTCTCTAGATAAACTCCTCTCTTTGTTTTAGAATTTAAAAGAATTCTTAGTATGCTCTGTGGTTGCAGAAATGAACCTCCACATCGTAAAAAGAATATATTAGGAATATTTCTTGTAAAAGGAGAGGTGTGAGGAATAAGTTTTGCTATGGGGAAGCTTTGTGGGTGTAAGTGGGCAGAGAGAAAATTGTGTAGTTGTAATAATTTTCTACATAGTGGATTTTTCTCTGTGTCTTTGGTGGTTTTTCTCCGGTTTGGGAGTTTTTCACATTAAATACTTGTGTTGTTATTATTTCTCTATTTTGTTTTTCCAATTTTTACAAAGTCTAGCTCAGGAAGAGAATTTGAAGAGTCAAATTCCCAACAAGTGGTATCGAAGAGCACAAGTTTTGCCAAAGAGGATGCTCGGAAGCAGAGTTTCAAATCTGATTTGATGTAGAGAAATTTGACGCGAGAGATCAACTTTGGCTTGTGGCAAATACAAGTCAAGGATGTGTTGATTCGATCCCGGTTTACACAAGGCTTTGGCGCGGGGTTACTCACTGAAAGTAGTGGAATCGCGATAAATGGCTAACATCTCCAGATTTTGATGTCTTTTGAAAGAAGACATGTATATCCTTATGCATGGGTCCCAAAGTCATAGTGATAGGATATTAAATGTTAATGGACCACATTTTGCACACCGCATTGGTTGACATTGATGCGAGGTGTGTGGTGAAATTTATGTCGATGGTCGACAACTTCCATGAGAGTCAAATATGGGAGTTGCACCATAGTTTTTTCAAAGAAGGTTATATTTCGACACGTGCGAAGTTTAAATGCTGGGATGGCTAGTCTGAGTTGATTATGCTTTTATGGTGGAGCACGATCAAGCGGTTGCGATAAGCGAAAGCTATGAGAACCTCTTAAATCAGGTGAGCGCTGTGAGGACCACAAAGTCACATGCAGATTGTTGGTGTTGAGACTTTTAGTCCCACATCGGGTAAAATATTAAAAGAGGAGTGAACCTCTTTGTTATAAAAGGAGGCAGGCCTTGGTTTTATGTACATCATTCAAAAGCTTGTCTAGCAACTTTTGTCTCTAGATAAACTCCTCTCTTTGTTTTAGAATTTAAAGAATTCTTAGTATGCTCGTGGGTTAGAATTTGAACCTCCACACTTGAGAAAGAATATATTGTAATATTTCTTGTAAAAGGAGAGGTGTGAGGAATAAGTTTTGCTAGTGGGGAAGCTTTGTGGGTGTGCGGGGGTGCAGAGAGAAAATTGTGTAGTTGTAATAATTTTCTACATAGTGGATTTTTCTCTGGTGCTGGTGGTTTTTCTCCTGGTTTGGGAGTTTTTCACATTAAATACTTGTGTTGTTATTATTTCTCTATTTTGTTTTTCCAATTTTCCACAAGTGCAGTTTCTGGGGAAGAGAATTTGAAGAGTCAAATTCCCAACAGCACACACTTTTACTGGTGGTTTAGAAATTATTTATTTATCAATCAAACATTCTCCATGAAAATTAGTTGTTTGTTATCCATCCATTTTACTCACGTCACCGAAGCAAATGACAAATACGCTAAAACTTCTATTTTGGATTGTAAAGTCAATTCTTGATCAAATACAAAGTTTTTTTTTTTTACAGAAAATACGAAGTTACTGATCACTAATTCAATTGTTTTCTTTAAATGATATTTCATTATTTATTAGTTGTTTATTCGCAAGATGTTGGGTTTAACTTTCAAAATTTTATATGTGTGCAACTTTTATTTATATGGATTTTTTTTATAGTATAACCGAACTGGAATTTTTGACTGATTGAGACCCTGTTGGCAATTGGACTCGGCCACGAAAGACCGATAGAATCGTTGGGTTTTCAAATATAATGGGGGCATCAGAACCATCAAACCTACGTAATACCTCATGTTCATATGTCTTTCTACTTTGACCCTCACCTTTTATTGAGAAAATTACATTTATATGGTCATACCTAATATTTTTTTCCCTAAAACCGATTATTTTAGTAACTATTTATAGAAGTATAAGAGATAGATACACCTAATACATCAACATATTTCTTTAGCATTTCTTTAGTACCTTTTGAGGTTCAGGAAGCACATTAAAGAGAGCTCAATATTGATTTGTGTTATTTATTGTTAATGGAAGTTGTGAAACACCACTAATGTCGGGTCTATAAGGCTTGAATTTGATTCATTTAAATAAACAAGCAAGCATGATTGGACATTTAATGTGTCGAGTTCGAAAAGTTCACCAATAGCTCAACTTATGTACACTTCTAAACATAATTATTCATTACATATTCTCAGTTTCAGTATCTTAAAAATCTTTTAAAAAATACTAGAAATAATAAAATATTTTTTATTTTTTAAGTATATATCGTATTATAGATATATTATAAAAAATGGGGATGAAAATTTTACAAGCAAACAATTTTTTATTTACATTTGCCACAAAACAATTGATACCAAAAACGTGAAATCAATAATTACATATTTTTTAATGAAATCCTAAAAAATGAACATATTCTTTATGAATATTTTAATATAAATTTTATAAGATACCGTGCGGAGCACATACCATCATACTATAGATCTAAATTTTGCTATTAGTGAATATTCATTTTGGTTATTATTTATATATCAAATAGACTAATTAATATTTATATGAAAACATATTGAATATTTGAATATTTCACGAGAAAGAGCACTAATACATAAATTACTCTATATGAATATTTTAATAAAATATAATATTTTACCATAAAATATATATTTTTAAATACACATTGTGTGTTGCTTGAGCCAAATATATAAACTTTGTATGACATGACTCCTCTGCGATATGCTCATTAGTGTCATTGTCGTTCAGTAGTGAAGTATGCGATGAAGAACCTTAGCCACGAAAAGATAATTCAGTTTATGCAGAAAATAAATAATTAGTATAAAGTTTCAACAGTTTTAATTTTATTATCCAAATTATACAGTATATTACTTATTATTTAAGAAAAATTACTCTAGAAGTCTTTTATATTAATTTAAAATTTCACATTGGTCCTTTACTCCAGAGATCCTTTATAAGTATTTGATTTCCCAAATGCCTTTATAAATGTTTGATTTCTTGTGGAAATGTTTATAGAAAATATCATATCTTAAAAGATTCTTAACAAATAACTATATTCTTATAAAAAAAACTACTTAACAGATATACATGATTATGCATATAAAATTATAAGAGATATAAATGACTATTGTGTTTTCAGGAAAACAAATATTTTGATCAACATACAATTTTTTTTCATACCAATTTGTGTAAATTATAAAATAGTACGAATATTATATTTTGTGTGTACGTGTTTGTGTATATATATATATATATAAATGTTTTTTGTTACAAATCAATTAATCATAAATAAAAAATATGTTTTGTTTCTCAAAAACAATTGTAAATAAAGTAAACGTATATTTTATTAACAATCAAATCTTTTAAGTAAATATATTAATTTTTTTGCACATTTTCAATATCAGATAATTACATGGTAATGGTCAATTATATAAATAATTAAATATATACAATATATGATTTTTTTTTAAAAATATAAATTTTTAAAATATGTCGAATATTATGTTATCTAAATAATATATAAATATAGGATTGTATATGTATAGTTTATTGGTTAAAGTGTTAACATGTTGTGAAAAAAAAGAATAAAGTAGTAACGTATCAAAAATAAAAATTTATACCCATATAAATTAATTAATTATATATAGTAGATATTTTTTTTCTCAAGGGGTGGGGAAAAGATGATATATTATTATTTCAGTCTTGACACCTGCATGATACAATGGGTCCTCGGCGAGATTTCGAACTAGTGTCCTGGAGTTATAAGATCAAACTCCCACTATGAATGACACGTAGGCAATAAAATTAATAATTATAAATTGTATACAAAATCAATTAATAACTATAAATTATATATATATATATATATAACTGTCTCACCAAAAATATATAAACATAACAAATAGTGTATTTTAACAATATTTAAAAAAAATTATTCTCAGGTTTACATACCCGTGCATGGCACGGGTTAGAATACTAGTAAGATAAAAACCAAACACAATCAACGACTGTAACTGATTGTACAATTTTTCCTTAAAAAATTCACGATCAACATTATATATTTATTGAATATTTGCATCACTTAATAATTTTGTTTGTCGATAGTAAAATCAACTGATTCAACGTTTATCTCATAAAAAAAAAAACTGATTCAACGTTTAAATTATTTGATATTGAATTATTGATCATGTTGATTAATTTTTAAATAACTTAAATATCGGTAATAACTAATTGAAAATATTTACTCATGATTTAAATAATATATTATACGTTAAAATAAATGATGTAATAAAATACCAAATAAAAATTTATAAAATTGATCTGCTTTATAAAAACTTATAATAAAATTCTAATTATAAAAATTATTAAAGGAGAAAGTATATCAAGATTTACACCTAGCATAAATAGAGATATCCGCGTGTGTCATCTTTAAAAAAAATTTAAAAACCTATATTACAAGTTATTATGAAAATATCAATATTTTTTTTAATTAAATTGCGTTGCAGACAAAAAATTGAAGTCCGGCTCTCCCGTTGCTCACGGAATTAACATAAGAGAATTAGAACCCAAATCAAAAGTACAAAGCACCTATGAGAAGTAATACCAAACTCACGCAAGTAGATAAATGGTTAGAGTTTAAGCATGAGGTAGGGGAATACACTGAAATGAATTGTGTGAGCAAGTGAAACAGATCTCATCTCTTTAGGGTGGGTTGGTCATAGGAACCTGACGAATATGAAAACCTTGGACGAATATGGCAGCCACCTAACCACTGGACGAACGAACAGGTAAATTATATATTCTTCTTCCTTCACGTGTCCTTTGTAGCGAGGAACCAAGCTATTCTTCTCAATTATTTTTCCTTTGGATTTTCATCTCATAAACAAATAATTGTTCGCTTATCATAAGTAATTTATGCTACTAAGCTTTACGTTATGATGATTTAATTTAAAGGATTCTGCGGTGTGATTGAATCGAATAAGCCTTTTTTTAATTAAATTTAATTGTTTTATTTCAGCCGAATTGATGTTTGATATCATACCGTCTGAATTCACAGTCCATAGAATAAGATACCGCGAGTTGCGTTAACTCTGCAATAGATAGGGTTCCGCAAGGCCATTCTCCCATTGAAACTTATAACAGAAAACAAGAAATTCCTTAAGTCAGACTATTACTATGCTCGCATTCTTTTATTATTTTTATTTATTATTTATGAGGTGTGCACATTACTTTAGACTATTCTTTCGAGTTATTTTATGGGAAAATGATGGTGATAATGACAATAGGTTATACTATATCGCATCCAATTAATTTGTTTTACCCTTCAGCTTTTGTGCAATCTAAGACAAACACGTACTCGACTTTCACAATCAACTGTACATTGTCTAAGTGCAATACTACGTCGTTATTAGAATTTTCCAATACAATTAAATTGGGATAAGAACATCTGGAAAAATACATGTGGGGAAGAAATTGATCAACATTCAATTCAATTTAGGAAAATAAAAGTAATATTGGGTGATACATTTACAGAGACGCCAAGAGCCAAATGCCTGCTAAATCTTAATCTATAGCTTTTAATAGACTTTGATTTTGATGAATATCTTCCAAAGGAAACCAAAAGGAAAACATAAAACTATGCCTGTTTTATTTTCTTTTTTTTTTTGCTCCCTATTTTTTTTTTTTTTTAATCTCTTGGTTTGATAAAAATTACAGCATTGGTGTAACTGTGAGATTTTCCCTGCAGAAAAGGGGATGGGTTAGTGCTCCTAATTACGGAGAAGAAACAATACTTGTCATGTGATCTTCATTTATTTTGTATAATAATCCTTCCTAATTCATGAATTTCCGGCAGTTTGGAGCTTTACATTGGCAAGGGACTTTGTTTTCATCTGGCTCATCAGGATCAAATAAGTAGTCATACCTGCACATAACAAATAACATCAACTAAAATGAAAATGCGCACGCATGCACACACACTAAGAGAGAGAGAGATGCATATACGTTAACTCATCGCCAGCAGATACATTTGTCTTAGCAATGAGTACAATACGGCTCTCATCATCACCCACACTCATGATCCTTGCATAGCAATTTGGCATACACTGTATTAACATGAACAAAAGAACTGGTAAGAGAACTATAAATTATTAAGGGCCCGAGGGAGAACAATGATTTATAAAGATCGATCCGAGTTAGGTTGACTCACAGAATGATTTATTAGCCGTGCTATATTCCCTTTATCAGTGGCATCTACCACCACTTCTTCGCTTATCTTAAACAGCTGCAAAAATAAGAGCGCGCGGTCTTTTAGTTTGGTAACATATGATTATGGACTATGAGATGACCAGAATACTTTACGTGCAAACATAGGGGAAATTAACTCACGTAGCAGTCTTTCCCTTCTAATTTATAGCGTGCCTCCCTCAGATCAGCAATGCTGCGTCGCACTTGTTCACCGCGATATTCAAGAACCTGCTCATGATTAAATCAAGATCATTATTGCTATACAAAAGTTGTAATCTGATTCATCCATCCAGTCATGTTAGAATCATTTCAAATCATAATGAAAGTAAAGGAGGTTAAGTATTGCAAGCAGCTGAACCAGAAACCAGTCTAGATGAATCCTCAGGACCAGAACAACCACAAAAAAAGAGAAAAGAGACAGGCAATCTGGCTATGCATGGTTTAGAAACTGCTTCATCAGCCTATACGCTTGGATTCAAAACCATGCCCACAAATACCATGACATACACCACGCTTTCTATGTTTTACCTGTGAAATTACTTAGAAAACCAAGGGTTGTTAAGATATTCAGTTGAAACGAATCACTATACTATATTCTTCACTTCATGTCAACACAAGTTGACAAAGCCTTGAGAGAACATAGCTTTCGAGATGGGTATCTATTGCTGAGTCATAATAATGATATTGGCCTCTCAATTTTATGCAAAACATGATAAAATAGATCACTACTGCTAGGCCTTTCAAATGCTTAAATAGACCAACATCTCAAGAGTCTTCATAACACTAATAAAAAATATCTACAACGGTGACCGATCAACAGGTTGTGGGTCTTTGCAATGTTATCGTACTTGTTGTGCATGAAATTCATACCATTTCTCCTTCCTGAATATTCCTACGTGCAAAGAGGCCCCATCCATGTATGCCCGATCTACCAAAGCAAACCCGATCATTTTCGGTTCTCTGAAGTCATACAAGTGTACCCATAAAACAGTCAGAAAATTGACCACCAAAGTCAATAATTACATAAGAAAGAGAAGTACCTGCAAGTGGTATAGGCGTTCTCTGAAAGAAGAAAATGCCGGAGGTTCCTCTACTGCCTGTTTGAGAGAAAGAGATAAGGAAAAAGTGAGGAGGAAGATAAGAGAGAAAGGAGGGGGCAGTTTAAATCTTAAATTGAAGCTTAAAAGAATTAATAAGATCTGATATAATTGCAAAGATAAAAGGTTTACTCTGTATCTATTTAAACTCTGTATTGCATCTAAAGGATGGTGGCAGTGACCCCTCACTCGATGAGAAACAGCTTCATCTGCTGCTCTCTAACAAGTAGAAGAAATAAAAATGAGAAAAAGTTGAACATTTTAAAGAACCAAAGAACATTTTACTACTTTAGAGGCAACAGTGGAAAACAAGCTCTACAAGATGAACATAGCAAAGGAACCAAAGCAAGAAAAGCAGTAACCATCACATTTCATGATTCATCCGTTTACATCCATGCAAGTTGCAGCAGGCACATGTTGGAGAAGTAGCATTACTCATTAGCAAAATACATGAGAAATTGCTAACACGGATTAAGTACTAATATATCTTTAGTGTTTAAATACAACACAATTTCACCGAAAATATAACTAGGACAATCAACAAAGATTATATATCAGAGACAATGCTACATTGTTTATGCATTATCTTACAAACATTCATTAACACGAACATCAATTTTCTCCAATCTACCTTTTTGGTATGATTTGTTCTTTTAAAGATACGACACCTAGCAGCAGAGAACGGGTCATGCTCAGCGATGTCAACAGGAGTGTCTTCTTTCTTTATTCTGTTAGACGAGATTAATCTTGATCCACCTTTTTTCTTTTGGAGGTTTTTGGTAGAAATGACCCCAAGAGGGGTCTGCATAATCAAAACAGTGTCCGGATTTGGAGCCCTGCAAGAAATAATAGACATGATTAAGATGAAAGGCTGAAAATAAGATTTAGCTTAAAGTGAATTCAGATAAACTATATAAAGTGTTGGGCAAAAAGCAACAGTGTAAAAAGGCAATGATAGAAAGGGACAAAGGAGGAAGAGTAATCTCTTAGTTATAATTGAGAATTGCATACCTGTGGTAAGCACAATAAGAAACCATTTTTGTTGTCTGCTTGCCATTTTTCTCCAAACAATGCAACTGCATTTAAAACGGAGAAAGTTTAATAAAATATTGCCGTACATGAAACATTCAACAATACAACAATCAAGTCTCATTGCACTGGTGAAGTTGGCTACATGGATTAATTGGTCCCATTGAGTCCTATTGATCTTATGGGTTTTGCTTCTTACAGCATGAAAATAGCATTTTTTATTCTTATTAAATCCCAAACTGGAAACGCATGTTCTATAAAGATGACTGGTGAGTAACTGTAATCAGTCAACAAAATGTATTGTTATTAGTTAAAGAAAAAAATGCTTAAAATAGGGAAGTAAATTGAAAACCACCATTAAACTTGCTTATGATATAAAGAAAACTCCAAATCATAAGATACCAAGAAAGCCAAGTCAATCCAAGTGAACCCTCACCTCCATTCGGTAACCGGCCCTTGATGCACACATGGCATGGAAATAAGTGGAACACTTGCAACATTGTGTGCATGAACCATGTATTTGCTTGCAAATAACACAAATCTGAAATTCAAATAATGCAGACCTTAGAGCATTTGTTAGACTGGACCAAGAGCCATCTAAATGATAAAGATATTAAAAAATCTGGACTTTAGATCATTTCCTGTGTTCCAAACTCGATGAACAAAATAATCAAATCAGATAGATAATCTCCAGCCTTATGATGTGGGGTGTGAAAAATTGTTAACAGTGAGAAATATGCAAAGAATGAAACACTTCCACTGGTGACTAACATACTTTCCAGAGGGGAATTTTTTATCAGCCAGTAGCTCACCTTCACAAAAGAATTTGATGGAATACTAAGAATACCCAAAGCAGGTTCCATTTTCTCATCACTAGCAAAAGAGACTTCAGGTCGAAACCAAGCACAGGTGACATGAACCCATAATGTGTCAACATCGGTTGGCTTTAGAGCACCACCTGGGAGTTCAAAAATAGTTAAGAGAACAAGATTATAAACATCAAATAACACTGCCGAAATAAAAACATATTTACATAGCTTCATGTAATAACTTGAACCTTTATGTAATAGTCAAACTTTTTATGATGTGGTAATACATTATTGAATGAGACAATGTATCAAAATATAACTCATACTCAAAACTCAAAAGGATGGGAGAAACTCTCAGGCTCAGCCATGGTTAGTAAAACTGAATTATAGGCATAAATAAGGTTAAAAGAATCAAGTTGGGAAGTTACAAAAAACAGAAGTTACATGGTTGGATGATAATGTAAGAAAGTTTTACACGTATAGTAGATCAAATTAATTTCATACTAAAAAAGGGGGCAAAAAGTTCTCAGCCAAGAAGAGATAAAACTGATTTAGAGCCCATTTGTTTCAAATTATTTCATCAAAAAATATTTTTTTAAAAAAATAAACATTTTTAAGGATTTTCTATTCGTTAATGTTTGTTTCAGCTTATGGAAAAAAATGAGAATTTGAAAAAAAAAAAATCTGAAATCTAATTGCAATGAAAAACTATTTTTAGTAGCTTCTAAAAAATAATTTGATTTTAATGAACATGGTAGATGAGAGAGAATCTTAACAAGTAATTTTTATAATTATAAACAAAAAAAATTAACTTGTCTTACATAAAAATATCTAAAAAATAATCACTAAATTATTTTATTTAAAAATTACTTTTTTAAATTTTAAACAAACAGGCTCTTATATGCATATACAAAAAAGGGGCCAAAAAAAAAAAAAGCTAGGCAGGAAAGTTACAAAAAATAGAATTCATAAAGAGGAGGCGAGTCTATCATACCCAAACAAATAACAAGATGATCACTTAATATACCGTATGATTCAAATATTGAGGAAGACATACCTTTTACAGGACAAAGACAACACTCCCGCTTGATGTCAGGTGTTTCACAGGCCTTACAAACCCAGGATGTAAAGTCACGAACATTTCTTGCTCCATAGCATTCTTGATGAACAGCTATTTGACATCTATAAAATACGTAATGCATTTGCGTATTAATTGTAATGCAATTCATCACACACAGTGCTTCATAGCTCAAGCTAGCAAGGGAAGAAAAAGATGTCTGGTGTTATTTTGAAATGGTTTCATTGGAAAAATTCAACTTATATGTGTGGATGACAAGGCTGCAACAATGATTAGTCAGAATGGCAGGCTGCTGAACAAATAATTAAAAGGCTCATATTCCTTTCAAGTGCACTGCAACAAAGCACTGGAGGTATGTTTGCAACATGATATTTCAAAATACAGGGGAAAAAAATAAAATAAAATCCATGTTAATCACTATATTTATTTGCCATAGAATCTTAGACACGTTCCAGCAACTTGTTCCAATCCCTCGTTTTTATGGGCTGAAAATTGACAATAAATGAGCAAATGACGAATTGAAGATGCTAAATTACCTGTTGCAAATGATAATTTTGTTGTAGTCCCAGTCTTCAACCCATCTACAAACAGCACAACGCTCTGTAGTCCACTTAGCATAAACAGGTTCATACCTCTCTGTCAGAGAAAATAGTTTGTAGTACCATTATCACTATAAGAACATCTGGCAAACTCATCATATTGCAATGTTGTACGCAAGGAAGGATTAAAAGGGCACCTTGCAAGAAGGCAAGCAACTTCTGCTTCCTTTCCTTTAAAGAAGGTTTTTTAGGTTTGACAGAAACTAGAGCATTAGCATGAGATTCTGCCAACTGCAGCATCTGAGTAGTCAAATAGCATCGTATTAGCAATATTATGAGTACCCAGTGTTTCAGAGGGTCAGTACCATTAGCATTTTGAGACTGAAGACTACAAAATTCAAATAAAATATTGATATTGATGAAAAAAAGATATTATCAAATCCAAGACCGAATACATAAGGTGGGGAAATTTTTAATTAATAATTGCAATACTAATTGGCAGAATACTTATATCTAGTAAGCCCATAAGCACATTAAATGCATACTGAATAACAATTCTAAAAGAGGGTGATTACTGGTTAGACACTTGAACAATTTTAATAGACTAAAGTAATCAATAAATTACCATATTCCAGCACAAAGAGACGGGGAATATTATGCATCAAAATTAAATAAGAGTCATATACAAACCCATTGTTCCAGCGGCAGCATAGAGTCTTTCACCCTAATACTTGTTCTCCAATTTCTTAATTTGGAACCTGTATGTCGTTCCCATTCGCTAAGTGCTTGCTTTTCCGTCCCACAAAAACCACACTTGCACACAACTCTGAAGGAGAAGAATATGTATCACAACCCCAAAAAAAGAAAGAAAGAAAGAGATGAATCATTTTCCAATTTAGAAGTAATAACAACAGCACTTTCAAAATTAGCATCAATCAATTTGAAACATGATAATGTGAAGTTTAAATGATAAGCTATGTTAGATATTAGAAAAGTTGAACTAGCACAACAAGTATGATTAAAACAAAATATATCAAATATTGTTTGACACAAATTATGGTGGAAACTTGATCAACATACAAATTGATGAATTAGGGATCTTTTCCAGGTGTTATTACAGCAAAAGAACATAAGCAGAAATGTGCCTAAAGTTCCAACCAGATTTTATTTTTTTATTTTTGGAAAAAAAAAAAAAGAATATCATTAGAGAACTGATGCAACATTCTCCCTCTTTAAGAGCAAAACACAAAATCAAATCACATCATATAGGTATCAATTGCGAATGTCAAAATCAACATTCATATAATACTGAAGGAGTTTGTGCTTACAAGTGAAGGCTTGGAAAATATATGCCTTCCACACCATTGCATAGAACAGTGACTTTATTTGAAAGCACTAGCTGCCCATTGTTTTTGTTCAAGCTGTACAAAAGCCTCCACTATAGTTAGAAAAATACAAATTATATAAGAAAAATGACAATTTTTTATTTTTTTTTATTTTTTATAATGCCTAATTAAATTTTCTAAATTGTTACATGAACTTGAATCTCAAGATAGGATGGACTTCATGAGAGTTTTACTTGAATCTCAAGATAGGATGGTTAAGTTACAAAACCAGTGTTAGAGAAGATAAAGAAAGAACCTTAATAGACTTACTTGACTTTTGGCTGTGATTTTTCTGAATCAGATAACTCAAAGTCAAACTTGGCTTTGCAAGTAGGGCAGTAATAGTCGGTGCCTTCAAGATTCTTCAAAAAACAGAATATACCAATCAGCAAAACACCAAAATGTCACTTTACGAACTTTGAATGCGGAGAAGCGACAATATAAAGATATCAAATAGCAGATAAACCTTGAAAAGGTTGCTAGAAATTTTGTCGCATTCGGCGTGCACCCACACTTTACATCCGTCACAGCGCACCTGATTCCAAGGGGACATCCCCAAAGGTCCAAAAACTTAATACTACAAAGCAACAATCTTTAGGCAGAAAAAATAACATTAATTGGTTAACGGAATTCAACTAACTCACCCAGCTTCCACTATCCGAATGATTCCAAACTTTCTTGCATATGCCACAGTAATGTTTTGATTTTGTTAACTGCCAAAAATAATTGAATTCAAAGACTACAAAATATGCAATTTTCAAAACAAATATAGAACTTTGTTTAATTGCCAAGAATAGAACTTTGTTTAATTGCCAAGAATAAATGACTTCAAAGACTACAAAGTACACTATTTTTTTAAAAACAAATACAGCACTTCGATTATAATATTTTCATTGCAGACTTAATGTAAATTGTTGGAAGAAAAAGGCAAGATATACTAACCCTAGCACATGTTTTACACAGAAATTGACCATCAGGAGTCAAACCCTTTGTTTTCTTTGACATCTTGTAAGGAAGACCCAATCCACAGGCTTGACAGAGTCGTGTGTCTTTCTTATCAAATAAATCCTGCATAAAGAATTCAGATTAACGAACCATTAAACTGGACCAGACTTCAGCAGCATTGCTCACTCCTGCACTTTTGTGGAGTAATAATTACATGATCAAAGCCAAAAAAAGAATAAGTATGTCAAATCTACAACTCAGTCTTGGGCCTACGGGTGAGAAAAGCACAGAATGGGGCCACAGTTAATTTCCAGTTGTGAACTAAATTTATACCATCAGCTTTCCTAAGTGTCTCCTAAACATGATGCACGAGTACTTAATCAGCCATGCGAGTGACTTACCTGGTTAAGAAAATGCTGTCCTGCTCCAGCATACTGGTTAGAACCAGTGACCTCCTGAAAGGATTTCAGAATAGTATCATCATAACCAGTGTTACCAGCTGCTGCATTTATATCAGATATCAACTTCTCTGCAAAGCCCTGGTCTGCCAAAAACGCCTCCTCTATTGCCATTTGGAAATCAGAGGGATCATAGTAACTCAATTCGGACTGCCCCTGAAACCTAAACCAAACAATATCATTCATGCCTAGTAAGCAAAAAAAACCTTCTGCAAAAGCAAAAAAAAAAAAAAAAAAAAAAAAAAAAAAACTCAAGTTGTAATTTTAAACAAATGTAAACAAGGAGATAATAACCAACAATTCCACACCTGTCTACATAATCCGTAAATGGAAAAATCATGCCATACTTCACCCATGCATAGTCCTGCTCAAATCATCAAAACACATTAATTAAGCAATTTCCTAAATAGCAAAGAAACTATATATAGGAAACAATCAATATTCCATTGTCATAATACATAATTACATACCCTTTGATTTTCACTCCCCGCATAGCCAAGAAACATGACACAAGCAGCATCACCTATACAAGACCTCAGGACAAGCTCAGGTGCTTGTTTCATAGGATCAATAACAATGGCTGGCCAAAAAGGTTCCTTTCTCCCTGCTTTGGCCCACACTATATCACCTGCATAAAAATCTTCTGGTCCATACAACCCATCTTTCCTCTCTCCATTCTCCTTCAAATCAGCTCCTTCCATCTCCAAATACCTTCCTCTCTCATCCTCAACCAACACCTCGCCACGCCTCGAGGCCAATGCCGAGTACTTGCGTGGCTTATAACCGATTTTCTCATCGTTTCTCCCTTTCTTCACATTTTGGCTGAAAGTTTTGGTTGCCCTGTCCTTCTTACATTCAAATTCATCTTCAAAATCACAATCACGCAAGGTGGTTTTGCTCTCCTTCCTCCAATTATCAATAACAGAATCGTTGAACCGTGAAGGAAGAACCTGAACTCTCCCCCTCGAAGTTCGAACCAGTGGTGGTCGCTGACCCTGGTTCTTCTTCGTTTCGCCCTTCGAGTTTGATTCCACTTCGCCTGGGGAGCACGGAACTTGGGTGCACCACGATGCAGAGAATCCCTTCTCCGACACGCCGGCACTCAACAGGCCGTGAAAACTGACCGGGATTAAACCGGCGGCGACATCACCTAGAAGGTTCAAAGGGTAGTACTCGTTCGTCTTTCTCTTCTTACGAGCGTAAGAACACTCGTCTTCCTCGCCCACCGGGTCACCGAGTCTGCACCGTTTCAGACTCGGCATTTGGGATTTCAGGTTTCGCTTGATAATCATTTTTTTTTCCTCTTCGAAGGGAACAAAACAATCACGAATTGAAGCCACGGGTCGCGTCAAAATCCCAACTTCTAGCACCACAAAATGGAAATTTCCACTCGCAAGTTGACACACTCCACAGACCCCGTAAACCCTAATCGCGAATTGAGTTTCATGAAACAGAGCAACCGCGGAAGCGATAAGCAAGTTAGAGTTTTGAGCAGATAAACGAAGAGAGGCGACAAAAGGGTCGAAGGAAGAGAGGGAATTGAGTAGGAGAATGTCAGAAAACCTGATCGAGAAGATCGAATGAGCAGAGAAGGAAGAAGAAGAAAGAGGGATCTGTTCGGGTAAGCTCTCTCACCAACTGCCTCAGAAGACAGAGAGAACTTTAGACGAGAGAAACGTAAATATTATTTAATTTTATGCAAAAAATTCTCAGACAGATTGCAATGTAATTTGTATTTTATGAAATCGAACAAAAAACAAAATGCAACATAGGATTGGGTTTTAGAGAGAGAAAGGAAGAGGGAACAAGGAACCGGGTGACAGAGTAGTAGAAGTAGAGAGAGAGAGGACTCGGCGTTATCTTGAGTGTGCTTATATTACGTGGTTGTGTGTGATGGGGCCAGAGGCTAACTTGCGCTTCATGTGTTGGCTAGCGCAAATTCTTCTTCCATTCCAAGTCGTGAGCTTGGTGATGGCATGGCATTCTGGTTCGGCATCGTGGGCCGCGCTTCATGCGTAACAACCATTATTTTATTTATTTATTTATTATTTGTTCTAAGCTTTCGGGTAATGGCCATGGCTATGACATGCTTGCGTTCAAGTTGCAATAAGCAGAAGAGGACTGTGTTTGGGTTTGGGTAACCAAAAAAGTTCCAAGAATTTTGGAGCCATATGATGTGCCAATTACATGTCTATGTATGGGAAACATGTTTTCACTATATAAGTGTACTTACATTTTGTTGCATAATTTGTTATATGGTTTTATTGTCGATGTGTTGTTGTCCTTCGTTTTTGGTCTATGTTTTGAGATTTGGTGAATTTCACCACCACCGCAGTGTACTAAAAAAAAAAATTGTTCCTTGGAATCGGATATTTTTAGCAAGTTTTGTTGCATTCATTTTTAGATGGGATGTAGTAGTAAATTGTATTTGATGTTTTTTTTTTCTGTATCAAAACAAAAATTGTATTTGGTGAAATTTAATTTTTCTTGCATGTGCTGCAAAGAGGACGACGTGCAACAGTACGGCTGAGCCTGACGAGTCCCAAACAGTGAAACAAGTTTATTGTGGTGAATTTTATTTAAAATAAAACTAAGGAGAAGAGATTTCATTTATGATTTTGGATTTAATTTTGTTGGAATGTAATTTTTTGATTTGATTTGATGCATGGGTGAGGAATGGAATCATGTAACGGCGGCGTTTGGCTGGCTCTTCGTCCGCACAAAAGATGAGTTGGGAATTTGGTGTTTTTCGAGTTGGGTTGGTGGGGTGACTCAATAAACCGAGTTTTGATGATTGGATCAACGCGCTACATACCACCGACTCCACTTTCTCAATTTTAAGGGTTGTTTTCATTTTCTGAAAAACTAAAAAGAAGTGTTTTATCTGAAGACGAAACCTCCCCCTTCAGGGTCATGTGTCATGATGACTCGTTGATCAGTCATGGCATATTGATAAAAGGCTCTAGAAAATAGTGAGAACTAATTTGATTTGATTATAGCTAAGGGGAAAACATCATTGACTTTTCCTAATTTTCATTGCCTTTTCGTTGGAAAACGAAAAACCTAACTTGTTTGCACGGCCGGTATCATATGTGAGGTCATGGAAGTTTGTTTTCATCGTTCGTCATTGTTGTGTCGTAAGCTAACCCATATATTATAGAAAGAAAGCAAGCGCATATAAATAGCTTTGTGGGTATCTAATTTATTGGTAATGGATAACATGGTTTAATTAATTATTATCCCAAAAAATAACTAAACACGAATTTTCATGGGAATTGCTTGTAACTTTAAAAGCACAGTACCGGAAACTTCTATTGGGAAGCTGTGCAAAGTAGTATATGAACAACAAAAATTATTGGATTATTTTTATTTATTTATGTAACATAATTAAAAAACGAGAAAAGAAAAGATAAAAGTCAGCAGAGCAAGAGGATGATGATCTGTTGACCACGTGTATGTCGTGATATGAGAGTAGTTTAAGCACAGAATCTAAACTCAAAACTCAAAAAGTTGGATTACTTAAAACTCCATTTTTTTTTATACGTTACTTAAAACTCCATTTGCTCCCAACCATATGCATATGCCTTACATAACGTGATTTAATTTTGAAGCCAAATCGGTATGCCAACGTTAATCAACCAAGGGAAACGTTGTAACTAGTAATCTAGAGTATGCATGTGGTGGCAATCTGGCTGTGGTGGCTTGGAAGAAACTCTGATTGTGTGTGTGTGAGAGAGAGAGAGAGATGCTTTTCTTGCAACCCCTTGTGAAAAGTCTCCACTCATCACAATGTGCTTTCCGGCCAGACTTGCTTTTTATCTCGGTATTTTCGGTGTGCAGAACATTTGCAATAACTTAGGAAAATTATAATGTATTTCCCTCGTCACTTTGTATGCTTATCATAGTGTAATACAATGAGGATTATTTTGAAATTCAAACTTTATGTCTGTTGTGGAAGTTGTGCCTTGGGTGTCGCTTTGTGTCGCAACAGGCATCTTGTTTCATTTTGTGTTCTATTTTTGATAAATATAGCAACTGTCTCTCGGTGGTTGTACTTCTTTAAGCCATGCGTCGCTTAGTGGGAGAAGAATGGGCATCGAGCGCTCTGCACGTCCCGTACCTCTCGATCTACTTGCAACTTTGCTCATCGCGTCCAGGGATGTCAACGGTGCGAGCACGGGTAGTAGTCCCCCGTTATACGCCTCGTTGTATAAAAATACTCCATGTAGCTTAGGGATGACAATTTCTACCTGTGTGTGGGGATCCCCGTGGGGACTACCCCATTCGGGGCCCCGCAGGGGGGAATTTTTCCCCGTGGGGATGGGGACGGGGGAGAAAATCACCCCGCAGCCGATTCGGGGATGGGGACGGGGATCACACCCCCGCCCCGAACATATTACATAACTATCCCTAAAAAATACATATATATGTATTATAATGATTGATTTTTTTGGTCTTTTTATGTCTTTTTTTAATTTTTAAAAACTATAATGGTTTTAGTAAAATAAAACAAAAGAAAGGTCATCACTCATCAGATTCACAAATCATGATCATAATGACTTCACACGTTGACTGTATACATGGAAAATTGATTTTAATATTGTAATTTTGAAACTTTTTCATACTTTTATATATTTTTTCAATTTTATTGAATTTCAGTGTTTTTTTAAATTTTCTGGTCCCCGGGACTCAAGTGATCCGTGGGGACGGATGGGGAGAAAAACTCCTCATGGCGGGATCGGGACGGACAGTGGAAAAATCGGGGGCGGGAGCGGGGAGCACTCCTGCATCGCCTCGCCTTGCCATCCCTAATGTAGCCGCCCCATATCCGCACGGGTACCCGCTAGTCGAGTTTTTAGTGGATTTCATGATATCTGCGGGTATCCACGTACAGATATTTATTAAAAAATTAAAAAAGTATATATATTTCTATAAAAAATGTTTTTTCACACAAGGTTTATTTCTAGCATATTCTGTTAATCTGGTATTGAAATAAGTCAACAACCATGGCAAGTTAATTACTCATGGATTGCAAGCTATATATTGTCTCCAGGAATATCAAACTTAAAATTTAGTCGCTTATTAGTAATGAAACTATGTTACATTTTTTTAGATACTTCCTAAAACATTATCGTAACCAAATTCAAAGAGAAAAGTCTACTAAATGTCATAGACATATTTCTAAATAGGTATATAATATATCTTAATCTTAATTAGAATAATTCTTTTTTTTAAATAACAACGCTGTTAATTGAACACAACGTGCGATACACCAGCGACACACATAAGCGTCTGTACTGTATGGACATGTGTCCGTATAGTATGGATCCCACTTTTTTTTAATTTTTTTTTCAAATTTTTCTTTTTTATTTGGTTAACAGAGTTCACTTATCTGGTTAATGATTCACATTATCTGGTGAATGCCAACCCTGAAACTTAACACATTCCATGTATTTATCTGGTTAACGAAGTTTAATTATCTGGTTAATAGTTCTTATTATCTGGTGAATGCCAACCCTGAAACTTAACACATTCCATTTATTTATCTGGTTAACGAAGTTCACTTATCTGGTTAATGGTTCACATTATCTGGTGAATGTCAAACTCACGTTCCATTTATTTATCTGGTTAACGAAGTTCACTTATCTGGTTAATGGTTCACATTATCTGGTTAATGACAAAAAAAATTTAACCAGTTAAAAAAAATCTATAAAAAATAAAAGATAATTTTTTTTAAAAAAAGAAAGTTGTCCGTACAGTACGGGCTATATGTCTGTATAGTACGAACCGTGTATTATACGTGTCTATGTCAAAAAATGGTGTTCAAAAAATATTTTTCTTTAAATAATGTTAAACAAACAACAAACTAACGGATACGGGTATCTGCGATAGAGCTGGCATAACGGGCTATTCGGCCAGCATCGGGCTTCGGGCTTTATCGTGTCGGGCTAAAATACCCGGATAAAATATAGGCTAAAAAATAACTGTCCAAGCCGTGCCCTATGTGGGCTGTGGGCTTTTCGGGCCGGCCCAGATTACACAAAGCACTTATTTTTTTTTACAAAACAAATATTTATCAAATGCATGTATCTACTTTTCCCAATCTTAAAAAGATACACATGATGGTGACAGTTCCAACAATTAATAATAAAAATCAGGCTAATTGGTTGGCTAACTGGTTAAGAATTCATAATAAACATTTTTTCTATTTTTGCCAGCTCAAAATTCGCGGGTACGGGTACCTCAAAATCTGCCCCACCCATTAACTAGCGGGTAAACAAAATACTCGTTTATTTTACACGCGAGTACCCATTAAGCTACTCACCCCGTACCCATTGCGGGTTTTATCCGCTGATACCCACGGGTGCGAGTTTTTTTTTTTTTGCCATCACTGACCGCGTCTTCCTACTGCGTATGTGTTACTTTCCTTATACGACTCATTCCTGCTCGTGGACAACCACCACTCCCACCGTTTAAAATTTGTTGCCTTCTTCCTTCTTGTTTCGAAGCTGCTTCTAGATGCTACATAGTTATCACCCTTTCAATGTTGAGGCTGGTGAGGGGTGCATCTTGACCCTAGTTCCCCAAAAGAAGCATTGTTCAAGTCGAACTATCATGTGCGGTTGGGTTGTTGTTAAGTATCCCTACTTTAAAATTTTTAGAACACTTCGTTGAAACCTATGAAGGTTTTAAGGACGAGTTTGTGAGGGTTGAGCCTGCGCCGAGTGTGAAAACTTTTTGGTGAGATGAAGCCGACCAAGATATCTTTCCCTCCTTATGGTCTCGTGACCACTACTACGTTTACGAAGAGGTTTTCTCCTTCCTCGAGACTCCTTAAGGGGCTTCTAGACACCGTTGAAGCGAAGAAACCTTTTTAGAGTGTTCCAAGTTGTTGTCTGGAACTTCTGAGATGAGATCCTACCTTCATGCTAAGTCATGACCTTGAATCAGGTTTTCCTTTATGGTGTGATTGGTTTGTGAGAGAAATTGTGAAGAGAGAAATATGTGAGAGAGAGTGTTAGAAGAGAGAAAGAGGTGAGAAATATGATAGATTTGAGGTATTGGTTGGAATAAGAGAAAGAGAAAAGAAATAGAGAGGAGAGAATAGTTGATTAATTCTGGAAAGACAAAAATACCCTTAACTGAAAAACCAAATATACACATATTTTAATTAATATAACTAATTGTAATAATCAAATAATTTAAATTAATCTAATTACTTTAACTCAATTTATAAAGTTTTTATTTTATTATTAATATTTTAATATATGTTTTATATTTAATAATTATAAGTATTATGAAAAGAGATAAAGTGAGTACATAAGAACCAATAGCAACCTGTGCTTCTTTTCTTTCTGGTTTTTGGCATCCTTTCATTATAGCCCAAGCCCAACAGCAACCCTAACGTGCGCTTCTTTCTTTTCATTTTAGATAAACACTGCACAAACAAAAGAGAAGCTACCATCTCTTCATTTTTTCATCTTTGCTTTTTCTCTTTCCTCTATACTTCTCTTGAAATCTCTGTGAACGGCGCAACCCAAAAAACAAGTGGAGATTGAGTTTTGCACTGAGAGCCAGCACTATTCCGACGCGATTTCGGTTCGACGGACTGTGAGAGTAGGGTAGAAATGGAAAAAAACCATAAAAATGGCGTTCTCTCCCCCTTTCTTCGCAGAAGTGAGGAGAAATGAAAAATGCATGGGTCCCACCGGATTTGACTCTCTCCCCCCTATTTCTTTGAAAACTAATCGCGAGAAATGGTTCATTTCATTGCGCTCTCTCTCTCTCTCGCTTGTGTCTCTCTCGTTGGCATTTCTCACCAACCAATCACAGGCTTAGAGAAGAAACGGTGATACAAATGAATAACACGAAGAGATTGAAACGTCCATTCCAGATAAAAACAGTGCTGCAACTAGACATAACCATTTTTATCACACACACACACACACACACACACACACATGAACACAGGAACACATTTTTTCCCATTCTCTTATTCAACAAACCTATTTACATATCTAGAAGGTCATTTCCGTCTACAGAGACGGTTAATACATCATACAGCAGATAAAAGATGAACTACCCTAACAAGTTTGACATCTTATTTATTTGGCAATATCTGTTCAACTTATAGAACTCCACCAAAGCATATTACATATTATGCCGAGTTCTTCATATAGCTTGATCAGATAAAGCCACTTGACTCCTCTTTCTTTGTTCCAAATCAGTTAAACATCATTCCCTCTTGGCCTCAGATTCTTCGGTCTTCGCAAATCTTCCGCGGATTCTTGGTTGACTATCAGCAAGAGCCTTTCTGCAAGCATACTGAAACCAAGGCACATCATCAGTTGAGTTTGAAATCTGTCTATAGGCTGTAAATCAGTAAAACTTAGTTGCATAAGAAAATTGCTGTTAATGTCATACTAAACAACTTAAAAAGCATATCAAGGGATTAGGCATGGTTGTTACTGAATCTGCTTTGATATTGTAAAACTAGAGCAATGGATAATTGCAAATTTGCAAGTTCAGAAGATCCAAAAGTTGAGGTAGTGATTAAGAGCCATAAAAGATACTACTCATCCATTACATAGATGCAACCTTTAAATCACCAAAGGAATTGAAGAAAACAAATTCTAGAAACCCTCAGAAGAGCAGGCAAAGATGAAGGTCACGCTAATAGAGAAAAACTTTTAAGGGGTATGGTATGATATGCATTCAGTAGAATTTTCTATTCATGTGAAATTCTCACGCATATCAGAAGATGGTGAACTTATAGTTACCTTGATTTTCCTCCCAAAATTCCTCTTAGTCTTCTTGTTCCTGTATCTGGAGAGTTTTTGCCGGCGTTCTTCACTCGTGCAGTTGCTGATAAAAAAGGGCCTCTCAAGGGGAGATTGGACAATGTTCATATTATTATTATTACCATTACCGAGAGTCTGTCACAAAAACAGTGTTAACCATCCAGTATACTTTGAGTAAATCAGTAGATTTTGACTGGTTTATATTCACCCAGACGAGAGGAATAAATAACTAGGAAGAATTTATTGTAGATATTGTTTGTGACTCCACACAAGGAAGCATAATTTATAGGATGTAACTTAATCGCGCTGGAGGTTCAAGACAGAGGAGCATTTCCAGTATGTCAAGAAATAAACTAATGGCAATGCTATTTTTAGTATAAAAAATTTGTTACAAAGACAAGTATTAAAAGTGGAAATGCATAACTATACATGGTGGATCTAATATACAAATTATTTTAAAATTAACTGCATATCCTCGCTTATCTACACTCAATCAATCACAATCGTTTGTGCAACTTTTACGAAAAGCTATTCATACCAGAGAGCATTTTCCCCAAATTAATCATATGGATATCATGGCAAATGGAATCATGCTCTCAAACGAATTTGGTGTATTTTGGTAACAGCCTTTTAATCTGCTCATATCATATAAGCAAATTTAAAAATTTTGAGATATTCGAAGAACTAATAGATTTTGACAAAACTTCAAAGCAATCTTTGAAATGTACTAAGAGTTATTGTAAGAAAAGACAGCCAAATTTGTCAGTTCTAATTTAGCAATCAGATTGAGGTCTGTCATCAGTCCCTTTTTTAGACCCTGCTTAAATCATGAGATTTAGCAGAATCAACTTTCAATAATTCAACACGTGTAAAGGAAAGATCAACTTTGAATTTCAAGACAAAGTTGCACCACACCACAGCTGTAGTGTAGTAAAATAGAAAGCATGACCTTCAAACCTACTTAAACTGTTACCTACATAGCTTCAATAGATGCTGCTTAACTTCATGGTGATTTGATTAAATTTATAATAAGCATAAGACATAATATACATTCGAATCAGTTAAATTATATTATACCTTTATATCTCCTTCACTAAACGATCTCCGCATGCCATAAACTGCATTGAAATCTATTCCTGGGATATCAAGGAAAGCAGGCTTCATTGCGGATCCATGCATCCATTCCATCGAGCTCAAACTTCCCAAACTGACGCTCTTCGGTAATACCATATCAGGAAGTGGCTTGTTTTCTTCAAGTGTGTTCTCATCTATGTTCAGAAGAGGCACCTTGATTTCCAAAATCTCAGAGAGTGGTGACTCCATTGCCGCCTTTTCTAAGAGATCCTTTTTGCATTCATAGAATACTTCACTCAGAAGCTGCTCATTTTGGAGAATAGAAATATCTGTGGATTTTACATCTTCTCCACAAGATATCATTGATATGGCTGCTGTCATGGGATCCAGGTCAATGACTGGCTCTTCAATAATTGGTTCAGGTGCTTTGAACAGATCTCCCTCTAATGCCAAATCATACTCTGACATGGCAGAAAACTGAACAAAGTCACTCTGCATTAAAGACATGTCCATAAACAAAAATGTAACAAAATTAGAGAAACAAAATTAACTTCAATTATAGAGCTCAAAGAAGATAATAATGCAGCATGGATAACAAGAATGTAATGATATAAAAACAGAATGTTAGCTTTAGAATATAAAAAGCAGAAAAGATGTTTAATAATCACCCATCACAAAGACACAGACAATATTATGATAACAGGTTAAATATTAAATGATACTACTGCAGTAAAAATAATTCCAGATTCAGTTACGATGTTTTACACTTCCCTCTGCACCCTCCCAAAAAAAAAAAAGGTGCACAACAGCGCATTTTATGTTTAGTCTATATCCAATAGTCAATTGTTGTGGCTTGTGGGCATTCAACACTTGTTTCTAAATTGCGATATGTATAAGCTTGCTCCCAATTTCTATCATCAAGTTTAGGCGATTGTAAGGGTGAGGAAGTGTCTCATTTAGTCTACAAGGGACTGATGCATGAAAATCGCTCGAAACTCCAACGACGACCAACGTTGCCCCCTTAAGTAACGCTCTTCCATGTCCTCACGGATGAGACGATAACCTGATCGGTGTTGATTCGACAAAAACAAGAGAAAACGAATATAAGTTGAGTTTTGAGGCACTCGTATTCGTTTTCCTAATTTTTGGCTGAACCGACACCAATTAGGTCACCGTCTCAATCGTGGGACAAGGAATACCATGAACTTCTACTTAGACATCGGTCTGCCGTAAACCACATGGGACACTTCCCCACACTAGAAGCCGCCAAAATAACCTATTAGTGTCAAGAACTGGCTCTAAGATGGGATTCCTGACATCAATAATGCCAAAAAACTTCAGGATAATATTTGCATGATTCCAAGAGGTATAGTGGTTCTTAAAGCAACTGAACACTGACCAGATTATAAATTTCATAGAATGGGCAAAAGATTCCAGTGGCATGGCTTATAGATGGGATTCAGACCATATGGACGTTATTCCTCAACTTTTTTAGAAAGAGAGAATCTATCAGAGATAGTAAGGTCACAAGAAAAGCATGTCAGTAAAAGACCTGGGAAGGGCTTCAAAGAGTTTCAAGCACAATCTAAGCCATGTGTAAAATTCTCCTGACTAGGAGTTTGACTCAAGTATTTAATATCCAAACAGTACATATTGCAGGTTAAATGCTAAAAGATCAAGAAGACAAGAATTTTCTACCTTTTAATTTCAGTACAAATGAAAGATAACATACAATAGCACACCACAAAGGCACAAAATTATATTCATACTGTAAAGTAGAAGCCTTGCATAAATTAAAGGTGACAATACATATTCGGCTGAACCTTCACATGAAAAGAAAGGGCTGGCTAGCTTCAAGTTATTTGAACCTTTTTTTGGTGACCGATGAGAGACTAATCTCTGGGCACTGTCAAGCACCAAAGGCCAGAACCGTCCCGGCATTGTTTTTTTATACACATCCAAGAATTAAACTTAGGATCCCGTGCTTAAGGGACTTCACAATTCCTTCCACTCAGATAACACATTTTTGGTCGAACTTATATGATTTGGAAATAGATAGGTGGTTTCAAATTCAAACCCCAAAATTCAACTGAAAAAGAACATTGAAATAAAAAGTACAGGTATTGACAGCTGAAACTGGCGCCACTTAGAGTCCAGAATGAACTTGACTATAACTCAGTTGGAGAATATGGATCATTATTTTCCTTTCTAAGCACACCAAAATCATGAAAAATTAGTCTATATAATATAAAGCGACCCACTTAGAAGCATCTAGTTGAAAAAAACAAAAAACACATAACAGAATACATTAAGCTGCAAAGGTCTAAATCCTAACCATGCCAATTATTTAAGGTAGTGTTGCAAGCAACATCTTTGTAAATCCCTTCCTTTGACCAAAATTGGGAGGTGGATTAGTCAAGGCGCACCTTCTTCCCTGATTACCAAGGCACTAAAGTCTTTTGCCTCAAAAAACATTATTTGAAATTCTCAATGACCAAAACAAAGCACACCACATGGAAACAACCTACTTTTTATCATTAATTTAATTTAACAGGAGCAGAAATAGAAATAACCTTTCTACAACCAACATTTAGTGCCCGACAATACCCCGAAGAAATGATTGAGTTGAGCATTAACATACCCCTTTCTCTAAACCTTTTTTTTGGCCCTTATTATAAAGAATAAAAGCGAATAAGAAGCCTTTTACTCTTTAATTTCCCTCAGTGCGGCAAAAAAAGACAAACCCCACTCAGTGTTCACCCTTCACACACTAGTAACCTAAAAATAAATGGAAGGAAGATTAAAGAACACGGAACTATGACATAAAAGAATATTTCCCTTTTATACTCTTTTTTCTTTCCTTTTCTCATACTTTTTTCAGATCCAACACATGAACCACTTGTGCTACTGCTATGAGGGGGGAAAAAACATTCAGAAAGAAGGGGAAACAAAAAAAAAAAGCAAAAATCAAATGAATAAACAGATATTACATTCGAAACAGTTCAGTTAGTCAGTTAGTTAGTTAGTTTCCTTCTCCAGCTTGATATTATGTTATCAATCAAGCAAGAAACTACAACTTATAAATTAATAAAAGAAATAAAGAAAGAAACTTTACAAGGATTTGAAATGTGAGAAATTAAAAAAAAAATTAAGTGCAAATTTAGACATAAAAGTAGTTTAAGTTAGACATAAAAATTAAGTGCAGGGTAGTGAGGAAAGAGCAGAGGAAAGGAGAGAGAAGAAAGTTTCAAAATTTATGATTCGATATAAGGTAAAACCCATCAAACAAGTGCAGAGATAGAAGAATGAGAAGACACGGTAAGAGAGGAAGAGTATAAGGCACCATTGAGGCAATGGACTTGTGGGTTTTGCAGTACTCCTCGAGTTGAAGAAGCTCTTGAGAGAAGTTGTGTAGATATGGGGAGAGAAAGCCAGTCTCTTCTGCTGCATACATTTTTCCAACACACAGAAACACTCCTTGGACACTTTTCTGCTTAGAAGATAGCAAACAGGGCAAAAGCAGAGCAAGAGAAGTACACAGACAGGGTTACTAAAACAAAGGGCATCAAAATGTGTGTGTGTGAGTGAGAGAGCGTTTTGTATTGAGCTTTGATGATTTAGACCAAGCAAGATAGAGATTCTATATTATATGTAAAATAAAAATAAAAAATTAAAAGTAAATAAATGGGGCAGAAATTTAGAGGACTTTGGAAGTATGATGTAACAGGAATAAATAAGGACAGAGTAGGAAAAGGACGCCATCTTCTTATAATATAGTGTCACCCCCTACATTTCTTGTCATGAACTTTATAAAGAAAATAGAAAGGAAAAAAGATCTTATTATTTTTTTTATGAAAATTAAATTAAATTTGATGAATATTATTTTTTTGATATAATATTGAATGAATATTATTGTAGTAGTAATATAATTGCAAGAGACAGAAGAATCGCACCGAGCCAATATATTGAGAGGAGTGTGGGCATAATGGTGACGGTGGTGGGGCGCTAGAACACAACAATGATCACCACTCATTCTCAGTCACTGGCAGTGCAGCCGTCAGTTCACAACCATGCCAACGCACTGTCGTGGTGCTTGTTAACAAGTTGAAATTAAACCGTAAAGAGAAAGTGAAAGGAAAGAAAGTATAAAAAAATAATGTTGAAAGAATTAAAGTGAGCAGAAAGTGGGTAGAAAAGGAGATGATTGTTAATTACTAGTTTTTTTTATCAACTAGTAGAAATGGTAAACAACAAACACACACACGTCTAAACGGCAATACCTGAGTTTGAACCCCGGTCCCAACGTCCCCATGTCGCCGAAATTACCAAATCAACCAACAGTGGGGACCTTGTTAAGTACTAGTTTGGTAAAAGTGAAAATAGAAAGAAAGTGAGAAAAAAAAATGTATATTTGTAAAATGACAAAAATAACCTTCCATAAAATTAAATATATATAACTTTCATTTATTGTATATAGTTTAATTTTTAATCATTTTATTTAATACATAAAATTTAATTTTTATTAATTTATTTATGTAACAATCCCTTTAAATATTTATTGCAAATCCCTTCAATTAATTTATTGGAAGCTATATATGTTGCAACTTAAAGAAAAACAAATTAACTCTGCACACCAACCAAAGCAAAGGCATGCATGACTTTGTACAAAAATAGACACTCTTTTAAGCTTTCCTTCGGATTTGAGCAGAGAACATATTTAGTGTAGGGCTCACCAAAATGGGTCTTTCCTTTCCCTTTTTTAGCACTTTGTTTGGATAGTGGAAGGAAACAAAGTTGAAGGAATGAAAATGAATAGAAAGCGAGATTATTTTTAGGTTTTTTTTTTTACTAGTGATTTTTGTATTGTTTGATATGAGTAAAAGTAGAGAAAAAAAATGAGAGAAAAGAATGAGATATATTTATTAAATTTCATTAATATCCTTATATATATACACACACACAAAACACGAAGCAATTTTTCAACTAAAAATTAACTAAAACACGTAGCAATTGAATGACACAAGTAATTCAATGACACATGCGGCAAATAAAAAAGCAGGGTCATTTTTGTCTTTAACGTGTAAGATATACTCTCATTCACCTTTCCACCCATTCAGGAGCGAATTGCTTTGTGATGGAGCCCACAAAATTTGATCATTCCCTTCACTTTCTCACGTAAACCAAACAATGGGTGGTTTGTATTTCGAGAATCTTTCCCTACTATCACAATCCATTGCTCCACTTTCGGGTCAACCAAACAAGGGAAGCCCAATTCCCAAAAAAAAATCATCCTATGGAGTTTCCTTTCCTCTACTTTCAGCTATTCCAAACAACCTGTAAGTTTTGAAATATTACAGTACACATTATCGTACTCTCTCTTATTTTTATATGTTTGGATATATTAGTTATGATTTCTAAAAAAAATAGAGATCATTTTCAATCTCTAACAAATATAAAATTGTGTTGTTTTAATCCTTTATATTAGAGTGTAAACTCTTACCCAAGAGCGCTTGGATGAGATGGTTAGGGTCTCTTCCAGCTTAATCAGAGGTTCTGGGTTCGAATCCAGCATTGGGAATGCAGCAGCGTTAAAACTCTTGAGGGAGAGCTTTGCCGCCCATGTGGTCCGACCCGACTCAAGGGATTAGTCTTCGCAGTTGCCCGCGGAGGATACCCGGTTTAAAAAAAAAAGGTGTAAACTCTTACGCTTCCCTTTATGCTTTTGGGTTAAATATGCTTTTTTATGTTTTTATAGAATGAATAAATATTGATTTAATCTCTATAAAAATTTCTTTGTTTTAATCTCTCCATTTAAAAAAAATATTTTTTTATGAAAAAAAAGTATATTTTTGGTCCCTCGATAGAGACTATCAGGGTATAATTTTGTATTTTTAAGAACCAAAAATATATAAATTTTTATAGGAAAAAATAAATATTGTTTAAGTTTATAGTGATTGAAAATATTTAGAAATTGAGAAAAAGTAAATATTTGGACAACAATAAATATTTCTTCCGTAACAGATGTGTTTCCTCTTTGTTAATATTTTTATCCATTGTGCAATTGATGTCATATCCATGGTTAACATTCGATCCCTGGATTGGTGCACTCCATGAAGTCTGACCCTCCTCCTATAGCCACCCTGCGTCGTTGGTTCCTGCTCCCCTCTTCGATTCTGCCCTGAGTCGTGAGCCCCGTGCACGACGACCATCGTCATTCACCATCAAAAACAGCTTATCGCATAAGCTTTCAACGTGCCCTAGGTGGCCACATAGATAACAAAATGATCCCAACCTTTCATACTTAGAAGCAACTTCTTTTGCTTCTTCCCTGAATTTTTTGAACTTCTTGGACATTTTCAATTGCTTCCTAACATCAATGAGCACTCGAATCTGCATATATGATTTCAATTGCTTCCTAATATCCAAAAAAGCACCATATAAAGTGAGTGTTCTCTTTCTTGCATCACTCCTAGTATGAGAAGATTGTTAACAATGGCCAAGACCTCTTGCTTTAGAACCGGCTGAATGTCTAGTTGATGGAAAAACTGGAATAGAAAAATCCTTGGCTCCGCCTCCGTACCCAGCCATTTGCTCCTTCATTATATGGACTCTAATGGGCTTGGCAGTCAGAATAAAAAGTATCAATGGAAAGAATTTGTACAAGAAATCAAAAGTTGAAAAAAAATGAAAGTAAAAATAAAAAATAATTTAATACATTAGAAACACACACAAAATACTTTTTTTATTTCACAATTGATATATACGACGGTTGTTAGCCCAAATTTGTACTTTGGCTAAAAACAAGGCCAAAATTTAGGTGGAGTTTGTTATATGTTTTTTTAATGTGCGCAAACTTCCACACGATAAAAAATATTAATTATCAATTTTTTCTTTATTAATTATTCACTTTTCCTTTTTATATTATAGATTAACATTTATATAATCTCTTTCCATCCACAAAATAGGAAACTAAGTAATTAATAAGAAAAAATATGGTCAATTAATATTTTTTATTATGTGTAAGGTTGCACATATTAAAAAAACTTTATACAATTTTTACTATTATTCAATCACAATTTAACACATAAATTATATATCTAATAGTAGAAATATGACCATTTTAAATTTAAATTTAAGTGAATAATTTTATCCCAGTGGAGTATTATAGTTGGTGAATAATACAAACAATACCTATCGAATGCACGTAATTTTTTTAAAAAAAGTAAATAAATTAGTGAATGTACGATCACACCTTTTTTGTTTTTGTTTCTTTTCCTAAATTGTACAATCGCACTTAAGATTGACAGATAAAAAGTTTAAAGATTCTCAACATATATTTGTAAAAATTAATTGGAATCAAATCCCGATAGCACGATGGATAAACTATAATAATTGTAAGGGAAAAAAAACAAAGCAAGTTATATTATCTAGTCTAGTCTAGCTAGACTAGAAGCCGGTGATTTTGCGGCGCCTTATTGGCCTCTTAACATCTGTCTACATCGTTTATACAGTATTTTTAAATATTAAATTAAATTAAATAAATTAAAGGGGATTTCTCCGCTGTAATCATTATTTGTTTTATTTGTTGATACAGTAATTATTCGTTTTTATTACCGTTCCCTTCACACGAACAAAGACATTTCGAGGGAATTCGACCAAGGATAATTTAACACCTGTAAATATAAAAATATTTCGCTCTTTGTATCAAAGAGGGTGAAAGTATATCTTACTTTAATGCACGTGATCATAAATGCCTTTTTCCAAACAATAGTTTATGTAGATTGTAAGTAAGTAGGAGACAAAAGTATATAAATCTCCCGATGGAGAAACAAACAATCTCTCAGTTCAATTATTATTAACACCGGATTGGATTAATCAACTAACCAATTAAATCGAAAATGTATTAGATTTTTTGGTTTGACAAGATGAAAACTGATTAGAAGTTTGATTCAATTAATTCAGAAAATTGACCGCTCTCATTAGGGCCGTAAACGAGTCGAGCCAAGCCGAATACTTAAAGCTTAAACTTGGCTTGTGAAAAAAATGTAAAGTTTGGGCTTAACTCATTTATTTAATCGAGTCTAACAAAAAGCTTGAGTTTGGCTTGCTTAAAAAATGTAAAGCTTGAACTTTGTAACATCCCAAAATTCCCTAAACCTAATTATTAGAGGTCCTAAGTGAAAACGAGATTTAATCCCTAAGGATTAAATATAGTTCATAGCCTAATTTAGTAATTTAAAACCAATTTAGAACTAAGGGGGTAAAATAGCAATTTTACCCAATAAATTAGGAAATGTGAGACTAATTAATTAGGAGTAGTTTTAATTGATTAAAATTACTCAAGATGTTATTAGAAACCAATGTTATATTAAAGAGGTTTAATAAGGCTTGTTTACAAAATTTTAATTAATTTTAGACATGAGCTCCACCATACACCATACTTACCTCTCAACCACCCTAACACCCACTCATTCTCTTTTTCTCCCCCTCCCATCGTGACCCCTCTGCAGAAGAAAGGGAAAGAAGAAAAGAAAAGGGAAGAAAGAAAGAAAGAAGGAAGAGGAAGAGAGAAAGAGAGAGCGATCGGTTGAGAGGGAAGGAGGAGGGCCGACCGCAATGGCCACCACGCCGGCCAGCCACGGCGGCGCTCATGGTGGCCACGCCACTGTTCACGCGGTGTGGAGAGAGAGAGGGACGAACAGAGAGGGAGAGAAGAGAAGAGGTCGCGCGAGAGAGAGAGAGAGTTTCAGGGAGAAGGAACTCGAAATGAAGAGAAGATGAAAGAGGAAGAGGAACCATGGAGGGAACAACCAGATTGGAGAAGATTGGAGCTTGGTTCAAGCTTTCATGGAGGTTAGGGTTCTTGGAACTACAAAGAGAAGGAATTTCATGTGAGTTCTGATTGATAGGGATTTTTTCATGAAGGAAGGAGAACAATGGAGCTTGAATCCCTAATTTGGGATTTTTTCAGGTAACATAGACTCCCCTAAAACCTCCCTTAAGGTGTGCTAGGATTTGTTAGTTAGATTCTTTAGCTCAATAATTAGTCTATTAATTATTCTGAAATGGTCTTGTATGGGGTTTTGACTGAAATAGGGTTGGATTCTGTCCCCAACCCCCCTAAACCAATGTGTGATATTTGTACCGTTGAGAGTTCCATCGAGCTCCAATTGGTGTGTATATATATATATATATGTGTGTGTGTTTGGTTAGGTTTAATTGGTTACTTTATCAATATGCATGACTTAATTTAGAAGAATTGGCGTTTGAACTAGCCTAATTTGGAGTGGTTATAATTTCTTGAAATGGGTGAAGGGCTTTATGCCCCTTTAAATAAGTTGTGGTTATATTGCTAAATGTTTGACTTCCCAATTAGACATGTAAAATATTTGGAATTGTTATTTGATTGTGATAATTGTAATGAATTATTATTTGATGTGTTAGTGAATCCTAATAATGCATGTGAAACCTTGTTTTGACTCTTGTTTTTGATTGAAACTTGGTTGTTTATGTGTCTGGATGTTTGCGTTTGAAAGGCAAACTCGTCATATGTGTACTTCGGTCACTTTCGTTGACGGGGACCCTTTGGTAGGACCATAAATAGGTCCTTGCTCATTTTGATCCTTGGGCTTTGCCAAGTGGGTACATTCATTAGTGTTTCTTTGTAACACGATCTTTGAGGTCACGCATCGAAATTTGAGGAGGTCGTATCTGAAATGAGGTCGCGTGCATCGAAATGAGGAGGTCGTATGCTGAGGTCGCTGCATCGAAATGAGGAGGTCGCATGTCGAACTAAGGAGACCGCGTGCACGAGCTCGTGATAAAGCCTTGTGCGTTTGCACAAGCACCCTGATCGATCTCGTGTCGAGACTGTAACACTCGTATTTTTACGAACGTTATTTAGTGTTAATTAGTATATTTTGTTGTAATTATGCTTTAATAAAGCAATTATTTGTTCCCTAAGAAAGTGATTTAATTAAATCAAGAGCTAAAATAAATGAGAATTAATATTCTAATATTAATTTATGGTTTGAATGTTGTCGAAATATTCTATTGAAATTTAAATCGCGTTTCAAATCGCTTTGGCGATTCTATATGAGATAAAATTTAAAATGAGCCCGATTTGATGAAAATCGAATCGTAACTTATTTTGAGTGTTTTTAAGTGATTGTGATGTTTTTATTATTTATGATATAATATTATCACGCGGAGAATTAATTCCTCATGAGTTAATTTTCAGGGATTTCTCGTGAGAAACTACTCGGTTTCGGTTTCTGTCGTCGTGTTTCTAAATCTTAAAACTTTAGATTAGAGGGTAACCTTGAGAGAAGTGAGATTAGATGGGTAGAATGAGTGATGGGATTGACATCTCTAAAAGTGATTTTTGTGTCATTTGATGTGTAGTTTTTATTTTAAAACTATTACTTAAATTATTTTTATTATTACTAATCTTAGTTGTTAGTTATTTAAGCCAAGTGAAGGGTAAAAACCCCCCACCAGCAGCTGCCTCACGAGACCCCCTTCCCAAACCCTCTTCAACATTTCCCTTTTCTTCTCCATGAGTTTACAAGTGCCATTGAAGACAACTTCACATCCTTTGGGTTTTTGAGCAACATTTCTTCATCAAAGATGCTTCAAATCTTCTCCTCAACATAGTTCTTCCTCTTCTCCACCATTTGGCGTGACAGCCCCCACCTCTCTTGCTCTCTCCATTTTTCTTTCCTTCTTCCATGGGTTTCCAGCCTCCATTGATGATTCCTCTTCATCCTTTGAGTTTTTGAGCAAGTATTCTTCACCAAAGTTGCTCTAGATCATCTCCTCCATCTATTGCTTCATCATCTACACCATCCAAGTAAGGAAAAATCAATTTTTCTTTCCCCTTGGTTCTGTTTTAATCGCGACAGCCCCCTCCCCTTTTGAACTTGATTTTTGTTTCCAAACCTTGTCAAAATGTTAGGTTATTCTCCTTATATCATTACCTATGTTTCTAACCAATTAAATGAGCATGAAATCAGAATTTTCTCACCCTCATTCAAGCCCTAAAACAGCGCCCAACAGCCCCTCCTTGGTGTTGATCTAATTTGTTGTTTTAATGTTAATTAATTGTTGATTGTGTTGTTGTTTGTTGTTGGTTGATGACTAAGAAGAAATGAGACATCATTAATCCCTTTTCTTGATGCTTTAGGCAAAACCCTAAGTGGTGAAAGAGGGAAATTGTTGTGATCTTCTTGAATCAACTAAATTGTTGTTTAAATTTTGTGTTTAAAAGTTGTATGATGCTTGTTGAAGTTGTAATGTAAATTAAATAGACTTTACATGATAGTTTTAGTTTATTTTACATTCTTGAATCATGAGAAATTGTAGCTAGGGTGTTTACTTACATGTTAGATGATTTATTAAATGATCAAGAGGTTCTTTAAAATTTTAACATGATTATGGCATGGTTTAGTTGTTTTGAGGATTGCTGGAATTGGCCTAAATAAAAGTGCTCTTGTTTTTAGAATTAAATTGGAGTAAGTGAAACTATGAACCTTATGGACTAGTCTTGAACATAACTTGTTATTTTTGAAAGAAAAATGTGCTTAATTTAGGAATAGTATTTGTCTTGATGTTGATGTTGGAAGTGGTATTTGAAAATGATTTGGAAATTGTTGTGTTATTCACTTTGGGTTGTGTTCTATATGTGTAGTTTAAATTGAGATCATAGGATGGTTCAAATGTGATAAAATCTGCATGTATTGATGTTCTGACGTTTTCCAAAAATACATTTACATTTTTAAATTGATATGCATGTGTTAGTATAGGTGTTAGCCTATGTATATGCAAAATTGCTTCTTGAGGGACTAGAATGGCATGTAGGGAATTGATCATTTTGGTTCTTTAAATTCTAATATGATTTGTTGCTTTATTGTTTTAAAGCATGATTGAAAAAGAATTGAGAAAAATGACACTAATTTAGTTGAGGAAAATGTTTAGAAACATAACCTTTGATATGTTTAAATTGTGCTTAATGTATTACTTGAAGTTGATGCTTGTATTGATATTTAGAAAATATTTTTGGGACTTTTGAAAAGGTTTGAATAAAAGAAAAAGTTGCTTTACATACTTTCATGACTTGAATTTTCTTATGTGGTTAATTGTTACAAGTATGTGAATTAAGTTGTAATGCTTAAATTCTTGTTGTATTTGTTAAGTTCTTGAGTTTTAATGTTTACTTGGGTTGTAGTTAAGATTGGGATATGAGAGCTAAGTGCTATTAGAAACCCATAGATAGTACTAAGTTGTGCTTGTATTAGGAAGTGTGATTCCCGAGATCGTGCAGCACGGAATCGAGGTGTACGGGAGAGCGAACCCGAGGACGTGGGAGCAGTGAGATCCAGATTGAGGACGGTACGTGTCGAGGTCGATTGAGGACCGTACGTATCGAGGTCGATTGAGGACGGTACGTGTCGAGGTCGATTGAGAACCGTACGTGTCGAGGTCGATTGAGAACCGTACGTGTCGAGGTCGTTGTCGAGCTCGATTGAGGACATCACGTAGACGCCTAGCTTGGAGTTCGGTAAGGGCAACTCTTAGACATTATTAAGGCTTTATTTTATATGTTTATGCGTAAGGGCACTTCTAAACATTCTAGGACTCTGTTTTTATGTTATTGTGTAAGGATAATCTTTAGAGATGCTTAAATGATTGAGTTTTTGCATGTATTTAATATGAGATTGAATATATGTTGTGAATTGCGTTTTCTTCATGCAGATTGTTTTATTGCTTAAATGATTGAATTGCGTTTTCTTCATGTTAAGCATGCTCTCTTTATTTGATATGTGATCAAGTAATTTTATGTGCCACTCCTTGACTGCGGCGAGCTAATCATCGAGTGAGAGAGCTAGGCGAGTCGTATGACGTTTTTGAGCCGTGACCCGGATAACTAAGGGTGCTAGGTCCCCTTTTGTTTACGGGAGATTGACTAGGCATCGCATTATCAGTTTGGGGTTGGACCTGCTGATTAATGTATGGTATCGGTTTGGGGTTGGACCAGCCGCTTACCTATTGCGTCAGTTTGGGGATGGACCAGCTGGCGATATTCCGGAATAAGAGTCGAGTCTAGAGTGAGATGATTGAGTCACGTTTGGTGAATGATATACATTGTGGTTTGCTTATTTCTTTATGCCTTGATTATCTTGATTTGTTGAGAAGTTGACCCTTTCCCGTGGTGCCTTCAATCCATGATGGTTACCCAGATGGTGGCAAGGACGCGAGGGACCCGACAGTGAATGGCGACGAGAAGGACCTCTTCGAGAATCCGAGCAATGACTTCTATTTGTCGTGATGGACTGTAGTGCGTTACGAATAGTTGACTGTTGTGTGATATTTCCTTTTGGATAACTGTTATGTATATCTTATGGATGACTGTAGTTGTGTCTCCTTTGGAAATAGTATGTCGTGACGGTCAGGCGATTATTATTTTAAGCTCGGGTAGGCGGTGGTTTACTTTTGAGCGACCCCTGCGTGGGTGTCTGAAAGTACCCTGTGGTATGATTGTTCTCTTGAAGGTCGTCATACCGTAGGTGTATTTCTTTGTACATTCACTACTCAGTATTTTGCATACACTATCATTCCGACTTGTATATATATATATATTATGCCTGTATGTTTTATTTAGGAATTAAGTCTTGTGTCTTAGTTGCACCATGCTCAAAAGTCAGAATGACTCGAGTGCGATGCTGGAATCATTATTCTTATTTAAAAAAATACCGCATTTCTCATACCAGGCACAAGAGTTCATATTTAAAAACGCATTGCATCTGAGGTTTAGTGTAGCTCGGTGGCGGTCGGAAACGGGTCGTTACAAAGGTGGTATCGAGCTTGATTCGGCTTCTAACCTGATCGTGAGTTAGGTATTTGGAACTGGTCACTGTGTCGGGTTTTGTTTTGTCGGGTTTTGTAGAGTTAGAGGTCTAGCTGTGTTTTGTTGAGAGTCAAACCATCCTTGCTTGATTGCTCCTCAAGTAGGGTAACTCTACTTGCAACTGTTTGAATTGTTTCTTAATTGAAGCGATGTGTGTTAACACATCATTAGAGTGTGAGATTCCGACAGGTTTTGAACCTGGTGGGAATCTAATGCCCTTGTAGAGACCGTACATTTGAACCGGATAACCTCAAGATGGAAAGAGCATTTCAGGCGATGACGGAAATGGCGGCTGCTATGACTCAGCAATCAGCTGCTATGACTCAATAGTCTAATGCTATGGCTCAGCAGACTGCAGTTTGACCCAGCTAAACCTGCAACAGCAACAGAGAGCTGAAAGGAATGCGGAGGCGAGAGGATTGGCGGACTTCCGTAAGCAGGACGCACCGAAGTTCTACGGCGAGCCAAATCCGGACAAAGCTGAACTTTGGATGCGGGAAGTGGAAGAGATCTTCGAGGCACCCCACTGCCCAGAGAATATTCGGGTGTACTACGCAACCTACTTGTTGTTGAGAGATGGTGAGTTCTGGTGAAAGGAAGTGAAGTAGACTTTGCCGACAGAGCGTCGTGGGATCACTTGGGAAGTTTCCACGGGAGATTCTTGGATAAGTACCTTCCTGATATCGTACGAGCAGAGAAAGAGCACAAGTTTTTCCAATTACAGCAAGGTAGCATGACGGTGTCGGAATACACCGCGAAGTTGAATCACTTTCAAGATACTCCATTTCGTTCTGTGATCGAACTGACCAGAGATTGTTAAGTGAAAGATTCCAGCAAGAGCTGAGACTCGATATTCAGAAATCCATGGTGTCACTGAGGATCAGGAATCTGCAAGGACTGATTCACAAATGTGCTAAAGTGGAAGGAGTAAGAGACCACGAGAAGAAGAGTGGTATAGATGGACCAGTGAGACTCCGGAGCACAGGACAGAGGTTGCTCGGAAGGGAAACCAGCAGGAGAAACCGTATAGTCGACCCGAAAGGAACAACGGCGGAGTCGACTAAGCGCTAACGTGACTTGTTACCGTTGCGGTAGGCCAGGCACTATGCGTCACCGCCGAAAAGAGAAACAACAGATGCTTCAAGCTGCGACCACCAGGACATTATGCCAGGAGTCAGAGAGCCCGAAGAGGGAACCGAGTATGATCACAGCACGAGCAAAGGGGAAATGCCCGATTACTTCAGATAGAGTCTTCTGCATGGGCAACAGAGAAGCAGAGCGATCAGGAGATCTAATTCAGCAGAATTATGAAATTGAGGGTGACTCTCTATCCATAATCTTCGATTCTAGTGCCGCACACTATTTTATTCCCTTGGATTGTGTGAGCTGATTTAAAATTGCTTTTGATTGTTTTATCTTTTGGCTTAGTAGTGAATTATTTCAACTGCTAAGGCTCTTTAAAAATCTTACCATTATTCTAAGGTCGGATTGGTTTTTGAATTACCATATCCTTCGGGACTGTGCCCAAAAATTGCAGTTTTTCCAAATTTTGGAGTCTTCACATACCTTTCTGTTAATTCTATCGAAGATTTTTGTAAGAGAGAGCTCAGGATTTTATATTCCCTTGCAAGTTTTAGCGACCGAGTTGAAGAGTATACCAGTTCGCGATGGTATCTACGGACAACATCTTGATTTACTCGGGGAGCAGAGAAGAACACGAAGAGCATCTACGCCAAATACTGCATATACTACGAGGGAAGAAGCCTTATGATGACCGGCCTAAGTGTGAATTCTAGCTTGAAGGGGGTGCATTTTCTCAGACATGTGACCACCAGAGACGATATGGCTATGGATCCAACTAAGATTGAAGCGGTATTAAGATGAGGACAGCTGAAGACGAGGACTGACGTCAGATGTTTTGTTGGATTAGTAGACTACTACCGGAGATTTATCGAAGGTTTTTCGAAGATTGTCACGCCACTTACACGACTCTTGAGGAAAGGTCAACTTTTTGCGTTGACTGAAGAGCACAAATCCAGTTTTCAGAGACTGAAGAAACTTCTGACGACAACAACAACGTTAATTTTGCCTCAATCCGGAGAACCCTATGGAATTTACTGTGATGCGCCACACCAAGGATCAGGATGTGTGCCGCTGCGACACTAGAAGGTTGTGGACTATGCTTTGAAACAGCTTAAGATTTACGAGAGGAACCACCCTGCACACGATTTGAAACTCATTATGGTGGCTTTTGCATTGGAAATTTGTAAGTATTATCTGTATGGACGTAAGTGTCAGACACCTCTATGTTGGGGTTAGGACGGTAAGAGCCCTATTGCTAGATTGGATAGGACTCAGTGGAGAGATGACTGGTTTACTGAAGTATTTCTTGTGAAGGTTGTCGATAGAAAGATTAAGCAACCGTAGATGAGGGAGATCCAACTAGTGATAGTCATCGTAACTAGGACGCAGGCGATGCAACTTGGGAGTTAGAAGAGGAGATGCGAGGACAGTACCCGTTTCATTTTCCCAACTCGTACCTGACCTGCAATTTCGAGGACGAAATTTTTTTAGAGGGAGAGTATTGTAACACCTGATGCTGAGGTCGCGTGCATCGAAATGAGGAGGTCGATGTCGAAATGAGGTCGCGCATCGAAATGAGGAGGTCGCATGTCGAACTAAGGAGACCGCGTGCACGAGCTCGTGATAAAGCCTTGTGCGTTTGCACAAGCACCCTGATCGATCTCGTGTCGAGACTGTAACACTCGTATTTTTACGAACGTTATTTAGTGTTAATTAGTATATTTTGTTGTAATTATGCTTTAATAAAGCAATTATTTGTTCCCTAAGAAAGTGATTTAATTAAATCAAGAGCTAAAATAAATGAGAATTAATATTCTAATATTAATTTATGGTTTGAATGTTGTCGAAATATTCTATTGAAATTTCGTCGCGTTTCAAATCGCTTTGGCGATTCTCGCCATGAGATAAAATTTAAAATGAGCCCCGATTTCGATGAAAATCGAATCGTAACTTATTTTGAGTGTTTTTAAGTGATTGTGATGTTTTTATTATTTATGATATAATATTATCACGCGGAGAATTAATTCCTCGCGAGTTAATTTTCCGGGATTTCTCCGGCGAGAAACTACTCGGTTTTCGGTTTCTCGTCGCCGTGTTTCTAAATCTTAAAACTTTAGATTAGAGGGTAACCTTGAGAGAAGTGAGATTAGATGGGTAGAATGAGTGATGGGATTGACATCTCTAAAAGTGATTTTTGTGTCATTTGATGTGTAGTATTTATTTTAAAACTATTACTTAAATTATTTTTATTATTACTAATCTTAGTTGTTAGTTATTTAAGCCAAGTGAAGGGTAAAAAAACCCCCCACCAGCAGCTGCCTCACGAGACCCCCTTCCCAAACCCTCTTCAACATTTCCCTTTTCTTCTCCATGAGTTTACAAGTGCCATTGAAGACAACTTCACATCCTTTGGGTTTTTGAGCAACATTTCTTCATCAAAGATGCTTCAAATCTTCTCCTCAACATAGTTCTTCCTCTTCTCCACCATTTGGCGTGACAGCCCCCACCTCTCTTGCTCTCTCCATTTTTCTTTCCTTCTTCCATGGGTTTCCAGCCTCCATTGATGATTCCTCTTCATCCTTTGAGTTTTTGAGCAAGTGTTCTTCACCAAAGTTGCTCTAGATCATCTCCTCCATCTATTGCTTCATCATCTACACCATCCAAGTAAGGAAAAATCAATTTTTCTTTCCCCTTGGTTCTGTTTTAATCGCGACAGCCCCCTCCCCTTTTGAACTTGATTTTTGTTTCCAAACCTTGTCAAAATGTTAGGTTATTCTCCTTATATCATTACCTATGTTTCTAACAAATTAAATGAGCATGAAATCAGAATTTTCTCACCCTCATTCAAGCCCTAAAACAGCGCCCAACAGCCCCTCCTTGGTGTTGATCTAATTTGTTGTTTTAATGTTAATTAATTGTTGATTGTGTTGTTGTTTGTTGTTGGTTGATGACTAAGAAGAAATGAGACATCATTAATCCCTTTTCTTGATGCTTTAGGGCAAAACCCTAAGTGGTGAAAGAGGGGAAATTGTTGTGATCTTCTTGAATCAACTAAATTGTTGTTTAAATTTTGTGTTTAAAAGTTGTATGATGCTTGTTGAAGTTGTAATGTAAATTAAATAGACTTTACATGATAGTTTTAGTTTATTTTACATTCTTGAATCATGAGAAATTGTAGCTAGGGTGTTTACTTACATGTTAGATGATTTATTAAATGATCAAGAGGTTCTTTAAAATTTTAACATGATTATGGCATGGTTTAGTTGTTTTGAGGATTGCTGGAATTGGCCTAAATAAAAGTGCTCTTGTTTTTAGAATTAAATTGGAGTAAGTGAAACTATGAACCTTATGGACTAGTCTTGAACATAACTTGTTATTTTTGAAAGAAAAATGTGCTTAATTTAGGAATAGTATTTGTCTTGATGTTGATGTTGGAAGTGGTATTTGAAAATGATTTGGAAATTGTTGTGTTATTCACTTTGGGTTGTGTTCTATATGTGTAGTTTAAATTGAGATCATAGGATGGTTCAAATGTGATAAAATCTGCATGTATTGATGTTACAGCGTTTTCCAAAAATCTGTTTCTGTTTTAAATTGATATGCATGTGTTAGTATAGGTGTTAGCCTATGTATATGCAAAATTGCTTCTTGAGGGACTAGAATGGCATGTAGGGAATTGATCATTTTGGTTCTTTAAATTCTAATATGATTTGTTGCTTTATTGTTTTAAAGCATGATTGAAAAAGAATTGAGAAAAATGACACTAATTTAGTTGAGGAAAATGTTTAGAAACATAACCTTTGATATGTTTAAATTGTGCTTAATGTATTACTTGAAGTTGATGCTTGTATTGATATTTAGAAAATATTTTTGGGACTTTTGAAAAGGTTTGAATAAAAGAAAAAGTTGCTTTACATACTTTCATGACTTGAATTTTCTTATGTGGTTAATTGTTACAAGTATTTGAATTAAGTTGTAATGCTTAAATTCTTGTTGTATTTGTTAAGTTCTTGAGTTTTAATGTTTACTTGGGTTGTAGTTAAGATTGGGATATGAGAGCTAAGTGCTATTAGAAACCCATAGATAGTACTAAGTTGTGCTTGTATTAGGAAGTGTGATTCAGAGATCGTGCAAAGACGGAATCGAGGTGTACGGGAGAGCGAACCCGAGGACGTGGGAGCAGTGAGATCCAGATTGAGGACGATACGTGTCGAGGTCGATTGAGGACCGTACGTATCGAGGTCGATTGAGGACGGTACGTGTCGAGGTCGATTGAGAACCGTACGTGTCGAGGTCGATTGAGAACCGTACGTGTCGAGGTCGTTGTCGAGCTCGATTGAGGACAGCACGTAGACGCCTAGCTTGGAGTTCGGTAAGGGCAACTCTTAGACATTATTAAGGCTTTATTTTATATGTTTATGCGTAAGGGCACTTCTAAACATTCTAGGACTCTGTTTTTATGTTATTGTGTAAGGATAATCTTTAGAGATGCTTAAATGATTGAGTTTTTGCATGTATTTAATATGAGATTGAATATATGTTGTGAATTGCGTTTTCTTCATGCAGATTGTTTTATTGCTTAAATGATTGAATTGCGTTTTCTTCATGTTAAGCATGCTCTCTTTATTTGATATGTGATCAAGTAATTTTATGTGCCACTCCTTGACTGCGGCGAGCTAATCATCGAGTGAGAGAGCTAAAGTAGTCGTATGACGTTTTTGAGCCGTGACCGGATAACTAAGGGTGCTAGGTCCCCTTTTGTTTACGGAGATTGACTAGGCGTCGCATTATCGCTTGGGTTGGACTCGCCGATTAATGTATGGTATCGGTTTGGGGTTGGACCAGCCGCTTACCTATTGCGTCAGTTTGGGGATGGACCAGCTGGCGATATTCCGGAATAAGAGTCGAGTCTAGAGTGAGATGGTTGAGTCACGTTTGGTGAATGATATACATTGTGGTTTGCTTATTTCTTTATGCCTTGATTATCTTGATTTGTTGAGAAGTTGACCCTTTCCCGTGGTGCCTTCAATCCATGATGGTTACCCAGATGGTGGCAAGGACGCGAGGGACCCGACAGTGAATGGCGACGAGAAGGACCTCTTCGAGAATCCGAGCAATGACTTCTATTTGTCGTGATGGACTGTAGTGCGTTACGAATAGTTGACTGTTGTGTGATATTTCCTTTTGGATAACTGTTATGTATATCTTATGGATGACTGTAGTTGTGTCTCCTTTGGAAATAGTATGTCGTGACCAGTCGGGCAGTTATTATTTTGAGCTCAGGGTAGACTGGTGGTTTACTTTTGGAGCAGCCCCCTGCGTGGGTGTCTCACAAAGTACCCTGTGGTATGATTGTTCTCTTGAAGGTCGTCATACCGTAGGTGTATTTCTTTGTACATTCACTACTCAGTATTTTGCATACACTATCATTCCGACTTGTATATATATATATTATGCCTGTATGTTTTATTTAGGAATTAAGTCTTGTGTCTTAGTTGCACCATGCTTCGAAAAGCTGTAATGACTCTGAGTGCGTATGCGGGAATCATTATTCTTATTTAAAAAAAAAATACCGCATTTCTCATACCAGGCACAAGAGTTCATATTTAAAACGCATTGCATACAGGTTTAGTGTAGCTCGGTAGCGGTCCGGAAACGGGTCGTTACATTTACTACGCATAATTGCATTGAGCTTGTTGTTTCTCATTGATTGAAAATTATATATGTTCGAAATGTTTGCGCTTGAATTGCAAACATTATCGAATTATGCTAGTGATGTGTGTTGCATTATTCATTAATGATCTTGATTGAATTGCTTGTGTGAAGTCCTGTGAGTGGCATACCCTTTCGTAAGGCCTTGTGGCTCCAATGTGAGTATGGCTTGGGATGTCACAATAACAGGCATTGTTTGTGTGTGGAATGTTTGCAATTCGCTCTGCAACCCCATCGTAAGTGATTAGCTACCACCTGTGCCGTTGGGGGGCCCTTGGTGTTATCCTTTTTAATGGGATTTTACTCATCTTGTACTTGAGCTGGATCAAGTGGGGAACATTCATTGTGATTGTTGTGGCATATGTTTGACTCTGTAATTGATGTTTGAAATATCATGTATTGAGGATTTGTTAAAGTAGTATAAATATTTATACCTATGTTTATGGGGTGGACTTTCCATACGTCGCATACCACGTATGGCTGAAAACAACGATAAAAGTATTTTTAATCTAAGTCTATGTTATTGAGTTTTATAAACTCATATTTGGGGCGTTGTTTTCAGGTACAGCTATTTGAAGAGGTTCAGAGCATTGGAATGTGCTCGGTCTTGCTTTTCTGTGAGACCTGAGTCACCGGATCACAAGTCATGTCCTAAGTCCTAGGTTGTGTCCTAGTATTATGTGTTAATAAGATGTAATTGTAATTGTTTTACTTTATTATTCTTTCAAAAAGAGTTGTAATAATTAAGTTAAGTTCCGCTTTCGAAAACTCTGATTTACTATTATCATTGTAGTACCTATTTTGGTATGTCGCTTGTGTGTCCAAGGTTCATTCTTTATATTTACCATGTAAGCGAAAAATTTTCCAAGACTGATTTCCTTAAATTCAAGTTTTATTCGTACGTAATTCCCTAATAGGGGTTAGGGTGTTACAAACTTGGCTTGTTAAGCTTATTTATAACTTAATTATTTTTGTATTTATGTCCAGCAAGAGCAAAAAACAAATTGTTCCAGACTTCTAACAAGTTTGGTTTTTCACACTTATTTCAGAATAACGTCGCACTTGTTTAAGGAATGAAATGAACATGACTTACGAATTTTGTGGGAGAGTAAAACATTGAGAAACAAATAGATTAATTAGGTGGGAAATTTAAGAATTGAGAGGAAAGATTTGATGAAAGAAAAGGTTTACCCCACTCCAATTAACACATATATAATTAACATAATTCAAAATTTCTTTGGACCGTGGTGTCAACAAGGATTCCAAAACATTGTACATTGTCTATTGGCAAAAGTCGAAACGCGCATCTTCCCACAGTGTCCGGGAAAAGGGTTTGAACTAAATGCAGCAGCCAACTATAATATCTTTACAAAATTCAATGAATTACATAATAAAAATAACTTGGAAAAAATATAAATAAAAAATAGTTATACATTCAAACGAGTTATTCACGAGCCATTAATGTTGAACCTGTAAGGCTTGGGCTTGACTCATTTAAATAATCGAGTTTAATCTCAAGCTTGAGTTTGTTTATTTAATAAACAAACGAGTTTGACCGAGCATTTAACGAGCCGAACTCGAATAGTTCGCGAATAGCTCAGCTCATTTACACCCCTAGCTCTCATAAACCAGTAAGAATATGTAAAAAGAAAAAATCGAATTATCTAAGACCCGACAAAAACCAATTTTGAATAACCATTTTTTAAGGATAAAAAATGCTCAATCAATGATTTTTGATGGACTAAAAGTATAATTAAAAAATATAAGGACTAATATCGTCAAATTGAGAAAGTTAAGAGACCAAAATCGTAAAAAATTAACAGATTAAAATAATATTTTAGTCCCTATACGTGACATCGATTCTTAATTTGGTCACTGTACGAAAAAAGTTATTAAAACAGTCCCTACACGTGCAACTGTTACCCATTTAGTCACTGTCGTCCATCCACGTTTTCTAACGCCGTCTAACGTGTCTGACATGTCATCTAACAATCTGACGTGTCAACTTAATAGTTTAAAACAATTATTAGCAGTCCCTATACGTAACATTAATTCTTAATATGGTCCTTATACGAAAAAAATTATTAAAATAGTCCCTATAAAATACAGTGACTAAAAGCTTCTTAATATGGTCCATCTACGAAACAAGTAGAACAGTTTTTCAAAAAGATTTTTGGTTTGTTCAGATCTCAAAAAACTCTAGGTGATCAAGCTCTCAATTTTGTAAAATGAGCTATTCAACATCAATCATCAAGCTCATCCTCACTATCATCAAACCGTACTTCTTCAACATATTCAGTTTCAGATACATTTTGAGCCTGATCATCACCTCCTTGTAACACATATACCTCAATCTCTTTGAAACATATGCTAAGTGCAGTTTCAACAATTTTCATTGCACCTGCATCATCACAAACTTGAACCAACCCCTCTTCTAGGTGAATACTGGGCTTTCTGTAGAAAATTCATAAACTTCCTTTGTAGCCTAGACTCTTGAGAATGCTAGTGATCTCTTGAAAGGAGCACTCATCAGGATCACAATCATGGAGGGTGTATTTCAATCCCCCAACATATTTTAACCACATTCCTTGGCTTTTAGTAACAGTCTTCAAAAGACGACCTCTGTGGTGTATAAAGACTGTGAATTTGCAAGGTGTGTTCCCTAAAACCAACCAAATTCAACGTCAAACCAGAAACCAAAAAACCAGAAACAAATTCAAAGAAAACAAGTTACAATAGGGAAATTGAACATAAACAACATTTTCGTAAACAGGCCATGAAACAGATATGACAAAGCGCATAAACAGCAGAGATGAGAAACCCTAAACAAAATTTGAAACCTAGTGAAACTCATTTGTTCAACAGAAAGAGCACATAATCAGACACCGTTTTCGTACAGAGAACATGAAATTTGAAGTAGAAATTCATACCTTGGTTAGATGACGATGCCATTTTGAGTGGATGCACGGTGTTGAGAAGGTGAGACGATGTGGCAGAGAGGAGCGAGGCGGCGTGGTGGCGGCTAGGCGTCAGGTTTTTCGTCGTCTCCTTAGCAGCCCTGTGTTGCGTTTTTTGTTGCCTGTATAGGCTTTGCTGAATGTGTGTTTTGGGAGGGAAGAAGAACAAACAGATTTTAACTTATGTGGATGAGAAATGTTAAAGTGTTAAAGTATTGGTGAGATGGGTGCCACGTATTGACAGGTGGAGGTCCACATAAGCAATTAACGTGCCACGTCAGGTCGTTAGACACTGTTGATTAACGTGGATGGACGGTAGGGACTAAATGGATAACAGTTGCACGTGTAGGGACTGTTTTAATAACTTTTTTCGTATAGAGACCAAATTAAGAATCAATGTCACGTATAGGACTAAAATATTATTTTAACCAAATTAAAATAAGAGACCAAAACCGCTAAATTGAAAAAATTGGATGCCAGAAGTGTACTTAAGCCTTTAAAAAAGGGGTGAAAGGTATATCTTATAATTTAACTTCAATGCACTGTGATTATAAATGCCTTTTAGTTCCACACAATAGTAGTTTATTAAGTAAGGAGACAAAAGTATACTCCTAAATCTCCCGATGGAGAAACAAACAATCTCTCAGTTCAATTATTATTAACATCGGATTGGATTAATCAATCTAACCAATTAAATCGAGAATTTATTAAATCAACGGGGTTGGGTCTAGTGGAAGGGACTAGTCCTCCACAACGAGACGAACTAATGTTCGAATCTCCACTGGGAGAAGTTTCTATATTTAGTGTCCGACGCGCCTCGAACAAGATTGCCTCCGTTGGAGGAGACATGTGAGAACAAAAAAAAATCGAGAATTTATTAGATTTTTTTTTGACAAGACAAAAATTGATTAGATGTTTGATTCATTTAATTCAAAAAATTGATAGCTCTCAGAAACCAGAAAGAATATTGAGTCAAAAAAAAAAACCAATAAGAATATGTAAAAAGAAAAAAATCGAATTATCTAAGACCGACGAAAACCAATTGTGAATTTTTTTGACAGAGAAAACCAATTGTGAATAACCATTTATACTAATAATTTATATTTTAAAATTTTTTAAAAAATATTCTGAAGTCTTTGTCAAAAAAAAATTATTTTTAAGTTAAATAAATATTCAATGCATTTTTCCCCTTTCTTATCGTCAACTACCAAAAAAATAAAAATAAATATTCAATGGCAAGTTAAAAAAACTGAAATACTTTATTATTATTATTATTATTATTATTATTATTATTACAGTAGCTTTTATATTTTATAAGACATATAATACGATTTTGTCAAAGAAATATATATAATATGATTAATTTATATTAATTTATAATTTGAATTTCAATTAATTTTTAAACATTTTATGTTAATTTATTACTTAATATATTATATAATATTAACAATAAATATTTAATTATTATCTGAACCGTGATCGAATCAATCAAATGTAATCCAATACGTTTACCCGTTTGATTTTTTTAATAGTGCTCATGTCTCTGTATATGAAATATTTGTTCAAAAAAAAATTCTCTGTAATACGTTATTTTGCATAAAAAGACTAAAGTTGCGCTAATTTAGAGTTTGTTTCGTCCAGCTTAATTTTGGCTTTTCTTTTCTTTATAAGTAGAAGTTAGGCCAAACAATAATTATAAAAACTCATTTAATAAAAAAGTAGTAGTTTTTTTTTCAAAAAGAAAAATCAAATAAAAGGAGCTTAATATAAAATATAAAAAAAAATGAGAAATACCCTTACACATGGTACTCCAACCCTTACACAAACTAAAACTAATCGGAATAAAAGACCACATACAATTAAGAGGACAATGCAACATTTTTTTTTTACAGAAATCGGGCTAAGTCATTTCATTATTAATCAATGAATGAATACACGCTAAAATATCAATGAAAATGTGGGAGCTAGCTAAGGATCGGATGGAGTACAAAAAACATAATTATTTTCTCTTAAATTACTTGCCGATTTTGAATTAATGTAATCAATCAGTATTTAATATCTTTTAATCATATAAAATTATCAACTTTTAATTTGACATTTACTATTAATTATATAATTTATAATAAATTTGAATTCAAATTTCAAATATGAATTTAAATAATATCAAATTGAAATTAACTAAAATATCATGCTAAAAATATCACTTAATCTATAAATACTAACATATTCATTCTGAAAAAAAATATTTATATATTCATGAAACAAAAATGAATACCTATATCACTATTGTTATTTTTTCTTTTTTCTTTTCTTCTTTTAAAATAGTCAATTGCTACTATTTTTTTTTATTCAATTTTGATGTAAGATTAAATACAACAACACAAATTCGGTCATAAGCTTCTAATTTTTTTTAATTTTCTTTTGAATGCTTTCCATATTTTGTCTAATATTTAACAATAAAAGTTTGTTTACAGACACAAATCCAGCTATTTGATTTTTATCATTAATTCATACTATGAATTTATCTTAAAATCATATTACTATTTGTTATTACTTGTTATTTGTTGTAAATAGAAAAAAAGTGGAGAGACAAGACAATAGAAATATAGACTAAAAGACCGGTTCTTCAGGAACCAGGATTCAAAGGCTAGTTCTTCAGGAACTAGCTATAATCTTTGTATTGATAATGTGATGAAGTGTGTACAGGAAAAAACCTAGTAGCCCTATTTATAGAGATAATGAGATACTAGTTATGGACTAAATCTAGAGATATGGTAAATATATAATGAAATAATAAATTGATATAGTCATCCACCAAATCTACATATTTATAACACTTCCCCTTGGATGACTATACACTATGAACATGCCTCGTTAAAACATTGCTAAGAAAAACTCAGAGGGATAAAAACTTAACGTAGGAAAAAGAGTACAATATTAATAGTGACACACTTTCCGTCGTAAATACGTCATTTATGAAATGTCCTTTAATTGGCGCATCCACGTGCTTCCAGAAAATTAAAGTTGACAATGCTTTTGTGAATAAATCTGTTGAGTTGTCATTTGATCGAATCTTTTCATGATGCATTATATTCTTGAAATGGTTTTGCCTTGTCATCTTCTTTCATCAATCTGCATGCTCCTCTAATATACTGAGTCATGTTTCTCAGTCATATGCACTCACAATTTGCTCAATAAAGAATTAATATGTTTGAATGATTTGATGAGATAGTTGTGATTTTGCTTCACAAAACGTCAAGATATAGCGGTTTCTCCACGTGTATAAACATCACTTGATTGCAATTGGGCTTTATGAAGATCAGAAAGAACAAAGAACTTGTTTGACTTCATTCCAATATCTTCAGGTTGGTGCTGAACAAAATCTTGCTTACAAGTTCACTACAAAAACTATATCAAATCTTGTGCTATTTGCAACATAAGAAAAGTATTTCAATGACAACACGATATGGTACTTCAGGACCAAAGTTTTTTGTTGCAAATGCTCGAGCTGTAGACAGAGGCAACATCTTATCTTTCAAAACATTTTTTTTGAAGATATTTATTTACACCATCTATAGTTTGGAACAACTTCAAGTAATTTCAAGAATATTAATAATCAAAATTCATAGCAATCATATCGAACAATGTGAGAAAAAGGAAATAAGTAAACTTACCCATAATTGCATCATGTATGTAACTCAAACATTTCTTACCAATATAAAATGTTTAATATGATAAAAAAGAGAATACAAATTATCAGTATATGTAAATCCAAATATGTGTTATCAATAGTTTCAATCCTTCCGGGATTTTCAATATAGAAACCACTCTCTAGTTAACCATATGGTGTGATAACAAATATTTGTGTCATGAGAGTTCGGACTTCAGGTCCATTAAAAACATCTTTTGAGTCTCAAACTATAGGTTCAAAGTCCTCATATTTCCAAATTAAACTGATTACATTGTCAATACATTTAAGATGCTTTAGATCCTTCAGGGTTAAGCTTCATGCATATATCTATAATTCTTCAGGATTATGCTTTAGCTATCTTCAATCTTTAGGGGATATGCTTCATGCATTTTGAATTTTTTAGAAGTATGCTTTAGGCATCTTAAATCATTTAAGGATATGCTTCATGCATTTTGAATTTTTCAGGGTATGCTTCAGGCATCTTAAATCCTTCGGAGATTTTCATATATTTGTCAATATCCAATGACCCATATAAGCAAGCTGTCACTACACTCATTTGATGTATGTCAAGTCATTCAAAGACTGTCAAACCAATTAAAAATCTAAAAGTATTGCACTTATTACAAAGGTTGACAACTTCAGGTGTCGGACTACTCGTCTAAATGCTTTATGCTTCGCTCAACTTGCATCATTTAATTTACTTTGGCCAATCAATTTAATGTCGACATTCATATATGATTCGAGCTTCATGCTCATCATGATTAATAATTTCATAAGTAATTGCTATTGCATATGTAAAAACATATCAACAACATCATATCTTCCCCTCATATTTCCAGTGTTTAATGAGACCATCTCGTAATTTACCGGTATTGAAACCACTTCTGGGGTTACTTATCTGGAAATATGGAGTTGTTGATTTATATTGCTTTTGATCTCTTCTAGAGTGTCAATGATCTCTTCTGGATCATCACTTTGAATTCTCCCTTTTAGGAATAATATCCTTTGCACCAATAGGTCTACAATGCTTCTAGCGTATTTTAGATTCATGGGTTGCCTTACTCGCCAGTTGTCCTGCAGGGACAATTAATCATGCGATAATATTTGCAACTAACACATGTGATTTAGTGATCTTTTGGGTGTTTGTAAAAATATCTGGTATTTTGTTTGCAATATTTTGCAAAATGGCTTATTATTTGAACTTCAAGTTCACATTGATTTATGCGTATATCCAACATGGACAATGTTGGTGTCATCCAACAAACTTCTTATGCTTTTGAAAACTAATCCATCAAATATATAATAATCAAATATATGTCAAGATATCACAATATCTAAATATACATGGCACAATACACAATTCAGAAGCGCCGAGTCATATAACCATACAATAAATTATAAATTATATAATATATAATTGTACATTTGTTAATCAATGCATGTTAACATCATATGTATCCAATTATATAACATATAATTGGCATTTGAAAATATCAGAACAAATAAACTAATATTTCACACTCACACCATGCTTTCAAACACAATATATTCAAATGTTTCAGCTCTTCTATATATTTAAATAATATATATTATTATAACTACTAGTTAAAAAATATTCAAATAATTTGAATTAACAACAGTAAATGACACTAAATTTTCAAGTGATAATCAAGATTAGCTTCAAAAGATTTGTTTTGCAATACCTTAAAATTTCAACTCGCAGATATCTCATAAGACAGTGTAGCAAAATAGCGACGCCTTTTGTTTCTCAGTTAATTATTTTTACATAATAATCCTAATATTTGCTTTCAAATGATTAGTACACAAGGGAATATATATCACCCAAAAAATAATAATAACTTGCAAACCAATCATATTTGAGCATTAAAAGAAAAGAGTAATTATCTTGAGCATGAGAAGGACAAAAATAATCATTAGGTAAAAGGGTTCTATGATCATTTAATAAGTGTTCATGTGTATTTTCAATAATACATCACATCATAGTTGAACTGGGATGATCAAGGTGATTATGTCAAAGCATAAAAAGTTGTAAAATCTGAGCATTTCTGGTGCATATGATTTGACTCTGTCATCTTTATTTTTTGTAAAATATAATCCAATGAGAAATCTTAAAAATTCTCTAATATAAACTTTTAAAATAACAGAGATATTCCAAATCTCCCTCATTTTTTGTTTCAACATGATACTTATTGTGACGTATATTTTCGAAACTTGGTAGATTTCTTCGGGATCTACTAGAATACAAAGCATCAATGGATAATTTTGTCCTATTTCGGAATATATCACATGCTCTTCTGGAGCCTTCGATCATCTTTGCAATACCAAATACAATATCAACATTAGTTTCAGCTTATGTTAATTGCATAAAACATTTCTTAATACAAATAATTGTGTAGGTTGTGCTACTGTCCACTAAATATTGGTACTTCTGGACCAAAAAGATTACTATTCTAGTTCGTGCATCTATCGTTGTAAACAATTTTTCGTGGATCCAATATTGGTACTTCAAGACTAATTTCACAATTACTTGAAATCTTATATTGGTACTTCAAGACCAATTTCACAATTACTTGAAATTTAGTATTGGTACTTCAAGACCAATTTATGATCAATTCATATTTCAAATTACTTGAAATCGTGTATTGGTACTTCAAGACCAATAAAAGGCAAATAGTTTTGGCTATTCATTTGTTTTGGTACTTTAGGACCAACTGTGAGACAAAACTTCCAAATGCTAAAAATAGTGTCTATTTAATATTGGCGTAAAAAAAATGTATACAAAAATTCTTACCTTAAAATGAATCATACATAAAGAATGCTACACCGTTGTAGACTTGATCGTATTTTGTGGCAATTGGTGTGAATACTACTTGGTTGATGCTACACCTGAATGTACTCTTCAGCTTTCATTTGGTGCTAAGAAAAGTTATCTCATCATTTCTTTTAGGGACATATGATTTTTTGCACTTATACGTGTGTCTTTATGAATTTTAAGAAAACAATTCAACTTTTCATTTCATGAATCAATTAATAAAAAAAATTTCTCTATTTTTTTAATCAAAAAATAGACATAACCAAGTATATATTATTTGTCAGAATATGATCAGTTGCATAATTTTCATAATCAAAATTTGAACACCAACATAAGTTTAAAAATATGCATTTCAAATTTAAAATACATAATTACCATATTAAATGTCTTTATAGCAACAAATTTTGAACAATTAATTAAAGATTGTATCAGAAAAATAATATCTTTATATAGCAACAAAATTTTCAAAATATAATTAAAGATCACATTTTTATATAAAATAAGGATAATGATTCTAAAAATATATGAATCACAATAACAAGAATTACAATATATCACATACACAAACATCCAAATTTATATGAAAAATATGTAAACAAATAAATGATAATATCATTTGCAAAGAACACGTGTTTTTGCAAATGGTTAGACTAGTTCTTCAAGAATTAGAATTTAACGACTAGTTCTTCAGGAACTAGGATTCACAGGTTAATTATTCGGGAATTAAAATGTAAAGATCTCATCTTTAATATGAAAATAGGCAACGAGATTCAAATGTTAGTTATTTGGTAACTATCATGTAATGATACAATTGTGACAACCACCGTAAAAATTCAAATGGAGCCGCCACCAATATTTATTCTTATAGGAAACATTGGAAAACCTATTTTTTGATTTTTTTTTTGAATTTAACGATGAAAAAAAAAGTCTTTGAACCAGATTTTGAGCCGGGGAGTTGGTTACGCATAGGGAAGGTATTTACACCCCTAAAACGCCCATAAAAATGGTACCTTTAATTTTTTAAAAAAAAGATTTGTTTGCTATTACATAATATATATTATTTCCTAAAAGAAAAGATTTTTATTTTATCATTGAACTAAATAGAACCCAAAAAACTTAATTTTCTAATAAAATATATTTTGGCATCATAATCTAACAGATATCGATTTGCAATAATAGTTTTTGGTAACTAAATTTTTAGTGCTCATTATTACCGTTGACCCTTTATTTATTATAAAAAAAACTTTCCATTAATACCAAATTAAATATTTGTTACCTATTGTTATAATTGACGATCGGATTTTTCATAGAAATGCAACAATAATTAGAATAAAAGAAAACATTTATTTTTTAATGATCTAATGTCCCTTTGAATATGTGAAAAAAAACGTAAGAAAGAAAAAGGACAAAATAAAATCAAGATCCAATGAATTCAAGAATTAAAAAAATACAGGGAAATATTATGGGAGATGAGTTCGATTCAGATGAACAAAACAGAGGGGAAATAATAATAACAATAATAAGCAAAATCTGAGATACGCAGAGAACAAAAAAAAGAAAGAGAAACTTAGTAATATTACAATCTCATAATCAAACCCAGTTATGCAATCACAAAACCCACAAAATAATTTATAAAAATATAGAGAAGTAAAGTGGGGAAGGATTGAGACCTGATGAAATGCTATCAGGATGCCCTCAAATCGAAATTATAGAGCTTAAAGCAAAGAAGAAAACTAAAAGCCTAAATAGGAAAAAATGTGTTTGTATTTTTAACTCTCTCTTCCTCCTTCTTTACGCTTTGTTGCTGCTTCTTTTCCTCAATTTTGTGCTCCCTCCCCTTTAGACCAGAATCTGAGAGGCTTTTATAGCCCTTCGTTCTCCTTGTCACCAAAAAATAAATAAGAAAAGCTATCTAAAAATAAAATGAAATAAGAGAAGAAAAAAAAAGGATAGGAGAAGATACTCCCTGATTTTCGCACAGTTTCTCCTTTCCTTCGAGATCCTGACTGAATATGGACCGAATCATGGGAGATTGGAAAGATGTTGGTTCGTTATAGTGGAGAAAAAATAGAAAGAAAAGATTTGAGGGAGATATGGAGACCGCGGCTACTAAGGCTTTCAAGATTAGGGTTTGTGGTCATGGAAAAAGGAGTGAACCATTTTAGGGTTTTTAGTATTTAGGGTTATGTGTTTGCGCTGGGCTGCGTGGGTATAGGCTGCAGGAAGTTGGGGGGTGCGAGACCAAAACCATGGGGTGCAGCGAATAGCAGGGTGCAAGGGGAGTGCGCTGGGAGGCGTAATTAATAAAACAAAGGGATGTAGCAAGTAAAATGGGAGTGGGGTGCATGGTGTGTTGGATTGGGCCACCTTTTGGGCCATTGCTCTTGGCACCATCCCATATTTTTATTTGTATCCTATTTCTCTTTTTATTGTTTTTCCTTTTTCTTTTCTTTCTTTTTCTTTCTTATTCATTTTTGCCTTCTTCTTTTTATTATGAAACCAAAAACATTATTTTAAAATAAATAATAAAATAAAATAAAATAAAAAAAGCCGGACAAAATTAGGGTACTACAACAATCAATAAAGATTTTTTTTTTTACTTTTCTTCTGTTTCAAACTGATCAAATCTAGTTCTTCTAGAACTTATGTAGCGCTAAAATAATCGTGATGTTCTTCGAGAACTATATGCAATACTAAAAAAATTATGAGGTTCTTCAGGAATTATACGTAGTGCTAAAAAAAATTGTAAGGTTATTCTGGAACTTTTCTCATAGCGCTAAAAAATTATAAATTTCTTCAGAACTTTTCTATCCAATACAAAATTTCATTCATGGTCTAAAAGTCTAGTTCTTAAGGAACTATTCTACAAATTTTTATATAATGATGACCAAGAAAACTTATAGTTTTGTGCAATCCTACAAGGATGCTTGAATATGAAATTCTTCCAGAATCCTATCGAGATTCCTATACACAATATGATAATCATATAGTCAGACAATATGAGTATAACATTTTCATTAAAAAAATCCAAATAACATGAAAAACAAAAATATTAGAAAAACATGATCTTCCAAAAAGTGTGAGAAAGAAAACGAGTTCTTTTAATAAAACCTCTTTAAGCAATCACTCATATGGTAGAGTTTCGTGCTGATAACGTGTTGTAAATAGAAAAGAAAGTGGACAGACAAGACAATAGAAATATAGACTAAAAGAACGGTTCTTCTGGAACCAGAATTCAAAGGCCAGTTCTTCAGGAACTAGCTATAATTTTTGTATTAATAATGTGATGAAGTGTGTATAGGGAGAAACCTAATAGCCCTATTTATAGAGATAATAGGCTACTAGTTATGGACTAAATCTAGGAATATGATAAAGATATAATGAGATAATAAATTGATATAGTCATCCACCAAATCTATATATTTATAACATTATTATATTTTTTTACTAGATTATTTATTATTATATTAGAAACTCAATTATGCTTTTTTTTTCTACTTTCTTTTAAAAATGTTTTTGACTAATTATTTTTCTACGCAACTTGATAATCCTCAAATCTCACCCGTGCATCACACAGGTTACACTAGTAAAGATATATAAGTAAATTAATTTTTCCCCTCCCCTCCTAAACCAAACAAGCAAGCACTCCCCTTGATGAAGCATATTTATTACTCCTTTCATCTCATATTATTTGTCATGTTTGGAATATTTGTTTGTCTCAAATTGTTTGTCACTTTATAATATCGAGAAAGTATTAATTATAATTTTTTAACAATACCCTTATTTATTTACATCTCAACTACCCTAAATTAATTGACTTTTCCACCTAACTCCCACTATAATAAGAGTATATTAATCAAAATAAATTATTTTATCTTATAAATGAGTGCAATCAATGATTTTCATAAAACATGTGCATAACCTTAAATGACAAACAATATGAGACGGAGGGAGTATTTGTATTAATTGTATAATTAGTTAGACAGTTTTAGACAGTTAGATAGCTAGTTAGACCATTAGAAGTTAGTTAGGCAGTTACTCTTCCATCTAGCTTGTATATATACTATGTCAATCAGAGATTCATTTTCCAGATTCACTTTTGATACTTTATGGGTATTTTATACGCTTAAACAAAGCTCAAGTAATTCCTCATTCCCAGAGATGTGACAACCACACTAAAAATTTAAATGGAGTCGCCACCAATATTTATTTTTATAGGAAAACATTGGAAAACCTATTTTTGATTTTAATAAAGAAAAAGGTCCTTCGAACCAAATTTTGAGTTCGGGAGTTGGTTACGTATAGAAAAGGTATTAGCACCCCTAAAACGCCAATGAAATGGTACCTTTAATTGTTTAGAGAAATTTGTTTGCCTTAAAAGAGTTAATTTTCCCAAAATATTTAATGAAGAATCACGAAGACGATGAGAGTGTGCTAATAACAATTTAAAAATACGTATATACAAAGGAATAACCTATTTATATGAAATAGCAACGTAAATGTAAGCACAGACCATTTATTGCTAACATATTTCCAAAACATTTATTTTTAATTATTTAAGAAAAACCAGCAAAGAAAAATAAAAGATCAAAAAAAAAAAATCCTAAAAACCCATTTTGATTTTAATGAAAATACTATATTACAAAAAAAAAAACTTTCACTTACCTTTTATTTTTTTATTTATTACCATTCCATCCCTTTTAACAAATCAGAAATAAAAATAGAGATATTTAGGGAAAAACAAGAATTTCACAAATTGTATGGGCTTGTTTATTTTAAAAGAAAATGTGCAAATAAAGAGATGGACTTTAGAAAACCTTTTTTTTGCTTTCAGACCCTTTTTACCAATATATTTGCAATTCAGTCCCTCATCTAGGGTTTGGCCCCATTGAAAGGCCAAACCCTAGCCTTAGCTCGATTCAACCAAACCTCAGCAAATTAAGAAACAACAACAACAACAGAAAATGTAAAGAATACAAAGAAAGGATTACATCGTGTATATTTCAACCCAGAATACAATTATCCAGTCCAGAATATAATTCCTTAGTACACAGAAATGACAGAAAAAAAGAAAAAAAAAAAGAAAAATAGAGAGATGAAGAAGACGAGGAACCTGGGTTTGTGGTTTCCCAGACAATTCACACAGAGATCAAAGGAGGGGGTAAAAAGAACCCCAAAACTAAATGGTGTTTAATTTGGGATTTTATGGCAGCCTCACAGGTTCGAGGCCACGATCCCTTCCTTCTGCTTCCCTTTTTCGTTCGTCCTCTATTTATCCCCCGTTTCTACTCTTCTCTCTGGCTCTCAGTTTTTTTGCCCTCTCCCTTAGCTCCAGAAACTGCTCCCATTTTATACTCAACAATTCCTGAAAAAGAAGATCAAAATTGTTACCATTCAGATACGAATCAAATTAATTAAAAAAACATAAAAGAAGAAAGAAAGGGGGAGACTTCCCTGATTTGTCGAGATCCACACGTTTTCCTCAAATTTAGACCGAATCATGGGGAGAAGATATGATTTGGTTCAGTCTTGTGTAAATAGAGAAGCAAAAGGAAAGAAAAGATTGTGGGGAGGGTAGGTTACGGCCGCGGCTTAGGGTTGAGAGAGTGAGGGAAAGATTAGGGTTAGGTTTTGAAAGTGTGGATGGAAGAGGAAGAAGAAGAAGAAGAAGAAGAAGAGTGAGGCGAGGGAGAGGAGAGCACACCGCGGAGGAAACGAGAGAAATTAGGGTTTGGAAGAAAAGATAAGGGAGAGGCCGAGAAATGAGGGAGTGAGATGAGATGGGGACGAAGATTCAGGAGAAGAAGAAAGATGGTGCTGCGGCTGGTGAACGATTTAGGGTTTGAGGGGAACGAAGATGAACGAGGGAGATGGGGCGCCGCGGCGGCCTAGGGTTGGAGAAGTGGAGAGAGGAGAGAACGTGGGTATTTTTAGGGTTAGGGCAAGGATGAAGAAGGAATGATAGGAGAAGGAAAAGGGAAGGAGAGGGAGAGAGGTCGAGAATGGTGGGGAGCGCCGCGGTGGCTTAGGGTGAAGAGGAATTGGGGTTTGGTGGAGTGGAGGAAGAAGGGAAAGATGAAGGAGAAGGCGCGGCTGAAGGGAAGTGAGGGTGAGTGTGCGTTTTGTGTTTTTAGGGTTAGAGAAAATTGGGCTGAGAGGTTTGGGCCGCGCGCGAGAGAGAGAGCCAGGTAGGGGGTGTGCGAATGGAAAGAAAAGGGGTGAGAGAAGTAGCGGGAAGCAAGGCGCATGGGAGGTGCGCTGGAGAAAAATGAGGGGGTGCAGCGAGTGAAGGAGACAAGATGGGCTGTGGTTTAGGTTGGGTCATAAACAGTGGCTTGCTGCTATTAGCACCTCCCGTGTTTACAGTTTGCACCCCTTGTTCTTTGAAAAATAAATTTTCTTTTTTCCTTCTTTTTTTTTCTTTTCTTTCTTCTCTTTTTTAATCTCTTTTATTCTTTATTATAAAACCAAAAATATTATTTAAAAAGGTTGAAATAAATAATAAAATAAAATAAAATAAAATAAAAGGCCGGGCAAAATTAGGGTACTACAGCTGCCCCTCCTTAATTACATTTTACTCGAAGGTCTTCGTGCATTCGTTGTAAAAGGTAATTAAGGATAAAGGACTTTAATTTTGTTCGAAACAAGTGGTTTGAGATTGCGGGATTAGTTCCCGACTTTGGTAGGAGATTCTAGGGTTGGTATCCTAGTAAATTCCCAGTAAGGCATAAGTATGACTATGATTCCTTACAAAATTGGTGAGGATTATAGATTCAATTCCTAGTGAATTCTCGGTAAGGCATAGGTCTGATTCCTAACCCTTACATCTTTTGTATTGATTACTTCCCTACTTAGGGTAAGTCTGGGGTGCGAGCTTCTTCGTCACTCGACACAAGTTCGAGTCAGATTCCCAACAAGGGTAAGTCAGGTTCTTAACGCTTGTTAAAAGGTATGGATTGACTACCTTACTTTAAGGAATGTCTGTGGTATGAGTTTCTCTGTCACTCAATATAGGTTCGGGTCAGATTCCCGGCAAGGTGTAGGTCAGAATCCTAACTCTTGCTAAAATATGGACTGGTTTTCCTATTGCAGGTGAACATCCAGTGTACGAGCTTCTTCGTCACTCGACACAGTTCGAGTCAGTTCCCGACTAAAAGCTTGGGTCAGATTCCCAAGGTGATGGGTCAGATTTCCAGCAAGGTGTGGGACATGTTCCTAACTCTTGCTAAAAGGTGTGGATCGATTTCCATAATTGAGGAAGATTCGAGACGCGGGTCCGGTTCCCGGCTAAAGGCTTGGGTCAGATTCCCAGCAAGGTGTAGGACAGGTTCCTAACTCTTGCTAATAAGTGGAATAGGCTGAGTACTAGTTCTTACTGAGTAACAACAGGACAATTGTATGTAATATTTAAGAGGGTGAGTCAATGGACCCAAAAAAACTTTGATGGTCATGCAGGATGCAATGAATGGTATGCCATGTATGAATTGAAATTTTTATTTTTAGAGAAATGTTTTTGAAGGTGGGTCGGGGACCCAAAAGTATTAATGATCATGCAAAATGCAATGAACGATATGCTATGCATGAGTATTATTTTGTTTTTTAGAGAAATGATTTTGAAAGTGGGTCGGGGACCCAAAAGCATTGATTGTTATGCAAGATGCAATGAATGGTATGTCGTGTATGAATATTATTTTGCTTGGACAGATTTTTGATTTCCCTGAATTCCTTTTGAGGACGCTGCCCCTAGACTCGTGGGATGATAACTTTCTGTCAGATTGCTTGTCCGAATGGTTGACTTTGTATTGCACCAGATTTGCATATTTTCCCCTTGATAGATCATCTTAAGGATCCTCAAATTCTCCTTTTCATGCTTTGAATGCTCCTAAGAGGATTAGACTGACTCCTTTTGATCCCCAGGTTCTTCAGTGTCCTTTTGGCCTTTGCCCAACTATGTGAGGAAGGATCATGTTAAGAGACAAACTACTTTGTGTAGTTCTGCAACTGGAATGAAATCTTGAATGCGAAGCTTGTAGATGATGGGCACAACTTTTGCCCCTAGCTTCTTAATTTCTGTTTAGATCTGTGCGATACAATCCGGGTTGACATGCTTATGAATTTGACCCTAACTTTTGCCTAGGCTGCTCTTTGCGAGTTTTCAACCTAGTGGGTCGCTCTAACTTCTGCCTAGACCGCCCTTTCAGGTTTTCAGCCTAGCGAGCATTTTATTTTATATTCTTTTTTCTTTCCTTGGTAAAGCGACTACACCGAGGAGTTTATATGGATTTCCTCTTTCCAAAATCAAGTTTTGAGAAAACATGAGCAATTGGACTTTGATTAGAATGAGCTTTATTAGCGTTGTAACGTGACCAAGGGTCAAGGGCTATGAAAAAAAGGATATTTCAGGCTCAAAAAGTATTTAAGGGTTTATGAAAACAAGGATCTTTAGTGCCAAGATGCACTTGGATGGTTGCTAGCACAATTGTCTTGTTTTGCTTTTGTATTTTTATTCAATTTTTTTTTGCAAGTGTCTTGATATGTTGCATTTGATATTTGCTTGCTTTTTTTTTAACAGACAAAATTTAATGGACTATTGTGCTAGCCTTCAATGTATGGGTGATCCTTATTTAGGGTATTTGAAAGAATTTTTTTTTAGGCTCAAAAGGGGTAGCAAGGGATAAATATTTTTTATATTTTTGGATAGAGAAAAACGGCAAAACTTCATCTCAAACCTCATTGCTCAAATTTTCACAAAAATTAATTTTTGATAACTGCGCATTTGCTTTATCATTTTATTTTATATTTTTCTTAACTACTTTTTCTTATCCCGGATTGGCCATGTACCAAGAAAGGAAGCTAAAAAAAATTCAAATTGCATTTCCATTGATGTATTGAAAAGATGGGAACAAAGTGGGCCCTTTACAAGATATGCCCCAGGGCCTCGGACAAAGCGTAAAAACAAATGAAGGTTGTTTAAACAGAGCTATTCCTTGAAGTTTTACCACTTGGTGTTGATCAGAGCCTAACGATTCTCAATGGAGTGGCCCACTGCCCCAGTGCATGTCGTGATGAGCATCATTTGTATCATCATTTGTATCTTCTTCCTGCTCTTGACCTATACTGCGCAATGGCTGCTGAATGTTGAGGTTGGCAATCCTTCCACTTATTATCCCTGCTTCCACTCTTTCCCCGACAATGATTAGGACTGAGAAGCTTGAAGAGACATTTCCCATCATCAGACATAGAAGGGTAGTTGAAGTGTGTCAATGAACGTGGTAACCATCTCTTTCTCAGATAGCGGAGGTTCCACTTAGGCTGCAATCTCTCTCCATCTTTGGGCATACTCTTTGAAGCTTTCATTGCCCCCTTTTGTCATGGTTTGCAACTGGGAGCGACCCGGAGCCAGGTCCATATTGTATTTATACTGTTTGATGAAAGCTTTAGTCAAATCATTCCATGAGTTGATTTTGCTTCGCTCTAACTGCATATACCAGCGTAGGGATGCCCTGGTAAGACTCTCTTGGAAGAAGTGGATTAGGAGCTTATCATTACTGGAGCAAGGGGCCATCTTCCGGCAGTACATGGTGAGGTGGCTTTTTGGACAAGTTAAACCTTCATACCTGGCGAACTCAGGAACTTTGAATTTTGGAGGAATTACTACGTCCAGGACCAAACGTACTTCTGAAGCTTTGAACCCAATATGATTTTCCCCTTCAATTGCTTTCAGCCTATCTTCCACAATTTGGAGTCTCTCCTGATCTAGGGGGTCTCCTGATGGGCCATTGGAAGCCTCTCGATACTCATTAGTGTTGATGGAATAGTTCTCATTAATGATTAATTTTGCACCCAAGTTCTGCAAGAGGTCCAATATCTTGTCCATCTTACCATTGATTTGGTCGAATTCTTCTCTCATTGCTTGCTGATTCTGTTCCAACAAGTCTATGAGTCTAGATTGGGCTCGAGTCCGGTAGGGATACATGGAAAGCTCATGTGTATCTATTTTCTGTGGAAGGGGAACAATGAGTTATATTATGAAGATGCCATGATTATGCATGTCATGAATATTTTTTTTATGTACATTTTATGCAAAATAATATGATGGATAATGGATAAACATTTTTTATTTATTTTTTTCTATAAAAATAAAATGAATGCAAGGATAATGAGAAACATCGTTAAAAAAAGGAGAAAATGCCTTTTTTTTTAAATTTGTTTTTTTTTTTAGGGAAAAAGAATGAGAAGGGAAAATATTTTTTGAAACTGTGTTTTTTTGCAAAGAAGAATAACAAATAATATTTTTTTTGGAGAAAAATATTATTTATTATCTTTCACAATTTTTGAAATGTGAATGGAAAATAAATGGATGAAGGAAAACGGGCAGAGTGTGCCCCTTGTGACGTAGGCCGGTATTTCCTAAGATCTTAGGTCATACGACTTTTGTCACATGGAAGATGGGTTAAGGTATGCTCCTTTTGTGATATGGGTCGGTAGCTCCTTAAAAGGATCTAGGGTTTATTTTAAGTGTCTTTCCATTGGGGTGGATTTAAGATACTAATCTAAAAGGACCCTAGAGCCAAGGGTCCCACTTGAGAATGTCACCACCAATAATAGGTATACTATTAAAGGATGATTTTTTCTCAAATAGAGCCAAACTCTAGGTGAGGCTTTCATAGGAACCCATTGGCCGTACGTCCAGCAGATCACCCATTACACAGCCTCTCCTAACTTAAGGTTCACTCGGGCCCGGGTATAGGGCACCCACTCGTAGTGTGCGAGAATGTGTTAAGCGAAGTGTGTGTAAAGGAGTAAAACTTACAAATTACCCGCTGCAAAACAAATCAAAATACAATATATACATGTCTTCTACCCTAAGGTTTCAAATGCATAGATATAAATAATATTTACAAGAAAAAAAAAGAAATGAAAGAGAATGAATCACAAATGAAAAATAGAAAAATATATTTTTAATGCAAGTTTTTTATCCTAGGATTCAAGTATACAAACATATATACAAATGAACAAATAGGAATAAAAACAAAAAGGGAATAATTTATTTAATAAGACAAACAAATCATATAAACAATCATAGGGCCTAACTCTCTAAAGTCCCCAGTGGAGTCGCCAGCTGTGACAACCACACTAAAAATTTAAATGGAGCCGCCACCAATATTTATTTTTCGTTCGTCCTCTATTTATCCCCCGTTTCTACTCTTCTCTCTGGCTCTCGGTTTTTTTGCCCTCTCCCTTAGCTCCAGAAACTGCTCCCGTTTTATACTCTGCAATTCCTGAAAAAGAAGATCAAAATTGTTACCATTCAGATACGAATCAAATTAATTAAAAAAATAAAAGAAGAAAGAAAGGTGGAGACTTCCCTGATTTGTCGAGATCCACAGGTTTTCCTCAAATTTAGACCGAATCATGGGGAGAAGATATGATTTGGTTCGGTCTTGTGTAAATAGAGAAGCAAAAGGAAAGAAAAGATTGTGGGGAGGGTAGGTTACGGCCGCGGCTTAGGGTTGAGAGAGTGAGGGAAAGATTAGGGTTAGGTTTTGAAAGTGTGGATGGAAGAGGAAGAAGAAGAAGAAGAAGAGTGAGGCGATGGAGATAAGAGCACACCGCGGAGGAAACGAGAGGAATTAGGGTTTGGAAGAAAAGATAAGGGAGAGGCCGAGAAATGAGGGAGTGAGATGAGATGGGGACGAAGATTCAGGAGAAGAAGAAAGATGGTGATGCAGCTGGTGAACGATTTAGGGTTTGAGGGGAACGAAGATGAACGAGGGAGAGGGGGCGCCGCGACGGCCTAGGGTTGGAGAAGTGGAGAGAAGAGAGAACGTGGGTATTTTTAGGGTTAGGGCAAGGATGAAGAAGGAATGATAGAAGAAGGAAAAGGGAAGGAGAGGGAGAGAGGCCGAGAATGGTGGGGGGCCTTGTGGCACGCTTAGGAGTGAAGGAATGGGGTTTGGTGGAGTGGAGGAAGAAGGGAAAGATGAAGGAGAAGGCGGTGAAGGGAAGTGAGGGTGAGTGTGCGTTTTGTGTTTTTAGGGTTAGAGAAAATCAAATTTGAGAGGTTTGGGCCTTGGCAGAGAGCCAGGTAGGGGGTGTGCGAATGGAAAGAAAAGGGGTGAGAGAAGCAGCGGGAAGCAAGGCGCATGGGAGGTGCGCTGGAGAAAAATGAGGGGGTGCAGCGAGTGAAGGAGACAAGCTGGGCTGTGGTTTAGGATGGGTCATAAACAGTGGCTTGTTGCTATTAGCACCTCCTGTGTTTACAGTTTGCACCCCTTGTTCTTTGAAAAATAAATTTTCTTTTTTCCTTCTTTTTTTTCTTTTCTTTCTTCTCTTTTTTAATCTCTTTTATTCTTTATTATAAAACCAAAAATATTATTTAAAAAGGTTAAAATAAATAATAAAATAAAATAAAAGGCCGGACAAAATTAGGGCACTACACCAGACATTGAAAAAATAGATCTAACCTTTAAACTGAACACCATCTAGAACCAAAACATATACTTAAAAAGAGACATATAACACCTATAATACTATTTGCACCACCGATTCTTCATCTATAAGATGAACTATTGTGACCCAAAGACAGTGTAGCATGATACTAAACAGCAACCATAGGTAGCACCAATACGGGAAAAGAGCGAGCTGGACAAGCCTGTATGGTCTGACCCAAAAAAAGTGTGCAAAGTGTAACGCACGGTTGATGATATTGTCGCTCTCGAGATGTCCATCTCCGGATGCTGCAAGACACAGCCAATAAACAACAACAGATTTTGGTGATCAGTCAAGCAACTCATAATGAGAAATCAAAAAGGGTAAGTCCATAAGGAGTAAAGTGTCCACCTCAGCCATAAATTTCTTCAAAATTTCCTGCTTCTGAAGCTCATCACTGGTAGGGAGGCCCATAGACTTCTGCCTCTGATCAAACTGTATAACAGTAAAAGAGAATATTAAACCAAATAGAAAAGAAACATCACTCAAATTCCTAGGCAATGCCAGCAGATATATAAGGCTATTTTGAGAAGGATTCAAATTCAATCCTTTATCCTTGTAATCTAAGGCTTAAAAAATTCAGGTTGCACAAATTCACTAAGATGTCTTCATCAAATTACTGACTCATAATTTGAAGAAAACATACCAACTGCCAAGGAGTTGATATGGCGTAATTTTTAACTCAAAATAAATGGATGGGTGGATGATAAATATCAAAAGGATCTTATGAAGTGATGACAACAACGGACCAAAAACAATCCCAAATTATATAACCCATTAAAGTAAACATCACCATTCATCAATTCGTTACCATCATTTTTTCCACAGTCTGTCGAGTCTCTGGATCAAGGTCAGAAAGTTTGCTGTTCTCAGGTTCAACTTTTTGGGTATCAATTTCGGGATCGCCTTTTACCAGACATTTCCACCACTCCATTTGGTCATGCTTGGTTAAAAGAATGGAAAGAGAACTCTGATCCTCTGCAAAATATGTAGAGTTTTAATGTGATGGATAAGATATGAAGAGATCATGACTCATCATCAATAAACAAAACAATCCAGAACCACACATATCAATATCAGCTCATGCACGCACGCAAAGCATTTCATCATTACTAAATGATGCAAACTCAGAATTTCAGTGTTTTTGAAAAATAAATTGATAATATGCTAACGGATTATTGTCACTACAAAGGAAACTTTCCAAGTAGTCCTGTACCTAAGCTCCAATAGCAGTCATCAGGCTTGACAGGCCGATATAACTCCCCCTGTGAATTTTTGAAATCATGTATCAGCACCGCGATCACAGAAAATTAACATAAAGATAAAATTTAACTAATACACATCATATCATCAATCAGAAAAACAACTAATGTTGTACGGTATATATTTTCATAATGAATGGCATGACGAAAACTGACCTCAATAATCGGACCTCTGAGTCCAACTTTCAGATGGTTCTTCTTTATTTCACACATGACGAACCTTGATTTAGTTCCATTTGGCACCGGAACATTCACATTGACCTCTTGTAAAGTCTGAGTCCAAGAATATTTCTCCAGATCAAGGCAATTATCTTCGTTTGGAACTGTCCAGTTTTTTAAAAAAGGGGGGAAAAAAAGATATAAATCAGAGAAAAATTCAAAATTGAAGATATCAAGGTCATCAACAGTTAAACAGATAAATACGAGAGAATATTCCTTTCGGTTGCAGGCACTTTCGGAAGCTATCAGCTAATATTTAAAACCAGCGTTATCAATAGTGCTCTATAACGGCATAGCGGCCCCTAATTACTACAAGACACACAGTAGCGGAGCAGTTTAGTGTAGCGGCCGCTATAGCGGCCAAAATAACGGCTGTTGTGGCGAGATAGCACCTCATAATGACATCGAAAATTCCAAAAAAAAAAAAACTTTAAATTTAAATGCATGCTAGGGCTTTTCGGTTGGGGTATTGTAGGAATTTTGCAATTAAAAAACACCAAAACAGCGTCAGGGCTTTTCCCCTCTCACTTATTAGATAACCAAGTCAACTGTCGAGATCAACACCAAGAGTTCTGTCGAGAAATTCAACACCAAGAGTTCAGTCGAGATCAACAGTCGAGATAGTCGAGATCAACAGTCGAGATCAACACCAAGAGTTCTGTCGAGATCAACACCAAGAGATCAACACCAAGAGTTCTGTCGAGAACTTCAACACCAAGTGTTCTGTCGAGAACTTCAACACCAAGAGTTCTGTCGAGAACTTCAATACCAAGAGTTCGGTCGATTGTGTATATTCCATTAGCTGTCAAATAATCAGCATTCATTTGGCATTAAGTGAGCGAGATCCTATCCCGAGATCCTCTCCTCATAATATCAACAATGATTAATTGATGCTGTCCCACTTTGTATCTATAAATACCTGTATCACACTTCAATGGAATAATATCGAGTTATACACTTTATATGGTATCAGCAGCTTTTGCTTAACAACAACGATCCAAGCCTGTCACCATGCCTTCAAACCAAGCCATTCCCGTTCCCAACTCAGACTCGGTCTTCGCCCTCAACACCCAATCCTCCATCAAACTCACTGCCACAAACTTTCCTGCCTGGAGAGTTCAATTTAATGCTCTCCTTGTAGGCTATGACCTCATTGGTTATGTAGATGGCACTAAAGAATGCCCGGCAGCCACTCATGCTGACCACACCAAGTGGAAAAGGCAAGATCAATTGATCCTTCATGCCATTATCTCCTCTGTCGATGCAAGTGTCATCACCATGCTAGGGAATGTCAAAAATTCAAAGCAAGCCTGGAACATCCTCAACAAGATGTTCGCCAAAGAAACACGTGCCGAATCATGCATCCGAAAGAGCGCCTCTCCCGATTCACAAAGGGAACTCAATCCATGGTGAATACCTTCATGGTATTAAAGCATTAGCAGATGAACTTGCTATAATCAACTCTCCTTTGGATGAAGTTGACCTCGTCATACACACGCCAATGGCCTCAAAGATCGAGTGCCGAGAAGTATCGGTGCAGACTCGCACTTCGGGAAAATCCAATCACCTTTGAAGAATTACATGATCGCTCCACGATTTTGAAAACTACTTGCGGCCGAGATGATTCCCAAAGAGCTCCCACATCTATTGCTACGGCCACATGGCACATAGAGGCAAGCATCCATTCCAAAAGCGAACCTATCATCCAGGACACACTCACAACTCTGCGCCAACATAGACTCGCCACCTCTCTCCAGGCCCTACACACGAGTTATCCGCCAATCTTGTGAAAAACCCGCCACACCGCCAAAGTGCGCTACAAACTTCATGGGCGCCCACGTAAACCAGTCTTGCTCCCAGGGCCCATCATGCTCGAGCACTACCTCCAGGTGTTAATGATGGATCATGGATTCCGGAGTAACACATCACATAACCAACGATCTAGAACAACTACATCTTACCAACCCCTATCATGGCATGGATCAACTAGTGGTTGGCGATGGTTCCGCTACCCATCAATCACACGGTAAAATGCATTACACACTCCTTCTCGAACCCTTCATCTCCCAAATGTGCTTCATGTACCAAAAATATCTCAAAAATTGATCTCTGTCTCATCTTTATGCAACACTAATCCAATTTGTTGAATTTTTACGACCATTTCCTGGTGAAGGATCTGAAGACAAGAGTACCTCTTCTCAAAGGCAAGCATAGCAACGACCTCTACCACATGCCACATCCATCATCCATCCCCACAGCCTTATTTGCCTCATCACCCAACCATCCACCATGGCATCATATCTTTGGTCACCCGGCTGATCGTATCAAGAGACATCTCCTCTCTAGTCACAAAATAAAGAGCCACCATGCCCCTTGCATCTCGTGCAGCAGTGTCAAGAGTCATAAGCTTCCTTTCACAACATCTAGTATTAGGAGCACAAGACCACTTGAGATTCTGTACACTGATGTTTGGGGACCAGCTCCCACTAGGTCCTTAGATGGATTTTCCTTTTACTTAATTATTGTTGATCATTTCACCAAATATGTCTGGCTATACCCGTTGAAAAATAAATCTGATGTCTCCCTTCTATTCCCAAAGTTTAAAGCTGTTGTTGAAAAATTCTTTGATTTGCCTATTACTTCTCTTCACTCAGATAATGGGGGTGAGTTTATCAAACTAAAGTCATTTCTTCAAATGCATGGCATTTCTCACTTCACAACACCCCCCCCACACACCAGAATTAAATGCCACTGCTGAAAGGCGACATCGACACATAGTAGAAACGGGCAAAGCACTTTTGCATACATCCAATCTACCACATAATTTTTGGAGTTTTGCTCTTAAAACTGCTGTGTATCTCATCAACCGGCTCCCAACACCAATCCTAGGCATGCGGTCACCATTCCAAACACTTCACCAAACAGATACCAACCCGGCCCACCTCCACTCATTTGGCTGCCTATGTTTTCCTTGGCTACGCCCTTACACATCCAATAAGTTACAACCTAGATCCAAACCATGCATATTTGTAGGTTATGCCGAAAGCCAATATGCCTACTATTGCCTAGATCCCACCTCCAATAGAATATACACATCCAGGCATGTCCAATTCCATGACCACATATTCCCATACACCAACCTTACAAAACCACCTGCAGCAACCACCCAACCTACAAACCAAGAAAACCACCCAACCCATATCACACTCCCTGTACCATCCAGCCTCACACCACCTCTCAACCATACACCCACTATCACTCCCGAGTCATCAAGGATAGAACCCGAACCACACTCACCCACCCATACCCAATATTCGGCCACTCATATGCTCCCAAGACAAGAGGTCCCCTTGGACTCAGCACCTTCATCAGGAAATGTAAATTCAACTCCTCCTTCTATTGCCATTACTAACCCTCCTGCAGAAGCCTCACAACCAACATCATCTCATCCAATGGCCACTCGCTCCAAGAACAATATTTTCAAGTCCAAACGAGCCTTTACAGCATCAAATCATCCTCTACCTGAAAATCTAGAACCATCGAATGTTAGAGAAGCCATGAAGCACTCTCACTGGCGCAAGGCCATTGCAGAAGAATTTGATGCACTCATTCGTAATGGTACATGGTCCCTGGTGCCGCCTCCAAAAGGTCAGAATATTGTTGGTTGCAAATGGTTGTTTCGAATCAAACGTAATGTTGATGGATCTATCTCCCGCTATAAAGCCCGCCTGGTTGCAAAAGGCTTTACCCAATGTCCAGGCATTGACTTCAAAGAGACTTTTGCTCCGGTAGTTCGCCCACAAACTATCAAGATCATACTCACACTTGCTCTTGCAAACCGATGGCAGATGCATCAACTTGATGTTAACAATGCCTTTCTCCAAGGCTCTCTTCAAGAACAAGTCTACATGGACCAACCTCCGGGCCTTAAGGATGCACAACATCCCAACTATGTTTGCAAGCTACACAAAGCCATCTATGGCCTTCTGAAGCTCCACGCTACCGGCACGATGCATTGAAGCACTTCATCCTCTCATATGGATTTCATACTTGCCAAAGTGATCCATCTCTCTTCATCTATGATTCAGGAGGCATCACCTCTTACTTTCTAGTTTATGTGGATGATCTTCTGCTCACTGGAAACAACAACAAGTTCCTTCAGCTATTCATTGAAGCTCTATCTCATAGGTTCTCATTAAAAAATTTGGGTTTGCCGCATTACTTTCTTGGTGTGGAACTAATTCCAACAACCACAGGTCTATTACTATCGCAACACAAGTACATTCGGGAGCTACTTGAGAAATTTGATATGCAGGGGGCGAAGCCTTCCCCAACACCATTATCCTCAACCTCCACTCTCCAGCTGCATGATGGTTCCCCAGCTACTGAGGCAACACAGTATCGCAAAATAATTGGTGCTCTTCAATATCTCAATCTAACAAGGCCAGGCCTCTCCTTCTCCATCAATAAGCTTGCTCAATTCATGCACAAGCCCACCAATATCCACTTCCAAAGACTGAAGCGTGTCTGCGCTATCTAAAATCCACGATCAATCATGCTCTCATGCTCAATAAACCCACATCACTTGAACTACTTGCTTATTCAGATGCCGATCGGGAGGAAATGCGGATGACGTAACATCCACATATCGTTTATAATTTTCTTTGGAGGGAATCCAATATCGTGGCACTCAAAGAAACAAAGAAGCGTGGCGAGATCTTCAATCGAAGCAGAATATCGGCGATTGCAATAACCACAACAGAGCTCATGTGGCTGAAAAATCTCCTAAGTGAGCTTGGGTTCCTAATCACACCCTCCAAAGCTTCTATGTGACAACGTAGGTGCTACATACCTATGTTCCAACCACGTGCTACACTCACGCATGAAACATATATCCTTGGACTATCATTTTGTGAGAGAAACGAGTTCGAGCCAAGCAAATGCATGTGTCACACGTCTCAACCAAGGATCAGCTTGCGGACATCCTAACTAAACCATTGCCCACATCACGGTTTCATGATCTTACAAACAAGATGAAGGTAACAGATGGTACCATCATCTTGAGGGGGCGTATTAGATAACCAAGTCAACTGTCGAGATCAACACCAAGAGTTCTGTCGAGAACTTCAACACCAAGAGTTCAGTCGAGATCAACAGTCGAGATCAACACCAAGAGTTCTGTCGAGATCAACACCAAGAGTTCTGTCGAGAACTTCAACACCAAGTGTTCTGTCGAGAACTTCAACACCAAGAGTTCTGTCGAGAACTTCAATACCAAGAGTTCGGTCGATTGTGTATATTCCATTAGCTGTCAAATAATCAGCATTCATTTGGCATTAAGTGAGCGAGATCCTATCCCGAGATCCTCTCCTCATAATCATCAACAATGATTAATTGATGCTGTCCCACTTTGTATCTATAAATACCTGTATCATACTTCAATGGAATAATATCGAGTTATACACTTTATATCACTCAGGCTGTCATTTTTCACCCTCTTCGTTGGTCAGTCACAGCTTTTATGTATATAGTATAAATTATATAAACTGGTATGCAAATTTCATAATAGCGGCCGCCCCGCTATAGCGTTTTTGGGGTCATCTGCTATCCGGATCGATAATACTGTTTAAAACAACCGAATCCATAGTTTTTTAACAATTAGGGCTGCATTTTTTCCCATTCCATTAAATTTTTTTGAAATTTTTCAAAAGTGAAGGTAACAAAAACATAAAATTGGAAAACATGCTCTCTTACAATGGCCAATACAATCAGCAATCAAATATAAACCATAAGAGCAAGCATGCTAAAGGAGAACACAAACCAAAGGCTAGAAGCTACTGATATGGCAAACAAAAAGCGTCTCAAAACAAGGCTTTGGGACACTGCATTCTCGCCGGTGTTAGTGTTAGGAAATTACGCAAAATTTCCCCATAGTCAGATTAGTGGAAGAGCGAAAAATAAATGCGGAAGCACACACAAAAATTGATAACGGAGTTCGGCCAATAATGCCTACGTCTCCTGATCGCCGCAGACCTTATATTGAAAAAGGAAATACACACTGTGTTTACAAACACTCACACTCTCTCACAAAACCCACAACCCAATTACACCCAAGAATTTCTCTCACAAAATTCTGTCACTAGAATTTTATCTCACAAATGCTTATCTCTCTAAGCTTTGGAACTCACTTGGTTGGAATTCTCTCAAGGTTGGAATGATTTGCTCTTGCCTTCAAGCTTCTATTTATAGGCAAGGTTTGCAATGTGAACATATAATATGAACACATCAAATTGGATGGCCACCTACCATCATGTGTTTTATGACTTAGGCAAGGTTTGCAATGTGAACATATAATATGAACACATCAAATTGGATGGCCACCTACCATCATGTGTTTTATGACTTTCCATATTTTCCAACCCATGTTTTTCCTTATTTTGGTTAGTGGGTTGCCTCCTTTGACTAACAATCTCTCACTTGAAGACCGATTTCAATCGGTCTTCACACCTCGATCAAGCAGCAGCCTTCCCTGCATTATTTGAGCAGGCCAACTGAAGTTGAGCACAACTTCAGTTTGTCGATAGTCACCACCTTTGTCAACATGTCTGCTGGGTTCTTACTTCCTTGAATCTTCTTCAACATTAACACCTCATCCTCAAGCAGAGATCTGATGAAGTGATAACGAAGACCAATGTGCTTTGTTCTGGAGTGAAATGCTGAGTTCTTTGCCAGATGTATCGCACTCTGACTATCACTGTGCAAAACACTCTTCTCCTGTGTGAAACCCAACTCATTAACAATCCTCGAAGCCATATCAATTCTTTGTGCTTCATCGCTTATATACTCAGCCTCTGTAGTGGATAAAGCAACAATCTTTTGTATCCGCGACATCCAACTAACTGCTGTAGTACCAACAGTAAATACATAACCAGTGGTACTTATTCGGTGATCGACTTCACCTCCAAAGTCTGCATCTACATAGCCTTGTACTTGCAATTCTCCTTTACCAAAGTACAGACACTTCTCTGTAGTGCCTCGTAGATACCTCAAAATTCATTTCACTGCTTCCCAATGAGTTTTACCTGGATTTGACATAAACCTACTAACAACTCCCACTGCATGGCCAATGTCTGGCCTCGTACAGACCATTGCGTACATCAAACTTCCAATGGCTGAAGCATATGGTATCTTAGCCATGGATTCTCTTTCTTCCTCCGTCTGAGGTGACTGTTCCTTGGATAGGCGAAAATGACTGGCCAAAGGTGTGCTGACCGGTTTGGCATTGCCCATGTTGAATCTTTGCAAAACACGATTGATGTACTCCGCCTGAGATAACTGCAAAATTCCTCTCTGCTTATCTCTTGTGATTTGCATTCCAAGGATCTTCTTTGCTGGACCCAAGTCCTTCATATCAAATTCTTTTGACAACTGCATCTTCAAGTTTTTAATCTCATCCATATCTGAACCTGCTACTAACATATCATCGACATAAAGTAACAAAATGATATAACTGGACTTATATCTCTTGAAGAAACAACAGTGGTCAGCGTTGCACTTCTGAAAGCCTTCCTTGTGCATGAAGCTTTCAAACTTCCTGTACCACTGTCTCGGAGCTTGTTTCAGGCCATACAAGCTCTTCTTTAATCTGCACACCATATTTTTGTTTCCATCTTCTAAGAAACCTTCAGGTTGGTGCATATAGATCTCCTCATCTAAGTCTCCGTGAAGAAACGCAGTTTTCACGTCCAACTGCTCAAGGTAGAGCTCTTCGCTTGCAACAATACTTAACACTGACCTGATAGTATTGAGCTTCTGGCTGGAGCAAAAATTTCGGTGTAGTCAACTCCTTCCTTTTGCTGGAATCCTTTAACGACTAGTCGGGCTTTGTATCTCTTGGAGCCATCATTCTCCTCCTTCACCCGATACACCCATTTGTTGTGAAGTGCCTTCTTTCCCACGGGTAACTCAGCTAGTTCCCATGTTTGATTGGAGATCAAAGACTTCATCTCGTCTTTCATGGCAAGCTCCCACTTGCTAGCATCGTGGTCCGACATGCTTCGCATAATCTTCGTGCTCCTTCATCACCAACAACATGTAGTCCATGTATCTCTGTTGGGCACAGAACTCGAGAAGACTTTCTCGCCGGGAGCTGGAGTAGGAGGCTCTGGTGCGTCAATTGATTCCTCTGACTGAGGATTCTCAACTATAGGACTTTCTGGGTCATCGTCCACCTCTGCATACACTGGCCCACTCTGTTCTGAGTTGCTAGCATCTGTGCTATACTTGTCCTTATACATCACTCTTTCATTGAAGATCACATCTCTACTGCGGATCAGCTTTTTGTTTTCATCATCCCAAAGACGGTAGCCAAACTCATCTTCACCATAACCGATGAAAGTGCACTTCTTCGATTTGGGATCAAGTTTATTCCTGCCTTGATCACTGATATGCACATATGCTACGCAACCGAAAACTCTAAGATGTGAGAGTTTTACCTCTTTTCCGCTCCATACCTCTTACGATATTCCGTGCTCCAATGGTACCGATGGACCTCGGTTGATCAAGTGGCGATGTGTTGATCGCTTCGCCGCTAATCGCTTGAAGCCTGACCGCACCCGCAAGCTTCGCTCTCTCTCAACGCTCGATTTATACGCCGCCTACACCATTGTGTTGAGGCGTGCACGACACGGTTCTCTCCATTCCGATCCCGGTGCTCATAGCGTAACTTCTTGAATCTGGTGTCTTCATATTCACCACCATTGCCTGCCTGAGCTTTTGATCTTCAATCCGCCTCGCTTTCTACCATGGCTTTCCACATCTTGAAAGCCTCGAATACTTCAGACTTATGTTTCGTAAAGTATACCCATACCTTCCTAGAGTGATCATCGATAAAAGTCACGAAGTATTGCTTCCCATCGATGGATGAGGCGGTCGTTGGACCCCAAACATCGAGTGAACAAGCTCGAAGTTTCTCTTTCTTTGGGGTTCTTCCACTTGTCTGAAAGCTAACTCTTTTCTCGCTTTCCAAGTATGCGCCTTCACACATGTCAATTTCATCGATCAAGACCTGGCAATTTGCCCTTCGAGTGCATGATCTTCATCCCTTTTTCACTCATATGGCCTAGTCTCTGGTGCCATAGATTGGGACTATCATTTGTTGCAACTGCAATCAAATGGCATGCTCCTGCTGTCTTATAAAGAGTACCACTCTTTCTGCCTCGAGCAATCGTCATTGCACCCTTTGAAATCTTCCAATGATCGCCGTGGAAGACTGTTGTGTAGCCGCCATCGGCAACCGCCTCATCGAGATTAAGTTCTTCGTCAGCCTGAATATGTCCGACATTTTTCAATTCCCATACTGCACTGCTCAACTTAATCTTCACTACACCTTTGCCAACAATCTCACAAGACTGTTCATTACCAAGGTAAACTTTACCAAGGTTTCCGGGTACATAGTTCTCAAAGAATTCTTTCTGCGAAGTGGCATGAAAAGATGCTCCAGAGTCTAATACCCAAGACTCTTCCCTGCTCTCCAAAGAGCATATCAATGCGTCACCTCCTCCTGAGGTGGAAGCAACATTTGCCTCGTCCTTCGCCTCCTGGTTCTTGATTGCACTCGCACCGATTTTTGTAGTGCCTTGCCTTTCCCCAATTCCAACACTCGATAGTCTTCGAGTTGGAGTTTTGAGAACTATGATGATTTACGGATTTGACCGCCCGCCTTTGATTTGCCACGTCCATTTCCTCTGGTTGAATTTCTTCCCCTTGACTCTGTATGCAATACTGAAGAGGATGAAGATTCACCCGACTCTCTCCGTCGGATCTCTTCACTGAGAACCAGATCACGAACATCGTCAGATTTCAACTTATTGTTTCCCATTGAGCTACTCACAGCTGTGACAGTAGCATTCCAACTCTCTGGAAGAGAAGACAAAAGTATCAATGCTCGTACCTCATCATCAAATTCGATTCCAACTGAACTCAACTGGGTTGTGACTATGTTGAGTTCATTGAGATGTTGTGCCACCGATGCGCCTTCCGTCATCCGCAAGTTAAACAACCGCCTCATCAAATGAACTTTGTTTGAGGCCGACGGCTTTTCGTACATGTTGGAAAGAGCCTTCATAAGATCCGCCGTGGTCTTTTCTTTTGCAATGTTGAACGCAACATTACGGGATAACGTCAACCGGATAACGCCGAGGGCTTGTCTATCGAGAAGAATCCATTCATCTTCCTTCATCTCCGCTGGTTTCTTTCTGTGAGAGGTTGATACAACTTTTTCTCGATACAGATAATCCTCGACCGTATCTTCCAAAGCCAAAGTCCGTGACCGTCGAACTTTTCAATTTTCACCTTTCCTTCGCTCTGCGCCATACTCCCACTGAGTCCGACTTCTCAGGATCGCTTTCGACAATTTCGCTAACCACCGTGCTTTAGAACACCTCCGTGGACAAATTGGTAGCGCCAATTTTACTATTCAACTCGAAAAATTACTATTCACGTGAATAGTATCTTCACCAAGATTTAGCGTAAATAACCAACTATCTCTCGATACCAGGTTGTTAGGAAATTACGCAAAATTTCCCATAGTCGATTAGTGGAAGAGCGAAAAATAAATGCTAAGCACACACAAAAATTGATAACGGAGTTCGACTAATAATGCCTACGCCTCCTGACTGCTGCAGACCTTATATTGAAAAAGGAAATACACACTGTGTTTACAAACACTCACACTCTCTCACAAAACCCACAACCCAATTACACCCAAGAATTTCTCTCACAAAATTATGTCACTAGAATTTTATCTCACAAATGCTTATCTCTCTAAGCTTTGGAACTCACTTGGTTGGAATTCTCTCAAGGTTGGAATGATTTGCTCTTGCCTTCAAGCTTCTATTTATAGGCAAGGTTTGCAATGTGAACATATAATATGAACACATCAAATTGGATGGCCACCTACCATCATGTGTTTTATGACTTAGGCAAGGTTTGCAATGTGAACATATAATATGAACACATCAAATTGGATGGCCACCTACCATCATGTGTTTTATGACTTTCCATATTTTCTAACCCATGTTTTTCTTTATTTTGGTTAGTGGGTTGCCTCCTTTGACTAACAGTTAGTACATTCTTGAGAAATAAGAAAGCAAAAGTCATGAGCAAGTGATTATCGAACAATATCGATAACATGATTTTGAAGTGAAATCTTGACACAACCGTTGGAATAGCTGTCACGTGACCAAGATATCAGATATTCAAGCCATGGAAGGCTTCCTACTACAATAAACCAATCGGGTTCTACCCTTTACTGTACCTGCCATGAAGGTTATCAAGCTTCCCTTTATCAATAATAACATGATTTTGCTAAAATAAAGGAATGACTAAATACTCAAATTGGTCCTCAAAATGTTTTAGACAACACTTTGGTCCTTTATTGTTCTAAGGGGGTGTTACAGCTTAATTACGCACTTATAATAAGAGGCTAAGAGCTTGTGTATTTGTGTTTGGATTACACCTTAAAAAGTTATTTGAGTTTTCAACATTTATTTTTACAATAAAAAATAGAATTTGGGATAGGTAGATATTGAAGAAAGGACGGGGTCAGCTTTCATAAGTTGTTTTCAAAGTCTATCTTAGAAGCTTATCATGAGATAAGCTTAAATAAACTCTAAACAAGCACTAAATGGGCATCAAACATAAGTAAATGGATGAATCTTTGAATAACAATTTAATGCTTATGTTAAATTGATACTTATAACACAGGCGAGTAAGTTCAGGCGAGTAAGTTCATCACAACCTCTAGCGGTGTTCAAATCCAAATTTCAAACCAATAAAAAAAAAAACAGCAAATCGATCTAAAAAAACCAAGGTATTAAAAATCGGACCGGGCATTGAACCGGAGAAGGCTTGGGTTCAGGGTTTTTGGGTTCGACCGGGGTCGAACCGGGTTCGATTAAATATTATTAAAAAAATATTTAATACAATATATAAATAAATAATAAACAAAAAATAAACTGATATTCATAACTTCACACCATAAAAATTATACTTCACTTAATATTTTCTTAATAAGTCGACATATAACAAAAAATTACACATTCATTCATCTCAAATATGACATAACTATTACGTTCAATAACACAAAATATGAAAAATTGCGCAGGGGAAAAAAACAGTTAAAATAGTCGAGTTTGAGAAGCAAAATGGCGCAGGGGAAAAAAACAGTTAAAATATAAAACGACGTCGTTTTGCCCTTAAAAACACCGCTTATGAACCGCCGGTCGCCAAAAACCCGGTTTCTGGTTTTCACCCTGGCCCGCCAGTTCTTATCCGGTTCTTTAACTGAACCGTCCGGTTCTTTCGCGGCTTTAGAGGTGAATCGGACGACCATCTTGCTCCTTGGTTCAACCGGTTCGACCGGCCGGTCCGGTCCGGTTTTTAATACCTTGAAAAAAACCGAAAACCACAAAAAACCTATTTTTTGGATTTGTTTGGGCCACTTTTTTTATCAACTGCGTGGTTCGGTTCGATTTACGGTTAGCTTACCTAAAACCGAACTAATCCAAACCGAACCACATATTATTAAAAAAGTAAATTAAAAGAGAATTTGAAGTAAATCTACTTTTCAAATTCACTTTTTAAATATTTACCAAACTGAAACCTAACTAAACCAAAGTAAATCTAATCTTTAAATATTTAAAAAAATTAATTTTTTTAAAAATTAACTATAAATATGTTATTTGAAGCCACATAAATAATTAATATGTAATGCTTGGCAAAAAGTAAAAACCGAATCATCCGATCCAATCTAAACCGCATTTAATCGGATTGAATTGGTTCGGCTTTTTTTTTAAAGAAGTCGTCCAAACCAATCCGCATATTATTTTAATCTTTAAATTGGATTAATTTTTGATTCAAAATCGAACCAAAATACACCGTGAACACCCGTAACAACCTCCCTCTCCCAAGCAAAAATATTAACACATACATACCTAACAAACCAAACTGTTATTTTAATCATAAGGGAAAGAAAGAAGGGTAGAGAAAACCAAAACTGTGGCTTAAATCCTAATTGTTCCCTTACCTCTGGTGGAACAACTTTCCTCTTTATTGTTGTCGTCAACTTTGAGTTCCTTATCTTCCTTCAACCTCTTCTCAGCCTTTTCTCTCTCCTCGGAGGCCTTCAACTCCTCCCACTTCTTCTTCCTTTTCTCCCGCACCAGCGACGCCATCTCCTTCTCGGCGCCCTCCGTCGCCAGAAAGTCGCTTTCTTGGGAGATGAATTCGAAGACTCTCTCCAGAAAAGCGACCGGATTGGATCGCTCAAAACTCGCACTGAACGAAGCCGGAGAGGATTGTTGTGTCGAGGCTTCGGTTTCGGAGCGGCTCTGATTTGCTTGTCTACATGCAAATCAGAAATAATCGCCATGGATGACTCACTTCCGAGTTCACGATTCCAAAGTGGGTGGGTGGAGTAACCGCAATCAATCTCCAACCTTACATATTACACGCATTAACTAGAACATTCGAGCTAACTGGGGAATCAAACATTCAAACCTCAAACGTTGGTTAACTTTACTTTTTTTTTTTTTTTAGCAAACTCTAATTTTTTTCCGTCAAAAAAAATATTGATATAAAAAAATTATTAATTCATTTTTTTACAGGAAAAATTATTAATTCATTGGTTTTATGTTAAGTATAATTTTTAGTAAATTATGACTTTAAGTTTTAAATATAACGTCGAGTAAAAAAAAGTTTTAAATGTAAGTTAGGTTTTTTTTTTTTTGGTAATCAATGGAAAACAAAAGGAAAATAAGCAACACAACCGAACAAACTAATCTCTCCGAAAGGAGCCTAAAAGAGGTACTCATGACGTCAACCAATAACAAAGGGCTTAACCCAGTAGGAGCAGTATTTAGCACGACCAAGGGCACATCACTTTTGGCTCGAAGCTTGGCTAAGAAATTTGCATATTGATTACCCTCCCTGAGGGTTGATGAATGCTTAAGACCCAATCTTTAGACAAAAACTGCGAATATTGGTTGTAAGTTAGGTTCTATTTAACTGGTGTGTCAATGTAACTTTTTTAACTTATATAATTGAAACTTAAATTTTTGATATTTGATTGATTTCTAACTTTTTTTATGTTAAAAACTTAATTTGGTTTATACTGAAAAATAAAATTAACTATTATTTGAAATAAATACTTATCTATTTTGATATAATGTTTAAATTGATTTGAAAAAGCGTAATAGTTATATTAGTTCATTATGATATTTATTATTAAGATTTTTGGCCTAACTCAATTTTATAAAATCGCGAGAGGTGCATTTTACTTATAAACTCTTTTGAGACTTACCCCTAGTTTATGTGAGACTTGAGTTTTTCCCAATATTTATAAACTTAGGTGCTAGCCTATACTAGGCTTATATAACTAAGATCACAAAAGTATACTCTAATTAGAAATGGATAAATTAGATATATCTAAATTCTAATGTGCCTAAAAAATATTAGTATCTAAGAGATGAAGAGATACTCTTACAATCACAATTAAAAAATTTAAGATGTGAGGTTTGAGGTCCTCACGTATAGGATATAGATTCCTAACAGGTTTCTGACTTATTACCACTCCTATTTGTAGAATTTGTTTTTGAATTATTGTACTAAACACATCAATAATTTTTTTAGCAATAAATTTACATCAAAATTAAAAATGAAACTAAAATGATAAGCTAAGAAAAAATATATAAAATCACTTGTTGAACAATCTTGAAATAAATCATCTTTTTATACAGTCTAAAAATCAATTGTTGTTAAACTTTTTTTTTTTGGCAGGACAGAGGTGCCTAACTCAATCTTATAATAGAACAGAGGTAAAAATTCTACCTAAAAAAATGAAATTGAGTTAGACATTCAAGTAATACACACATGCATGGCACGTGTTGAGTAAATTTGATCTCATCCTTAACTAATCAATGTTGGGTCACAAAATAATGGACAGGATCCTCTAAATTGAGGCTTCTCACTTTAGTGGATAACTAGCCAAATATACGTGTATACGCACGGGTCATTTTGTTTTTACGTATTTTTTAAATACACTTGTTTATAAAATTAAAGTTATACATTGTGACAAATATAATTAGTTGTTTTAGTTTTAAAAAAATGAAAAAGAGAGAGTAAACAACTGTAATGTTTTCCCGTCATAACTGAAGAGTAAAATAATCATTTACAAATAATAATAATAATATTTATAAAATTGTTATGTGATAAAAAAATAAAAGTATACTGCTAACATGTAATGTTTCGCCGTCGAGATTCAAGAATAAAATAATCATTTATAAATAACAAAGAAATAAAAAACATTAAGAAAAAACAAAAAAATAAATATAAATATAAAAAAATAGAAAAATCAAAAAGTAAAAAATTTCCCGGACTCAAAAGTAAATAATCATTTACAAATAATGAAATACTTATGAAATGTGATATGTGCTCAAAGATGATGATATTTTACCAATAACATGTAATGTTTTCCCGTCGAAACGCAAAATAAAAGTGATCATTTATACCAACATGTAATATTTTCCCATCAAAAATCAAAAGTAAAATGATCATTTATAAGTAATAAAGCAATTATAAATTTTGATACATGATCAATGACGATGAAATTATACCGACAATATATAATATTCCCCTGTTGGGACTTAAAAGTAAAGTAATAAAAATTAAAAAAGTTAACAACGAACAATTTAAGAAATAAAAATGTTCAAAAAAATAAGAAAAAGAAAAAAGCTAAAAATATGGAGATAATAAAATAAGTGAGTGGGAGATTTGGAGGGAAAGTGAGTTTCCCATAAAAGGACATGTGTCCCTAGGGGGTTCGCTTTTGTTAATAGTAGTTGATAGTTGAAGTGAGTCAATCTTAACCGTTTATTCATTCAATGACCGAGATGAATTCAATTTTAAATTTATTATTTAAAAAAAAAACAAAATCCTTGTTCTCCAACCACATTATCTCTTCTTCCTCCTCCAAATGCCTTATTTCTCAGAGTCGCCGTCTTCTTCCAACTGATGAGAGTGTGCCAGATGATGCACCGAACGACCACCCATTAGATCACGAGGCTTCTGGAGTATTCGCAGTACATGGCCATAAGGAGTTAATCACTATACCGGAGTGCACAAACACTACAAGAAATATCCCAACTACCGACGGCCAAATACCGACGGTCGCAGCCCGTAGGAAAAAAATAGGATTTTTCGATGAAATTAGCCGTCGGTACATTATTACCGACGGTCCAAACCGTCAGTTCAGCAGATTCGATTTACCGACGGACAAAAACCGTCGGTAAATCCACAACGTTTTTTATTTTCGCGCTTAATTTTTAAATACCGACGGTCCACGTCCATCGGTAATTTAAAGAACCCGTCGGTAAGGCCAAAAAATTTCTTGACGGTTTAAGCCGTCGATAAAAGGCCGTCGGTAACGTGCAATACAAACCAGAAACCGACTCTTCTTCCCCATTCTTCATTTTCAGTTATTTCTTTCTTTTCTCTCTCTCTGTTCCGTCCATCTCTCGCTACGCCACCACCACCACCACGATCAAGCTTCGGACCACCACTAGCACCATTGCCTCGCCACCGCCATGTCCCTCTCTCGTTCGCTATTCCTCTCTCGCTTCCGCCGCCATCACCACCACGAAAGTCTGCTTTTTCAAGATGACCGCTGGCCCACCGCTGCCTCTCGCCACTGCCACATAGGTATATTTCCTTTGTCTCTCTCAATATTGCTTTTATTTATCTGTATTTTCACATTTTCACAACTTTTCCCCCTTCAGATTCGTTGTACCATCGATTGGGGGCATTTGGGAACAGGTTCAACAACAAGAAGAAGTAGCTTGCCATTGCTGCTTCTTTTTTTTTCCCTGTTGGTTCAACTTTTTTTGTGTTTATTTGTAAATTGTGTATTGTTTACTTCTATTATGCTCTATTATATGTTTTAGATGAGGAGGTTAAATAGCTTTTGAGAATTCATGATTTGATAAAAATAGTGAAAGGCAAAAAGCTTACTTGGGGTTTATTTGGATTTATTTTATAACATGATTGTTGTTTGGTTGGCATCCTGCTCATTTTTGTTGATTGCTATTTGGTAGCTTGTTAGTTAAAATTTTCTATGTTTTTTCAGTATTTTTAGTTCGAGGCCACCACACTGCTCCGAGACTGTCACTGACATCGAAGGACGTGGACACTCTCTTGTTCTGAGAATTAGGTATGCACTCTAACGAAATGTCGGTTGACTCATTGGGTGGAAAAGGGTTGTCTGTTGACCCTCACATCGACATATTTTTTTGATTTGCTTCATAGTTCTCTCCAGAGAGAGAATTTTGAGGTGATGTGTGTTTTGGCTAACAAAGGATGTTTTATGTTGAAGTGATGTATAGTTCTCTCCACAGAGGGAATTTTGTCTGATGTATATTTTATGTTAGAGTAAAGGTAGCATGTAGATTATTCATTTAGCAAGCAACACATAAACTCAATTTCTGTCGGTTTATGTTCATCAATCAGTCAAAAAATTTAATTAGCATTAAACATTATTAACAATAGGAAAAAGAAAGAAAAAAACTTCTATGTTATATGATTTGCAAATTTGAAAAGTGAAATTGAAGTATGTACTTAGGAAATATTTTCGTGAAAAGAACTTAAACAATAGTGTTATGTAAAGTTGTGCTAAAATCAATTTTTTTGAAAGATGCATGTGCTAAGAACTTCTCTTTCATTTTCCTATCCCAAATAAAGTTGAGGTCTACATAAGTAACAAAATGTTATGTGCATAATATACATACAAAGAAAGAGAAAAACCTCCATAGGCAAATAAAGGGTTTGGTGTCGCTTTCGGTTTGGAGAGCAGGAAGAGCTGGATACTTTAACTCAATCCTGTATTTCTCACGAAAATACTGAGCGGCCGATTTTCTTATTACTTTGTCATCAAGAATAAACCTAAGAGTAACAAATTACAGCCAGAACGAGCCTAAAAAAAATGTAACTGCAAAAGACAACCACACCCGGACTTATGAAAAGGAATTATGTTTAAAGGAATTAAATAGAGATATATTTTTATATCCAAAAAAATTAAATAGAGATGCATTTTTTTAAATAATTAAAAAAATTTACAATGTTTTATAAAATTGAAATTAAGTGCACTGTTATCTATCAATTTTTTTTGAGGGATTTATCAATTCTTATATATTATATTTGAATCCTCATTTCTGAATGTGACAATTTCTTATTATTTACTTATTTTTTTAAAAATATATTACTTAAATTTCCTTTTCAACATGTTACTTTTTAATTATTGATGAAATGGATGTTTGATTGTTGTTATTAGTATCGGAGAAAAGCCTTCGCTTCCCGTTTGAGGTTCAATATATTATTGAGTGCGTGTACTCTTTTAGATACCACGTGTTCATTGTATATTGAACCTTGAATTGTCCAAGTCGGACAGTTTGGAAAAAAACTTTTTCTTTACTTGTATAATAGTTGTTGCTTGATTCTCGTATCTTGATATTTGATGAAATTTCGGTTAGATTCATTTCTTTTTGTTCTCTGGGTGCATACTTGATTGCCTTGTTCCTAACTGCGATCATTTTGTGTACTCAGAGACCAATGGGAAATGCTGCCGAAATTTTGTCAAGTATAAGATATGAGAATTAAGGAATGACTATTATACGAGTTCTGAAAAAGTTTTTCCTCGAATGGGATAGGGTCATACCATTTAAAGAAAGAGAGCGGTTGTAAGAATGTCGTGCTGTTGAAATTGTCATTTTTTTTTGACATGCAGAAGATGGAATTTTTTCCTTCGAATCGTAGTTGGATGTACGATAGGTTGTATCCGGGAAGAGGGTTTGAAACAATCTTCTTTGCGATGGGATTGATCACTGCTCAAGTCGCAATGGCACACGAAGATTTCAAATTAATGGAGGGATTAGATGTGCAGGCCTTAAATGGGATTGCAAAAAGATCAAGAGCCCAGGTGAGGTCATGCTGCACCTGCAGAGAGTTGGATTTATGCCTAATTACTGGATTTGGACTAGACATGGTGAAGAGTTACCTCGGGTTGAATTAGGGGTTGGCGATAATTGCACAGTGCTTTAAGCAATTGCGTAGATACGGATATGGTGAGCAGATTGAATTGATGCAAGATATGGTTTGTGATGCCTGGGGTCAACGTATCATTCGAGGAGCCACAGATGATGACACAAATGAACTTCCAAATGAGACTGCACAAAGATTTTATAATCTCTTGTTAGAAACAAATAAGCCGTTGTTTGAAGGGTCCACGACTCTAAGTTATCAATGTGTGTGAGACTTTTAGCTCTCAAGTCCAACTGTGGTGCTACGGATGTGTGCTTGGATCTCAGAACGAAGATGATGTTGGACTCGTCACCATCAGAGATGGTTTGCCAAAAAGTTATTACGAGGCTAAAAGCTTAGTGTCCAAATTGGGGTTGGAATCTAAAAGGATTGATTGTTGTGTGAGAGGGTGTATGTTATATTACGACAATGAATTTGGTAAAACGATAGCTACTGGTTGAATGCAAATTTTGTGGTGAGCCAAGGTATATGTCACATACTGATAATGGGAAGGGTAGACAAAAACCAGTTCCACGGAAGGCAATGTTTTATTTGCCAATTATTCCAAGGCTGCAGAGAATGTTTGCGTCAACACAGACTACAGACAAAATGACTTGGCACTATGAGAATAAAAGCACTTCAGATATGTTGCGACATCCATGTGATGGTGAAGCTTGGAAGCACTTTGATCGTGTGAATCCCGAATTTGTAACAGATCCACGTAATGTACGACTTGGCTTATGCTCTGATGGTTTACCCCATATGTTCAATCAACGGCGAAACCTTATTCTTGCTGGCCAGTTATTGTTACCCCATACAATCTTCCTCCTGATATGTGCATGTCTAAGCCCTATATGTTCTTGACTTGTATTATACCGGGTCCAGATAATCCAACAGATGGTATTGACATCTACTTACAACCTCTCATTGACAATCTCAAAAGGTTGTGGAATGGCGTTGTGACTTATGATATTGCACGAAAGAAGAACTTTACAATGAGGGCAGCTCTTATGTGGACCATTAATGACTTCCCTGTATATGGCATATTGTCTGGTTGGGGTACTCATGGTAAAATGGCATGTCCCCATTGCATGGAGCATACAAAGGCCATTACCTTGAAATTTGGGGGGAAGAGTTCTTGGTTTGACTCACATCGCAGGTTTTTACCAGCAGATCATCCATTTAGACGGAATAAGAACGCCTTCAAGAAGGGGGAAGTTGAATTAGATGGCCCGCCCCCGAGGTTGACATCCGAATGCATTTTTACCGAGTTATGGATCTGCCAAAAATCACATATTTTGGTGAATTGGATCGATTTGAAGGATATGGACAATGGCACAATTGGACTAAAAGAAGTATTTTTTGGGATTTGCCGTATTGGAAAGATAATTTATTGAGACACAACCTTGATGTTATGCACATTGAGAAGAACTTTTTTGACAATGTTTTTCTCACAGTGATGAACGTTAGAGGAAGAACGAAAGACAATGATAAGGCCAGACTGGACTTACCACTTTATAGTTTAAAGGACTTGCATTTGACGACTACTTGAATGGGAAAACCTCAAACCCAAAGCCTGTTACTCTTTAACTGTTGAGGAAGCTAGGTCAGTCTGTCGGTGGATAAAAGAACTTCGAATGCCAGACGGTTATTCTTCTAATTTGGCAAGATGTGCTGATGTGAACAAAGGAACAATGATTGGGATGAAAAGCCATGATTGTCATGTATTCATGGAGTGTTTACTTCCTATTGCATTTAGTTTCTTGTCAAATATTTTAAATCCACTTACAGAACTCAGCCAATTTTTTAAAGATTTGTGTTCTGCAACATTGAGAGAGGATGATCTTATCAAGATGGAGCAGAACATACCAGTCATTCTTTGTAAGTTGGAGAGAATATTTCCCCCTGGTTTCTTTGACTCTATGGAACATCTCCCAGTGCATCTTGCACATGAAGCTAGGCTTGGTGGACCGGTTCAATACAGATGGATGTATCCATTCGAAAGGTAATATAATCAAATATTCTTTAAAATAATTATTCACTGCCTCGGGTTAAATGTTGAAATGTTGATCACCAACCTTGTTATTCTCAGAGATTTATGGGTGACTCAAAGCGGTCGGTGAAAAATAAGGCCAGGGTTGAAGGATCTATTTGTGCAACTTACTTACACCGTGAGACAATTCATTTCTGTTCCCATTATTTTACGAACTTCATGCTGACACCAACAAATAATAGGAATGAAATAGAAATTGAAAGTGAAAGACACCCGCTGGCCTTATCAGTGTTTTGCCTTCCCGGTCGTCATGCTGGAAAGGAGCTGAAGCCCTGGTTAACGGGAGAAGATTGGAAGTCAGCACACGTTCACGTGTTGATCAACTGTGCTGAATTGTCACCATATCTTACGTATGTATCATTTTGACCACTTTTAATTTCTTTAGTCCACAACTATTCATGATCATTTGTTTGATAATGACTTGTTCAGGGCATTCTTGTTAACTAAGCCCACAAGCGAACAAGACTCTTCTGCCTATATTCATGAATATTTTCCAACGTGGTTTGTGAGCCAGGTATGTATTTTTAGTCCTATTTCAACTATTTGTTGTTTGAAAATACAAAAGATTGTTTGCAAAAAGGAACCATAAATCACTTGTGCATGTGTATACGCAGGTGTATAGCGAGTCAGAATCGCCCATAATCGAACACTTGAGAAATTTATCTCATGGTCCTAAATCACGTGTAAAAGAATGGCACACATATTTCGTAAACGATTACAAATTTCAAACCCAGTCAAAAACAGAGGGGGAAAAACAGTTAACATCAGAGTTTATGTAAAAGGTGCCACAGATGGAGGTGAAGACGACTTCTACGGCGTGATTCAACATATATATGAGTTGGCGTACAATACTTTAGACTATATTAAAAGAATAGTGTTATTTTATTGTAATTGGTTTGATCCGTCAAGTAGAGGCACAAGAATGGATCGCAAATATAATACTGTTGACATATGCATGAGCAGAAGATACCAAATGTTTGATCCGTTTATCATGGCACAACATGTAAGACAGGTGTATTATGTCCCTTATCCATCAACTCGAAGGGACAAACAAGGTTGGTGTGTTGCAATAAAGACAAAACCAAGGGGTCGCATTGAAGCAGATGATCCACAGGAAGAAGTGGTTTATCAAGTGGATGAGATGTCTCATGTCAACGTAGTAAACGAAGTTGAACCCATTTCTCGACTACGTGACGATCCAATCACATATGAAGATGTAAATGGAGATGAGGAATTAAATGAAGAAGTGGCAGAACCATCAAGATCTGAAGACGATGCCAAGCGAGTGGGCGAGAATGGGCGTAATAAATTTGTTTAACTTTTTACAATTAGAGAATTTAATGTCTAACAACATATTTTATTTTGTCAGTTATTTTCATATAACTTGTTTATTTTTTGGAATTCATTTTTAATATTGTTATGTTTAAATATAATATTTCATGACTGTTATTATTGAATTGCTCTATAGACATATATGGCATCAGGAGGTTCAGTTCGACTTCCACCACCCAGTAGTGGTCAACGGAAGGGGAAGGGCATCGCTGTCGACCCCCCTCGTCGTCGGAGGCCGAACATTATTAGGATTGATGATGCTGGCTGATGTGTTCATAATAGCATAGAGTTCGTTGTTAGTTTTGCATTGCATAATAGGCATTGTAGTGGTTTTTACCCATAGTTCTCATGCATTTTTGCTTGATTTAGATAATGCACTTGGTTTGAGTTCAATTGTGCAGAAAAGAAGGTGATTGGCCTAGGAAAGCGGAGCTAGATCACTTAGACGGATGTTGCAACCAACTCGGAGGCCAAAATCACAAAATATGGCAAGATCAGAGGAAAACACGGCCTGCCCGTGCCCTATGCCATGGCCGTGCCTTGGTGGATGTGAAGAAAATCAAGATTTAGAGAACAGTGAATAACACGGCCAGGCCGTGTTATCCAACACGGCCGTGCCTCTGCTTTCAGAGAACAACACGGCTTGGCCGTGTTCTCCACCACGCTCGTGTCGCCGCAAGATCCGATATTCTCAGGTTTTAAAAGCAACACGGCCAGGCCGTGCCAGGCTCCACGGCCGTGCTGCGACTAGTCCAGACTTTGATTCTGCACGTTTTGACTTAATTTTGAGATGTTTTTCAACCCTTTTGGTCCAGAACTATATATAGGTAGAGAAAACATTGACCTAGGGTGTTACCTCTTGTTAGCATCTTGTAAGTTTGAATCAAGAACAAGGATTCTAGGCAAAGTTGAGGAATCAATGGAGTCTCTTGCTGTTTCTACATCTCAATTGCTTGGTTCCTTCTCTTCCATGAGTAACTAATTCCTTTGTACTAGGGTAAGATGAACTTTGTGGATCCTTTTATGTAATTGAATTCAGAATTTTCAATGCAAGTTTGATGTATGTCATTTGATCAATTATCTCTTTTCTTAATGCAATTCTATGCTTGATCACCATGGGGTTGAGCTAGGGTTTGACATCAATTGGAAAGTTGAGGTTTTAAACTTGCTTTGGGATATTTTGACATATCTATAGGGTTATAGGGATATAATTCTCTTTGGTATGAGTTTGTATTAATCCATATCCTTTATGCTTGATTTAATTAATTGGAACCTAAGGGATTAGGGCTTATTAGTTGAATTAAAGGGATTAAGAGAAAAGGAATTTTCGTTAATCTAATTTAGAGGATTTGAACTTCAAATACGTTATCATTGCTTGCATTGGAAAAGAATTCAAGAGCGTAAAAGTTGAAACAAAGGGATTCGAGCCCTAGTCATTTTATTCTCCTTAATATCCAAATACATTGTCTCGTTAGTACTGTTTTTGTTTTTTCAAACACATTCGTATTCGTCAATAGTTCAATTAGTTACAACTTTTGTTTAGTTAATAATTGGTCACAATCCCTGTGGATTCGATCTTTTATTACTTCACGACGAAATCGTTCACTTGCGATTTTGTTCAACAAGTTTTTGGCGCCGTTGCCGGGGATTGTTGAATTAATTTTTAACAAGGCAAACGAGTACCTTATTGAACTATTTCTTTTATTTATTTTTTTTAAAAAAAAAAATATATATATATATATATATATATATATATATTAATTGTTGCTTTGCTACTTACCTTTTGCCTTAGTTTTGTGCATGCGAGGTAAACAAACAGGTGAACTGTTGTTTAACCCAGAAATTGAAAAGACAGCAAAGGCATTAAGGAAGAAGACAAAGGAGGCAAAACAACAATAAAAACAATCCCCCGCATCTACTTCTCAAGTCACCACTCAAGAAGTCATGGGGGACCAACCACGTACTTTGGGTGATTTTGGGAGACGGAACAACCATGCAAGGGCTGTCAATGCCTACCAACAGGTGGAGGCAAATGCCAATTTTGAAATCAAGCCGGCTTTGTTAAACACTCTCAAGCAAAGCCAATTCGCGGGGAATGAAATTGATGACCCAAATCAGCACCTGGTGAGTTTCTACGAAATCTGTGACACCTTTGGGCTGGCTGGAGTGACTGAGGGAAGCAAGAAATTGAGGCTTTTCCCTTGGACCCTGCGGGAAAGAGCAAGAGATTGGCTTGACACCTTGCCTACAGGAAGCATTGCAACTTGGGACGATTTGGAGGAGAAATTCATGACAAAATTTTTCCACCCTCCAAATTCATCAAAAGAAGAGGTGAGATTCATGGCTTCCAACAGAACCAAAGTGAGAACTTGTATGAGGCATGGGAAAGATTCAAGCTCCTTCTAAAGAGGTGTCCAGGACATGGATATGATGACTTCAACCAGATGCAAATGTTCTGTAATGGTTTGAGGCCGAACACCAGGATGATGTTGGATGCCTCAGTTGGAGGTACAATCAACAACAAGACAGCTGCAGAAGCAAGGACCTTGGTAGAGCAAATGGCTTCCAATAAGCAGTTATGTCAGAATGATAGAGGGACACTGGGTAAAAGAGGAGTCCTAGAATTGGAAACACAAGATGCGCTCTTGGCTCAAAATAAATTAGTCTCTCAACAATTGGAGGCTATCACAAAAGAGTTGAAAGCACTGAAAGTGGGAACCTCTTCCTCTGCTCAGGTGAACCAAGTAAATCAAAGTTTGAGATGTGACTTCTGCCAAGGGCCTCATGAGAATGGAGGGTGTGATACTTTGGGAGACTCCAAGGAGCAAGCTAATTACATGGGTAACTTCCAAAGGCAAGGAGGGAATCCATATTCTAACACCTATAATCCAGAGTGGAAGAATCATCCCAACTTCTCTTGGAAGCAACAAGATAACTCATCATCGAGCAACCCTCCACAACCTCCAAAGCAAGAGAAGCCAAATCAACTGGAGGAAGCTCTGACCCAATTCATGAAGATGACTCAGTCAAATTTCCAGAACCATGAGTCACATTTCAAAAATCAGGAGGCTTCTATCAAGAATCTGGAAAATCAGATCGGGCAACTCTCAAAGCAACTTGCAGAACAATCTAAAGGTAAGTTTTCTGCTAGCACAGTAGATAACCCAAAAACTGAAAATTGTAGTGTAGTTATTTTGAGAAGTGGAAAACCTTTGTCTGAAGTAGAGAAAAAGAAAAAGAGTGAAAAGAGTGAAAATGAAAAAGTGATAGAAAAAGAAAGAGTGGAAATAGAAGAAGAGGTTGAAAAAGAAAAGGGAGAAGTTGAAAATGAGAGAAGAGAAAATATTGAGAAAGGAGAGAAAAAAGAGGGTGAGGAAGAAAATGTTGCTACTGACAATTTGCAGGTACAAGAGAAACCAAAAATTATTCAACCACATATGAAGCTTCCTTATCCTCATCTGAGCAAGAAGAACCAGAAGGATGAACAGTTTGCTAAGTTCATGGACATTTTCAAGCGTCTCCAAATCAACATTCCTTTTGCAGAAGCTCTTGAGCAAATGCCCACATATGCAAAATTTATGAAGGAGTTGTTGACCAAAAAGAGAAGGTTCAAGGAGGATGAGACGGTAGCCTTGACTGAAGAGTGTAGTGCCATTATCCAAAGGAAGCTTCCTCCAAAGATGAAGGATCCGTGAAGCTTTACAATTCCTTGCACTATTGGGAATTTGCACATTGGAAAGGCTCTCTGTGATTTGGGAGCTAGCATTAATCTGATGCCCCTCTCTATGTTGAAACGGTTGGGAGGAGGTGAAGTCAAGCCTACCAAGATGTCTTTGCAATCGCGGATAGATCGGTGAAATACCCCTATGGAATACCGGAGGATGTCTTTGGTTAGAGTTGACAAGTTCTTGTTCCCAGTGGATTTTGTTATCCTTGATATGGAAGAGGACAAGGAGGTCCCTCTTCTTCTTGGCAGACCGTTCCTAGCTACAGGGAGAGCCTTGATTGATGTGCAACAAGGTAAATTGATATTGAGGTTCCAGGATGAGAAGGTGACATTTAATGTCTTTGAAGCTATGCGACATCCGGATGATATTGAGAGATGCTCTAGAGTTGATGTGATTGACGACTCCGTTTTGGAAATCATCAAGCAAGACCAACCTTCACACCCACTAGAGAATGTGTTAGTGAATTCCATTGAGAAGGTGGATGAAGAGATGGAAGATGAAATTGAAAGATGTCTTGCACAACTTGAAGCTCTACAAGTTGAAGAAGTTGTTATGAAAATGAAGGAGGATTTGCAAGGTGGTGAGTTAGAAAAGAAAGTTAGCCCAGAATTAAAGCAATTACCCCCACACTTGAAGTATGTTTTTCTTGGGGATGATGCTTTTAATCCGGTGATCATTAGTAGCTCTTTGTCAAAGCTGGAGGAGGAGAAGCTAGTGAGAGTACTCAGAGAACATAAAGAGGCAATTGGATGGACCATCTCAGATTTAAAGAGGATCAGTCCAGCCTTTTGCATGCATAAGAGCAAGTTAGATCAAGAGTTTAAGCCAGTTGTTCAACCACAGAGAAGGCTTAATCCGGTTATGAAAGAAGTGGTGAGGAAGGAGGTATTGAAGCTTTTAGAGGAAGGGATGATCTATCCTATTTCTGACAGTGCGTGGGTGAGTCCAGTACATGTGGTTCCAAAGAAAGGGGGGATGACAGTTGTAAAAAATGAAAAAAATGAGTTGATCCCTACTAGAACTGACACAGGGTGGCGAATGTGCATTAACTATAGGAAACTGAACCAAGCCACTCGGAAGGATCATTTCCTCTCCGCTTATGGACCAAATGCCGGAAAGGTTACCGGATAAGCCTACTATTGTTTTCTGGATGGGTACTCAGGTTACAATCGATATCTCACAACCCGTAAGATCAAGAGAAGACAAAGATTCACCCGCCCATTTGGAGTCTTTGCATATAGACGGATGCCCTTCGGTCTTTGCAATGCGCCCAAGAACTTTTCAAAGGTGCATGCTTTCTATTTTTGCTGATATGATTGAAAAATCTATTGAGGTATTTATGGATGACTTCTCTGTTTTTGGAATTTCTTATGATGATTGTCTGGGTAACTTGGAAAATGTTCTCAAAAGGTGTAAGGAGACCAATTTGGTATTGAATTGGGAAAAATGCCACTTCATGGTAAAGGAAGGCATTGTTCTGGGACATAAAATCTCATCTAAGGGGATAGAAGTGGATAAGGCAAAAATTGAAGTGATAGAGAAGTTGCCTCCTCCGTTGAATGTGAAAGGAGTGAGGAGTTTCCTTGGGCATGCTGGATTTTATAGACGGTTCATCAAGGACTTCTCCAAGATTGCTAAGCCACTTTGCAATCTCCTCATCAAGGATGTCTCATTTAAATTTGACCCAGATTGCTTGAAGGCATTTGAGTTATTGAAAGAGAAACTTATTTCAGCTCCTGTGATAGTTGCACCCGATTGGGACTCACCGTTTGAGTTAATGTGTGATGCTAGTGATTATGCGGTGGGGGCTGTTTTGGGGCAAAGAAGAGAGAAGTTCTTTCATGCCATTTATTATGCTAGCAAGGTGTTAAATGAGAACCAAGTTAACTATGCTACCACAGAAAAAGAATTGCTTGCCATAGTGTTTGCGCTAGAAAAATTCCGTTCCTATTTGATTGGTTCCAAGGTTGTGGTGTTTACTGATCATGCGGCAATAAAATATCTTATGACGAAGGTTGAATCCAAGCCAAGACTCATTCGGTGGATTTTGTTGTTGCAAGAATTCGACCTTGAAATCAAAGACAAAAAGGGGAGTGAAAATGTGGTGGCTGATCATTTGTCCAGGTTGGAGAACACTGAGGTTACAGTTAGAGAGTTAGACATTCTAGAGGAGTTCCCAGATGAAAAAGCTGGTGTGGATCGAGAGGCCTTGGTTTGCAGATATGGCAAATTTTAAAGCTGCTGGTGTTATACCTGAGGAATTAACTTGGCAACAAAAGAAGAAGTTTTTCAAAGATGCCAATTACTTCATTTGGGATGATCCCTATCTCTTCAGACAAAGCCTAGATGGAATTCTGAGAAGGTGTGTTGCGCATGATGAGGCACAGAAAATTTTATGGCATTGTCACAATTCACCATATGGAGGTCATTTCAATGGTGAACGCACAGCTCCAATCTGGATTCTACTGGCCTTCAATTTTCAAAGATGCTTATGCTCATGCAAAAAGTTGTGACAAGTGCCAGAGGACGGGAGGCATTTCCAAGAGGAATGAAATGCCCTTAAACTCCATTTTGGAGGTTGAGCTTTTTGATTGTTGGGGCATTGATTTCATGGGACCATTTCTCTCCTCATTCTCTAACCAGTATATTTTGGTAGCTGTGGATTATGTCTCAAAGTGGGTAGAAGCAGTGGCAACTCAAGTAAGTGATTCTCAGACTGTTGTGAAATTCATAAAGAGGAACATCTTTTCTCGGTTTGGGGTCCCTAGAGTTTTAATCAGTGATGGTGATGCGCATTTTTGTAACTCAAAGTTGGAGGCTCGTCTTTGAAAAAGTATGATGTGAAGCACAAAGTTACCACTCCTTACCACCCTCAAAGTAATGGGCAAGTCAAGTGTCAAACAGAGAGATTAAGAAGATACTTGAGAAGACAAAGGAGTGCCTCAAGGAAAGATCGGGCCCATAAGTCGGATGATGCTTTGTGGGCATACAGATGCCTTATAAATCCCTTATGGGGTTGTCTCCTTACCAGCTGGTCTATGACAAAGCTTGTCATTTGCCAGTTGAGCTTGAGCATAAGGCGTTTTAGGCCCTTAAGTTCTTAAACTTTGATTCAACTCTGGCAGGAGAGAAAAGAATTTTGCAGCTGCACGAGTTGGATGAAATGCGTTTGCAGGCTTATGAGAATGCTTCCATCTATAAACAGAAGGTGAAAGCTTATCATGATAAGCACATTGTACAGAGAACTTTCTCTCCTGGGCAGCAAGTGTTACTTTTCAACTCCCGCTTGAAGTTATTCCCGGGCAAACTCAAGTCCAAGTGGTCGGGACCTTTTGTGGTAAAAGAAGTGATGCCACATGGAGCAGTAGAGGTGGAGGAGCCTTCATCTCAAAGATCGTTCAAGGTGAATGGTCAACGACTGAAGCATTATTTGGGAGGAGAGCTTGACAGGGCAAAGGTTGCTCTAGTCTTGCGAGAGCCTTGAGCATACCATCACGCGTCAAGCTAGTGACGTTAAAGAAGCGCTTCTTGGGAGGCAACCCAAGGTGTAGAAGAGTGCATCCATATATATTGAAAAAAAAAGGGCAGTGCATTGACACACGGCCTGGCCGTGTCCTATGCCACGACCGTGTGGGTTAAATTTTTTTTTTGGGAGACACAGTGAATAACACGGGCCAGCCGTGCCATTTGGCACCCCCGTGTTCGAGAAAATTTTTGTGTGTGGAAGAGACAGTGAAGAACACGGCCTGGCCGTGTCCTATGCCACGGTCGTGTGGGTAAAAAAAAAAAAAGAGGCAGTGAAGAACACGGCCGTGTTCGTGCTTAAAAATTCCCCTTTTGTTGCAGAACACGACCGTGTGTCCCCCCCCCCCCCACAACTTCTTCTCTTTCATTCTCCTAAAACCTAAATTTTCCTTCCAGCCTTAGCTACTACCACCATCTCCCCCCTCCACTCACCTCGTCCTCTTCACCCACCCCCTCCCCATTCACGCTGCAACCACCACACCCTCAGCCACGCCCCCAAAACCCATTTTTCATTTTTTTTTATTTTCACATTACCTGTGTGTTTGTGCTTGCTGTGTGGTCTGATTACAGGGTAAAATGGCATAAAAAAGGCAAAGGGGTGATGCCTCAGGCACAAAAGAGCCAGCATTGGCCAAGGGCAAGGGAAAGGGCAAGAAAAAAGTCACTGAAAATCCTCACGGCATCCAATTTCGTGACGATGTCCAAGAAGCAAGGTATAACTCTCTGGTTGCAAGAAATCTTGTCCCCACCCGTTATATGGATGAATCTGCACTGTTAATTCTAGGCCTGCTAGATGATGTCCAGTACCTATTTGATAATGTGGGTTGGATAAAGTTTGTGGGGTTGAAAAGTTTTACTTATGCAAGAATTACTCTGGAATTCCTCTCATCCGTTAATACCAATGTCTCATATGCGGAGGGATGGCCAGAGGACCACCAGGACAATTTGATAACCTTTAGGTTATTCAATACGGAGCATAGCTTGTCACTGAGCCAATTCAATGCAATATTTGGATTGCCATATGGTGGTCACCGAAAAGTCCCCAATGATTTCTCTGCAAGACGATTTTGGAACTTGCTAACCAAGTCCGACACCTATGACTCCTCTTCATCCAAATCATCAAAGTTACGAAACCCCTGTTTTCGCTATGTTCACAGAGTAATGTCAAACACATTGTTTGGCAGAGGGGATAGTGACGACGTTGTCCGTCGATCGAATCGATTGTTTTTGTGGAACATGCTGCACCCAGAATTTCAACTAGATGCAGGTTCTCATTTGATCACCCACATGGTTAAAGTAGGGAAAGCTTCAGCCGAAAAAATTGTTATTGGTGGTTTAATCACCCCTATTGCCGAGGCTCGGGCTATAGAACCTCCGCCTCCCAATTGTTCGTGGGAGCACACGCTGACATGGAAGCCTGCTGGCAATGAGAATGATAGTCCGGAAGGCCAATGTTATTGTTTGGTGCTACCCGACATCGAGGAAACTCATCATCTACCCGACCAGGAGCACACCACTATCGAGACCAGCCGGAATTGGAATTTTCCTGAGGCCCCCAACCCGAGCCCCTTCAAGAGGAGAGACCGAGGCACCCCCACAGAGACCGAGGCCCCCGGCGCTTCTTCACACTACTATGCTCCACACCACCTCCGGTTCTTATGCCGCTCTTCAGAGGAGATGGTCGCCAAAGGGCCCGATTGACGGATCTTGACAACACCGTCCACAGTATTCGTGACATGGTCACGGCATTGTATAACTGTCACCTCCATCAGTATCCTGGCCAGTTTCCTCCTTTCGCCCCCACACTGAGTCCTCTCTTGCATCATCCCTATCTCAGTTAAATTGTTTACATTGGGGACAATGTAAATTCTTAAGCTTGGGGTAGGGCGTTTAAATTTTTGCATTTAGTTTTGCAGGTTAGGTTTGTATTTTTAGTTTAATGTTTGCATATTTGTTTTAATTGTTGTTTTCTTCGCATCATTTTATCCCCCAATTGTACGCTATCCTCTTGTGTTTTGGCATGTGTGCTACAATCTTTTTGAAATTTGAGATTGCATGATTTGGAACCCAATTATTTTGTTCTTGTGATGGGCTTCAAGGCAGTATTCTTAATCTACATAGGGATAATCTTTGGATAAGTTGAGAATTAGCATGTGGCACTCTGATTTGATGTTTCTCACTGGATTTAACTTCTAAATGTGAGACTTGAGCTTAATATTGGGGCTTTCACTTCATCATGTTTATATGCCCCCTTCTCCTTGTATGAGTGTGTCCATCCTGATTGTGCTCTCTAGAACTTGACTTGAAACCGTTTCAAAACTTGAAAATTTTTGTCAACACACTTGAATATGATTTAGGCAATTTAGGCATGTTTCAAGCCTCTGTTTGTTGAATGAAAACTTCCTCTAGTTGCCCCTTTTGAGCCTGAAATGAAATTAATTTTCTTGGTACCCAGATGATTGCTAAATGTTACAGTACCTTTTAAAGTATGTGTAAGGGAGCAATTAGTTGTGAATCTTGTGTAAATTATGCAGTGCTTGAAATTTGGGACCTCTCATTGTTATTCAATTCCTCCCCAGTAATTGCAAAAATCTCAAATGGGGGAGGAAACAAAAAAAAAGAGAGAGAGAAAAATATATGAAACAAAATAACAGAAGAGGAGCAAAATAAAAAGGTGTTGAAAACAAAAAGGAGAATGAATTGTTCCGCTTATGCTGCTTTAAAAGGGTTGTTTTCTTTGTCTATTACTTTAGCCCTTGTGTTTCCCCTTTCTGGTTTTTATCCACCCGTACAAGAAAAATCCCACGGTCACGTTACAACCTTGCAAAGACCTTTTGATTCTTGTGTGTTTTCATGAATTGTATGCTGAGATTTGGTTAATAGTCAAGCTTATGGTAGAACATTTTCATGGATGGATTTGAGCGATTTGTCATAACCTTTAAACACTTGGAGAGTTGGGAGGAGAGTGCCCTACCAGTGAGAGACGGAATTCCAGAGCGCCTGATTCTCTAATTGGACTTGATTTTGGTTGTCCCTATTGTCTGTTCTAGCCTTTAGCCTATTGCTTGAATGTGCTATTATCTCGGGTTCCTTATTTGTTGCGTCTCTTGTTTCTTTGCTTGTCTTTGGCCACTGCAATTGCTTGAGGACAAGCAAGATTCTAAGCTTGGGGTAATTTGATGCGTTCATAATAGCATAGAGTTTATTGTTAGTTTTGCATTGCATAGTAGGCATTGTAGTGGTTTTTACCCATAGTTCTCATGCATTTTTGCTTGATTTAGATAATGCACTTGGTTTGAGTTCAATTGTGCAGAAAAGAAGGTGATTGGCCTAGGAAAGCGGAGCTAGATCACTTAGACGGATGTTGCAACCAACTCGGAGGCCAAAATCACAAAATATGGCAAGATCGAGGAAAACACGGCCTGCGTGCCTATGCCACTAGTGCCTTGGTGGATGTGAAGAAAATCAAGATTTAGATAATGATGAATAACACGGCCAGGTCGTGTTATCCAACACGCCTGCTCTCGCCAGAGAACAACACGGCTTGGCCGTGTTCTCCACCACGCTGTGTCCGGTCGCGCGATCCGATATTCTCAGGTTTTAAAAGCAAGACGGCCAGGCCGTGCCAGCTCCACTGGCCGCCGCGACTAGTCCAGACTTTGATTCTGCAAGGCGTTTGACTTAATTTTGAGATGTTTTTCAACCCTTTTGGTCCAGAACTATATATAGGTAGAGAAAACATTGACCTAGGGTGTTACCTCTTGTTAGCATCTTGTGAGTTTGAATCAAGAACAAGGATTCTAGGCAAAGTTGAGGAATCAATGGAGTCTTTTGCTGTTTCTACATCTCAATTGCTTAGTTCCTTCTCTTCCATGAGGAACTAATTCCTTTGTACTAGGGTAAGATGAACTTTGTGGATCCTTTTATGTAATTGAATTCAGAATTTTCAATGCAAGTTTGATGTATGTCATTTGATCAATTATCTCTTTTCTTAATGCGATTCTATGCTTGATCACCATGGGGTTGAACTAGGGTTTGACATCAATTGGAAAGTTGAGGTTTTAAACTTGCTTTGGGATATTTTGACATATCTATAGGGTTATAGGGATATAATTCTCTTTGGTATGAGTTTGTATTAATCCATATCCTTTATGCTTGATTTAATTAATTGGAACCTAAGGGATTAGGGCTTATTAGTTGAATTAAAGGGATTAAGAGAAAAGGAATTTTCGTTAATCTAATTTAGAGGATTTGAACTTCAAATACGTTATCATTGCTTGCATTGGAAAAGAATTCAAGAGCGTAAAAGTTGAAACAAAGGGATTCGAGCCCTAGTCATTTTATTCTCCTTAATATCCAAATACATTGTCTCTTTAGTACTGTTTTTGTTGCTAAGCAATTTTTTCAAACACATTCGTATTCGTCAATAGTTCAATTAGTTACAACTTTTGTTTAGTTAATAATTGGTCACAATCCCTGTGGATTCGATCTTTTATTACTTCACGACGAAATCGTTCACTTGCGATTTTGTTCAACACTGGCTATGCGATGTTGTCATCCACACAAATGGGCCCCAGATACATCTACGCCTACACAGCTCCAAATGAGTTCGCCCCTACGCAGCCTCTACGCCACATTCTAAGACCTACACAAAGATGCGTGACCTTCAGATCGACACCCATTTACATGATGCCCACCCCAGGGTTCCAACAGACACTTGCCGCTTCTTCCTCTCATTTTGTGTCTGAGACGGCGTTCGACACTCATGTGTCCGATCATGAGCATAGTGCGGGCCAGGCACTGATCAGGCCGGGGTTCAAAGAGACGAGGAGGTTGAGCGGCGAGCAGGATGAGCAGGAGGTCATTGATGATATTCAGATCTTTGCATGATGGCCGAGTTGCTATCGTGCCACCGGTAGAGGGTGAGTATGTAGGTTGAATACACATTTTTGCCCCTTATCTTTTTAGTTTTCAATTTCGCCCCTTATCTTTTTAGTTTTCATTTAAGTCCTTAAACTTCAAAAATCACATCAATTTCATCTTTTTCGCTTAATTATTCATTTTTTCTTAGACGAATCACCATCCGACACGTGGCGTAAAAATAAAATAAAACAAACCGCCACGTGTAAGATGGTATTTCGCCTAAGACAAAAAAGAATAATTAAAAAGAAAGGACGAAATTGAAGTAATTTTTGTAACTTAATGGACTTAAATGAAAATTAAAAAAAGATAAGGGACGAAAATTACAATTTAACCTATATTTTTTAACTTGTTTGGTATGTTGTTATTGTTTAGGTTCCTTCCACAAAGCCACCATGAAGGCTATCACGTAAGTAATTGAGCAAAATTACCACACTATTGGCCCACCTGGGACGCTGACGGTGGATGAGCTGAGGCACATGTTCAATTCTTTCAGAGTAAGTTGTTTATTTTTTTGTTGCGTATTATTTTTATTTCATGAATTTCAATTATTTTTAATAACGTATTATATTCATACAAGAGAGGTTTCTTGGAAGGAAGAGCAGAGGAGCAGATCAAGAAGAACTTCAATATGAAGGCTTCCCAACGCCTATCTAATATGCTTAGAGATGCCCGCTCAATGGGCAGCCCACTTGGATAGGAGATGAGCTCGCAAAGAATGCAGCGCACCGAACTCCCCGAGTTCAAGGCGTGTTTAGAAGTCAAGAAGAATAGAGCCTCACGAAAAGGGTGGGAGCTTGCATCTTTGGAGGTTCGGCTACCAAGCAAAGACGCAAATGACTTTCAGACGCTTTATATTATTATTATTATTATTATTATTATTATTATTATTATTATTATTATTATTATTATTATTATTGTTGTTGTTATTATTTAGTTAAACTTTTTTTATTAAATAATTACAGTCTCAGCGGTTGAAAAGGAAGGTTCAGTTGCACGAGCTCCATCGTGCAACTCATATTAGGAAAGGTACCAGTGATTTTGTAGATGAGCGGTCGAAGCGGACCCAGGTAATTATAAAACATAATGAATAGTTTTTTAACAATGTTTATATTGTTTTATTACAATAAAAATTGACTAATTTGTTTATGTTTGACAGGAGGAGTTTGAGGCGAGGATGTCTCAGGTTAGATCTCAGACATCGTCATGTTCCCCGTCTCAGAGCCCAGAGGATCCAGCTGCATTGCTGATGGTTTGGGCAGATGTTGTTGGCGGCAAGAAGAAGGGTCGCCTATACGGTGTTGGCGACCTTGCCAGCAACTACAAGAAAGGGGCCCGTTGCCTCTCCATTGGAGAGTCGTCCAGCAGTGGTGCTGCCGCAGATGAGCGGGAGATAGCAGAGTTGAAGCGGGCCATGGCCGAGCAGCAGCGGTTGGCGGCCGAGCAACAGCGGATCGCGGCCCAGCAGCAGGAGGAGGCCCGCCGGACGGCTGCCATGTTGGCTCAGTCTTTGCGGCAGCGGGGAGGATCTGTACCATTTGCTAGCTCGCGAGCCGCCTCCTCCACTGCCTCCGCCTCATAGTACTGGTGATCATGTCGATGATGCAGATGGTGATCATGATCAGAACTATCAGGACTATTAGTTATGTTTGTATCGATATTTTTTTATATTTTCGGATATCTTTTTTATTACTGCTTTGTTCGTCGAATTTTTTTATTTATTTGTTACATTTCTTTTTTTTTAATTTGTTTTATAGTTTACGTTATTGCATTGCATTTTTAAATACAGGAATAAATTAATAATTAAATGTAATAACTAGTAATCGTTAATTAAATGGATAAATAAATTAAATTGATTACAGAAATTAAAATTAAATAATTTAAAAAATTAAATAATTTTTTTAATAAAAATTTAAACAATTTTCAATTCAAAAAAAAAATTTAAAGGTCGGCTTTACCGACGGTCATGGTCGTCGAAAATGTCAATTGTTGTAGACTCGACATTGCTGACGGGTTAAAGCCGTCGGAACATCTGAACGATTATACCGACGGGTTAAAGCGTTGAAATTACCGAACGATTATACCAACGGGCAAAACCGCAGACGCATTTGCGACGGGCGTTTTATCGACGGATATTGGCCGTCAGAATCCGGGAATTTTGGACATCGACGAAGATTTTTGGATTACCGACGACTTTTGGCCGTCGGTAATCCCGCGATTTCTTGTAGTGACAGTAGTGTCAAATATCTCCAATTTGTCGAATTCTGATCTCTTTCCACTCCCTGATCCCCGTTAATGAATTCAGTGGTCTAGAATAATGCCTTTTTTTAATTAATAATTCGAAAAGTAAAAAATAGATAATCCCACCCACCTATTCAAGTTCAACCTTTGCACTGAAGTTGTAGCAAACCACCGTCGTGGTGTTGAAACGAATACCAAAAAAAAAAAATCATTTGGTGTTGAAATCCATCCATATATGATAACTTTGAGACTCAATGATTCAAGAATCATAAACTATTCACAAATTCTTTTCTTCCATCTATTGTTGCGATTATCTTTAAATTTTTTGTTAAAAGCGATTTAAACCCCTTTACTCCAGTGGCCACCTCCGTTGTTGCACCCACGACCGTCACGCCGGCCATCTCTCAATATCCATTGTGAACCTCTGCCGTGTGAAGCTGCAACGCGTCTTGCCGATGACCCTCTGAGGGATACCGCCGCATGGACCGTTCGAGTGCCCCATCACTGCGCAGAGAAGAACGTAGGCAGTTATTACTTGTGCTTTTTATTTTTTTAAATTATTCATTATAGAACGTGGACTAATCTAAGCCATTAAAAACTACAAAGATATCCTCACTTTACCCTATAAAATGAGAAGCCTTACTTTAGAGGATCCTCATCCCAAAATAATATCTTAATCTGACTCTATTTTTATGGTGAGACATAGTCAAACTCAATTCCAAATAGCTTAATTGATAATTTATAAATTGCTATTTAAAGAAACATTAAGTCGAGAAAAATATTCTTTTTGAAAAAACAGAAAAGACTAGAAATTGCTAGACAGTCACGATCTTTTGTGACCACTATTATGTATTATTGCTAAGTAAGTATTAATCGAAAGCAGTGCCATGAAGGGGTTGTAGCTCATATGGTAGAGCGCTCGCTTCGCATGCGAGAGGCACGGGGTTCGATTCCCCGCAACTCCACTTTTGTTTCATTTCTTTCAATCTTTTTTTCCGTTTTAACTTATGAGCGAAACGTTCTTCACTTCTTTGTTCGGTTGTCGGAGACTACGACTTGCGTGCACCAGATCTTCATATATTTTTTGTTTATTTTATTTAGCTCTGTGCACTGGGCTTCCAGTGATGACGTGGCATGATTGTACCTTGACCTTGAGAAGACATCCAAATACCAGCTAATATGCAAAAAGCATTCCTGAATCAATGATACGATATAAGATAGTTAAGAAGAAGGGACCAGAAGCTCTAGTTGTCCACATTATATATATAAACGACATATGAAATTGGTTGATTGGGTTTCTCTGTAGAACGAACCCTATGAAAAATAAACGTATTTCAGACGCAAGTAACATACATCTTCTGTATTTTCCCGGCCATGCAAATGCAGCATGAGACAGATCAGCTTTGGCTCTTTCCCGCGCATGCAATATTTGCAAAAAGACTTCTGCAGATGACGACAATAATGCTTATGGTAAACTGAATAACTTTAGCTATTTTTATTTTTATTTCTATGTTTTTTTTTTTTGGGGTGGGGATTATTCTTTACACTTATACGTAATTATCCCAACTTCCTCTTCGAGATCACTTGATTTTCTCTGTCTATAATCTATATCAATATATTCAATATCAACCACTTACTCACTCACTCACTCACACACAAATATATCCATGGCTTCGGCTTCTACCATTTCATCATCAGAACCTCCAAAAGTTCATGCATCCAATATTTCAAGCATCAAAACCTTTGCAGAATCAAACGGAGCCTCTAATTCCATCCCTTCCACCTACCACTCTCTCACTGCAGAACCTCATGATGTTATTGCAGACGAGCTTGCAGCTTCCATCCCAGTCATCGACTTGTCACTCCTCACTTCAGATGACCCTCAAATCCACGCCAAAACTGTTCATGAACTCGGCAAGGCCTGTGCTGAATGGGGTTTCTTCATCGTAATTAAGTTTTCCTTATTTAATTTCTAGCTATCTTGTTCTTCTCCTAGTACATATATAGAGTGATAGATGAAATTTAATGACAAGTACTGTCACTCACTGATCAGCTCACAAACCATGGTATTCCCGAGAATCTGATTGAGGAGGCAATGAAAAAATCTCACGAGTTTCATGATTTACCGGTTGAGGAAAAGAAGGAGTTTAGTGACAAAGGGCCTTTCAGTCCCATCAGGTACGGCACCAGCTTTCATCCCCAAGCAGAGAAGGTTCATTATTGGAGAGATTTTCTCAAAGTCATTACATCTCCCCAATTCAACTTCCCCCACAAACCACCGGGTTACAGGTAATTGTAATTAATTAATACTATAAGTTCAATACTTCCACTCTGCATTAATTTAATATCTCTATTTTGTTTCTTGCCCTTGTAGTACCAGTGAGAGAACATTTTTGAGCGGGCTTTCACCCGGTTTTTTAAATAGATAATAGATTAATTAAACGGTGTTTGTTTGTGCAGGGAGGTTGGGTTTGAGTATAGCCAAAAAATAAAAGGTGTGGCGAGGAAGTTGCTTGAAGGAATATCAGAGAGTTTGGGATTAGAATCAAATTCCATAATTGAGTCCTCGGGTTTTGATGACTCTGGGTTACAAATCCTTGCGGTGAACTTGTACCCTCCGTGTCCACAGCCACACCTTGCTCTTGGGATGCCTCCACATTCTGATCATGGCTTCTTGACCTTTCTCACGCAGAATGGAATTGGAGGGCTTCAGGTTAAGCATGAGGGCAAATGGGTCGATGTGAATCCCCTTCCCAACTGCCTAGTTGTCAACATTGGAGACCAACTTGAGGTCACTTACTCACTCTCGAATCTCGATCACTCTTGCTCTTCTAATTGTTGGATTTTGGAGGTTTGATTAAGTGTTTAATTAAATTAATTAACCTGTGTTCTCTGTATTAGGCTGTGAGTAATGGGAGGTATGCGAGTGTGTTACACCGAGCCATCCTTAACAACACGGACACTAGGATCAGTCTTGTGGTGGTGAATGGACCAGCACATGATAAGGAAATTGGACCTGCGCCGGAGCTATTGGAGAAAGAAAAACCATTGTTCAAAAGTGTCAAGTACGGGGACTACTTCCAAGATCAGCAGAAGACACGATTTGCTGATAAAACTGCCTTGGACCAGATTCGGTTTATTAGTGCTCAACAGTGATATCTATCTATCTATTACTTTTAAGAGAACACTAGTGCATGTACCGTGCATCTGCACGGGGCAAATGTTGCTGGAGTATGTGACTTTTTAAGTGTTCCCTCGAAGGAGTGTTTCCATTTGATGTTTCCTATTTTTAATTTTCAATGGGTTGCCTTTATATGATTTCTCTTGGTACCTTTTTAGCTTGAAAAATGACAATGCAACAAACTGCATTTTGATATTCATTCGGAATGCTTGGTAATTATTGTTAAATAATACTTCCTCTGGTCCAATATATAAGAGACAAATACATTTTCTAGGTCTATTGAATAACTGATGTATCTGATTTACCAGATACATCAATTATTCAATGAACCTAGAAAATGTATTTATCTTTTATATATGGGACGGGGGAGAGTAAATATTAAGGTATTACAAACACAATTTTTCTATTTAAAGTAAAACGAATACAACACACTTGTGCATCGCACGTTGCATTGAATGCATGGGTAAAGTATTTGTTGAATGTAATAAATCTCTCTCTCTCACTCACTCACTCTTTCTCTCTCTCTCTCTCTCTCTATATATATATATATATATATATAGACACACACACATACATATAGTTAGAAGATAAAAAAAATAAAAAGAGCCCCAAATAACTGTATAATAATCTGGGAATGCATTTTCCTCAATTTTGCCAGAAATGAACATGGTTGCCGATTTTGGTGACTATAAGTAAAGGTGGGCAAGGGTTTAGTTGGATGGATTCTGGAGTGTTTAAAGACCTAACTCTATCAAATATACACGGGTTGGTTAGGTCGATTTAGTCGAAAGTTTTTACGAAATCCAAACCAACCCAACTCAACCTCAAATAAATTGATTTCACTACAAGAATAATGGTTATTTCATAGGGCCAAAAGCCCTGGGAAATGACTGAATTTTTGAGGGCCCACCGAGGGCCACGTGGCAGTAGGTAAATCGCTGGTAGGAAACGGAAACCGAGGGTCTTTTAAAAAAGCCCTAGGAAATTTTTGAGGGTCAAAGCCCTAGTAAATGCCCCATAAGGTTTTTAAAAAAAATTAAATTTTATCAATTTATTTAAACTGACAAAATTTAATTTTTTAAAATAAAATTAATTTAAACTAGGTAAATTAATTTTTTTTGACGAAACAGAGACATCGTCTGCAGAATTGAGAAGGGGAGGGTAACAAATAGCAACAAGTCAAACAAATTGTGAAATTATCCTCTCCTTCATACTTCATCAAACAAACAATGCAACAAAAACAAAGACAAAATTACTCAAATTACTCAAATTCATACACCTTAGCCAAACAAGACCTAATCTTCTTCAAGTCCCAGAACTGTTGATGTGGTTCCTCAATCTGTGTTAAGAATAGTTCAAATCCAGTCCCAAATTCCAATCTAAAAATACATATGGTGTTTGAAGAATAAAAAGAAAAGGAATAGAATTAGAAGCCTTTGTTTGTCTTCAAACCCCAACCTTGAACCACCTCCATGCTTGAATCTGCAAACCAAAAAAGAAGATCACATCATAGGAAACCAGAAATAGAAAATAGCAATAGGCAGAGAAGGGCAAAAAAAAAAGAAGCAGCAAGAAAGAGAAGGAGAGGAAAACAGGGAAGAATGAAAAGGAAAAACAGGGAAGAAAGTCATGAACCTCAACCCATAATCAGTGGCAAAAATGAAAAGGAATATGAGTTTAAAAAAATTACCTCTTTGACGGAACAGAGAAGCTCTAAGCTGCGAACCATTGTGCCGAAAATCGCCCTGGTCCGGTGGTCTTCTTCTTCCTCACATTTTTTTTTGCTCTGTCTTCCCTGTTTTGCTTCAGCCTCCTCGTTGTCTTCATTCCGACCGCCACCGCATGCAAATCGTGATCTCCTTCGTCCACCTCATCTCCGTGACGTCCCGTCTTGTCTCTCTCGTCTCTGTGTCTCTGTCCACCTCCTCTCGTCTTCTTTTCCTCCGTCCGCCTCCTATTCTTCTCTCCTTCTCCTTCGCTCACCTTTCCTCCATCTCTGCGTTTTTCCCCTTTCCTCTGTGTTACCATGTGGTGTATGTGAGAGAGAGTGAAGTTTAGGAGAGAGACTCGATTGTGAGTGTGTGTGACGGCGGTGACTCGATTGTGAGTTATGTTAAGATTAGGTTAAAGTGTGTGGATGTAAGGGGTGTGTGTTGGCTGATCTGAGGGCTTATTTCCTAGGGCCCTGTAAAATTAAAAAAAATTGTCGTGGCTGATCCGAGGGGAACGACCCTAGGAGAAGCCCAAATTTTAAAAATAAAAAAGGGCTCACCGTCTCATAACCGAGGGTGATTTTTTAAAAGCCCTAGGAAATGAAGATATTTTTTTTTCTTATTGCTTTGACCCTGGGTAATTTCCTAGGGTCAGTGACCCCAGGAAAATTTTGTAGGTAATACAATTAATTCTTATAGTGTTTGAGTCGGGCGAACAAGTTTGTTATTAAAATATTCACTTCTCAGAGAAAAAAAAACAAATGAGTACCCCAATTTTAAGATATGAATGAATGAATGCGGTTAATGTTAATTAATGTGATAATATGTACATATAGGAAACTACCAAACGGTAGGAACGGGTTTTTACGCCAAATGAGTACAAATCTCTATGATTGGTTACTACTTACTACTGCTTACCAGATTATTCCTTTAACAATTCAATTCACTTCAATTCCTTCTATTTTCACCACCTCTTGACTGGTTTGCAAAATTTTTACATGTATTCGTACTGTGTTTTTCTTACATGATATATTTGGTGTGTAAGTGATCACTAATATTAACCTTACATTCACTAAGTTCATGCCAAATTATACCCAAAATGTGAAAACTTAAAGTTACTAGATTAAGTTTGTGTTGGATTTTTTCGTTAATATTCCCAACCGAGTGAATGGATTTAGGAGTATATTATCCTAGTCAATGAGTAGTTAATTTTGTTATTGGTGGTCTCAACTTTGAAGAATAGGGGTGACAAAGTGGGTTGGGACCGTCGGGTTTACCCATTTAACCCGCCTTTTTTGCGGGATGAGTTGGGATTACTGACCCACTTTGACCCGCACTGCATAATCCTCCAAAAAAGGAAGTGGGAGAGGGGTGGGTTAGCCCGTTGGGCTATTATTTTTCTTTTTTGGATTATTTCATGTATTTTAATAATTTTTTATGGTAGATAAACTTTTTTTTGGTGGGTCAACCCGTCCATTAATCAACATTTTCTTTGTAATTCTTTATTGCTTGTGGGATGGGCGGGACACAATATTCAACCCACATATCTGATTCAACCCACCCTCGTCCTGCTCCGTTTTAGGTGAGTTAATGGCGGGGGGCGAGTTGGCCCCTTTTTCATCCCTATTGTATAAGCAGTTGAACTCATCACTAGTAACAACAATTACCCTACTAAATACATGCAACATGGATGTGTGCTATATAAGCTCTTGTATCATAAACGATTCATTAAGCTCTCCAATTTTCTTAAGTTTCTTCCACTTCATTCGATGATTCCAGAGCTATTTTAGGCCACTCTACTCATCATGCCAAAGAATGATGAATCAAATTCTAGCAATAGCTCAAACTTAAGTAGATAAATAAAACACATCCATAATTTGTCTGGATTTATCCGCAAATAAACTTTCAGACTGCAAAATGGTACACCTATAGAAATAAACTTTCGGAAGATGAGTTCATGCTAGTAAAAATGAGGTGTCTTTAATTATTCCCGAAATATCATGGTCTAAAATTCGTTCATATATTTTAGGCAAAATGATACGAGATGATCATCTTGTCTGGTATGGGCTCATAAAGATGCATAGGCCCAACCCAATAGGGTTAGCTAAGATTTGAGGAAAGTGCTTATAAAAAAAAAACAGATGAAGGCACATAAAAAAAAAGAAAGGTCTTATTGACCAACAAAAAAAAAAGGAAAGGTCTTCTACTCTTCTATTATTTTATTGGCAACCAACTTATCATTGGTTGTGTACTCTGCCCTGTTCTTTTTGTTTCAGAAAGCTTTGCTTTGCAGCCTAAGAAATGTAATAATAGAGCGGGCCTCTCTCAGTGGACCCCACTTATGAAGTCCTACTCTCTATTTTTCTTTTGTTATTGTTTGATACAAATGATTTTTCAGAAAAAAAATTAAATGTACGACGTTTGCATACGTCCCTTCCGAGCGGATTCGCATGTGAGAAATGTCTAAAGTTAGGTGGCCATTGGCAATCACTGAGTTCAACTTCAACCTTAAACTGGTTGAGATGGGCCATTTAAAAATTAAAATGCACTTTTTTCGATTTGAGTTTCGATAATTATATGGGGATGCATTGGCGGCTCAGATGTATGTTAATTAGTGTGTATTGTAAAGCAATACACAAGAAACCAACTTACATGAATTGCTTAATACACACCAAATACAAGACACACATACACCCCCCCCCCCCAAAAATCAATAAACCCCCCCCCCCAAAAAAAACAAAAAAATCAGCGAGACTAGCTAGCTAGCTAGCTAATTCTAAAAGAAATGTATAAACTGCTGGATTTTGCAGTTAGCCGACGCCCACTTCACCGATATATAATTACTTTTTTGGGGTCTTAAACTACTCAACAGAACTCCTTAATGAAGGGGACATTAATTAGCAGCCACATTCTGTTACTAACAAAGTTGGTTTCCAGGTATAAGTGAGATCATATATGGTTAACAGATTGACCACAAACACATATCAACCTAGTGACGCTTTAACTACTTTCTCTGGTCCCTCTCACATGCACATTTACCATATTTAAATATGATTCCTTTTTAGTATTGACTTCTGTGGGGAAATTGTGCCTTAAACTCAGTTTGGAAATCATTGGAATGCATAGGAGTGATTTTCGAGTTTGTGAATTGAAGTGCCTCTCCGAGAGCTGAATTGGTGAATCGATTCACAAGTCTGTGAATTGAATTCACATGGAGCATGAATTGATTCACAGAAGGCGGAACTGCCGTTTTAAGTGGATGAATCGATTCACAGTGTCTGTGAATCGATTCACAGAGTGCAGATTTGCGAATATAAGAGCGCAGAATGCAGAAACGCGAAACAGAAGATGCAGAAATGTTGTGAGACAATCTTGGAGCGATTTTAGGGTTGGGAAACACATTCTAAACACTTTGGGCTTAGGGTTTCATAGAGGGAGGATTCAAGCTTTCTCTATTGTAATCTTGAGGGAATCATTGAAGGATTGAGAGGTTTCTTATATTGTGAGACCTAGGGATTGTTCATCTTGAACAATTGGAAGGGGTTGCGGAAAACAATTGTAATTTCTCATTGTAAAGACTCATGATGATAGTGGATATGGAGATCTGCTCTCTCCCGCAGATGTAGGTCATCTTTTTTGGATCGAACTGTGTCAACAATTGTGGTGTTATTTCCTCTACTCTCTATCTTTGATTTGTTTGATTTGGTTTAGGGCTTTTATAGCACTTTGGTTTAGATTCTGTTCTTGGTTGAATTGTTTGATTGTTGGGCTGTTTGGTTATTGGTTGCCATTGTTATTTGTCCTATTATCTTGTTCGAATTTCCAACAAGTGGCACCGTCTGTGGAACACGGGACAAATCTTTCAATTGAGCACCACGGGTACCAAATGGGATATTGAGAAATTCTCTAGAAACAATGACTTCGGGTTATGGAGAGTGAAAATGGAAGCAATCTTGATTCAACAGAAATGTGTGGATGCCTTAAAGGATGAGGCAATGATGCTGACCACCTTGTCACAAACAGAAAAGAAGGAGATGATAGATAAGGCAAGAAGTGTCATTATCTTGTGCCTTGGGGACAAAGCGTTGAGGGAAGCTGCAAGAGAGAAGACCGCGGCGAAAATGTGGGCCAAATTGGAATCGTTGTATTGATCAAATCGTTGGCTCATAGGATATGCTTGAAACAACATCTCTATTCATTCAAAATGGTAGAGACGAAACCTATTGTGGAGCAATTGACGGAATTCAACAAGATTATTGATGACCTACAAAATATTGATGTGAAGGCTTAAATGTATCAAGGAGGAAAAATGAGAGTAGAGAAAATAATAAAGGAAAGCCAAGGTCGAAATCCAAGTCAGAGGGGAACAATAAAGCGAAGTACGAATGCTTTAATTGTCACAAGACTGGTCACTTTAAGAGGCATTGTCCAGAGAAGGGGGCAATGGTGATTCCGTGGAAGTAGTGATTGCTTCGGAGGATGGTTATGAGGATGTGGGGGCTCTAGTGGTTACGAGTTTGGAAACAGAAAGGAGTTGGGTTATGTACTCCAGATGTTCTTTTCACATGTGTCCTAGGAATGAATACTTTGAGGCCTTGGAACTTAAAGAACGTGGAGTCGTTCGCCTTGGTAACGCAAGGTGGAAGGTATGAGTTCCATTTGTCTTAAGATGTTTGACAACCACGAATTCCTATTACAAGATGTGAGATATGTTCCTGAACTCAAACAAAATCTTTTATCTATAAGCATGTTTGATGGATTAGGCTATAGCACAGGATTGAACATGGCATGATTAAGATTTCGAATGGTGCATTGATAATTACTAAAGGAACTAAAAGATGTGGTTTGTACATACTTGATGGTTCTACTATTATTGGCATGCATCTATAGCTAGTCAAACTTCGCATGATAAAACCAAGGTATGGCATTTAAGGTTAGGGCATGTTAGTGAGAAAGGTTTAGTTGAACTAGCAAAGCAAGGTTTGTTAGGAGGTGATAAACTGGATAAGCTAGAATTTTGTGATAATTGCATACTAGGCAAACAGAAGGCGGAACTGCTGTTTTAAGTGGATGAATCGATTCACAGTGTCTGTGAATCGATTCACAGACTACAGATTTACGAATATAAGAGCGCAGAATGCAGAAACGCGAAACAGAAGATGCAGAAATGCTGTGAGACAATCTTGGAGCGATTTTAGGGTTTGGGAAACACATTCTAAACACTTTGGGCTTAGGGTTTCATAGAGGGAGGATTCAAGCTTTCTCTATTGTAATCTTGAGGGAATCATTGAGGGATTGAGAGGTTTCTTATATTGTGAGACCTAGGGATTGTTCATCTTGAACAATTGGAAGGGGTTGCGAAAAACAATTGTAATTTCTCATTGTAAAGACTCATCATGATAGTGGATATGGAGATCTGCTCTCTCCCGCAGATGTAGGTCATCTTTTTGGGATCGAACTGCGTCAACAATTATGGTGTTATTTCCTCTACTCTCTATCTTTGATTTGTTTGATTTGGTTTAGGGCTTTTATAGCACTTTGGTTTAGATTCTGTTCTTGGTTGAATTGTTTGATTGCTGTGCTGTTTGGTTATTGGTTGCCGTTGTTATTTGACCCATTATCTTGTTCGAATTTCCAACAAGTGGCACCGTCTGTGGAAAACGGGACAAATCTTTCAATTGAGCACCACGGGTACCAAATGGGATATTGAGAAATTCTCTAGAAACAATGACTTCGGGTTATGGAGAGTGAAAATGGAAGCAATCTTGATTCAACAGAAATGTGTGGATGCCTTAAAGGGTGAGGCAAGGATGCGCACCGCCTTGTCACAAACAGAAAAGAAGGAGATGATAGATAAGGCAAGAAGTGCCATTATCTTGTGCCTTGGGGACAAAGCGTTGAGGGAAGTTGCAAGAGAGAAGATCGCGGCAAAAATGTGGGCCAAATTGGAATCGTTGTATATGACCAATCGTTGGTTCATAGGATATGCTTGAAACAACATCTCTATTCATTCAAAATGGTAGAGACGAAACCTATTGTGGAGCAATTGACGGAATTCAACAAGATTATTGATGACCTACAAAATATTGATGTGAAGGCTTAAATGTATCAAGGAGGAAAAATGAGAGTAGAGAAAATAATAAAGGAAAGCCTAGGTCGAAATCCAAGTCAGAGGGGAACAATAAAGCGAAGTACGAATGCTTTAATTGTCACAAGACCGGTCACTTTAAGAAGGATTGTCCCGAGAAGGGGGCAATGGTGATTCCGTGGAAGTAGTGATTGCTTCGGAGGATGGTTATGAGGATGCGGGAGCTCTAGTGGTTACGAGTTTGGAAACAGAAAGGAGTTGGGTTATGTAATCCAGATGTTCTTTTCACATGTGTCCTAGGAATGAATACTTTGAGGCCTTGGAACTTAAAGAACGTGAAGTCGTTCGCCTTGGTAACGCAAGGTGGAAGGTATGAGTTCCATTCGTCTTAAGATGTTTGATAATCGCGAATTCCTATTACAAGATGTGAGGTATGTTCCTGAACTCAAACGAAATCTTTTATCTATAAGCATGTTTGATGGATTAGGATGTAGCACAGGATTGAACATGGCATGATTAAGATTTCGAATGGTGCATTGATAATTGCTAAAGGAACTAAAAGATGTGGTTTGAACATACTTGATGGTTCTACTATTATTGGCATGCATCTATAGCTAGTCAAACTTCGCATGATAAAACCAAGTTATGGCATTTAAGGTTAGGGCATGTTAGTGAGAAAGGTTTAGTTGAACTAGCAAAACAAGGTTTGTTAGGAGGTGATAAACTGGATAAGCTAGAATTTTGTGATAATTGCATACTAGGCAAACAGAAGTCGGAACTGCTATTTTAAGTGGATGAATCGATTCACAGTGTCTGTGAATCGATTCACAGACTGCAGATTTGCGAAAATAAGAGCGCAGAATGCAGAAACGCGAAACAGAAGATGCAGAAATGATGTGAGACGATCTTGGAGCGATTTTAGGGTTTGGAAAACACATTCTAAACACTTTGGGCTTAGGGTTTCATAGAGGGAGGATTCAAGCTTTCTCTATTGTAATCTTGAGGGAATCATTGAGGGATTGAGAGGTTTCTTATATTGTGAGACCTAGGGATTGTTCATCTTGAACAATTGGAAGGGGTTGCGAAAAACAATTGTAATTTCTCATTGTAAAGACTCATGATGATAGTGGATATGGAGATCTGCTCTCTCCCGCAGATGTAGGTCATCTTTTTGGGATCGAACTGCGTCAACAATTGTGGTGTTATTTCCTCTACTCTCTATCTTTGATTTGTTTGATTTGGTTTAGGGCTTTTATAGCACTTTGGTTTAGATTCTATTCTTGGTTGAATTGTTTGATTGCTGGGCTGTTTGGTTATTGGTTGCCATTGTTATTTGACCCATTATCTTGTTCGAATTTCCAACAAGTGGCACCGTCTATGGAAAACGGGACAAATCTTTCAATTGAGCACCACGGGTACCAAATGGGATATTGAGAAATTCTCTAGAAACAATGACTTCGGGTTATGGAGAGTGAAAATGGAAGCAATCTTGATTCAACAGAAATGTGTGGATGCCTTAAAGGGTGAGGCAAGGATGCTGACCACCTTGTCACAAACAGAAAAGAAGGAGATGATAGATAAGGCAAGAAGTGCCATTATCTTGTGCCTTGGGGACAAAGCGTTGAGGGAAGTTGCAAGAGAGAAGATCGCGGCAAAAATGTGGGCCAAATTGGAATCGTTGTATATGACCAATCGTTGGTTCATAGGATATGCTTGAAACAACATCTCTATTCATTCAAAATGGTAGAGACGAAACCTATTGTGGAGCAATTGACGGAATTCAACAAGATTATTGATGACCTACAAAATATTGATGTGAAGGCTTAAATGTATCAAGGAGGAAAAATGAGAGTAGAGAAAATAATAAAGGAAAGCCTAGGTCGAAATCCAAGTCAGAGGGGAACAATAAAGCGAAGTACGAATGCTTTAATTGTCACAAGACCGGTCACTTTAAGAAGGATTGTCCCGAGAAGGGGGCAATGGTGATTCCGTGGAAGTAGTGATTGCTTCGGAGGATGGTTATGAGGATGCGGGAGCTCTAGTGGTTACGAGTTTGGAAACAGAAAGGAGTTGGGTTATGTAATCCAGATGTTCTTTTCACATGTGTCCTAGGAATGAATACTTTGAGGCCTTGGAACTTAAAGAACGTGAAGTCGTTCGCCTTGGTAACGCAAGGTGGAAGGTATGAGTTGCATTCGTCTTAAGATGTTTGATAATCGCGAATTCCTATTACAAGATGTGAGGTATGTTCCTGAATTCAAACGAAATCTTTTATCTATAAGCATGTTTGATGGATTAGGATATAGCACAGGATTGAACATGGCATGATTAAGATTTCGAATGGTGCATTGATAATTGCTAAAGGAACTAAAAGATGTGGTTTGTACATACTTGATGGTTCTACTATTATTGGCATGCATCTATAGCTAGTCAAACTTCGCATGATAAAACCAAGTTATGACATTTAAGGTTAGGGCATGTTAGTGAGAAAGGTTTAGTTGAACTAGCAAAGCAAGGTTTGTTAGGAGGTGATAAACTGGATAAGCTAGAATTTTGTGATAATTGCATACTAGGCAAACAGAAGGCAGAACTGTTGTTTTAAGTGGATGAATCGATTCACAGTGTCTGTGAATCGATTCAGTGTCTGTGAATCGATTCACAGATTGCAGATTTACGAATATAAGAGCGCAGAATGCAGAAACGCGAAACAGAAGATGCAGAAATGCTGTGAGACGATCTTGGAGCGATTTTAGGGTTTGGGAAACACATTCTAAACACTTTGGGCTTAGGATTTCATAGAGGGAGGATTCAAGCTTTCTCTATTGTAATCTTAAGGGAGTCATTGAAGGATTGAGAGGTTTCTTATATTGTTAGACCTAGGGATTGTTCATCTTGAACAATTGGAAGGGATTGTGGAGAACAATTGTAATTTCTCATTGTAAAGACTCATGATGATAGTGGATATGGAGGGTTGCTCCCTCCCGCAGATGTAGGTCATTTGGGACTGAACTGCGTCAACAATTGCGGTGTTATTTCCTCAACTCTCTATCTTTGATTTGTTTGATTTGGTTTAGGGATTTTATAGCACTTTGGTTTAAATTCTGTTCTTGGTTGAATTGTTTGATTGCTGAGTTGTTTGCTTATTAGTTGCCATTGTTATTTGTCCCATTATCTTGTTCGAATTTCCAACACCTTCAATTCCCAAGCACCCATGCCTCGGTTTCTCCCCACTTCCCCCTCCTCTGATTTCTAATACTCCCTCCGTCCCATTTTATTTATCGGTAAGTTTTGTATAGGAATTAAAAAGTACAATTAATGTTTTAGATTTCACAAAAAGTATTGTGTGATTTTCTAATATACCATTTATCTCTTTATCATTTAGGATAATTGAAAAAGAAAAAACATGTTGATTAAAAAAGACATTAATAATGGTTAAGGGTATAATAGGAAAAAAATATATTTAATTCTTCATCGATATTATTAAAACGACAATCAAAATGGGACAAAACTATCTTGCTAAAACGATAAACAAAATGGGACGAAGGGAGTACTACTATCGTTCAAAACACCATTCCAATAATTGTTCTCTGTCAAATGGTAAGGAATGCACTAGGGGTTTTGATTAAGAAATCTAAAAAGTTAAGTTTTTATGGGAAGTTGTGGATTTAATATATTGGAAAAAGATAAACCTAATTTTTTAATGAATAATTACCTTATTTGGAATCCTTAAACAATGGCCTTAAGAAACTTGTTAGCAAGACCTTTGTTCTATTGTAGTACTATTTTACAAAGAAAGTATTAAATGAAAATATAAATGTATTTAATATATAATTTAATACTACCTCCGTCTCTATATATAAGACTTTTTGAGAAAAAAATTGTGTCCCTTTTTATAAGACCTTTTTCAATTTACTAAATATATTAATTATTTTTTTATAAGAATACCCCTAATTAATGGGGTGACCATTTCTATCTCTTAAGAGTATTGAAAAAATATGAGTCCTAATAATTAAAGGGTGATTTTAGAAAAACAATAGACATTATTGACAAATTTAATACACTAACTAATTTTCTTCATTTATATAATTTGATTAAAAAGGGTTTATATATTGGAACGGAGGTAGTTTATAATTTAATATTTTTTATTTAGCGGAGAATCATTGAAATTTAGAAGTAGAGGATTTATAATTATTCCTTCTAAATATGGCCCCAATCGTTCAACCAATTAATGCAGTAATTTATTGATCATAATTTTTTTTTGGTTGTTGTGCAATGACCGGAAAATGTGGATCCAACAAATGTCTTCGGCCCCATATGTCACTTACACATCTTGTCTTGGATATAATCAAGCAAAAAAATTACCTCACTCGCTGTGAGAAAATTAATTAATCTTATTTAATTTTTTTAATATAATCAAAATGTAATTGCATTCATTAAATTATTCTTTGAAACTTGTTCTGTTTTATGGGAATAAAAGGGTTATTAAAAAATAAAATTAACTTAATTTAATGATATTTTATGAATGATGTTATTAAATGACATAAAATTAGTTAAGATTTGCTTAAAATTTTGATCACCAAACCTGAGATTTTTGTTGTTTATATTTAAGACAAGTTTAAGGATTATAAAAATAAATACGAGTTTAAGGATTATGCATGGACAATGTAAAAAAATTATACAACCATCCAATTAGATCTTACCAAGTAGATGTTTGTTGTTAAGATATATTAGAAAATGATACAATAAAATGACATCATAATGAAATATGATTATATGACCATGTAAAAAAATATTACACTCTCAGTGCATAATCCTTAAACTCAATAAATATTGACATTATAACTTATTTTGAATGGTTAGTATTTACAATATAAAATTACGCGACTTTTTTAAAAGATTATGTGATAATTAAATAGAATAAAATTATTTATTCATATATAATTGAATGGTTAAAATTTACTACTTGCACTCTCGTATAAAAAAGAATTTTCTTGAAAATATATAATTTACTCGATATATATATAAATTAAATGACTCTAGTAGTAACTCTTGCCTGAGTTACTCCGCTTAATAACTCTCTATAGACATTGAATTTCATCAATCGAACCGTTGAATATCATCATATTACAGTAACGATCATGCATGCCAAATTTTAAATAAATTGGACATTTGTAATTATGTATCAAATTGTCAACATTTCAAGTTTATTTTAAAAAGTATGTTATATGTTGAATTAAAGTTATTTGATAAAGTATCAAATATTTTTAAAATTTTATGAAATTTTATATAATTGATCTACTCAATAACAACTTTTAATTTCACGGTTCGATTGGTGAAATTCAATAGAGAGTTATTAAGCGGAATAACTTAGACAAAAGTTACTACTGGAGTCATTTGATCTCTCCTCTATATGTGTATATAAGTTAAATAATTAATTCAATTAACTAAATACAAAAAAATCAAATTTAAAATAATGAATTTAAGTTTAAAAATAAAAATAAAAGCAATTGATTTAAAAATGTAAATAACCAAGATAAGGGACAAAAAAATTAACTTAGAAAACAAAATTTAAAATTAATTATTTTGGGTGAGGGCTAAGATTTGAGGAATAAAAAAAATTAATGAAAAACATATTTTTTTATACGTTTAATAATTTGAGAGTTTTAAAAATTAAATAAATAACGTGATATAAGAAATAAAGAAAGCCATGTTATAACCAAATGAGTGTGACTCAGTTGGTTAAGCAGCGCTAGGTTGGTGGGGGAGGACTATAGGTTCGATTTCCACCAAACGCATTCTTTGGGAGGGGAAATGAGCCTTAAGCTGTGACCTGACCCCCGAACCAGAGATTAGTCTCATAGTCGGTCCAAAGGACTTAAGCCGTGGGGATACTCCGATCGGCCCACTCAGCTACAAAGTGGCTAATTAGGGTGGATGCCAACCAAAAAAATAAAAAAAATTAAAAGAAAGCCATGTTATAATATGTGTTTATGCTCATATCGATTGGCAGATCAAGGACTTGGAGATTCGGATGTAACATTGTACCATTTACTTGAGCCCACTGGGAAAAAAAACACTGTACCATTCACTGCAATGCCAAAAAAAGGTAACAAGACACTCTCTAACACTCTTTTTTCAACACATTTTTTTCTATTTGTTTAAATTTGATGGGACCCATTTCCAAAATAGTTAGACTCACTTGTATTTTAACCAATAAGAGATAATAGTATTAGAGAGCGTGTTTCTAACACTTCTCAATGCAAACATTGTACCGTTCACTAAACTTGGTGTCTTCGGTGATGATGCATTGGTGTGATCGATTCAACAATTCTCACGGTTGATTATGTCTTTTTCCTTTCTTTTTCCAACTAGTATTAAAAAATATGAAATCACTTAGTCTTGTAAAGAATGAAATATGAAAATGTGATCAGCATAAAGGAAATTAATATCAATGTAATTATAGAGGAAATTTTTGTTTTTCTCTCTTCTCATATATTTTTACAATTTCTAAAAAAATACTACATCTAGTTCATATTATAAGAAATAAAACCATAATTCACACAAACTAAGAAATTGTATTGAAACTTTTTTTTTTAATTAATACTTCTAAAAGCTTCCAAAACTATCCCTTATATGAAATAGTATATAATTAATGCATCGGAAGTAGGTACATCTCGTTAATATAAGTCTCGTATAAAATAAGGGGTAAAAATGGAAATAAGCAATTAATACATTATAAAATTGATGTTTGTTTCTTATAATTTGGACCAAGAAAAATGACATATTTGTTTCTTATAATATGAATCAGAACAGTAATTGATAAGAGCTATTATCGTTCTTAAATGTGAAATCTCTATTTTCAAATGCATAAAAGATGATTCGTAATATTGCATTTTAGTCGATAATTGGCTGTCTTTTTTTTTTTGGGGGTACAATTGGTTGTCTTTTCTAATTTCTAAATATATAGACTTCTTTCGACAACCAATTACTATAGTAATTCTTTGGTCAAAATCTCTTTGGCAATTTGTATAAAGGGATGGAAAATGTGGCACCGTCAAATAAGTCTAGATGACACCGTCAAATAAATATTTTACACACCCAACTAAGGTCATAATCAGTGAGTGACACAATGCAATATGTAGTGGCCAAAATGAAATTTCCATCAGTTGGAAGGATTATAACCATTCTTGTGACTGATTAGTTAGGAAGGGGCACATAAACAAGAAATAATTGTAAAATACTATGCAACAAATCATTTGATTTGGGCTGTGGAGTAGGACTAAATGTCTCCTACCACCATCGAAACTCCGCAGTCCGCACATGATTACACATTCTTCCGTTTAATTGCCAATTCGTTGCTATTTGTGGCCCCAATTTTGAATCGGTATTCTAATCCTTTCGAAAAATGGTTGGAAAATTGTACATCAGAAAATGGTTGAAAACTACGCAAAAGCATAAATGTACTTAAAGCTCGTTAAAAAACGTTTTAATGGAAAACAAATTATTATTGTATGGTATAATGCGTTATGAACCCTCCTAGTTAGCTTTGGGCTATTATGCCGGTATTGTTTTTACGATTGGAGATCCTCTTTGATTGATTCCGGCACAAAGAGGCCCACTGTGATTAAAAGTGCGGTTAGCCGAAAAATAAGGAACCATGCTATTTCTGTCGATCATGTTCTTATGCTAATTAAAAGCTCTATTGTTGAGGAGAAAAAAGAAAAGCTCTGTTGGCTTGTAGCTCATGAAAGTTTAAAGAGAAATAGAACGAAGCAATTATAGAAAGTCATAAAAAATATACTTATGGTTGCTTCAATGTCAATTGCTAAAATTGAAAAAAAAATTAAAATTTAATAAAAAATGTTTTTAAATAAAAATCAATTTTATATTATTCCTTTGTGAGAAAAATTAAAACAACAATAAAACTTAATTTCAAGTGCAGTATTAATCCAAACTTATAATTGCTCACTTTATTGATGAGAGGTGGAAATTTTAAAAAGATATTTAGTTTTGATTTTATTACTAAAAAAATACTAGAAGAGGAGTTCATTGGGAATGTATTAGAAAGTTCCATGAAAAGATTGGGGATTGCCTATAGGGTAATAGTGGATAAGGTTGGTCCTAATAATGCGGCTCTAACACACTTCCTTGTGATTCGAAGAGATTGGTTACATTAGGCCTGCTTTAGAGAAGGAAGTGAAGACATATTGATTAGGTGATTGCTATATACATCCCCCATCTGACATCTCACTTTTTTATTGCGTCAAAAAAAAAAAACATCTCACTTTTTCTAAACCCTAGTTTAGCGTAATCAAGTGGTTAATGGACCTTATTTATGAGTGATTAAGTGGTCATTGATTAAGTGGTCAGTAGAATGTTTAAATGGGTCTTTGGGATGGTGTAGTAGTCTATGAAGACCGGTTATGTAGTACGATACGGGTGCGGTTTGGATACGTTAACAAATTTTTATATAAAACTTATATAGATGTAGAATATTTGTTAAGAAAGAGACATTGAACCAGTAGTATTAGACCCAATATATACTTGAACCCCTCTTCCCAGCTATTTTAGACTTTTTTTTTCCACAAACAATATAGGATAGTGGATGAGAATGAACAATACATACAACACCTGAGTACCATAACCAGATATTTGCGAAAGTGAAGAAAGACCCCACAACACTACTTCTGCTCGAAGAAGAGAACCAAAAATGGAGAGATTCAAAACCGCCGACAGGATGGAGAGACCAAAACAGTCGTCGGGATTGAAAGAAGCAGAACGATCTTCGGTCGGGAAATGTCCAAAGAGTATCAGAAAGTATCCTAAACAATAAAAATAAAAAAAAATAAAAAATTAGGGATACTTTTGAGACATGTATCGAGAAATATTCGAGAAGTCTAATATATGTACGACGCAGACACATTTTCTATTTTGGAGTATTCGGGCTTCATAGCTTTCCACGTTAAAGTTAGGAAATCTGTTCCAGTGAGGTATTGGGTATCCCTAACTCGTATCGTCCTGGGTTAACCCCCTTCTTTGGTTCCAACCAAACAATCATAATTTGAGTTTCAAGAAAAAAATGATGATAATGTAATAAAGGTTAAAATAATATTTTGGTCCCTATACGTGACACCAATTCTTAATTTAGTTCCTATACTTAAAAAGTTATTAAAACAGTCCATACACGTGACAACCGTTACCCATTTGGTCCCTACCGTCCATCCATGTTAATTAACAGTGTCTAACGATCTGACGTGGCAGTTAACAATCCGACGTGTCAACTTAACAGTTTAATATGTGACATTAATTCTTAATATGGTCCCTATCACGTATAAGGACCAAAACATTATTTTAACCTATAATAAATTAAGGTTCCAACCCTGAAAAGTAGAAGGAGGAATAATTAGTGGCAATTAAGTTCGGGTATGTTTAAAAAGTGAAAACATGAAATGGAAAGATTAGAACTTAGAATGACAAGGACGGGATTGGATTGTTGGGGAGTTAGCTAAGTAGCTAAGATGATCATGCAGTATGGTAGACCCCTTTGTGTGCAAATAATGAAGCTTAATTTAACGTAATGCAAATTTCTTCATCCTCACGTCATATTTTCATATTCATAAGAATGAATGACCAAAGCAAAATACAAAAGATAGGGAGAAGTAATAGAAACTAGGAGCCCCCAGTCAGTGTACGTATAGTGTATAAATTTCCCCACTAATCTCCGATTCAGTGGGCAGTGTGGTGAAAGGGGAAGTAGCAGCCAGCTCATTCCTGCGACATCGACTCCACACCAACCTCTCACTGATTCATACAACACCACTCACACACATTGTCCCTCACTCTTGGACTGTAGTGCTCTAAGCAAGCACCGTCATTTATATAAAAGGGCACCTTTCATTACTCATTACTTATCACAACGAACTGCAAAATTAGTAAATTATCCACTTCTTCCTCTTCTCCCTCTATCTTTCACTTCACAGTTCACACCACAAACTAAAAAAAAAAAAAAAAATCCACGAGAATGGAGTACGGAAGGTTGGGAGCCTCCGAACCTGGTGGCTCGACTCGCTCCGAAGCAACCCTAGTCAACTCGAGATCTTCTTCTAGCAGCAAGAAGAAGATCGTTTTGCTTTCACTTCTTGCAGTCGTATTGATCGTGGCCTCCGCCGTTTCCGCCGTCATGGTCACCGGCATTCGATCCCGCGCATCAGGCGAGGACAAAAACAGCCCTACCCTCCGGCGAAATCCCACACAGGCAATCTCTCGCACGTGCAGCAAAACAATGTTCCCCACACTCTGCGTGAACTCGCTCCTCGATTTCCCTGGATCCACGGTGGCATCGGAGAAAGACCTCGTCCACATTTCCCTCAACATGACACTTCAGCACTTCACCAAGGCATTTTACTCCTCCGCCGCTATCTCCTCCGCCGCCGCCATGGACCCCCGCGTTCGCGCCGCCTACACCGACTGCCTCGAGCTCCTTGACGACTCCGTCGACGCCCTCGCACGCTCCCTCTCCTCCGTCGCTCCGTCCCCCTCCAACGGCGCCGTCAGGTCCCTTGGCTCCTCTGACGATGTGCTGACGTGGCTCAGCGCCGCACTCACCAACCAGGACACGTGCGCCGAGGGTTTCGCCGACGCCTCTGGCGCCGTCAAGGACCAGATGGCTAACAACCTGAAGGACTTGTCGGAGCTGGTGAGCAATTGTCTCGCCATTTTCTCGGCCTCCGGCGCCGGCGACGACTTCTCCGGTGTTCCCATACAGAATAGGAGGCGGTTAATGGCAATGCGAGAGGATAATTTCCCGATATGGTTGAATCGAAGGGACAGGAGGTTGCTGAGCCTTCCCGTGTCGGCGTTACAGGCCGATGTTATCGTTTCGAAGAACGGTAACGGAACGGTGAAGACCATCGCCGAAGCCATTAAGAAGGTGCCGGAGTACGGTAGCCGACGATTCATTATTTACATCAGAGAAGGAAGGTAAATTAATTTCACTCCTCTATTTTTACCCTCTCATATTACTTTTTTTTTTTTCCTCGAACGTAACAACTGCTTTTTTTTTATAATCATTTTGTTTTGTTGATAATTTGGGATTAAGTTGGAAAATTATTTTCCGATTCATTAGTGGACTGTGGATTGAGGTGTGATTGCGTCATTGACTTGTTGGTACTAATTAATAAATAATAATCATTCATGTACTAACTGTAATCATGTGATTTGTCAAAAAAAAAAACTGTAATCATGTGAACGTAATACTCTAATGAATTGAATTTTTTGTCGTATTCACTATTGACCTATTGGCTCGGTGCCTCCATCATCAATAAATGATTTTGACATTAAAAAATTTTATCTGGATTCCTCTTTATAAACAAATCTTTATTTATTTTTTCTTCTCAAGTAATTAATTATCTTATGATCGATGATGAACACAGTACAGCCGAATATATATGTAAAAAAACGAAGCATGTTTGGTGCTGTGTGACATGAAAATGTTGCAATAACATTTTTTTTATGCAAATTTCGTTTCAGGTACGAAGAGGAGAATTTAAAGGTGGGGAGGAAGAAAACCAACGTGATGATCATAGGGGACGGGAAGGGCAAGACGGTCATCACAGGCTGCAAAAATGTTAAGGATGGGTTGACTACATTTCACAGCGCATCCTTTGGTAAATTCCCCTCCCTAATTATTATTACGGTGTGTTTTCACCAAATTAATTAGCAAAAAATTAGTATTTTAAACTTTGATGTAGAATCTAACAATTATAAACTAAAAACATGGAAAAATGTAAATTTAATTTTTTTAAAAACTAATGATATGTATATTTTCAAAGTATAATAAAAGTTGATTAACTTTAAAAAAAAATATATATCCTGATTTAATATATAAAGATAATTTACTTTGTACCAAAAGAAATAAAGATAATTTACTATAGTGATTTTGGCGTTTTTTGAGTCGAAAAGAGAGAAACCAGGAAGGAGTGTCTCAAAAAAAAATAAAAAAAATAGAGAAACCAGGAAACTAAAGGTCCAAACAAAACCATGTACGACACGAGGTAAGAACCATACAAGTTGCACGTGGCTTTCCATTCTAGCTTGTCATATTTCAGGATTCCTTGCTTTTACTCGTTTGTCTACTCCAATCCAAGTGAGTGTTCGATCACCTCCACCGCTTCTATATTTTCAAAAAAAAAAAAATAGTTTAAATAAAAAGAAAGTGAAAGAATTAAAGTTCAGGAGTACCATAATTACATAACTCAACCGGTAGTGTTCAAAGTTCAAACCACACACTTTTTTACCTTCTTTCCTACTGTAATTTCCTTTACCCCATTGATGACAATTCATTATATCCACTCGGCTCTCTTTATTAATTATAAAATGTTTTCTACTTGCTGATATAGGAGTATCATATATGTTTCAGGGTCCCCCCCCCCAACAAAAAAAAACAAAAGAGTATCAATGTATCATATGTTTCGGGTCCCCCCCCAAAAAAAAGAAAGAAATAAACTGCACTCTCAGTCTCTCACTATTTTGGGATCGCCAACTCTCTTTCAACTAAAATAAGAAAGAAAGCCACAGCTTAGAGAGCTGACGTGTCCAGAATGACCCAACCCAGGCCCCCTTTTTTAGTAATACACTATTCCTTTTAAAAAATAAAAATAAACATAGCATCTTGATTGAGGTCACTGTGTCACTGTTAGTGTTTAAAGAAACAAGTTTTAATTAAAGCATGCCACTTCAGCATTCTCAGTTTTTCATGACACGGTATTTCAATTTGTAATCAAATTTTCTGTCATGGTTTCCTCTTTTTTTTTCCTTCTTAATTCTGCAGTTGCATAATGATAATTTAATAAGAAAAATTGACAATCAAATGAGAAAAACATATGGTCATTTGAAACAATTGTGATTTTTTTATTTATTAAATTATAATGACTAATTCAATTGAAGAGATGAAAAACAACACTTGGCTCCAAATTAAAGTAGCAAAACCAAATTATTGTTAGTGGGTCATTCAATGCTTGCCAAAATTGACAATGCCACTGACAATAATTCTATTCCAACCACTTATAAGTCCACAACACTAATAATCCTTAATCCTATGTGCTATGGTGCAGCTGCTACAGGTCCAGGTTTTATTGCAAAAGACATGACGTTCGAGAACTACGCCGGACCGGCGAATCACCAAGCAGTGGCCCTCCGTGTCGGAGCGGACCATGCGGTGGTGTACCGTTGCAACATAATCGGATACCAGGACACAATGTACGTACACTCAAACCGTCAATTCTACCGCGAATGTGACATTTACGGTACCGTGGATTTCATATTCGGCAACGCTGCAGTGGTTTTCCAAAACTGTAGCCTCTATGCTCGCAAGCCCATGGCCCAACAGAAAATCACCATAACGGCCCAAAACAGAAAAGACCCGAATCAGAACACGGGTATTTCGATCCACAACTGTCGGATCCTAGCCACCCCGGATCTAGAAGCTTCCAAGGGCAGTTTCCCCACCTATCTGGGCCGTCCATGGAAATTATACTCTAGAACCGTGTACATGATGTCTTACATGGGGGATCATGTACATCCACGTGGCTGGTTGGAGTGGAATACAACATTTGCTTTAGACACGTTGTACTATGGTGAATACATGAATTATGGGCCGGGTGCGGCTATTGGGCAACGGGTAAAGTGGCCTGGGTATCGGGTCATAACGTCCACAGTGGAAGCAAGCAGATTTACGGTGGGGCAATTCATATTGGGCTCGTCCTGGTTGCCGTCAACGGGAGTGGCATTCGTATCTGGTTTATCCACCTAAATTCAGAATTCTACTGTCTGCAAGTATAGATGGATACCTTTCAATCTTCAAAATCTTATTCCATTGTTCAAAATAATCCGATTTGCTCATATATTTTTATACATATTTTATTTGGTATTTGTATCAAACTAAAAATTTAGTTTTTTTTGGGCTCGATGTTATTTTTTCCACAATGAGGAAAATAAGAAATAAAAGTTGTAAACAATGTTTAATGGAGTTAATATATAGCCCTTGTTTCTTCTTATCAAAAAAATAAAAAATAAAAAAAATAGCCCTTGTATCTTCTTCCCCCGCCCCTCCCTTTTTTTCCACTCGCCTCACTCAATGTAAAAGTTGTTATAATTGTCTAAAAAGTACTACTTGTCTCTTCATTCCACCGACAGAAATTAAGAAAGCAGTGGGTAACATAATGGCATAATTTATGCGTAGACTTTGGGAAACCACTGACTTACTTTACTAGTAGCACCTTTCCCGTGTGGGCTTTTTAATTTTTTTATCCCTTTTTTAATAATTATTACCCAAAATATCTCACTTTTTTCATTATTTTCCTAATTGTCTTATTTTTTGGGCAATGTGAGAAATCGGTTTTGCTAAACCCGATTTCTCACCTATATTTATTTTTTTATTTTTATTTTTTTAAGTTTTCAGGTGAGAAATCGGGTTTAGCAACACCGATTTCTCACCTATAGTTATTTTTTTTTTTAATCATATGTTGGAAAATCGGGTGTGCAAACACCGATTTCTCAATTGTAATTTTTTTTTTACGTTTTTAAAATTATTTTATGTTTAAAAACAAAAAAAAAGAAAAAAAAAAGTGAGAAATCGGGTTTATCAAAACCAATTTCTCACCTTGTTTAAAAAGTAGGGCAATTAGAGAAATAATGAAAAAAGTGGGATATTTTGGGTAATAATAAATAAAAAGGGGATAAAAAAATAAAAAATCCTTCCCGTGTGACATTGTTTGATTATACATTTTTCTATTTTTAAAAATTTAACAAGAACAATTTTTTTTATCTATTTTTAGAAACAGAAAAATTATTTTTAAAAAAGTGTACCAAAGTGATTTTTTTTTTTGTTCCTTCAGTGATTTTAAAGGAAGATTTCATCATTGAGTGATATCTCCTGCATAAGGATAGGATGGAATGGAAATGATAAAAGTATCAGAGAAATGTATTTTTCACAAAAAAATATATAAGATTTTTCTACTACAATGAATGATTATTCACTTTAGATTAAAAACTTATAACTATTAATAGAAAAAGTAAGTAAACGGATTCAAATAACTTCATATATAGTTAATACATACAGATATTTTTTGATAAAAATACATACATACATATATAGATACATATACACATGCTTATATGTGTCACTGTGTGTGCAATGTAAATGATTGATTATCAACTGTTTATTTTAAATCACCGGATAAGTTGGATGTCAAGTTGTCAACAAAGAGAAAAGTTCAATCAAGTTCATGGCCAGCTATCGGTATATTCTACAGGTTTTGATCAGACCAATTTTTTAGACCCTAACCCGTTTTGGACTTGAAAAGGCTCAATATTCTGGTGTCAAATGAAACATGAACAAGACAGGTCTTCGAGTTAGGTTGAGTCATGTTCACCTGTCAGCTCCATGAATTCCATCCCATGAAGCCCAAGTACATGTCTTGGTCATTTATGATCGAGGGGGTTGAAGACCAAAAAATGGTAGAGGGGTTATTATATTAATAAAAAAAATTAATATGTTTTTGGATAAGTTTTCTGAAAAAAAAATTTATGCTAAATATTATTTCAATATTTTTCAAAAGCTACTCCTTTATAAAGCATTAGTCCAATTGCCTGGAACTTTTCAAAAAACTACTTTTATTTTAGTTTTCCACTTTAGGCATTGATGCTGAACTTTACCTTGGCTCATTAGTGCAATCGCCTGGAAACTTCTGTGGAGCATGCATTGTAAACCTATTAATTAACGGGGGCACCAGCAAGTTTAGACATCTCACGTGGGGGTATCCATCCTGATATATTATTGATAGTTCCCCATCATCCATGTTTAGGTTCAACCAGCGACTCTTCTCTTTAAAGGCTTCCTTATGTTTTTCTCGCGGGATAATTAGTGTCCTACACAGACAAAGACCACATGAGAAGGATAATCAATCTCAACTATCAAAAGAAAACGTTGTGATAGGGAGGGGACAAGTGACCAATTAATTATGAACACACTATGGAGTACTGTTTACCTCGGCTGTTTAATCATTACATATATGTTTGTAATCAGTCATGCATTATTATATTAGGAAAATTATGGGTGTAAACATTTGGTTGATTATTAGAGTGATGTTTTCATAATATTGAAAAAGGATGAAAATGAGGAAATTTATTGAAATAAAAAGACATTCTTTACTGAAGCAAAAAACATTCTTCATCATCATATAAAGGCAATTTCCTTCTTTAACTATCACTTTTGGTGCAGTGCTTTTTGGTACTATTTTGCCCTTCACTCTCCATTTTCACCCCTGACTCAAAATTTAAACTTAAATTTAAATCTATACTTATCTATTATCTATTAATAAAGCCAATGCCTAATTTGGATTTTGAAATAAATAAAATAATAATTTACTTAACCACCACACAATTCATTCTATTTAGCAAGTTTATATCTAACAATATAGATATGCAGAAAAATACACACAACAAACAAATAAAAAATGCGGAAAAACGGGCACAAGTAGTGTCCATCTTTCCGCTAGTAGTTATGAATAACACTTAAAAAGCGATATTAAAGGAGTAATTTTGTTTAGCCAGTCTTTTAATTATTTATTCGAAAAAGAAAAGTCTGTTAATTGTTTAGTGTAAGAAATGAGTTTGAAATAGAATAAAAAAATAATTTCATTAAATAATATAAATACAAATCATGAAAAGTAAAAGATTATTTATTATCATGTATGTCTTTTATTATGGATACACATTTTTTGAGCAATATTTGCTTTTAACGACAACAATATTACTATTATGATTATTATTTATTATATTATCATTATCAATAACTTGATAGCACTTGAATTGTGTTGCTCACATTTGATAGAAAATGATAAAGAATTTCAGTGTAATTATATGCAATTTATTATTTCTGTTAATTAATTATTACCATTATATAAGCAGTGATAGTATTAGTTGAGAAATTTTAATGTTTTTATTCATCGACCCATTAAAAAATAAAAAGCATTAATTAGTATTTAGTAGGCAGGTTAAAAAAGTACTGTATATGGCATGTCATATATATTTTATTTTGTTGATAAAAAACATATAGATTTTATTTTATATTTAGTGTATTTTCGAAGTAGAATAAAATAAGACTTTTTTACGGGAGAATTAAATAGGACGTTAAATTTTAAGGAAACAGTAAATTTTGAATTCAATACAAGGTGGAGATAATGTTCAAATGTTCAAATAGATAATTTTGAGGATTGCAAATATTTTCTACTGCTTGTGAAGCAGGCATTTCACTTTCTATCTCTATCCTAATTTCATTCATAGAACTGCAACATATTAATAGAAAAACAGCATGAACAGATCATGTAATAATTTTTTATTGGGGGTACAACCTTGATTTTCAGAATTTTATATTCAGTCAAGAAGCACAGAAAAGTGGGATGATATTGCAGAGGAATTCCATAAAAATTCCCGGTCAATATTCAAATATATTTCCATGCAACCAGAGAAGTATAAAAAACATAGAGAGGTCGATAATATTGCAAACACAAGCAACAAATTCTTAATTGGTGGTGGTGGTGGTAATAAGTTTAACCACAGTCCACTACACGAGATTAGGGGATCCACGCTGAAGACGAATTGAGCATCATCACTTTATTACACTACATTATCAATAGTAGTGTGTGTATTCAGTCATGGGCATGGGTATAGCTCTTCTAAATGATCATCCATGATCACTGAAACAAGATCAAGAAATGCAGCTTCACTTGTTCCAGGAAGTGCAGGTTCCTCCGCTTCCTGAATAATCTGCTCAATGACAGACTTTTTCTTCAGTGTTTCTCTACACATGATGCTTCCAATGGCGAAAGGAGTGAGTCCTTTCTCTGCACCTTTCTTAAGAAGCATGGTTGATATACGAAGGATCCGAGCACATTCAGGAGGAACTTCCCATCCATGAGACTTCAAAAGCTTAATATCTTCTTCAGCATCAAGAGTCTTTATGTACTCAATGGTGTCTGGGGAGTAAGGCTCTTGAGCTTGCGGCCAGTACAACCAGTCAAAAGTGCAGTCTTCAAACTGCAGAAGGGGAAAAAAAAACAGCATTTAAAAATTAAAAAATTCAACTCCTTTAAGAATAGCAACAACAGAGAAAGAAGAGTTGATAATGACTACTGTTCCATCTTCCAATTTACCACCATTGCGACGCAGATTATCCTAACTTGGAGAACCTTGAAAAACCATTTATAAAGCAGCTTAAGTATGATAGAACAACATAATTCGTATGCAGATATTTCTACATATTATCAGGAAGGACTACAAAAAATTCAACCAAGGGAATATAGACAATGCAAAAATGATAGAAATCAAATTGAGATTATTCAAAAGGCTTTGAAATATGAATGATAACCATTGCTGGAAATGATTGTAATGTTTTTCGCTATAAAGGTATTAGAGAGGTTCAACAGGGATGAATGAGCAATGATAAATAAAAATTTATATGTAAAAGTAACCAATATCAAAAATCAAAATCATAAGATATGCAGTACAATGAATCTAAAGAAAAGTCAAAACCCTACAATTTATACATTCTAAATCCTATGGCAATTTGAGACAAACTATTAACATCTGATTATAACACAAATCTGTTGAGCAAATAAAATTGAGAATAGTGGCAAATATAAAACAGAGAACTGCATCCAGAATTTTACTGAATTTTAACAGTTACTCTACTGGACAAGCATGAGTAGTAGTAGATCTAATAAAGACACAGCCAAGTAGCCCCGTAACATCATCGGCATAAACTATCTTTACAAATGGGGAAAAGAACCAATTCATTTATTGTTTTAGAAGACTTACGCTCTCAGGCAGGCAATAGCCATGATCAATTGGAATAAGGACAGTTGGACCATCTTCACCATCCTTGGCAACCAAAATGTTCCCAGCATGCCTATCTGCATTTGCCAACCTCATATCCAACACAGAGATCTTGTGTACCTCTTCCACCGGAAATGCACTAGGGCCCATGTCTTCACAACTTCCGATGTTCCTCACAAACATCTGAAGCGATCCTATTTTAACATTACCTAAAACATTCTTATAACCTTCAGGATGATGGAATCCTTCATGCAAGCATTTGACCATGACTGTAGGAGGAACTCCAGCAAACCCCTGCTCCTCGTTGTTGTGATATGTGAGAGGTCCTTTCCTAGGATGATCCAAAATGTAAGCCGCAACTTCTCTCAATGCACCTTGCCCCACCCGTGTGCCTTTCTTTAACCCTTCGCCATCCATAGAGACAGGTAGACCCCGGGGATTATTAATTGCCATTGGCTCCTCGTCAATAGGCTTGAAAACAGAAACATACTTTAAGCCAGATGAATCTTGCATGAGATAAGCTCCTCCTGATCCCTCTGAAGATTGAATTGGTTTACAGCCTTTTTCTAACCCCTCTGAAGTAATCTTAATTAGTTCCTGGATCACTAGTGGAATTTCGATATTGGAATTCAAAATAATTGGTTCCAAAAGAAAATCTCTTGTCATCCGGTTCCTCTTCAAGACCTTATTTGTTATACACACTGACCCTAACTGGTCTGCAGCTAAATTTGGCACTGTATTGTGTGCATATGATGCCTCAATTGATAATTCAAAATCCTTCTCAACTGTTTTAGTCCTCACCTTGGCATCTGATATCCTGACCAACAAATGAATCACAGCATTGTTGTCCTTACAGATATCCTCAATAAGTCTCTGGTCTTCAAGTGCCTCACCCTCCCATACCAATTCTTGATCCGCAAAATCCAAGAACCCTTGCCCTTTCCTTGCAATCTGCTGCTTCACATAACCCACATTCCTATTCTTCTCGACATAAAACCCAAACTCTCTTCCACATAAAGTCCTAACTGTAATAGTTTTAAGATCAGAAAGCCTTAGCACTAGGTGCAACACATTCCCGTCAGCAACACCATAATCACGGATACAAGATTCGTTATGGGTCAACTCCTTCCCTTCAAAAACCAGTTTCTGTTTCCTCACAAAAAATCCTTTGAAAGTTTGGATTCTTAGCTTCACTGAAGCGATTGAATCCGTCTCCATAATATGCATGGGAATCACAGATCCACCAACAGTTAGGTAAATCAAAATTGAGTCCCTCAAATGAGGATTAAAACAGCTCGTAAATTCACCAAAGGTGTGAAAACAATCTTCACGCTTCGGACGTAGTGCCAAACAAGCCATTGTCAGCTTACAGGTTCAAAATCTTGCTGGCTCAAAAATAAACAAGCTATGAACCTTACAATCTATAGCAAAATCAAAATGCTCTCATCAGAGGTTTGTTAGGGAATCACAAAATGGGGAGTATCAACTAGTTTTTCCCCATCTGGAGTTTTACTTTGATTGGCTATCACTGTTACCGTAAAAGCAGCACATGCCTGAACCTAAGCAGTAAACAAGAAACAGAAGCCTAAAATATGTATTTTAGTTTCTTTCCAGAAATCAGGGCTACTTCGGAGAAATGAAGATCAGCTGATCAGATGTCTCCTTGAATGGATAATATAATTTTTTACATTGCTGCAACTGCAAAGGGAAGAAGGGATTTCCTGTAAACAGTAGTCCAGTTACCCTACAAAAAGCAAGAAAATCTTCAGATAGAGAAGATGGAATTCAATGAAAGAAATGAACAATGTGGATAAAAAAACTCAAAATACAAAATGTCTCGTTTGATTTCACATCAAAGAGGGAATATTCAATCAGATTAAGTTAAGAAATTAATTGTGCCTCAAACGATTAATTTTCATCTTCCAGGTAATGTAATCACCGCAAACGAAAAATGCTAGAAAAGAGGCAATCACAGAAATTACACGTTTCCATGCTTGTTCGAAGAATCTAAAATAAAAAAAAAATCGAAACTCCAAAATAGAAACATATCCTAAATTGAATATAATTTCTAATGACATGCAAACGGAACAATCATTTTAAAAAATTTCAATTAAAGCAAAGAGAAGAGAGATATTTTCCATGAACTTCCTTCCGATCAAAACAACCACGCTGATAAATGACAATCCATAAGACGAATCTTACAAGAAAAGGAAAAAAAAAGTAAGAAAAAAACGATACGAATTAAAATTAAAATTAAAAGGAAGAAAAAGCTTACAGAGAGTGAAGCGAAACCGAAGAAGAAAGAAGAAAGTCAGGTAGGATGACGGTGATAGGAGAAGGTTGAGAAATGAAGCGCCATTCTACAAATCGTTCTTCCCAGAATCGGAAATTTTCTCAGATTCCCAAATTTCCGGGAATGACTTGACTTAGTGGGTGATTATCGTGTAATAATCCATTTTTAAAAATAAAAAAAAGAGGCAATGTGAGTGAGAATCACGGTTTTGAGACGGAACTGTCTAGTGAGGGTTCTCTGCTATTTATAACTGTGGACTTCGTGACTTGTCACTCAAGTTTAACACCCCTTGTTGCCATTTTTAATTTTTTTTGTTAAGGTAGGAATTGATGATTGATTATTCATTATTGATTTTTTTTTTTGACTAAAATTATTCAATATTGATTAACCTCCTCACCACGTAATATTTAGCCTATGTTTGGTTCAGAAGAGATATTGTGAAGAGAGAAATATGTGAGAGAGAGTGTAGGAAGAGAGAAATAGGTGAGAAATATAGTAGATTTGAGGTATTGATTGGAATAAGAGAAAGAGAAGATAAATAGAGAAGAGAGAAGTGGTTATTGTAGTCAAAAGTACAAGAGTGCCCTTAAATTTTGAAAACTTCTCATAAAAATAATTTTTTATTTGAATTCAATTAATTAATTAATTTAATTTCTTAATTTGATTTTTGTAGTCAAAAAACATATACATCACATAAAATAAATTATTAAATTAAATATATTAATTTATTAATTATTAAATTAATGAAACAACCATTTTGTTTTTTAAAAAAATAGAACTTCAGGGAAGTCACATTCTCAAAAAAATATTTACAAACTAGATGGACAAAAAAAATCAATTTCGTTGGCAAGAAAAAAAGAGACAACATTTTATAAATTTATCAAACTAATTGGGGGTATTATAGGAAAACAATAAAAACACCTCTTCTCCCCATTGTTTCTCCTAAACTTTGGAGAGAAAGAAATTTTGGTGGGGCCCACATGTTTTTTAATCTCTCTTTCCTATTTCTTTTATTATCAAACAATGTGACTTTGCTCTCTCCCTAACTTCTCTCCTCTTTCACCCTCTCTTCCATATTTCACCTTAACCAATCACACCATTAGTGTGCAGTTTTGAATTCCAAAACTTTACTTATTTTGTTAACGTTTTTTTTTTTTTTGATAACATTATTTTGTTAACGTTTGTTTGTTTGACATTTGGTTAATTGTATCAAGGAAATTTCTAGAATGTGATTGCCAAGCAAAAATTAATTAAATGAATCTTTGTTAGGCAATTCTTTTTTGTTCTTGGTAGTATAAGATTTTAGGAAGTCGCAAATGGCTAAAAGTGAAATTACAAACCTAAAGTAGCCCAACTCATTTTTTTTACTCTCAAATCTCAATTTTAAAAACTAGAGTATTATGATGATGGTAACAAAAGTAAAATGTTGAATACTGTAAAATTTAATTTATTTGTTTATTAACAGACACCCCACAAATCTCAAATCTCAATTTCAATTATTTGTTAATTTATTAATTAAAATTAAAAGTTAAATTTAATTGTAGAGAATGAAGTATGAGCAATGGAGTAATGAAAAGTAAAAGATATCACAGGAAAAAGAATAATAATTTCATAAAAGACAATAAAATTTAATAATTTCTTTGTAAAACAATCTTAAACGACACTTGAAAAGAAATTGAGTATCTATTAAAGTAAAATTTAAATCATAGTTTGGAAGTAAAAACATGGTAACACATCTGAATTTTAAAAACAAATTATACCAACTTAAATTTTGAATATAAAATTACACAAGTAAGATAAAATAAATGTCTAACCGTAAAAAAGCTCAAGTAAACACGCACATGTTTTCATTTTTTGCATCTTTTTCTTTTTGAAATTTCCCCTCACTTTTTTCTAATTTGATTGTGAATTTTCATTTGTCAATATTCTACAGATGCTCCTGGCCAAAGCAAGATCCGTCATATGTACAAGTGTACATCACGTGTCGAGTTTCTGACTTTCTTCCTTCTATTTTTTGCATTTTTGGAATATAGTCTGTGTCTATTTCCTAGGGTCCAATATATCTGTTTTTTACTGAAAAAAATACTAAAACTGTCACAAACTGACTCAAAAAATGTTTGGTGGTTGCATCTATTTGCCAAAAAAAAAAAACTGTTTTTATGTGAGGAAAACAAGATGAAATAGACTCACATTAGTGTACATAAGTTTTGTCTTTAGTAATATTATACATAAACTTTTTGACATTGTTTTTTATTTGGTACGTGACTTTTTGGCATTTTGATTAATACTGTGCATTGTTCATTTGAAATATGACAAGGGATCCCATTAAAGTGCCAAGGTGCTCCGAGCTTGTAAAAGTAAAAGCTCTACGCAACAAACAGAATACTTGTTTCCCAAAAAGAGTATAGCTTGTAAAGTTATACGCAACATTCAGAATGCTTGTCTACATATAAGCCTCGTAGGAAATCTCAATAAAGGGCGAAAGGTTAATTGCACATTCTTGGATCACTACTTGATCGTGGATCCCCAATTCTTATATAATCGATGTATACTATTCGATGTACATGTTGTATGCTATTGATACTTGTCTCCAGTTAGGAGAATTGAATCAGTTAGGGGGATTGAATCAATAAAAAGACTAAAACAGAGCTTAATGTTTACAGAAATATAGCTGGGTTATTTACAAAAGTGTTAGGAAAAATTATTTAAATTTTCAAATATAAATTTAGGCATGTGTACATGAAAGAGCATTTATTAAGAGAGTTTAACCCCTTAAATAGATCTCAATGCCTCGAGTGATTAGTCTCTAACTCTTTGTCGATATTTTTGAAAGAATTACAACTTTTATTTTTTGAAAAGAAGCCAAATCATTTCATTTCATTGTAAAGAATGACAATTTTTAATGACTATAAAAATGTAAAATAAATTAAAATCAACTATTCTTAAAAAAATTAGACATTTAATATAATTTATACCTTCTTAAAAGAACTCATGTCCCCTCTTTTGATATAAGGCGACACATTGAAGTATTTAATAAGTATGAAAAAAGAAAGCAAACGTGGGTAATCACTTACGGTGGAAGTGTCTCTTATGAGTGAGGGTATTTACTAGTGTGTTTACCCGTGCGATGTACGAGAAATATAAAATTTGAAAATTTAACAATAATTAAATGAAAGTATGTTATACATGAAAAAAAATTACTCATATACGTTGATATATTTATATTTATAAAATTATAAAGGCACTCTAAATAAGTTGAGTTATAAAGTTATAATAAAAGGTGTTTAAGAATGTGACAAAAAATAAGGGTAAAACAGTTATTATTGGTACCGAAGGGTTGGGTTTCTATTAACTACGTAGATTGTTGGGGAAAAAATTTTGGGTACGTTCTGAAATCCTATAGTGAGACTCTACTCTCGACTCTGTCGCAAGACGCGGTTGTAAGATTTGGAAAAAAAAAATGAAATAATCTTTTCGTACTCAATTATAAGAAAAAAATGTCGAGCTTTAATGGAATTAAATATAAAGAAATGTGAACTAATGAACTTGTATTTATTGTTATTATTAATTTGATAGTTAAATTAGATGTGGGGTCAACGAAAGAGGATAGAGAAAGGTACATATAGAGGTAACTAATTCTAATAAGTAATGAAATTATTATTATTTTTTTGACAATGGAAATACCTATTAGGTACCGCTGTAAATAGATACCTAATCCTTAGGTATGTAATAGGTACCCCATTGAACATGTAGTATTTAGGTAGCCAATTTTTTTTTTTTTTTGTAATACCTTAGGTACCCAATTTATGGGGTACTCCATTTGACATGACATAAACACTCATATCACGCACTTGAAAAGCTTACTCCCAACAGAAGTAATTTTTTTCGGCGGTTGAACCAACACACTCTTTCATCGGAACTGAAGAGACACAAAGATCACAAACACCCCCAATTTCTTTTCCCAAAACATGGATGGCTTTATATAACTCTCATCATTCCCAAAAGGGACACTTTTTCCTCCTCAGAAGGACTTTAACGTCGATTTTGCTAGGTATTTGACTTTATTACTTCACTTGTTGGTCTGATCTTTGATTTTGTTTTTCCGTCTATTTTCGGTGTTTAATCGTTGTCTCATTTGTTGTTCAACAGCTCGTATGGGATTTTTAATCGAAGGCTTTTTGTTCTTCAGTTCAAAAAAGTTTAGAATCGGTTATTAAGTCAAGAGGCACTATTAAGGTATGTACCAGTCATCTGTTGATTTATATAACTCTCATCATTCCCAAAAGGGACACTTTTGCCTCCTCAGAAGGACTTCAACGTCGATTTCGCTAGGTATTTGACTTCATTACTTCACTTGTTGGTCTGATCTTTAATTTTATTTTACCGTCTATTTTCGGTGTTTAATCGTTGTTTCATTTGTTGTTCAACAACACGTATGGGATTTTTAATCGAAGGCTTTTTGTTCTGCAGTTCAAAAAAGTTTAGAATCGGTTATCAAGTCAAGAGGCGCTATTAAGGTATGTTCCGGTCATCTGTTGAAGTTCATTCTTCCATGATTATTGTCGTTTTCATAAAGAATCCTTTCATCTTTTTGGTTTTGGCATGTTGAAAACATTTCCCATGTTTTAATCTTTTTTCAGAATATTATGGAAACGTGTTGGAAGTTCTTAGTACTGATAAAGGGATGATTTTCGCTTGTTATTGCAGTTTTCAGGAGCATCACTTTCATGATTTTTGGTTTTGCATGTTTAATAGATTACCAATTTTTTAAAAATTTCTCATAAAATTAGGGATAATGTTTGAAGTTGTTAGTATCTCTGTATGAACAATTTTTCAAATGGTCAAGTTTGAAGTAGTTATCAAATTTTCAAGTTTGAAATCACATTTCATGGTAGGCGATTTTGTTTCTGATTTAGCTTTCACTCTCAAATTTGATTTCAATCACTGATTTTAAGAGGTTTCGGCATGTTGAAACAAATAATTTTTTTGTGATTGATTAATTTGGTTAGTTGATTACTTCAATTTGTCTTATTACTTTTTCAATAAACAGGATGGGATCATATGGGAATTCTAAATTCAGCAATTGGTTCCAAACATTTGCCACCAAGCTATTACCAAAAAAGGTCTAATATTAGTTTTTTCATTGACCACATATCTATATATATAGACATGGAAATATATAATTTATTTGTTTTTTTCAAGATTACATGAAGATTTCCCCAACTTTCATTTCTTATTGGGGTGATGACTTGGAGGATGGAATATCACATTGCCTAGATCCAAATGCTAATATTGTGCAACTTGAAGTATCATCAGAATATGACAAACCAGAATTTGTAAGTGGTGTGATGAAGATGACAAGGTTTTATGGTCTGGCAACAACACATTTTGTTGTGTTCCATTATAAAGGGGAAAATCTGTTTCACATTCGGGTTTTTGGTAACAATTTTGAGGAAATCGAGTACCTACTTAGTAATAGGCCACGTGGGTGTATTGTCAATATAAAGTATATTTAACATTTATCACTTCATGACAGGATGGTTTATAATTGCATGATATGGACTGTTGAATTTTGGACCTTAATGAGGGACTTTACTTATTTATACAGGATAATATGGTCCTTAGTGATAACTTCAACTTTTTTTAGAGAGATGATCTGAATGGAAATAGAGCCAAAGTCAATGATCCCAAGGGCAATTTCTTCTATCTGAAGCTTTCTGTTAATGCAAATGATTTGGCATATGTTTCTGGAGGTGTTGTTCAAATGACTCGTTTTTATCAGCTGAAATCAATTCATCATTGCTGGCTACATTACTTAGGAGATCATAAGTTTGAAATGAAGATTGTGGGTCTGGATATGATGGAGATAAGTTGCCCAGTTGTGATTGAATTATATGGCCAAGAATCTGAAGAGGACTCCGATTCAGATAAGGGGAAAGACGCAGAGGAAGACGAAGATGATGAAGGAGAAGGCGAACTAATTGGAGATAACTCCAGTTCAGAAAGTGAGGGAAATATCGAAATTCCGCATGTTAGGAGTTGGATAAAGAAGCTGTCTAAGACATCTGTTGGATGAAGACAAACCATGGTATGTGAAAGATTATTACAAATGTTTTAAAGCCTTTATTTTTTTCAATTATCTGAATGTTGGTTTTTCTCCTGTTGTAGCCGATTTCTGCCAGATTCGTGAACGCTATTGTTTCGCCAGAACAAACAGATATGAATATTCATGTTCAAGGAGGAGGCACATATCATTGCATTGTGAAGAACAATTGTAGAAGAGACAGGGAGTTGTACCTTGCCAAAGGATGGTACAAATTTGTGAAGGAGAACAAATTGCATGTTGGAGATAGCCTTCACTTTTGGTTTGGTAATGATCCGAATGTGCTGAATGTAAGGATCATAAGAAAGAGGAAAAGGTCGGAGATAGCCTCCAGTTGATGAACAATGTTTTAGTTGGCCATGTATGGTCGTTTTTTGTTAGTCCAGGGAGTTAAAGATTACTTTGTTATGTTTGGTGATTGATCACCTTTTGTTTAGTTTTTTGAATGACTTTTTATCCATGTTGAGTACTGGATTAATGATCACATATAATTTAAGGTGATCTATATGTAGTACTTAATATATTGAGTTACTAAATTATGCACTACATTTTGCAACCACTTAAGTATATTGTGAAATGACTATGCGGATTCCGTTAGTTCTTCAACTATTTTGTATACTTGGTTAATACTTCAAGTATTAAACGTTTCAACATTTGAATATGATTTTATTTAAGAAGTAACAATTGATTATATATATGCATTTATGAATAAAGAAATGATAATAAAAAGAATATAGAGTGTATTAGAACATGAATGTAAAAATTGGTATTTGAATATTACTTGTTTTAGAGACTGCTTTGCTATTTGCTCTGAAAATGAAACACTGCTAATGATCCTGTTGTAGATTGGAATGGTAATAGAGAATATCTCAGTTGATTGCTGGAAGAGATACCTTGTTGCAAACATGGTAAACAAACTTGTTGAATATTTAGATTCGGTGTACGGTTCATTTATTTGTGATTGTTAAAAATTAGAGGCACAGTTGTACTGGGATGGTGTTGCTTTTTGCTGAAACCTTTTTCATATGTTATTGTCTTCCTTTAACTATATTACATCAAAAGGCCTTCACTTTATATCCATTCTTTATGCCAACAGAAATTGCTTGATCCCAAAAGCCAGAAGAATGGTACGACATTAAAATTTGCAGACAGCTAATAATCGAAAGTCAACTATTTGCATGGTATCATCTAATTTTCCTACACACTTATATTAAAAGATTCAAAAAAAAAGGAAAAATAACCAATTGAAAAGGAAATTAAGAAACATATCATATTAATAAGATTTGTTTATCCTCTAAGCAAAAGGAGCATAAAGTATATAATATAAGCAAGTCGAAATTGAATTATTTGAACCATTTACTCATGCAACAAATACATACTCACATGAAATTCATCTCCAAACATTTCCCATAGTCCCATCCCAAAACAGAATAAAGAAAATAAAAAGGAAGATACTCTGATGCTGACAAGTACAATGGTAAAAGAGATAAGGTCCAAATACATCAGCACTGCATTTGCAGTTACTGTAATCTGAATACATAAAACAAATCATCAAAACTGAGCATGAACCAACCAATTCAATAAGCATGTTTTAGGTTGGATAGAAAATTAGATGTCGGCACTCAATTTTATTTCTAATGTATGAAATTGTAGTACCCTACCCCATGGTTTCCTATTGGTTCTGCTGACATAATCGAAGCAAATTTTATTTCTTATATGTGATAGCAATAAAAAAAGTCTTATAATTTATTTATAGTTTTCATGAATTTGAAACTGTATATTATTTTTTTATATAATATAATAAATTAATAAAATAAATAAATAAAGACAGTGCAAAGATAACCTTAATTCTTCTAATAAAAAGAGAAAAATAAACAACACAAAACACATGGGAGGACATAAACCAAAACCCATGCAAAATAAACCAACTTAAAGGAGAAGTAAACAATAAAACATGGCAATAAAACTTGGCAATATACTGATAATCCAACTCTGTGAAATTCTGATACAACTTGGCAACATAACAATGAAAGGATTATTTTCTCGAAATTTTCACATAAAGGAGAAGTAAATTCGATCCAAACATAAACTTCAAGCTGTCTCCTTCAACTGTTTTGTGTTTCCTGCAGAAGTGATGAAAACCATAGCCAATATAACAGTCTGATTTTGCTCCAATATTCTTCAACAGCTGGCACTCAAATGAGTCTTCTTTATCAATCAGATATACAACATGCTGGTCATTCTCAACAAATTTACTGAGCCAAACAGCTTCACACGGAGCCAAATATTTGCAGTCATAAAATTTCTTAATTTCATCTAATTGCGACTTTGTCTTGGGATTTTTGTGAAATCTCAATTGTAGCTCTATCCGGTCCTTTGTTGACATACTTGAACAAATACTTTATGGAGTTTGATTTGTTACAGTACTCCATATTTATGTGTGCCTGATACTTCATTAACAGGTGTGGGTTGTAAGGAACTACAAACCTGTTGTCTAACTTAATTCCTTTCTTTAAAATAGACAACCCAATATCTCTTCTCTTGTAAATTGGATATCCATCATCATCAATGGTGGTTGAATTCCGAAAGCCTTTTGGAAAATATTTGGAGCACTTTCCGTTTTTCATGCACAGAGATTTGAAGTTAGTACGACCACATGGGCCAAGAATCATGTAGTTTGATACAGCTCTTGATAGCTTTGGATATAAATTAGGATCTGGTAGTTCCGCATTTATCAATGTTGAGATTCGAACAAGAAAATAATGGAACAAAATTCAACGGCAACCAATAACTAAAAATAAACAGCAACCAATTAATCAACACGGTGCAATAAAAATCAAACAATCAAAGGAGTTGAGAGTAGAGAAGAAGACACCGCTATTTGGTTACGCAGTTCGGCCCCAAAAAGATGACCTACATCTGCGGGAGAGAGCAGCCCTCCGTTTCACTATCAAAGAGTCTTTACAAGAGAATACAATTGCTTTGAACCCCTTCCAAATGTTCAAGATGAACAATCGCAAGAGTTCTTACAACCCCTCTCTCTTTCCCTCTATGAAAAACTCTCAAGAACAACAATAGAGTAAGCCTTCAATCCTCCCTCTATGATTCCCTAAGATCCCCAGGTGTTTGAATGTGTTTTCCAGCCCCTAAAACCTCACAAAGAACACTCAAGAACGGCTGCACACAACCCTAGAAAACTGCTCGCGCTCTGGGACGAGAAATAGAATTCTGGTTTATAAACCAGCAGTGGTGAATCGATTCACTGGTAAGTGTGAATAGATTCACAGGTACAATTTCTACGCGTTTTGTGATCTTAAGTTGGTGAATCGATTCACACTCCTCCAATTCGATTCACAGTAAGTCCAAAACTTCTCCAAGGCTCCAAGACACATCATGAATCGATTCCAAAGGTCCATGATTCGATTCACACCTGTTGAAAACTCATTTCTATGACTTCCAATGATCTCCAACATGATTTTAAGTCACACCAATCTCCACAATTCTCCACCTTGACTTCAAATCAGTGGTGATGTTCAACATTTAGCCATCAACCACTTGCTGCTCTCTCCATTACTGGAATTACGTTTTAGAGAAATTCATCAAGTCCAAGCAATGCTTGAACCTTGACCTAGGTAGTGACTTGGTGAAAACATCCGCCGGGTTGTCCTCCGATGCAACCTTCTCAACCACAATTTCCTTAGATTCAAAGACGTCTCTAATGAAATGCAAGCGGATGTCGATGTGCTTTGTCCTTTCGTGATACACTTGGTGATTTTCCAAGTGGATAGCACTTTGGCTATCACAATGTACCTTCACACACCCTTGTGTAATTCCTAGCTCCCCAATTATACCTTTCAACCATATGGACTCCTTCACCCCTTCAACTAGGGCGATATACTCCGCCTGAGTAGTAGATAGCGCCACAACGGACTATTGATTTGCCTTCCAACTTATTGCCGTTCCAAACAATGTAAACACAAAACCAGACAATGATTTCCTTGTATCCACATTTCCCTCATAATCCGCATCTACATAACCCTCCAAAGCGTCTTCTCCTTGAGTTGCTCTTGTGTACCTCAAACCACCTTTGAGTGACCCGTTCAAATACCTCAAAACCCACTTCAGAGCTTCCCAATGTGCTTGGCCCGGATTTGCCATAAACCAACTCACTATGCTAACCGCATATGCTAAGTCCGGTCTACTACAAACCATGCCGTACATGATGCTTCCTACCCCACTAGCATATGGAGTAGTATCCATCTTCCTCATATCCTCTTCGGACTTAGGAGCTTGTGTCACCGAGAGCTTTGTGTGATGACCCAAAGGAGTGCTAACCGGCTTAGCTTCATGCATCCTAAACCGCTCCACCACTTTCTTCAAGTACCCATGCTGAGATAAGAACAATTCACCCTTATTCCGGTCCCTCACGATATCCATCCCAAGTATCCTCTTTGCAGCCTCAAGATCCTTCATCTCAAATTCCGAATTTAGTTTCTCCTTGAGCTTGCTGATCTCCTCTTTGCTAGAACTTGCCATCAGGATATCATCAACATAGAGAAGTAGGTAGAGAACAACTTCCTCACCCCTCTTCAATATGTAAACACAACTGTCGTACCCACTTCTCACAAATCTCGTCTTCAAAAGAAAATCGTCAAAACGAAGATACCATTGCCTAGGGCTTTGTTTCAACCCATACAAAGATTTCTTCAAAAGACACACTTTAGACTTGTCCTCTACAAAACCTTCCGGTTGTTGCATGTAGATTGTCTCTTCTAGGTCCCCATGTAAGAATGCGGTCTTCACGTCCATTTGCTCCAACTCAAGATCGTATTGATTCACGATTGCCATAAGAACCCTTATGGAACAATGTTTCACCACAGGCGAGAAAATCTCGTTGTAATCAATTCCCTCAACCTGTGTAAAACCCTTGGCCACAAGTCTTGATTTATACCTTGGTTCTTCAATTCCCGGAATGCCTTCCTTCTTCTTGAAGATCCATTTGCATCCAACCACCCTCTGTTTCTTAGGTAGCTTCACAAGTTTCCAGGTCTGGTTCTTCTCCAATGAATTCATTTCCTCATTCACTGCCTCTAACCACTTCTGACCTTCTTTGCTCTCAACTGCTTCCCTGAATGTCTTTGGTTCTGAGCCTTGCATCTCTTCAGCCAAATTTAGAGCATAACAAATTAAGTCTTCATAGTCGTACCTCTTAGGTGCCACAGTTTTCCTCCTTTCCCTATCTCTTGCCAACTGATAGCCATGATTCACTGTTGGTTGTCTTCCTCTAGAACCTGATGGTGGAGGACTGTCCTCCCTGTCATCCCTGGTCTCACTAGTGGAAGGCTCCACCTCAAACTGAGTCTTCTCCACCTCTGTTTCTGAGCTACTATTCTCCAGGTCTTTGCACTTCATCCCCATGCGGGTCTCATCAAAAGTAACATCCCTGCTTATTATGAATTTTGATCCTCCAGATTCTAATTTCCACAACTTGTATCCCTTCACACTTTCCGGATAGCCAATAAAGACACATTTCACAGCCCTAGCTTCAAGCTTGTTTTGTCTGACATGAGCAAACGCCAAAGCCCCGAAAACCTTCAAATTTGAGTATTCTGCTGGTTTCCCACTCCAAACCTCCATAGGTGTCTTGAAGTCTAACGCCATTGATGGACATCTGTTGATCAAATAAGCTGTTGTACTCACAGCTTCACCCCAGAAACTTTTAGGCAACCCAGCTCCCAAAAGCATGCATCTGACCCGCTCCAAAATGGTCCTGTTCATGCGTTCCGCTAGGCCATTTTGTTGCAGTGTGCCTGTCACGGTTCTATGCCTCTTAATTCCCTATTTTCTGTAAAACTCATTAAACTGCTCTGAAACAAACTCCAGGCCATTGTCAGTCCTTAAAACTTTCAGTTTGGTTCCTATTTGATTTCCTATGAGAGTATGTCATTCCTTGAATTTTTCAAATGTGTCACTTTTATTTTTCAAAATGTTAACTCATACTCTCCTAGAGAAATCATCAATCATGGTGAGAAAATAGGAACCCCCTCCATGAGTTGTCACTACCTAGCAAACCTTGTTTAGCTAGTTCAACTAAACCCTTTTCACTAACATGCCCTAATCTTAAATGCCATAATTTAGTTTTATCATGCGGAGTTTGGCTAGCTAATGATGCATGCCCAATAACAGTAGAACCATCTAATATGTATAAGCCACATATTTTAGTCCCTTTAGCAATTATTGATGCACCATTTGAAATCTTAATCATGCCATGCTCAATTCTAGTACTATAGCCTAATCCATCAAACATGCTTATAGATAAGAGATTTCGTTTGAGTTCAGGAACATACCTCACATCTTGTAAAAGGAATTCGCGGTTGTCATACATCTTAAGACGAATTGAACCCATACCTTGCACCTTACAAGCTCGGTTGTCACTCAGGCGAACGACTCCACCTTCTTTAAGCTTCAAAGTCTCAAAGTATTCCTTCCTAGGACACATGTGATAAGAACATCCCGAGTCCATGACTCAGTTCTTTTCCGTTTCCAAACTCGACACCACTAGAGCCCCTGCACTCTCATAACCATCCTCCATAGCAATCGCAACCTCCACGGAATTTTCATTGCCCCCTCTCTCGGGATAATCCTTCTTAAAGTGACCGATCTTGTGACAATTAAAGCATTTGTACTTTGCCTTATTGTTCCCCTTTGATTTGGATTTCGACCTAGGCTTCCTCCCTTTGTTATTGTTTCCTCTACTCTCACTTCTTCCCCTTGACACACTTAAGCCTTCACCACTATCTTCCACCTTCAAGTCTTGAAGCTTGGTTAGCTCTTTGGTCATAATTGATTGTTGGACCTCCTCCAAAGTGATAGTGGACTCCTTGCCATAGAGGAGTGCATCCTTAAAGTGTTCAAATGACTAGACAGTGAATTCAATAAGAGCAGAGCCTTATCCTCGTCATCGAGCTTCACATCAATATTCTGTAGGTCATCAATAATCTTGTTAAATTCCGTTAGTTGCTCCACAATAGATTTGGGGGGCGTTTGTTACAGCTTTTTTTAGAATAAAATCACTTTTTTTATGTTAAAAATCATTTTTTTAATTTTAATTGTGTTTGTTTCAGATTTTTTAGAAAATGATTTTTTTTAAAAAAATAATTTTTAGGTTAAAAATGAAAAGCTGAAAAAAGTAGCTTCTCATTCATAAGAGTTGAAAAAATGATTTTTATAATCTTAAACAAATACAAATTAGCTTCAGATTTTTTTAAAATCTATAAAAAATAATCTCTAGATTATTTTAAAACATAATCACTTTTTTTTAAGCCGTAACAAACGGGCCCTTGGTCTCTACCATTTTGAATGAGTAGAGATGTTGTTTCAGACATAACTGGTGAGCCAATGACTTGGTCATGTACAACGATTCTAACTTGGCCCACATCTCCGCCGCGGTCTTCTCCCTTGCGACTTCCCTCAATGCCTTATCACCAAGGCACAAGATAATGGCACTTCTTGCTTTATCTATCATCTCCTTCTTCTCTGCTTGTGATAGGGTGGCCGACATTGTTGCCTCACCCTTTAGAGCATCTACGCATTTCTATTGAATTAGGATTGCTTCCATCTTCACTTTCCATAGACCGAAGTCGTTGTTACCGGAAAATTTCTTGATGTCCCACTTAGTACCCATGGTGCACACTTGAATGATTTGTTCCTTCCCACAGACGGCGCCACTTGTTGTGATTCGAATAAGAAAATAATGGAACAAAATTCAATGGCAACCAATAACTGAAAATAAACAGCAACTAATTAATCAACACGGTGCAATAAAAATCAAACAATCAAAGGAGTTGAGAGTAGAGAAAAAGACACCGCTATTTGGTTACGCAGTTCGGCCCCAAAAAGATGACCTACGTCTGCGGGAGAGAGCAACCCTCCATTTCACTATCAAAGAGTCTTTACAAGAGAATACATTTGTTTTGAACCCCTTCCAAATGTTCAAGATGAACAATCCCAAGAGTTCTTACAACCCCTCTCTCTTTCCCTCTATGAAAAACTCTCAAGAACAACAATAGAGAAAGCCTTCAATCCTCCCTCTATGATTCCCTAAGATCCCCAGGTGTTTGAATGTGTTTCCCAGCCCCTAAAACCTCACAAAGAACACTCATGCACACAACCCTAGAAAACTACTCGCACTCTGGGACGAGAAACAGAATTCTGGTTTATAAACCAGTAGTGGTGAATCGATTCACCGGTAAGTGTGAATAGATTCACAGGTACAATTCCTACGCATTTTGTGATCTTAAGTTGGTGAATCGATTCACACTCCTCCAATTCGATTCACAATAAGTCCAAAACTTCTCCAAAGCTCCAAGACACATCATGAATCAATTCCAAAGGTCCATGATTCGATTCACACCTGTTGAAAACTCATTTCTATGACTTCCAATGATCTCCAACATGATTTTAAGTCACACCAATCTCCACAATCAATCTGTCAATATCATGCCTAGTTCTCAATTTGTTTTCAGGACTCAGCCATAGCAATATATGCGCATGAGGAAGACCTCTCTTTTGAAACTCAATTGTATACGTCCCTGCACAGATAATGTGAATATTTCAATAAAATTTAAATAACATACAAAGAATAAAATAAGTAAATCACTATAACTTTGTTAAGTTTTCTATAATATACCTGCTACAACTTTTCCAAATAATTGTTCTTTTTTAAAATCTACCATTAAACTATCAAGCTTCATCTTAAAAACTCGACATACAATATCTGGTCTGTCACTTGCAGTTTGACCCCTAGCCCCGACAAAATCACGAATTTCTCTCCAATTGGCATTACATGTGATGGTGATGAACAAATCCGGATATCCAAATCTCTTACAAATAGCCATTGTATCTTGACAGTTGTTAAACATATATCTCATACCACCACTGAACGAAGAAGGCAAGACAACACGCTTACCAATAGAAGTTGGATCATTTTCACCTCTCACCACAGCTTCTTGAAGTCCACTCAGCAAATCACACCTAATTGTCTTTTGATTCGATCGAACCCAGTTAAGTCTCTGAGATTCTACGATGCTGTAACAATCAACAACAAATTGCTGAAACAACCTTCCAGCTTTTATAATGTTACTGTATTCAACAGACCTATATTGAATACAATCCAATCCCTCATTGAAATTCGTTGCTTTTTTCGACTCTTAGCATTTTCACAATCATCACTGATTAGAATTCCTCATGAAATCCATCTTCTCCAAAAGGAAATAACAATGGGTATTGTAGAGGGATGAATGCTGCATGTGTATCAGGAATTCTTTCCAATGGCTGGCCTCGCTTTCTGACAATAATATCCCTTCCACCATCAAGGTTATCAAAGTCGCCAACTATCAATACAGCAACCTCATTACATGAAGGCAAATTATTGGTTCTTGCATCTTTTGACCAATCTCTAATTAACCTCAAACAGAGATTACTGGTATTATCCCGAGTTAAGTAATCACGAACCATCCTAAAGGACTTAGACAATTCATTATACTGGTCTATCATTTGTGCTAAGTCATTGACCAATGAGACTTCTAATCCTCTACTGTCCTTGCTTGAGTTGCTAAACACAATTGAAGTACAAATATATTAGGAAATTGTAGTAAAAGAGGTTGGCAAAATAAATCATTAAATAAATTATATTGAAAACTATACCTGAAATGAGTACATCTATTTGATGCCTCATTGAGAGTGTCATAAATGTAAAGCTGTGAAAATTTAGGTCTATATCATTCTTCTGGTAACAAACTACCGATACGGTGATAATTCTGACCACTCAAGATGAATTGCGGAGGTCCACCTCCCTTGTTGAATAAATTTTTGACTTTTCCTCCTATAGAAGTAAAGGAAAACATGCTATTGTATGATCTTGCATTCTCTTTATAATTTAAACTCCTGGGCTCTCATCCATTTATTAATACATCAAGCAATGGAGGAGGGCATTTCAGAAATGGAATTTTGACCTTTCCCTTTATGCAACAGATTGTAAATTGAGGTTTTGTTCCTCTGGCACATTTGTCAGCTCTCTCGTCATACCACATTTGAGCAAAACATTTTTCGCATACGTACGAAGGATCTCCAAGATCTAATCTATTAAATAGATTGATAATAATAAAATTAAAATATAAAACGAAATTGAATAGTATTTGAACAGTGCGATAGATAAAACAATTAACTCACCCTGAGACTCAGCGTTTTGGTTCTGACTTGAGATGAAGTTAGACAATGTAGCTGCATTAAACAATTTGAACAATATAACCGACTATTAAATAGAAACACATAGCATAGTAGCATAGATAATTATATAGTTGTTTATATAAAAAAGTTTATACCTTCATCGGGTGGAAGTTGGTCGTGGCAGTCTTCATCATTATTAAATTGAATTGAGGAAATAGATTGAATAACACTTGAGGGCTGGACAACAGACTTAGAAGAAGGCAACAATGATGAAGGATTGATAACTTCTGACTCAGGTGATGAATCATTCTAATTAGCGAATGCTACAATATATATACAGAAATATTATTGAAAGTTAGTAAAAATAGAATGAAAAAAAGGTCCAAATAATGTCAAATTTAAATAACCTCACCTACAGTGTGAGAAATGTCATGTGTTGAATTCATGTGAAGGGAGACAGGAGAGTTAACAACAGTTGATCCATGAGTAGATTTAGTTCCAGTGGAAGACTTGATCTATTTTGACCTCAGTAGGGGACTTTGGAAGTAATTATCAGAAACATTGCCATTTGGAATATGTAATGGAGACAACAGAATTCTTTGCATCCCATAATTAGCTGAACTATTTTGAGAACTATGACCATGTGTGAGTAAAGAACTTTGAGGAATTGCATTTTCATCTGAAATTTTGATAGCAAATTTGGGTGTCCATTAGGATGAAATCCAAAATTATTAGATGGTTGTAACACTTGTATTACAATTGAAACCTGAAAAACCACGGCTGCGCTTTTTTGATGTTAGGACACAGGAACCCTGCTGCTGCTGATTGTAAACTTGGGCATTATTCCGAGCTGCACAATCAAGAAATTGAATGGATATGATAAATGGACATGAGAAAACACGATAGATTATAATACAGGTTATATCATATGATGTACAACTTAATGAAATAACGTAGTTAAAGCCTACACCTGAATTAACATCATTATTGATTGACGATTTACTTTTCATTATCAACTTTCTTCGCAACCTTGTCGATGGTGCAGTGGATGAAGTAATTGCCACAATAGAGGCTGTCAAAGGAGAGGAATGGTCACCTGAAAACAAATAGTTAAGTATGATGAATATGTTACTGAATTTTGAACTTGAGTAAGATGGAAATGTTTGCAAAAATTACTTGTATCCTTAGCCATGTTCTTTAGCCGTTTACTCCCTGCACGGGGTCGATCCATTGATAATGATTAAATTGTTCATGTAAGTTAATGTAATATGGAAACACTACGAGTCATATCAAAGGCAAAAGCATTACGATGGACACATTAAATAAGGTTGGTCACATTGGACAGTTGTGAACTACCCTTGATAAACACTTAAATCCCACTATCTCATACCTCATGTATTTAACAAAAGGAATTACTCCCAAAGCATAATTAAATTAATGGAACTTACTTGAGATCCAAAAAGGCATATTAGGCATGCATAATATAGTTTATATAATTATGATTCTTTGGAAACTCTTCAGATATCTCCAAAATAAAGTGGCATAATGCCATCAATGACACACAGACTTAGAAAGCAAAAAAAAAAAAAAAAACTCACATGTAGCAAAAAGGTCATCAATAATTATTCTGAATTGTTAAATGAAAGATTATTCTACATTACTAAAGACCCCATTGTTTAAGCATTTGAGGAATAAATAATTTTCAAATTTTAAAAAAAATATTGATTTTTTAAATATTGTATATAAAAACATTTTTGTTATTTACAATTATAAACTGTTTTCCTTTATTTTAATAAATATTTCTTCCTCCTAACTTGTGTTGTAATTCACCCATAATAGATACTCATTATAATTAGAAATTGAATGCTTTTTCAATTTTTTCCTATTTACTCATTGTGGAAGAACAATGTTAAAATTATTTTAAAACGAAGATAGTTAAACAATAGTATAGTGCTTATGTTGAAGCATAATTATAATGTAGACAATTGAAAAAGTCGTGTTTTCATTGAAGTTTCAACGAAGCCAATTTACATTGAAATGTAAGTGAGGCCGTCGCATGAAGAATTCTTATATTAACATTGAATTGTCATGTGATTCAAATCGTGGAAGAACAATCTGAAAATTACTATAAAAGGGAGAGAGATACACAATAGTATAGTGGTTAAGTTGAGGCATAATTATAATGGAGTCAGTTCAATAAGCAGTGTTTTCATTCTGGTTTCAACCAATCCAATTTAAATTGAAATGTGAGTAAAGTAGTGGATATATAACACCACATGAATTACATATTTTAGATTTTGTTAGATGCGGCAGGAATTTTTGGATAATTAGACATTGATAAAAGAAGTAGATTGCATAGGTCATTGACAATAATTCATCATAATTCATGGGAATCCAAAATGAGTTTACATCCAAAATGAAGTGGCATAATGCCATCAAGGACACAACTTAGAAAAGGAAAAGGAAAAGGAAACACAAAAAAAATTGACGTCAAGATAAAAGAGGCATACTGCCGTTAACAAACCAACTGAAACTAACAAAAAGAAACTGAAAACCAAACAGGAACAATCACAATGACATTGGCAGCTGCAAGATTTTCCAATATGGTAACACATGATCAATCCTTCTTAATCTTGATTTTTTTTTTTTTCTGGAACAATTTGTACGGCCTCCTTATCTGCTTCGTTGAATCCTCTCTTGGTAGGAATAACAACATTTGAATTCTCAACGAGGCCAGCTTTCTTTTGAATGATCTCATCATTAACTGGAGTTGCGGATTGTGAATCATGTGAAAGACTAACAACATTTTGAGTGTACTCATCATTGAAGGTAGTTTTTCAACCAACATCAACTACATCATCTTTGATAGGAATGAAGGACACCGAGTCATTAGGAACACCAATATTATGAGGAATTGGAAAATCTGGCTGACCATCAGCGACAACATCAGTAAATTTGGGCATCAAATCCTGCAATTACAACTTTCAAATGAATATTAGACAGCAATACAATCATGAATCCTAATACATACATGTTTAAAAAGATAGTTAACAACCTGGGCTACAATATCAGATGAAGAACCCGGAGGGACACCAACCTGAATAAAAAAAACAACACAATACATATAAGAATGTAATATAAGTATCGTATTAATTTAAATCACTAAGCATACATAACACAAATGAAATGCATGAACCGCACCATATTACAAACCTCCAAAGAGCGCCACTTAGATACAAATTTCTGAATAATAGCTTCATCATCACACATTTTTTCAGATGGTAAGATTGTTCAAACCTAGTGGAAACTCCATTCCTAATTTCAACCTTAAAAAGAAAGGTTCTGTCAACCAAGTTCAAAATATCTTCTAGAATTCCATATGCACCATGAGACTGCCAACATTATAATAAAAAAATAAATTGAAGCAACAAATAATTATAAAAAAAGTAACATAATTATTGAAATAGAGCATGACAAAGTAACAAATATACTTTGTCCACTGAATCCACCATTTCAGAGCATGTCTTTTTAAGTAAAGTAGAGGCATCCCGATCAAGAACAACAAACGTTGCAGAATCGGAGTCATCAATAACCCTCAGCTTGATCCGATACCTTAACAAATAAGAATTAACGATTGTTACATTGGTACATGTCGTACAGAAAACATCAGAGACAAAATATGTGTACAAAATATGTGAAGGACCTTGGAACTACATTCAGCACATGCTTGTTACACTTCTCACAGAAAAACATCTTGGAGTCAGGATAAACAGCCTTGTTACAAGTGCATGCAGTATACCACCATTCATCCCCTTCCAGAACATGTTTGACTGTTCCCAACACCACACAACAACCATCCTACAAACAATGAAAACACTAAAATGAGAATTAAATACAAAAACAAAAGGGTTGAAACCAACAAATAACAGTTAACAAACCTCTTTACAGTCTTTCAAAGCCTCTATTGTTTTCTTCTTGGTCAGAAAAAGGAAATCATCCTCCATAGATATCTTTGGAGTATCAACCAGTTGACACAATGCCATAGAAGGAGAATCGTTGTTCTTCTTGAATCTGTAACCAAAACGAATGGAAATAATGGATCAATTCATTAAATAAATTGAAGAAGACTCTGGCTGCATGTATGAAGTAATATTAAACAGAACAATTCTTAATCACACCTCTTCTTAAGCTCATCAGCGTCAACGCAATCCGGATTAAAGAAAATCTTTGTACATGCCATTGCATTCTGTAACTGGATCTTACCGATTAAAATCAGCAACGAATTTTATAATTATACAAAGTATAATAATAAGTACTTTAGAAAACAAGGGAAGAATACTTTCTTGTATTATTCAGTAGACTAAGGCTGCTTATATAGAGAAAAGTACATTAATGATTTCCTAAAATAGAAGATACTAATTAATAATAAAATTACAATCAAATATAACGGAATAAATATAAGATAAAATCTAGGAGAATCATATCGAGATTCGGCCTGAATCTCCAACACCTCCCGTCAAGTTAGTGCATAGATATCTATCATGCCCAATTTGCCTATTAACCGCTCAAAATTGGGCCTGGCCAGACTCTTTGTCAAAATGTCAGCAGTTTGCTGATTAGAAGTCACAAAAGGCAAACAGATAATTCCAGCATCCAGTTTTTTTTTTATGAAGTGGCGGTCAACCTCAATATGCTTGGTCCTATCATGTTGAACAAGATTATGAGCTATACTTATTGCGGCCTTACTGTCAGAGTAGAGCTTCAAAGGTAGATCAACGATCACTCTTAGTTCTTTTAAAATCCATAAGCCTTCACAAATACCTTGAGCCATTGCTCTAAACTCTGCTTCTGCTCTGCTTCTAGCAACAACTCCTTGTTTTTTACTTCTACAAGTAGCCAGATTTCCCCACACATAGGTACAATATCCAGTTGTGGATTTCCTGTCGATAACTGAACCAGCCCAATCTGCATCCGTAAAGATGAAAACATTCTTCTCATCAGTTTTCTTAAAATATAAGCCCTTCCTTGGGTTGGTCTTTAAGTATCTTAAGATCCTATATACTGCCTCAAGATGTTCCTCATAGGGAGAGTGCATGAACTGACTTACAACACTCACAGAGAATGCAATGTCAGGCCTGGTGTGAGATAGGTAAATTAATTTACCAACTAGCCTCTGGTATCTGCCAATATCAACCGGAACACTACCCTTCTCCCACAGTTTCACATTCGGATCCATGGGAGTGTCTGCTGACCTACATCCACTCATCCCAGTTTCCTCCAAGAGATCCAAAATGTACTTTTTTTTGGGAGACTACAATTCCCTTCTTTAAACGAGCAACCTCCATGCCAAGAAAATATTTCAATGCTCCCAAATCCTTGATCTCGAATTCTGCTGCTAAGTTTCTCTTTAATCTCTCCATTTCTACCATATCATTTTCGATAAGGATGATGTCATCTACATAGACTATCAAAACAGCAATCTTTCCATTAGGAGAAAACTTTGTGAACAAGGTGTGGTCTGCTTGTCCCTGAGTGTATCCATGTCTTTTTAGTGACTGGGTGAACCTTTCAAACCAAACCCTTGGAGATTGTTTAAGGCCATAGAGTGACTTCTCCAACTTACACACCTTTGAACTAAATTTTCTTTTAAAGCCAGGAGGACAGTCCATGTATACTTCTTCTTCCAAGTCACCATTGAGGAAGGCATTTTTCACGTCAAGTTGATTCAGGGGCCAGTCCAAGCTGGCAGCAAGAGATCGAAGAATTCTGACAATGTTCAACTTTACAAGAGGGGCAAAAGTGTCTGAGTAGTCTATGCCATAAGTCTGGGTGAATCCTTTAGCCACCAATCGGGCCTTGTACCTTTCAATTAAGTTATCTGAGTTGTACTTCATAGTGAAAACCCACTTACAACCCACAGTCTTCTTTCCTTTTGGTAATGTCACAACTCTCCAAGTTTTGTTCTTCTCAAGAGCTCTCATCTCCTCAAACACAGCTTCCTTCCACTTCGGAACTTTTAGAGCTTCCTGTACATTTTTTGGAATTTCTATAGCAGACAACTGAGAGGTAAATGCAGCATAAGAGGATGACAAATTTGAATGACACATATTTGGATAGAGGATGCTTAGTACAAGATCTAATACCTTTCCTAAGCGCTATAGAGAGATCTATTTCAGAAGATTCATCATGACCTATAGGTTCAGAAGAAGACTTACCTGTGTCAGGTTCATTAGGTGGATTTTCCCTTGTTCGGACTCTTGGCAGTGCTGGAGAGTGAGCTCCTTATTTCCTTTCTTATAGTTTTTCTTCTCGAAGACCTTTCCCTTCCAAGTTTTGTCACCATCATTGTATCTGTTTCTTGTCTCTTTATGGGAATCATTTTGTTATGGCATTACAGTTGATTCTCATCACCAGTTTCATAGACTTGTTGGTCATGCTTTTGATTTAAAGATGTCGCCTCAGAGTCAATGAGAACCTCTTCCATAGTGGGAATGGGTCCAGGTAAGGATTCATGGGCATTTTCTTTTTGTGCAACACAATCAATCTCAGAATCTTGTAACAAATAAACATTATCCAGAAAAATGATATTTTCAAACGAATCTTTTCCAAATGAATCTTCTTTTGGATTCCCCCCTGAAGATGAATGTCACTAAAGTAAGGTTGATTTTCAAAAAACGTGGCATCCATAGTCACAAAAACCTTTTTTGATTTGGATCAAAACACTTGTAACCTTTTTGGGTAGGGGAGTAACCAATGAAAACACATTTTATAGCTCGTGGTTCTAATTTACCTAGATGCTTATGTTCATGAACAAAAGCAGTACACCCAAATATTTTTAACGGCAAATCAGCTGAAACATGAGCCAAGGGAAAACAATTTTTGAAAACATTAAGAGGAGTTTGAAATTGCAAAACTTTGGATGGCATACGGTTAATTAAATATGCAGCAGCCAAAACAGCTTCACCCCATAGGTATTTCGGGACCTTATTTTGGAAGAGTAAGGCTCGAGCCACCTCAAGGAGGTGTCTATTCTTCCTCTCCGCAATCCCATTTTGTTGGGGTGTCTTAGCACAAGAACTATGATGCACAACTCCATTTTCAAGAAAAAAATCTCTTAAGATCATGTTGAAATATTCTTTTTCGTTGTCACTTCTAAAGACTTGAATATTAGTTTGGAATTGAGTTTGCACCATTTTAAAGAAATTTCTGACAGCCTGTCCAACTTCAGATTTTTCTTTTAATAAGTATACCCAACAAAGTCTAGTGTGATCATCTATAAAAGTTATAAACCACTTTTTGTTCGAAAAAATATTTATTCTATTTGGACCCCAAACATCACTATGAATAACTGCAAAAGATTTAGATTCTTTATAAGGTTGAATAGGAAATGAAGAACGATGATGTTTCGCAAACTCGCAAGCTTCACAATGAAATAAAGATGGGTCCTTATCATTAAACAATTTTGGAAAAAGATGTTTCAAATAGCGGAAACTTGGATGTCCTAATCGTAAATGCCATAACATAATGTCATCATTACTACTAGAGACAAAAATAGATTCAAAACATGTACTTATTGATTGAGCTTGTGGCCTGGAGTCGATTCCGTCTTCAAGGTAGTAGAGTCCCCCACTCTCTTTAGCACTGATAATCGTCCTCCCCAAGTTCAAATCCTTAAAAACACAATGAGAATGAAGAAAGTAAGCTTGACAGTTACTATCCGGGGTTAATTTAGTAATTGACAAAAGATTACAAGACAAGTTAGGGACATGTAGGACATCCTTAAGAGTTAATAAGGGTGATAGAACTATGGAACCTTTTCCCGTAATGGCTGAAAGAGAGCCATTTGCAATCTTAACTTTCTGGTTACCTGCACAGGGACTATATGAAGAAAATAGACTCGACTCTCCAGTCATATGATATGTAGCGCCAAAATCAATGATCCAAGCATGACTGGGACTGACACTAAGGGCCCGTTTGTTACGGCTTAAAAAAAAAAGTGATTATGTTTTAAAATAATCTAGAGATTATTTTTTATAGATTTTAAAAAAATCAGAAGCTAATTTGTGTTTGTTTAGGATTATAAAAATCATTTTTCAACTCTTATGAATGAGAAGCTACTTTTTTTAGCTTTTCATTTTTACCCTAAAAATCATTTTTTTAAAAAAATCATTTTCTAAAAAATCTGAAACAAACACAGTTAAAATTAAAAAAATGATTTTTAACATAAAAAAAGTGATTTTATTCTAAAAAAAACTATAACAAACGCCCCCTAAGGGGGGCAGTATTTAGGAAATTACCGCTCTGAGCTATGGCACAAGAAGGAGTTTGAGACTCAAATAGCTTGTACAGTTGGTCTAATTGTTCCTTGGTGAATGGAAACGAGCTTGAAGGAGACTGCTTCCCTTGATCAGAAGTACTAGCCTGAAGAGCACGACTTTCATTCACCCCTTTCTTCTTCAAGTTAGGAGGCTTACCATGGAGTTTCCAACATGTCACTCGTGTATGATAGGGACGTTTGCAGTGATCACACCATAGTTTTTTTCCGTCTTTCTTCCCTACTTCACTGTAATTCTTACTGACAAGAGAATTATCTGACATATTGATTGATCTCCTACGATTGTGTCTTGCTCAAGAGAACAAAAATTAGCCCACAAACAGTATAAGAGTCCCTTGAAAACAACTGAGAAGTGGGACCCAAAAGTTGGAAGTATCCAACGCAAAAACGGCAAGAGGAGCAAAGCCGAATGACCAAAAAGGGAACCCACCAAATCTGGGACGAAGTAACAGTGGTAGAACAACCTGAAAAACAGGAAAAACGAGCAAAAACTGCGTGGGTTTCAAATGACCCACATACAAAAGTGCTCGAATCGGAGAGTGGACCCCTAAAACAGAAAAAGGATATGCCATCGAAGATACTGCTGAAATACGACGGCGAACGGAGGCCTGGAGGGCGGTCATACGAACATGAACAGTAGCCGTACGGACGGTGAACAGTACCGTCTGTACAGACAGTGAATAGTACCGATGAACAGTAAGAGCGCCTAGGGTTTTATGCGAAAGCAAGACCCTCAAGATCGAGAGCTCGTGATACCATGTAGAAAACAAGGGAAGAATACTTTCTTGTATTATTCAGCAGACTAAGGCTGCTTATATAGAGAAAAGTACATTAATGATTTCCTAAAATAGAAGATACTAATTAATAATAAAAATACAATCAAATATGACGGAATAAATATAAGATAAAATCTAGGAGAATCATATCGAGATTCGGCCTGAATCTCCAACAAGTACGAATACAACAAATAGTAAGATACATGAAGACACATTATAACAAACTTTGGTAAGATTTCACTTTTGCAAGTTGAATAATAACAACAGGTAGCTGCAGCTCACCAGAAGACAGATAAGAATTCAAGTCATCAACATAAGGACCAAACAAAGCACATTCCAACTTAAACCTGCAATGATTAAAAGAATAACGAAATAATGAAATCAATGCAATGCCATAACTGAATAAAAGGAAAACTAAATGTTTTAATGTAGAGAATGAAAATACCCATCCGATTCCAATTCAATGACATTCATTTTTATCACAACTCCATTTCTCTCATACTGCCTCTCAGTCCCAACTGTAGTACAAATACCCATAAGATCTGTATAAATAAAATAGCATTAGACAATGTGGTTACAGAGCACTTATAATTTCAGATACATGGACGAGACTAAATGAACTAACCAAGCAAATAATCTGTATCATATGACTCATTGATATCAGAAAATGGTATCAAAGAAAACGGAGACGCCTTAACAAAATTTCTATCTATGTTGACAACTCTGGTGGCATATTGAAAGTTCAATTTGTACTGATGTCTCGTGGTCCTGAAGCTTCCAGCATTGCAGGCAACACCAAAATATCTAATTGAATAGACAGATCCCTCCACCAAATCCCTCTCAAACCTGTAAATAAGGGATTTCCTTATAGAAGCATGGATTTTGTCACCTTATAACAAAAGAATTTGATTTATCAGTACACATGAAATGTTCCAATACTCAACCTACAACACACATGAAATGTTCCAATACTCACCCTTTCATCCATCAAAACCATTTCCATAGAGAATGGGAGTCCCTGCCTGTTGAAATCAGAAACCAACCAAAGTCGTACCACGCGAGCTTTGATAGTCCACGACTCTTTCGATGGGTTAATCGTAGAGATGAGATCGTGATTTGCAGCCATCGAAGAAACCCTAAATCAACAAAAATGCAAAACGAAGCAACAAAGTGAGATGAAGACGCAGGGATACAGGTGAAGAGCAACCGAAAGGAACATTCGATATTTATAACCGAAATACAGAGGCCAGGAGATTTGACTTCATCTGGGATCATCAGTAATACACTATTGAAAAATGAAAGGTTTCTTCCATGGGGCCTGAAGAAAACGACGCACGACGGGAGAAGTGTAATGTTGCTGTTGATATTCATGGAGAAGCGGCTTCCAAAGTAAGCAGGAGATGCTCACCGCATTGAATATAAAAACAGCGCATGGTTTAAGAGGGTTCCCTAATAATTACATATAAGCTGTATCCGATAGATTAGAGGAAATAAATATAAATTCAAATATAATTTCCTTAATTAGAAACTCTAAGAGCATCTTTAGTGCAAAACAACTAAATGGGTTACTTAAATTGCTTTTTGTGGACCCATATTGCCACATAAGATTTAAGCAACCCATAAGCAACTCAACCACTGCTCCGATGGTGGTTCTTTAAACAACCCATCTTCAATCTTCACATGTTTAAATTATTTTATTTCCACTTAATTTTTTTATCCAAATTTAAATATTAATTCAATTATTTTAATTAATACATATAAAAATATTAAATATTAAAAATAGAAATTTTGGTTTAATTAATTTTTAGCATAATAAATTTAAAACAATAAGAAATACATAATATTAAATAATAAAAAGCGATGAAATACATAAAGATGAGAAGTACATAATATTACATTTAACTAAATACAAAATATTACATAAAAATTTAATTTTAGTTATTTTCATGTCCAAAGGCCCTCAAAATATGCTCTACCAAAAATATGCTACATAAGTCATAATTCTTCTTAATAATTTCACAACAAAAATTATGATTTTCAAGTTGTGCATCATCCATCCCTGATACATCCTTCATGAGGATTTCATACAATGCTGGTATGCTCTCCGCCTCCTTTACCTTGCACTCCGCCTCCTTTGCCTCGCTCTCTGCAAGCTTTGCCTCAGCTATTTTTGTCATGGCAATATTTTTTACAGATATAGCAGCTTCCATTGCAGTCAAATCTACAACGGGTGTTGCTATTTCCTTGCTCTTCCTTTTGCCGCTTTTTGTCCAATCAGGCGATCTATTTGGGATTGATGAGTCATATTCTTCACAACTAATTGGCATATCTGGATTCGATGATGATGTACGATCAGATCACTGTCTTTGATCTCTTTGAAGAGTTGTTCATTGATTCTCCCTTCCATTTAGGCTCACTTCTCAATAACCTCCATGCATGCTCAAATTTGAAACGCTCCTTTGCTATTTGAGAATAAAGTTTAAACGCCTCATACGACATCATTCTCTCGATTCAGCTTGTGTTGTTGTCTCTAGCAATTATTTTTGTAGCACCCGAAAACTTTTGTATCAAGCATTCATCTTATGCCATCGAGATTTCGGTGGCACCGCCTCCCTCTACAAGCCGCCCACGATAGTTATTATAGTTATCTCTTATTCTTGCCCAAAGCTATCTCGCTTTTGGTCAACTCCCACGATTGGATCTTTTGAAATGTTGAGCCATGCGAGATAAGCAACTCGTCTGTACGGGTGATTCGAACACGATACGCTTTGTTCTTCTTAGTAGTACCTCTTCTTCTTCATTGTTCTTCCTTAAATGGATCCGATTAGTGATTCGGTTCATTGTTAGGAGACTCCATGTTCTTTCTTGGGTACCCGTTGAGGCCTAAACCACATGGTAGGATTGACGGCTATTGTGGTGGATACATAAACGGTGGGGATTTTGAGAATTGTCGCGGTAGGGGTTGATTTTTGCAAGTAGTTCATATAGGCTTGATATTGAGGATTTTGAGAATTATCGCGGAAGGGTTGGTTTTACAAAAAAATCATGTAGGCCATATATTGAAGATGATTGGGATCCATTTGACAAAAATAAACAAGATTGAGACTTGATAACAACAACAAAAATAGAAGTGAAAGATGACAAAGTGGGTGCAAGTAAGTAAATAACCCTACACATTTATATATTAGACCAAATTATGGCAGTTTGGATTTGTCCGTTGGAGATCCTGGCTTGACTCTTTGTCCGATTGGAGATCACAAACTCTTTTTTGTGAAAAATGGGACAAAAGTTGAAAGTTTTATTTTTATTTGTGTTTACAAACTAGCTGATCATCTCCTCACAAAGTTTTATTTTTATTTCTTCCATTGTGTTCCGAGACCCTTCCAACCCCTCGTGATCATCTCCTCGGTCTCGCATCATCTCCTCGGTCGATCTTCATCTCCTCGCCGCCTCTCATCTCCCTCATCATCTCTCGCCTCTCATCTCCTCGCTTCTACTATCATCTCCCTCCTGTTCCTCGCATCATCTCCTCAATCTCTTATCTCTCGCCTACCTATCATCTCCTCGCTTGATTTGCCTCAATCCTCGGTCTACCCTCATCTCCTCGTCCTACCCTCTCTCGGCCTCACCCTCTCATCTCCACCCTCACCGTTTGTTTTTTCCTCCAGAATCTTCTCACTCTTCTCTCGCGATCTCACTCTCCTTCGCCGCCCACCGCCACCCTGCAGGTCGTCTCGCCTCACTATGATGGGACCACTCACCTCATCTCATCTTCACCGCCTTTACCTCCTATCTCACCCGCCTCATCTCCCTCGGTCGTCTTAGTTTCACCGATTCGCCCTCTCTTTCATCTCGCCTCAGCTTTCATGCTCTTCACGACCACCGGATCTCTAGATCTCGCTCTTGAATCTCTCTCCGGATGATGGTAGAGTGAGGGAGATGAAGGCGAGGAGATGATGCGAGGAGATGAGAGACGAGCGAGGGAGATGAGAGAACGACCGAGGAGATGATGCGAGACCGAGGAGATGATGCGAGGGGTTGGCGGTCCGGAACACAATGGAAGAAATAAAAATAAAACTTTTGTGAGGAGATGATGCGAGCCGTTTGTAAAACACAAATAAAAATAAAACTTTCAACTTTTGTCCCATTTTTCACAAAAAGAGCCGTTTGTGATCTCCAGCGGACAAAAAGAGCCGTTTGTGATCTCCGGCGGACAAATCAATGGCCATAATTTGGTCTAATATATAAATGTGTGGGGTTATTTACCTTCTTTTTGCCCCCTCTTTGTCATCTTTCACTTTTTTTTTTTTTGTTGTTATCAAGTCTCAATCTTGTTTATTTTTCGTCAAATGGATCCCAATCATCTTCAATATATGACCTACTTGAATTTTTTGCAAAACCAACCCCTTCCAAAGCGACAATTCTCAAAATCCTCAATATCGCTTCCATATGAACTACTTGCAAAATCAACCCCCTACCGTGACAATTCTCAAAATCCCCACCGGTTTATGTATCTCACAACAAAGTCATAGTCAATCCCACCATGTGGTTTAGGCCTCCAATGGGTACCAGCAACAACATGGAGTCTCCTAACAATGAACCGGAATCACCAATCAGATCCATTTCTGAGAAGAACAATGAAGAAGAAGAGGGTGCTACTAAGAAGAACAAACGTATCAGGTTCGAATCACCAGAAGATGAGTTGCTTATTCAGACATGGCTCAACATTTCAAAGATCAATCGGTGAGTTGACCAAAAAGCGGATAGCTTTTGGGCAAAGAATAAGAGATAACTATAATAACTATCGCGGGCGCTTGTAGAGAGGGAGGCGGTGCCACGAAATCTCGATGGCATAAGATGAATGCCAAGATACAAAAGTTTCATGCGGGTGCTACAAAATAGGTGTTAGAGACAACACAAGCGGTAAATCGAGAGAATGATGTCATGGCGAGGCGTTTAAACTTTATTCTCAAATAGCAAAGGCGTTCAAATTTGAGCATGCATGGAGGTTATTGAGAAGTGAGCCTAAATGGAAGGAGAATCAATGAACAACTCTTCAAAGAGATCAAAGACAATGTGATCTGACGTACTCCATCATCATCGAATCCAGATACGCCCAATTAGTTGTGAAGAATATGACTCATCAATCCCAACAGACGCCTAATTGGACAAAAAGCGAAAAAGGAAGAGCAAGGAAATAGCAACACCCAGGTGTAGATTTGATTGCAATGGAAAGCCGCTATATCTCAGAAAAATATTGCCATGACAAAATAGTTGAGGCAAAGCTTGCGAGAGAGCGAGCAAAGGAGGAGTGCAAGGTAAAGGAGGCTGAGAGCATACCAGATTGTATGAAATCCCTCATGAAGGATGTATTAGGGATGGATGATGCACTGACTTGAAAATCATAATTTTTGTTGTGAAATTATTAAGAAGAAATTAGCAGGACTTATGTAGCATATTTTTTGTAGAGCATATTTGGGAGCAGTTTGGACATGAAAATAACTAAAATTAAATTTTTATGTAATATTTTGTATTTCGGTTAAAATGTAATATTATGTACTTCTCATCTTTATGTATTTTACATCGTTTTTTATTATTTAATACTCCCTCCGGTCCTAAATATAAGAGACAAAACCCTAATTCATCAAAACCAAGAAAAACACTCTTTTTTCTAATGAAAAACACATTTTTATCTCACATATCTCTTATATTTTGAAACCGTAAAAAACACTTTTTTTTCTCTTACATTAAGAACTGGAGGGAGTATTATGTATTTCTTATTGTTTTAAATTTATTATGCTAAAAATTAATTAAACCAAAATTTCTATTTTTTTAATATTTAATATTTTTATATGTATTAATTAAAATAATTGAATTAATATTTAAATTTGGATAAAAAATTAAGTAGAAATAAAATAATATAAACATGTGGGGTCAAGATGGAGTTATTTAAGAAAACCATTTACGGAGCAAATTGTGGTTGAGTTGCTTATGGGTTGCTTAAATCTTATGTGGCAATATGGCCCCACAAAAAACAATTTAAGCAACCTATTTAGTTGCTTTGCACTAAAGATGCTCTTAGGAAGCCATTCATTAACAAAATGACACCTGTAAAAACTTGTCATAGATGTAGCCTTCAAATAATATTATTATAGATTACAACTCTTTTGCGGGGCATTCAGATGATACACAACTTAAGGTGAGATTTCAAGTTACTATAAAACTTGTAATCTTTTTTGAGATAGTTAAGATTTTATTGAAATATTTCCTTGGACATAGGTAAATGATGTCAGACCATGTAAATTTGTGTGGTCTATTACTTTTTTTGTAGCGTGTTTTATATACGTTTTCATCTTTGATTCTTGGTGTGTGTAAATTTTCCTAATAGTGATACTAGAGTTATGACTGGGAGAACACCTAGTGTACTACAGTTTGATAAAGTACTACTATTGAAGACCTCAGTACAACAAAGTCTTGATTATGCATAGAGAAGGAGAAGTTGGCTATCATGATTACAAGTGATTAGAGTAGAATCCAATGGAAATCCATTAGAACCATTAGTACCAGAAACCAAGTACAACATGTTGAAAGAGACAATTTCGAAGACCCTAGGAGAAGCTCCAGAATATCTATGCATCAAAGTGGCTAGCCAATCAATTTTGTTATTCTTGAAAATAAAATAGGATTTTTATATTTATTGTATAGGCAAATCATATCATGTAATTATGAATAGAATATCTTGTACTTAATTATTTTGATTTCTTTTTAATCCTATATAAAGAACCTCCATTGTGTAGTTGAAACACACGGTATTCAACATATGTCTTTCTTTATTCTCTCATTTAACATGGTATCTAGAGCCTAAAGAGAGGCAACCCTAAAACCGTGCTTACCCGATGGACCCACTGTCCTCCGGTGACAAAATTTTTTGGCAAACCATGTCTCAACTCCAGTTTGCCCCTTCTCCACTGCCGTGACCCATTCCGGCCTAAAACCGCCACTGCCGCTGTCAGCCACCCTCATCTCCGGCGACCTTTCCGGCAACCAACCCCACCACCGTACTCGCCTCCACCAGACCAACCAACCCCCTGACGATCATTGCCGGCGGACCCTCCACGCGCTCGCACGTACGTTTTCTCTCGTCACATTTTTCAAGTTTTCCAGCCGTCTCTGTCGCGTGTGGCGGCGCATCCGGCGGTTTTTTCGGCCGCCATTTCAGCTCCGGCGTCGCCCTTCCACCACGGTTCTCGATCTGGTGTTAGTTTTTCGTTTCGGTACGCGGGTGACTAGGTTCCAGTGCAAACAGTCTCGTTTTTCTCTCTCCTGGACGTGATTTTTCTCTCTCTGTCAGTGAAACATGGGTTCCTCCCCTACCGATGCTTCGAAGTCTGCGTTCACCAACTTTATCACTTCTCCCCTCTCTACGGAGAAGTTGGACGGTTCCAACTATGAAACTTGGGCTTCAGACATTCAGTTATGGCTTACTGGTCAAGGGTATAAGGACCATCTCACCAAAAAGGCTGAATCTGTACTTGACGTGGCTGAACGTACGAAATGGGAGAAGATTGATGCTCAGTTGTGCAGTCTCATCAAGTCCACACTTCATCCCACCATCAAATCGATTTTCCATCCTCATCTCACGTGTGAATCGGTTTGGAGTCAGGCTAAGGAACTCTACACCAACGATATTCAACGCCTCTATGGTGTGGTTCATGATGTGGACACCCTTATTGGACCAAAGAAGTTGGATGGCCCTATGTCTGCCTATCTCGGTTGTGTTCATGTTGCACTCCAATTTAATGAGCTCCTACCTCCGGCTGCATCTGCCGCAGATGAGAAGAAGAAAGAACTTGAGCAACGAAGCATATTCTTTATGCTTCTTGGCCTTTATGGCTTACCTCAGGAGTACACTGTCATCTGTGATCAGATTTTGGGGTCTACTGTTATTCCCACTATGTCTTCCGCTTCTTCTGCCCTTCTTCGGGTTCCTTTGAAGTCCACTCCTGAGCTTCCTGTTGCTCCTAGCACTGGTGACACTGCTGCCCTTGCGTCTCAGCACAACAATCAGGGGCATGCTCGAGGTTCCAACACCAAGAATCGTCCCAAATGTGATCATTGCAACCATATGAGACATACTATTGATCGATGTTGGAAGCTACATGGGCGTCCTCCACGTCTGGTAAATGCAGCTTAGACCACTCTATCTGACACACATCAGAGCTCGGCTCAGCCTAAGCCAACTCCACCTGACTACGAAGAATTCCTCCAATGGTTTGAGAATCGCCAGAACTCCAGATCCACTGCTTCGGTTGCACACACTGGTAATTCATTTGCTTGCATCTCTCAGCCCACTTCCCTTGGACCCTGGGTCATCGACTCTGGTGCGTCCGACCACATCACTGGTAATAAAGCTCTTTTATCCTCCCTTTCTACATCTGGTTACTTACCTAGTATGACTTCAGCTAGTGGTACTGAAACCAAATCCCAAGGGATTAGTACTGCCAAACTCCTCCCTTCCCTGTCAGTTAATTCTGTACTTTACGTTCCTGAGTGTCCATTTAATTTGCTTTCAATCAGTCGTTTGACCCGTTCTCATAACTGTGATGTTACCTTTACTAATAACAATGTTACCTTATAGGACCGGAGTACGGGACGGACGACTGGAATCGAATGTGAGTCTAATGGCCTCTACTATCTATCCTCATCCAAGGTGTGCTCTGCCATAGATTCCCCTCTTACTATCCATGCTCAGTTGGGTCATCCAAGTCTTCCAAAGCTTCAGAAGCTGGTGCCTAGTCTTTCCAAGTTATCTAGTTTAAATTGTGAGTCGTGTCAGTTAGGGAAACACATTCGTAGTCACTTTCCTGATAGAGTCAATAAACGGGCTTCGTCCCCTTTTGCTTTAGTTCACTCCGATGTTTGGGGTCCTTTTTGCACTAGTACTACATTTGGGTTCAAATATTTTGTTACTTTCATTGATGATTTCTCGCGTTATACTTGGTTATTTTTAATGAAAAATAGGTCTGAGTTATTCTCTATTTTTGAGCAATTTTATCAAGAAATTAAAACTCAGTTTGGTGTTTCTGTTCGCTTTTTACATAGTGACAATGCCCGTGAATACCTGTCCCAACAATTTCAAAATTTTATGGCATCTAACGGCATTCTTTACCAAATGTCTTGTGCTCATACATCTCAACAAAATGGGATAGCTGAACGCAAAAATCGGCACCTCATTGAAACCACTCGAACTCTTCTTCTTCATAGCAATGTCCCAACTCGTTTTGGGGGGGATGCTGTTCTAACAGCTCGTTATCTCATAAATCGCATGCCCTCATCTGTGCTTGATGATCGAGTGCCCCACTCGGTACTCTTTCCACATATCCCTCTCCATTCACTTTCGCCTCGTGTCTTTGGGTCCACATGTTTTGTTCACAATCTCACTCCTGGTCTTGACAAACTCTCACCTCGTTCACTCAAATGTGTCTTTCTTGGTTACCATCGGTCTCAAAAAGGTTATAGTTGTTATTCACCTACTCTTCAACGTTACCTTATATCGGCTGATGTCACTTTTTCGAGTCAGTCCCTTACTTTGAGTCGACTCACTTGTCTCCCGAGCCTCTTTCTGCAGTCCTCCCGTTCCTCCTGTGATTGAGCCTTCTGAGTTCGTCACTCCAGACACCCAATCTGTGGACCCCCCAGCTGTGCGACCACTACAGACTTATCATCGTCGCCAGCGACCTACCGAGGTGCATATCCCTGTTCCTGCTACTGAGGCCATGCCAGACTCACCACCGGCACCATCTCCTTTACCGGAACCGGCCCTGCCACCTGAGCCCGACCTTCCCATTGCCCTTCGTAAAGGTATACGCTCTACTCGTAACCCATCCCCTCATTACATTGCTTTGAGTTATCATCGTCTTTCTCCTTCGCATTACACTTGTTTGTCTTCCTTGTCTTCTGTCTCTATTCCTAACACTCCAGGTGAAGCTTTATCCCCCCCGGAATGGCGGCAAGTAATGATTGACGAGATGTGTGCTCTTCAAAGCAGTGGTACCTGGGAACTGGTCTCTGTACCTCCTAGAAAGTCTGTGGTTGGTTGTCGTTGGCTTTATACTGTCAAGATTGGGCCTGATGGTAAGATTGATCGATTTAAGGCCCGATTGTGGCCAAATGATACACTCAGATATTTGGGCAGGATTACAGTGACACTTTTTCCCTCGTGGCCAAAATGGCGTCTGTTAGGCTCCTCCTCTCCATTGTAGCCATCCGTCGTTGGCCACTTCATCAACTTGATATTAAAAATGCTTTTCTGCATGGTGATCTCAAAGAGGAAGTCTATATGGAGCAACCACCTGGGTTTGTTGCTCAGGGGGAGTACTCTAACATGGTTTGCAGGCTCAACAGGTCTCTCTATGGTCTTAAACAGTCTCCACGAGCTTGGTTCGGCAGATTCAGTTCTATAGTGCAGCAGTTTGGTATGAATCATAGTAACGTTGATCACTCTGTTTTCTATCGCCATTCAGCTCAAGGATGTGTTTATCTGGTTGTGTATGTGGATGATATTGTGATAACTGGTAGTAATCAGCAAGGTATAATCCAATTGAAGCAGTATCTCTCTCATAAGTTTTAGACTAAAGACCTTGGTAAACTCCGTTATTTTTTGGGTATCGAGGTAGCCCAATCCAAGGATGGTCTAGTGATTTCACAGAGGAAATATGCTATGGATATTCTTGAGGAAACATGTTTATTGAATGCCAAGCCAGTTGATACTCCTATGGACCCAAATGTCAAACTTCTGCCTAATCAGGGGGAGCCCCTTTCAGATCCAGGGAGGTACAGGAGATTGGTTGGTAAATTAAACTATCTCACAGTCACCAGTCCAGATATTTCCTTCGCAGTTAGTGTGGTAAGCCAATTCTTAAATTCTCCTTGTCAGGATCATTGGGATGCTGTGATATAGATCCTGAAATATATTAAAAGTGCTCCAGGAAAAGGTCTTATTTATGAGAATAGAGGTTACACTCGAGTAGTTGGTTACTCAGATGCCGATTGGGCAGGCTCACCCATTGATAGGCGATCCACTACTGGGTATTGTGTACTAGTTGGAGGAAACTTGATATCTTGGAAAAGCAAGAAGCAGAATGTAGTAGCAAGATCTAGTGTTGAGGCTGAATACAGAACCATGGCATTAGTGACTTAAGAGCTCATGTGGTTGCAATCACTTCTCAAAGAACTCAAGTTTGGAGAGGCTATGCCAATGACAGTAATATGTGATAATCAAGCGGTATTGCATATTGCCTCCAATCCCATGTTTCATGAGAGGACCAAGCATATTGAGGTGGACTATCATTATACCAAAGAGAAGATCGAATCAGGGGACATCACCACTAGCTCTGTCAGTTCCAATGACCAAATAGCAGATGTCTTCACTAAATCTCTAAGAGGTCATCGAATCAGTTATATTTGTAACAAGCTGGGTGCATATGATTTATATGCTCCAGCTTGAGGGGGGTGTTGAAAATAAAATAGGATCTTTATATTTATTGTATAGACAAATCATATCATGTAATTAGGAATAGAATATCATGTACTTAATTATTTGATTTCTTTTTAATCCTATATAAAGAACCTCCGTTGTATAGTTGAAACACACGGTATTCAACATGTCTCTCTCTATTCTCTCGTTTAACAGTTATTAAACAAACAAATTTCATTGTGTCCAACATACAGTTCGAGGAAAAAGTACCCAACCATAAATCATGGTGCACCAAACTCATTTTTAACAAAATGAAGTTTAATCAAAATAATTTAGCAATTACTTCAGAGACCTAAAAACAATGAGAGCAGAAGTGTTCAAGCTAATACATAATTTTTTTTTTTTTTGAGTAAACACCTCTTCGAATTTTACTTCTTAAAACATCCATCAAGAAATTTCCCTTTGCAGAGTGGTTTAAGGGAAGGAAGAGCAACATATTTCAAAATTTAAATTAGACTAGTCTATTGATAGTTCCACCACATATAAGACGAGATATAGACTACTTAGTTTTAGGGGCTTATTTTGACGTGATAGCCAGAAGTGTTATTTTTTTCCCTGTATAATGAAATGGGCCAAATGGCCAACCATCTAAGGAGATAACCAGTTATCAGACAAGAAAAAATAATTTTACTTCGTGGGTAAAAGAACTTCAGAAACTACACTACCCATTCAACTGAACAAAGAAATAAAAGATGTATGAAAAATTTATGAGGTCACAGATTCCTATCTATGAATTCCCACATCCTCTCTTCCATATAAACTCGATCACTATGACGCCGAGGCATATGACGCTCATCTGGGAAAATTATCAGCTCATACGGTTTTCCAGCTGCCACAAGTGCATTGATAAGCCTTGCAGTGTGCCTAAAATGTACATTCTCATCAATCATGCCATGCACAAGCAACAACCGTCCTTCCAACTTGTGCACTTGCTTCATAACAGAACCGCTTTCATACCCTGATTGATTTTCGGATGGCAATCCCATGTACTTCTCTGTGTAGAATGTGTCGTATCCATCCCACGATGTTACGGGTGCGCCGGCTATAGCACACTTGAAGAAACCTGGATGCCTTGACAGTGTCATAGCAGAGAGATACCCGCCGTAGCTCCACCCGTACAACCCAATGTGACCAGTTTTTGCAAGACCTTGTTTGATAAGCCACTCTGCTCCAGTTAGCTGATCATCAGCATCAACTTGTCCAAGTTTGTGCTTCAAATGGTTTTCAAACTTCAACCCCCGTCTAGCAGTTCCTCTATTGTCTAACTGTAAACAAGGAAAGCAATAATTCACTTGGAAAGATGAACTGACAATGTACTAGAAAACTGATAAAGAAGAAGCAATAGCTAGATTTTTCTAGATGTTAAATGACATAGTGCCTATTTGTTTAAGATTTTAGAATCCCGTTTGGACCCCAAAATCGATTCTAGCATTTTTTTTTAATTACTATTCATGCGTTTGTTTTAGATTTTAGAAGATTTTAGAATCTCGTTTGCACTCCAGAATCAATTCTAGTAGAAGCAACAACATCCCAGCTTTTCCGTTTAGTAGAATTGACTCTAGGTGTAGGACCCACAAAATTCTTTATATTTACACATTAAAAGTGATTCTACTATCATTACCAAACACAAATCAATTCTTTTGAACTCACTTTTAAACTATCACTTCCAAACACAAATCAATTTTTTTAAACTCGATTTTTTAAAAATCAATTTTTTTCAACAAGATTCTTCACAATCAATTCTACCCGAATCTAAAACAAACGGAAAGACGGGCGAAATTTCCCCTTGCTGTTACCAAAAGAAGAAGGGGAGAAACCTTGCCAATTTGAAAGCTCAAGGGACAAAGAATCTATGAATTTGAGACATCAGAGCACTGCAACCACCATTGAGCATACAAATGGAAATATCAAATGCAAGGGGGAATAAATTCAAACAAGTTGTGTCACTGTTAGGTCTGAACATTTTCCATGTATAAATATGAATTGCCCATCTCAATCATATTACCATCAATCTCTTTGGGCAAAAAATTTAGTATTAAATTTAACCATGTCTAAGTACACCAAGGTTTGTAGGTTGGACAAATTCAATGACCATGTCCGCACCAGTATGTGGTTTATCATGTGGCTGAACAATAAAAAGCAATATGCATAGAAATAAAAATTTAAAAGCATGCAAAAGAGAGAAAGGAGGGGATCATGATCATGTAAAATTCAGGGAACTAACCTTCCAAACTAATATGCCTTGATTTCTCAAGTATTGCGCTCTCAGGTCAACTGTATTAAGCCAAGAGTTAGAAACAAGCTGTACACTTGGACCGCCATAAACATTGATCATAGTTTTGTAAGGTGGAGGTCCAAATCTTGAAGAATCGGGCTTATAAAGAACTCCGTACAAGGCAGTCCCATCATTAGCCTGTATTTCAAAAATCTCTGGAGGTTCAAGTTGAAGCCTTTTGAATCTTGGAATTGTAAATGGCTGCTCATACAAAGGCGTGATTATGCTTCCATCCTCTAATGAGCAAAGTAATACCCTAGGAGGACAACCAAGGGAGTCATGGATATCAACAAAACTTCGCATATGATGATCAAGGACAACATTGTGCTTTCCCTTGCTATGTGTAAGTCTGGCAGGGGCCTGAAGTGGTTGAGTTCCATCAACAAAAAGTTTAGCACAATATAAGTTGGACTCCAGAGGACTATCTAAGGTCCCGGTAAAATATACTACACCTGTAGCCTCATTCACACCAGCGATTTGCTCAACCATCCATTCACCTTCAGTGATGGGTCCTAAACAATTCCCATTTGCGTCATGAAGATAGAGATGTCTAAATCCTGTTTTCTCACTAGCCCAGATAAATCCACCTGAAAACTTGGTAACTCCTTTATCAAGAGGTGTGAAACAGTCATGTAGATTGATCCAAGTGCTGTTCTCTTCCACCAACACATCTTTCCTTTGGCCAGTTCTAATATCAAACTTAAGGATCTTTATTTTAGTCTGGTGCCTGTTCAAGATCTGAGCAGTGAGAATGTTTCCATGCATCCAATTAACTCTTGCCAAATATTCCTCCTCATTGTCTTGTTTCATCCCCCCACAGAGAAGATCCATCCAAGTGATGGAGCCTCCAGCTACCGAAACAACTCCCAGGCGTACTTTAACATTTGAAGCTCCTGCAAAAGGATAAGGATGGTCTTCCTGTGCATCTGAACCAACTGAGCTCTTGCCTTGGTGCATTATTCTAAATAGAGGTATTTCAGAAGAATCAACTTCAGTAAAAGCAATATATTTACTGTCCAGTGACCACCAATATCCAGTTTTTCTGTCCATCTCCTCCTGAAATCAGAAAATTACATATTAAAGATATAAACCATTACCAGGGCTGCAAGTGGCAGGTTAATTAGGAGAGTTGGTTCTTGGGACTACAAAAAACAAGGGGAAATTTTTTCAAAACCAGCAATGATATCTATAACATCTTATAAAGAGAACTCCCTTTGATAACCACTTTTTGGCTTCCTAGTAAATAATGTCACCATTTAAGAACACAATTACTATGAAACTTGCCCAATCAAAAGTAGGAGTAAGGACTACTTTGTACAAGAGATACAATGTACCCAACTTAGTTTAAATATGGGCCTCGAGAAGATATAATTTTGAAGGAAATCTCACCTGAGCTATGTATTCGGCAAGCCCATGAGTCTGCAACACACAAATGCAACGTCAAATTTTCAGAAACAGAGACTATTTAAATTTTAAAAAATAAAAAAGGAAAAGAAAACATTTCATCTACTGGAAGCCAAAATAAAAACTGTATGCAATCATATGAATGACAAGTAGAAGCCAAAAGCCTTTTGGATGATCATGTGCAATTGATTCTTTCTTTAAAGCTCCGAATGTTTTAACGCAATTGATTCTTTCTTTGGAAGAAACAAGCTTAACCAAATTCAGCAGTACGATACTTAACCAAACACTATTGACATAGTTAAGATAGGAATGTGCAGCTGATTTAAACTTAAAGTAAGCAGACTGTGGTCTTTCAAGATACATGATACATCTCATAAACCATCTAACTTTTTTATTATTAATATTAATATTTTAGAAAACAGATATTTTAGCTACAAAGGTTACATTTCTGTGTCAGTGGCCATATAAAATTCATTAACTGTTTTTCACAGAACTCAGATGCATTCAAATACACTAACAACTAATCAAGTACTTGACTTACAAAACCATTTTCCTCCGCGCCATGGGTCAACTGCTTTGATTCATTAGACAAGAGATTCAAAACATGCAACTCAGAGTCTCTTACATATGCAAGCACTGATCCATCTGGAGACAGATGTGGATCAATAATGGGTGAACCTGATATACTTGGAAGCTTTAGCTCTGCTTTTGAATGGGAAATATCCTGGATATAAATCTGTTCATAGGGACAAGTCAATAACCATAACAAACTTGACTATCAGAAGTTATTAATCAATACAAAATACAAAAAGGGCAGCAGAAAAAAAATTCAGTCTGCCTCTGATACACACCAACGCAAAAGTCAACAAAATATATACAGTTCGGTAGAACATTGATACGAAGGTATAAACAAGACTCTTATGCTAGTATCAGGGTGGCACAAGCCTAGTCGGTACCAATGGCACTGATGGGATAGAACCCACTGTAGCTAACACAGCTTTTAAAAAAAGGTACAAGAAGCTCAATGTTTAAAAAGAAATTGTTGTTAGCAAATAACTCCATAAGTGGCCTTTCAAAATATCTCAGACAATAACTGCAAAATGATAGACCACCCTATTTTTTTTTGGGGGGGGGGGTGGGGGTGGGAGTTTAAAAACCAGATTTGAAGTTTCAAATAGTTTATTCATATAGAACATCTTAATATTGACAGCTTTTACCAAGCAACAGTGTTATAAAGGGACTGACATCGCACTTACAGACGGTAAAGACATTCTGGTGGCAGCATAGTGAGATTATTGAAGTAATATGTAGATATCTGTGTACATATGCTTCTATAGTGTTCCTACCAGCTTTAACTAATAAGGTGAAACTTATTTTTTTAAAACCTATTATCATTTCGGTTCCGAATAAAAAACACAAGACAACATTCTAATTAATTCATAAGAAACAACTACAAACCAATGCAATAATATTTTTGCAGGATAAAGGAACAAACCCCAGCAGGTAATGGCACCATGACTGTTTTCCTTTTTGAACTTGTCTTCACCCATTCATACCGTGTCACTCCTAAACCGCGCTCCCTCAACCTCTCCCTCCTCAACTTTTCTTCTGGAGAAATATTACTCTCATCAAGTCCACCATCAGGGGGACTAAATAACAACTCTTGTGCATTGGTCTTCCGATCAAAAGCAAAAATCTTTCTGTTTAATGTGTTGTCAGGGCTAAATAAATAAGAAACTAAACTATCATCTGGACTAAAACTTATTGAAGTTGGTGATATATATCCAGGCAATGGGTATTGCGCAATCTCCTCAACAGGGAAAAGAATGCCCTCATCAAGATTTTGCACATCATTAAAGTCTGTCACAGGCATTTTGAAAGAGAGTGATTTTTGACGCTTTGAACTCCTCTTCTCATTCATCAACTGATCGCATTACAGATACACCAACAGGTATAAAATTGAACTGCAATAGAGCATGAATATGAGAGCAATCCCCAGGAAGGTAAAAAAGAAAAAATTACTTTTGCCACAGAGACAACAGTTAGCACATTAATAACTTTTGCAACAAGATTCAATTACAATGAAATTAATAGAAAGAAATTAAAGAATTTTTCATTGCTTAATTATCAATAACTCTTCTACCATTGAGCCTGATTGATTGTGTTTGTAAGACCAAAATTACAGGATTTGTGAAATTGTGCGTTTAGAGTGAAACCTAAAAGTCTTAAGTCTGAGCTTCTTCGTATACATTGAATTAATGCAACATAATTTAAAAAAGAAAACCTTGGACACCAAGTTAATAGAAGATGCAACAAGAAAAAAAAAAAAAACCCTTAAAGAACACGACTTTTGGGGTTATTTGGTTTCCACTTCATCTCACCAATAAGTGCACCAAAACCCATTTCAGAGTCTCCTACGACCACTAACAACTTTGCAACCGGATCCGATCGCAAAACTGTTTATGGAACTAGAAACCACAACCCAGCCCCCCCCCCCCCCAAAAAAAATATTTGAATTGATTAACGCTAATTAAAGGTAATCCAGTTTAATTATTGAGGATTATGATTACTGGAATCTGACCTGAGTGGAAGATGGAAATGATCTGTCATGAAAACGAAGAAATGGTTAGTTGCAACAATCGTTCGGATTCCTAAGATGCAGAGACAAAGCTTGATGAAAAAAGATTAGGATTTACAGACATATTGAATTGGAGTGGATTGAATTGAATAATCTTCAACTTTTAAGGCTGGGAGGAGGAGAAGGAAGAAGTGAGATAGAAGAGAGCATGAAACAAACTATTCTTCATTAGTTGGTGGAGTTGAACTCTTTGATGCATAGATATTAGATAGAGATAGATACACAGACGGGGACACAAACGTAGAAGGGAAAAAAAATTGCTGAATTTGTTTATGTATTTATATTTATTATTATGCCTTAAATACAATAAAAAAATTTCGATTTTATCCTAAAATAAATAAATTAAGGGGGAAATGGATCACGGTCATGTGTTCACGCGCCCAATTATTGCGTTGCGTCCGTCACCGAACTGGTGTTGAGGCCTTAAGGGTAATTAATCTTCCGCGTTCATTAAACCATATTGATAACACTGAAGGACAAAATATAATCAAATAATAATTAGAAAAATGTTAACAAGCGCCCGACCTTAAAGTATTGGTTAAAAAATCAAAAGATGTAAGTTTGTATGAGAAAATAGTCTATATATTATATCGAAAAATGTTTAACTTGTATTCTCAAGACAAACTTTCATTATATGAATTCTTTAATTAATGTTCTTAGGGCACTCGTTAGCAAGACTCTAATAATTAGTTGTCTTTTTTTTGTCAAAAAATAATAATTAGTCGTCTGATACATGTGTTTCACTAAAAGGGGTGACGATTCACAAGAGAGGAGTATTACTGGGGTATTTGGGCTGGAAGATACAAATGGCCCCAATATATAAAATTAGACCCACTCGAACACTGAAGAAGCCAACAGCATGGCTGAAGGATTTCCGTTAGCTTCAATCCAGACAGCGTTTTAGACCAAAAAAAAAGAGAGAGAGAATCACACCAAAAGCAAGGATGACAGCTATTACAATTTTGCATATTCCATTCAGTTGTTTGCTTAATCATATTCACTGTACACCTGTCACAAGATCCAATATTGTAATCTGCTATATAATCCATGGTAGATGAATGAATAAAACAACGAAGTATTGGGATGTTTCATTGAGAATGATACCAAGTAGGATTAAGTATTGGATGTTTTTTTAGTATTGATAATTACTATGTTGCTTGATGATTGATACAACTATGATTGATTGTGCTTGAGGTATTTGATTGCATGCTATACTCGAATTGTCTATATTTGATTGATTGAGTAACATGTCTTGGATATGATAACATAAGCTTGATTGATATCTGACATAGATGAGTTTAGGTATTCGAAGACATGACACGAGATTGATTAGTTGATTGATGAGATAATCATGTAGGCTATTGAGGATCAGATGATATGGAATGTGAGATCGAGATATTAGACTTGGTCAGGACTAAGAGATTAGGAAGGGTGCATCATGACATAGCATGTGCATAATACTCTCTTATAAGAGAGGTTTGACATTATACTTTCCATGAGAGGTTGATTATAATACCCTCTAGTGATGAGGTTGGCTCTACGTATAAAGGCCTCTATGTATAGAGGTAGACTCACTCAGAAAGGTATAGATTAAACTCTATGTATAGAGGCCTCTATGTATAAAGGTTCCATCAGATTAAATTCTATGTATATAAGCTTTTATGTATAGAGGTTACATTTTCTACTCTATAGGGAAGTTCTGATTAAACTTTATGTAAAGAGACATTTATATGTGGTGGTTCAGATAACACAACTTGACCCGATGGGCAAGGATGCGCTGAAGATTTGGCCAACATGTAGACATAGACCCATCTAGTTAGTCTTTGATCATAGAGATGAATCTTGAGGATGATTGTGTCAGATGAGATAGACCTAATGATTGTTGTTGCATTAAACTACTAACTGCTAATATGTAATCACTGGTTGACGAAGTTTAGAAGACTTACCCATGTATTTTCTCTATATGCACGTATTATTATATCGACACCTTTAGAGAAGGACTTGGGCGATAGAGCGGCTTATAAGCAGACATCTGGACCCGTAGATCTAAGATCCAACTGTTTACACCGATTGAGGCTACCATAGAGACCAACTTTCACGACGAGGGAGGACGTGGCTAGCATTTGGACTTATTCACTTTCGCAGTTGTGTACATAGGACTATCTACCTGCTATATGACCTTAGTTGACGGGTTCACGAGGACTCGTGTCGATACTTATAGAGTTAGGATGAACCCACCATTCGAGGATATGTGTAGAGCTCAGGGAGTGTGATGTCTATGCTCAAAGTGGCATAGGTATTAAACGTCGAGTGGTGGTCATACCCAGACTGGAAATCAGGAGACGTCGGGATGACGAGACTGGTCCTAGTATCTGACATTGAGGGTTGATGCCGGAACGATAGATCTAGGCATGGGTAAGTTTTTTAGGGATGTAAGCGGGTCCCTTATGTGGAGTGTACTTGAGCAAGTTTGGCGAGCTATGTTTCTTTTGTTATCCTTTGTGTATATGAGTAGTTAGAGTGCCTAGGTTTGTACCACACCCTTTCTATGTACCTTTCGTTGTACTCCCTCCATGACTTTGAAAATATGTTTCGAAATATGTTACATGTTTTTATATCCTTGTATTTTGGTTGTGTTTGATATCGTTAAAAACAAGCTTAAGAGAAATAATTAAGGCTTAGATTTAGACATACAAGCTCTTGTAAAAGTCCACCACTAAGGCTTGGAGCTGCTATTCTTTGTAGATCCAATCATTATTTGAATTAAGAAGCACAACAATCTTATTTCTTTACCTTCGAGCTAGGATTGAGAGATGGAAGGAACAATTACTTATATCACCCATTATGATCCATTCAGAGCGAGCTTACTGGCTCCAAAATGGCAGCAAAATAAAGATGATAGATATGCAGACCATACTTGATATGGGAGGGGAATAACTTACCTCTTGCTCACTTGCAATTCCAGGCAATCTGTTATCTATTTAAAAAACTTAATTACACTAAGGACACGCGGTAAAAGTTCATTTGTCCATTTTTCCAGGGCAAAAACTATCTTCCTACCAAAAAATTAGCTATATTTTGTTGGTTTTATTTTTCTTTGCCACTTGTACTGATCACGGGTTCTCTTAGCTAGTTCATAAGACTCACCATAACATTCTCTTAGCGATGCATGGGTGAAACATGTGTATAGCATATTATTTAAAAAAAATCATTTTAAACATAAAAAAGAGAGAGAAAAAAATTAAATAATTTTACTATAATTGAGAAATAATATACTTTGAAATAACTTTTTGTTACAATTTATATAACATATTTTTTTTCACCCACAGTATCTCGGGGGACAGGGACTCCTGGACTAATCTGTGTTCGGCCGGAAGGTAAATGAAGTCAGGCCACAGATTGTTCCATCACCGGAGATCAAAGTCGGATACCAACCAAGTCAATCCCTTTTGATAAAACGCATTATCCACTTGCGCTCAACTTGGTGGTTAATTTACATAACATAATTTGTAATGACACAATAAAAAATTACTAATACCATTATTAAAAATAATAAGAAAATGTTATGGGCCGGTCTCCGAGCTGGGCTCCTAACTGGATCACCGAGCTGAGCCCAACCATATTCGAGCCCGTTGATCTAGCAAGGCCCTCCAAATAATACTTTCTGAAGAAGGAAGCTAGCACATAACCCGGAACTACCACTCATATATAAAGGTGTTACGGACCGGTCCCGAGGCGAGTTCCAGCGTGTCCACCAAACCAAGCCGGCCTGGCTCGGTTCCGACCTCTTCGAGCTCGGCGAGCTACATCCGACCCCCGAGGCGTCAAACCGATCCTCTGGTACGATCGCCCCAGTGGTAACACCGAGCAGGGCGGGGGCGAGCCGACTCATGACCCTCGGTCTTCCAGGAAGAAATACACCTGGAGACGATGCTTGGGGCCGTTGTCACTCCGTAGATTGAGGATCACGCGGCCAGTACGTGACGGATTTGGCAGGCGCGAGATATCAGGAGGAGGAGCTGATCCTTGAAGCGTGAGGGAGGGATCACTGCGCGCAGATTCCGGATCGGTGGTTACCCTCCTTCTGCGTGGCTCCACTATATAAAGGGGGTTTGACCCCCCAGGTTTGCATATTCTCTACACTCTCTCTAAACCCTAAACTCATCTCTATGATACGAGCTCTATGCTCACCCTAAAAAAGCCCTATCTAACTTAGGCATCGGAGTGCCTTTGCAGTACCCCACCACGGCCTGAAGGAGGACCGACATCACGCCCGGAGGAGGAGTACTCACCACGGAGCTCATCGCCCAACTACCCAGCAGAGGAGCAAAGGTACGACCTTGCACCATTTCGTGCATTAACATTGGCGCCCACCGTGGGGCCCGGTAAAACTAGCCTGGGCCTCAGGGATACCAACGAGCAAGATGGTACACGCGGGGAGCACTGCAAATCGAGGATCGCCACCAACGGACGCCCGAATGGAGAACGAGATCAGACCGATCAAACCCAAGCTGATCTTCGTGAAACGAGTATAGTCAACAAGCTTAGCCAAATCATTATCACGGAGAAAACATTCGCCCAAAATTTGCCATTCTGAAACGTCAGCATAATATTTCTCACATTCGGCAGAGTAGTTTTGACCTCGGTGCATACCAATTATGTCAAGAACATGGAAGATCAGTCTTCAAGTGAACACGATCTCGGCATCTTCTTCGACCACCGTGTTTTAAATCAGAAAGGTCAGCCGCACAAATCTTGGAAGAGATCAAGATATGCTTGGCAAAGCCCAACCAATCAACTTGGTCAACCTCATCCCAACTATCGAGCTGACCTCAACTATTCAAATATTCGACCGACCTCAACTCAGATAGTCGAATGACCTCAGTTATTTGGAGGAGCTCAAATCAACCACATTGCTGACCTCAACAACTCGGACGACCGCAAATACGTCCCTCAAAACCAGGTGCTACTTTTCCATGTTTCTTTCAACATCTCATCCTTAACTATGAACCATCAACGATTCGTGTCACTTTATTCTTTATTACCTGGAGCATTGTACAAGGTCTTCTCGCATGACATTTTATGTTTGCCCAAACTTTCGAGCAAGGTATAATTTTTCATTTAAATGGATGATGTACTTTCACATTGTTGATGGCTAACCTCAACAGATCAGTATATAGACAACCAACAGGTGGCTACACAGTCCGGTACTCGGGCGACCTACCAAGCCAACCTCAACAATTTTAATATTCAAACGACTTTAAACTCGGTTACGTCGCTGACCTTGATTATTTGATGACCTCAACCATGCCACTTGGATAGTCAGGTCAACTACTCTCACAGGGAAGTATAAAACTCGGCTACGAGCACTTTACTCATAGCATAAAAATTAATGCTAACTTTATTACATCAAGTTGTTGCAAATTGTCTGTACTTTGACAGGAACAGTGCCCCAAAACCAAAGGTCGAGCCTACCACGGAGCTCGGCGCCCAGTGTCGGAAGAAGCTCGACCTCAACACGACCCCCGTGGGTTCGAAGACACCAGGTCAGCATAGAGGCTTGGCGAGCAGCTCGAAAGGTCGCCAATCGACCTAAGCAACCCCTGTGGTTCCGAAGACACCAGGTCAGCATAGAGGCCTGGCGCGCAGCTCGACCCCCGTGGTCCTAAACCCAAGTCAGCATAAAGGCTTGGTGGGCTCATTCGCAGCTCGACCCCCGTGGTCCTAAACCCAAGTCAGCATAAAGGCTTGGTGGGCTCGCTCGCAGCTCGACCCCCGTGGTCCTAAACCCAAGTCAGCATAAAGGCTTGGTGGGCTCGCTCGCAGCTCGACCCCCGTGGTCCTAAACCCAAGTCAGCATAAAGGACTAAACCCAAGTCAGCATAAAGGCTTGGTGGGCTCGCTCGCAGCTCGACCCCCGTGGTCCTAAACCCAAGTCAGCATAAAGGCTTGGTGGGCTCGCTCGCAGCTCGACCCCCGTGGTCCTAAACCCAAGTCAGCATAAAGGCTTGGTGGGCCCATTCGCAGCTCGACCCCCGTGGTCCCAAACCCAAGTTAGCCTAAAAACTTGGCGAGCTCACACGCAGCTCGGAAGGTCCTACTCGACCTGAAATCGACCCCCGTGAGTTCAAAGACACCACTTCAGCATAAAGACGTGTCGAGCTCAAACACAGCGCAACAAAGACTAACCCCTGCGGTTCCAAAGATTTCAGGTCAACATAGAGGCCTGACGAGCTCTAAAGCAGCTCGAAAGATGATAGCTCGACCTGAAGAAAAGCCTAACTGGCTCCAACCATCATAGAGACCTGACATCTCAAAATGATGCTCGGATTAGACAAGTACTCGACTAATGTTGTTACGAGGGACTAATGTTCCAAACTTTAAATTTGAAACATATCTTTCGGGGGGAAGCCACCCGAGGACTACACTACCTTATACTACCCAAGGACTACAGGAAAGCGTGAAAAGAAAGTAAAGTAAGTCATCATCACTTAGTCAAATTTCATTCATAGGAAAAGGAATTGCAAGAGGTGGTTCTCGGATGAGCAATTACAAGATCGGAACTAAAGAAAAACAAAAAGCAAAAAAGCACAAGTTACACGAAGGCACCATCAAAACCCTCCTTAAAGTTGGGGAGCACTGAAGCCTTTTTACCCCTCGAGATGAAGTCCAGCTCTCCATGAGCTCGAATAAGAAGCAGCTCTCCGTGAGCTCACCAATAAATACCAGCTCCCCATCAAAGACTTCAAATGTAGAGGCCTATATCTCAAAGATGCACTTCAATTCTTCAAATTCAAGTACAAATTTTAGGTGGGAGTAGTCCACCATAGGTCAGAGCTCGACCAATGCAGAGACCTACAGTTCAAACATGTTTGGAGTTCTACCTATCTTAGTCTTCAAGTCAAAAGTCAAGTTTGGGGTCGAAGCTCTACCCATAGTTCAAACCTATTTACAAGCCCTCCTTGTACTTCAACACAAGTACTTATTGGAGCCCGACTTGCTCGGAGCTCATCCTCATCTGAGCTCGACTCAACCAATTCAAAGCTCGATCTGTATTTAAGCTCCCCGTGTTCAAGAGATCACTGGGTAGATAATTGGAAGACCACAGCGATCTGGATGATCTCAAACCTCGCAGATAATTGGATGACCTCAAGTCGCACATCAGATACCAGCTCAGACCTCATAGGAAATCTTGATATCATACCACGCAGATCAGATCATCCGATCAATCATCATATTATTGACAATCAAAGCCCATGTAATTGATCGCAGACTGATGGGTTCAACTCGACCTACTACTCTTGAGTAGTAATTATGATATTTCAAGCTCAACAAGAGCAATTCTATGACGGGATCAACTCTTACAAGGTATTTGGAGAAACCAAATACTTGCACTCTAAATATATGCTCACCTAATCGGCAAGCAAGTGCAGAAATTTGGGCAGAGATAGGACCAAAAGAATCTTATGGTCGCTTCTTGGCGGCCTTTGCAGGAGAGGAGGCGGTCGGCACGTTAGAAGAGGTCGACCCGAGAACTTGGGCGACTTTCTCTTTCTTGGCCTTCCACCCACCGACCCGACCTAACGAAACAATTAGACCTGTACCTTTTAGGCAAAGGGTGCAGGGGCTTGTGTTATGGGTCGGCCTCCGAGCTGGGCTCCTGACTGGATCACCGAGCTGAGCCCAACCATATCCGAATCCATTGATCTAGCAAGGCCCTCCAAATAATACTTTCTGAAGAAGGAAGCTAGCACATAATCCGGAACTACCACTCTTATATAAAGGTGTTACTGACGGCCCCGAGGCGAGTTCCAGCGTGTCCACCAAACCAAGCGGCTGGCTCTGCCCGACCTCTTCGAGCTTCGGCGAGCTACATCCGGCCAAACCGATCCTCCAGACGATCGCCTGATGGTAACACCGAAGCGTATGGGCGAGCCGACTCATGACCCTCGGTCTTCCAGAAGAGATACACTGGAGACGATGCTTGGGGCCGTTGTCACACCAGATCGAGGAACACGCGGCAAGACGTGACGGATTCGGGCAGCGCGAGATATCGTGAGGAGGAGCCGATCCTTGAAGCGTGAGGAGGATCATCGGGCGCAGATTCCGGATCGGTGGTTACCCTCCTTCTGCGTGGCTCCACTATATAAAGGGGGTTTGACCCCCCAGGTTTGCATATTCTCTACACTCTCTCTAAACCCTAAACTCATCTCTATGATACGAGCTCTATGCTCACCCTAAAAAAGCCCTATCTAACTTAGGCATCGGAGTGCCTTTGTGTACTCCCACCCACGGCCTGCGAAGGAGGAACAACATCACGCCCGGAGGAGGAGTATTCACCACGGAGCTCATCGCCCAACTACCCAGCAGAGGAGCAAAGGTACGACCTTGCACCATTTCGTGCATTAACAGAAAATAAGTATTATATTTAAATAACACGATATTTTCATTTTAATACAATTTTTTTAACAGATTTTAATACGAATTGTTAAAATAATATCTTTTGGCGTTACATATTGGAACAATATCTGTAACACCCCAGCTACCCGGTGCAGTCTTTGGCCCACCGAAATGCTGAGCATACTACTCACAGGACTTTATTCCCCCTTAAGGAATGAGAGGTTCGAACCCACACCCAAAGGGATAAAGGTAATGGAAAGCACCTCCCCATCACCACTTGACCTATAGTTGAGATGGTGTTAGTGGGATGCTTCCCGTGGCCTTTAAAGCCACTGGGCGCGGGTTCGAGTCCCATATAAGGCAAAAACCCCGCATGTGGCTGCGGGAGTGTCCTGTGAGTAGGGATAAAGGTAATGAAAAACACCTTCCCATCACCACTTGACCAATTAGCTGGGGTGTTACACGATCCACTGCAGTTACTACAGCTGTAGTGGCGCGATCTCGGCCATATCTGGGCCATCCGATTTCAATCGAACGGCTGACGTCACTGAATACAGAGAGTCACTGCCGTTGCTCCCAGCAGTGGATCGCGATCCTTACATATTCTACATTCTACCATAAAGATATATGTTTACATGTGTGTGTGTGTCTGGGTGCCACGAAGCAATCTTCAAAAGGGGGAGGGAAAAAAAAAGAAGTCATGTCCTTTTCCGAGATGAAACATGTCCTCGCAAAGTAGATCGGATACGTAGGACCAGGAATCTCCCCAAAACTGTACAAGACCCATTTCTTTTGCCTTCTTTTTGAATATAATAATGGCATTAATAAAGTTTAAACTTGTGATTTCGTATAAGCTTCTCAAATCCCTCGTCACCATTTGAATCCAAGTGGCTTTACACGACCCATTCTCACTGTTACAAAATTGACCCTAACCATCTTCTGTAGTACGTTCTTAATCAATAACTTTGTCTTGTATCCCTTTTGCTATCTCACACCTTTTCTATTTTATCACATTATTCATTACATTGGATTTGCCTAGCTACTTTCTCTTTCTTGTTTTCTTCTTCTTTTCATCTCTTTTTTCCTCGCACCTCAATCACTTTAGAAAAGCATTTTCTCTTAATTAAAGCTTTCTTTTCTATTTCTATGTAGAGTAAAAAACAACATCAGAAATAGTAATTACTTCCTTGGTTGGTTTTTATAAAACCTTTTAAACAAAAAATCGCATATCAAGAAAAGTAATTAACATAATTAAATTGTCTATAATGTATATGTTTTTTTCAAATTTATCCTCCAATCATACTTTTAATTAATTAATACATATTTTGAATTTTTAAATACTATGTAATTAATTATAGGTACTTTTGAAAAAAAAATAATTAATGTATTTAGTAATTTGAAAAGAGGCTTATAATTAGTTAACAAATTTTTTTCTTCAAAAAGCTTATAAAATGTAATGGAGGGAGTACTATATTAAGCAATAAGCGTATAGACAGTTGGAGGAGAGGAGTGCAATTCTCACAGAACCAGTCAAAATCTCAAAATATACTAAAGCAGCAAGATGGCCGAGTTACATGGTCCACTAACTGCTCTATTTACATCTCATCTCATCTCATCTCATATATATACATATACATGAATATACAAGCTAGATAACTTGCACTGTGGAATATTCAAGTGAATAAATTGTGGCTTTATATATCGCTATCGGCATAGGACCACAGATGAAGTTGATCAAATGGATATCCTTATCACCAGCACAGGAAAATATATATCATGAGATGAAATCAAAGGTAATCATACATCTGAGTCTTCAACTTCTGTTCTCACGATAAAACTTGGAAAAGCTAAGGAAATATCCCTGTAACATGGAGAGGAAACAAATGCACAAAAAGAAACTCGGTCATCAAAAGTACCAGCTGGTGCTCCTCCACCTATATATGTTTTATGAAATTTCAGTTGATGAAAAAAATACAAGGTTTATGGAGAGGTTAGACTGACTTTAGATATGGAAGAGTCATGTTCTTTATCAAGGATGGATTGTGAGAGACAAACGCTTTCCACTCTTCTTGATCGATCCTTCCATCACCTTTTGTATCAGCGTCATTAAAAGACTGAGGAAGAATTAAGGTATGCAGATTAAGAAAACACTATTTTCAAGAAGCTCTTAACGTAGTAATAGTAATTAAGGTACAATTTTATGAACCTTATCCACAATGGATTCTATCATATCATCTGAAAGCACAAGATCCGATTCGTGCAGAAGTGCCAATACCATCTCCTTTAACTGCAGTTAAACCATGTATATCTATAATTTATGACTTACGGATAACATTAATATTAATATTGGCTTAAAAAATTATTAAAAAAAAAAAACCATACCTCATCTCGTTCAATGTACCCTGTTTGCCTCAGATCATACAACCTAAAAGCAACTGCAAAATCATTATTCCCAATTTAATAAAGGATCGATAAGGTGTCTGGTAGGTGACTGTACAATACAACATCAGCGCAAACAACCCACATAGATAACCAGAGCATATAATTATTGCAGATAGACTACTTAATATAGGAAATTCCAAAACTCAGGGAACATAAAAATGACAGTAATATGAAATCTTTATGTTAATTTGAGAATCAATCTTACATGCAATCTTGTCTTCTAAAGCTGCATTTGGGTGAAAAACACCAAGTGATCGAACAAACTCCCCGAATTCAATGACCCCATTGCGCTTGACATCAAATAAGTCAAAAATCTACAATGGAGAAACAAATTTGAAAATGTATTAGAATTTTTTTTTTTTTTGGTCCAGTACATCTGGTAAAAGAGACGTGGGAAGTGGAGCGGTACGGGTTCGAACCCTACTCCCAACATTCACATAGCTCTTATGTATGTTTTACTATCAAACTATCCTCTCGGGACAAAAAAAAAAATGCATTAGAATAAGATAAAGATAATAATACATGTGCTAGACATGTCAAACTGTCAATCAGATAAAAAGGTTTTATTTTATTGAAATCAAAACATCATCAATACTTTCGGTACGAAAAGTTACAAGTCTATAAAGTAAAAAAGTCACTAATAATAATTTTAAACTGTAGAGCATATGGGAAAATTTTACACACCCTATCGGCGAACAGATTTCTCTTGTTTTTATTCCTGAAGAGTGCCAGCTGGAATTCTTCCTGGATGTAAAGATGCACCAGAAAGTAAATCATGCAGAGATTAGACACCAGAATTAAGGACATTTTATCTAAACTAAATAACTTAAAAAAAACCTAATTAACTCACCTTGTGAATAAGACCATCTTTAATAATTGAATTGCTCAACTTCATATAGAGTTCATGTAACGCCTCTACTTCACTCACAGTAACTGTCAAGAAAGAAAGAAAGAAAGAAAGAAAACTTCATTTAATCAGCTTTGAAACTTCATTTAAACAGAGCAAAATGCAAGTGCTGCTGTATAGGGATTGCAAGTTAACTTAAACAGTGTTCATGGGAGAAGAATCATATTTGAATATTTCAATACTCCAATCGCGAGTTCTATAAATATTACTGAACAACAAGGCTATATAGTTTTGACTAGAGAGTTTATTCTGTACGTACAGCATATATTAACTTGAAGATTAGGAAATCAAAATCCACAAATCAAAACTGGGGATGGAATGGCATAAGATTACAGGTGTAGGTGGAACAGAATTAGGCAAAGGACCACCTCGATTCTTTAACCGAAGACAAATTAAGCAAAAACTTTAACATCAAAGCTGCAAGAATTTACCACTTGATGATGGATACTCACAAGGTGTCTCAGAAGCAAGAACGGTGGGATCCTCATAACCAGGTGTTTTCGCTTTCTTTGAAGTTGAACAATAGCAGCCCATTAATTAAATAGAACCACAATATTATTCACTCCCAAATTTCTTGACAAACAATCTATTCATTCCATCCCATTCACTGGAAGAAATTAGTGGAAGTTTCAATCAAAACTATATGCTTCATTGACTACACGTACATGAGTCTCCAGATGACATCTCCATTCTCTAAATTCTTGAACAATGTATATTATAAACAGTCAGTCACAGATAAAAGACATAAAGCATACTAGAACTTTTATATAAGCAATGATCCATGTGCATGCTTACAAGAATAGTGCACGAAACAGGTTTGACAACTACAATTAACGAAACGACCAGGGTAGGTAGAAAATGACAGGAATGCCAGAATGCCAAACTCCACCGTTTCGGTCTTCAACCCCATGTTATGTTATCTATCACATCGATTTTTATATATGAAATGTGTCAAAGCAACACGCAGCATTAAAATACACGTTTGCTAAAGGTCAGCAAAGTTTGTTATTATGCCGTGAAATACTGAGTTAGAAATTAGAATCGTATTGATATATATCCGTAGGGACCAAACGACGGCTCACAATTAAATTAATATCTTACTTTCCAAGTGTATGTTGAAAGAAAGCAAAGGAAGAAAAAAAACTCGAGCTAGGCAAAACAACTTTGATGACTCAATCCATGCCCCTACATTCAATGGACGGTCACCTCTTTGCTGAAGAGTCAAGACGCAGTAATTAATAATACTAGAATCCAAACAACACGAAACGAAAAAACTAGTGTCCGTTGCACACCGCTAAATGTATATTTTTTTTAGGAAAATGCTAAATCTCACGAGAAAGATTTCGTGACTACCACCCGAATCACGTGGAAATAATATCTTTCAGTGTCCCGGTCAAAAAAAAAAATATCGTTCAGTGTTATTTTTCTCTTTTTTCTTTGAATAAATACCAAAATTAGTAACTACAAAAATTATGTAGATTAATTTAATCTCTCAGTATAACTCTTCACTGGCTCAGTATAACTCTTGTAGGCTAAATTTATCTGATAGCTCAAATTGTCTGCAAATTCGTTTTCTAATTGAAAAGGACAAGAAAAATAATACAAGTATATAAAAGTCAAGTATTAATTACTCGTGACAAATCAGGACCACGTAAGATTGTTGCTGGATTAACGGGTACATAAATATTTAAGAACTATGAAACCCACTCCAAACCAAAATAATAAGCATGGATCGTACTCCATGGTTCATTGACACAAGTAAGTACAGGTTCATAGTTTGGCCACGTTATATATCTTTTTTGGTGATAAAGTTGGCCACGTTATATTTGGTAACCCGAGGTACCATCATGCCGAATAAACAATTTAGTGACTAATTTTTTACCCAAAAAAATTGAGTGACTAATTTATTTTGGTCTCTAGAATTAAGGAAATTCTAAAATACTAGTAATTTTTAAAATTGAAAATTCTTTGTGGGACAATAGTAGGATTAAATTGAACCACTCAAAAATATTATTGTAATGGAGAACTTTCAACCTCAATAACTATCTTAAAATAATAATAATAATTTTAGTGACTAAATTGACAACATCTTACAATTCCAAAAGTTTTGGTGATTCACTCCACAAACAAGCAACTTCGACAATGTTTTTTTTCGTAATAGAAAGAGTTCACAAATAATTCATGACAGTTGTGTTATTTGTATACCTGAAATTCACAACACCCGTGACTACTGATTAATGCAGTTTAAAATTGTGATTAATGCAGTTCAGCAGTGGTTAATGAGTATATAATTCATTAATCATCAAGTGGACCGAATTAATTCATAAATTTACACATCATTATAATCATATTTGTAATGGTTTGAATGTGGTTAATGAGTACAACTTATATCAGGATAACCCATTAATCATGATTTTAAAATACGTTAACCACGTGTTGCAGGTGTCAAAAATTTTTGGTGTACAAATAATATTTCTTAATTCAAAAACTTTCCTAAAGGAACGGAATTAAGAGCCTAGGGTCTGTTTAGTTGGGTGGTTTTTGAGGGGATGAGAGGGGTTATTTTAAATTATATTTATTTGGTTCAATTTTTTTAGGGGAGTGGAGCAAAATTTTTCCTAAGCCAATTTTGGCTCCCCTCCAAAAGTGGGGGTTTTGGAGAGGAGGAGAGGAGAGATTAAATAATTTAAAATAAAATTACTTAAATATTCTTATATATAATATAACATAAAAGGCTATAAGGATATACAAGTAAATTAATCTCTCCTCTCCATTAAAATCCCTCATCTCCTCTCTTGAACCAAACAAGCAAAGGTTTCTCTCCCCTCCCCTTCCCTCCTTTAAACCAAACACAAAATCAAATTAAATATCTCCTCTTCCTTCCCCTCCCCTCCATGGAAGTCAAGATTTTAATAATAGAAAATTCATATTTTATTTCCCAAATAAGTAGGTGCAATTCTTAACAATAAAGCGTAAGACTAGTGGTTCATTAGAGCCGTTAGAGTAATAGAAAAGTCACGCTCATTACTCATACCTCCTTATCTTTTTCTGCACATTTTTTAGCGAGCGACACAATACTGGATGCTGGAGGGAGCCAACAACTATATAACTATTACGCTATTCACGAGTAGAAAAAGAACAGTTGAAATTCTCAATTCAATATTCGTGTGTGTGTATTAAAAAAATCCCTAACACTATGTTAAAGGAAAATTATATACTCCAAATTTTGAGAAATATTACTAGTTTATAGCTAATTTTCTGGCTTCAAATGAACAATTGAGAAGAAAAAAAAATTAGCAATTGATTTTATCTATGTTTTCCTAAGACGACCCAAAAAGTGTAATTAATTGTTAGGTCCGAGACCTGTTTGAATCAGTTAGCGAAAAATTAAAATGCAGGTTTTCATCTAAATCGAAATCAATTTGTTCTCGATAAAATGAAGGTAACACTGGAACAGGACACCACACCGTGGATGATCTGTATTTAGCGAGATTGAAAATTTCACCATGGATAAAGGACAAGATCAGATAGAAATACTGAGATTTGAAATGAATGAAGTATAAGGTATATAAAGATCATATATTTTTTGCTGGGTATAAAAGGTATAACGGTCAAACAGCACTCTCTCTCTCTCTCTCTGGTTCTTCCAAATTAAAGAAGATATAAACATGAGAGAACACCGATCGAGAAGACATAGTTCACAAGAGAACATAGTAAGAGGGGAAGAGAGAGAGACTGACCTGTTATGTTCGAGGTAAGTGCCAAAACAGTTGAGCTTCTTGAATTGTATTATGAAAGAGAATAAAACAATACTAGGAGAGTGGTAGTAATCTTAATTAAGGTCTTGGCTTTCTCAGCAGAGAAATGGGAGATGGAGATAGCGTAAAGTAGTGCCGGGGAAATAGCTTCCAACTTTTGTTTTGCAATTCGCAGTTTGTGTTGCCAGTTTATAACCATAGGAGAATCACAATCGGAGGCGGAAAATTTTGAACTTTTCTTCCAACCATATTAATAATAGTATTCCAGCTGGTACCTGGCCCCACCCCATAGTGTCGTTGTTATATTTTTGAGTAAAGTATCATTTTATTCCCCCCAATAATTTTTGTGCGACCCATTTTAGTCCCTGACAAAAATATTAAGTCCAAAAATAGTTCCTGATATTTTCAAAAGAGGGCCACTTAGTCCCTCCGTCTATCTCCTTCCAAATCCGTCAGTTAAAGCACTGACGTGTCACGTTAAATACTGATGTGTCAACGTTAACTCTGCCAAATCACTACCAGCTGGCCCTTTTTTGTCCAAACCCGGATTTGGACGTTTTAGTCCCTGTCAGAAATGAAAATGGGACATATTAGTTCCTGTCACGTTAAATCTTGAGTTGGCTATTTTTCTTCTTCTTCTTCTTCTTCCTCCCTAAACCCTAATCTGATTTTCCCCCTCTTTGCTTGGGTGATGTCTGCACTGATATTGGCTTATTAAATCTTGTTGCCCACAAATATTGGTTTATTAAAACACACGGGTGTCTATGAAGGTTATTCTTTTTGACATTTTATATTACATTTATCACTGTGAATCCAAGACTGAAAATTATAAAATTTATTTCAAAAAGACTGTATTCTAATCTTCTCACACAGTTCAGTAGTTCTTATCAGTACCATTGCAAGGTTTTTTTTTCCTTTTAAAAAAAATGGATTCAAATGTCTCTGTTTTTCTTTTGTTGTTTTAATAGCACTATTCTATGTCTCCTTTCTCTCTTGAATCTTAATAATATTTTTCCAAGGCGGTGCCTGTAGAATGTGAAGTTTTCCAAGGTGATGCCACCATTACCATTGAGCACTTTACAGGGGAAATCAAACCTCTAGAGGCCAAAGTTGGAGATAGAATTCCCGGCGGTGCAAGGAACTTAGATGGGAGAATAATTGTGAAGGTTTAATAAACAAGATTTTGTGGGCATCAAGATTTAATAAACCAATATCAGTGCAGGCATCACCCAAGCAAAGAGGGGAAAATACAGATTAGAGTTTAGGGAAGAAGAAGAAGAAGAAGAAGAAGAAAGGCCAGTTCAAGATTTAACGTGACAGGGACTAATATGTCCCATTTCCATTTTTGACAGGGACTAAAACGTCCTAATTCGGGTTTGGACAAAAAAGGGCTAGCCGATGCTGATTTGACAGGGTTAACGTTGACACGTCATCATTTAACGTGACACGTCAGTGCGTTAACTGACGAATTTGGAAGGAAATAGACGAAAGGACTAACGTGACTCTGTTTTGAAAATATCAGGGACTATTTTTTGACTTAATTTTTGTCGTGGAATAAAATGAGTCGAGCAAAAATTGTCAGGGACTAAAATGGGACTTTACTCTATATTTTTCGAGCAGTGATATTTTGACACCCACAATGTTGACACCGTACACACATACACACATCAATTTTTTGATTTGATTGGAGAAAGAGAAAAACTTAATAAAAAAGGCAGAAACGTAGTGATATACGGTGTGGGACAACTCTCAAGTTGTCAAAATATCTTTTCTGATATTTTTCTTTAAAAAAAAAGATGGCACTTTAGAGTATCTCTACGTTTTTTTTTTACCCTTTGAACCGACTATGAGATTAATCATTAGATTGAGATTTATTCATATTTAAATCTTCTCACTCATTTTGTGGGGATCGAACCTTGATTCTCCCACCCATAAACTCGACTTATGTTGCCAACTGAATAACACCTATTGGGTGATGTCATTGTTATATACAAACTAGGTAGCCCAAAATATATAATTATTATTGAGTAAACCCCCAAATTAATGAATTCGGCATGCCATGTTGCTTTAGTAACTAGAATCAACGAAAAGGAAAAAACACATCTCTCGAAATACATTTTGTCCTCCATGTCATTTGATGTCATTTCAAATGTTAACCGAAGTCCGTTAACTTTAAGAGACTCTCCTATCTGGCACATTAATTGTCTTGGTGGCGTCCACATGGACACAGCTTGGCATCCCAGTTGCAAAAGCATACAAATTAATTTTTATAACCGAAATAAATATGTGAATTTACATAAACATGTAGCCCCTCCAAATTCATTGTTTTTTTTTTTATCGTGCCCTAATCATGAAACCTCTTCCCACCTAGGCCCTGCTGGGAATGAGACCCTTGAATGACGACCACTGGCAATATTATCTTTTGTTATTGCGTCAGTTATGCAAAACATCTATCCTTCATAACTTCAATTTTTTTTTCTATTGAGTGAGAAGTGTTGTCCGTATTTTTGGTATCGCAACTTTCTTTTATTTTTCCTCATTATGTTCACATTATTATGTGTTTTTGTCTTTGGTTAGCATGTAACAATTTTTCTTAAAGATTAGAAGCTATGTTTGTCGAGGGTTTATACATTTTTAGGATGACGTTTACAGTCAATCTTGTTTTGCACCATGGAGGTAGGTTGATACGAAATGGGAGTGACTCAGTGGAGTATGCGGGTGGGGAAATATGTGTTTGGGAGGACACTGAGGAAGACTGGATCAACCATTTCTATCTCATAGGCACATGCAAACAATGCATAATGTATCACAAGTATGGAAAAAGATTACTATCTTGTGCCCGAGAGAGGAATGAATACGGGTCTAATAGGAGTACAATATGACACAGATATACTAGACATATGCATCATAGCTCGTCGTAATGATGGAGGGATACACTTGTATTATGAGTATTTTGTTATTGAGGAACCATAGACTATTAGTATTGAAGAAGACAACATAACAAAACCTCCTATGAAGAAGAAGAAGACATAACCTATTATTGATAATTTGGTGAATAAAGATGAATCTGATGATGAATATGATAATTATGATGGTTTGTTTGATGATTTTGATAATTTGGTGGATGAAGATAATGATGATGGTCAACAATAAGAGAATGTAATAGGGAGAAGAAGGCACACGATGCACCAACAAGATAAAGATCGAAGGAAAATAAATCATCCAGTAGGTATGATGGACTAGTTACTAACGAGGAAGAATCTAATAACAGATGTGACAATTATCGTTCATAATAGCTTGAGAGCTCAATCAGTATTGACGAAAATGAATTGCATGGGAAAATGAAAGGGCACAATTTAGTTATGTGAATATGGAGATTGGAATGATATTTGGAAAATTGGATACTTTCAACAATACGGTGAGGGATTACATCATATACCATGACAAAGAAATTACGTGGGTAAAGAATGATAAGGTGCGAAAGAGAGCAAGGAGCAAGCAAAAGGATTGTGCATGGAGTGAATCAAACAAGAGCTTCTAAAATTAAGTTTTCATTAACCAAAAGTTGTTCTCTTGAGAAACCCCTTATAGATCATAGAAGCCATATCCCTTAAGATCCCCAACACTAGCTTAATGAAAACCAGTCGCTTGAAACTTGGATGCAATTCATTGTTGTCATGAGTAATAGGTGCTCACATAAAAGATGGATGTTGTTCACCTGCACTTTTTACCACATGACCCCTTTGCACTCTTCAATTAAGGCCTCTATTGATAAATAGAAAACTAATACACTAATTCATTATCAATATTTTTATTGAATTGTAATGCAGGTCTTTATCCACAACTAAAGCCTTTAGATTGGTTCACCAGGTTAAAAATAGATTTAGTAGCCATGTGCCTCAATAAGGAACCATTAATGAACTAGTTGTTCCTAAAAAATATATAAACTTTAACAACCAACATAAATTACAATCACTAATTATTCCCTACACCCTCTGATCGCCTATCCACAATATCAATTAAACTAATATCATGCCAAACAACATAAGAACATGATATCTTAGCATATTCACTTCAAGCACCACACCATCAACCTTTTTGGATACATCTTCCTTTCATATTTCATCATTGGTAGAGTAGTGATCTCTAATATATCGAGTCGCTTCACCAACCTAATCAAAATAGTCACAATTTCCATCATCATCATGCAAGCCAGGGACCATCAATCATAAATAACAAAATAATAAAAAAAAACACAGATAGAAATTGTAATTTTCTATGGCTCTTCAATTCGGTTACTTGGCCTGTAAGTTAGTTATGCAGTATTTGTAATCTTGTGATACTCTTGTAAATATAGGTTCTCTTAGTTAGTTATTTACTGTTTCATTAACTGTATTTCGGTTAGTTTCAGTTGTAACTGTTTTATTAAGAGCTCCTTGGCTCTAGGAGTATATAAGTCAAGGTTAGGGGCCATGAGTGCAGGGTGAAAACATTCTATAACTGTGAGATTGGGTAGATTGTATCAGGTGAGTGCAAGTTAGTGAGAATTCTTTGGGAAATACTTGTATGTGAGCTGAGTGTTCATTGATCAATCAATAATAATCTGAGTCAGTGTGGACGTAGGAGAAATATTGCTCCGAACCACGATAATTCGAGTGTTGTTTCCAATTCTGCAGTGCAATCTGTGCAATCTGCAATCTGCATAATCAATTCTGCAGTGCAGCATTGCAGAAAGATTGGCGTTCAATCTTTACAATTGGTATCAAGAGCTCAGTTCTTGGAGCATTCTTGGGCAAGTTATCCGCGATGGGGTCAGCAAAGTTTGAGGTAGAGAAGTTCAATGGTGAAAATGATTTCAGCTTGTGGAGGATCAAGATGAAGGCTCTCCTTGTACATCAAGGGCTGGAAGATGCATTGTTGGGCATTGCCAAAATGCCTGCAACTCTATCGGACAAGGAGAAGAAAGACATGGTTAGCAAGGCTCATAGCACAATCATCCTTTCTTTGGGTGATGAGGTTCTTAGAGAGGTTGCAGGAGTTGAAACCGCAGCAGGTGTTTGGCTAAAGCTTGAAAGTTTGTATATGACTAAGTCATTAACAAACAAGCTATACCTGAAGAAGAAGCTTCATCAATTGAAGATGGAGGAGGGCTCTTCAATCAGGGAACATGTCTCTCAATTCACCAAGGTTGTTCTTGATTTGAAGAGTGTTGATGTCAACGTTGAAGAGGAGGATCAGGCTGTGATTCTGCTGTGTTCTTTACCCGGTTCTTTTGAAAACTTAGTTGACACCATGATGTTTGGAAGAGAAACCCTCACCTTGGAAGAGGTTAAAGCAACTCTTAATTCTCGGGAGATGAAAAAGAAGATCACTGAGAATAAAGGTGATGGGGGTGATTCTGGATTGTTATATGCTCGGGGCAGACCAGAAAAAGGAGAAGGCAAAGGCAAAAACAAAGGCAGATCTAAGTCTAAATCCAAGACCTGTTATTTCTGTCACAAGGAAGGTCACTGGAGAAAGAACTGTCCTGAAAGGAAGAAGAAGAACAATGGCAAGAATAAAAATTCTGATGATGTTGTTGTGGTGGCAGATGGGTATGACAGTGCAGAGGTGCTCTCGGTTACAGCAGATAAATGCAGCAGTGAGTGGATTCTAGACTCAGGCTGCACTTACCATATGACACCAAATGAAGACTGGTTTGAGACTTACAAGAAATTCGATGGAGGAAAGGTGCTAATGGGAAATAACATATCCTGCAAGGTTGTTGGCATTGGCACCATAAAGATCAAGTTGGCTGATGGTTCCATCAAAACTTTCACTGAAGTTAGACATGTACCCGATCTCAAAAGAAATCTGATTTCTTTGGGTATGCTTGATAAATCAGGCTGCACTTTTAAGGGTGAAGGAGGAGCTCTAAAAATCAGCAAAGGATCTCTTCAGATCATGAAAGCCACCAAGAAAGATGGTTTGTACAGATTACAAGGTACTTCCATTATGAATTCTGCAAATGTAATTTCTGAATCTAATGTGTCTATTTCTACTAAGTTGTGGCATCATAGATTAGCTCATGTAAGTCAAAAAGGCTTAGAGGAATTACATAAGCAAGGATTATTAGGAAAAGGTGACTTAGATAAACTTGATTTCTATGATCACTGTGTTTTTGGAAAACAGAAAAGAGTGAAATTTCCTCAAGGTATGCATACTACAAAAGGCTTAATTGATTATGTGCATTCGGATATTTGAGGGCCAACCAAGACTCCATCTCTAGGTGGAGCTAGGTACTTTATAACTTTCATAGATGATAAATCTAGGAAGGTTTGGGTGTACCTATTAAAGCATAAAAATCAAGCATTCAAGAGCTTTAAACAATGGAAGGCCCTATAGTTGAAAACCAAACAGGCAGGAAGGTTAAAGTGTTGAGAACAGATAATGGGCTTGAATACTTGAGTGATGAATTTAATACTTTGTGCAAAGATGAGGGGATAGTCAGGCACAAACAGTAAGGCATACTCCCCAACAAAATGGTTTAGCTGAAAGAATGAATAGAACCATTTTGGAGAGGGTGAGATGCATGTTATCAAATGCAAAATTATCCAAGAAATTCTGGGGTAAAACAGTGCATACTGCTTGTTACTTGATAAATAGAAGTCCATCTTCAGCTATTGAGTTTAAGATCCCTGAAGAGCTGTGGAATAGGAGGGCACCTTGCCTAGAAAATCTGAGAATCTTTGGTTGTACAACTTATGTTCATGTCAATGAAGGAAAGTTGGAGTCGAGGTCTAAGAAAGGAATTTTCTTAGGGTATCCTGATGGTGTTAAGGGATACAAGGTGTGGATAGATGAATCTGTTGGTGGCAAAGCAATTATCAGCAGAGATGTGATATTCAAGGAAGATGCATTGCTGTCTAATTCTGAGAAACAGAATCTGTCAAATATTGAGAAACAGAATGACAAGACTAGTCATGGTGTTCAGCTGCAGGTGGAGAATTCTGGTTCAAAACATGTGGAACAAATGCCACATTCTGAAACAGAAGAAACTGATTCACAATCCGATGATGAAGGTCCCTCATGGCAGCTAGCAAGGGACAGACAGAGAAGGGAGATAAATGCTCCACAAAGATATGGTTATGCAGACTTGATAGCATATGCTTTGAGTATAGAAACTGAACCACAAGACACTGAACCAGCTACGTATAGAGAAGCAATAACTGGAACTGAGAAAGGCAAGTGGAAGGAAGCCATGATTGAAGAAATGAGTTCATTGTCTAAAAATCAGACCTGGGAAATTGTAGAAAAGCCTAAGAAGCAAGCAATTGTGGGATGCAAATGGATTTTTAAAAGAAAATCTGAAGGTGAAGGAGTTAGATATAAGGCTAGACTTGTTGCAAAGGGTTTCACTCAAAGGGAAGGTATTGACTTCAAGGAAATATTCTCTCCAGTAGTAAAACATACTAGCATTCGGGTAATCCTTACTTTGGTGGCAACTCACAACTTGGAGCTTGAACAAATGGATGTAAAAACAGTCTTTTTACATGGTCAACTAGAGGAAAGAATCTACATGAGGCAACCTGAAGGTTTTGAGGAAAAGGGGAAGGAACACATGGTATGCATGCTGAAAAAATCCTTGTATGGATTGAAACAATCCCCTAGGCAGTGGTACAAAAGATTTGACTCTTTTGTAGTCTCAAATGGTTATACTAGAAGCTCTTATGATAGTTGTGTATACTTCAAAAGAGAGAAATATGGTTTTCCTATATATCTTTTACTATATGTAGATGATATGCTAATTGCAAGTGTTGATTGTGATGCAATTAGAAGCTTGAAGAAATTGCTCAATTCTGAATTTGAAATGAAAGACTTAGAAATTTGCCAAGAAGATATTGGGCATGGAAATTGAAAGAAAGAGACCAGATCGGGTTTTATTTCTGCATCAGAAGAGTTACATTGAGAAGGTTCTCAAGAGGTTCAACATGGATAATTCTAAAGCTGTCTCAACTCCACTTGCTGGACATTTTAGATTATCAGTTGAGCAATCTCCCAAGGCTGAGGAGGAGCAGAAATTCATGAATTGTATACCATATTCCAATGCAACTGGAAGTCTGATGTATGCAATGGTTTGTACTCGACCGGATCTAGCTTATGCTGCAAGCATGGTGAGCAGGTTTATGGGGAATCCTGGAAGGGAGCACTGGTGTGCTGTGAAATGGATCCTTAGATACCTGAAAGGATCAAGTTCTGTTGGTTCAATTTTTGGCAAATTTGCTGCAGAAAACAACAGCCTTACAGGCTTTGTTGATGTAGATTTTGCTGGAGATGTTGATAAGAGAAGGCCCTTGACTGGTTACTTGTTTACTTTCCATGGTAGTGTGATCAGTTGGAAGGCTAATCTTCAGTCTATAGTGGCCCTATCTACCACTGAATCTGAATATGTAGCCTTAACAGAAGCAATCAAAGAAGGAATCTGGCTTAAAGGTTTCATTGGTGAGCTTGAAGATATTGCAAATGTTACCATTTGGTGTGATAGTCAATGTGCAATTTGTCTCTCAAAGAATCAAGTTTTTCATGAGAGGACAAAGCATATTGATATCAAGATGCATTACATTCGAGACATTATCACTAAAGGGATTGTTGATGTGAAGAAAATTCCTAGTGAGCATAATCCTTCTGATATGCTAACTAAGGTGGTCACTAGTTCCAAGTTCTACCATTGTTTACAATTGGTGGATATTGGAACCTGTGACATGTGAGTCTCTGCTTGAGACTGTTCGCATTGCTAACTTGTGTGAAGACTTGAAGATCCAAGGTGGAGATTGTAATTTTCTACGGCTCTTCAATTTGGTTACTTGGCCTGTAAGTTAGTTATACAGTATTTGTAATCTTGTGATACTCTTGTAAATATAGGTTCTCTTAGTTATTTATTGTTTCATTAACTGTATTTCGGTTAGTTTCAGTTGTAACTGTTTTATTAAGAGCTCCTTGGCTCTAGGAGTATATAAGTCAAGGTTAGGGGCCATGAGTGTAGGGTGAAAACATTCTGTAACTGTGAGATTGAGTTGATTGTATCGGGTGAGTGCAAGTTAGTGAGAATTCTCTGGGAAATACTTGTATGTGAGCTGAGCGTTCATTAATCAATCAATAATAATCTGAGTTAGTGTGGACGTAGGAGAAATATTGCTCCGAACCACGATAATTCGAGTGTTGTTTCCAATTCTGCAGTGCAATCTGTGCAATCTGCATAATCAATTCTGCAGTACAGCATTGCAGAAAGATTGGCGTTCAATCTTTACAGAAATATAATAGAAGTATCCATGCATAATAAAAAAATCTTTAAAATTCCACCATGTTTGACATACCTTGGGCAATGGACATGCACGTAATAGCCTCATTGGGTTCCTTGTGGTTTTTATTTGCATATGATTGTTCTTATCCCACAATGACAGAATTAGACATTTGAGCCATCTAATGTTGATATTGCAGAAGTTCCGTGACTTCTAAATGCAATTTTCTTACCAATCCTAGGTTGCAAATGTCACGAGTATTGTGTTTTCCCTCTCTCAATGATCACCTATTTCAAATTAGCAATAGGGGAGAAAATGGGGATTTGGGTTCGAGTGGACACTTTAAAGAAGATGATTGTTACTTTTTATTTTCAAAATAGCTTTCAAGATTATGATATGCTGACTATGATGCCAACTTGTGCCCATGTGGGATCCAGGAATGCACTTAAAGTGCCAGCTAAGACAACCTGTTTAAGTTAAGAATGACAAATGTCTGAGTATATTCATGAATGATGGTCCATAATAGCCTTAGCGCCATGAGCGGTCTTGTCATGTTTATTAGGCGTGTGAATGCTAAGGAGAATGCATTATTACTTAAGATAAAAAAAACTTCACGCTTAGACTTTGTTTGTATTGAATTAGATAATGATCCCATCATGCATTGCTATCCACAATTTCTAAATCTAGTTGGTGTATAAAAATTACAAAAATCTTGGTTGGAAAAAGGATTTTAATTAAAGTTAATATATATCGGGACCCGAATAAGCCCCAACCCACGTAGGGCCAAGCTAGGGCACAACTTTGAGAGCCCAGATTAATCCCGGATTTTTTTATACCCAATATAGCTATGTCGGGTTTGGTCCAGCCCAAAGCAGACCGAGTTGTTCATTTTGACACCTCTACTTAATATCACGAGGAAACCCTAGAGCTCTCCGTGCGCACAACCCAAGAGGAAAAAAAAATTATATTATCCCTTTGTAATACCACTTGCCACTTGTGTAGATATAATTTTTCAGTTTCCTAAAAGATATGTTTTCCCATCTCTCATATAATGCCATAACTTGAAATTGATTAATTAATAAAATAATTATTTAATATAATAAAATTTAAATTTTAGTGAAAGAATAGTGATTGTTGATATTTTATACAAACAAATTAATGAACTTATTTTTTTAAACAAAATGAACTTATTTTTAAAATAGTGTAAATTCCACGTAATATCAAATATACATAAATAAAGATTTTTGGTAAAGTATACAGAAAACCCAATAATAAAGTTTTTTTTGAACAAAAGTGAACTGAAAACATATTTTTTAAAAGAACGCCAACAAATAACAATGTGATTTTTTAGTATTAAATAAATATTTACGTTAGATTCGTCAAATGATTTAAATATAAATTTTATTATTAAAGCTACTTAATATAAAATTTTACTTAATCATAAAGGTAATATAAAAATAATATTAAGGAACCTGTCATTAATATTACAATAATTAATTAAATATACAATAATATTTGGGCCTTGGGCTCTCTTTTGTAACCAAAAAAAAATATGCAATAATATTTTTATGAATTAAGTTTAGCTTGTCTGTTTGTTTGATTTTGAAAAATAAATGTGAAAGAAAAGAAAGTGAAAGAAAAATAGTAGGAAATAAAATGCTTATTTAGTTATTTCAATAGTATGATAGAAAATGAAAAGAAAATCAAAAGTTTTTATTCAAGTATGATTTAAGTGCCCTTTTTAGTCATCTTCTATTTAATTGAGTATGGTACCCACTATCCATCCCATTCTCAAAACCAGAAGATTCCATGCTCTTGTTTTTGTCCTCGTTCCGTAAATCTGTCTTCACGCCTTGCTAATGTCTCTGTCAAGTTGGGTTGCCTGTGCCACACATTTCTCGCCTTTGTTAATGGTACTGTGCAACTTGTACAATGTATAGGAATTTAAAGGAGACAAGACTCAACGGCATTAATGTTAAACTGAGAAAGTCATTCTCTCCACCAATTTCTTCATACTCAAGCTAAGAAAAAAAAATCGTGGAATTCACCTCACTTTGAAAGAAAGAGCAAGAAAGCTGAAATATCTGAATTACAAATGCAATATCTAGTAATCAAGCAAATAAAAACCACGACAAAGTAAGATCTAAGAATAAGAATACATGTAGGTTAAATGGAGAAATTAAAAGAAAAATAAAAGCTTTGTGTATGATTTGCAAGGATTGAAGTGAAATTCACTTATGTTTAATGTCATACTTGTATATAACTAGTAACCTTACCCGTGCATTGCACGGGTTTCATTTGAAGTTCTTGAAATTTAACGAGTGATGAATTGTATATCTTTTATATAACTTAAATAGTGCTGTTTGCGTGGAAAAATCGGTAGAGGATTAACGTCTAACGCCCAAACAAATTGATTCATGTTTAGCGATTACACCAAGAAGCGGAACTACGATTCTCGATTATGGGTTCCCAACTACTCGTAAAGCGTTGAGTGTGGTGAATCTACGCTATGCTAAGGCTAAGGCTAAGATACATGGAATCGGCTAAGATAAATGCTATAAAAAGCTGATAAATTGCAAAAGAAATAGTTGTTTGATTGATTCGGTGTGTCCTTTACATTTCTCAGCGAAGGTATATATATACAAAAGAAAAAAAAATGTAACCGCCCCCTATCGGCCATTATGCGTTCATACGCTCATGGTCGACAACAATGATCGTGGGTATCCTCAATTTGCTTCCTCATGCGTATCGTGGGTTAACCGCTCTCCCATCGGCTGAGCAAACGATTTATCACGTGTTAAATGCGTTGAAGGCCTTCAAGAGATAACTTTAGTCATTTTGGCGCCAAAGTCCATGACTTTCACATATTTAACTCTTGGTCGAGCTTCAAAGCTCCATGTTAATCAACAATAGCTCAGCCGATGAGGCCATAATAATCGGATATTTCCTTTATCCACACCGGCTAAACTCTTTAATAATCGGCTGGCCTAACGATGCTCCCTGAACTTCCAACATTTTCCTTTCTAGCCTCGGTTCAATGAGACCAGTTTTCGGCTACAAATCTGATCGGCTTATCTCACGCATCGGCTATTCCCTTCATCGGCTATGGCTGATATTTTCTGGTGATAACAATTGCCCCCTACATCATTTCAGCTGTAAATGCTGGATTGATGTATCGGATAAGATTCGAGTCTCTGAAAACGTCAATCGTTAGTCACTTTATATGCATTTAATGTCACCCATTATGACCTGAACGGCTACTTTTCCCACACCCGGCGATCGCGGCTATCCGATAATATCTCAACAACTTTTATCGTTGACCGTGCGCATGACTCCTCTTTAAATAGCTGGCTCCATTCGTTCTTCTTATTACTCAGGCAGTTTGAACTCTTCTGAACCCTTAAACCCTAGCTTCCTTTCTGCACATTCTCTTCTTGCGACAATGTCTTCAGCGTCCGATTCTCAAAATCGTGAACATAGCTACGGCGGCCATGACTCCCTGGACGAGTCTTCTCACTCAACCGACTCTCACTCCCCAACTCAGGAGACGGCCGGGTCAGCCGAAGGCATCATACCTCCTCTCTATCCGATTCAAGGTTCTCTCACCTTGCGACCGTCCACCAACCTGCAGGGTGGCGCAATGTACCTTAGAGAATACCTCTCCCCGGACACATATGGTTTACCAATCGTTTGCGATTGGTTTACCATTAAACGGTGCCCAGCCGACATAAGGCCCTGGCCCCGTACCACTGCCGATTACCTGAGTTGGCACTCTAGGATGGCTGAGGCAAAGGGCGAGGAGTGGAAAAGAATGGGTCTTTACGATGCCATCATGCTGTCGGCTAAAGACCTTCAACTCAACATCGGTCTGATATTCGGCTTTCTCGGCTATTGGTCCGTTACCACCAATACCTTTGTGTTCCCTTGGGGAATGGCCACCCCTACTCTTCTTGACGTGGCGGCCATTACAGGTTTACCTCTGGCTGGTCAAGAAGCCCCGAATCTGTATGACATTTCAACCTCCAATATCAAGATTGTCCATGATCGGAACAACTCCAGCTATTCTGCCTTCATTCTAGCCAATCAAAAGGGAAGAGGCACCGTGGTTTCTGATGCTGAGCATTGTGCCTTCCTCTTGTATTGGTTTAGTAAGTACTTCGTTTGTACCGGCTCTGTTGCAGTCGTCCAAGAACTTCAAGTGTACGTGGCCCAAGCTGTATCGGGTAGGCAGGTTGCTTGGAGACCACTCTTCCTCTGCTACCTTTATAGGGCTTTGTTCAATATGCTGGATCGATTGCACCAAGGTATCGACTTGAAGAACACTTCAGGTCCTTTATGGTTCCTGCAACTATGGATTACCCTTTATTTCCCAGAGTTCGTTGAACCTTCTTTCAGCATTCACTCTCTTCCCGCCGGGGCGCAGACGTTAGCCGAGCATTTGCGGCTGACTCCACTTAAGCAAGTAACTCCCTTTGACGTGGTAGAGAAAGTACATGTCTTGACGAGAATTTCTCAAGATTGGCAGCCGATCTTTGAAAGACGAATCGGCCCGGATTGGATATTCACCACGGCTGACCAAAGCATTTCTCGGGAAGCGCATGGAACTATGGTTCTCAATTGGAGCCGTGTTTTGACCGCTAGAGACATCCTTGGTGGGCTAAAGCCCAATTCCAGAAATAACAAGACCACAGCCGAATTTTATCACCCTAACTGCGTGGCTCGCCAGTTTGGGTTATTACAGCACGTCCCTTGGCCATACCTCAGCAAAGTACCAGCAATAGGGAGAACTAGCTTATCGGCTGAAGAAGTGAAGACCTTGGCAGCCTTCAACTTGGAAAAAGCGAGCGACTTCCAATGGGCCTCGTTTAACCCGTCGGTAGGAAACTTACGCCTTTGCTAATTGGTGGCCTTGACTAAGGATAAGATGTTCCAAGGTTCTTTGTCTAATTATTTCATAAGGCTCGCCACGCCTCTCGGCTGATCCAGATGACGAAAGTGATGAGGATGATGATGAAGGTGAGGCGGTGACTGTTCCCCCTCTGAAGATGGTAAGGTCGGAGCCGACGCACAAGACTAGGGTTTCTGCTGCCATGAAGGGTGAGTATCCTTGTCTCATTTTGCTTCTCCTTCCTTCTATTGTGCAAACGCATCGGTAAACTAACTGCATTCTTGACAGCCAATCCATCTCCTAGAGTTGTCATTATAGACGACTCTCCTCCTCCGAACAAGAAGAAAAGAACAAGATCTGGGGGAATTCGTCTTGATGAACCCTCTTCTGTAACCCCTATCTCCAGGAAAACCACGACGGTATCCGTTGGCAAGGGTAAATAGATAAAGGTAAGTACCTCTGTTTTTTACTGTTTCTTCAAAGCTTTGTCATAATTTTGACCCTCGACTCGTTTTGACTTTAGAAACAACGTACTTCGGCTCCATGGTCGCCTCCCCACAAGGTTACCCCCTCCCAATCTCCAAGGGCACGAGGGGTTTCTTCGGCTGGTCCTCAATCCGAGGCAGCCCACCGGCAAGCTCCTGCTTCTCCAATAGCCGAGGCTCACAGCCCAATACAGGTATCTCCTTTTATCTCTTTCATTGTGATTGCTCATCTATGTTGGTTTGGCCCTAACTTCTTTGTGCTTTGCACTGCAGTCGGCTAGGGATGAATCCCCTATTGCCCATAGGACTCCTCCTCGTCAGTCGACTTCATCTATCCAGGTCTCAGAGGAAGAACTGCAGCAGTATTTTGCTTCGGCTGACCCGTTGCAAAAGGTCTCCTCACCCTCCTCTAGTCACCTGGAAAAGGTGGACGAGGCCTTGATGGGAGAGATCCCCACAGATAAGGGTAAGGTGGCCGATTTGAGGGCTTCCCTTTTCAAACTATCCGACTCTCCGGGATCTCCAAGCTCAAAGGTCCTCCTTCTTGTCCTCTTATCAGGCAGTCGATAGAGAGCGGCAGGCAGACCTAGCTAGGAAAGGTGAACTCAAAGACCGGTTATCTCAGCTGAATTCGGAGTTAACTCGGATCCAAAACGAAATCAAAGAGCTAACACCCCAACTTGAGCAACTTGACGCGAGACTGGAAACCCACACGGAGAGGCGTTTCAGTTTATATGTTCAGGCTTCCTCTCTGGACCCTGACATTTTACGACTCACCACCCAAAAATATGGCTTGGAACAGGATATGCAGAGGGGCAGAGAAGGCATAGACTCGGCGAACCATCAGTGGGATGAACTGCGGCTCCTGCTGAATCAGGCGAAGGAACAATGTTCAACACCGTCGGTAAAGCGGATGCAGTTCGGTTGGTGAGAATCGGCTAGTCTTTGCTTTGGAAAGCTCCCTGCCGATGTGGTGGCCTTGAGGCAGGCTACCGTGGGCCTACTGCCATTCTTCCTTCTGGGCCGGAAGACATGGCTGTGGATGCAGCTGAGATTGCTAGGGTAGTAGCTGCAGAAGTGCAGACTGCGCCAGTTGAAGCCTCCAACCAACAAAAGGTAGCCGATCCTATTGAAAAGGCTGATCCTCAAGAGGCAGCCGAGCCCACCGGTACCCCTGACCAGGTTGAAGCAGCCGATCCTGCTATGGTTGCCGATCCCCCAGTTGCAGCCACTCTTGACCCAACAGACTAGTTCTTTCCGGTTGTCTTTAAGTATTTTTTGTTGGCTAGGTGGCCGGCCTGTGGTCACCAGAACAATTTCCTTTTTTGTCTATAAATAGCTCTTTTATTGTTCTAGTATGCTTTGCCAAACCGTGGGGTAGTATTTCTTCAGATATTTGCCATTTATGCTTCTGTTCATTTCTTCGCCTTGCATGTTAACTAGCCGATACGCGTTTCCTGCGAACACTTGACTAAACGTGAATGGACCTTCCCAATTTGGTGACCACTTACCGAATTTGGGGTCCTTGACTCCTATTGGTAAAATAGTTTTCCAAACTAGGTCACCCTCAACAAACTTCTTCAACTTAACATGTTTGTTGTAGGCACTAGCCATTTTGCGTTTGCTTGCCTCAATTCTTTCTAAGGCCATTAACCGATCTTCATCCAACTGATCCAGCTCCATAAGCATGGCTTGCTGATACTCTTCTAGGCTTAAGGAATTCTGTCTCGCCACTCTTAGAGAAGTGACATTGATTTCCAAAGGCAAAACCGCATCTTGGCCGTAAGTCAGCCGATATGGAGTTGTGCCAGTGGCCGTTGACTTGGAATTCCTTATGGCCCATAAGGCCTCATCCAGAGTTAAATGCCATTTTCTGGACTTGTTTTCCAAATTCTTTTTGATCAGGTCCACAATAATCTTGTTGGTTGCCACGGCTTGTCCATTGGCCTGTGCATAATATGGGGATGAATGTATCAATTTAATCCCAAACTGCTGAGCAAAGGCAACCACCTTATCTCCAGTGAACATAGTTCCCTGATCCATGGTAATGGTCTCTGGAATCCCAAACCTATATATGATCTGGTGTTGAATGAATCGGATAACGTCATCTTGTTGTACCTTGACCATCGGCTGAGCCTCCACCCACTTAGTAAAGTAATCGGTTGCCACAATAATGAAATTGTGTCCTTTGGAAGATGGTGGATGGATTTTGCCGATCAAATCCATGGCCCAGCCTCTAAATGGCCAAGGTTTCACCACTGGATGCATCAATTCAGCTGGTACCCTTTGAATGGGGCCATGCAGCTGGCATTCTTCGCATCCTTTGGCGTACTGAAAGCAATCGGCTGTGATGGTAGGCCAATAATAGCCATGGCGATAAATCAACCATTTCATAACAGGCCCAGCCCTATGCGAGCCGCATATGCCTTCGTGAACTTCACCCATAACCCTTAGGGCTTCATTTTTATCTATGCACTTTAGCAATACCCCATTCATGCTTCTCTTATACAATTCATCATCAAGAAGCACATACCTTAGAGCTCGTCTCTTAACTTTGGGGTCAGTGCACTTAGAAGGATCCTGTAAGTACTCGATCAACTCGTTCCTCCATGAATCGATTTGGTCTGCGACCATTACCTCGGCTGGTAATTCGTCGTACTCCAAAGTCAGCAAAGAGTTCCTATATCTGGAGGCCTCTTGGGCCAGATCGCTAGCCTCCATATCAGCTCCTCTGGGGATGTATGACACCTTTGCATCAATAAATTGGTGAATCAATCTGTCAGCCGTTGCATAACGTGCCAACAGATTTGGGTTGTTGCACCCATATTCTTTGGTTAGCTGTCTGACCACCAACTGGGAGTCGCCCTTTACATGAATGTACTCAGCGCCCATCATGGCTAACAACTTTAACCCTATGATCATGGCATCATACTCGGCTTGGTTATTAGTTAAATCTGGGTTTAGCCGATACGCAAACCTCCACATTTTCCCATCTGGGTTGGTAATTGTCACTCCGGCCCCGACTCCTTTCTGGGTTTTGGACCCATCAAAAGTTAGGACCCAAGGTAATAGGTTTATGCAAGTAATTGGAGATACCCAAGGGTCCTCCACTTCCACGCAGGGATGTTCTGCCAAGAAATCGGCTAGGGCCTGACCCTTGACAGCCCTTAATGGGACGTATTTCAACGCGAAGGCAGTGAGCTTAATGGCCCACTTCATCAAGCGACCTTGTAAGACAGGCCTATTAAGCAAGTACCTAACAATGTCAATTTTGCATAAAACTAATATTTCATGTGGCATTAAATAATACTCAAGTTTTGTACAAGCGTAGAACAAAGACAGGCACAACTTCTCCAAGGGAGTATATCTGGTTTCAGCATCATTGAGGCTTCGGCTAAGGTAGTACACCGCTCTTTCAGTTCCATCTTCAGCATCCTGTGCTAACAGGCAGCCGATAGACTCTTCAGCAGCTGCAATGTAAAGTTTCAAAGGCTTCCCTGGCATGGGGGGCACCAAAACTAGTGGACTAGCTAAAGCCTTCTTTATTTGTCCAAAGGCCTCTTGCTGTTCAGGACCCCACACCATCTCCTCAGCGTTCTTGAGCTTCAGCAAAGGGGAAAAACCATTCATCTTACCAGCCGAATTAGCTATGAACCTTCTCAAGAAGTTGATCTTGCCCAGCAAGCTCTGTAACTCCTTTTTGTTCCTGGGTGGTCTAGCCTCCATCACTGCCTTGGCTTTGTTTTGGTCTATTTCAATGCCCTTTTGATGCACCAAGAAACCAAGGAAGTTGCCAGCCGATACACCAAACATGCACTTTGCAGGATTCATCTTCAAGTTATGGACCCTCATCCTCTGCAAAGCTTTGTTCCAAATCGGCCAGGTGGTCTTTGAAGTCTTTGGATTTTACCACCACGTCGTCTATGTATACTTCCATAGTCTTGCCGATTAGATCATGGAAGATAGCATTCATTGCTCTCTGGTAGGTGGGCCCAGCATTCTTCAAGCCGAATGGCATCACTAACCATTCATAAATTCCCGGTGCCTGGGCACTGAATGCGATCTTGTGAGTATCCTCCTCGGCTACAAGTATTTGATTATAGCAGAGTACCAGTCCATGAAGGTTAAAATACCATGTGTGGCGGTGCATCGACTAACATGTTCCGCCAGGCATCACATATTCGTCCTTTGGAGTGGCTAAATTCAAGTCTCTATAATCAATGCAAACTCGAATCTTGCCATTCTTCTTCTTGACAGGTACTATGTTAGCTAACCACTCTACGTACCTGGCTGTTCTGATGAACCCAACATTGAGCAAACGCTCGATTTCTGCTTTGATTTGTGGTATCAGCTGAGGATGGTATCTTCTAGGTGGCTGCTTATGTGGCTTGAATCCCTCCTTGATCGGTAGCCTATGTTCCACCAATTCTCGTGCTAGCCCAGGCATCTCATGATAATCCCATGCAAAGCAGTCTTTATATTTTTTCAGTAAGGCTACCACCTCTTTCTTATCCTCTTCCCCCAGTAATCCGCTGATTTGCATTAGCCGAGACTTTTCTGGAGTTCCCAAATTGAGTCCTCCAAGGGGTCTTGAGATTCAAAGGTTGGCAAAGTCCTCCGAATAGGTGATTCAAACTCCATCGGCAACTCCGTGATCTCGTCTGCCGATGTGAGGCCATCGCATTGTTGCTTGTCTATCAGCAAGGACTCAGCTACGTGAGATTCAATCCTGAAAGCTTCTAGTCGGTCCCATAAGTCCTGCACCACTTGGGTGTCTTTAAACATAACAAACCTCCGTGGCTAGCCGTGGTTCGGCTAATTGCTCGATCTTGAACCCCTGGGGTGTCAAGTTACAAGATTCCCAGGATCCTTCCTCGTATTCCTCAGTAACAGCTATGGGAGCCACAGAGGGAGAGTAGAACAAAGCTTCTAGATTTTGTACCTCAGCTGGGAATGGATTGTCATCAGCTGGGACTATTTCAACTTTAACCCCTTCCCAAAAGATGAGCTCGATGCATGGTGGAAGGTAAGCACTGGCTGGTGTGAATCCAATCTCTCCCTAGCAGGACTGCATAAGATGGTTTGCCATCAATCACGAAGAAAGCTGACTTGATGCTCTTGGGGCCAACAGTGATCTCGGCTATCAGGATTCCCAAGGCAGACGAAGCCTCTCCCATGAAGCTAGCCATTTTCATGTTAGTTGGGATCAGGTCTTCTTCAGACTTGTTCAGACTCCTCAAGGTGGCCACTGGCATCACGTTCAATACCGCCCCATTATCAACGAACACTCGGCTGAAGGCCTTGCCATTGATGTAGGCTCTCACATACAAAGGCTTCAAGTGCTTCATCATGTCTTCAGTTGGCCTACCAAATACAGTACTCAAAGCATCTTTTGCCGTGTCATCGGCTAAAGTTGCCCATTCTGCCTCTTCCACGCATACGTCTCCTTCTAAGTGTTCAATCTGGGGATAACCAACCCAGAACTCGCTTGGGATCAGGCTAACGACCTCAATGGCGGCCATCAATCCGGCTTCACTCTCATCTGAGAGATAATCCAGAATTGAATCTTCTCGGTAACCAGACTCTAAGATCGGCTCGTCATTACCATTCAAGCAGTTTGTGTATGTGTGAATATGCCCTTCCTCTTTATCAGGTTCCCCTTTTCCTTCTTCAGACTGCCCTATGTCCACCTCGGCAACCGGGATTGTCATTGGGGCCTCCTTGGCTTGATCAGTTTCAACTTTGTCAGACTCCAAACTGCAAGGTCTAAAAGCCCTGTCAATGGCTTCTGCCACTTTAGCTTCTGGGATCTCCTTCTTATCGGCTGCCTTGGCGTAGGCTATCATCTGCAGGGTTTGTTTCATTCTTTGCAAGGATCTAGCCCTCTGCAGCCTTCTCTTCTGCGTTCTAGTCAGTGTGACTGGCTTGAACTCTTTCTTCTTCGGAGGTTGATTAACCACCCACTTCCCTTCTTTGACATTTGCAGCTGGCTTGATCATCCTCCGTGGTTTGAGTTCATCATCATTCCTTACTATTATGCGAAGAGAGGACATTCCCCCTTCGACATTGAACTCCGCCACCCTTCTTTTAGACTTTGGGAGAGGGTCCTCAGTGATCCTGGGCATAATCGGTGGGCTTGGTGAGGTTGATTGATTTTGCCCAGTCTCCCGAGCATGCTGCGTTCTCTCGATCTTTGAGTGCATGTTGCAGATCTTGGTGATCAACTCGTTAGTCAAACGTCCGGATGCAGGAGGTTTACCATGGAATCAGCTCGAAGATGGTTGGCCCCCAGCGTTTTTCGGTGACACTGGTGGGTTTCCCAATCTGTCAAACACAGATCCCCTGGTGACCTCTTGGTCTCTTTTGGATTCTTCTTTGGGCATCCAAACACTCCTGATGGATTGTTCCCCTCTTATTGGCCTGGGCTGATCAGGCCTTGAGAAAGACACCATGGCCATGGTTACAGCTGGGAATGGATTGGTGTCTACTGACATCTCGACTATGCTCTTATCGGCTAGCTTGAACCTACCCTCCTTGATAGCCTTTTGTATGGCCTTCCTGAAAACTACACAGTTAGCTGTAGAATGGTTATAAGAGGTATGCCACTTACAGTACTTCTTGTTCATCAATTCTTCAGGAGGTGGAATCCGATGCCCCTCTAGCAGCCGAATTTGCTTGTCCTTGAGCGGTGTCGAAAATGCAGTCCGCCTTGGTTATGTCAAAGGAGTACCCTGCCCTATCCTCTATTGACTCAGTTTCTTTGGCCTTGGCGGCCTTCAATGCTGGGCAGGAATAGCTCTTCCCTTTAACTATCTCGGCTACCATCATATCAGCAGTGAAGTCAACCGCTTCGGAGTCAGATTCTTCTGCCTCTATGATAGAGACTAAATGTGGACCCTTTCCTCGGCTAGCCCTTCGCTTTTCCTTTTCCTAGATATATTGCTCAACTCGGATAGCCGCTACGCGGTTGATTCAAATCATGCCAGGCTTGTCCTACTAACTTCTCCTTCAACTGCGGGTGCATGTTGTTAATCACCATGGAGGTATATTCTGTTTCAGGGAATTGCACAGAACATTTCCCTGCTTTCTTTCTGAACCTTTCAATGTAATCAGCAACCGACTCATCAACTTGCTACCTGAGACTAGTTAGATCGGTTACCGTAACTTGAGGTTGAGGCCAGTAAAATTTATCATGGAAGCACCTCTCCATGTCGGCCCAATTCTGTACTGAGTTTGGAGGCAGGGAGGAGTACCAGGTGAACGCCGTCCCAGTGAGTGATAATGGGAAAAGTTGAAGCTTGTGATACTCATTCTGGCTGCTTTCACCACACTGGGCTCTGAAACGCCCTATGTGCTCCATGGTAGACTTGTCATCTTCCCCTGAGAATATGGTGAAATCTGGAGTTTTGAATCCCCTAGGGAGAGGAACCATCCGATCCACCCATTCAGTGCGGTTTCTGTAAGCGGGAGACGGTCCAACGGCTTTAATTGTATCCCGAAGTACTTCTTGATGGTACTTGCAATCATTTCTGGGTCTATCAAATGGGAGGCCCCCTGCCGATTATCTTGTGGATTCAGCTGGGGCGCACTCTGACCCACTGGTCTCGAGGTGAAGCTGTTGAAGCGGATTCGAAGGTTGAAGGTATTTGGTGGAACATTGCCTAGAGGTGGATTAGTATTCCATTGCCGCTCTGGACCATATTCCCAAAACCTCCGACTGAGTTCTGGAACAGTACCGATGCATTCGGGGTAAAGGTGGAACAGTGTTCCATGTCCGCTCTCCCCATAGTTGCGGTTGTTCGTAGTATATTTGAACTTCTTGGAGGGTATGGCGTGGGGGTCAGTTGCGGTTGGCAGAATGGTGGATTGTTGAGGTTCCAATCACCAGATAGCTTCACTGAACCATAACCAGGGGCCATCGGCTGCCAATTTGGCTGTCCATATGTGTTTGCCTGCACAGTAGGGCCATGCGTTGGAGCATACGACATTACTGGCGGCAGACCAATGTGTCCAACCGTGTTAACTGGCCTCCGGGCCATGTTGATCTGCCCATACTGCAGATTCGCTTGATCAGGTGGCATCACTTGCCCCCCAGCATGGGGTGGTACCCATGTATTTTGCTGATCACCACACATCTGGGTTGGTGGCCCTACCGGTAGTGGTATTGGTTGTGCCTGAAAAGGCCCAGTTTGAACCACATTCGGCTGAGGCTGCCAGACCTGACTGCCTTATGCATGCTAGGTTTGCCCATTCCCCCTGCCAACGCAGAACTAGCCGAGTGTTCACCTTGCTGTCCTCGGCTGGTCTCCATGTCTCTCGCCTGCTGAACCTCGTTATGCACCATGGGCCTGACAATATCTGCCAACTGCCTTGACACTTGGTACATAATGTCATGAATCCCCATATCAATCTGCTGCCTGATGAAAGAAGTGGTCATGACCACTGGAGCTTCGGTATTCTCTGGGTTATTCATTTCTGCAGAGGCTGGTGCAGAGACTGGAATGTCTTCAACCACTATGGGCATACCCAAGGTGTATGCTGACTCGTTGTTCTTGCGTGGTGGGGTTCTTTTAGGATTTGAACTCGACTCCATGTTGTTGTTAAGTTTCTTTCCGGACCTCAGGTTCATACGCCAAGCGTGATCCTGCCCTGGAGAATCAAACATGTCCTTCAATTCACCTATCGTCCCACCGGGCGTGCCAAACTTGTTTGCATGGAAAAATCAGCCGAGGGATTCGGCTAACGTCCAGCCGACAAATTGATTCCTGTTTAAGCGATTACACCGAGAACGGAACTCTGATTCTCGATTATGGGTTCCCCAACTACTCCAGAAAGCGTTGAGTGTGGTGAATCTACGCTATGCTAAGGCTAAGGCTAAGATACATGGAATCGGCTAAGATAAATGCTGTAAAAAGCTGATAAATTGCAAAAGAAATAGTTGTTTGATTGATTGGGTGTGTCCTTTACATTTCTCAGCGAAGGTATATATATACAAAAGAAAAACAAAAAATGTAACCGCCCCCTATTGGCCATTATGCGTTCCGCACGCTCATGGCTGACAACAAGCGGTCGTGGGTATCCCTCAACTGCTTCCTCATGCGTATCGTGGGTTAACCGCTCTCCCATCGGCTGAGCAAACGATTTATCACGTGTTAAATGCGTTGAAGGCCTTCAAGAGCTAGCTTTAGTCATTTTGGCGCCAAAGTCCATGACTTTCACATATTTAACTCTTGGTCGAGCTTCAAAGCTCCATGTTAATCAACAATAGCTCAGCCGATGAGGCCATAATAATCGGATATTTCCTTTTATCCACAACGGCTAAACTCTTTAATAATCGGCTGGCCTAACGATGCTCCCTGAACTTCCAACATTTTCCTTTCTAGCCTCGGTTCAATGGGACCAGTTTTCGGCTACAAATCTGATCGGCTTATCTCACGCATCGGCTATTCCCTTCATCGGCTATGGCTGATATTTTCCGGTGATAACAAGTGCATACATCTATTCGTCCCATTTGTATCTATTAGTTAAGAATAGGCAACACACATGACATAATTAACGGCTTATGAAATTGTGTATGCTATATGACAATAGGCAACACACATGTTTCATGTGTAATTTTAAATATTAATGAATTGGTGAAGAATTAAGTTATAAATTATTTAATATGATCTCAAATCATATATTACAATTCAATTTAGAGAACAAAGAAGCTATAAGGAACATGAATCTGATCCAGCTTTTACCAAACAAACAGATAAAATATAGTTATATAATAATCATATAAACCAGAGAGAGGGAGAAAATGCTAAGACAAAGTGACCCAAACAAACTTAAAGAAATTTTTATCCTCATTCCACAGGGAAAATTTTGCAATTTGGTTCATATATCACCATGATACCACAATTTTGTGTTGTTTTTTTATATTTTGTACATGGAAGGAACCGAAGACCAAAAAAGACACAACAAATTCACTATAAGCAAACACAAACAATATCCAATATTGGTTAAAAAAATGAAAAACAAATAGGATGAAAGAACGGGATATGAATTTATTTTTTAATGTGGTGTGGAGGATGCAATTCAATGATTGCAAAGCGCGTCCAGTTTCTTGCAGAGACCCTAGGTTCCAATGGTCATTTACAATGGACTAAGTTTAATGTCTTATACCTCCCCATGAATTTTTCGTTTGATCAGGTGTTGCAAGTAACTAATATGCTATTGTTAATTATAGTTAATTATTTTAATCTTTTTTCAGAAAGGGGTAAGCTTGCAAATCCATCTCACCATATTTAACACCAAGATCTCAAAAAAGAAAGAAGTTGAACCCGCTTATGCATTTCCAATGGCTATCTGATACCCGACTTAGAGTATATTGCTATAAGATAATTGGCCCAAACATTACTGGTTAGTTAGTTTGAACAATAAGGTCCTTACAGAACAATATGCGAGTTGATAGCTAAAACAAAGCCCACTTTATGAATAACATCTGACTTCAAAAATAGAGAAAAGTTTCGACCAAAAAAATAGAGAAAAGTTATGGAAATGAAGTGCTATACTTCAATTTATTTATGTATCATTAACAACGGTTCCTATGTGTTGAGTATGGCTCATATGATGCAGTATCAAAAAGGCTAGGGGGCGGGGGAGCTGAGCTAGCGGAGCGTAGCGAAGCTCCCTTCGCCCCCCAGCCCATGGGGCTCGGCCCAAATTTGTTTCGGCGCCTTTGGGGAGTGCTGATGCAGTTCGAGAGTATTGTTGTAATCTGTTGCGTAATATTATATATACTGCTTGTAACACTGAACCCTAATCTTCACTGAGAAATAAAACGGAACTACAGCTGCTCTGTAGTCGCTGACGTAGGCAACCATTGACCGAACAGCGTGACCAAATATCGTGTCCCTTTTGTGTTTTTAGTTTCCTTATTTCTTCTATATTGTTGTTGTTCTAACACTATGGCTTGTAAACGTGCCCCGTTAATTTTAAGCGATTTTAAGGACTTCTAGCTACTTGAGTGATGCAACTCACCAAAACAGAAAAAGTCTAGATTAGATCAAACACGACAACCATACAAATAAGTGTTCTTCTCACAATAACTTCAAGTACTTTCTTGTACAACTCTCATTCTCTATCACTATACGGGTAGCATTCTCTATCATCGATTGTTTCACCACCACCATTACATTTAATGCAAGAATACTGCATAACTTATGTCTGAATAATAGTAATGAAAACTGCTAAAAGACAGTTTCTCCCCTGAAAATATCAAAACCAAAACTATTAAATTGTCTGCCCACTGCTCTTAATTATTTCACCAAACTTTGCCAAGTACCTTGAGAACTTTATCTTTACTTGGGCAAAGCTCACATGCATATGAAAGTCCACATGCATTGACAATAACACATTAGAGATAATACCGTATAGGTAACCCCAAACATGAGGTAAAAACAAATCACATTATAAGTATTTAGTGCTAACTTTGAATAAGATATATCTATTTCTTGTGGACCTAAACACGAGGTAGTGATAAACCCAAAAACATGAGGTAGTATCATTATTAAATAATATTTGCAAAATAAGCTAGTATCACCATTTGTAGCTTGAATGGTAGCACCTAGTCTACACTTATTCATGCAATAAGAGAATGTTAATGTCTCATACTTGTGTTCCTCGCTATATTATATTTTGTAAAGCTTTGTTACTCTCCAATCCATTAACTTTAACTTTAAGGTGAATAAATGTATCCAAGTTGAGGGTCTGACATCATACCACATTGTATTCAAGCATTAAGGTGCACTGGGCCTCCTTAATATATTCTTCCATAGTCATTATAAAGTTTACAGGAGGCTCCAAAATACATATTGGATCATATCAATAGTAATTATTTGCATAACATAGACATGTGTCCTACAAAGTCTCTTTATTCCTGACATATAAATAGTAATATCTGCTTAATATTGATGAATTTATGCCCACTTTCAGATTCTAGGCCCCTGTAGGTCTAAAAGAAATCTAACTCTTCCCCTGTACAAAACAAAACCAAAAGCCATATAACAATGCAAACATATTCTCTTTCACATATTTTTAGAGCTATAAATCAGAAATTAAAAATGAAAAAGATATAATCTGCAGAATGCAACAAACAAAATTAAAACAAATGGATAGTGAACTAGAATGAAACGTTAATTATAAAGCTATAGATATTTGGTAAAAATTGGGTAAAATGAAATATTTGAAGATGACAAAACAAATATTTACCCTTAATAACATCTACATGATAATAACATCTACATGATGCATTTTAATAAATAAGGTGAAGTTACTAAGATGCATTTTGCGCATTCTGATAGTTGAGAAGATCAGTTGGGAAGATTCCGCTCTTCTGATCTCACTTTAGAAACAGCTCCCTTTTGTTTAGCAGCTCCCTGGGATAATAGAGAAAGTGAGAAACTGCACAAGCAACAATCAACTCAATAAACATGCTTTTTGTAGCTTCTTAATGCTTGTATGTTAAGAAGACAACTAAGACTTTGAAGTTCTATCATTGGTAACAGCATATTGAACAAAAATTCATTCTAAAGCAAATGATCAGTAGAGAATTTTCCCATAGTGGCTTGGAAAGCAACAATTTGATGATTTTGGTTGTAAATTTTCACACACCTGAAAGGCAACCCTGTCAGAACCATTTTCGACCATTAAAACCTCCAGATTTGTTGTAGACTTTAGATAGGTAAAATAATTCAGAATTCCTAGCAGTTCATATAAAGGCAAAACAGAAATAGTAATAGCAAGTTTGGCATTGATTGTCATAAAATTCATCAATATTATGTAGGGATGGGATAAATTCTTCAATGAAAGACCAAATGTAATTATAAAACATGAAAATATAAAATCAGTGAAAGATCAAATTGTTTAATAGCCTTTAAAAAGAATAGCAACTGCCTTTGCTTAATTGACATATGTGTTCAAACTTTTCTATCATCGTGTTCACCAAGCTCCTTAACAACAAATCAAGTAATTATTTTAAGATTGAGCAAACATAAAATGAAATGCACCAGCAATATTCATAGATAAATAGTCATTATAGTATAGAAGGGATAGGACTAAGTTGCAAAATAATTGGACCAGTTACAGTATTTCAATGAGCTTTTTCTATCTGAATCTGAAAAAATGGAAATGAGAGGACATCCAAAGTGCAAATATCACTTATATCCAGTTCACTTATATCCCCATAGATTTGATATTTTTCAAGGACCTTAATTAAATGAGAAATAAATAACGGATGGGATATGGATGAAAGAACGGGATAAATGTGAGTACATGAATGCTTCCTTACCATGTCTCGCAAGTACTGTATTCTACTGGTAGTACGTACTTATAAATTCAAAGTTACCCGTATTTGGATCAATAGGCCTTCATTTTGGATCCCTTCCTTAAGCCAGCTGCATCTCTCTTCCAGATTGTTCTTATCAGCAAACTAATGCCTAGTACATAATTGTAGATGTAGATTCAATATCAATATCTTGATGTAGATTCTATAACTTCTTCACTAAAAAAGACCAGTTACAGTACTTCAATGAGCTTTTTCTATCCAGTTAAAGTAGCAATTATTGTTGTCAGAAAGTGGAAACTCACTAAGTTTTTGAAGTCAAAATTAAAAAAATCAAAAGATAAATGAGAAAATCTATATCCAAAAAATAAACCAAAACACCATAACACAATAATTTTCAGGGAAAAAGGGATGAAAATCGCAACTTTGAACTTATTTATTGGGGAAAATGTGATAAAAATCGCAACTTTGAATTTATTTTCAGAGGTATTTTGAAAATGTAAAACTTCATAGCCCATTCAGGTAGTAGAAAAGACCATCAACACCAATGGCACTATAATTCTGAACAGAAAAGTGATAAAAATCAGACCTTCACCATGTAAAATGAGTAAAATCAAAACAAACTGCAAATCTGACAAAAAGCAAAGAAAACCTTAAAACGTTAAAAAAAAAAAAGGATTCAAACCCATGCCATATGGAGATACTGCGCATGTACTGTGGAATGCTTCCTCTTACCTGTTGCCTACAAAAAAAATGAAGAGGAAGTAGATGGACAACCATAAGATAAAGACGAAGAAGAAAGTGTATTGACATAAGAAGAAGGAAGAGGATGGAGAAAAGGGTACTTTGCTCTTGGAAATAGAAAGCAGATGCATGGAAAATGGGGAAAAGAAGGGGAGATGAGTGAAGATCAGAGAAAAAAGGGATTATTACTCTGATCTCACTTTTGGTGAAGAGGACTTCTTTCAAACAGAGATTAGGTGAGGCAGTAGGAAGAGTGGATTAGCCACGGGTGAGCATTCCGGCGCGGCGGAGGTCTTCGATTGTGGTTCTGTTCATCGTGCTCCTACAGAAAATGGAGGTTTGAGGAGAGAGAACATAGAGATGGAGGGAGGAAGAGGTTTGGGAACGGTTGGAGGAGGAAAGAGATCAGAGAGATGGAGAAGGAGTGGGCAAAGTAGATGAGAAGTGTGTGAGAGAAGCTTTTTGGGTGCACAGAGAGGGTTGCTAGGTTTAACGTCAAGGCAAATTTGAATTTTGAAATCGGATGCCAGGAGTGTGGGAGAAGCTTGTTTTTGTCCTGACGTTCTTTTCTTTGAGCGATGTTCTTCTTCTTCCCTTGAATATTAAAATAGTATTATAAATGAAAAAATATCCCGTTTTGGCATGAGTTTTGTCTGTTAGTGAAATTGGATAGTTGCGTGAGAGATTGCCACGTGTATAAAACTTCCCTAGATGTAGGTTCTAGATGTATAGTTCTATTGATTTGCAAATGCAATGTTTAACAAATCTTGATAGGACAAAGTGAGATTTTAAATAGTAATGTGTTTTAGTGATAGAAAAGAACCGTAGGTAGAAAATAATATATTTTTACATTCCAAGCGTGGTTTTTACCCAGAGTCGTAAACCGTAGGTAAAAGCAAAACAGACCTCTATCTACGGATGAAATACTTATAGTGACAGTTTTGCAGCCGAGGTTAATGATTAGAAGTATTTGATGGACGAAGTACATAATGAAGGATTATTTTGAATTAAAATGTAATTCAAGGACTAAATTACCACCGAGCTAATCTTTTAGGGACTAAATTGTCTATTCATTTTTTCGGATTTTTGTATAGAAAACTGTAAAAAGACTTATTATTTCCACTGTTTCTTGTATACAACTTTAGAATCAAGAAATAAAGTAAAAAAAAAGATATTTTTGTATGTGAAAATTTGTAGATTCGACCCCACTTATTTTTTTAGTGTAAATTAAGCAAATTTTAGTCTATAAATGGTTTTTTTTTTTTTGATAAGCCTATAAATGGTTTTTTTAACCCAAAAACATTTTTTCTATTTTGAATATTGAAACATCATTCTCTTACTATAAAACTAACATATAAAATTGGAAGAAAAGAAAAACTCAGAGAAAGGAACAAGAAAGAGAAAAATTCGAAGAATGAAATTTTCTGGAAAAAAAATTTGCAAGAATTTGGCTCTGCTCTTTAAAGTTTCTTCAACAAATTGTTTATTTCCTCAATCACTGTATGTTGCTATATAACCTTAATAATGTTATTTGTAATTATGATTAATGTTGTATTGAGTTTGATTAATTAATATATGTATAGTATGTGAGTTTGGTTAGTGTCACACTACAAGAAAAGTGACATATGCCTACACACACTTAAACTGACGGCTTGCATAATAGCTTCTACCTACGGATTATACTGTAGGTAAAACCCAAAATACCCAGCTCACTAAAAATTCTCACACAAAATAGTTGTCTCACTTTTTATTTGGTCACTTTACTCTTTCTTATATTTTATACTCTCGCGATAACTCTCCCTCTTCGATGGTGCCTTCAATCCACCTTCAATCGAAATCGACAGCACCTTCGATCTCCGATGGCACCTTCATCTTCTCGTTGTGTAGTTAAACCTTCATCTTCCCCCGTTTTGGTTTTTGTTTTCATTGTCTATTTCGTTTTCTTTTTCTTTTTCGCTTTTGATTTAGAGATCTTAGATACGGATCATTCCTTGTTTTTGTTTTTGTTTTCAATTTAGGGATCTCTGATCCCATAGATCTTGAAGTTTGAGATTTGGAAAATCGATTTGTTCAATTGTATATATTGCTCGTAAAGATTTAGATCTAGAAACTGATTTTGTTCAATGGTATAACGACTTTGAAGGATTCAAAAATGGAAAGTCTAATATATAACCTTCTGTTGTGTTTCTCTCTTATCGCATTAGCTTTGGATAGAGCAAGCATTGCTTCCAGTTTTGGATTGGGTAATGTTATGGTTTGACTCATGCCTTCTCGTTTCTGCGTTATTCTGTGTTATTCAACTTGAGTGTATCACTTTCACCGCTTTCCAAATGCACCCTGTAGATTATTGTGGAAACTTGGGTTCGTTTTTTGAACGGCACCGAGCTATTGGGGGTTCAACATTGGATTATATTCTTCTTGGATACATAATTATGGCCTTTACCTCGAAGAACACCTACGATGCATATAATCGCTTAATTCAGTTTGCCTTTTTAATCGTAATAAACATCATAATCTACATCTTAATCTTGATAGTGTAGTTTTCTGCCCCATCAGGTTGCAAGTGAAAGTGTTAAACTACATGTTGCAATAACTGTTTTATTGGTCGAATTACTTGACAAGGTGAACAACTCAATATATAGTTCGAGGTAATTTGATCGATACTTCAACACTTTGTTCTTGGTGTGTTCATATATAGTTATTATTGAAGTAACATTGACTTCTATTCTGTCATAGTTTTTTTGAGATGAACCATAATGATGCAGTTAGTGCACTTAAGATTTATCAAAAATCAGGAAGCCAGGTAATTAATACCATTGAGACCTATCATGGTAATTGACCATATTTAATCATATAATTATTTCCACCCATACCTAGTTATGCTTATTTTATTGATCTACTGCTGCAGTTTTTAATTTTGTAATGTTGCAACAGTAAAGCTCCCTTTTAAAGTAAATGATAAAATAAATAAAATTCAAATATAAACTCAGTCTTGCCATTTTATAGGATTAATTTGTGAAGCATAGGTAAATGTTTTATCAGTATATCATTTATCATGAGTTTATGACCAACCGTGCACTTAAGCTTGTTAACTAGGACTACTTTGGGTCTTCAGCTAATTGCTACAAGTCTTTTTTGTATTCTCCTACGATACAAACTTTTGGGGATCAATTTACACAGGCATCTATAATCCAGTAACAAGCATATAGCTGCAGAAATAATCTATATGTATTTCCAATTGAAGTTCAATTGTGTTCGTATTCATTTAATTAACACTACCGAGGCAAGCAAAGCATCGTTAGTGAGTCTTTATGAAACATTAAGGGTGGAAGTTGGATCCAACATAGTTGAGACAAGTCGAAATGTATATAAAATATAAAATATAATTTACATATTGCTATATAATATACACATTTTCTTGTTTTATACTTGATTTTTGAATTTTCTTCTAAGTTGGAAATATCTTTGTTAAATTTTTGAATCCTTTTTTAATGAAAACTTTCCACTCTTTCTTTGCTTGCAGTTGTTTGGCTTTTGGTAATCATCAAGGCTTGGATCAAAATAGTATCACACCAGAGAAAGAATCTCGTCTCTTGGTACTGAATTTAACCTCTCTTGGTTTGTCCTTATGTATAATAATGGATCTTTACAGTGCTTGGTACTAAATATGAAGCTAGTTTTGCATTTTCTAATTTTGTATAATGCAGCATGCTTTATTTCTCGAGAATGACAGAGATTGAAGTTGCCTATTCAGTAGCAGCCACAGCCGGTGATAGCAAGGTAGTTTTATTGATTAAATTTAAATTTTAAAGCAACGGTGAATTGAAGTGTTAGATGTTTGTTTTTATCATTATTCTTTGGGCATGATAAACTGATACTTTTGCAGGGCTTAGATTGCATATTAAAAATGATTTGATGATTTGGAAAAATGGGAACTGGATTTTAAATGTAGGTATCTTAAAGCAAACTAGTTTGGCAACTAGATTTCTAGTTTTTGCAACTGAAACACATTATCTTAAGTCTATTTTCGTCTATGTCTATTGTAATTGATCATACCAGCGATTTCCACTTCTTTTCAGGTTGACATAATGTTGGTATTGCCGATTTTATTCTTTTTCTTGTTTGTGTTGTATATTACTGAGGTTTGGTTTTGTTTCCTCTCTTTTAGTTTGTATATTCATTTATCTTTTGGAAGGGCTCCTAAGATTGCATATTTGAGTTACATTTTTTTTAACTGAGTTTTATATAATTAATTACTTTTCTTTTTCTTTGACAAACAGATCCATTTACACATCTAATGAATAATAAATTATTTAATATATTTATTGTAGAATTCAATTTTATTATTAATATTGCAAATATTTTATTTTTTAGAATTCATTAAAGCAATAAAAATTAAATTAAATAATACAATAATAAGTTTTAGTGACAGACAACTATAGGAAGAAGTCACTTTTTTTAATCCTTCCTACTAAGATTTTTACCCACAGTCAGAAGCTGTAGGTGGAAGTGGAAACTTGTAGTGACAGTCGCTGAACTTTGACCGACGGGCAAAAAATGTCTGAATTCGACCCCTCAAAGTTGACACCGACTCTGTCTGACGGTCAAAGCCAAATACGCCTTTACACCTAAGGATTACTGACTTATAGCGACGGATTTTGTCTGTCGGCAGAAGTCAAATTTCTTGTAGTGTCATATTGAGTTCAGTTAATAATGTACAAGATCTTAATTAATGGAGTCTATTGAATGGTTAATTAGTTACTCAATCTTAGTGTATATTTATTAACTAAACTCATTACATCAGTAATTAACTATAATTGTGAATCTTATTAACTAAAGTGTCTATAACTAGTATTCTAACCCGTGCCAAGCACGGGTATGTGTGTCTTATGAATTTTTCTATAAAGTAATTAAAACATTATATATATTTTTTTTTGAACATTTGTAAAGTGATCTATATATAAATATTTGATTTATTACAATCATGGATCATAAGGTGTAATAATTTACATATAGATAATAATATTTTTCGTGTGAAATATTGTGTTTCTCTTGTTCATCCCCGTATCTTATGCTTTATATACTATATTATAAGAAAATTTTAATTTTTTTAAATAAAAAATATTTGATAATTTTTTATAATATAAATTATTTATAGGCACGATATATACTTATATACTTAAAAATTATAATCATACACATAGGATTTAGAAGAAGCAACATTTTGTATACACTCAAACCTATAATTTCTAAGACTCCCTTTGAAAATAGATTCAGATTATAGAACCATAATTTTTTTAACAATATATTTGTAGGCTCGTGCTACGCATGGTATATACTTAAAATTATAATTATACACCTAAGATTTAGAAGAAGCAGCATTCTGAATACATTTAAACCTTCAATATCTAAACATCTATTTGAGAATTGATTTAGATCATAGAATCATATTTTTTTAACAATATATCTGTAGGTCTGTGTTACGCACAATATACTTGAAAATTATAATCATAGACCTATGGTTTAGAAAAAACAACATTCTGAATACATTAAGACCTTCAATATCTAAGCCTCCTCCACGCACAGGTAATTAAAGTTAGAATAAAGATATTTTTTTGTGAAAAATAATTTATTATATTGAACAGAGTTAATCATTGTAGATATAAACTTGTAAAATTGGAGTTTAAACATAATTATATAGAGTAATAGTGAAGGAAGATTTTGTGTAAAATATTATGTTGAATGTAATTTGCTCATGTATTATCTTGTAAAATGTTCATCCTTGTGTCTTATGCTTCATGTATCATACTAAACAAATTAAAATTTTCTTTAAAACAATGTTAATGTGTTATTTCGATTAAAATATTCATCCATAACATATATAGTAATAATATTGTTTCATTTAAAATGTTCAATATCATTGTAATAATTTTTTATTGTATAATTAAAGTATCAATAGATTTATATGGAAATATTAATATATTTTCATGTAAAATATTTGTCTCGGTGTGTGATATGTTTTTACTCTTAGTTTATCGTATTGTATTTTATAATAATTTAAAATTAAAATCTTATTAAAATTCATATTATTTTAAGTATTAATAACAACATATTTATGGCATGATAACTCATGCTACGCACTGTGTATAATTAATGTTTTATTTCTATTAAAATATCTATCCATAGTAATTTATATAAAATTTTTATTTCATTCCATGTAAAATATCCAACCTTATGATATAATTTTACTCTATAATTTAAGTATTGATCAATTTTTTTGAAGATATTAATATGCTTTTATGTAAAACAATTAATATAATTTAATGTAATTTTTTATCTCAGCATATGATATATTTATCTCTTATGAACTATATATGAATTTTTTTTATGGAGTGATCTATATATTAATAGGTTTCGTTGCACTTGTAAAAAAAATAGGTTTCACTGCAGCTCTTGGAGTTTGCAGACCTGAATGTGGTCCCATTTTTAATTGTCTTTCATTTTTTTTTTTGGGCAATAAATGTCTTTCATTCTTAAACCATTGCAACAATTTAAGTGATATTTTTTGAGCTAAAGGACTCCCTAAAAGAACCACTTCAAGAAGTACGGGTACAATACCTAGTTGTACCATTTTATCACTGTGTGAAGAGCTAGAATCATCAAAATATAAGCACTGAAAATTGAGTCAACTTAAAATAGAGTTCACATCTAGATGCTTCTGTCTGTGGTGCTTAGCACAACTGGCAAAGTATTTGCTGCTTGGACGCTTAGGTGCGGGTTCGAACCCGCTACGCCCCCTTTCAGCGCTCTTAGGAGTGAGTTGTATGCCGTTGGGTTATCAGACCAAAAAATATATAAATGCTTCTCAATAGTTTGACACTTTTGTGTCAAAAAAAAAAATAGTTTGACAATTTAAGAAGCAAGGTTGATAGATTAAAGAGCCACATGAAGATGGTTTCGTACCAACACATAGCATTGCATATGCAAGAGATTCTTTGGTGTCTTGGTGAGCTTCTTTATACCAAACTAATGTTTTTGCTTGTCACTATTTTTTATAAACAAATGGAGTTTGTTACTACTTAATATACAAAATCCCATGAAATCATTATTTTGCAAAGTTTAACAGATAATGATTCATTCCATTTAAATTTTGAAAGTCATCCAAGTTTACTGGTTACATTTTTGAAATTATATTTTAACAAATACACAACTCTTTGTTTATTTTTTAAAGATAAGATCTCAATCAAGCATTCTGGCACCATTGAGATATTCTCTACTGCTTTTTTTCCCATGAAAGTAAGTACCAAGTTTGCAAGATTGGCAAGTGTCTTCATTGTTATTTCTTTTATCAAGGTCAATTCCAATGGGACTATTACAATCCAATTAGAAACCAAAACAAAGGCCCTACAGCGGACATGTTGCATATATTATGGCACCCAAACATGATCGTTTGGTATCGAAGTTTTATTCTTGAAAAATAACAATATACAGTACCACTTACAAACCTTAAAAAACTTGGCCATATTTATATACAATTTCCTTTAAATCTATCTCATCTCAATAGATGCAAAAGTCGTATCAATGGCAACTAATTTACAGAAACCTCTGTAAAATAACCAAAAAAAATTAGTGCCAGCATAGGAACAAATTCCCCAATAGTATTTTTAAATAAAAATAAATAAAGATAACATCATAAAGAACGGCAAAAAAAAAATTCCAAATTGGAAATGAACACATAACCGAGTTTAGACAACTCATAAAGTTATGACGATAGGAAGAACAGGTTCCTCGTCTCATATAGGCCCTTCAAGAATCGCAATGGTGGAAAGAACGAAGATTCTTCGCCACAAGCCACCACCTGACCCCACACCTTAGAACCAACGAATCGCTCCAACCGTGAATTAACCTTCGAATGTCCGAAAACACAGTGTCAATCAAAAGAGAATATCAAATGAAAAAACTAAAAGCAAAAATAACGTAAATCAGAGAAAAGGGAAGAAAGAACAACAATGATAGAATTACATGAATATGAACTTGGGATTTGGTCCAAGATATTATCTGCCAATAATATTTGAGCGCGGAGCATCTCCCCACAACACCAAAAGTTGCGCACATGAAACTCTTTTGTCTGTCATTGTGCGCTAGGACTCCCTCCTTCCTCCTTCCCATAGTTGTTTTCCACTGCATCTTCAAGATCGGCTGCACCACTCTGCTTCTATCACGCACCTGAAAGTGATTAAAAAAAGTTAGCATTAGAAATGTTATCAAGAAGAGCGAACAAAGAAGAGAGGGGGAAAGAGAGAACAAGACACAATTGAGTAGAAATAAGGAAGCGTATATGAGAAGAAAAAAATGGAGGTGGAGGTAGAATCCATTGAAATCTGTCAAATAAATTTATTATATAAAAATTTCAAAATTTAAAAGTAATTGATTCATTAATTAGTAATTAATTTGTTGCAGAAATAAATTAATTTATCTTTCTTAACTGTTGAATTAATTTTCGTTTTTGAATTTCAAATTGCACATTTGCACCTCTAGATTTTGAAACACGTTAATGACATTTATTAGATTTATAGAAAAGGAAAGAAATAACATTGAATTGGTGAATCAGTAAAAAAAAACATTGATATGGTGAACAATCTGGTCAGAATATCACTGAATAGAAACAATATTTATATTTCTATTCTATTACTAGATGGCTGCAATTATGTACCAAAAGAAAGACAAATGGATGCAACTATAAGGTCAATCACAATTATTATGTTGACAATATCAATTATGACAATTTCTTTGAATGTAGTATTAATCTAATAATGGAAACATATATCATATTTGTCTGATTATCCCATATTTATTATTATTATTATTATTTGGTACAAATCCCATATTTATTTTTATCTTTCGAAAAGCCATATTTTTGTGTAGTTAATTTAAAAATTATGGAAAAATTCTTATAAAAACATACAACGCTTATAAAATTTATTATGCAAATGCTTAACGTATATAATATATACTTGTTTATTCATTTTAAATTCATGTCCATAGAGATAAAATTATAACACAACATTGTCTAAATTTTATTTTTTGACGCGACATTGCCTAAAATTTTAATTCCTAAATAATTATATATTAGTAATAATTATATGAAATAATTATTATAATTACTAAAATAGCATTGAATATTAATCAATTGCATTAATTGGCTGATCAATTGGTTGATTTTAAATTGATTAGCATTAATTGTCTCTTATAATGGTTTGAATTTGTGTTTGACACATCAGATTTACGTGCTGACAATGATTGACACCTCATTTAAAATTATACACGTCATTGAATTTTTGTCTGATAGGATGACACCTAGAGAACTAATTAATAAGCTTTTCATGTAAGGATGTCATTTGGAAGATTAATCAATGAGATTATTACTAAATGTATATAATATAAATATAGATTTTATTAATTAAAATTGATTACCAAATGCAATTAGCACAATCAATTACAACTGCTACTACATTGATAGTATAAAAAAGAAATAATATGATTGATTTTGTTTTACTTATAAAATATTATCTGGTATTTAATCCATTTTTTGAAAACAATATTGTCTTTTGTTCATTTTTTATTATTTTTGTTATGAACATAAACAATTTTTTGTGCTTTTTTAAGTTAATAAATCAACAATGTTTTCACAATTTTCGAAAAAAGGGGTACAAATGTTTACATAATTTATTTTTTATTTTTGAATTCACATTACATTTGAAAAAACCTTTAAAATAATATTATGCTGCTAAAAAATTATTAAATTTTATGTAAACTGAGAAATATTATGCCACATAACATTTTTTTAAGAATGAATTTTACCAGTGAGAGTGTTTATTGATGTCAGTGAAAAAAAATGAGTGTATGTCGATGTCTATCAACTTAGAAATTAAAAATACCACCGTATGCATTTTTTAAATTATTATTTTTTAAATTATTAATTATTGTATAATAACGCATAACAATAAGTAAATGTTTGTTTTAACATAAAAAATAAGTAAATGTTTTTATATCAAAAAATAATTAAAAATAATACTATTGCAATATTAAGACGTTATTTTAACTATAAGCGCCACATAATAATCTAATCCTAATTATATACTGTAAAAAATAATTCTAAATTACATGTAAGCGACACGTAATAATTTTGATAGCTGACATATGAATGAGATTTTCGTAAATAGTATGACACATATGATAGCATTCATTGAGAGTTGATGATTAGGATGATACTTTAAAACGAAATAAATGTGTTTTTCATGAGACGTTGATACTTAGAGGAGCATTAATGAAATTTATTTCTAATTGTATATATTATTGATGTGCCGTTTATTCACGTGCACAGATAACATATTGTATTTATTAGTATTCATCTATTTAAACATTATTGTATTTATTTGTACTCGATCATCTACTTAAAAAAAGGCATGTGTCTCATCTTTTTCAACATCAAATCTTTGTATCGATCAGAGTTTCTTTTGTGTAAAGTTGTGGTAATGTCATGCTTTAAGAAATTCAAAAAATGTCATGCTTTAAGAGCACCACGTGATGTTTGCTTCTCCTGTCTCATTCAAATAGATCCCTAACGTATATTGCTTTATTCTGTCGATATGGTATGAAGTAGGAAATACGGGCTAGGCTTATCAGTCCGTCAAAATAGGGCGGGGGTGGAATGAGATATGTAAGCCTGTCATTCTGCATAATCTGTCCCGTCCGATAGGTTGTCGGGCCTATATATATATATATATATATATATATATATATATATATATATATATATATATATATATATATATATATATATATATATATATAATTTTTTAACCAATTTTTTTATATATTTTGGGCGGGTTTTATGGTTGGGTTAAGCTGGTCAACCCGCACTTTTCTATGTCAAAATTCATTTTTTTGTTTATTTTTTATTTTTAAGGCGGGCCAACCCGCCGTGGGGCGGTTTGGGCTCACTTTTTCAACCCACCACCAATTGGCAGACCGCCCCGTTTTTGGTGAGCTCATGGCAAGGCGGGACTGGCCGACCGGCTTTATATATATATCTATAAACAATACATATACAAGTCATTGTTTGAGTAACATTTTGACAGGTGTCAATCAACTAACCATTCCCTTCCACAACACACTTCACAAACACAAAAAAATTTGCCACAAATGTCACCACCAAACACACAACGTACAAATGCGTCACGACAAAACGCTCCTGCCATCCGACTTCAAAATTCAAATTCAAAAACACGTTTTCCTGGCCACAACCCTCTCTCTCTCACTCCTTTAGCATGTCTCTCTCACTCCCCTCTGTATTTGCTCCCTCCATCTCCCTCCATCTCACTGATCCCTCTCCTCCTCCTTCCTATAGAACACTGGCGACGGATCAGCATCTCGCGACAGGGACGCGATTCGTGGTCGTTGCTGGTGGAGCTGACTGGCGGCAGTGCTTCTGGTCGGTTCTGTTGGAGTTTGAAGGAGGAAGAGGAAGAAGCTGTTGACGGTGAACCACCATCGAAGAAACAAATTCGGTTAACGAGGTCTCTTACGAGTCCGCAACAAAACCCAGTACTGCGAACCACAATCTGAGCCATCGCCGGAGACCTCCGCCGCGCCGGAATGCTCACCCGTGAATAATCCTTCTTCTTCTTCTCACCCGGAGCACATTCGCCGAAGCCACCGCGCCGGAATGGTGAGATTTTTCACCTTAGCTGGTTCGACAGACCAACTTCGACAGTTCGACAGACCAACTTTGACGACATCGTTTCAAGGCCTCCACTCCCCAGTAACCGCCTCGACAATGGGATCCTCCACTCCGGTTTCACGGTCACCCCCGACCGCATGCGCCTTCTCTCGAATCCTGGGAGAGCATTGGAGGTTGGGTTATGCCTGAAAGGACCAACTTCGACAGTTCGAGTTGATGACTTGAGGTGTAGTCGAGTTGATAATCAGTAATTTGGGAATGTTAGCATACTTAATCATCAGTATAGTCGAGTTGATCTTCCTAACAGCTTCCTTGGAGTGTATTTTAACTTTAAAAACTATCAAGGGTTGATATAATAATTCTTGCATTGTATTTTTCTTCATTGTTCAACAATCAAAGCTTGAAGGTGCAAAGCTAGCTCATTTTGTATTTCGTAAGTTTTTATTTCTATTTGTGAAGTTCATTTGGGTTCACTAATTGAATTCTACCATCCAATTCATTTGATAGTTTTTTTATTTGTTTTTTAAAAATAATTAAGAACATATCCAAACGGACCAAATGAGAAGATCGAAGCATCGAAGCATACGAATGTGCTGAACCAAATGAGAAGATCGAAGCATCGAAGCATACGAATGTATTGTTTTCAAAATTCAAATTCAAAAACAAGCTGTTGGTCCTCGTCGCCGAAATCAAGATTGATCTCGACAGGTTGAGCTTGATCTCAAGCTGTCGAGATCAAGCTCAAGCTGTTGGTCCTCAAGCTGTCTAAATCAAGCTTGATCTCGACAGGTTGAGCTTGATCTCGACAGCTTGAGCTTGATCTCAAGCTGTCGAGATCAACAGCTTCATGTCAAGCTCAACCTGTCGACATCAATACCATCCATTCAATTTGAGGAGAGTCAGTTCAGCACATTCTTTATCTGACATACAGGAGAAGACGAGGGGAACACAGAGATCAAAATCATTATGATCATGACTGATGTAGCTAGAAAAATGAGGTAGGGAAAAGGGTCGAACAATTGACTTTGCTTGGGAATTACACCATAAAGCATAAACTGTATAAGGGGAGAAACATACGGCTGCAAGCTGCTAAGTCTAATAGAAAATCAGTTTTATAGTAGCCTTAGGGTGTCTCTGACCTTGACATGAGGTATAATAGGATAATTGTCTAATGGATAAACAATAAAATAGTGTTCTTCACTGGTCAAAAACCAGCAGAATATATCAAATACTCACAAAGGGCCATATGTTCTTTGGCTTTAAATCCTGCAACACAATTTGTTACATGAAAAGGGCAATTATCTCAAAGATACCTAAGGAGAGATGTAACCGCCACAATCGAACTGCAACTAATACCAGGCTATCACACAAATCAACAAAGGTGTCAATCAACTAACCATTCCCTTCCACAACACACTTCACAAACACCAAAAAATTTGCCACAAATGTCACGGTTCCAGGTCAACAATAGCTGGAACCACCTCACCTCTTTTATTTAATTTTTATTTTTTTAATGAAATGAATAGCCTCTCTTACCGTGTTCACAAAGCAAAAAAGTCAGACAAATAAACAGTGTGCACGGAACACTGTCGAGCACGTTTGCACAGAACACTGTGTGCACAGAACGTGACACTGCCATCTTTTTTCTCCACAAAACCAGATCACTCCCGTAACTATAGTCAACCACCGTTTGCCGGATTCGTCTTACATACTGTCACGGTAACCAGATCAGTCACCATCTTTCGTCCATCCCTTTCCCCATTCATAACCTAAATCAAACTCTACAAAAAAGCACAGACCCGTGACAACCTGTCTCAGCTGAATCTACCCAACATCTATAACCCAATCTTCTCCCCATTTTTTCCACAATGGTGAAATCAACGTCTAAGCTGCTGAAAAGCCAAAATTTATGTCTCTATTTCAAGCCTTTGCTGCTTTCTCAGGAACAACTTGCGCAGCATGAAATGCTTGATCCAAAGGTAAATCATATTTTTGGTGGTCACCTGTTACGTTTTCAATTTAATTTTTCTTTCTTTTTTTTAAGCTTCTCAGTTAGTATTTCTTCACTAAGATCTATATATTGGGGCTCAGGTTGCCAATATTTCCTCACCGAAACCAACCTAAACCAGTTCAAACCATACTGAGATAGTGAGATGGCTACCATATTCGATCCTATTTCGGCGATTTCACCTGCCAAGTCGAGTTGGACCATCAAGGCTAAGGTCATTCGGTTGTGGCAAGTTTCTGATTTCACTAGGCAGAGAATACCGTTCTCTATGGAGTTAGTGCTGATGGATGAGGAGGTTGTGTTTATATATTACATTTTTCTTCGGCTTTTTTAACATTTAAATTTAAATTTTATACATTACTGCTCTTTCAACATATCATTTTTTAACCACTTCGTTTTCGTTGCAGGGAGCTAGGATTCATGCTTCCATAAGGAAGACTCTCATATATAGGTTTCAGAACGATCTACGTGAGGGCTGTGTTTATTCCCTTCAAGGGTTGTGTGTTGCTTCTAATGGTGGTAGTTTCAGAACGATCTCACCGCCGCGCCGGAATGGTGAGATTTTTCACCTTAGCTGGTTCGACAGACCAACTTTGACAGTTCGACAGACCAACTTTGACGACATCGTTTCAAGGCCTCCACTCCCCAATAACCGCCTCGACAATGGGATCCTCCGCTCCGGTTTCACGGTCACCCCTGACCGCATGCGCCTTCTCTCGAATCCTGGGAGAGCATTGGAGGTTGGGTTATGCCTGAAAGGACCAACTTCGACAGTTCGAGTTGATGACTTGAGGTGTAGTCGAGTTGATAATCAGTAATTTGGGAATGTTAGCATACTTAATCATCAGTATAGTCGAGTTGATCTTCCTAACAGCTTCCTTGGAGTGTATTTTAACTTTAAAAACTATCAAGGGTTGATATAATAATTCTTGCATTGTATTTTTCTTCATTGTTCAACAATCAAAGCTTGAAGGTGCAAAGCTAGCTCATTTTGTATTTCGTAAGTTTTTATTTCTATTTGTGAAGTTCATTTGGGTTCACTAATTGAATTCTACCATCCAATTCATTTGATAGTTTTTTTATTTGTTTTTTAAAAATAATTAAGAACATATCCAAACGGACCAAATGAGAAGATCGAAGCATCGAAGCATACGAATGTGCTGAACCAAATGAGAAGATCGAAGCATCGAAGCATACGAATGTATTGTTTTCAAAATTCAAATTCAAAAACAAGCTGTTGGTCCTCGTCGCCGAAATCAAGATTGATCTCGACAGGTTGAGCTTGATCTCAAGCTGTCGAGATCAAGCTCAAGCTGTTGGTCCTCAAGCTGTCTAAATCAAGCTTGATCTCGACAGGTTGATTTCGACTTGGAACCAAACGAGCTAGCTCATGAACCAAACGTGTCGAGCTCAGTTCATTTATTTAACGAGCTCAATAATATAAAAAAGTGATGTCGAGGTGACGTCGGGTTCGACTTTATGCTGAGCTCAAGTTCAGTTCTGCTTAGCTCAAGTTCAGTTCATTAATTTAACGAGCTCAATGAGGAATACAAGGAGACGTGCTTAGCTCAAGTTCAGTTCATTTATTTAACGAGCTCAATGAGGAGAACAAGGTGACGTGCTTAGCTCAAGTTCAGTTCATTTATTTAACGAGCTCAATGAGGAGAACAAGGTGACGTCGAATATAAAAAAAGTGATGTCGAGTTCGACTTCATGCTGAAACTTCGACTTTATGCTGAGCTCAAGTTCAGTTCGACTTGGAACCAAACGAGCTAGCTCATGAACCAAACGAGTCGAGCTCAGTTCATTTATTTAACGAAAAAAAGTGATGTCGACTTCGACTTAATTTTGAGCTCAAGTTCTTTGAGCTCAATGATGAATACAAGGTGACGTCGAATATAAAAAAAGGAAAAAAGTGATGTCGACTTCGACTTTATCTTTGAGCTCAAGTTCGCTTATAAAAAGTGATGTCGCCTTCGACTTTATACTGAGCTCAAGTTCATTTCGACTTGGAACCAAACGAGCTAGCTCATGAACCAAACGAAAAAAGTGATGTCGAGGTGACGTCGGGTTCGACTTCATCTTTGAGCTCAAGTTCGATCGCTTAGCTCAAGTTCAGTTCATTAATTTAACGAGCTCAATGAGGAATACAAGGAGACGTGCTTAGCTCAAGTTCAGTTCATTTATTTAACGAGCTCAATGAGGAGAACAAGGTGACGTCGAATATAAAAAACGTGATGTCGACAATTGGGAAGAACACTTACATCGAATATAAAAAAAGTGATGTCGCCTTTGACTTTATGCTGAGCTCAAGTTCAGTTCGACTTGGAACCAAACGAGCTAGCTCATGAACAAAACCAGTCGAGCTCAAGTTCAGTTCGGTTCATTTATTTAACGAGCTCAATGAGGAGAACAAGGTGACGTCGAATATAAAAAAAGTGATGCCGACAATTGGGAAGAACACTTACGTCGAATATAAAAAAAGTGATGTCGAGTTCGACTTCATGCTGAACTCAAGTTCAGTTCGACTTGGAACCAAACGAGCTAGCTCACGAACCAAACGAGTCGAGCTCAGTTCATTTATTTAACGAAAAAAAGTGATGTTGACTTCGACTTTATGCTGAGCTCAAGTTCAGTTATAAAAAAGTGATGTCGCCTTCGACTTTATGCTGAGCTCAAGTTCAGTTCGACTTGGAACCAAACGAGCTAGCTCATGAACCAAACGAGTCGAGCTCAGTTCATTTATTTAACGAGCTCAATGAGGAATACAAGGTGACGTCGAATATAAAAAAAATAAAAAAAGTGATGTCGACTTCGACTTTATGCTGAGCTCAAGTTCAGTTATAAAAAAAGTGATGTCGCCTTCGACTTTATGCTGAGCTCAAGTTCAGTTCATTTATTTAACGAGCTCAATGAGGAATACAAGGTGACGTCGAATATAAAAAAAGTGATGTCGACTTCGACTTTATGTCGACAATTGGGAAGAACACTTCGACTTGGAACCAAACGAGCTAGCTCATGAACCAAACGAGTCGAGTTATGCTTAAATGTCGAATATAAAAAAAGTTCAGTTGGGAAGAACACTTCGACAATTAGGAAGAACACTTCGACTTTATGCTTAGCTCAAGTTCAGTTCATTTATTTAACGAGCGCAATGAGGAATACAAGGTGACGTCGAATATAAAAAAAGTGATGTCGACAATTGTGAAGAACACTTACGTCGAATATAAAAAAAGTGATGTCGACTTTGACTTTATCTTTGAGCTCAAGTTAGATTCGACTTAGAACCAAACGAGCTAGCTCATGAACCAAACGAGTCGAGCTCAGTTCATTTATTTAACGAGCTCAATGAGGAATACAAGGAGACGTGTTTAGCTCAAGTTCAGTTCATTTATTTAACGAGCTCAATGAGGAGAACAAGGTGACGTCGAATATAATAAAAATGATGTCGAGGTGACGTCGTGTTCGACTTTATGCTGAGCTCAAGTTCAGTTCATTTATTTAACGAGAAACGAGCTAGCTCATGAACCAAACGAGTCGAACTATGCTTAGCTCAAGTTCAGTTCATTTATTTAACGAGCTTAATAGTATTAACCGGCGTTGACTTGCCTCTGTAGGAATACAAGGTGACGTCGAATATAAAAAAAAAGATGATTCGACAATTGGGAAGAAAACTTCGACTTGGAACCAAACGAATACAATGTGTTACTCACCCGTGCGTATGCACGGGTCTGTTACTGGTATATATATATATATATATATATATATATATATATATATATATATATATATATATATATATATATATATAACACCATGCCAGAGTTTTTATCGCTTCTTTTTCTTTATTTTTTTTTATTTTTATAATTCAATCCTATATTTTATTTTTGCAATATTTTAAGGCTTTGATGAGAAAGTAATCGGATTTCATTATGGTAACTAGATACGAGACTTGTGCTAAGTACGAACATGATAAACTTGAAGTTTTAAATATTTTATAATTACATTAGTTTATGTTTTTTAATCTCAACTTCTCTACATTAAAATGTACAAGAAAATACCTCTACATTAAAGTATTATATTTTGGCTACAAATTAATTGTTATTTTTATTATTTATCTTATATTATTAATTGTTAAAAGTTCAATATATTTTAATTGCAATTTTCAGTTTATATAAAATTTTGGGGTATATATATTATGCTAAGTCGCCAACAAACAAAATTAAAACTTAAAAGGCTTAATATTAATTTTAATTTTTGTAACTCCCTCCCCAGCTTTTTTTAGTGGTTCTGAGTGTGTCACCAAGGTATTGTTATACCGTTCTTCTCCCGTTCTTTTTACGGGGTCCGTATTTTTGTTTTTTTCTACGCTTCCCCAAGAGTCGAACACATGATCTCTCTTTAAGAGTTCCCAAGTGAAGAGCTCGATAGCAACTCATCCAATCGGTGAAATATGTTTTTAATAGAGGAGTAGATAATAGAAAAAACAGGTGATTTGTTAATAATAAACAATATTTTGCAATTTTTGGGTGCAAATTGTGTTTTTTTTTGTTTCTTCATCTTAATATATGGCTGTGCAATGAATTAAAAATACAGTAATAGATAGAGTAGTTTATTTGTCTAGCCAGGAAAAAAGATTTAGTTTATTAGAATGACGACATTTGAGCATATGTAAGATTATTTTTATTTTAATTTTTATAAATAAAAAGTAGTTATTGTGTGAGAGAAGTGTGAGAGAATAAATATAAGACGTAGGTCCCTTTTCCGATTTGATCTGGACATGAGCATATTATTGGACCCTTGTCTCCTGCCCCGACTCTTTTTTCCTTTCTTCCATTTTCAGCCATGCATGCAGCATATTTGCTTTCGTTTGGAGTTTGCTTTGGTGACTTGATGAGTTCAGGTGATTCGCGAGACAGCTTACTTGTTCAATTCAAAACAACCATTTGACCATTCCATGTTTTCTTAACGAATGAAAATCTCTTGTCTCACTTTCCTATCACATTCTCTGTATCCCACCAATGTCACGTAATAAATAAAATTATAACTTATTAACATATATACATATCTCTAGCCTTTGATTGGTAGGAAATAGAAATACACAATTTTTTGAGACAACAGATATTTGTTTTTTCATAACCACACCCCCCCACCTTTTATTATTTATGCACTTAAAAGCAGGCGAGATCTCAACTTGCACCAAGAAAATCTCATAACAAGACATATCATACTTTTCACACACACATATTAAGGGGGAAAAAAATACCATATGAAAGGATGAGCTCATGATTTGTTTCGTGTAAAATAAAATGCACATTTCTGCCTTTTTTTTTTTTGTTCGCTAATATCGCGGGACATTTGCGCAACGATAAATGGAAACAATAGGTGACAAAACCAAATATATAATCTACTACATGTTGAGATTATTAAATGTTTTCCAAAGTCCAAATTGACTTCAACCTATTTATATTATTGTGATATGAGGAGGAAAAACACCCGCATGCTATACATTGTATATTTTTTGGCTTTGCTTTTGGAGTTTTCTTTGGTAATTGATAAGCACTAACGATTCAGAAGTCATCTTCATTTTTTATTCAATTCGAAAACCATTTTTTCCATTCCATCTCTTTCATAAAATGTCCCCTTCGTTTTATTTTTTATGCATGGAAAGATAGGCGCAGCTGGACCAAGTTGCACATAGACCATATCTCCTAACAAGAGAAATATCATATTTGTAACATTTACTAAGTAAAAAATAGAAGTTCATTTTGGGTTTTGTGGAAAAGTTATGTTTTTTTGCGGGCATATCGTCAGTGGCGGAGCTAGTACGGGGACTGGCTGGTAATGTGGTCCCCCCCTCATTTCGGTAACTTTCTGGAGCATAATAGTACTGATATGTGTAAAATAATCTTGTGGCCGGCCCTACCCTTCTTATTTATTCAATAAATATTAACAGTTCTGTCACACCTTGTATAGCGCTTTTTCCTTCTCCTTCCCTTATATATGTTAGACTAAAAATGCAGGATTCTCTTTTTTGTGAGTTTCATTTTTCTCTCTCTTCAAAACTTAAGCCTATATATATGTGATAGTGTTGGTTCCACGTGATGAGCTTCCGAGCAAACACTGACAAACTTGTGACTAATTGAAATTAAACCCCAGGTTCAGAAGTAAACTCCTCCTTCAATGTGCTTTTAAAATGGCACCATAGTTAGAGCAAAAAAATTTGCAGTGTAGTTGTTTTAAAAAAAGTCGTACAAAATTCTACTTCTGATTTTGGTCCCCCTGGAGATAAAATCCTGGCTCCGCCCCTGCATATCGTGGGACATTTGTGTAAACCATTAATAAATGATAGTGAAAGAGAGAACATGAAGCGGTGAATCACCGGGAAGAAAAGTCTGAAAAACATTATTTTTTTTAGGAAAAGTGTCCGGATTACATTCTCTAACATTATTTTTTCAAATACATTATAGATATTTTTTTTAAAATACTTGCATTTGAAATTATTTTGTCAAATATTTTCAAAAGTGTTTTGAAGTATTATGACGTGATCAAATAATATTTCATGAAATATAAGGATTGTGAAAGTATTCCAATTGCTTTTTCATACACACAGGATGAGGGGGTGCTGTTATAAAAAAAGGGGTGCTGGAAGCAGCCCTTTATTTAACATTATTGTCAGGAAAGGTAAAGCAGTAGGCCCATTGCATCTGGAATTCTAGTTAGCCCTCATTGCGAGCTGATGTCTAATCTAATCCATCCCTAGAATAGATTGGGTTTCGCAAAACTCTCTCGCCAAACACCTTCCTTCGCTGCATCATCATCATCTTCTAAACTCTAAACCCTCTCTGAACCCTATCCGCATCTTCCTCACACTGACACCATGGCTCTCTCCAAAGCCACCTTCTTCACGCACCTGTCCAAAGCCGTGGCCCAACCTCATAGGCATATCCGAATCCGACCACCGCCCTCCGTCTGTCTCCGCTTCCTCTCCTTCTCCTCCCCAGAGGAAGCCGCCGCCGAACGACGCCGCCGCAAACGCAAACTTCGCACTGATCCTCCTCTCTCCGCCCTCAACCGCACCCAACAAGCACCCAATCACAACCCTAAACCCCAATCCCCACCTTACTACCTCAACCCCAACAACCCTAAACTCCCCGAACACGCCTCCGCCCTAACCGGCAACCGTCTCAACCTTCACAACCGTATCCTGACCCTAATCCGCGAAAACGATCTCGACGAGGCCGCACTCTACACGCGACACTCCATCTACTCCAACTGCCGCCCCACCATCTTCACCATCAACGCCGTCCTCTCCGCCCTTCTCCGCCAGTCTCGCTACTCCGACCTCCTCTCCCTCCACCGCTTCATCACCCAAGCCGGCGTCGTCCCCAACATCATCACCCACAACCTCATTTTCCAAACCTACCTCGATTGCCGTAAGCCAGACACTGCTCTTGAGCATTTCAAGCAGTTCCTCAACGATGCTCCCGTCAATCCTTCTCCCACTACTTTCCGCATTCTCGTCAAGGGCTTGGTCGACAACAACAGGCTAGAACGCGCATTGGATATCAAGGACCAAATGGATGCCAAAGGGTTTGTCCCTGACCCTCTTGTTTACCACTATTTGATGTTGGGTCATGCCAGGAATTCCGATGCGGATGGTGTTTTTGGTCTTTATGAGGACTTGAGAGAGAAGCTGGGTGGGGTTGTGGAAGATGGGGTTGTTTTGGGGTGCTTGATGAAGGGGTATTTCCTCAAGGGGATGGAGAAGGAGGCCATGGAGTGTTATCAAGAGGCTTTTGGAGAGGGAAAGAAGAAGAAGATGAGTGCTGTTGCTTATAATTCGGTGCTCGATGCTCTAGCCAAGAATGGGAAGTTTGATGAGGCATTGAAGCTGTTTGATAGGATGATGAAGGAGCATGATCCTCCTACTAGGTTGGCGGTTAATTTGGGAAGCTTTAATGTCATTGTGGATGGGTATTGTGCTGAAGGGAGGTTTAAGGAGGCAATTCAGGTTTTCAGGAGCATGGGTGAGTATCGATGCAGACCGGATACATTGTCTTTTAATAACTTGATTGAGCAGTTATGTGATAATGGGATGATTGCGGAAGCCGAGGAGGTTTATGGAGAAATGGAAGGCAAGGGGGTGAGCCCTGATGAGTTTACGTATGGCTTGTTGATGGATACTTGTTTCAAAGAGAACAGGCCTGATGATGCCGCTGGCTATTTTAGAAAAATGGTGGAATCGGGGCTGAGGCCTAACCTGGCTGTTTACAATAGATTGGTTGATGGGTTGATTAAAGTTGGGAAGATTGAGGAGGCCAAGTCTTTCTTTGACCTAATGGTGAAGAAGCTCAAGATGGATGCTGCTAGCTATCAGTTCATGATGAAGGTGCTGAGCGAGGCAGGAAGGTTGGATGAGGTTCTTGGGATTGTTGATACGTTGTTGGATGACAATGGGCTCGATTTTGATGAGGAATTCCAAGAGTTTGTTAAGGGGGAGTTGAGAAAAGAAGGGAGAGAAGAGGATTTGACCAAACTGATGGAGGAGAAGGAAAGGTTGAAAGCTGAGGCTAAGGCTAAGGAGGCTGAGGCAGCCGAAGCTGCTAAAAGAAGTGCAAGAGCTGCTGTAGCTTCTATACTTCCATCTAAGTTGTTTGGGAATAAGGAAACAGAGTCAGAGTCTAAACCAGAGGGTGAAACTCAGGCACTTGATAAAGAGAGCGCTGATGCTACTGCTTCTGAGTCAGAGATGGCACAGAAAACAACTGAAGCTGATGGTTTGGACGAAGGAGAGGCTAAAAGTGATAGAGCAAGTGAACAGATAACAGCTTGAAGGTGCCTGCCACTTCATGGTGCTTTGAGGAGGTATAATAACTTAATGGTGCTTAGATGAGGAAGTATAATGCCAGAGTTTTCTTTGTCAAAATAGTTTTGGATCGTCATCCTATGTTGCCAACTTTTCAAATCATTGCACATGTAATTACATTTGTTGGAAATGATTATGCAATTTATGATATTTCCCATTTTACACTATTGTATTATTGGGGTATTGGTCTAAACCTTCTTGAAACCCCCTTCAGATTCATGGATATGGCATAGTAGAAGGGTTTGGATTGTCTATCTCATGCATTTGATAAGTATGATTTAGCGATGAATTGCATATTTGGGGCTTTGGTCGTAAATCATTTTGGAATGATTTTTATTTTTGTGAATTGCTGCTTCTTTCTCTAATACTCTTTTTTGTTCTTTATTGAGGTATCCGTATTGTTTAATCTTCTTTTAGCTGGTAATAATAAAACAAACTGGGGAGGATGGTTTCCACACACCGAATTTGGTGCCTTTCACATCTCCATGCCTCACATTCTAGTGGCATTCATGCAAGGTGCTGATAGAAGATTTTGTATTAGGACATCAGTTAATGTTCTACACAACATTTTTTTTCGTGTATTAGCAGTTATGGGGATACCGATATGCAGTAATGGTTTTCATTTTTTTGTGTATTAGCAGTTATGCAAACAGATATGCAGTATTAATGGTTCTCATTTGGTACAATTTATGGTGCTGATGTACAAATTTGACACTGGTTTTTAATGGTTCTCATTTGGTACAATTTATGGATTTTGTGATTATGCTGTCATGTGCTAGCTGTCATAATGGCTTGCATAGTTTTTTCATAGCTATGCAAATGGTAGCTTTCATAATGATGAAATCTCTGATGCTAAAGGCACATTTATGGAACGTATGAAGTCCTGCTGTTTGTGGTTCTGCTTATCTTTGATGTTCTTTCTGCTTTCTTTGATGTTTACTGGTAAAGTCTTGCTACTTGTGATAAGTTAACAGATTAGATCCATAGACATAGTGATAAATGAAAAGCAAGATGAGCCTGAAGTGACAGAAGTAAAACTTTTACTTGACGCAGTTAACCAGTCTCAATGGGAAAGAAATGGACTAAAAAGATTGGAAGCGGCTTTTTGTAAAAGTGGCTTCAAATATTACAAGATATTCCCTACATTTGGCCCTAGGCCTCTTATTGAGCTTTATCCTCAAGTCTTGTGATTTAGTAAATTATTGTATTTTTGCTCTGCTGTATTATAGTTGTAAAAGAGCACACTCGGATTTAACCCGAGTGATATAGGTGGTCGTGCAACTAGAAGAAAGGGTAAGAACATTTGTGGGATTTTTTCAAGTTAAACTGCAAGTAGTTTTGCACTTCTTTCCATGAGTTATAGCAGACTTTGATGTAACAACTTGATATTTGTTTGTTTGAACATCAGAACATATTTAACTTCATATCTCAAGCTGATGCAATTTCACTAGAGGTGTACAAGAGATAATGGCTGTTGAATTACATGACTTCTCTTTATCTAAACTTTCTTCAAATCCTTGTATGGATAACACAAGTTATAACATTCTTAGGCTTTTTTTTTTTTTTTTTTTTGTGTTTCCTTCAACATTTGCTACCTGGTTTCCTGCATATGAAGGTTATGGGAAGCTAAGATACTTGTAGCACATCCTCTGTTTAGGTTGTCACTGGAAATTAAAGCTGAAATTTTCTGATAGAGAATAAATTAGCTGTACATCACATATGCTGAAAGCATATATATGAGCGCTATTAGAGGCTAAGATACTTGTAGCACATCCTTTGTGTGTCTTGAATCGATCAAATTTTGCAAAGGAACCTACAAATATAATTGCCAACAAACTAGTTGAATATACTTGAATGTTGGGAGCTTCTGAACTGGCTACAATGGAAGAAGTTATGTATTAGAGCCAGGGCCTTGAAATGATTCTGCCCAATAGAGTATACTAAGATTGATATGAAGTATCAAGAATTAATGCGTAAGAAGCTTTTAATAAATAGGGAGACAAGGGTCTGTTGTTATTTATCTTTATGGAATTAATGCAGAGATCCGGCTTCGTATTGCTTTCTATGGTTTGGTCCACATGCAATGTAACCATTCTCTTTCTAATTTGCTGCCAGTTTTAAAAATTTAAGCCATTGGATGAATTCTTGATGAGAATTGAATCTGATCCCTTCATCAACTTCCATGCATGGATTGATAATTTTGCTGCTGAAGTAATGTTGCCTGTGACAAGTTGATATATTAGGTGTAGAGTGCAGAGCAAGTTGAGAGATTATCACAAGAGAGTTTGAAGGAGAATGAGCGTGGCTTCTAGTTTTCGATATTCTTTGTTTGCTTGTTTGCTTGAGCTGTTGTCTTGAAGGGGCACAGTGAGTGTTGTTATGTGCACCTTGCTACCTTCAGATGAATGGGTTAATTTAGTAATTGAAATATTTCACCTTCAAAGACATTGAAGTGCGATTCAAGTTCGTGTATGTCCAAGTTATTAAGTGGGACACCTTATGAATCTGTAAATCATCGTGTTGTTGCTGTGGTCTTATTTTCTCCTTATGCGTGTAGTAAACGTTGAGGCCACTGATCCACAAGCAAATTGCTACTTTGATTTTCTTCTCAAAGTTGAATTAAAGATTGATGTTTCTATATACTACTTTAGGGCTATTTTGATGTTTAAATTATAATTTGTTTCTTTCTTTATTGTTCCTTAATAATGTTTCTTCAATTTTCCAAACAAATAAAAATAATTATACTTAAATCTATTTAATTCATTTCATTTGTATAAAACTCTCTTCCCAATTGGGTACTACTATAATGGGAATTTGATAGATTTAACATAAGATGCTGGTTGTAGGCCTGGTAGCGTTTTAACTCTTGTTCGGTGGATGCTTTGCTTCTGTTGCTTTCCGTATGGATAGATTTTGGGTTGGCCAGATAGCCTTTTTAAAGCTTGTTCTGTACAGGTTCTTAGTTTAAAATTTGTGATTGTGCGAGGGTTGCTTTCTGTTCATTGTGTGTATGCAACTTAGTCACTGTGGTTATTGGTTGGTTTTCTGCATTGTAATACGAGTCTTTACTTTGATTCTGCTGCTATTTCATTATTTTAGTATTTTTATGTTATAAATGTCATGTTGCTTCATAATGGTATTTTATGCTCAACAGGTTAATGGGGAGGCCAACGATAAAGTTTTGGAAGTTAAACAAATACAATGAGAACATGAAACCGTGGTTGAAGATTGGGATTGAAAGGCACAAGCCCATATAGGAAAAATATGTTGGTTACTTTCTTCCTTTATTGTGACAATGCAACTTTCATTGATTTTAAATTGAGTTTTAATTGGAACTTCAAACCTTGGTGGAAAATTCAGATTCAGTAGTAGTAGTCCCTGTTGGTGGGTAGGAATACATCATTGACTATTGCAACTGAAGACCTGTGGAAGTGGGACGCTTGGTATTGCTTACATGGACAAAGCCAATTGAGGTCTTAATTTGTAGTAGAAAATGCTTGTACAATTTATAAAGGTCAAGCATGTCTGGTGGCTTTTGACTTGGTGTCATCATTGATTCCGGATATTCGATTGTAGCATATAGAGATGTTCATTTGTCAAGTATCAGATGACATAAGTTCATAGTTTTTTTAGCCGTGAACTTTTTATTGTCCACTGTTGTTTATTGCAAGACCAGATGCACTTTCCCGTGTCATGTATTTATCCGAAACCTGCTACTACTGTTGCCTATTTTGTCTAAAACTATCTTGCTTATTTATTTCTGAATCAAAGATTCAAGATGCCTTTGTTGGTTGTGTGGATTATGTGATTGTTCTCTCCAGTGCTTATCTATTTCTTAACAGTGTATAAATATCCTTTTTTACAAAGAAAATTGATACTTTCATAAACTTGTATAAAATCTGATGACAGACTGGTGACCAGGGTCACATTTTTATTGCATAATACAGTTTCTTCGTCAAGACTTTGATATCTTGTTGTATCACATGGTTCTAAAATACGAAACAGGTTTGCGAATAACAGTTTAAAAATTGTAATATATGTTGTAATTTTGTGATTGATTGTGTTTAAAGATAATATGTTGGGTTTGTGTTTATGCAAGAATTACTCCTAGAATATAATATTTCTTTGGAAATTATGATAGGCTTTCTTAAATTGCAAGTGAAGCAACATTGATATTGGTGTAGACGACAGGTTGTAAGAAAGATGAAGCAACTTAGGTACACCGCCGTGGCTGGCTGTGGTTCAGTATGGTGCATCAAAAGCGCACTTCAGTTTTGCCACCACTAATCTTACAATTCAATCTATGTGAGGAGTGAAATATACACAATTATAAATGTAGCAGCGACCAATGAACATAGTTTTACAAGAATTTTTGCTTCTAGTTTCTACGGTTTGAATCTGGAAGCAGTGCAATTGAATTGTTGGCAAGTGGTAGCAAACTTCAGCGTTCAGACCAAATACAAATTCTAGTTTCAGGTATTAAATTCTCATCAAGCAAATGTAGAAGGAAGAAAATCTTTGTTTATTACACAGTACCAAAAAAAAACTGAAAAATTCAAAGCCATCTTAGTGCCTTAATCTATTACAACAAGCACAAAGTTGGTATAAATAAGCTTAGAAGAGTATCCCAAACACACAAACAATAAAAAATGCTCCTCAAATAACATGTCAGCTACAGAGATTAGGTATGCACACTCCACCATCTGGATTCTGTTGTTCCTTCCATATTCTTCCCGTGACTCTGAGTTTCAGCTCCTTCCTATCCCCACCAGAAAAAAATAGGGCCATATTTCGTTGAATGATGAGACCATCATGACTATCCCTGACCTTACGGTGGCTATCCCGAATACTTCGTGGCGTACCCTCCCAAATTAGTTTCCTTCCATTGGCCCCAACCTCCAGGCTATAGCTATAGTTCCGAGCCTCATTTTCGTCGCCCATAAAACGAAGGAATGCCATGTAAACAGGGGCCATGCCAAGCTGGAAAGCTTCGAAGTGAAGGCAGAAATATTGGCCAAAACAATGAAATACCTACCCAAAGAAAATAGAAGTTGGCAAATAAAAGAATCAGAGGCAGTGAGTATATGCTGAGATAAGATTACATGTTGCAGCCAGATGGTTTTTTTTTTTTTTGATAAGCCAGCCAGATGGTAAATTAATATGAAGTTGTCCTTATCCATCACTCTTCAACAGAAAAATAATGTAAAATTATTTAACCAGTCAAATGCGACGGAAATATGGGTCAGCCGTGTAAAATAGATATACAAGTGACATAAAATAATTGTCATGGACATTTAAAAGCATTGCACCATAGATAAGTAGTGAAGGTCAGAAATTATGTCCCCATTAACAATTTTTTGAATAGGGAATACATGACAACAGGAAACAATCTCCAAAAATAAAAGAAAAATACGATAAAAAGATGTGATGCACTTACTGTAAGCATCCAGGTTGCATTCTCTACTTCACGGGGATTTGACTTCACATATCGATGGTTAAATGTACATCCCGTGTGCATGTCCACTTTATGATCATCCCTCAAATGAGCAACGAGGAAGGGAATATCCCCCACAACAGCACACTCTGATCCAGCATAAGGACAACTATACGGTCTAAAATTACACACTGTCTCATGCTTAAGCTTGCTGTAGTATGGAAAGATTTCCGGACATCCAAGGGAGTAATACTTGCAAGGCAACTCAAGTGATTCAGCTACCTTCTCCAGTGCTAGACACCTGATATCTCCAAGCTCTTGCCTACAAGTGGGACATCGGTTGTGCACCCTTGTTTTACATGTGGAACATAGTGTGTGGCCATTGTGACACTGCAAAGAAACTAGTTGTTACATTTCTCCCCTCTCTTGGCAAATATACACCTTTTGCAGCTTCAATCATGACAAGATCAACTTTTGCACAATTCAAATGAAGAAATTAACACGAGTTACAGAATCAAAGATTGGCTAAAGTTTCTACGACACGGAGAAATTTCAGCTTATAACACACCCCATAGATCCAATGTTTAAAATTTTACTAGCTTCACTTTGTGTGTGGTTTTAGTTATGCACACACACAAATATTGACAACTGAGTAGTCGAAGGACCAAGACATCTGGACATAAGCGTCAGCAAACCTACTTGCAACCAATTCATGTTCCCAGACAAGTAGCATTCAGAAAATTGAAAGATGTTCTCGTCCGTAAGAGTAGACACCATAAGCTGCTGTCATTAAATCCAAATAAACTCCTGACACTTCTATTTTAAAAGGGGTGAAACAGATGCATTTGTTTAATTTCAAGAGCCTCTTCAGCTTAACTTAGGTTGTAGACTTGTAGCTTAAGAAACGATGTTTGATATACACTTCTGGCATACAGTGCACATATGCACACTCACAAACATAGTGCACACTCACACACAATTGTTTCTCAATGAGGTAAAAGGTTTTGGAAGTCAAAATTGAAAAGACAAAGTTGGCTTCTCTTCACTGGTCTATGGTGCATTAGGCTTGAGCACAGTAGGTAAATTTTCAATCATAAGTTTTTACCTGCGTATCTCTTTTTGGATGGGCTTTCTTTTCTAGAATCTGGGGGTTTAAGTTTCAGCTCATTGATTTTTTAAAGGGCTTATTAAACAGACAAGCAAAGGGATTGAAAATCCCTTTTTAAGCCAATGGTCTGCTCTTTCTGTCTGTCTTCTTTTCACTGGTCTTCCTTGGTTTTATAAGTAACGTTCTACCTACCCTATGGAGTTTGCGATAAAAGTTATCTGTTTTTTCTGTGGTTCATATACAGGTATAATTACATAAAAATACATTGAATAAATCACTTTCAACATTATCGATAAATTTCAACCAAGAAAAAGCCATGACATATCCAACCTGAAACATATTACAGACTCCGATCCGAACTGAAATACTTTTCACAGGATATATGTACCAAACAAAGATTTGTTCCAATTTTGGCAATTGCTCTCATGAGAAATAACTGATCATGCCACAAAGATCAGAACTTTCTTGTTAACTAACTCGTAAAAAGACCAAATACATGGCTCAATGGTTGAAATCAGAATATATAAATTATCCAAAAATCAACCTTCCCTCAAATGCACCAGTATGTCTAGAACTGGAAACAAAAAGCACCAGGACAAACAACCAATTTGAAATCAACAAGCATATAAGTAAGATTTAAACTACAACCAGAAGCTTTCCATTGGTAGATTTAACAACACGGTCATTCCTCAATTTTTCACCTTAATACCATTAATTGCAAGCATTGTCATAATTCCACAATCATTATTGAAGAGTCAGCATATCCAAAGAAATCCCCACCACCACCCCAAAAAACACAAAAAAAAAAAAAACAAATCTTAGGTATCCTTATCCTCCAAACCCCCAAGAGATAACCAAGAAAACATCAAAATCTGCCAAAACAAATCCACTCAATCCTTCCCAATAGCCATCAAAGAAGACATAAATGACAGAAGGAAAATGAAATTAGAAATTGATTAAATAAAATAAATAAATAAATAAATAACTGACCTGATGAATCGGTGGGTACATTGAATTGGTGCATACAGGGCATTCCAGCAACTCATGGACGCTTGTTGCAGGAGCAATGGCGGTGGGACCCATATTATTATTGTTGTTATTGGTGCCTCCATTGCGAAGCTTTGTGGAAGAAAACTCAGAGTGATGATGTGGGTGGATCTCATCCTCATCCAAGGACGACACGCACTCAATGCTGTCCAAGTCCATCAAGTTCAACTCACCAAACCCTTCTTCCACCGCTTAAGGAAAAACCCAAAAGAGAAACACCCAGTTATCAAAATCGGAAATTTCACCAAATTAATTACCTGGGTATTTCCCCTTTCTTAAATCTTCTTCCCTCAATTCTCTTTTTTTTTTTTTCCCACCCTTCTTCTATCTCTTTTTTTTTCCCCTTGCTTTCTCGGAAAATTTTAACAGGAAAAAAAAAAGAGAAAGAGAACAGAAGAAGGATGGGGATGGAAATGGATCGATAAATGGATGAATGGGAGGACTCCGAGAAACCAAACTCCGTTCTGGGTAGGAACAGGTTCTTTTCTTCGTTGTCTCTCTTTCTCTTTCTCTTTCTACCGTGGCTTTGGGTGTGTCATGCTGTGTGGAGAGAGAGAGAGAGAGAAAGGATGGAGAACCGTTAAATTTCAGAAAGTAGATACTTGATGGATCGATCCAACGGTAACTAAATTTCATCTAATTTGTTTGTCTGTTTTTTAGTATTTATTTATTTTTGGGTAACTTGTTTGTTTCAAGAGTTAAGACAAAACTCACAATAACCTCAAAAAAAAAAAAAAAAAAAAGAGACAAAACTCACAATTGTAAGCATTTAATTAAAAGAACGATGACTGACTCCCGTGTAGAGCACAAAATTCGATTTAAAATGAAACTAGTACGTGTTAATTTAAAATGAAACTAGTATTACGTGTTAACAGTTCTCCCACCATTTTTCATATTTAAAAACAAAGTAAAATACATAATGGACCAAATTATTGCAAAGTGGGTAAGAAAACCGAAGTACAGTATGTAATGGAAGAACTGAATTGGCTCGCTCACTTTATCCTTTTTCTCACCCTAAACTTCACTTAAAAGACACAATAGCAATAATACATAATGGAGGATGCCGGCCGATTAGCCTTTTCCATTGGAAAGGAAAAGGTTATCTGATTTTGAGACTTTGTGTTTGTTTAATTAGAAGCAATGATCCCTTTCTTATGTATTTTTCTTCACTTAAAATTAGAAGCAATGATCATTTTGTTGGCGGTCTACTCCATTTTTATGTATTTTTCTTCTTCTTACGATTTGGAGACTTGGAGTAAGTTTATATTTTACTTAAAGGTATGGTATTTTTTTTTAAATAAAAATTTAGGATGAGGAAATGACGCCCCAGTACAAAACAAAGAAAAATGTCATGCATACTCATGCTCCACTAGATCAACCTCTTTAGTTAAAAGTGTGGTATTTTACAAAGCAAGAAGTTTATGCAGATAATGTCATGTTATAATTCACCTAAACGTAAGGTTATGTGCTGTTTTAACTTCTAAAAATAAAGCAAAAGTTTACAAAAACGATAAACAAAAATATTATTCTTAAGTTACACCTACAATAGTTGTTTTAAGGCTTAAATATCATTTTGGTCCCTTAACTTATTTTTGAGGTTTAATTTGGTCCTTTAATTATTTTTTGGGTCAAATAAGTCCTTTAAGTTTTTAAGTTAAGTCAAATAGGTCTTTTTCGACCTTTAAGTTTTTAAGTTGGCCAAATAGGTCCTTGAAGTTTTTAAGTTGGACCAAATAGGTCATTTAAGTTTTTAAGTTGGGCCAAATAGGTCCTACGTGGCAATGACTCATTTGGCCCTATTTAAAAACTTAAAGGACCTATTTGGCCCAACTTAAAAACTTAAATGACCTATTTGACCAACTTAAAAACTTAAAGGCCGAAAAGGACCTATTTGGCCCAACTTAAAAACTTAAAGGACTTATTTAGGCCAAAAAATTGTTAAATGACCAAATTAAATCTTAAAAATAAGTTAAGGGAACAAAATGTATTTAAGCCTTGTTTTAAAATTCATTTGCGTGACGGGTTAATTAATACATTCTTTTAAGTAATTTCTTCTATACAAAAATAAAAAAGTAACTAAATATTCTTTAATTCTAGGAAAGTCTAAATTCCTTTGGCTACGTTCACTTTATTGGTTTTCAACATTGACAAATAATTTTAAAAAAATTAACTTGTTGACCTTCATGATAAAAAACTTGATTCACTTCAAACAATACTATCTTACATTCAACTTGTGTAAAAGCCTAAGTGTTAATTAAGAGAGTTTTTTTTTGTCCTTAGTACAAATGGTTAGGAGCGGAAGGATGGATAAGGGAAATGGAGCGTTGCGGACTCTCCTAATGTCTCGCAGTACTTTACCACTTTGTCAACATAGGACTAAAAGTTTTATTGTACAAAATAGATTTTTGTACTTGATATAGTGATCGTTGAAAATAACTTTATGATATCTAATATATTAGACACAAAAAATGAAGGACAAAACTTTCGTTATTTCTATAATCTTAGCATCAATTTTTTATTTAAGTCTATAGTTATTAAATCCTAATAACTAATATATAGATACTTTCTCAATTTGGTAACATATTCTCTTCGTAAGATATTAAATGTTCAAAAAAATTTACTGATTGTTTTTTAATTAAAGAATTTAATGGTAGAAATAAAAGAAACTTGATTTAAGTTTTTTTAATGAAAACTTGATTTAAGTTTTATATTGCCTAGTTTCCTTGTTTGTAGGTAGAGAGAGATTACATAAATGTTAATCTATAAAATAAATAGGAAAGTGAGTAATTAATAAGGAAAAAAGTGGACAATTAATCATTTTTATAGTATGCAAAGATGCACAAGTTAGAAAAACTATTAGGGGGTGTATTGGATTGGGATTTTAAAAGACTATGCAAGAATATAATGACTTTCAAGAATTTAAAATATTATCAGAATTTTGTAGTTTAGATTTTAATGGATTCATATCAGTAGAATTTATAAGATTTGAAATGACTTTATGGATTTATGAGATTTGAAAGGACTTCATGAATTTTTAGCAAACATTCAAAGTTATAAGAATTGATGGAAAAAATAATAAAGAAAAAAGTTAAAAATTGTGAACCGTGATTTAAAAATACAAAATATCCTCTCAATCACATTCCTTAAAGACGCATAACGGAGATTGAACAATTCATTTTTATTTTGAGGGTCATTACCATTTCCTGCAAAATCTTGTAAATGATATCGCATGCCTCGAAATGTTGCTAAAAGTTTCCATCGATTAGGAAATCCACAATCTATTATAAGAAATATTTACGTAATTATTTATACAACACATAAAATTAGTATGAAAAGTAAAAAAACAAAACAAATTTATCTTTAAAAAAATAAGTGCTTACTTTGAAGCACTTTAAGTCCATTATTCTTTGTCAAAGCATCACCCAGTAGTTTGAAATCATGAGTTGAACCCTCCCACCCACTAAGAACGTACATAAGTTCCAAATCAAAGTTTCAAGTTTCTAATACATTTTATTATATATTTCCATGACGATTACGATAACTGGTTACATCTTGTTCTCTCACCGATGATGGAATATGTGTACCATTAATAGCTCCTATGCAATCCTAAGATTAATCATATGTAACAATAACCATAGTATTTTGTTTTTGAAAGGAACAATAATCATAGTATTTTTTTTGGTAAGTTCAATAATCATAGTATGACAAGTACATATATATTATAATAATGACAAATATAATTACAATTTTTAAATTGCACTATTTTTAAAATTCTAATTACCCTGAGCAATTTCTTTTCTTTTGAAAAATTACCAAATTAGCTAACATTGCACACACACATTCACGTTAGAGGAAAAAATAATAATGAGAACAAAACATAAAGGCTGTACACAAATTGACGTTTTATTATTAGAAAGAAAAAGGATAGACACACAGAGGGGTGATGGAGGTGCTGAAAATTGGAAACACGGGAATAGTACTCAGAGAGAGGGAGAGGGAGAGGGGGGAGAGAGAGAGATAGTGAGAGAAGAGAGGGAGAGGGAGACAGAGAGAGAGATAGAGATAGAAGAAAGAAGAGTCCTGCAAAGTCTCAAGGTTTTGAGTAAGATTGTTGGATTAGTGTGCACGTGGTATGTGTAAATTATGCTGAAAAGTTTCACAAAATGCATAGTACAAAATAATTCATCGAAATCTTTATGTTTTTTAATACCAATAGACTTTTTTTAAGTTGCAAAAAATCTCATTTGATTATCACTGGATTTTATTACCATCTTAAAAAAATCTTAAAAGTCTTGATTGAATACCACAAGACTTTTTTATCCAAAAAAAAATGTCTTTTAAAATATTGGAAAATCTCAATCCAATACACCCCTTATTTAAATCATCTAAAAGCTATTTAAAAGCGGAAGGGTAATAAAACTATTGTTGTTAATACCAAAAGAAAACTGTTGTTAAAACTATCGTCCAAGACTTGTTAATATGAATTATGAAAGAGCCAGGCAGGCGATGAGATATCTTATTCGCGTCGATGGAAGGGCGTAATCACGGGATGAAGCTCCATGTCAGTAATCACTACATAGAAATTGACACCAAGAAAGTGAGCGAGTGAGGTGTATTTAGCTCTCATTTTTCTATCATTGCTTTTCTCTTCTCCCACCCAGCCTGGGCACAAATGATGAAGGTTATTGATTGATTTTGGTTCCATTTTCACCTCTTGATTTTCAAGTACACGTGGCCTAGCGTACTTTGGTAGTAATTGATACTGTAGTTGATATTGCAATTGCAAATAGCAAATAGCAATTTCAGTTAAAATGCTCGGCGCACTGAGTTGGCAAAATTAGAGCATGCGTATATAAAAACAAACATTTGAAGCTGTACTAGTTGTACTCAAATAATTAAAATTATATACTATAAAATAATTTGTAAATATACTGTACAATATACAAATAATTATATAAAATACAAAAATCTAAATAAGGATGTAAAAGTTATTTTAAAAATTATTCATATATATCCCGTTATATTTAATACTTAATTGAAAAAAATTAAATATTGATTTAAGAACTTAAGAAAGGTAATATCTAATTTAAAAGAAATTAGTATCTAATATGAAAACTCTAAATATACATAACAGGATGAGAGTGTGCAGTGATTTTTTTAACGAAAGAGTGAAGTAATTTTATAACATTAAAAATTGAAATATAAATTTAATTACCATACACTGACAATTGAATATTTGAATGTCTGTGAATTTTACAGAGACATCCAATCATATCTCATTATGTAGATATTTGTGTGTACTTTAGACAAAAAAATATTATGCGACCTTACAATGAGATATGATTGGGTATCTTTATAATTATTGAACTCATTTAACACGAGGATGGATGAGAATGTAAATATACATAGGAAAATTAATTTATGTTTATGAAAAAGCATAGAAAAATTATATAATTAGACTGTTAAAAAGAACACCACCATGCACGCGTGCCTGTGTATATATAATGTTATACACAATTTATGTTCGCATAATTTTCATTACTTAATCTAATTTAATCTTATGAAATAATCCCGGAAAAGAAAAAATAAATCTCGAATCTTTTGAGAAAAGAAAAAAAAATAGATCAACCCGACAATGGTTTCAACTTTGAAATACAAAATAGAAAAATTGAACAACTAAAAAAATGAATAAAATTTGATATGTGATGAAATTATAGCGGTAATATGTAATATTTTCCCGTCAAGACCTAAAATAAAAATAATATCTTTTATAAATAATAAAGACATTTATAAAATATGTGCTCAAAAGACAATAAAATTATTTCGATAACATCTAATGTTTTCTCGTTGAGATGTAAAAGAAAAGTAATCATTTAAAAATATTAATAAAAAGGTAAAAAAAATTTAACAAACTTTAAAAAAGTAAAAAATTTGAAAACCAAAGAAATAAAACATTAAGAAAAAATGAAAATAAAATTAAAAATATAAATATAAGAAAAATAGGAAAACTAAAAAGTGAAAACAATTTTATAAAAATTAAAATCTAAAAAAACATTGGAAAATAAAAAAATTTTAAAATAAAAATATGAAAGTAAAAAAAAAATCTATAAGTAACTAAAAAGTAAGAAAAAAATTTAAAATTTAAAAATAGAAAATAAAAAATTTGAAAATAGTAAGAAAAGAATACAAAATATTAAATTCGTAAATCAAAAAAATCTAAAAGTAAAAAAAAATTCAACTACAAAAATAAAAAATAAAAACAAAGTATAATTTAAAATAAAAAAATCTGAAAATAATAGTAAAAAATAAAAAAATAAAAAAACAAAACATAAATAGGACTAAAAAAATAGTGTTATAAAAAGGAGAGAAAAACAAATCCCAATGAGTGACAAGTGTCCCCAAGAGATTTGTTTTCTTATATAAAGATTGATTTAATCTTATGAAATAATCTCGAAAAAGAAAAAATAAATCTCGAATCTTTTGAGAAAAGAAAAAGAAAAATAGATCAACTCATAGTTTCAACTTCGAAATACAAAATAGAAAGTACATGCATCTTTTTTTTTTTTTTGGATCTGCAGACGGAGTGACAAGCACTACCCGTAAACTCACACACACAAAATAGAGATCTCGGGCTCAAACTCGGACAACCACAAAAAACATCCAGCCTAACAGTGTCGACTTACACCAATTATACTAGGTCTTACGGACAAAAAGTACATGCGTCTGTTATAATATAGTAGTACAAACTTTTTTAGTTTTTCTGTCTGATAAAAAAAATAGTAGTACAACCTTTCATGGCCGGGCGCACTTATCATTGAATCATGACAGTTAAGCGACCAAATCGTGTCGTCATGGTTTTCTGCACATCGGGAGTGCCATCACGAGATGCAACTGTCTGCAAGAATGAAATGCTTTGCAATTATCAATTGTCTATCTAGTACTATTTAACAAACGTAACTATACTACATGACAAAAAGTTTATCCTTTTTTTTTTCTTTCAAAAAACTATTTTTTCACGAAAAAACTTAATTTAACTCGATGTAGAATTTATTTTTCTTCACTGGGGATGGGTTCCCTCAGCTATTTTTAATAGGTTAAGTTGAATGGTCAATTCTGGAACAAAACCAGAAATGAACGTAAATCATATAGTGATAATACATTTTTGGTTCCATAAGTGGAGTGCTGCCCAAAAACCAGAAATGAATGTAAGGTATTTTTCACATTTAAAAGAGATATGAAGCATTTAGTTTACCTCACTGTGATTTCTGCATATGAAACTAAACCCGGGGAGGTCACTGTTGAAACTACTTTGATAGTACATTGATTTGGACCCAGAGCACATGGGGCAATCTTAATCTAATCCTTTATATTATTTTAACAAATGTATCAACTATTTATATGTACAAAGATAACTACAATAAATATCAGCAACGGATTACATGCTGGCAACAATGGAAGCAAGTTCTGTCTCTGCTTCATGATCTCCACTTGAAGCCTCCACGGTCTATAATGCAGAAACAAACATGATTAGGAAGTAAAAGAAATTAATTAGATAGAAGCGAATAGAAAATTTATGTCATCCCAAATTATACACACCTCTGAATCAATTTTCTGCTTGGAAAGATATCGATCCAATGCACCCTTACCATAAAGGATTTTAGCCCCTCTCCCACACCCTTCACTTCCAACGGACTCTTCATCAACAACAGCAGCATCTATAACATCATCGCCCATTCTGATATCCGGAATCTGAACAAAATTTGAAACAAAGCAAGCTAAATAATCAACCCAATTATTACTGATCCCAGAGGCAACATCTCCACTCCATGGCACATATGAACAAATTATTCATCTGAAGAAAATAAAATAGCATACCTCATACATGGCATCTACCAAAACACTCTCTAATATTGCCCGTAAGCCCCGAGCACCGGTATTTTTAGATATTGCTTTTCTAGCAATCGATTTTAGAGCATTCTCCGTAAAATGTAGCTTTACCTGAGAAACAAAGTACACAACATATTGTTGTCAGAACAGTAATTTCCATCACAAGAAAGCCTATGCCAACAATTCAAAATCTAGATGAGGAAACAATTCCCCTATTCCCTTTACTTGGTAAATCCCTAATCCTTAAACTACCATGAACAAACAAGAAATAAGTTTGTTTATAAGTGGAAAGACCCATAGACCTAATGTCTTAAGGTTTAGGGTCAAATATAGTGTTAGGTTTGCTATTGTAGCTTCTCATGCTTAAACCACTGAAGAGAGAACTTGTCAGCTGCAAAATATACAAGGGAATGAGGAGACTAGTCAAAACTTACTCCATTCATTTGGAACATCTTCTTGTATTGCTTCCCTAGAGCATTCTTCGGTTCTGTGAGGACCTATAGAAAGTTGAAAGCATTAATGGCATCAGGTGGCAAGAAAAATGATCATAAAGTTTAAAAAGCAAGCGTTTTTAAGGACATAATTTAAGTAAACAATACAATTTAACTGACTGAAGAAGGGAAAGAGGTAATTGAAAAAAACTCAAAACAATGCCAGATCTGTCATACTTTTGCTAATGAGAATCCTAGTCACTCCGACTTTCTCACCAACCCATTCAATTTTGCTATCAATAATTAGATACTCAATCCACTAGGACCACTACATCATTCAGTTGTGAACACAGCCAAGTGGAATAGTTACACATATATAGCCTACCTGAATGAGTTGATTTTCAGTCAAAGCTGACAGACTGACGAGAATAGGAAACCGTCCAACAAATTCAGGTATTAAACCATATGCAATAAGATCACTACTTTCAACCTGCCAAAAATAATAATTTTCGATGATGTACGGATCCAACTTGAATTTAGTTGGTTAGTAAAAGCCAGTATCCTTGCAAGATCTGTCGCATGAAACTTACAGTTCCTAATAATGATGATGCAATAGCAACATCTGTGACACTGCCAGTCCTCATCTTTGCACGTACAGGTGCTCCAAATCCAATAGAAGAATCTTGACGCCTGAAAGGGGATAAACAGAGTTCTAGTTACGGAAACACTGCACAAACCATATTTTTAACACTGCTACTATACAATTTTCAGGATTTGTTCAACCTTTCTGAGATCGTTTTCTCTAAGTCAATAAAGGCTCCTCCACAAATGAAAAGTATATTCTTTGTGTCAATCTGTGAAAAGACATGGATGGCACAACAGTTATAAATAAAATGAAAACAGTAGATGGCTCTTTGCAATGTAGGAGGATGCCAGAAATGAAATTTCAACCAATCCAGAATGTTCAGATACATATACATATACATATAAACAAACTGGAAAAAGAAGAGGATAAAAGAACGGGAAAGATCAATCAAGCAAGCTTTCTTAAAGGTTTAAAACGATGGTCATTCTTAATAATTGAAATATGATTGCACCCATGTACCAATTTGATAAACATATCTGATAGCCCCTACAAGCAAATAAATACCTGAAATTGCAAGGCATAAAGAATAATGTACACATGCCTGAATATTGTCACCTCGGGGATGTTTCCGGGCTCCCTTCTCAGGAACATTGACAACCTTGATTGGAAAGAATGCTACAAGATCAATATACAATAGACGGATAAAAATACAAAAAATAAATACGGGTTAAATATGATTTTAGTCCCTATAAATTTGGTAAAACTTGATTTTGGTCCCTATGAAAATTTTACTCATTTTAGTCCCTGCATTTAACAAAAATAGTGTATTTTTAGTCCCTCACCAATCCCATACCAGGGACTAAAAGCACACTATTTTTTGTATTTTTTAGATAAAAAATGTATTTTTTTTTTATTGTTATAGGGAGTTAGGGACTAAAATCAACATTTTCCTAATTTTATAGAGAACAATAAAATATTTAAACCTAAAAATAATAACCGGGAACTTCAACTATATTAGACTTTGCTGTTCCATCGTCATGTTAGCGGTTTCATAAAACTATAAATCCACTTGTTCTGGTGTTGGTCATTATGAAAAAACTAACCGTTCCCTCAAGCATCTTCAGTAATGCCTGCTGAACACCTTCACCAGAGACATCTCTACTGATATTAAGGCTCTCAGCCTGAAATGTGAAGAATAGATTTAGAACAGTGGACAAATATATGGTTTTTGAATAGGAAGGATGGAAGGGAAGAGAGACATAATAAGGGAGAACCTTTTTGGTAATCTTGTCAACTTCATCAATGTAAACAATGCCTTGCTGTGCAGCTGTCACATTATAATCTGCAGCCTGAAATAAATTTATGCACCGTTGATTCAGACTATATTTTGTAAGAGTAAGACTATGTTTGCTAATTTATGTTTCTTTCATCAAACAGCAGCTAGTCCCATGACTTCATGAAAGAAACACTGATATTTTTTACAAATTTAGTAGACCATGGAGAAAAGAAAACCATATTTCAAAAAATAAAATGCAGGGAGCAGATAGAAGAAAACTATTCAACAACAAAGACAAATTTGCAATAGCATGCATAAGTACAAGTCAACATTCAATGCTATGTTCAAATCATAAAAGTATAAAAATTGAAACCCTATGTTCTTCTCAAGGTTGAATAACGCATTAAACCCTTTAAACCCAGTTTATGTTCTACATAAAAGTAGATCTAAAAGGCACTTGTCATGGATAAGGCTTAAAAACATTAAAAATCAAGGAAATACTATTGTGATTTTCTATATAAATTTACATTATTTTTGTTCAAATAAAAAAACCCTCAAAGATTGGATACATTATCACTGGTATTGTTCGGACTGTTTTAAAGAATCCCCAAATTACTATAGTGTATAAAAATAACATAGTCATCACTCTGCAAAGTATTTACCGTGAGGAGCTTGTATAATATGGACTCCACGTCTTCTCCAACATAACCAGCCTGCAAAAGGTGATGTTAAAGTTAGACCTTTAACACAAACATGTAGCTTTCACATAACATAAATTGAGATTAAAATGATATAATTATATAAGTGCAAAAAGACATACTGAATTTGTGTCATATAAATTCTAAAACCAACCACTGAGAAAAGGAAAGGATATGATTACCCAAAGTTCCTTCAGGGCTTTTTTAAGCTTGATAAGAAGGAAATGTTTCTGATATATATCTAAATTTATTTTTGTTTAGAATTTGCATAAATTGTCTACACCTTTTGAGTACATGAGATTAGAGGATGGCAATGGCATACATATGTACATGTTTCATTTTTCTCTTTTTCTGGAAAGTTGCAACCTATGGCAATGGCATAAATTGTCTACACCTTTACAACTCTTTCAACAGAAAAAAATCCCACACAAGAACAAAAAAAAATTTCCTCTTCCCATTCCAATCTTTAGTGTTTTTTATATTTTAGCGTATGACAAATCAGAAAACAAGAATAAAGCCTTCTAACTTGCCTGAGTGAGTGTAGTTGCATCTGCAATAACAAAGGGAACATTTACAAACCGAGCCAAGGTTTTGGCAAGTAATGTCTTCCCTGTCCTTGAAACAACATCAAAGAAAAACAAGTTAAACTGGTAGCCAGGAGATACAAAGCATTAATGATTTTTCAAAGAAATTACTAATGCAAAAAGCAAAACCTCCCCCACCTATTTAACTAAAAAAATGATTTCATGGTAGAATTACAACCAAAGCTCAGCACAAAATTTAACATACTAGTGCAACTAAATGATGTCCATTAGAACAATTGGTGATTCCAAGAATGGAAGCATGATACATCAACATCCTATAACACTGAAAAATGACAACACAGAACAAAAGGTGCATAAACACTTAAAGAGTGTTGAGAAGGTAAAAACTGGTAGAACAATTGGTGATTCCAAGAATGGAAGCATGATACATCAACATCCTATAACACTGAAAAATGACAACACAGAACAAAAGGTGCATAAACACTTAAAGAGTGTTGAGAAGGTAAAAACTGGTTTACCTGATCCTGTTGGCCCCATTAGAAGGATATTGCTCTTCTCAAGTTCAACTCTATCATCATCAACCGCATCTTCTTTACCATCATTACTTGATTCTCCTGCAGGCCTAACATTCCAAATAGTAAGAACATGGAAAAGCAGCATCTAAATACAATTCCAGAGTTAACAGAAACAAAGCCGAATACTTTAAGCAAAGTAAAGATAGGATAACACGCTGAAGGAATATACCAACCACTTGGACTTGGGTGACGATTCATGAAATATTCTCTTATAGTGATTATAAACTGCCACAGAAAGCACCTGCAAATACAATTGAGGTAACATTCATCAATCTCTCTCACAAATGAGTTCACTGCAAATAACAAAATCATTGGAGAAAAGTCACACAAACCTTCTTGGCCCTTTCCTGTCCAATTACGAATTTGTCAAGCCCCATGCAAATCTCCTTAGGTGTTGGGAAATTACCCCCCAAATTGGACCCACCCCAGCACCCTTCCTTCGAATTCGAGGAATCGCCGGAACTCGCGGCACCTCCTCCTCCGCCACCGCCACCACCGGAGACGTCGTAACCGGAATTCCCCAACCGAATAACAATCCCGTCGCCAGACCAAACTTCGGGTGGGTCCCCAGAGGAAGCAAGGACAACCTTGTAGGATGTCCTATCATCGGAAGCGCGGTTAGGGTTGGGGGCGTCAGCGAAATGGGTACCCTTTTGGGATTGAGTGAAATCGCCGCGGAGAGAGAGGGGTTTGAAGGAGGTGAAGTGGTAAGGGGTGTTGGTGAAGGGAGAGCGTGGAGGACACTGAGGATTACCAGCGTGCATGTAGTTGAAAGCGAAGTACCTTAACTGGGACAGTGCTAGGGTCGCTGTTTCCTTGTAACCGGAAGGCTTCGATCGAAACGCAGCGGCAGCCATGGAATGAACGAGGTTGATTCTTCTTCTTGTTTTTGTTGGGGTGGAGGATTAAAATGGAAAAGAAGAAAAAAAGTTGGGATTTTTAGAGAACTGAAGAGAGAGAAACAGTGGATGATGATGAAAAAGACATTGATTTGTGTCAGTTGTAAGTACTAATAATAATAAGAGGAGAGGAGAGAGGATGTGAGGTGAAGTGAATCCATGATATGTGTGGGAATGGAAAGAAAAGTAATCCAATCTGTGTCTTGATTGAGCGAGGAGAGAATCGATTGCGGGAACACTGTTTTTCCAGTTTCTCTCTCTCTCTCTCTCTCTTTTTTTTTTTTTTTAATTATCCCCTCGTTTGGATTTTAGAGCGGATGATGGTTGATGTCGATGATACCACACCACGCCACGCCACGCCCCGCCTCGCCTCTCTCCCTAGCCGCCTCAAAATAGTGTTCGGTTTATCCCACTTTACCACGTGTAGACGTGTGTATGTTGGGTGACTAGTTGACAAAACTAAAGTAGTTTTTTAAATAAAAAAAATAATCTATCTATTATATATATAATTAAATTTAAATATATAAATAATAAAAAATTAAAGCAAGATTTTTTCATTGTTGACTAACTCCACGTGTCAACCCTTTGATTTAGTTTTTTGCCCAACTTTTTTTTTTTTAGTATATTTTATGTATCACGAATCACGAATTAAGAATTAAACATCGGTGTAACCGGTTTGCAAACGGCCCCTATTATTAGTCACCTGTTATTTGCGGATGATAGCTTTTTATTTTTCAGGGCTGATGATCAGGAGGCTAGAATTGTGCAGGATATTCTTACTACTTATGTTGCAACATCAGGACAAGACATCAACCTCCAGAAGTCTGAGATCTATTTTAGCCGGAATATCAAAGAGCCCTTGAAGTCTACTCTGGCTAAGATCTTGGGAGTCAAAGAATGTCTAGGCACAGGAAAATACTTGGGACTTCCATCTATGATCGGTAGGAGTAAAAAAGCCATTTTCAATTATATCAAAGACCGGGTTTGGAGAAAGATCTCGAGCTAGAGTAGTAAAATGTTTTCCCAAGCGGGTAGAGAGGTGCTTATCCAGTCAGTGGCGCAAGTCATTCCCTCCTATTGCATGTGTGTCTTCTTGCTTCCCACTTCCATTGAGGAGGAGATTGAAATAATGATGAACTCTTTTTGGTGGGGCTCTCATAAAGGAGATAAACATGGCATTAACTGGCTATCATGGGAGAAGCTGACAATGAGGAAGGAGTAGGGAGGCATGGATTTCCGTGATTTCCATGGCTTTAATTTTGCGATGTTGGGGAAACAAAGTTGAAAATTCTTGACCAACCCAGATGCTATAGTTACTAGAGTCTTCAAAGCCAAATATTTTCCTATGGAAAATTTTTTAGAGACTGCTATTGGCACAACCCCAATTATACTTGGCGTAGCATCTGTTCTTCCCGAATTCTGCTAAAAGAAGGTCACCGCTGGAAGATTGGAAATGGATCCTCTACTGGCATTTGGCACACTTCTTGGCTTCCCTGTGATGCAGAACCAAGGTTACAAACACCAATAAATGCGAGCATACTTGCCATGACAGTCAGAAATTTAATTGACGAATCAGCAGGGACTTGGAACGAGCAATTAATTCGGTCAATCCTTATCCCAAGGGACGCTGAGGAAATCTTGAAAATCCCCTTCCTTCGGCTCCATCAACCTGAAGAGCTCATCTGGCGTTTTGACCCAAAAGGATTTACACGGTTCGTAGTGCTTACAGGATTTGTGTGGAGCGCATAGTCAATCGTGATGTTCTGAAGCGAGAGGGCTCCTGGTCTAGACTTTGGGTGCTTCAGGTACCCCCCCCCCCAAAAAAAAGTGCGAACATTTTTATGGTGTGTGGGTAGGAATGTTCTCCCCAACAGATTGAACCTGCGCCATCGAGGAATTGAATGCCCATCTGATTGTATTGTTTGTGAGCAGTATACCGAGTCGAACTGGCATATGTTTCTCGCGTGTTCTTTTAGCATTGAGAGCTGGAGGAAAGTAAATCTGTGGCATGCCCTGGAGCCGATGATGTTAGATGTAGAGGGTTTTGATGAATTCTTCCAAAATATGGGTCAACAGTTAACCACAAGCAGCTTGAGATGTTTGCAATGGTGGCTTGGAGCATTTGGAAACAGAGGAATGTGTTCTACTGGGAAGGAAAGCGTGAGACAGTGGCTCAAGTCCTTTCTCGGAGGGCAGATTTGTTGCAATCTTGGAAGCAAGCTCGTGAGAAGCCAAACGGGCAGCAGCCTCAGATCTCACCTATTAGGTGGGCCCCTCCACTGGTTGGTTTCATAAAGTGCAATGTAGACACTGCAATCTTTAAGGAGCAGAACTGTGTGGGAATTGGTCTCTGTGTGCGAGATGATACGGGTCAATTTATCATGGCAAAAACGGACTGGTGTAAAGCTTCTACGTCTGCAGCCGAGGCGGAGGCTTGGGGGCTTCTTGAAGCCCTCAAGTGGATCATTACAGCGGGTTTCCACCAAGTCATATTTGAGCTTGATAGCAATATAGTCGTTGATAATGTGCTCACTGATAAATCCAATGTCTCTGATTTTGGTTCACTCATTAAGGAGCGTAGAACCTTAAATTCTGATCACAACAACTTTCAAATTGTTTTTTCTAGGCGACAAGCAAATGGTAGTGCTCATGCTCTTGCAAGAGCTTCTATCAACTATGCTCCTCACAACGATTTTCATTATATTCATGGTTGTATTGTTTCTATTATTTGTAATGAAATGAGCTAATTTGGTTTGTGTCAAAAATAAATAAATTTGGTGTAACCATACCATATCCATTGGAGCGTACATTGCATTCCACTTAATTTGTGAGATAATAAGTAGCAACAAATCATTAATCAAATTAACATTGAGTGACTTATTTAGTTCGTGTCAATCTAAAATCAACTCACTCAAAAAATTTTGTCATAATTTTTTTTTAAACTTTATCTCGTCTGTTTCAAAGTATGATATGACTTGTTAACATGTTTAAAGGTCTGTCATCCGGGAGCACGAAACATAAGAGAGAAAATAGATTAGGCTAAGATAAGTTTTCCAATATTGATACTGTCTTGTTTATTCAAGTTTTTTATGTAGGTCAATATCATTAAATCTTTAAAAATGTAAATAAATGTATAATTTTAACACATAAAAACATATTTTTATAACAATAACAATAAAAAAAAATTATATTATTGATATATATTTAAATAGGCTAGTTTGTTAGGCTTAAAAGAATTTTTAGATAACCTAAAGTATACATTTTTAGCTAAATAGACTTTTCGAAAAGCTTTAGTCTTGTTTATTTAATAATAAGCCTGACCCGGCCTAGGCGTGATGTAGGTTGGGCCGTAGGCCCCTGTCAAGCGATCTAGCCTATTTCTACCCCTACATTAAGTAGTCTCTATTTTTTAGTTCTTTATCAAAAAAATTAGTCCTATTAAATTTTTTTAAAAATTATCACGCGTCATTATTTAATAGGAAAACTTTGATAGAAAAGATACTAAGAATTTAGGATATAAAGAATTTGATGTAAATTTTTTTTCCCCATTATTTATTGCCACTCTCCTAACAGGATGGATTATTAGATTATATCAGTTGGGGGTGAGAGATTCAAACAAGGCTGAATTTCTGGCCATTGTCTTTGCTTTAGAGACATCAGAGCAAGAATGGATAATAGAAAAAGAAATCGTAGTTGAATCAGATTCTAGAAATGCTTTAGCGTAAGTCAAAAGGAGGGAGGAATGTCCATGGAATTTGAGATTCTTTTGTAATAAGCTAAGAAATTTTTGGATGATTTTAGTGGTTGTGTTTGAGAGAAGCTAACGACATTGCTGATTCATTAGCTAAGGAAAGGGTCACAAATGGAAGGAAGGTGGATAATGTGGATGTGAATATGGCTGCTTTGAGGAATATATCTTTTCCTTCTAATCCATGTCATCCATTATTTTATTTTATTTATTCTGTGTTATACAGGTGCCGTTAAATGTTTTAAATTTGGAAACAGGTTTTGCTTTGCGCAAATGTGTCGGTCTACTGTTTTGAACCCAAGAAGCAAGCTCCCCTGAGCCGATGTAAAGGAGGTTCATTCTGGGCAAGTTCATGCTTGTAGGGTAGCTCTTCCAGGAGTACATTATAGCATGCTTAATAAAGGCCATATATCCTTGGCATAGGTGGTTTACTTGGGCAAATATATATAGTTGTAACGTGCGTAGGTGATTGCCTGTAATGCGTATCACATTTTGGATTGAGCTGCTTGTTATACTCTTATAAGGTTTTGTTTGTAAAGGAGAGAGTGGTATAAGTTGTTTAGGTGCAGTGTAGTGGAGTATTTTTCTGTTGATATCAGTGAAAGATGTGCCGGGGTTATTCCCTATTGACAGGGGTGTTTATTGTATGGATTACATTTTGTACTGGTGTTTACATCTAGCTTTGAACAAATGATAGAGTGGGTATTCTTCAATCCTTCCTAAAAGATGGGGAGGATATCACTATGATGCTATAGCTAGATTTATTAATAAAATGTTGCTTACTTATCAAGGAAAAAAATGTAATGTAACCTCTGTTCCTCTGGTCTAGTGCCCAATGTTTCTGCATCAACTGAACCGAGCATGAGTAGAAAAATATATCCAGCCCATTTGTATTTTGATTTATCTTTCATAAACTTATCCTCCTCTCTTTTGGTGAAATAAACTCATCCATTTTTATCAAATCAATGCTATTCAGTCTAACATTCTGTTGAAGATCCCCCCCCCCCTCTTTTTCTCTTCTTCTTAACCAATGATTCAGACATCATTATTAATGACGAAACTATGCACCGACTCCCTGCGGAAAGAAAAAGGAGGATGTCCCCCAAAAGCTGTAGAGAAGAAGGATGGGAATTTCTATGAAGAAACGAAGGTCAGATGAAAAATTATAAAACTAGAAACACAAAAAATGCTTAGCAGAGATGTACAACGTTCAGATCCAGCAATCACACTCACTACAGAAAGAGTATAACGAGCTAATTGATTTACAAGGAACTAAGAAAACGATTGTCCTATCCTATACGTCTTGTCTGGAAGGGTATCATGCATATCTTCGGGTGAATCTGATATCAGTGTCTTGAAGGCTAATCTGAATTTTCTTCACAACAGAACTTTAACAAAAAGTGAAGCCTTAACTCAAGAAAGGACTCTAGCTTCAGTGTGCTTCCAACTCAAGAAATCAGAATGAGAACATTCTGCTTGCAAGGCCAGACTACAAAATGAATATGAGCTACATGCGAAAGAACAAAATGTTGTTAGCCACAGACTATGTTCTTCACAACTTTGCCGTCAGCCTTAATTTCATCATCTAGATATGTATCTGTCAGGAGTAGTCTGAACCTGATAGTGCCATTAGATTAAAGAAACAATTAGCAAATTATATCACAATTCAAGACTTACTGGAAAGCTCCCATCAATTGAAACAACTATGTGAACCGGATATTTGCCATAGCTTGCAAGTGGATAATGTAATAAGCATGCATCAGTAAGTAATTCAATTGCTGATTAAGCAATAGTCATTTAGTCAATACCCATAGCAGAGTTTGATAATAATAGAATATAATTATCACAAAACAAAACTACCTCAGACAGAAAGGATTTTCAGTGCTCTCAATAATATAATAAATTCCTAAAATATTAGTAGAAGTCATTTAAACTGTACTAACACAATCAAAACAACTTGGATATGTGAACCGGATAATTGCCATAGCTTGCAAGTGGATAGTGGAATAAGCATGCATCAGTAAGTAATTCAAACTCTGATTAAGCAATAGACAATACCCATCGCAGAGTTTGATAATAATTTAGGATATAATTATCACAAAACAAAACTATCTCAGAGAGATAGGATTTTCGGTGCTCTCAATAATATAATAAATTCCTAAAATATTAGTAGAAGTCATTTAAACTGTTCTGACACAATCAAAACAACTTGGATAAGGCTGAAACAACAAATGAATAGATAAGCTATCAACCACGCTCAATGTTTTATAAATCACTTAGGTTCAAAATTCAAATTTCCAGAAAAATCACCTGAGTTGCATATGATGAACTTGAAGCCAAAAACTTAAGAAAATCATTCTTCTTTTTATTGAAATTGAACTTTGCCATGTCCAACAACGCCTTTTCCCTTTTTAAATCCGCCAGAATCTTTTCCTTCTTCCATTGGATTTCCTTCATTTGTCTCTCACTTTCAATGTGGTTATCAAGCCCCATTGATCTTTCTGGTCTGGGGAATCTCACGCCAACATCTTCCCTGCAGACCCCAACAGTTTTTTTTTAATTCACATATTTGATGACTGTACTCTTCTGGAAACAAATTGCATCAAACAGCAACCTGATGTTTCTAAAACGAAGCTTATATTTTAAAAAGGATTTTTAAACAAATTTGAAAAAATAAAACAGTTCATCAGTAAACACAGAAAATGTATATCAATTCAAGAACCTACAAAACCTTAATTTCACAAGTTTCCATGATTAATCAATGAGGTTCCACTTTGTTTGACAACATATCTAGACTCAATAGTTCATATTGTAGAGTTGCTAAACAAATTCTAGTAAAAGATTGAGATAATTGGCAGCGTCAAACCCTATTATGGATAGCATCGTTTCGTTAAACTACAGTTAATCTAACAAAACCACATCTTGAGAAATTAATGAAAAGATTTCTACAGGATACAGTTTCAAGTAAGATTATTCTCCCATTAATATGTTCTTTTTTGTAAAAATGGAAAGACTAAAGTTATTTCCATTGAGGATGTGCAAAGTTTTCAGCCTGTCATATAATTTTCAGAAGATACTAAAAACGAGATTACACATAATTCATAAATAAATCTGCCATTCATACTTTTACCTGTTGCCCAAGGAAAATACACCACAACTCCTAACCATTCCTCCATCTAAAGAAAGAGCTCCATCACTTATGCAAGGAAGTGCTTGTATCATTTCAGCCCTTGTCTTGTATACTTGTAGACGAGAGAAGAGATTATAAAACAAAGTTTCTCTGAGGCCATAACCACTCGGAGTAACACAAAATAGGTTTGAGCTGTCTATATTAATCATATTCACAGCAAACCCAAGAAATCCAGCCGGACACTCCCCATTAGGTAATCTTGGGTTCAAAATGTCCAGCTTCCGTTGAGAGTCATCAGCCACATATTTACCAGTATAAGGCCTAAAACAAAAGAGGAAAAAAGTTTAAAGAAAAACACAATTTATCCACAACCACAAAAAGGACAAAAATACAAGATTCTTGCAGTCATGCCTTAGAGATTCAAGACATATCACTAGAAATCGACCATCCAAAGGCCTTCCAATAGTGGCACCTAGCCCATGAAGACCACAACTTTTATTTATGCAGCCTTCCATATCATACATTTCAAGAGCTTTAACTCCTTCGTAAGTTCTACAGACAATTGCCAGCATAGTCTCCACTCCTAGATACTCTGAGAAAAGCCTGCATTCCAAATATGTAGAGTGAAACTACCTGCATTGTGCTTACATATTCATAGATATTGAAAATACAGAGAAATAAGTTATTTGTCATCTTGCTTAAAGATAACGCCAAAGAGACCGAGTCTCTGAAAAAACAAAGCTATTAAAAGGTTAAACGAGTGCATGCTTTCGTGAGCCAAAAAGAAAACATCTATACCAAAAGTACCTGCTAATATTGTCATCCTCAACTTTCCCCAGCATAGCAACAATACCCACAACATCCTTTGTTAGTGCAAGAAGAGAAGCCTGAGCTCCATGACGAGTCTTCAGTTGGCACAAAATACCAGCAGCAGATTTTTCACACAGCAATATCTGTTTATTTACTTCCTCCTCAACTGTACCATGGGGATTGTCCGCATTACCAATCTTGGTTGTACTTGAAGACTTCAATTTCCCAATAGTAACTATGAATAAGAAAGGAAAAACATTAATGACACATACTCTTTGTTGATAGAGAACTATTACAGAAAAGATGAATAAAAGATCGTTTACATATAAAAGAAATCAAGTGTGATAATTTGAAGTTTATTGCATCCTTATTAGTGAATAACTACACCTGATATATGCACTTCAATTTTTAGTCTATACATACCACGAGCTGTAGTATCAACAATGCCTCGTTTTAGGATTTAGGGTCGGCCTAACTCAACCCCCAAAGCTAACTCAAGAGATGAGGATTGTCTGAGTCTTATAAGAACTACTTTGCCCATATCTCTAGCTGAAGGGGCAACACCCCATAAACTTTATAAACAAAATATTAATGTTTAAATAAACAGATAAAACTATTGCAACCTTCAGAAGCCTCTGGTCACCATAATTTATATCACTGGCATTATACTTTATTGACATTGGAATACCACCATCCTTGCAATTGCATACAACAATATGAAAGCTTGAACCATTAATTCAATTAATGCACCTTACAGAACAGGATCGTGAATATTTTCATGATAAGTTGCTTCTTATCCACTTGCCAAACAAAGAAGAAAAAGTACCTTAAAAAGTACAAACAAATTTACCTTGCAAATGAAGAATGGAGTCGTCTAATTTGCTTTTTTCAGTGTTCAAAAGACTTAGGTTGTCCTCATGCTGCTTAATTTTCATCCCTAATGTATGTAGATCATCTTGCAGTTTCTACAAGTATTATATAGGTACAAGTTAAGTTTGTACAAACCATCATCACTCAATTTAAATCCAGAAACTTAACAAAACAGCATGTCCATATTTTATACACACACATACATTGCAGAGGTAAGATGGAACTAATTTATTAATAAACAATTAGTAGAGGAAAAAATATTCATCCTTTTCTGTTTATAAAAGCAACATAAAACATAAGCAACCTGAGAGTGCCGGATGATGGACTCTGCTTGTATAAATTCTCCATTTTGCACATTGTCTCGTGCTTCCACGCAGTTTTCACTCAAATCCACTGGCACCAATGCCGAAGACCCTTGGATGGACGGTGCCTTTGTATGAACTGAATGCTGCACAAGAAGAACTTATTCACATACATAATAAATACAGATAATGCTTGCACATAAGAAAAATAATTACTAGGTACTACTTCAGCAGGTAGATTGCCCAAACAGCCTGTCCACCCCAAAACGCGAGCATTAGCCCAGTATTTAATTAAATAGGGAATAGGAAGTTTAACCACATAGAATCAGGCTATTGATGTGTGTGTCGGTGTGTGCATAAATTTCCTGTTCACTTAATTCTTCATTTTGGTAGACAGAAGTACAGGGGAATGCAAGAGTTATTTTATTTTTAAAATATAATTAATTGCTTCAATAAAAAGTATAATGATCATGAACCCTAAGGGGTTGGTCTAGCGAAGCAAGACTGGTATATGACATATTGCGGGTTCAAGTTCCCACTAATCTTGTCAGGTAAGGTAAATGTAATTTTCTTCGCAAATATTCATCGAGTCCGGAGGTTTTTCCTGGGGCGCAATCCACTCACCCTAAATTTTTATTTATAAAACAAATATAATCATGTAAAACATGTGGAATTTCAGAGAAAGGGAAATTAACTTCCAGCAGTAGAAGGCTAGCCGGAGAAAGGACTAAAAAAAAAAAGAAGAAGAAGCGATCAAATCATATACACATGCATTTTAGGTAGCATAATAATATGATACTCGTTCCCGCAGTTCTAATGCCTTCCCAACCAGGCGTAATCAATAGGACCGCAAACCGAATTTCCATCATAAAAGAGGGCTCTCTCTCTCTCTCTCACATGCAATATCGCATAGAAACTCCAATGCAAGTGGGAAAAAATGTAGGTTATATGATGGGAATTAAATTTTCTTGAATTATTACCATACGCGAAGAATAGCTGTAGACCCTAAAATTAAGTTACAACAGAGTTATTAAAATCGCCATTGGCGAACAAAATTCTCCGATTGATAATTCTGTAAGGCCTTTCAAGGAAAGCCTCGGTTGTTGAAAACATGAGATTTTTCTTCGGGTAATAACTCGAAAAGTTAATGAAGATAAATTCACAGTAAGTAACGAAGGATATCGACGCTGAGATGGTGGTTTTTGTTTTCGTATGGCGAACGAAACAAGAGAGGAGAAGAATGCAGAGAGAAACTGACCTGTTTGTTGCTACTACTGGGAGTGGGTGGTTGAAACATGACTCGGTGAGTGAGAGCTCCGAGTCTGCGGTATGAGAAATTTGGGAAATGAATAGGGCTAACAGAGTAAAAGGAAGAATATGACTCACTGACTCATGAATTGTGACCTGGGAATGATGTCCCCAGCTTTATTCGAATGCCAAATAATATTCAATTTAATTAATCAATTAGTAATTTTTCTTACGTTGGCCCTTTCCCTCTTTCAGTACGATTCTGAATTTCTCAACCTCAATTGGGGGTCAGCACTCAAAAGTCAAACTCAAGCCACGTTAAATTTATTAGCGATATTTCCATGTTGTTTAATTTAATTTAATATAAAAAAGTAGTACTGAATAAAAAATTTAAATTTTTCCGAATATTTAACACCACTTATTACGACTTGTCAAAAAAAAAAAACACCACTTATTACGAAAAAACGACAATAGAACTTGATATTTATGTTATAATTATACTGAAAAAATTGTGAGTTGCATAGTTTTTCTTTGAAATATAAAAGAATATTTTTAAAAAGTATTTTAATTGGCAGTAAATTATTTATTGGTATTACTACATTAAAAAATTATTTATTGGTAATAAAATAAATTAACATATTAATAAATGCTTGGCATTTTTAAATTTGAAAAATATTAAAAAAAATTAATTGATAAAAAATATTTGAATGATGATTTTCATTACATTTAGTATTAATGGAAGAAATTTAAAGATTAGTTAAAGAAAGGGTCTTGTATAGGACACTGATTAAAAATTATTTAATACATTTCATTAAATTTTTATGATTACTTAAAAATAAATATTAAATACTTTTTGTATTTTTATGCAATACTCCTGTGTTAATTAATACATTTTATTTTTATTTCTTTTAATCAGATCATTCATTAGCTTTTTTTAAAATAAAAAATTGAAAAGATAAATTCAATTCAATAGTTTATTAAAAATAATATTAATTGTATTAAATATATAATTTTTAAATATGTCCCACGGTAAGATAAAGACACGTGATTTTGCAAAATAAAAAAGTATGACATGATCTTACAAGTAAAAAAATGTGCATTTAACTCTTTTTTGTAAAAAAAAAAATCTCTTCTTTTATTAGCTGAGAAAAAAAGCTAAGCAACAAGACAGGGTTTACTACACCCTAAGCATCAAAGGAAGACACAACTTTTTTATTTTTCTTTGGCCAACAGTGTAACATTTCAATTGGGGAAAGGGAACATCTAAGATAGACCAAGAGGAATTACCACCATGGCCCATATTAGCAAGCATGTCTATACAACTATTTGCTTCACGGTAAACATAGGATAATAATAGGGAGCTCGCATGAGATAAAGCACTTCAGTCATAAACGATTGTAACGTGGCAGTGGTGCAAAATCTGTTGTGAGTGAATTCTGATCTCTCCATAGGCTCTAAGTTGTGACCCCAAAGAGGGTTGCCCAAAGGATGCCATGAGGACTGACATTTGTGGTAGTAAGATTCTGTGTAAGTCAATCAATAAGGTCTAAGCTAAATAATTTTCTTCACATATCAGGAGCAATGAAGCTCCTATGATCTCTAATATCATCATAATCTCGAATCACCAATAATATGTCATTGCAACTTGAAGAAAAATGCGTGATAGTCGTCCAGACCTGGAGCTTTCAAGTTGCCCATGGAGAAAAGAGCATTTTTAGTTTCTTCAAGGGTGGCATCTCTGTCAAGGGAGTACCTATCTAAATCACTTATAAGAGAAAAAATATGGTTAGTAGACAAGGTATCGTAAGTAGCAGTGGGATGCATACAAGGTATTGTAAAAGTCCATAACATGGGTTTGGAGTTAGTCTTCCTCATAGATCCAAACACTATTGGAGTCAAAAAGAGCAACAATTTTATTTCGCCTTTTGCGATTTTGAGAGGAAAGGTGGAAATAACGAGTGTTCATGTCCCCATAGTGAGCCATTTGGATTTGGCTTGGTGACTCCAATAAGCCTCATCCTGTGGGTTAATAGTTGCATACTCATTCCACAAGGATTTTTAAAGCTACTCAAGGCGATCATTAGGGAAAAGGGAGTCCAATAAGACTCGTTTGATGCCTTCAAGTCTCCAAATAATGTGGTACTTCCTGTGAAAAATATGCATGAAGGTATCCTTGTTCAAGATCTTAAGCGTTTGAGAAGTACGCTTGTGTTTTCAATTCAAGAAGAAGTACGCCAATAGTAGCTAACTGTTGGTGTTGGAACTTTTAGTCCCACATCAGGTAAAATAGTAAAGAGGAGTGAACCTCTTTGTTATAAAAGGAGGCTTGGGCCTTGGTTTTATGTACACCATTCAAAAGCTTGTCTAGCAACTTTTGTCTCTAGATAAATTCCTCTCTTTGTTTTAGAATTTAATAGAATTCTTAGTATGCTCTACAGTTGCGGCTTAATTTGAACCTCCACATCAGAAAAAGAATTTATTAGGAATATTTCTTGTAAAAGGAGAGGTGTGAGGAATAAGTTTTGCTAGTGGGGAAGCTTTGTGGGTGTGCGGGGGTGTAGAGAGAAAATTGTGTAGTTGTAATAATTTTCTACATAGTGGATTTTTCTCTGGTGCTGGTGGTTTTTCTCCTGGTTTAGGAGTTTTCCACGTTAAATACTTGTGTTGTTATTATTTCTCTATTTTGTTTTTCCAATTTTCCACAAGTACAGTTTCTGGGGAAGAGAATTTGAAGAGTCAAATTCCCAACAAGTGGTATCAGAGCACAGGTTCTGCCAAAGAGGATGTCGGGAAGCAGAGTTTCAAATGCAAATGATTTGATGTAGAGAAATTTGTGGAAAGATTAACTTTGGCTTGTGGAAATACAAGTCAAGGATGTGTTGATTGATCTGGTTTACACAAGGCTTTGAAGAGCGGTGGTTACTCCTGAAAGTAGCGGTGATCTTTGGTAAAGCGCTAGTAAAACACACCAAGCTGATGATGATTGGGAGGATCTGGATTTGAGAGCAGCAAGTGCAATTCGTCTGTGCCTGACCAAAAATGTTCTTGCAAACGTGAAGGGAGCATCCACGGCAAAGGGACTCGGGAAAAACTTCGAGGAGTTGTATCGGACATGCATGCGTCTCAAATCGGTTGTATCTGAAAGAGAAGTTTCATACGTTGCAAATGGATGAAGGTACTACTATTTCAGATCATTTAAGTATTCTCAATGGCATTGTTTCTGAGCTTGAATCTATTGAAATTAAAATTGATGATGAGGATCAGGCCTTAAGGCTGATCGTGTCTCTTCCAAGGTCCTATGAGCACATGAAGCCGCTATTAATTCATGGGCATGGTAAGGAGAAAATAATTTTCTCGGAGGTTACTAGTAAGCTTCTTTCTGAAGAGAGGAGACTTGGTGGGAGTAACAATCCACATGAAAATTCTGCATTGGTAGCTCGTGACTGGAAGAAGAAGAACTCCATAAAGAATGCATTGGGGATGTGGGCGATGGCCACATCAAGAAGAATTGTAAAGGTAGAACAGGGTTAAATCAAAAAGCTCTGTGCCAGCAAGTGGAGATGCTGATAATGAGGCTAACATTATCTCCGATCTTGATGTCTTTTGAAAGAAGGACATGTATATCCTTATGGCATGGGTCCCAAAGTTGCCATGATAAAGGATATTAAATGTTAGCGGGACCACATTTTGCACACGGGCATTGGTTGACATTGATGCAGGGTGTGTGGTGAAATTTATGTCGATGGCTGATTAACTTCCATGAGAGTCAAATATGGGAGTTGCATCATAGTTTTTTTAGCAAGGTTATATTTCGACATGTGCCGAGTTTAAATGCTTGGGATGGCTAGTTCTAAGTGATTATGCTTTTATGGTGGAGCATGACTGCGTTGCAGTGATAGCGAAAGCTATGAGAATCTTCATCAAGGTGGAGCGTTGTGGGATCACAAAGTCACAAGGTGGAGATTGTTGGTGTTGGAACTTTTAGTCCCACATCGGGTAAAATAGTAAAGAGGAGTGAACCTCTTTGTTATAAAAGGAGGCTTGGGCCTTGGTTTTATGTACACCATTCAAAAGCTTGTCTAGCAACTTTTGTCTCTAGATAAATTCCTCTCTTTGTTTTAGAATTTAATAGAATTCTTAGTATGCTCTGTGGTTGCAGCTTGGCTGAACCTCCACATCAGAAAAAGAATTTATTAGGAATATTTCTTGTAAAAGGAGAGGTGTGAGGAATAAGTTTTGCCGGTGGGGAAGCTTTGTGGGTGTACGGGGGTGCAGAGAGAAAATTGTGTAGTTGTAATAATTTTCTACATAGTGGATTTTTCTCTGGTGCTGGTGGTTTTTCTCCTGGTTTGGGAGTTTTCCACGTTAAATACTTGTGTTGTTATTATTTCTCTATTTTATTTTTCCAATTTTCCACAAGTACAGTTTCTGGGGAAGAGAATTTGAAGAGTCAAATTCCCAACACTAACCTGAGTAGAAAAATCATGGTGGTCAAGCCAGTAGCTAAGGAATTTGAAGTAAGGCTTGTGAGTATTGTGAGGATCATTTGGTGTTAGTTGGATCCAAAGCCCTCAACAGGGAGATGGATAACATCAGCTGTAGGAAACACTGTTTGCCATAAAGGATTGGCAAGGGCACGATCAAGTGTTTTCCTAATGCTACCTCATTGAAAAGTGAAGATGGGACCTTTATAACCAAGGTTAATAAGATTGCATCAAGACATTTTGTGAATCCTTGACTTGTGGTTGTTTATGGGGAAATTTGGTTTATGGTATAGTTCTACCAATTGTAATGATCTTGAATGATCTACCAAATTCATCAAACAAACAAATAAATTTTGATGATCAAATGATTATGAATTCGAACGAGTTACGTGGTAATCTCGTTTCTGAAAACAATGGTTTCTTTTAAGTATAACGGTCAAAGACTCGACACGTTAATTGTTCTTTAACATTCTTGGCTTTTAAGCCATTAATTGTCAAGTTTTATGCCAAATTTGGTTATGATGATTCCAATTAACAACAAGTTGTTGTCGAAATGGCAATACAGACTTAAATAAACAAGACTGGCTGTCGAAAGCCAATAACTTGGTTTACAAGCAAGTTAGATCAGAATTTAAAACAAAACTGTACTACTGCAATATTATGGGGCATACATCACTGAAGCCCAACATGCGATTGAAGTTAATGTAGAAATGTGAGAGAAAACAAGTAAAACTGCTAAAGGACATGAATTTAAGTGAAAACGTGTAAATGCAGGAATTTAAATAACAGAAGCATAAAGAGCATGAATTTGAAATAGAAAAGCATGTAAATGACTTTAAAAGTAAGAATGCATAAAACAGCAAATGACAGGGAAATAAAGGATGTGGACTCAAAGCAAGAAAACATAAACTGATTGGAAGATAAATGACATAAACTGGAAGTGTAAAGAATTAACAATAGATTGAACTTGATAAAAATGCAGAAAGATAAGGTGTGGAAGGCATACGATGATCGTTTTCCGTTAATCTTCTTTAGCCGTCGAGATATTAGGAACTAGATCATGTATCCAACCTTGATTACATCGTACAACCTACTATTTATAGGCAAAAATATGAAAATCGCTAACATCCAACCTGACACGTGTACGGACATGGGTTGGTAGTTAAGTTTTCGCTAAAAACTACCTAATCGACATTATCACTTCCTGTCGAGCCATACATTGATTTTTACTTAATAATTAAGCCTATTCAACCATGATCATTTTGACCTCTTCGACGCGTTATGCCTTCCGTCGAACATCAGTTCCATCACTTGGTCTTTCAAACTTAGTTAATCTTCATTGCTTCTTCTGGTCTCTTACACTCTCATTTGTCGAATTCTAGCATTCTGTCGATTAAACCAAATTTGAAATTTGGCACCCAACAGATGCCCCCCAAATTCTGAGTTCTCGACACCAACACACGGAGAGATCCAGAATTTTGTTTAATCTTCACGCGCGACGATTCCTTTTCCGCAATGTATTTCAGTTTCAGGCTAATAAATTACATTCAAAGCTATTGACCAGTCAATCTGACCGTCAAAACTTGAAAACTAACGTCATTTTGCGCTATAAATAGGCACTTGTCATACTTCTTCTCTCACTCAAACACAAACGCTTTCTGAATTTCTTGAAGTTTCCTTTCTCAAAATCCTTAAGAAATTCTTGCTAGCATTACAAGCAACAATCCCCAAATCCAACTTGTTCTTGTCCCCAAACTAGCTATTTCTGAGTATAACAAGCTGCCATGAAAACCTTTTTTATACACTTCAAGCCTTCATTCCATGTCTCTGCCTATTTCATTTGGAAGCCAGGAGCTCCACCTTCCATAGTCTTTTCCAAAGTCTTTGTCTTAACGGTGAAAGACTCTCTGGGTTTTGGTAATTTGCCTAATATCCACAATGAGTTTTGGTAAGTTGCCTAATGCAGCTTGCCAATCTCGTTGAAACATGTGAGAAAGGGAAAGCCTGAGCCACTTCTTTCTCCTACTGTCTTGCCTTCCTTCACACCTGGTGCTCGAAATTCGACGTGTGGGCAAGCAATTAGGAAATTTTTTGGCAAAGTTCGGTTAATTGTGAGGCATACATCTAAATCAACGATTGCCTCTCAATCTGCCTGCTTTACCTTTACTCGCATGGCATTTGACACTTCTCATCGACGTGCCCATGATTTTGACGTCACTTTTCCGTCGATTTGAGTGTCTACCCTCTGAAGCGGCTCTGGCAGACTTGATTGACCAGATGGTATGCCACTGGAGTCCTTCTTACTTCCCATGTTCCTCTTCCTAAATTCTTCCTCGGCATGATCAGGATCCGGGACACGGCAAAGCTTCCACAAGTGGATTTATCTCATAATAGCCTAGACTTATACTTTCTAGTACTTGTATTACCAGGCTGTAAGCCTATTCGACAATGTATATTGTATACTGCCAAATGGCTCTTGAATAGAACGATCCAGTTTGCTTCTCAGGGTTGTATTCTTACCTCGCACATTGTTGGTCTATATAGCTTCAAATATTTGCCATTAATAGACTTAATCCTGAAACCAGAATTAATTTCAACAAGTGCATAAGCATTTCCTGAGAATGTTTGGACAACCTCAAATGGCCCTTCCCACTTTGAGGACCATTTCCCAAATTCTCGACATTTCTTATCCATTGGTAGAATGACTTTCCAAACTAAGTCACCGACTTTGAAACGCTTGTACTTAACTTGACTGTCATAGAATTTAGCTATTCTTTCTTTTTGTCGAACTAAATGTTCTAAGGCCACAACTCTCTCATCATGAAGATCATTCAATTCGTCAAACATCGAGTCGATATTGGTCCACGGCATCTCATTTTGCTTTTGAATTCTTAATGAACCAAGATTTATCTCAACAGTAACACAAAGATCATGGCCATAAACCAATTTATAAGGAGTAGTACACCGATTCTTTTGGAGAGTTTCGCATGCCCAAAGAACTTGTTCCAGAGTCGAATGCCAACTTTTCAGATATCTACCAATGTGCTTCTTTATCAACCCAATGATAATCTTATTCACGGCTTCGACCTGACCATTTGCTTGCGCATAATAGGGCGTCGAAGTCACCATCTTTATTTGCCTTGACTCAGCGTACTCGGCAACCTTCTTCCCAACAAACACAAACCCTTGGTCAGTTGTGATGGTTTGAGGTATTCCGAACCTACAAACAATGTGATTTTCAATAAAATCGACAATATCTTGTTAAGTCACTTCTTTCAAGGCTACTGCCTCTATCCATTTGGTAAAGTAGTCTACCCCTACTAAAATGTACTTATGCCCCTTTGAAGATGTAGGAAAGATTTGGCCAATGAGGTCTAGTGCCCAACCTCTAAAAGGCCAAGACTTAATGATAGAATATAACTCACTAGCAGGCACATTTTGTATATGGCCATGTTTTTGGCATTCTTCACAAGACTTTGCAAATATAATGCAATCTTTAACCAAAGTGGGCCAATACACTCTTTGTCTTCTTAATACCCATTTCATTTTCTCACCTGCTTGATGAGCCCCACATATTCCTTCATGAACCTCTGCCAATGCCAAATAGGCATCCTCCTCACTAAGGCATGTCTCCAAGTTACCATCGACGGACTTTCTATACAAAACTCCAGCGAGCACAACAAACTTAGTCGCTTTGTATTTAATTTTCCTGTCGACATCAGCACTTGGATTTTCCAAATACTCAATTATTGGCTTACGCCAATCAGGTGAACTTGATGTATTGGAAACTAATATATCCCTTTCGTCCAAAGGGTACAGCAACTCACGAATTTTTATGAGTTCTGTCAACACCTTTGAAGATAACTTATACCCTGAGGCCAACTGGGCTAACTCATTAGCCTCTTGGTTCAGTTCTCTAGGGATATGTTCCAATTCGACACTGTCGAATTGCTTCATCAACTTGCTAGCAACTTGACAATATTTAACAAGATTGTGGCTAACACATTTGTATTCTTGAGTTAATTGCCTTATAACCAGTTGTGAATCTCCAAAAACTTTGACAGTGCGTGCTCGCATTTCTATCAAAACTTCTAAACCCACAATTAAGGCTTCATATTCAGCCTCATTATTGGAACAAATGTATTTTAACTCAAACATTAGTTTAGTTGGCACACCTAAAGGTGAAATTATCAGAATGCCAACACCAACACCATTTTTGTGTCTTGAGCCATCAAAATACAAATGCCAAGGCTTTAACTCGACTAGCCTTGTCAGCTCTTTTATTTCTAAACATGGATGGTCCGTTAAGAAGTCAGCAATTGCTTGACCTTTAACAGCCTTCAAAGGTACATATTGCAAAGAAAATTCAGACAAAGCAAGTGTCCATTTTCCAATTCGACCATTCAGAATTGGTTGGGACAACATGTACTTTATCACATTTGTCTTTGACATAACTAAAACATTACAAGGCATCAAGTAGTACTTGAGTTTTGTACAAGAGAAATACAATGCTAAACATATTTTTTCTATAGCACTATATCTAGTTTCTGTATCATTGAGCACTCGACTGAGGTAGTAAATGGCTCTCTCGACATTGTTTCCATCTTCTTGAGCCAATAAACAACCGATGGTCTCTTCTGATGCTGATATGTACAATCTCACTGGTCGATGTGGCTTTGCAGGCATCATGACCGGTGGATTTGTCAAATACTGCTTGATTTGGTCAAAAGCTTCTTGGTGTTGTCGAGTCCACACAAAAGCTTCTTCTGCCTTGAGTTTCACCAACGGAGCAAAAACTCTTGTTCTTCCTGAGAGATTTGATATGAACCTTCTGAGAAAATTGACTTTTCCCAAAAAGGACTGAAGTTCTTTCTTGTTAGTTGGAGGTCTCGCTTCCAGCACAGCTTTAGCTTTATTCTTATCCACTTCAATGCCCTTTTTGTGCACCAAAAAGCCTAAGAACTTAGCAGTAAACCCCAAAACCACACTTCTCAGGGTTCATTTTCAAACTATGCCTTCTCATTTCCTGGAAGGCTCTTCTCAAATGGTTCAAATGCTCCTCTTGACTATCAGATTTAACAATGACATCGTCGATGTAAACTTCCATGAACTTGCCTATCATTTCATGAAAGATAGTATTCATTGCCCTCTGATATGTTGCACCAGCATTCTTCAAACCAAAGGGCATCACTATCCATTCATAAGTTCCAATTGAACCTGGGCACCTGAACGCGGTTTTAGGTACATCTTCTTCAGCTATGAAAATCTGATTATAACCAGCATACCATCCATGAAACTCAGAAGCTCATGACCAGATGCTGCATCCACTAGCATATCTGCTATGGGCATAGGGTATTCATCTTTAGGAGTGGCTGCATTAAGGTTCCTAAAATCGACGCATACCCTCATCTTGCCATTCTTCTTTATGATAGGCACTACATTAGACAACCATTCCACATACCTAGTTGTGCGAATGAACTTAGCCTTTAGCAAACGTTCGACTTCCTCCTTGATTTTTAACACAACTTCAGGAGCGAACCTTCTGTTGGCTTGTTTAACAGACTTGCAATCTGGCTTTAGAGGCAATCTATGCTCCACAAGTTCTCTATTCAGTCCTGGCATCTCGTGGTAATCCCAAGCAAAGCAATCCTTGTACTCAGAAACTAGCTCCACAATCTACCTTTTAAACTGATCCGACAACATTGCACTCACATATATTGGCCTCTTTCTATCTGCATCGCCCAAGTCTATCTCTTCTAAAGGGTCTTCCAACTCAAAACCACTTCTATCTTCAAGCCCCTTTTCAAAACCCAAAGGGCCATCATCAAATATACAATCGGCCAACACACCTTCTTCTGAGTTTGGCGTTGGTTACTCACAGCCGACAATTGTATTTGAGAACGTTCATAAGTTATTGCTGTCGATTGGCCGATTTTCGTCGGCCTCATCCAGCAACTTAACCCCAAACTGCTCCATTAAGCACGCATTCAAAGCTTCTTTATCAATGACACCACCCTGCACGGAGATGGGTTTCACCTTTGGATCATATACTTTGAAGTCTACATGCATTTGTTGCAAATAACATGGACTATCATCAGCTTCAATAATCTCAACTTCATCACGGGCATTCCAAAGAATCATTTTTTGGTGTACTGTCGAAGGAACTGCTCCAACAGAATGGATCCAATCTCGACCCAACAAGACATTATAACTAGACCTCGAAGGAATCACAACAAACAGATTAGATCTTTCTACTGATCCTACCTGCACATCAAGCATCACTACGCCATCCGTTGGTGCAGTTCTTCCTCCGAAATCAGTTACCACTATATTAGTTGGCAACAAGTCAGACTCATCCTTTCCCAACTTCTTGAACATAGCCATTGGAATCAAATTCACTGATGCCCTACCATCAACCAATACTCTATTAGCTGGCTTGCCTTCAATCATTGCTCTAATGTGCAATGGTCGAAGGTGACTTCTCTCTTCATGAGTTGGTTTGTTGAGCCTAGCGAAGTTGTCAAATATAGTGACCATGTCTTGCTCAACAAATCGCCAACCAATAGGAAATTCATCTAAGTCTTCCTCGTCAGGGACTTCAACTACAAACTCGTAGGGAGCCTCATATTCCGCTGGCAACACTGAGACCAAGTTTACATTCAATTTAGTAAACTCCTCTTCAGTGGCGGTATCCTCATTCTCCAGATGACTTCCCAACCTCATGCCTAGTTCGTCGAATAAACAATCTTCTGATCCCAGGTCTGACAAAGTAGTACCCATTGTCGTCACCAACTCGTCCAAGTCTCTGGTTTGCCGTGTCGATCAAACTGCTTCTTCATCTTCAAAACCTATTGGGCCATCTGGGTCATTTAGTGCAGCAATCACCTCTTCCATGGACAAATCTGTTTTGACAATGTTTTGTTCCATGGACTCCAAAGGTTCATCTAATAAATCAGAATCATTAGCTATGATCCTTAATTCCTCCATTGACACATCACTGCCTTTACCTCCTCCGGTAGGTTGAACACCAACTTCGACGTTGCTCCAAAGCTAACCTTTCCGCTTCAATTAAACCTATAGGCCAAGGAGTCACTCCTTTCTTAGCCAAAGGAATTTCAGCATTCTTGGAACTTTGCTTGAAAGAGGCCTCCTGTGAATGGACCCACATCTTAGAAGTCTGGCCCCTGTCGTAATTCGCCTCTAACATCAACCACTACGCTCTTGACTTTGGACGGTCTCCTTGGGCAACGGTACTTTATGTATCCCAACCATGAAACAATCTTCATGTTGAGGTCGTTCCAGGTTACTAGCCTTCATTTTCTGCCTCTGAGCTTGCCTTATCCTTTGTCGACGACGCTTTTGGCTTTTCGACAGTGGGGTCTTCTTTACTTGATCACCCCCAGGGTAAGGTATTACGCCATCTTGGTACTCTTCATCCCAAAACGGTGTTTGTCGAGGGTTACTCTTTGTTGCTCTCACCCTGTTTCTCCATTCAGGACAACGAGCTTTGGGAGAATTCTCGACCCATTTGTTTACCGTAACATTAGTATCAGGTTTCCTAGTCTTGTTCACCTTTCGACCAAGAGTTTCTCCATAATTACTCCCTGTAGATTCCCTTGGAGACTCGACTAACCATCCACCGATTGCTCGATTAGGCCTATTAACCACAGGCCTTTGCACCCGGTTTGCCGGTGCATGTCTCACGTACCTATCCCCAAAAAGAGTACGAACTTGTTGATGAACGTTTGCACCATCAACTTTCTTTGCTCTCTGGGCTGCTTTCTCATCAAAGTACTTGTCACAATGCGAGCATAATTTCAACTGCCCCCTATTGTTTTTCCTTCTCAGAAAAGCTTCAGATCTCACGAGGCCTTGGATAGATGTCAAAGGGTCCTCGACATTCACCACGTGTTTACGCTTGGCGCTAATGTTCACCATGCTACTGACTCCTCACATTTTGACCTTCGACATTAGCAATGCCTTGATCAAATGGATCAGTATCCACCTTCATGCTAGGCTTCTGTTTGTTAGCAAACTTGAGCCTACCTTCTTTGAGAGCCTTTTGAATCAAATCCCTGAAACGAAAACATTCATTAGTAGGGTGGCCTAAAGCTCCATGGTACTTGCAATAATTCTGACCATTAGAGTCTTCAGGCCCTTTCACTTTATGATCACTTGATAACTTAAGCTGTTTATCTTTTACGAGAATATCAAATATTTTATCAGCTTTGGTTATATCAAATGTATAAGTTTTCTTATTCACATAGCTCATCTTTTCCTTCCCCTTGGAAGGTACTAACGCTTGACAAGCATAAGGTGGTCCTTCTTTTAATTCAGCAATGTCTACTTCTCGCTCTATCATGGCCTCATCCTCACTGTCTGTTAGATCATTTTCGACATAATTGACTTTCTCACGCCTGATAAATTTCTTGTTGTTCTTCTGATTCTTCTCAGAGCGGAGTTGTTCAACTTGTCGAACTTTCTCCCCTAGTTGGGCGAGGTCAACTATGTGTTGGTTCACCAATTTCTTTCTAATATGGTAATCCAAACCACTAGCGGCCATTTTCACAATTTCCGCCTCGGGAACATGCGTAAAACACCTGCTCTTCATTTGCTTGAACCTAGAAATGTAATCATCTATAGATTCATTATACGTGCGTTTGACGTTAAATAAATCAGTCAGATTAACCCTCAAATCGCCTCTGAAGAATTGATCGTGAAACAATCCTTCCAGTTGTGTCCACGAATGGACTGAATTAGCTCTCAACGTCGAGAACCAAGAAAATGCGTTCTTTGTCAAAGAACTTGGAAAGAACCTCATTTTCACACTTTCCACAGTGGCCAACTCTCCCATTTCTATCGTGTATCTAGCCACATGCTCGACAGTCGATTCACCATCGTCAGAAAAATTTGGACAATTTGGGGATTTTAATCCTGTTGGCACTTCACTTGTTGAACCCACTCAGGAAATGCAGATATGAAATATGGTCTAGTGCCTTTACCAATATTAAAACCAAGCCTATTCAAAGCATTTGCTCGACACCTGATTCACGTTTTGTTCTATCCGATTCCCATGATATTGTGCACGAGGTTGGCTAAACCTTGATGCACTGGTGGGCCTTGGTCTTGATTTCTTTGTAGAATATGCACCTGGCCATAGGCCAAGTTATTCAAATTCTGACCGAGGTTCTGGTTTGGCTGAACTACTTCGTTCTGCGCCACCATAGGGTTATTAATATTTTGCGGAATGCCCCCATGCCCTGACCATGAGGTATAACCCCTGGGACTTGTTGAACATTCTCGTTCACTGGTGCTGCTAAACCCAATGCTTGATTTAGCCTCTCCATTTGTAAGGCTAGTGTATTACATGCTTGATTAGTAGTCTCCATAAGAGGCGTAATCACTGCACCCATCTGCTGAGTGAACATGTTCACCATCCCATGGTTACTATCATCCACTTGTTGTCGAATACTCGCCAACGAGTTTTGCGTTAATCCTCCATTATTCTGAGGCATTTGTCTCGACATGTCCCCCAGTCCTAACCCTTATTGATTGGCTGTCGTAGTGGTAGCCATTCCTGCCATTCCTGCCATTCCTTGAATATCGGAAGAATTTCCGAATGGCATAAAAGGCTGGTTAGCATATTGGTTGAACATAGTTGAACCAATAGCAGGGACTATCGAGTTCTGCAAATAGCCATACGGCATTCCAAATGGAGGTTGGGTTACTTGCGGTATAGGCCTAATACTTGAGTTCCTCGCGCTTCCAGGTGATGCCTGAATTTCTGGAGCACTCTGAACCACCGGCTCAAGTACTGCAGCGCTCGGAACAACCTCTGCTTGCGTATTGGCCATCGTCATTCCAGTACCCGCTCCAGCGGTAGTATTACTCATCCGCGGGATCATAACTACCCCGGCGTTCATACTGGTGGTCGAAGCATTTGTATTGCTTGCCAATGCATTCGCACTAGCAATGCTTGGCGTTGTGGCACTGCTATTCGTACTGCCACTCATGTTTCTATATTGCGTTACGTTAGAAGCAGTGATCTTTCCACTTCTTAGACGCATAAAACCATCGTTTTAAAACGAGTTAACTCTAAACTCGTCCCACCGGGCGTGCCAATTTGTTTATGGGGAAATTTGGTTTATGGTATAGTTCTACCAATTGTGATGATCTTGAATGATCTACCAAATTCATCAAACAAACAAATAAATTTTGATGATCAAACGATTATGAATTCGAACGAGTTACGTGGTAATCTCGTTTCTGAAAACAATGGTTTCTTTTAAGTATAACGGTCAAAGACTCGACACGTTAATTGTTCTTTAACATTCTTGGCTTTTAAGCCATTAATTGTCAAGTTTTATGCCAAATTTGGTTATGATGATTCCAATTAACAACAAGTTGTTGTCGAAATGGCAATACAGACTTAAATAAACAAGACTGGCTGTCGAAAGCCAATAACTTGGTTTACAAGCAAGTTAGATCAGAATTTAAAACAAAAATGTACTACTGCAATATCAGGGGGCATACATCACTGAAGCCCAACATGCGATTGAAGTTAATGCAGAAATGTGAGAGAAAACAAGTAAAACTGCTAAAGGACATGAATTTAAGTGAAAACGTGTAAATGCAGGAATTTAAATAACAGAAGCATAAAGAGCATGAATTTGAAATAGAAAAGCATGTAAATGACTTTAAAAGTAAGAATGCAGAAAACAGCAAATGACAGGGAAATAAAGGATGTGGACTCAAAGCAAGAAAACATAAACTGATTGGAAGATAAATGACATAAACTGGAAGTGTAAAGAATTAACAATAGATTGAACTTGATAAAAATGCAGAAAGATAAGGTGTGGAAGGCATACGATGATCGTTTTCCGTTAATCTTCTTTAGCTGTCGAGATATTAGGAACTAGATCATGTATCAAACCTTGATTACATCGTACAACCTACTATTTATAGGCAAAAATATGAAAACTGCTTAACATCCAACCTGACACGTGTACGGACATGGGTTGGTAGTTAAGTTTTCGCTAAAAACTACCTAATCGACATTATCACTTCCTGTCGAGTCATACATTGATTTTTACTTAATAATTAAGCCTATTCGACCATGATCATTTTGACCTCTTCGACGCGTTATGCCTTCCGTCGAACATCAGTTCCATCACTTGGTCTTTCAAACTTGGTTAATCTTCATTGCTTCTTCTGGTCTCTTACACTCTCATTTGTCGAATTCTAACATTCTGTCGATTAAACCAAATTTGAAATTTGGCACCCAACAGTGGTATAATTGAAAGGGGCACCACCAAAAGTTTCCCTCTCACGTAGGATACGGATGAAGTCTTCTCCAACAAACCAAGACTCAGTAATTGTGTTTTTGAAGTCCATAAGCTCGTCCCAGGTAATACTACACTCAGTGGTTGTGAGGCTAGCATAGACTATAGATAGGATCCAAGAGGAAGCAGTGTTAGTGTTGATACAGAGATGAACACAATGTCTAGAAGTGGATATGGTAGCAACATGGAGTTTAGAAGGGTTCCATAAACACCAAATTCCCCCAGAGAATCCAATGGCATCCATCCTTTCAACACCTGAAAGGCCAATCTTCTGAATTGCCTTATCTGCACGCTTTTCGCTGATACGAGGCTTAATTATAGCGATAATCTGAAACTGGTAAATATGCATGTAGCCTTTTATTTCCACCCAAATTTTCAGTCTATTACCCTTTGTTGTATTGCTTCCCCTTTTACCTTCGTCTCTCCTTTTTTTTTTTCCTTTTCTGTTTGGCATTCCTTTTATATCCCCCTTCACGATTGAGTCCCGATGTTTTTATCTTCAATCACGGTGTGGGGTAAGGTAGTGATTCTGAATTTAGCTGTTAAAAATTCTCATCGCGTGGGTTAACTCATCAAGATGGTGTTTTTGAGCTTTGCCAATTTCAGAACTTTGTTGGAATGTCTTTTGAGGCAAATGGACCGTAAGGAGGGAATATTTTTTTTTTTCCTATTTTGTTGTAGTTTTTCCATATCTTTTGTCAAACGAATGGATTGCATCGCAACACGAAGGGCCCAAACCATCTGGCTAATACAAACCGGCGGCTTACATACGAGCCATCCAGCTTAAAGTGATATCTCTACAAATAGACAAACACAAATAGATATGCACTGGATACAAGTCCTCTGAGGACTTTTAATCAACTAATACCAATAACTACTGAACATCAAAGACAACCAGAATTACATAAACACCAACTCTAAGAAATTTTTGACTTTCTCCGACACTGCACAACCAAACTCCATCTCTGACAATCGTTGTCTCACTCAGGATTATCTCCATCTTCGTGGCTCTGGTGGATGAAGGGGGGAGATTTGGGTTCGCTGGTGCTGAGTGTTCCATGGAGCCAAACGCTAAAGGGGGAGTAGTGGTGGTGGCCTCTCTATGGTGGCGTGGTGTGTGAAGAAAATGACACTTCTTTAGTATAGAAAACCCCACTAAAAGCCCAAGCTGATGGTAAGTGGGGCTCATACCGGAAGTACTTAAGGCAAAACTCATTCGACCGACTAGTTGACAAAGTATTGTTGCACCAATTTGTTTTTCCATATTTTGTTTTACTCATTTTGGCTCATTACATTTGACCCAATCTGTCGAACCATTTCCATTTTTCAATTATTTTCATTACATTGGGCTCAAGTTGGCCCGTTTAGATAAAATAATGGCCCAAATGTTAGAATACAGCTTTTATAAAAAAAATTATTATCTTAAATACAAGTTATACATCTAGGATCAATACATCAACGTGAAATTGTACATTTTATACACATGACATTTTTAATTACAATTCTAAACAACTCATAGATTCGATATTTTTTTTAAACAATAGATTCGAGATATGACATTTTTATACTCTTTTAATACATATGAAACAATTAATAAGATATGATGTGAAACAATTAATAAGATATGATGTGATTTTTATAAATTCAATATTTAAATAACAACTATTTATTATATTAGTTATTTGTATTAGATCTCATAAGATTAAAATAGTAATAATAAGTAGTATATGATCAAATTATACTTTTTTTATATATCAATGAATACAACGTTAATATTGATGTATCAGGATTTAGAGAGAGAAAAAATTGATGCATCACGACAAGCTAGAGTAGTGTAAAATTGTGTGTGTGTGTGTGTGTGTCTTAATAGAGCAGAGCAGAGTGAAGTGGAGTAGAATGAAACCAATGCTTCGTTCCATTGTTTGGATATTTCACATTCTATTGTTTGGAAAGGGAACGAAATAGTATGAATTATAATTTTTTTATTCATCTTTTACCCTCGACATAAACTTAAAACACAAAACTATATACATTATAATTTATCAATTCTCTAAAATAATTACCACAATGCACTAATTTGGATAAACGATAAATTATTAATTCTACCAAAATTCAAAATCAACTAAGACGAAGCTATATTTAATATGGATAAACGTGATTACTGTAAAATGTAAAAAATAATAATAATATGCTAGGACCCAAAATGAGAGTGTGGGCCCAAGGGGGCTTATCACATTAGTTGCTCAATATTTTTATGATGTGGCAGAGAGAGAGTGAGAACATGTGTGTATTGGGTGTGAAGCCTTTCGGTTATATAGGAACGTGAATGGAGGAGAGGGGTATCATTGTGTACCATTCAGTTACAACCTTTAGGGGTTTGGCATAGAACATTGGTTCTCTGAAGGAGCTTACCTCTTGGAGTAGAGTGATTGATATTACTCTGCTAGTTTCTATTTCTAGTTCTAATAATATACAGTTTCCATTTCTTTGTTCTATTTCTGCCTTATTTCTCATTTTACAGTTCTGGGTTCCTATCAATTGGTCCGACCTGCCGGATTCGCTGTGACGGGACTGGCGCTTACACAGAAAATGGAGGCCAGATTAGAAGATCTTGGGAAGGAGATGAGAAGCATTAAGATGAGTCTTAAGGATATGTTGATTTGGCAAAAAGAAAACAATGAGAAGTTGATTGCATTGTTAACAAAAGTTCTGGATACAAAGAGAACTGAGAATGGTGAGGGAATTTTGGAGAGCGACAGACGACAGCAAACAACACCAGATGGGGAGAACCAAAATTTCGAAAATCATTCAACACCGGGGGCTCCAATAACATCAGATCTAAAGAAAGAGTTTCACCAAGCCGTCTTGAAGGTGGAGAAGATGAATGATGAGCAACGGACAATCGGAGGAGAGGAGAGAAGCAACAACCAGACTTCCCACAAAATGAAGGTGAGTGACAGAAGCACCGTTGATGGTGGGTCGAAGTGTGGGGATGACATGATCGGTTCTTGGCCCCTGAGTACTACGGTCAGTTGGTTGCCGTTGTCGAAATCGTCGGATCTAAAACGGCACGTGACAACGGCGATGAAGATCCAAGCAGCATGTTGCTCGACCATGGTCCCACCACCACCACCCAAGCCATCAGATCTGGACGTTTCTGTGGAAGAGGATGGGTCATCGGTCGAGCTGCCGCTAGTAGAGCTGCTGGAACCATGGGAGCCGCCGCATGGAGGTCCACTAGCAACGGCCTTTCCGCAAACAAAATCGTCGGGTCCTTTGCGACAGCCACGAGGTCGCCGTTGATGGAACTGCCATGGGTGAGTCTGAGTTCACGCTCCAAGGCTGATGCCAGAAGGATTTCAGTTCTGGAAGAGGAAAAAGATGAAGGGGCAGAATATGTACTTCATAAAAGGGGCCTCTTTGTTGACTTAATGGGCCAAGCCCAAATTTCTTTGACCTTGACTAATTTTTATTTTGATAGAAAAGGGGCAAGGTCACCCTTGAAGCGAGATTATAGGCCGGTGCTAGTAACTGAATAGTTGGCCCAATTTACCAAGCAGTTTCAAGAGGAATGGACAGCAGGCCTGGCCCAAATTGGTGACAACAGCTGGGTTCACGATAGAAGGGTTTCAAATAGCCAAATTCAGGGTCTATTTTCACAGGGCCCGTTTCAAAACAAACCCAGATTCTTTGATGGCAGCAAGTTACAGCTAAAATGGAAATGCAACTTCGTTCTTCATCAGTTTAGTAGTTAAAGGAGAGCATTAATATATTGAGATATGCCCATTTTAAGAGTTCTTCCCTGAATGGAATAAACTATTATTACCAAGTAACTCTTGCACGAGAGAAACGGGGAATTCCAGGGTTTGAACGAGATTCAGATTTTCCTATGGAAATTATAATAAATCCTGCAAGTGGCTTGGCTTGGTATGATAATAGACCCTTTGGGAAGAAAGTAACTCCAGCAACTAAGGCATCTTCAAGCTTGTCTTCAGGTATTAAGAAAATTGCAACAAATGTTCTGACAATGATTAGTTTTTACTTTCGTGGCTATGTTTTGGTCTTTGAGCGAGGCTTTAACTTTCTTTCAATTATTATGGAGTCTTCTTATAATCTTGATACAACAGCAACAAGCCTGGGAATTGATTTCCATATCTTCTTCCACACACCAGAGTTGACAAATGAATTTATGATAAGCTGCATTAAGAGTACTGCAATTCTGACAAGGGGTGCCATGCTTAATGAGTTTCTTGCGCGGTCACATGAACAGAGGATACATGATTTTCAGAAATATCATATTCCAATAAGTCTCTCTCTATTTAGTGTTAGATACAAATATGTTGATATCCTAGTGGAAGATGAATGGGTAAGGAAGTACAAAAAGGAGGCTGTAACTATGACGCATGAATATTTTCTCCTGGGTGCACTTGAGTATACTTCCATAACTTTGAAAAATCTCATATTTCTTGTCATGGATAGAGAGAATATAGGAAAAGAAATGGCATCAACACCGCTATATACTCTTCATATAGAGATCTTTTCTATGGAGATAGCAAATGGTTTAGTTATGCTACTGAAATTTGCAGAAGAGATGGCCTTAGATATTGTGGTTGCTTCAAATGAGTTTGTTCTCTTATTAGCTCGAGTTGTGATTAATGACAGGTTTGTTCCACTGCATGTAGAAGACAGTAACTATAGGCTGCCATCCGAATGCAGTAAGGGTGCAACTTTGTGGAGGGGCCAATTGTTTGAAGCTGGTTTGTCAAGTTGCCAACAATGGGATCCTGGAGGAAATGGTTTAGTTTTCAAAGAATATTGCACCAGGAGAATTTTTAGGGGATGTTGTTATGGGACACAAGAAGTTTTTCACTTTCTGGGATTTGTTTTGCAGTTGTGTTTTGCTCATGCCCATGTGGCTGCCCTACTGCATGCGGTAGCAACTGTTGTTTTGCTAATATTAATTGTGCCCAATTTCTTTGATGTCTTGCAAGCTATCCATGCCAAGGCTACACTAGTAGTTGGAAAGGATAAATTGTACTCTGAAGACAGTTTCCTTATCTCAGACTTGAGGACAAGTCTGTTTTTTAAGAGGGTGGCAATGTTAGGACCCCATATGAGAGTGTGGGCCCAAGGGGGCTTAGCACATCAGCAGCCCAATATCTTTATGATGTGGCAGAGAGAGAGAGAGATCATGTCTGTAATGGGTGTGAAGCCTTTTAGTTATATAGGAACGTGAATGGAGGAGAGGGGTATCATTGTGTACCATTCAGTTAAAACCTTTAGGGGTTTGGCAGAGAGCATTGGTTCTCTGAAGGAGCTTGGCTCTTGGAGTAGAGTAATTGATATTACTCTGCTAGTTTCTATTTCCAGTTCTAATAATACACAATTTCCATTTCTTTGCTCTATTTCTACCTTATTTCTCAGTTTACAGTTATGGGTTCCTATCATAATACATGATTATAAAATATCACATCCTCCTACAAAAGCACAAACGAGATGTCGAGTGGGAAAGGAAACACAAATGAGATGCTAGAAAAGCACAAAGGAAAAGATAACATATGGGATTGTGATTGTGAAGTAAAGCACAATACAACACTGACACCATTCTCCAGTGAATTTGCGCAACTCTAGATTTGCACAGCACATACGAGATGGTTGATTTGTATTGGCAAAAAACCTAAGTCACATGTAGATTAGAGATAAAGTCTCGTAAGAGTTTACAAGCAAACGACACCCCTTACCTTACAAAGCCGGTTTCATAATGATGAATTAGGCCTAAAATCCTAACAATTTGCACTGTTCCAAATTCATCAACACTTTTGCAGGTGAAATCCTTCTACATGTGAATTGTTGTTATTACTGCGTATGAAATAGGATGAAATTCATTTTCATTCCATCATTTTTATATTAAATCAAATAATGGAACATAATTTCATACCAGTACTTTTCATCTCATACCAGCAATTCAAACATGCCTTTGAGTTCTGTGAGACTTACCAATTCCTTATTATGGCTAAAAATATTAATTTGGAGATTGCAATTCCAATGTGAAACCTTTTATTAACTTCCAAATAAAGATAAGTACGACTAACAATTTTTATATTAAATTTATTTTATTAAATTATTAATTTAAATTTAGATAATAAACTTGGTGAATAAACTCACAAACATTTAAAATTATTTATTGTTTAAAGAAAAAAAATACTACTTATATACTTGAAAAACATGAATAAAAAATAAATTTTTATGGAAAAAATATATCCCTTATTAAGTTTTTTTGAGTTGCAAATGTTAGTATTTTGTTGGTGAGATTCTATTTTGTTATGTGTGAGGTTTGAACCCTCTCGTTGTTTATCACTAAAGTCCTTAACTCTCTCACCCAACTACCAATCCAACTTTATAACTCCTCCCTCCGCGAAAAATATATATCCACGTAAAAGTCAACCTATACATTACTCTCTCCGTTCCTTTTTACTTGTCGGTTTTTAAGAAAATATTTGTTCCTTTTTGTTCCGGATCTAAATCCGGCCCAAATTCAACTTAATGGGCCACAATTAAAGGCAGACCCAAATCAACATAGCTTCCATGACAAGCTTCATTTCAAGACTATATAAGCCTATCACCACTACTAATTCAGGTAACTCTCATTCTAACCCCTTCACCCACCTCATTCATAGACTAACTTGAGCGTCAGAGTGCTTGCAGGTGACCACCACTGACGTCTTCCACCGGAACTCGGAGCACCACTGTGACCACCACGTTCTTCTTTCGACCTTCACCGTGAGGTATCTATTCTCTCGTAATCTCCATGTTCACTTCAGAACATTGGCACCGCCTGTGGGAACGACTTCGGTTCTCAATTCTTGCTTCACACTCACGGTGAATCGGGGAAGATACGTCTGAAAAACATTCACACCAAAGATCGAGAAAATAATACGTAGGAGCAATAGCATTCTGTCTCTCCGATTTCATGAGGTTTCCGTCATTTTCGTAAAGGATTGCAAAGGATCTCATCCAGATCTAGAGTTCTCTGTATCGAGAGTCCAGAGGAACCATGAACGTTTGCGTTTTAGATCATGTCTCAAATCTGAAATCTGGATCGATTCTCTCAATCTTGCTTGATCTGCTCCGATTTATTTGTTTCGTCAAGCAAATTCACGAACTCGATTGAAGGAAAAGGAGATTTTCCTCTGAAGAGTTTCTTGATCGATCTTGTTCTCGTTTGATGAGGAAGCAAGATCTGCAAGAAGATCAACAGATTCCAGATTCAAATCTGGAATTAGAAGAAAGTGAGAGTTCACATTCCTAACCACATTGCGGCATGCTTGGCCGATTCTGGTAGTTTCCGCCACTGCTAACCGAAATCACATTTACAAGATTTGTTTCATTCAAGAATCTTTTGGAGCACACCGTGTGTCAGTTCTTCAGAACCTTAAGCAACGCCACACCAATTCCTGATAAGGCACGAAACCCTGGATGGAAGAGTTTTGCTTTGATCTGTGTTAATTCCCGAAGGTCTGGATCAAGTTCCTTAAATCTAAATTGTTAAATTTCTTGACAATCATGGAAACACGGCAATCATGTGCTTATGCCGGAGAAAGAAAGGTCCTTCAAATAGGAGCAAAAACGCCAAATGCGAGTGCCAATATCAAGTGGCACCAATGTCACGTTCCGCATCGTAGTACCAACACTGACACCTCCGTTACAGACGTGCGGATGATCTCGAGGTTGATGCCATCATCGTCACCATATTACTCAAATCTGTCTTAATTTGGAGTGCTTCCAATGTGAGTTTGGACGTGGGTTCTCTAAGAATCCGTCCTCTATGTCCTTAGCGTGCGATTGTGTTGACAACGACACACGATGTCATTATGCTTGAGACCGATGCCGCCATCAGATCCGACGTAAGACTCAAACCTTTCCTTTATTTGTGACTAATCCGTTTGTTCATGATGAATTCGAGCGTCGACGTCAAAGAAGACGGAGGCAGCCGATGAAGCAGTGAACTAATCCGGATATCGGCATCGAGGTCAATGAAGACGAAGGTAGCCGACCAAGTTTTGCATGAATATGAATCACAAATCCAGGATAGAGCAATGTCTGAGATCAACATTATCATCTTTGCTCCCACAAATTCAATCTCCAAGTTGACTCGTGAGTGATAACCGAAGTTTTGATGTCTAACAAGTAATGACCGACGTCAAGTCCGACTTCAGGGAGCACCATATCTTGTCAGCATCCACATAAATCTCAAACTACTAAGGTACTGATGTCCTGACTACATCCCGAGGCTCTAACCCGACCTCGTTATGGTATTCCGGTGCACCTATTCGGTTGCCAAAGTCACCGACGACATCGGCACTTCGACAATAACTTCGGTTCAGAAACCTCAACAGGGATCATGCCAATTTGCAAATAGAGATGGTCGTGATCCGTTTTGCGATTAGACAATTATGAATTGCCGAGCTTGCGAGCCATTTCTTTCTCCGACTGGAGTCACTCTCTTCGACAGTGGTAATGACATGAATGGAAGCAAGGCAGCAAGCATTGCTCCTGTCTGATCCGAATGACTATAGTCTCAGTCTAGTTATGGCTTCTTTTCGATATTACCACATCTGAGGTAAGGCCTAAACCTTTTATCTTTCTAACAAATGTTTGTTCATGACGAATTCGAGCTCTAATGTCAAAAAAGACGGAGGCAGCCATGAAGCTTTGAACGAATTCGGATGTCGGCGCCGATGTTGAAGATCGCCTCCGATCTCACAGACGTCAACGACGTTGAGCTCTCTATCAGCAGCGACGTCATCATTCACCAACAAAGACACGGTACTGATCGCGCTCAAATTCGACCTCTGAACGTCGAAGTCCTCATGACATGTCTTTCAGGAGCACCGCGCCATGACTTCGCTGATGTCCACAAACGTCTGGAAGCATTGGCGTCATGACTCCAGAAGCACCGATGTCTTGACTCTGTATTAGGCTCCACTCTAATCGAGTGGTGGCGCTCCAGGGAACCAATTTTGTCGTCAGCATCACCGACATTAGTTGTTTGATGCAACAGGTGTTCCAACACCAATGAAGCGGTAGAGCAATTCACAATGGAATTTGCAAACACTGACAGTCCACCTCAAAAGAGTGGAGCCTATTCCAAGTGAAGAAATGGAGTTAAAGAAAATCCAACTACTACAAGAAACCGAATTCCAGCACCTCAGATAGCTTGAAAGTCTATTACTTATAGTAGACAGTTTTCATGTAATTACTAATGAGTTTTCAATTGAAAGTTGTGCAACGTTTCTCTTACGCAGAAACTAAACACTACCTAAATCATCAAAGTGAAAGCGAAACAGCTTCACGTGACTACCACGGACCCTGTAGCACCGATATTCCCCTCCAAGCTCCCATGCTTGGTTGAGAGCGAATTTGGCACCTAGGCTTCAACAAAGATTCCCCACCAAGCTTTTCAGCTTAGAAGAGAGTGAATCCCATTTTCTCGGCCTCATGCCTCGACGAAATCGAATTCCCCTCCGAGCTCCCACGCTTGGTTGAGAGCGAGTTTGACACTTAGGCATCATTCGCCATTGAGGAATTCAGTAGGCCCCCCCGACTTGCCTAGCCACCAAGTCGATGAGGGTCACGCCGTGATCACATCCACCCAAGGTTACGATGTTCACTCTAACCGCCAGGGCAGAGGAGAAATTCCCTGGCCGGGCTATTTCTCCGAGTGGATGACACGGTCAAAAGAGACAACCACTTCGACATCAGCAAGACCGAGTTCTTCCTCCAAGCTCCTACGCTTGGTTGAGACTGAATCTCGGCAACAACACAAATTCCCCCACTAAGCCCTTAAGCTTGGATGAGGAGGACGACATCTCGACATCACATCTCAGTTTTTCGACGAGGTATACATTTTCATGCTTTATGCTTAGCACTTTGGTTTTCTGAACCTGAACGGCATTTGATGCCATTTTTAAAAACATTGGTTTTTTGAACATGAACGACACTTGATGCCAATTTAAAATAGTTACAACGAACTCACAAAGGGAGTCGCTCCCAAACGCATATCCCCAACACACCAGCTAGGTCGGTATGGGGGCAATACGATCAAAACACACATGTTTATATCGTGCACATCTTGTATTTTTTCGACTAACATATGTAGGACAACAACTGCTTACAAGTCAGCTCCACAATTAAAGGCATACCCAAATTAACATAGCTTCCATGACAAGCTTCATTTCAAGGCTATATAAGCCTATCACCACTACCAATTCAGGTAACTCTCATTCTAACCTCTTCACCCACCTCATTCATAGACTGACTTGGGCGTTGGAGTGCTTGCAGGTGACCACCACCGACGTCTTCCACCGGAACTCGGAGCACCACTGTGACCACCACGTTCTTATTCCGACCTTCACCGTGAGGTATCTATTCTCTCGTAATCTCTATGTTCACTTCAGAACACTTTTTATTTATCATTTTGATAGTTTAGGGTTACATTAATTACTTGTTTCTCAATTATATCCTTAATTATTTATTGTAGAGAGAAATAAGTGTGATGAATAATAAACAATCAAGGGCATTATAAGAAAAAGACTAATAACTTTATAAAAAATAACAAAATTTATTGGTTTCATTAGTTTGTGGTAAAACAACTTTAAACGACAAGTAAAAAGGAACAAAGGTAATACTTACTTTCGACAAGAATTAAAATGAAATTGATTGCGGGGTATCTTTTATGTTGGAGCGAGCATTAGCTGTATCAATTTTTTTAGGCTAAATTACATTTTTGGTCCTCCTATTTTGCTCAATTTTTTATTTTAGTCCCTCTATTTCTAATTTCGGATATTTAGTACCCTATTTTCAAAAACTATGACATTTAGTCCAAATGGAAACTTGACTCTCAATTTTGATGATGTGGAGCTGATGTGGTCTTCATTAACTTAAATGGCAGCTGACATGTGGTTGCCAAGTCATCAAATGAGTGTCATGTCAGCTGACATGTCTCAAGTTTAATTAATTTTAAATCATAACAATTTAAAACTAAAAAAAAATAGAAGGAAAAATGCAAGACCAGACATGTGCTTGGGCATTCCTCTCCCTTCATCTTCCCCTCTCAGGGACTCTCATCGTCTCCCCCACCTCCTTAGCCCCTCCAACTCCAACCACAACCACATCCTCCTTGTCTTCTCCCTCTGCTCCCTCGCCTCCATCACCCACGACGTCTTCCACGGATTGGGGGTTTTGTAGATCTGAAAACGAGTTTTTTTTTCTTCTGAGACGTTTTTCGGCCATTCGGCCGCAAATCGAAGCACACACCACAACCAGCTTTCTCCCTTTTCTGAGCTCTACAAAACCCACCCCCACTTCGTACGAAAGGAGCTAAGAACGGGTAGATCAAAAACATCACAACCGCCCCTTTTCCAGCCATTTTTCGGCCAACTTAGATCTCCAACCAGAAAACTACCTTAATATTCAGGATCCCCATGATGTCCTCTACAAAACCCTCAAGAAAAATCAAGAATCAGAGAACTTTTCGCCGGAGCCACCGAGAACCTCCACGCCGGAATCTCTGCCACCACGCTGGAGTTTTTAAACAGCAACCGTTTCCTTCTCTTCTTCGTCTTCTGGTCATGTCGTGTTGCTGGGTTTTCTGAATATTTCGATTTTTCTTCCGATTTTGAGGTCTTTCGTGTCGTTGTTTTTCTGGATTTTTTGTGTTGAGGAGCAATTCAGAGTTGAGGATAGATGAAGGAACAACTTCAAGGGCAAGAATTTATGGCTTTGGAAAAGCAAAGAAGCAACAGAAACACCAGTGGTAGTGTTGGTGGCGGTGGTGGGAATAGTAGAAGGGTGGTGGAGGAAGAAGATCTTCTTCATGCCATGTTCTCTGTTTAGATCAATGTTTTAAAAACCGGATCGGAGATCGGACCGGTAAGACCTCCGGGTCATGGTTCAATTGGTTCTTCCGGTTGAACCGCCGGTTGAAGCGGATGATAAAATAAATAAATAAAATAAAATAAACAAGTGAATAATTTGTCCTATCGTCACACAGGCAATTGTGCAGCACAACCATGCACTCAAATGAATAAATTAGTAGTATAATTCTGCCAATTAAAAGACAAAAAGGTCTATCACCACCTAATGGATAGAAATAAACAATAAAAAACATAAAAGTAAATAAAGCAAAGCAGAGACTTTGCGTTAAACCAAAGCAAAGCTGTCAAAAAACAAAACCACATCGTTATTTCCTTCTCTCTGGTTTGAAACATCCCTGGTTTCTTTTCTTCTCCCTATCGTTCTTTCCTTCTCTCTTGCTCACCCTCCATTCTCATTCATTCCATTTCCATGGTGAGGACGGAAGAGACGCGAGATGGAACACGGCCAACCGGAGTTGCAACGTTGCTAGGAAGTTTCGCCGGAGCTGGGTGTGGAGATGTCGCGACTGGCCTGGTGCGATGGTGCCACAGCGGTCTTACTACTGGATCTTCCTTGTTCTTGTATCTCGTCAGCAGCGTGCTTTCACGAACGGTAGAGCGGCGTGCGAAAAAGGGGTGATGCGGAGTTAGGAGTGTCAACTTTGGACCGGGCGGTTTTTCAAAACCGGGACCGGTTCCTTGGGTCATCCGGTTTGAGGCGGTTTTCAATGGGCCAACCGGTTTTTTACCGGTTCTTTAGGACCACCGGGTTAACTGAGCTAACCGAGCCGCTTGTGTCTCCGGGTGGCGGTCCGACCAGTCCAACCGTCCGGTCCGGTCCGGGTTTTAAACCATTGGTTTAGATCTTCATGAGGCTTGTGTTTGTGTTTGTTTCGTGGTATAATTTGAGTTTTTGTTTAATTCAATATGTTTTAATTGATTTAATTTGTGTATTTGTTAAATTAAATATATTTTAATTCATTTACACATGTTGCTGATGACATAACACTCATTTTATGAAGTGTCAGCCACATGTATAATCTAGTAGGATGCCACGTCAGTTAAATAAATCCATGGCATGCCACGTCACACACATTTGCTGACAGATTAACATTTAGACTAAATGTCAGAGTTTTTGAAAATAGGGGAATTAAATGTCCAAAATTAAAAATAGAGAGACTAAAATAAAAAATTGAGCAAAATAGGGGGACCAAAAATGTAATTTAGCCTTTTTTAATAATTTTAACTTTTAGTTATTTATGTGACATTTAATGGTTAGAATTACTCTTCTAACCTCTCTCTGCATGAAACAATGCCCTGTGTGTGTGTGTCATTATCAAGGCTCAATGTTAGGTGAGTCTTGGCATGAAGGTTGTTGCTCATAACAGAAAAGTCGTTGTTGACAGTTCATATCGCGGTGTGCATCATATATAGATGGAAAATTGTTCCTTCGGCATCATTGTTGTCATAGGAATGGCAAAACGCGCCAGCGCTCTTACTCCCTCCGTCTCATTTTATTTGTCTTATTAATTTATATACATCTCTTAAGAAAATAATTGAGTTTATAAATTTCTATGATAAAATGACACTCATTATCAAAATACCCCTTATTAATCGGAGTAGTGGAGTAGTTAAATAGACAAAGTTAAGTAATATAGTTGGTTGAAATACAAAGGGTATTGTTGGAAAAGAAGTAATTACAACTTTTTTATTTCTAAATAGATAAATAATTTGAGACAATGAAATATTCCAAAATATGACAACTAAAATGAGACAGAGAGAATAGAAAATAAGAAAATAAATAAATAAAAAATATATGTTAACCCGACGGGTTGACGGGTTGGGCTAGATGGGTTGGTGGGCTGACATATCGTAGCCCAACCCGACCTATTTTAGGCGGGTTGGCGGGCTGGCCCGTTGTGCTCATCCCGCTTTGTCATCCCTAATTGTTGAATTGCAAAATCGATGTGAGGTTTGCTTTCATTGTTTCTTTCATGGACATATATTTTTAAACGAGTAAATAGATACAACATACTACCTCTGGTCCTTATTATATATAAGGAACAAAATCCTAATTCACAAAGATCAAAGAATTACATTGAAATCTGTTTTTTCTAATTAATACTCCTAAAAATTGAGTTTGTTTTCAATATTAGCCCTTTTATGAAATGGTGTATAATTAATGAACCATCTCACTTGCATAGGAAATAAGTGCATCATTAATGTAAGTCTTTGAAAATTAGCAATTAATACGTTAGAAAATTGATGTATGTTTCTTATAATAAAGACAAAAAAAAGCTTTTTTGTTCCTTGTAAAAAGGACCAGAGGGAGTATTAGTTTGTGTGTAGCCTTAGCAAAGAAAAAATATTAGCATGTGTGTATGGCAACTAGTCAATTACTTTTGTTTCTTTTATTCACAAGGCTTGAACGAAAAATCCCTATCAATTTTTTGTATTTATCTCATTTGAATGATTTTTTGTATAGACAGAAAATTTAGAGAAAGGAAGTCACATTCCATACAAGACCAGAGACGACCATCAACCCCAACGAGAGTATATGATGAAATTTGCGTAGAGCTTACCAATGAGAAAATTTAGGATTCGAACCTAAATCACAGCAAGTGCAAACAGGCGGTCCAACCATATGTGCCAATTCTAATTGGCCAAGTGAAATTTAGATGGTTGGGTATATAAATATATTTATTGTATGAATTTATGAATTTGGAACTTAATTAGGAGTACGTTTTCTATTTATAGCTCTTCTCCCAGATTTATTACCCTGCATGAGTAGAATCACCTAGAAGTTGCTATATGTAGGTGTGATAGTTGTATTTGCGAAATCTATTTTCACCAACATTTAAATGTTATATCTGTAAAAGAAATTTGGTTTCAAAAAAAAAATCTGTAAAAGAAATTTAAATGTTATAATTTATAAGTCGGTTGAAATATTGACAATTGAATAAGATTCTCGAGTGCCTTTGCTAATATGCTAATGCAATTTTTTTTTTGTCGTTTGTACAAATGGTCGGGGCAGAGGAATGAGGAGGGGAGAAGTGGAATTTTACAGATTTGAACACACACTCTTAATGTCTTGCAACACTTTATCACTAGACTGTCTTTTCTGGGACAATTTGCTAACGTATATATTGGGAAAAACCAAGTCCCACATAGACTATAGGTAAGACCTCAAAAAAGTTTATAAGTAAATGACACCCTTCACTTTACAAGCCGATTTTGTAAGGCCAAAAATCCTAATAAAGTATCAAAGCCTATCCTAGATCCACTTGGCCACCTACCGTATTATATACACGCACTAAGCCCAATAGTGCTAGGCGGACATCAAAAAAGTTTATAAGTAAATGACACTCCTCACTTTACAAGCCGATTTTTAACGATGAGTTTGGTCCAAAATCCTAGAGTATATACTCCCTTCGTTTTTTGCTTTTTTGGACCAAATAATGTACTTTTTTTATTATAAAAAAACGGATGGAGTATTCGCTAGGATTATCATGCTTACATATACCATTTTAAAATATAAATTTTTGATCTCTAACATTAATTGTTACCTGTTTAATTTATAAAATTATTATTTGAGCCTCACGATCAATATAGCCATTATGTTTAAAGTAGAAGTTAATTTATGTTTGTTTTACTCATACAAATCACTTTTTTAATCAAAAAAATCATACTTATTAAAATCAGATTATTTATCTAAAGTATTCTAAATAACTTCTCATTTTAAACATATTTTAATTTTTTTAGATTCTAGTTTTATTCAAAAGTTGAGATGAAAAAGATAAAAATTCTAAAAAGTAATTATTTCTTAGAAAAATCATTTTTTTCCATAAAATATTATAAAACAAACGACCTCTAAACCTCTTAAACTTAATTAAGAGGTCAGTGCCCTCCAGCCTACCGTAATCTAGTCATGTAGAAATAGAACATCACAACTAAACAAAAAAATATGGACAGAGAAAAACAAACCAATGTGACTCACACACAAGTGGGTCACGACTGATCACGAGCATGAACGTACCCTTGCTCGCACGCCATGTAGCCCGTCCATTCTTTGCACATTCAATCAATTGGTCCCACTCCTTTAAGAAAAAATTGCTAAACCACCACATAATTGAGGAACAAACATCCGCTGTCCTACAAAATAGTGTCTCTCTGTCTCCCACCAATTAAATGTTGAGGATATACACGTGTTAATAAATTATGATTTTATTTTATTATGTGGCAAATTATCATTGGTGGGGGACAGAAAATGTGATAGGAAAATGAGACAAGATTTTCATCCATAATTGAGTGTTCCCTCGTGTCATATGGTACTGAATTGTAAATGAAAACTAATTTATCGATCTGATTGGGTAGAGAGGAGACTAAGAACAGAGGGGCTTACTAGTGATGAACATTTGAAAATCGATACTATAAAGCATGTGAAATTGGAAATTGATCCAATATAACAGTAATTTCTGACCCAGGGTTCATGCCTTCGTTTAACCCCATTCTTCTTTGTCCTGACACGGTAACCGATGCAAATGCACAGGAAAATAAGTTTGTTTTTCAAAATAATCATGCTTTGCTAACAAGTTTACGATTATTGTGTCATTTGGAGAATTTTTTTGTCATTAGAAAAAGGAACTGAAGTTTATTGGCCGTGGAAGTCTAGGGCCTTAATTGGAAGTTTTGCTTAATTATTTGCTTGGCTTGCATTGAAAGGGAGCAAGGTAAAAGGTGTGCATTAGGAAGGCGAGTAGTCTTTTATGCGCGCTCTTTTTTCATGCATTTGGGATGGCTATAGTAATGAGTTTGGTGACATGTGCCTTTCATCAAATTTTCTTACAGTATGTTAATTTTACTCTTCTACTATTAATTATCCAAAAGATTGGAGCCTAGTCCAGTTTCCCAACTATAGGGGAACAGCGACCTTTAGTGGCTGGTCTTTGCATGAAAGAATTTATAAGCCAACCAGCTCCAAAGCTCTATCCAGTTATCTCTTCTTTGGAGATAATGTTTAGGATCAATTACACTCAGTCTCTAAGCTGATATATTCATTTTATTTAAGTTGCCAATGAAAAAAATGAAGACTCGCGTAGTGAATAATTGTGAGAAAGACGAGATGGAAGACTAGCTAGAGAGCATGTATTTTCGAAAACAATAAAAATAATTTTTTGGTATTTTCAAAATTTCTAGAAATACTAGATATGTTTTCAACAATTAAAAAAGAAAATGGTGACAAAAATACTAGACATGTCTTCTACTGGATAAGTTTTTTCAAGGACTATTATTTAATGGTTTGAATTCTTATATTTTTTTTTCTTTCACATTACTTTTTCATCTCTTCTTTTAATTTTTTTATATCACATCATTCATCATATTTTTTTTTATTTTTTCTTATTTTTCTCCTTTTATCTCTATCCCTCCTCTATGTCTCTCACACACTCTATACTATATGTAGAGTGTGAGAATAATATTTTTGCATTATTTTTAAGATAAAGATTGTTTCATACTCCTCATTCAGGTGTGAGAAGTGTAAGAAAGGACGAAAAAAAGAAAAGAAAAGATAAAGGCAGAGAATTAGAGAGACAATGAATGAGTGACGTAGAGAGAAAAAATAAATAAATAAATAAAAAGAGGAAGTGTAAAAAAAAGCCTAGAAAATAAACGGATTTGTTGTTTCAATATTTATAAGATTCAAGTCTAGACTAGAAGAGTGAAGCTACTTGTCACTCACAGTATTTAAATCTGATCCTTTTATTTTCTCCGTATTTGGATTCTATTTCTACCACAGCGAGGACAGTTACTAGTAATCTATCGTTCTCTCTCACGCACACTACACACGCTCTGTCAGTGTCACCGTATCCTCGCCATCTCTATTTTCTTTATCGATCCCTCTGAATCCTGTTTCAGAATTCTAAGTTGGCTACGTAACATAAGGTTCTAATATGTCTGCATTGGTAATGCATATGTGGTGGCCGTAAGAAGCAGATCCTTTCCTTTCGGATGGGGAAGAAAGGAAGCAGTTGGTTCTCATCGGTGAAAAAAGTTTTCAAGTCATCTTCTAAGGACTCGCCGGTGCCGGAGAAGAAGGTGATCCATTATATCCTCTGTTCTCTATAATTTATTTGCCGAGATGTCATGTTATGCACTTTTTCTTTTTCTTTTTTCGTTTTTTGGTTATTAGGACCAATCAATGTCATTTTTCTTCCCGTATAGCAAAATTGGTTTACTGAATTAGGATTTTAATTCCATTTTGATTGAAGTTTCAAAAGCATAATCAAAGGCTCGTTAAAAAAAAAGAAGGCTTGTTTTTTGAGCTACATGAGAGTTAGAATTTTTCTTGGGTCATCGATTTATTTTATTCCTTTAGTCATTTGGCCATTAATAAATGATAATTTTGGACATCCAAATGGTTTTAACATTGCTGTTTATTGAGATCAAATTGACAAAATTATCATTTGAAGATCGAGTAAGTCATTACTGGCTGCCATTTTTTTAAGAAACAAATTTATTTTCGTTTGTCTTTTTCATTTTTTTTTTTTACCAAAAATGATTTTCATCTCATAGGCAATACGAAACTGATTATCCTTGACGGTAATCAAGGGATACGTGATTCTAACATATATTTAGACAACTTTAATTGTTTATTCAGTCATTAATCAACAATTCACATTGATGTTCTTGAATTAGTCATGAGTCATGAGCAATACTTTCCTCAATCCCCAAGAAACCAAATGAAAGCAGAAATAATGAGAAATTGTTTGTCCGCAGCAAAAAGTAATAATGCTATAGTCGCACTGTACCTTACGCATTAATGGATAGTATCTCCTTCATAATTACTACAGCAAGTGAACTTCTTAGTTGTAGTTGTTGTCTTTTATGGAACCACATAAAGGGTGAGCTACCTGGCCCTTAGGACCATCAACCCAATACAGTATGTAATTATATGTGTACATGGTCCCCTATCATGTGATCATGTATCACATACTTTTTGCTAGTATATGTGTCCCATTGTTATCCTACAACCTAACCCATCACATCATTCATTTTGATCATCATGTGCTTCCCATGTTAGATCTCCATCATGTTAAAAAAATCACATTTTATTTAACTGCTTTATTATTCTTTGATTTTCCAAATGATTGTTAATTACGAGTTAATCCATGTTGGTGTTTTCACTTTCAGAAGGTGACTGAAGAGAAATGGCAGCATGAAGCAGCAGAGGTGGTATCTTTGGAGCATTTTCCTGCAGATAGTTCACCAGATATCACCAATGAAGGAAGTGTCACATCAACACCACTAACTGAAGATAGAAATCATGCCATTGCCTTTGCAGCGGCAACAGCTGCAGCAGCTGAAGCCGCGGTGGCAGCTGCTCAAGCAGCTGCTAGAGTTGTGAGATTGGCAGGTTATGGACGTTACTCTGAGGAAGAAAGAGCAGCAACACTCGTTCAGTCATACTACAGAGGCTACCTTGTAAGTCCTCCTTTGTCTGTTTTGGTAAAGTTGTTGATCATTATTTAATACCAGAGTGTAACATCCTGTTTCATTGGTTTGGTATGGGCCATAAATATGCCACCCACTCTTAAAACTTTATAGTTACATGTATTAATAACACATGAATGACGTCACTTGCATTGCAGAGTACTACTATATGATCGGTTTTATCTTCTTCTAACATTAAAGTTCACATTGATTTATTATATAGTATAGCAGTAAATTTATATGGAAAATATTTGCATTCAGAGTTAGCTAAAAACTAGCAGGAACACAATTTTTCTCAATAAGTTGGGATAATAAAGGCATTATGATGACATGCTTTAGAATTAATAATAACTTGAACGTTGCACCAAAAACAAACAAATAAATAACTTGATGGCTTGATTGGTTTTTTGTGCTTACTCATATTAAACTATTGATTATAAACCTGTAAGTGATGATAACTCAAGTTACCTCTTTTGATAATTTTTCTTTCTAGCCTGCTTGTAAATTTTGGGCTTTGCAGCACATTGTAGATGTGTTAGTCAAGTGTGGACACTTACACTAGTACCCTTAGAATGCTATATGAGTCTATGAATGACTATCCATTTTCTAACCCTGATTATATTGCAATTATTCATGACTTTAAAGTAATTAATTGTTTCCCAAGTCAGGACAATTTGATTTGTTATTGGGTATTGAATTGTGTATAGGCTCGACGTGCACTGCGTGCTTTGAAGGGATTAGTGAGGCTGCAAGCACTTGTAAGGGGACATAATGTGCGCAAGCAAGCGTTGATGACAATGCGATGCATGCAAGCATTAGTCCGGGTACAAGCAAGAGTAAGAGCTTGCAGACTCCAATTAACTCACGAGAAACATCAGAGGGACCAAAAAGAACTCGAGCAACAACATCCTATGCTTATGAGTCCGCTGACAAAGTTAGACAAGGATGGTTGGGACAATAATAGGCGTCAGAGTATCCACAAAATTAAGGAAAATGATTTGAGAAAACATGGAGCTGCAATGAAGAATGAGAGATCTCTTGCACACGCTTTCAACTGTCAGGTTTGGTTATTCATTTTTTCTTGGAAATTACGTTTTGTTATGACATTTTGATTTTCATTGTTAATAATTTTGTTTTGCAGCAACAGCAGAAGCAATATTTGCAGATAGAGCCAAGTGTTGATGATATTGAAAGCTGTGGTAATGGCCGTGAAAGAGCCCAATTGGATTGGAACTGGTTGGAACGTTGGATGTCATCACAATCACACAATGTTAGGCCACGTGAGACCCCATATACAACCACTACTACCGCCACTGATGACATGTCTGAAGAAAAGACCGTTGAAATGGATATGGGCCTCATGAACCAAGACTTTCTCGATGTAAGCCCAATCTCTAAACACTACCATCCACAGAGCAGTTCAGGTGTACCTAGCTACATGGCCCCAACCCAGTCTGCAAAGGCCAAGATTCGGAGTCAAGGCCCATTTAAGCAACGTGGTTCGTATGGGCCTCACTGGAGCTCGTCCACGAGGAGTCCTCCTATTGGGCTGGGCTGTGACTCATCCGGCTCTGGTGGGGCCACTACAGCTCATCCGTTTCTAAGAAGCCCAAGCCCAAAAATTAATGGGATTCGCCTCCAATCTAAACGGATTTCAGGCGTCGGCCCAGACAATGTTGGCGCTGAGGATTGGGGCATTCCCCTTGGACCTAATGGCTGGGCAAGATTTGATTGATTTGTTTCAGTTCTATGTTTCATGATAATTACACTAGCATGTTTTGTGTGATCTGAACCTTGGGCATGGATTGGTATTTATTATTTAAAGACAGCATAATAATGTGATGTCGTGAAAAACAAGATGTGAGATTCTATAACCCCCCTCCTCCCCAGAGAAAACGCGCAAAAACGGGATTGCAATATAGGAAATCCCATTTAATGTTGTGTACTTGTGTGTCGCGTAAGAAAAAATGTTGGACTTTTTTTTTTGGCTAAAAAAATAAAAAATAAATAAATGTTTGAGTTCTTTCTTTCCATTAGGCATGTACACTTCTGAACTATCCTGTTCAATACTACTTTTTCCGTTCTTTTTTACTTATCGATTTTTAAGAAGAAATTTGTTCCTTTTTATTTGTCATTTTGATAGTTTAAGGTTACATTAATTACTTATTTTTCAATTATACATTTAACTATTTATTGTAGAGAGAGAAATAAGTATGATGGATAATAAACAATTAAAGGTATTATAGGGAAAAAAACTAATAACTTTATCAAAAACAACAAAATTTATTAATTTCATTTGTTTGTGTAAAATAATCTTAAAAAACAATTAAAAAAGAACGAAAGTAGTACGTCCCAGTGCTTTGTTATCCCTAGATAACCATGGATTATGAATGAACATCAAAATAATCGTCTCGGGATACTGATTTAAATTAACTAAGCATATTGTATTATTGTTTTTTATAATTTAATTTAAAAATTATTCTTTATTTTATATTTTAAAATGTTGCTTAAATTTTAAAATTGCCCATTTTATGTATCACTTTATCACTTGCTAGTATTTTTTCTTCCTTACTACATATGTTCAGGGGCGGGAGATGGGAAAGAAAAGTAAAGCGTTACGAGTTCGAACTCACGCTTTCAATATGCCGCAGAACTTTACCGCGAAAAACTACCACTACAAAATACTACTAGCTTACATTGCAGACAAGGCACGCATACATGGGATAACGATAGAGACCACCAGAGACTCCTCGTCCTCCAGAGAAGAAAAGATTGGGATGCAGTGGTAACAGGCTATCAATAATGTCATGGATTGGTGGATATTTATTTTTTTATTTTATTAAAAAAAAGAAGGAAAAAATATCATGTCGACGGATGGAGCTAAAATCTAGAGTTATTTTGGGCATTGGCTCTTTTTCTGGATCTGACGCAACGTAATACCCTTTTCTCTTTCCAAATCTTTTACTCCCACCCCATCCCACGTCATTCATGTGCGCTCCGTTGAGTCTGTTCTGCTTCTTTTTGTTCACACCACACACAAACACTGTCTCTACTCTCTTTCCTTTTCTGTTCACGATCCTTTTCCTCCTCCATTGGACTTGGCACGAAACCTAATGATGGAGTCTCTGGAACTCCCTCGTCTTCTTCTGCATCATCCCCGCACATTATCAGCGGCGCCAATTCAAGCCTATCACAATTCACGATTCATACCGCAATTGAGTTTCCCCTCTAAGCTCAAAAAAGCAACTAAAAATGCCACCTTGCGATCACTTCCCGGCGACACTGACGGTGGTGCTGCCGCTTCACAAGACGAGCCCTTTGCCTTCGAGGACGAAACCCATCACCGTGACGAAGAGACGGCTCTTCTATTTGCCAGGGAGACGGATGCTTTTGGCTCTCTAATTGGCTTCCGCTTGCTTCATGATCATGACTCTGGTTGGTACTTTCTTTTTCATTTCAACAAGTTATTAACTTTTCACCATTGAAAAAAAAATGTCCACAATTCTCACTATATTCATATGCATACCATGTATTTGATAATTAATCTTTGCTAGGCTTCTTATAACTCTGTTTTATAATGGGAAAGAGTGATTATGCATCTCCATTAGAGGATGTTATTGTTATGATTTTTGACTTGTGAAGAGTTGATGAGAGCATTACTTGCAGAGAAAACCACTGACACTGAAGGAGATTTAACGAGCAATGGAGTTGAAAAACCTGACGCTGAACATGTAGAAGAAGAGAAAGCCAAGACTAGAGTGTCCTACAACATTGTTTTTGTTACTGCTGAAGCTGCACCGTATTCAAAGACCGGTGGCCTTGCAGATGTTTGTGGTTCTTTGCCAATAGCACTGGCGGCTCGCGGACACCGTGTTATGGTTATATCTCCCAGATATATACATGGTGCTGCCAAGGATAGTAAGTCTTCTGCTGCGGTTGATCTTGATTCCTGCATCAAAGTATTTTGCTTCGGAGGTGTTCAAGAAGTTGGCTTTTTCCATGAGTATAGGGAAGGTGTTGATTGGGTATGAACTTCTTTTTCTTTTTTTTCTTTTGTTCTGTTTGTTCCAGGCATTTGCTACTTCGGGTTGTTTAGAACCATTTGATTTCTTGCATCATAGTATCTACTTTGTGTCTGTGTTGATGATACTCAGTAAGTACTACCTCATTGTTTTAGGTATTCGTGGATCACCCTTCATTCCATAGGCCAGGGAATCCTTATGGGGACAAGTATGGAACTTTTGGGGATAATCAGGTATAATCTTACTTCTAGCTTTGATGCTAGACTAGTATTCTACTTCCATCTCTGATTCATGAATAATGATAATTTTTCTTCTCATTTGGTTTTACAGTTTCGGTTCACTTTGCTTTGCCATGCAGCGTGTGAAGCTCCATTGGTGCTTCCATTGGGAGGGTTCACTTATGGAGAAAAATGTGTATTCCTTGTTAATGATTGGCATGCCAGCCTTGTTCCAGTGTATGCTTGCCTACCTCTGCTCTCTTTCTTTTCCATTGAAGAGATACAATTTTCCCCAAGCATATCTGTCAAAGTTTCTCTTTATTAAATTATTGGAGTAAATACATTTATTTAAAGACTACATTTCTTCCAATGACTCCCTGCAGTCCTGCGATTTGCTATTTTTTGGTTTGGATCTTCACTTTTCCTTATGTTTAAATATTAATTTTTATTAGGCTTCCTCATGGAATGTAGATTTTCACATTTTAAGTTTCATTTAAAGCTTCTCGTGATTTGTCCGAGTTGATACTGTCTTACTGAGGATGAATGCTGGTACTCTATTGCAGACTTTTGGCAGCAAAGTATCGTCCACGTGGGGTATATAAGGATGCGCGCAGTGTATTAGTGATTCACAATATTGCACATCAGGTAAATTAATTCAGTTTTTATTCTTTTTTTTTTTGGAAGTGTTGCTGAGAAATAGCATCAATAACATTATGCTTTGTTCTTTACTCTTTCTCAAGTGAGCTTTCGAGCTTCAACAACAGAACAAGGGTCTCTATTAGTTTTGTTATATGCTTTCCAGTCACATGCCTTCAGCTTAGCAGCCTCTTATTAACGATTATTGAGTCACATTCTATAAGTCAGAGACATAGCCCTGAAACGCCTACATGACAATAAATATTATGTTAATACTGAATTTTATAAAATATTATGTTAATACTACATTTATTTTGAAATTTATACCAACAGCCAATAACCAACTAACCAAGCACCATCCTGTTAGCCGGGAGTTATTTTGAAGTTCATAAACATGTAAAATACAATCTTGTTGGTCCTTTTCACATTGGAATGGATTATTTGAACATGATTTGCTTTACTGTGCATGCATATCAAAAAAGATACTCATGTGTTAGTGAACAGTATGGAAGTGATTTTGTCTTTGATCAGTATGGAAGTGATTTTGTCTTTGATCTGTGATGCCACAATTCGGGTGAATAATGTTTAGTTGAATATAATTTGTATTTACTCAAGAAGTTTTTTAGCATAAGGTTCAGGATGAAACGGTGTAAGTAATTACTAAGTATAACTTAGATATTATAAATCCTCAGATGGTGTACCTCAGTACCTCACATCTTTAAGTTGTTTAGTCTTGTTTTATCAGCAAAGCTGATAGAGTTGTATGTTAGGGAGTGGAATCTGCAATTACATATAGTAATTTGGGGCTGCCTCCAGAATGGCGTGGAGCACTGGAATGGGTTTTCCCTACTTGGGCAAGGGCACATGCTCTTGACAAAGGTGAAGCTGTCAATTTTCTAAAAGGTGCCATTGTTACAGCTGATCGGATAGTAACAGTAAGCAAGGTCAGAATACTGCATATCATTTATTTTGCTTACTATTGTTTTATGTAGTTAAACATTTGGTATTTGTTCATTACTCAATATTCTTCTTTTTCCTCACAATGGATACTCATTTTACAAAAATTTTAATCACACATCAAATGTTAAAAGCTTGCATCACTTTGTAATAGCTTATAATAACTATAGTATGTTAACAGTATTTGTAAAAGACAAGTGTCTTGTACTTGGTAGTTAGACACTCCTAGACAATGCGTCGGAAATAAGGTAAGGGGCAGAAAGGGAATTGGGTTGTAACAACCTTGCTATGTGGGAAGGAGGGGAGGAGGAATGGTTAGAGCAATGATAACAGGGAGGGAATAGGCAATCGGAAATTAAGAGGGATTTTGGGGTCTTAAGGTCGGGATTGTAGACCCCCAAAGTTCTGCAGGGTATATCTATCTTTTTTCTGGTTTTGTGACTCGCTAAATAGTGTTTATCTCCATTCTCTGTAATAGAATTTCCGGTTTTTAGTGCGTAATTGTATGCAACGCTTGAAGAGCTGTCCCCCTTTTCTAGGGCTATTCATGGGAGATAACAACTCGTGAAGGTGGGTGTGGTCTACATGAGCTTTTAAGCGATCGAAGAAGTATTCTCACCGGTATGTTTTTTAACATTATTTTTCTTATAGTATGAAAGATTTATTTATGGTTTAAGTTTTTAAAATTTACGGTATGTGTTTATCCTCCTGAAGGAACTTTAATACTGAGCAAGTTAAACCTAAGTTGGCAAATAATTCCCTTGAGTGAAAATGCATATTTTCAACAAAGTTTCAGTTCATATTTTATATGTTTATGGTAAATGTTGATATTGGAGACTAATTATTCTTCGACTTTCACTTCTCATCCATAAAAGGTGGACTTGAATGTAATATACTTGCGAAGGTAATCCAGTAGGGTGAATAACATATTTTGCTGTTCTTGTTACTGAGAGGACCTTGTGATCATCTCAGTTTAACCTTCATTGCATATGAAGAATGTTTTTTACTTTGTTATGAATCACATCCTATTTGAAAGAAATCTTTCATGTTTCTTGGAATTGATGTAGCTTGTATCACTAATTTGACACACCAATATGGTTAGAAGTCTTCTAGTGAATCCATTACGTTTCTGATAGGTAGCGGCCTCTAATTAGGTGGGTGTGTTGGGAATGAATAGGCGAGAACCAGAGGATCAAAGCCTTTGTCAAAGCCTTTGTATTAGTTGGAACTAGGTACTAAGGAATCTGACTAGCTATATTGTTAGTTAGTTTGTTAGTTAAGATAGCAGTGGGGTTGGGAATTAGAAAGGGAGTATTGTGTTCTGAGTGTGTGGAAGAGGCGTGGATCTCTCAAATATCTAGGGGTTTAGTGTGTTCATTGTATTCTTTGCCCTAAACCACATCACAATAGTATAGGATTTGGAATTGGGGTTCCTTGAGAAAAAAATTAGTTCAATCATTCTTTCTGTGATCTAGTTCTTATCAACTGGTACCGAAGTTCCTTCTAGAAGCTGTGGGTACTTCGGAGGGAGATTTGTGGTTAGTTCAAATGGAAGCCATAAAGAAGATACTCCAAGCTTGGCACCACAAGCATTTCTAGGCAAAAAAGGATTGCGAAATTCAAGAACCTAGAGTGAATTGCAAGAGGCCAGGCTTAAGAAATTAGAAGAAATAATGGAGAATATCACTCAAGAGGGGGCGTGAGAGCCAACCAGGGAAGGGTCACAAAATTCTGCCATTGCTAAGGATCAACAAAAATCAAAAAGGAGGGGAAATGGTAGGTTCAAATCTTGGGAAGGAGATTGTTGAGATCCCACATTGACTAGAGACCAATGTTGTCAAATACGTAAATTGGACTTGAATCGGTAGGAGGCTAAAAAATCGTAACACGGAGGATCGTAACACGGATCGTAAGATTCTATTAAATCGTAGGATCAAAACTCGGACTAGAATCGTAACATAGAATCGTAGGATCGTAACATTCAAAACATAATAAAATTCATATAATTATAACATGCAAGCAGTTCAAAGCAGAAACATAACATAACATCCAAAAACAGAAACATAATCCAAAACAGAAGCATAATCCAAAACACAAACAAGTCAACAGAAGTTCAAAACAAAACATAACATAAGTTCATAATTAATTCAACTCAAAAAACTAAAATTCTAGAGATCTAGGATCTCATTCAATCAATTTACTGGAAAGTCATCTTCAGGATGATCTTCAGCCTCATCAATTGCATCATCATCTTCATTAGCATTAGGAATTTCCAAATCATCTCCAAGTGCACCACCAATGCCACCACTCTCATTAACATTTTCTTCTTCAACCTGAATAGGTGCATCCAAATCCACATCTAAATTTTGATCATTCTCCACTATCCAATCATCGTCAGAAGAAAGATCATCAATGCTATAATCAGCTGCTTTCCTAACTTTCTTCTTCTTGTTGATTTTGGAATTAACCATCACAAAGACCACATCATTCATGGTCTTTTGCTTTAAACGATTCCTTTTCTTGGTGTGAACCTAAATAATTATAGAGTCAGTTAAAACATAATATAATAGGTAATTTAAAAGAATGAGATACCATTTATTTAATAAATTAGAAATCTTACCTCTCTGAGGCACTCCAATTACGTTCACATTTGATGAACTACAAGTTAAGCTGATACTCGAATAGCGAGCCTTTGTAATTACGGATATTCATCGCCATAAGATTCCCACCATTGTCTTTGGAGTTTTGATGCGAAGTGCGTGTAGCTAATGGACTACCAAACATTCCAACTTTACTTTTGAAGTCCTCAAGTTGGAGATCAATCTTACTCCTTTCATCCAAGCTTGCCACCATTCTTTCCAAACATTCATATACTCCTTTCTTAACTTCATAATCAACTTTAAAAGTAGGACTATAATGCATCATGGGGTTAAGGTAGTAGCCCACATGTATGCAAGGGCCTATGCAATTGTTTATCCCATCTTTTGTCAATGATGTTCCATAGGGGCTTGAAGCTAAGGAAGGAAAAATAAATTGAATTAATTTTCAAACAAAGTCTATAAATTATAGAACTAATAAAGTAACAAGTGGAACTATTACCTCTTACGAACCCATTGAAGGCCGCGTTGTATCCTCTCCTTAGCTTTGATCCATTTCTTCATAAATGAATCCATGGTGAGCCTCATCTGAGTCCACAGCGCAACACTCTAATTAAAGGATAAGCACCCCTCGAGCAATTTGTAATATTCTTCCAAAAATCCTTATCATGTCGATTTTCAACAAATACTCCATCCTTAGACTTTGCAAACACACTAGATTTCCATTGCTCGGATGTGAACATTCTAACTAATGCTCACTTATTATCATTCAAGCATCCCAAGGTCAAATAAGAAGTGGCAAAGCAGTAGGCCAGATCTAATCAATTCTCCACCTTTAGTGAAGTGATGCAACAAAGACATAAGGCGGATCTTGAATAGATATAAGTTGTAATTTTTACGGTTGCTTATTGTCTCTTTGTGGAGAGGTAATTCTTTCTCAAAGTCCTCCAACATCAAGTCGATCGATGAAATTTGCACAAAGGCGTCGATACAAGTTCTTCCTCTTACGCATCAACAAATCACCGGTACCTTGTAATTTGCCGCATTGTCGATCCTGAACTTGGACAACGTTTTCTTCCCAGATCTCATCCTGAACCGTCCATCATCTTGAAAATTTTATCAATTTGTCTTGGATATATCGGATGCATCGATGGACTTCAAAAAAGCAGATTCCCCTAGGACTATTTACCAAAAAATTTAGTATAGTCCTCCTCCTTGATCGGTCCATCCATACTGTCATAATTGTGCATCAGTTTTTTTTCCAAATGGTTTATGCTCCTCAAAACCAGATTTGTTTCTTCTACTTTTTCTTCAAATACGTCACTCTGATCTCATGGTAGGATGGTGGCTTAAATCCTAAACCATGTCGGACAATGGAACCACACATCCACTGAAATTCTTCATTCTTTACAGCATTGAAAAGAATGGCATTGGTATAGAAAAAAGAAGCAATGTCCATGAGGCATCCTCACTCGAACCGCTCTTGAAAATGCTATCGATGGTAGTCTGCTCCTTCTCTTGAAAAGATTTGCGGCCCAGCGGCAGCACTATTGGTATCAGGCAGGCGGTAAATTTTCTTTTCCCTGCGTTTGCCTCTTGATTGATTGAGGATGGGTTACCAATATCTTCTTCAAACTCTCTGGTATTTGTCCTTGTAACCCGGTTTTTCTTGCAAAGGCGTGACAACATCCATCTGCTTTTTAACATCATCTGGAGCAATTTATGCACGAGGGTTCAACATCCTTGCGTGTTCCACCCAAATCTTGCTTGAGCGATAGACACCTCTGTCATGATTTTCTCACAATATTTGCATTTTACTTTCTTTCCATGTGCATCGGTGCAATACAATGCTTCCATGCAACATCACCTCTAGTATTTTTGGATTTAACATTGGACTTGGACCCACCAACAGCTATACATTGAATTTGCAGGTTCCGGCATTTAAAGCCATTTCGAAAAGCAAAGTATCTGAGAAAGTTGCGAAAAGAAATATTAATAATAGGCGAGTCAAAGAGTATGGGATCGCGATAGTGTAAAAAGCGAGAAAGAGGAATATTTATAATAGAGGCGAGGAGAGGAATGTTTGTAAAGGAGTGTCTTGGAATCAGCCATTATCATTCAAAGCAGGCGGTATTAGCTGATTGGAACAATTTCTGCGCCAAAGAAATAAATGTCGTGGGAAGAAAGTGCAGCGGATATATTAGATGAACCAGGCCCATGTCGTGACCCGATAGAATGCAAGCAAGGCGCGTTTTCATAAAATAAAAAAAGGGCGAGATATACAGGCAGTCGATCCGTGGAGAAAGAAAAACACGCCGCGTGGAGCTTTAAATTTAAAGCGACGACCGCGTGCGTTAAAACACAACGGCAGAATTACGCGAAAGTGGAAGCGGGTCCAGCGCTTGACTCGGGTCTCCTTCTTCTGCGGATAGCGAATTATAAAGGCTGCAGCAGCGGCGCCCACGAACCTAGCTTACGGGCGGCGGTCGGCAGCGAAATCGAGGAGTTTAATCAAGCGAAACTTCGGAGCGACGATTCAACGATTCAAGCGATCCAGAACGACGATTCACGACCGATTCAACAAATTTACGATTCTTCGAACGAGTCACCTCGGTTTGTTGCGCTGGAATCGTAAAATCGAACGAGTCAACGAGTTGACTCGCGATTCTGACAACACTGCTAGAGACATGACCAAAGTAGTAGTCCTTATAAGATTTGGGCGATCCTCCCCTCTTAAGCTAGCTTTGGGGTTGAGTTAGGCCCAAACCCAAATTTTGAGATGGTATCAGTGCCTATCATAGATTTGTTATAGGGCCAAGATCTCTGTTATTCCACTCACATTGGGTGTGTTGGACATCTGGAGTGTGGACAAATGCAGGTGGAATAACAGAGATTTTGGCCCAATAACAAATCTAGGATAGATTCTGATACCTTCTTAGAATTTGGATTTGGGCTTAACTCAACCCCAAAAGAATGTGTGTGTGTGTGTGTGTGTGTGTGTATACTGTGATATACATTGGACCTTTACACACCCAAAATCATAGTAATGGAGCTCTCCATTTTTTTCGAGAAATGGAAAGGATCTCTACTCATAATTGGGGAGGGTCCGGCGCATTTTCCCTTGTGTTTTTCCTTCAAGCTTTATTGTTCAGATAACTTTTTGCAAGTCATTTAGGTACTGCATTTGGAAAAATACTAATGCTAGTCTGTACTCACCAAAGCTGTATATTTGTTCATCTGTTTGCTAATCTTAACTTGTAGAATCTGCTGCAATTATAATGGTTTGTATAAGAGAACTGTTGAAGTCTCTCTAATTTATTTTCTGAATAACAACTCTACTTGATTTCATAAATTCAGAAGCAGCGTAATTGTAGTCATTACAAGTTTCTTTTGTCTTTCATCTTTTCTCATGACCCTGCCTGATGTTTTCACTTGTACCAGTAGTTGTGTGAGTCTGTATATTGGAATTGGGAAAGCAAAACAAGAAATTATATTGTTAATTCTTCAGTGAATGATGCACCTTGGTGTTCAAACTTGTAACTGTTTTATTATTGACCAGGGATCACAAATGGAGTTGATGTTACTGAATGGGACCCATTATCTGATGAACATATTGCTTGCAACTATTCTGCTGACGACCTTTCCGGGAAGGTTGCTTTAGTCTTTCCCTTTATTGTTGGTCCCTGCTCTTTTCAGCTGAACTTGTCTTACCTCAATTATCTGTAATGGGCAGGTCAAATGCAAGATTTCTTTGCAGAAGGAATTGGGTCTTCCAGTGAGGCCTGAATGTCCGTTGGTAAGTTTTTGTTATTTGCTTGGTAAAATTCATTCTCCCTCTTTCTGGTATTGATCATAGCTAAAATTTGTAGATTGGATTCATTGGAAGACTTGACTACCAGAAAGGTATTGACCTGATTCGCATGGCAATTCCAGAGCTTTTGGAAGATGATGTTCAGTTTGTAAGTGATTTTGTAAATTAGTTCTATAAAACATCTGCTGTGCCAAATAATTAAGTCCATGGTGTAGTGGTACCTATATGCAAGCCATGTCCTCCACTCTTAGGGTATAATATATTTTGAGATATTGCCGGATATAACTACCTGCTAACTAAATATTTAAACATCTTGATACATAATTGATCATTTTTGCAAATGCAACTTCTTTCCTTGTATGAAAATTTTCATTTGAGAGTATATTTGGGTCCCCTCTAATTGATAGATATAAGTACAATTTCTGAGGAATAATAGTATATGTGGTCTTCTTACATGGCAGACAGTCTCAAGTAATTTTTCCATTTTTTCAGGTAATGCTTGGTTCAGGAAACCCTATTTATGAAGACTGGATGAGGGCAGCAGAGTCAGCTTATAAAGATAAATTTCGGGGTTGGGTTGGATTTAATGTTCCAGTGTCTCACAGAATAACTGCAGGGTAAAACCAAAATTTATGAATCATCTATAGAATAATTGCTGGGTCATTTAAAATATTCTTACTTTTTTTAATGTTTCTGCATCTATTATGCTTTCTTATTGTATTCCTCCTATGGTCAGCTGTGATATACTATTAATGCCATCCACATTCGAGCCCTGTGGACTAAACCAGTTGTATGCAATGAGATATGGAACTATACCAGTTGTTCATGAAACTGGGGGACTAAGAGTAAGTCAACAAAATGTCAAACAGTTGACTAGTACTTCGATATATTTCTTTGCCTGCACGTGTTTGATTTTATTGTTTTACAGGATACTGTTCAAAATTTCAATCCGTTTGTTGAAGGAAGTGATGCTGAAGGCACAGGGTACGTAGTTCATGAGCTTGGATTTTTTTTTTTTTTTTTTTTTGCCCCTTTCAAATATTAAATTGTCACTTTTTCTTAATAAACCTTAGTACCTTTCAACTCTAATGCCTGAGTGAAATAACATAGTTCTGGGGCAATGAAAAGATTAAACCTGTTTGATAATCAAGGCTCTTATATTTAAATTTGTTTCTGTGAATTTAGGCAGATGGAGATATTCTAATGCTGATTAGCAGGAATTTAGATTTGTAAAAGTTATCTAAGTAAAATAAAACAGTCAGTTAAACTCCCTTGAGCATAATACCTCAACCAGTTAAACAGTTAGACTCTCATATGCCTGTGCCAGGCCTGGAAAAACTAGACAGCCAGCATGTAACTTGGCATTTTAGCCACTTATCGTAATATACATTATAACCACAGGTTAGGTGGACATAGCTAGTTTGGATTTTTGTTACTAAAGGCATGTATTAATCTAGTAAATAAAAGGAGAAAATAGATAAAGGTTAGCAAAAAGGGGCATTTATTCAAATAGAGTAGCATTCATTCAAACTTAGTTTTTCTGTGAATATAACCATAGCTTCAACTATGAATTAAAATTTGTATGGTTATCTTTCTAAATCTGTTGATTCCTGCTATGCTTTTTGTTTCCTGTGGCACTGACTGTCAGAGGTAATGCTACAATGTCCCATGGTTTTTACTAATAATACAATATGAATATGCTAATCTCAGATTGTTTGACATTGTTTTGAACTTGACCAACAGGTGGGCGTTTTCTCCACTGACAAAGGAGAGCATGTTAGTGGTAAGCTTGATTTGCACGCATGTCATTTGTTGTCCTTTCAAATTCATTGTTTTTATATATAAGCATGCTTTGGCAGTGTCTTAATAAAATTTTGGGGTTAAATAAGTTTTTGGTTCTTATAAAATTGGTAAAATTTGATTTTGGTCCCTACAAAAATTGTATTCATTTTTAGTTGTTACGTTTAACAAAAACAGTGTTTTTTTAGTCCTCAACCGAGAATACAAACAAATAAGGACCAAAATCTAATTTTGCCAATTTTATAGGAACCAGAAAGTTTATATTGTTTCTCTTTTGCAAATTGATGTGGAATTTTCTGGTCTATGCCTTGTTGACTTTTTATCAATTTTACAGGCTCTAAGATATGCCATTCAAACATACAATGAACACAAGTCATCATGGGAGGGATTGATGAAAAGAGGTATGACAAGAGATTACACATGGGTAAATGCTGCCTCTCAATACGAGCAAGTCATTGACTGGGCATTCATGGATCCACCCTATTGCTGAAACCAGAAATGAAGTTTGCACAAAGCATAGAAGATCTTTCGATATCAATCAAGGCTACATACATATGAGGATTTTCGTATTCATAATTATCATGACAAAGTGATAACAGGAAGGAGGCCTTTTTTTATATATATATATATCTACTCGTATGAGGCCACCTGCTTCTTGTAATTTTATTATTATGAAACCCATTTTTTTTCCTACCATCTGTTGAGGGTTGCACATATCCTTGGCCGTCTTGGGCTGTATTCTCTGATGATGTGATAGGAATGTAAAATCAGCTAGGTAGTCCTCGTGGAATTTTTTTTATACTGATTGAAACTCAACATTGTTTGTAACTATGTTTCAATTTAACGCTGTTCTTGCCTAAGTTTTTAACCATATAAGGGGAAATGCGATGAATAGTAAATTTTGATGCACATGTATTGCTTTGTTTAAATAAACTATCGGAAAGAAAACATCAAGTGATCCTATAAAACATTGAGTTAGGTTAGGGATATGTAAAATAGCTCGTTTAGGTAAAGTAAAATACGTATCTAACCTATCCTAATGTCACCCCGAGGAACTAGTATGAGAGGTTATAGGTGAATAAAAATGAAAGTATGCATGTTTGATTTTGATGCAGAATCGTTGTCCATTAATGTCACGCTGCCACTATCATTCTCAACAAGTCAACCGATGCGAGATCCTTATCATTTGTATACGTGTTTACATTTTTTGAATATTTTTTTTATAAATAATGAGTTTATCAATTAATCCATTAAATTGATAGTCATTATCAAAATATCGAGTTTATGAAATTCTATACAAATTAAAGAGTAATTAATATTTTATTATGTCATTTTTTTTAATATTAAACGGGGCTAAAAGCCCAAACAGAAACTACACAGGAACAACACAGGGAGTAGAAACTCCAGAAACATCAGCCAAAACTAAGGGGTTGTTCGGGGTCGTTGCCAGTTACCGGTTTATGGTTTTGAAAGTAAAAATTGAACACGAAACGCGTTCGGCAAATTTAGAGCCAAGTTGGTTTTTTTCTTGATTTTAAAACCGTTTTTTTGTAAAACCCAAAACAATGAAACCAGGTTTTGGGATTTTTGTTTCTGATTTCACCATTGCGCTCTCGCTTTCTCGCCATCACGATCGCTGTGTCGCCCTCATCTTCCTCTATCCCCTTCACCATTGCTCTCTCGCCCTCATCTCCCTTCTATCTAGATCCAGAAGATCCAATATCCAGAAACTCAAATATCGCGCTCATCTCGCCCTCCTCTCCCTTCTATCTATCAAGACCCAGCACTCATCTCTCCAGATCTCCTCCTTCCAAATCGTGATCTGCCAAGACCCCACCACTAGCCATGTCGTCGTTTCTCAAGATCTCTGCGCCATGAACGAAGACGAACCATCACCAAACAACAGAACACGTAGAGGGTTTAACAGTAAAGACGATGACGGTGTATGAGTTCCAATCAGCGAGCAAAGACGAAGATGGCTTCAGATCGTTGTCACCGGTTCCTCTTGTAACCAACCCAACATTTTTTTCCTTTCTCGGAGCCCAAATGAGACGGGAATTTGGAAGAAGAAACCCCGATTTCAAAAATGGAAGAAGAAAGCTTCTTTCTCACTGCCTTTCGTCTCTTCGAGTGTGATTGAAAGAGAAAAAAGAAAATTTGAATCAAAGATTGGTTCGTGTGTGTGACATCCGGTGAGTGGAATTTTGAATAATTGTTGTATGTTGAAGGGTGATTCAGAATTTTGATTTGGCTATTTGGGTATTCTTTGGTGCTATGCATTTGATGGAGATGACTATGGATTTTTTCACCTTTTCTTTTTCGAATTTAATCGTTTTTCTCAATTACTCTTTTGATCAATTTGCATTTTATTAATATTGAAAAGAATTAAAAGTATAAAGTGTTTTTTTTATCAAAAGGGGTGATTCACATGTTATGGTGGTTGTTGGTTGATGTATTTGCGAGTAAAGATGGTCACAGTAAAGACTGGCTACTAGTCGAAGTAGTTGTCTTGATGGATCAAAGGGGATAACAGTAAAAACAGGACTAAGGGTAATGCACCTAAGTTTTGTCCAATACAAAAATAAAAACTGAAACTCAAAATTGAGAACTGAAACTCAAAACTCAAAATAGAAACTAGATTTGGTTTTTGAAATTTTCAAAACATAAAACCAAAAACCACCCCGAACGGGGCCTAAATGATTAACTTGGGTTGGCGGCAAATCAAAAACCACCGAACCAGAGATCAAAGCACAACCCAAATTAGCAAGACCATCTGCAACTTGATTAGCTTCGCGATAAATATGCCTAATACTCACTTGCCAATCCAAAGCAAGCAAAGCACGAATCCTCTTAATCAGCCCACACCCCTGGGCACTACCATTCATATTGCCTTTCAGACACTGAACATTCACCGCTGAATCAATGTTCAACTCAACACGCGAGAAACCTCTCTCCATGGCCAGAGTCAACCCCTCCAGGACACCCAAAGCTCAGCAATATAAGCACTTAAACAAATAATGTGTCATTTAATTTAAAATATAAATAAACAGTTGATTATTTTTTATACCTACCATGAGATGTATCAAAATCGATTGAGTATTGATAAGTGAGCTCATTTAAGCATTTCTTCACAAAAAAAAGTGAGCTCATTTAACCAACCTACTATATTATAAACTTTATTTCAACTGCTGTGGGTTATCTTATATTATTTTGTAGTGTAAAATAAAAATTGTATATTTGATACAATTATTAAAATTATAAGATAGCATAAAATATTATTGCATAATTTAACTATTTGATAAATTAATTTCGTGTGTGGTAAACAATTGTTAATTGATTGTGGTTAAGATGCAAATTAGTCAAATTTAACACTTTATTAAATACGTGTGTGACGTGAGTAAAATTGTTGTCAATTTTTTTGTACATCGTTCAACTCTACAAATAACAACCGAATGAGTAAACAGATATGAAGAGTTGGGACAAATTGGTAAATTTAAAAAATAACGACAGCGACAGTTGGCTGTGGTTGGGCAGCCAATCCCATCGCGTCGCCCCTCTCATTTTCTATTCTTTCCCCCTCACCCACACTTCTCTTGCTCTATTTTCCTTTTCTTTTTCCTTCCCGTCTTTTCATCATCAATTTCGTTTTCATTTCCATCCCAAATGACATCCTCCTCATCCATTCATGCCCAAATTGCAACGTAAACTCTAATTCCAATCCCACAATGACCACGCCAAACCCCAAACACTCCACGCGCCAAGATTAAGATTAAAAATCCCCTTCTCAATCCATCCATTTGGGGCCGTCGATGGGTGCAGCTGCAATGATTTGGAATCCAGAGATGATTCACTATCTATGCATTGCGAGATCAAGCACCATCCTCGCACATCACCAGAACGCTTCCAAAGATTCAAACATTGAAGCATTAGCATCAGAATGTTTGGCACTAACCCCTCCCAACCACTCCCTCTTCTCTCACACCGTCAACAACCGCACCTACACCTTCCTCATCGACCCTCCCTTCGTCTACTTCGCCATCTTCGACAACCATCTCCTCAAATCCCATGCTCTCTCCTTCCTCAACCGCATCAGATCCTCCCTCCGCGAAACCCTCGCTCAAAATGACCAATTTGCCCCTTTCTCCCTCCAGACCCAATTCGATTCCGTTTTCCGCGAGGCCGTTAACTTCGACGCCCTATCCCCCAAGAGGTCGCCGCCGACCACCTTACCTCTCCTCGGGAAACCCGCCGAGCGGTTGAAGAAGAAGAAGAAGAGGCTTGTCGAGGATGGCAAGGAGGCCGCCGCCGCCGTCGCAATGGTTGATGTCTCTGACGACGTCGTTTCGTTGCCGTTTGCGAAGGTCAACAACGATCGCCAGAAGGCAAAGCATATATGGAAGAAACACGTGTGGGTTGTGTTGTTGCTCGATTTGTTTGTTTGCGCGGTTTTGTTTGTCATTTGGTTGTGGGTTTGCAGCGGCTTCAAGTGCATGGCCTATTGAATTGAACCATTCATCTCTCAAATTTCTTTTTTCTTCAAAAAAAAAAAAAGAAGAAAAATGGCGCCTTTTTTTTCTGTTATGGTTTTTGTCCCTTCTTTGGTGGGGATTCTCAGCTTCTTGTTTTATCCATCTACAGTTTACTTAAGAACATGAAAGTGCAGAACATACATCTTCTGTATAAATGGGGAAAAACCGGTATTTGTATGCAATTGGGGTTTCGGTTTGCTTTTTCATCAGTTTTTTTTTTTTTTATTTCCTTCAGTTTCCCTCCTTTTTTTCTTGATGGAAATTGCATCCGAAGATCTTGTTAAATTATTATTATCCGGTCCCCGGTCTGATCATGTTTTCTGATCTCATACAGTGAAATTTGCTCAATTGTGCAAAATTACAGATTCCTGATTACAGGTGTTTAATATATTTTCTGCTTGCTGAGCATTATTGTTACTTACTTTTCTGTAAGGTTTAATTTAATTTATGATGATGTTGCATACTCTTCTTAGTCCTATGTTCTTTAAGCATATTCTCATTCTCAATCAAATGAAAGTCATCTCCCATCAACTAGGAATCTATATCCTTGCTTGTCACACGGTTAAGTTTTTCTGCATGTAATCCTTGTTACGTTTTATTGATCGATGTACATATATTAGGTTGGAGCCTTGAGGGAGTAACTAACTTTCATAACAAAAATACACGACACAAAGTAATACTAATCCTTTGTAGAAAATTTGAAAGGCTAAGCTCTCCCAACCAACCCAAAACAGATGAGAAAAAAATAGACAATTTTGCTGTCTGCAAGGTCGGTGTGGTGGGACTCGGGAATGGCAATTTTGGTGCTTCAATGTGCTGGCATATTGATGTGGCCAACCTTGAACTATCCTTGTATGCAGTGTTTAAGGTTGGTCCTTGGTCGAAGAAGTTTAGTCTCAGCGAGCCAGCACATCACATGCACAGCGAACACGTTGCGGGCGTAGCATTTGTAGAGAGACAAGAGATAAGATGAGATGCATCCGATACTACTTTTGATCGGGAAAAAAAAGGCAATCATTGTGGGAAGTCGGCACGATGGCTTTGGATCCAAGAGAATATTGAATAATAAGAGAAGATGCGGCATAACAAAGTTTGAAATATCTGATTAACGTTTCCAATAGTGCTTTATGGGCAATATCCTAAATTCATTATCAAGTTTTTTTTTTTTTTACTAAATCAAAATCGTACTCCCTCTGTCTCATATTAAAGTTGTTTAAGGTAATGCACATGTGACATCCTAAATTTTAAATGAGTTTTAAATAAATGTGAATAAATGACAATTGGATGTTAAAAACATCAGTTAGAGTTAAATTGGGTTCAAAAAATGACGAATTGGAGGCCTAGAATAGCCTAGACACCACTAGAAATGTGTAGAGGGGCAAAAATAGAATTTTGACAGGCGGCGACGATCGCGACGCGATATAGACCAGTGTAAGCTGGATCGCGACGCGACGGTATGTCGGTGGCTAAGTCAGTGGATCAGCGCGAGCGATGGTTGACACGTGTCCCGTATCGCGACGCGACAGGCTTCGCGATGGGCCGATTTAAGCCTATAAATAGGCCTCGACCCCATCCGTTCATTCCAAGCCATCCCAAGGGCTTCTGGAGGAGCGTGAAGGGCGTAGAGAGCTCGAGAGGGGGAAGAGCGAGGATTGAGAGCGGCAACGAGCTTCTTAGCCAGGTAAGGGGGAATATACCTTAATCTCTAGGAAAAATAGGTAGTAGAGTAGGCCTGTTAGCATGAGTAGGGTTCCTTAGCCCTACTAGGGGTTGGTAGTAGCAACACCTTAGGAGAGGGGTTGCAGTGTACGGTGGCTAAGGGTAGTCACTGTAGACTTACCAACCATAGGATTGATTTATTATACTTTGTGGATGGATGCTGTTTGTTGTGATGTTTTAATATGATTGCTTTATGTTTGTGTGACTATTGATATGTTGATTGATAACATGTCAGTAGTAGGTCGCCTGTGCGACGTTAGGATTGATCATTATGTTGATTAAGGATGACTGTTATATGCCTGATATTTATATGCTGGTTACATATAATATCTGTGCGTCTGGTATGGCCTTGAGGTCAGTAATAGTGAGTATTACTGTCAATACCCTATGTGTGTCAGTGGTGATAGTCGGGTTAATATACCCGAGGTTGGTGTACTGAGGTACAGACGGGATGGTGATGAGATAGTCGGTGGCATTGAGGGTGTGTACTCTGCCAGGACCTTGAGGGTGTGTACTCGGTCTTTCCGATTAGTCTCTCCATGCCCGTGGTACCGAAAGTACGGAGGGCTTTTGGGGATAGTCGGTGGTATTGAGGATGTGTACTCTATCAGGACCTTGAGGGTGTGTACTCGGTCTTTCCAATGAATCTCCAGGACTCCACGTCTGCAGGTGGACAATCTTAGTCATTCCTGTAATGGGAATGTTGTCCTTGTGCGCAGGATGGTACTTTACTCCGATAGTTGGCTATGGTAGTATGGGATGCCATAGATAGTAAACAGAGATGGTAGTGTATCAGGATCTGTTCCTGGGACAACCAACTTGTGATTCCTCTGGTACCCTAAGACTGGTGATCAGTCTAGGGTGTGGTATTCAGTGTCCACTAGGTCCATAGAGCCGGTGATCAGCTGAGGACCAGTGAAACGTGTCAGTTAACAATTTAATATTGTCTGTGACCGTCTGGTCGAGTATGTCAGTGTGACGCGTGAGTGTTTGGGATTATGTACTCAAGAATGTGAATTTGTTGTCAGTCATGATGTATATCGATGTGCATGGTAACAGGTAATCTACTGTGATATTTTTCCAGCTTAACGGAGGTTATGGATATCTTACCCATGTATTTTTCTTGTGTGTTTATTTTATGTGTTGATTAGGCGATGAAGAGGAATGATCCATAAAAAGTGGATTGAAGGTATTCGAGTAAAATCGTTTAGGGACAGTGTTCACGACCAGTGGGGGAGTTTTGTCTGTCACCCTTATGGGTGTTAGTTTCATTTTGTATTTGTATAAATAAACTTTGTATAATGTCTTTTAATAAATAAATTGTGTGTTTGTTTTAAATATGAATCAAAAGTACTGCTAAAAATTAGGACGTTACAGCACACGTATTAAGAAAATCATTAATTGTGTTTATTTCCAAGGTAAAATAATATGTTTTGAATAAAATACTCTTATTCTAATATGAGTTATGTGGAAAAACTAATGAATAATGCTAAACATCGCGCATCGCAATTATATCACGGTTGACGTGGCATCCAATACATATTTTATTTCAGCTTCTATTTCTCATTCTTTCTGAATTAAATCCAACTCTCTCAATTACCTCTCCTCCTCCACCTCAACCATCACTACACCGGTGATGATTCCATGCCGGTGAACGTCGCCAGAAAAACATAACCTAGTAACAAAGTAATTTAAGCATAGCAGTTACAGCAGTACCTTCAATCTTAATCAACAATGGCCATATTCACCTACAATTACAAAGTACTCAAGTGCTTCAATAGAAAAGTTTGCCATCTCCGAGCAAGCACTCTTGTCGGATATCAAGGAAGCATCCGCCAGCAGCGGAACCACAATGTCTGCCGACCAACTTTGGCAATTCCCGTTGGAACACCAATGCCAACCGTAATGCACCATAGAGGATTCAAATCGGAGTGTCGACAACGTATTCCAATCGTGAAAACTGAATCAGAAACCGACACAGCCGGTAACGGCAAGTCAGGTACCGCGACGCGTTTTCCATTTCCGATTTGATACAGCTAGTTTCAGTTTTAGTGTTAAGAAACAAAACAAATTTGATTGACACCGAATGAGGTTTTTATCTACTTATCTATTTGCTTGACTATCTGATTTTTACGTATTGTTGTTACTTTACTTTCATTTTGTTGCACAAAAAGGAGAGCAAACTAGAGAAAAAAGAGAGAAATGTAATTGAAGCATAGCAAACTATTAATTAGAAGTAAAGAGCAGAGGAGAAAAGAGATAAGAATTGCAAGGTCGGGATGTAGAAGTGGAGAGCGATAATCACGTGTCAACCTATTTTCTGTATTTGTCTTTTTATTTTTAATAATTTTTTAGGAAAAAAAATAAAAAACCGCTCATTCATGATATTCACGAGGGATATCCTTCGCGACATGTAGCGGCACTAAAACTTATTAATATAGAGTAGTTGAGATATTAATAAATAACAGTGTTATTGGAAAAAAGTAATTAATACTCTCTGGATATTATAAAATGAAAAATAATTTGAGACAAATTAATATTTCAAACAGGACAGTTAATATGAGACGGAGAGAGTAACATTTCAACATAAATAGAATTCGAAATACAAGTCGATAAAGATTCTAAAACATAGGACTGAGCCAAAATGTGACCACCCTAGTGAAGATATCAGCAACCACATACTTTTGTCTCCAAACAAAATTAACAATAAAATTTGGTTCAATAGTGCTAAGCCTTTTAACCTTATTCATTTGAGTAGTGCTATTTATCGCGAAAGGCACCATCACGAGAAGTTCTCAATACCGTTTTGGCCAATTAAAGCTCAGCATTTGGCTGAAAACACGGAGGAGAGAGAAATATACCATTGAAAGACATTTATTATACAATTTAGTCACTGAATTTACACCGTCTCTCATATTTAGTCCATAAAGTAAATGAAAATAATCAATAATATTTACAAAATCCGTCAAATTAGTTTATAAAGTTTTATAAGTAGTCCCTTATGGGGACTAATGAGACAAATTTCACAAAATTTTTGGGACTAATTTGACGTATTTCACAAACTTTGAAGACTACTTATTATTTTCATATACTTTAGGAACTAAATGGGAGAGAGAGAGAGAGTGTGTGTGTGTGTGTAAATTCAGAGACCAAATTTAGGGTTTACTCTATTATAAAATATACAGTAATAAAGATGTTGAAAACACGGTCCATGACACATCATTGGTGATCATTCGCAACAATTATCTTTCGCGATATTCAACATTACCCTATTCATTTTCCTCCTTGTAGTGGCAGATGCGTGGAAAAACTTAGGGTATGTCTGGATAGAAGGTTTTGAAGAGAAATAAAATGGAAGACTTATTTTTTAGTTATAAATTAAGGAAACTATAAAATGTTTCTAAAAACGAATAAAGTGCGATTGAAATGTTATATGGTTATTTATTATTTTATTCCTTCAATTTTTTAATATCTCAAATATATAACATATAGACTTAGAAATAATAAGTCTTCCTCTAAAAAAACCCTCAGTACAAACATATCCTTAAAGTTTAAAGTCCTATTCTCCAAGGGAATGCCTCTCAGCTCTTTGACGCCAAAAAGCAACGCAATTTTTTACCTTGTAAAAACTTGTACACTCATTGTGTCACCCTAGTCCCTAAGCACTTTCAGCTGGTTATTGCATTGATCAATCTCTTTCTTGTACCGAGTATTTAAGAGTAAATTCTCAATTTAGTCTCTGAAACATCTTCTCTCCTATTTAGTCCCTAAAATATGTGAAAATAATAAGCAGTCCCTAAAGTTTGTAAAATCCGTCAAATTAGTCCCTAAAGTTTTGTAAAATCTGTCTCATTGGTCCCCTATAAGGGATTACTTATAAAATTTTAGGGACTAATTTGATGGATTTCACAAACTTTAGGGACTAGTTATTATTTTTATATACTTTAGTGACTAAATAGGAGAAAGAGTGTTAGTTTAGGGACTAAATTAAGGGTTAACTAGAGTATTTAAATTTTGCCCCCAAATCGTCATTTCCTCCATGCACACAACGAGCCTATCTAGCACATCACCACCCTCTTCCTCTAGTGAGTAACTTACTTTAGAATCTAAAGTGAACAATATCAACCATTGATGAATAAATCAACGGTAGACATTACTGGTATATCATAACAAATCATGAGTTTGTTAAAATAACAACTCTTAATTTTCTCACTTTACTCTTTACTCACTTTAGAGTATCTAAATCCTTTTACATTCAAGTGATTACCCCGACTTCTTCTTCTCACTCCCACATTCTTCTTTTGCCCCTCACTCTTTTCTCTCTGCGAGCGATATCACTTTTATCTCTCAACGGCCTTTGCGAATTTTTTGATGGAACTCACTCTATTCTCTTTTACGCATATTATTTTGTTTTTTGAGAATCAGGAAGTCTAATGGTGTTCTACTCTTTACCTAGACTGTGACGGTTATTGTTTTTTTGGAATAATAATTATCTTAATAATTATCATTGCTCCTGTGCTGAGACAAGACGAGGACCTCTTTGCAATTATCTATAACTTTTGGTAAGAATTAAACTGTAAATGAATCTAAACCGTCCAATTTTTCAGTAGTTATATCCTACGATTGTATGTTATTCCTCACGGTGTGTGGTCAAAGCCCCAATTCTCGACCTCTCTCGAGTCTCGACATTTTTAATCAATTAATTTTCCCTTTCTCCTTCCTTAAATCCCTTCTTTCTCCACAAACTGGGTGCTTCAGATTTCTACTAACGCCTGCGAAGTTTTCATTTTTTCACCGTGAAAAATATAATCATAATAATCCGTGGGAATCGAATCCCGTACCTAGATTTCACCGATGGGCGAGGCGAAGATGGAGGACATGCCGCTACCGGCGCTGTTTGAGCAAGCCCGGAAGATCCACTCAACGGCCACGGAGTCCTGTGCTGACCAGGTACGCCTACGCCATGCCCCGTGTTTTCTTTTCTTTTGTCTTTTTATTTTCGTGTTTCTTCATTTAGGTTGATTCTGGGTGGGTCTAATTTTTGTTCAGGAGCTTGTGAAGAAAGGCTGTGAGGCCCTGAAGAAATGCGAGGACATGATCAATAAGCTGGGTATGTTCTCTTCCAACGAGACCAAAGAGGATATCAGCACCACCGATCTCAAGTATATTCTGGTACTTGTTCTTCTGCTTCGTATTCTTTATCAATTAGATTTTTTTTTCTTTTTCCTTTTGGTTTTTGATTGATTGTTGCTTTCTATACTTTTGTGATATTCTTCTTTATATGTCTTCATTCTTTTAGTTAGGTTTGAGTTTCAACGCAGTTATTCTGTATGCTGAAGGAGAATGAATAGCAGTAATTATTTATGACTAATTTTAGGTTGGGTTTGAAAGAATTGAGTATGCTGTAGGTCGGTTTGCTCTTACTTTTTAGTGATAGAGCCTTGTTTTGATAGTATTTTAGCCACTAGGATGGAGTTGGTGGGAGGGTATCAGATCCCTCCTACCCTTTAAGAATTGGAGATAATTTTTGTACTTGAAGAGTAATAAATCAACCCATAAAAACATAACTTGTGAGACAGAAATTTAAAATTTTCTGTCCGATTAACTCTATGATGCTTTGTAGTAAAATCAGATCTGGGTTTGTTCGTAAGCAACATCATTTTAGTGTCTCAACCCACCTTCTTCACCCTCTACCAGTAGTTCCGAGTCTTTTCGACTTCTCTGACAACCACCACCGTCATGGAAGCTCAAGGGAGCCTCTGCGACTGCGACCACTCATCCAGATCAGTGTGGTCTCCAAGCAAGAGCTCAAGGCCTGGCATGATGACAACAATGAGGCGTTGCTTTTGCATCTGAATGAGAAATGAATAACGAGGGACCACCCTTTGTGCAACTGACCAAACTTGAGAGACATGTGCTAAGATTATAGAATGGCTTACAATACGAGACGAGTTGTTCTACTCCCCTTGTTGCTGGAACTGCAGCCAACCTATATAAGCATCTTTAGCTACAAAACACAACCCGAATAATGAAACTATCATACAACAAATTAAATCCTTAGAAAAACAAACTTTTACCGGGAAAATTAACTACTTAGTAGAAATATAGTCTCCAAATACAATAGAAAGAAGCAAGCAATTAAAAATCCATCACTGTGTTTGTTTTATTCCTCTCTTGTGACAAGTTTGTGTTCCAGAATCCACACTTTCAGTAGTTTGTCCAAATTATGCCAAGATAAGAATACCTTGATAAACATACAGAAAATGATGGAAAGTAGTTGGGTAAAAATAGGAATTGATGTTGCATGGAATGCATATCGTGTATTGTTGTGTTACCAAAACCCAACAAATAACTGTTTGATCGATGGTGACAAATGCAATAAATAAATATATAAATAAATTAAAGGTTTCTCTTGTGAAGTAAAGATATAATATAACAAACAGAGCTATGAGGTTTGTTCAGTTAATCGGTTGCATTAAGCATAGCAGATAAAATGAAACTTGTACCAAAGTCCTTGGTTTTTATAAGACTGGTGAACAAATTGTTCGTAAGCAACATCATTTTACTGTCTCAACCCACCTTCTTCACCCTCCTCATCACCCTCTACCAGTAGTTTCGAGTCTCTTTGACTTCTCTGACAACCACCACCGTCATGGAAGCTCAAGGGAGCGTCTGCAACCACTCATCCAGATCAATCAGGTCATCGAGCAAGAGCTCAAGGTCTGGCATGATGACAACAATGAGGCATTGCTTTTGCATCTGATTGAGAGATGAATCTGATAGAAATTGATATTTTATTAGTGAGAAAGTGGGGAAAATTCCCTGATTACAGAATAATATTGCAGAACTTCGAGGGTCTGCACCTCTCCTATGCCAAAATGGCCCATTTCCAGTCAAATCCCAACATTCCATCTCTCTCAATCACCCCTTCTATTTATAGGCAATATGCCTTATTCTCCTAATTAACTAACTCATATTCTAACTGCACATAGCAGCTACATATGACAGTTATTATTAATAAAAACTGCCTACTAATAATAAAACTGCCTACTAATATTATTTGCATGCTTAACTAACAAGGCCCATTATTATTCCTCCTAGTTAAGGCCCATACCTAACAATACTCCCCCCCTAAACTATCACCTTGTCCTCAAGGTGATAATAGTATGGACAAATTAAAAACAATTATAAAGCTAATTATTACAACTGAAATCCTTTCATTGTCCTGCAGCACAATTCCTCTTTAGCATTGCCACCTGGATCCCGCTGTTGGAAAAATAACGACCCAGTTCTATTTGAGTTGTTGAACAACTGTTGGAAAGAACATTTCTCAATTAACAAAGTAGCAATTGTCATTTTGTTGGATTTGGGCCCTTGTATCATAATATGGGTCTGACCCATTTTCAGTGGCGGTGTCCTAGCTTGGCCCACTGTCCACAAGAGGGGTAGTGACCCAGTCACTCGTTTCTTCTCATGCGTGAAGCGAATGGCACATTGGGTTGGTGACGCCACTCTCACGAGGCCCATTCTCTCCCCTGAAACCCATTCTCTTCCCATGGATGAACTTGAATTCGGTGGTCTCTCGTTTGTCTTGGTCAGAGAAGTTTTCACGCATACCACACACCCTCCTCGGTCCGGTGGTTCTGGCCGCATGCGTGTACGCCGGCGTTTCGCATCTCTGTCTGTGAATAAACTGGAGTTTAGCGGCCTTGTGAGTGATGGTTTGATGGCCGAATTCGTAATTGCCGTCGACGATACCATCTCCGTCGACCACCTCTTCTTCACCTCAGCAATTCCGTTTCCGTCTTTGTTGCCGGAAACTGTTTCGGCTTCCGATTCTCTTAATGAAGTAGCGCCGATCATATATACTGAAATCCGTCTCTTCTTCGCAACCGGCGTCACATCTGTCTTTGTCAGTGAATTTGAATTTGGCAGTTCGGGTGGCGGCGGGGGTTCATGGCGCAAAACCCAACCTGCCAAGACTGTAAATTTCTCCCTTATCTTTCCCACTCGTTCTTCCGTTTTTCCTTTTCCCCGATTTTTCTTTTTACTTCGTCTCTGCTTTATTGTGATACCGATCATCTTCAATGCTCGCACAACATTCAGTTTTGATCAAACCTGTGAACGACCTGAAACAAAAATCTTCTTGGCCTCCTTCTTTATTTGGGTTTTCCTCTTCTCCGCTCCCTGTTTCTGACTGTGGCTGTTCTGGGTTCTTGATACTTTTCTTGATTTCCCAACCAATCTTGGTTCTTGTTTCTCTATGGAATCAATTTCTGACCGAAATTGCTTGAGAATTGCCTCTGTAAAATCTTCCCAAGTGGCATTTGGATTGGATGAAACCCATAGTTGGTACCATGTGAGGGCTGGACCACTCATCCATTGCACCACTTCTGGTATTTGATCTTCTTCTTCACATACGCCTCCAGCATCAAAAATTCCTCGACCTTGATCAGCCACCCGGCATCATCTTTTCCTTCAAAGATTGGTATTGCTAGTTGTAATTCTCTTAGTTCTCTTTTCCAATCTGCAAGCCCTTTCAACAATTCATAAAAAATACCAAGCGTTCCTTCCCTTCCTAATGAGATCTGGGCAGGAAATTCATCCTTGGACTGCTGCATTGTTCCCTACACTGATTGATTCCCATCAACTTTCGCCTCCATCTTTTTTTTCCTGTCCCGGATCAGAACTGCTTTGATACCAGTTGATAGAAATTGATACTTTATTAGTGAGAAATTGGGGAAAATTCCCTGATTACAGAACAATATTGCAGAACTTCGGGGTCTGCACCTCCCCTATGCCACAATGGCCCCTTTCTAGTCAAATCCCAACATACCATCTCTCTCAATCACTCCTTCTATTTATAGGCAACATGCCTTATTCTCCTAATTAACTACTATTCTAACTGCACATAGCAGTTACATATGACTGTTATTATTAATAAAAACTGTCTACTAATAATAAAACTGCTTACTAATATTAAAAACTGCCTACTAATATTATTTGCATGCTTAACTAACAAAGCCCATTATTATTCCTCCTAATTAAGGCCCATACCTAACAGAATCACGATGGACCACCCTTTGTGAAATTGACCAAACTTGAGAGACATGTGCTAAGATTATAGAATGGCCTACAATTAAAGAATCTGGACATCTGCACCATCTATGGAATATTTGTTTGATCTGTTTTAACTTTAATTGTTGAAGATAATGAGGAATTAATATTGATATCTTCTCACTATTTTACTAATTTTCCAGGTTCCGTGTTATCTCGGTGAGTTGACTGAAAAAATAGTACATGATGACAGGATACAGATTCTAAAGGCTTCCCAGGCAAAACTAAAGGTGAGAGTTGATCCATAGAAAGGAAAACCCTCCCCCAACAGCCAATTCAACATAATATGCACAATTCTTATAAATTTCCATAATTTTAATTAATGCCCTTTAATTGAAGCTTACCGAAAACACTATTTTGTAGGAATTTATCTCATTTTGTGAGGCAATGGAGCTGGTCCCAAAAGAGGAGATAGAATCCTATATGCAAGGGGCTCCAAAATCTGTTGTTGATCAGAGGGCCAGAAAGGTGTTCTTTTTACTATTTTTTTTTTTTTTTGGCAATTATATGATATAATTTTTTATAGCATTCAGGCACTATGAGTTTGCATATTTAACTCTTCTTCCCGTTATTCCCTTGAAATAAAAATTCGACTAGCAAATTGGAATGATGAGCACCATAAATGTCATTGCCAATTTCGTTAATAATTTTGTATCTGTTGTGCAGATTGCTAGATTTAAACGACAAAAAGCTGCAGAATCAAAGTTGTTGGAAATAAAAGAGCGAAAGGAACGGCGTGGGCGTTCTACTAAAGCAGCTGCTTTGTCCACCCCTGTTGAGGCAGGAGAGGAAGAAGTATTGGATGATGATGGAGAAGAAGAAAGAGAGGTTTGTGTCTTGATCTGGTACTTATTTTAGTGCGGTGCTGCTAATATTCTGCTAATATTCTGATAGCAGGCAGTTATTAGCAGTAATAAGCTGTAAATGCATGTTAGTGTGTTATCATAAATTTAAAAGATGGGGAAAACTGCAGGGACAGTTTCAGATCTGTTAGAGGGAGAGGTTAGGGACTCTAATTTGCCCTGGAGTTGTAATCTGCATTCATGATTCAGTAGTGCTTTGCATGTCATATACTTTAAACCTGTTCTTATTCATTTCCAGCCTTTGTTAGAATTCTGTTTCTCTTGATACTGGTTGAACATATCATATCGCATTACTGCTGTTTTATTTAGTGAGCTTATTCTATATGACTGTAGCCCTGAAAATCTGTTTTTACCTGATTGGTTAACCTTCGATGTGATAGGCTTAACTTCAGCTTACTTCTGATGTAATAACCATTAGTAATTATCGCTCACCGTATCTAACGCATCAGGATAAGCTCTTAAAAATTGGTTTGTGGGAAGTGGGAACTATAGTAGCCCGATGTGTTGTCTGACTGTCTTATGATTTATGAAATGGACTGTGGCTGCTTCACATGTCCAAAAGCAGAGCTATCTATCTATATATGACATTATAATTCTGATTTCTATATAAGTATGAACAATATCTGCTCATTACTCTGTTTATTTATTTATTTATTTATTTATTTATTTTTCTTTTCTTTTCTTCTATTTTTCAGGCTTGGAATACTTCGATATCCTTGGCGATCTGTAAGGTTGGTTCATACTTATGCAACAGTATCACTTGTTGAAAGTTGAAACTTCTATTTCCATTATTCTCATGTCTGTCTCGCAATGTTTAGGCGTTAGATCTGCTGGAAATGTTAAAGAAAGAGGAAGAGATGCTTTCTGCTGTAAAGGATAGACAATCCAAGGTAGTAAAACGCCCGGTGTGTGATACTTCTTCATGAAGCACCGTTTTACCTTGTAGGCTGTGGGCATATTGCCACTATTTTATATTTATATTCTTATGCTGGAATTCTTTATGGAATATTGTTGAGTTAAAAGTTAAAACTTGAAGAACTGTTATGAAATAGCCGAAATTAATACTCTGTTTAGTCTTCATAGAACATTTCACAAGCTAATTCTGGAATATCAGGCTTTGTAGCATGCATAATTGAACCTATCAGACATGTTCTGTTTTAAAGAGGAATGGAAAATTGTACGTGTTTGCAGGATTAAGTATGGTTTTTTATTCACTGCTTCTTGTGATTTTGCCATGTTTTAGGACGGGGATGAGGAGTTCTCTAGGGATATTCTTGATGAACGTGCCAAGAAAGCAGAAGGTTGGCATCGTGATGCTGTAGTCCGTGCACAGTATACAAAGCCATCTCCACCAATCACATGTGCAACTTTCGCTCAAGATGTTCTAGAAGGAAGAGCAAAAGCTTCACAGGCACATGAGCACAAACACCAACCACTAATATTTGGACCAGCCAGCCTTGTGAATGGAAATGTAACAACTGAGAGAGAAAGAATGGCAGCTCAGGTCTTCCAACCCAGTCATAGGTACATGTTTATCCCTTTTATCAGTAAAGTGCTAATTCAGCATATCTAATGAAAGGCGTTTGAATAGGGAGAAAATCCATTGAACAGACTATGCCAGAAAGGAAATGAAGTTTTATAAGCTTGCAGTTTTGTTGTCCTATTGCCTAGGAATGATAGAGGACCAGGAGCAACGTGACACCGTTTGTTTGTTGCCTATGATTAAAAGAAGTGGTTGTGTAGAGTTTTGTTTATAGACAAATCTTACGGGGACATAGTTTAGGCCTCACTCGAAGGGACTTTATTTACACTTTGGTTACTCTGATTACATTTTTTTTAAGATGCTAAGTTGAATTTTTTGTGCAAGGTTGCCAACTATGAGCATTGAGGAAGCGGGGCTTAAAGAAATGGAGATAATGAATAAATGGCAAGAGAGAAATGTCAGACTCATGGAAGAAGCCAATTCATCTTGGCACAACGATAGGAAGTTTAAGCCAGGAGAAGAGGATGATGAAGATGATGATGCTGCACAGGATAGAGCAAGAGCTTTGGATGACTGGAAGGATGATAATCCACGGGGTGCAGGAAATAAGAAGCTTACCCCTTGTGGCTAATTGAATCTGTTCTGATACGAAATCTCATTATTTATAGTTAATTCGCTCCTAGTCCCGTTTTAAAGATTTATATGTATACCAGGATCTTCTTTTGACTACATCTACATGTGTATATTTTTGGTGTGTAAGTAGGATCCTACCTCACCTCACCTCCTTTTATTATCTGTTTTCCATCTTCCCACGGATTTTTTATTTAAGTTTTTCAACCAGTTTTTGACCAGAGGTGATATTTCATCGACAAAACGACGCTTTACTATAGTAACAAAACATGATTGTTTTTCTTATTGAATTGCTAATCAAATATCACATTCTATGAAATTTCTGGATACCATGTCAGATTTTGATTAATCTTGAGAGAATAACATCGTTCACGTTGTTTCATTACAATCTTGATTAAAACAATTGAGTTCACTTTAGAATCATTACTTCGAGTTTCTGCTATGAATAATCGCAACTTCATCCCCATTTTTTCCCAATTCATTGGAGGACCACGATCAAAATCTGCTATGAACCATTAGGGAAATGATATTGAATTCATCGATCTATTACGAATATAAGGGATGCGCTTGTATATTATTGCTATGCGATTATTAGCATAATGGCAACCATTTTTGCTTTGATCATTCTCAATTTAGTCTTAATTCAATTTCTTGACAGAATTAGTGTTCGCAAAATGATGTCTAAAAAACTAGTTTATGTTTTATATTGATATTTAAAAATACTGATTTAATTGGGTCAATCAAAGTTTCACTCGGAAGAAAAGATGATGAATCTTCTGTGGACCAAAGGTAGAGATTTCCACAATTATGTTTATTCTTTTTTATTTTTTTTGGTACATACAATTGTGTTTATTCTATTCATGAATTTAAAGACCAAATTTACAATCACATACTCAAGACTTGAGAGACCGAGATGAGAAAATACAATTACTTTGAAAGCGTAAGTATACAGTGTTTTTTTGGAACCAATGGAATACAATCATAAATTTTTTCCGTTGAGTCAATTATTTAGTCGAAACTTAACATGGAAAAGTGAATTCTAATCTATTTATTACATTTAAAAAACTTAAAATAATAGACACGTGACAATGGAGGTTAGAGTTTAGAGGTTAAAGAAGACTTAAAGATAAAGATAGACGAGGGACTAAAATGGGTCGAATATATAATAACTATTTTGGGTCGAATGGGACAAATTATGCATGAGGGTTTAAAATGAGTCGAATTACATAGGGATTATTTTGGGCCAATTTGGGGCCTGCACAAAGGAATTGAACTAGAGACTAAATTGGCCCAAAATACATACACATGTTCATCATATTATTTTATTATATTATTTAATAGTACACATCAGCACTTAACAGTTTACATGATCATTTTAACATATGTTTTTTAATGAAGATAGACAAAGGGACAAATGTGTCTCTCGCTTGAAATTTTCAAAGACTATTTTAAAACATATTTTTTCTGAGAGATTAAAATGGGTCGGGCATTGAATGTCGGAGACCAATTTGATTCTTTATTCTTACTTTTACTTACCAAATTTCTCCTGTATTCTATTTTTTTTAATAAAAAAAAAGAGATTACCCTATCTCTCACTTGACTTGAGGGGGGAGGTTGATTTGTAAAAGTCATATATTATTGAGTCGGTTTCAATCAGTGTACTAAAAGATAATAACTCATCAGTGATGCAACCCTATAATCTGCGATGTTATATCAAATCGCTGGACCCAAACATCGGCTACGACTTTCTTCGTGTAAGATCTAAAAATTCTTTCGCCTCGTTGTCAGACTGCTGTAGGGCATGAATTTGGTTATTCTAATTTAAGGGTTATATTTTAAAAAGGTTTAAATATGTTTTTAGTTCCTCAAATTAGAAAAAAAATTGGTTTTAGTCCCTCAAAAAAAATTTGTCTACTTTTGGTCCCCTTAGTTTGGAAACATGTCACATTTAGTCTCTGCGTCTGTTTTTGTCTGCTTTTCGAGCAATGTTGCTGGGAATAATAACATCGAACCTGGTGTTAGAGAGGTTGCAGAGAGAAATAAAGTACTAAAACCAAACTAAAAGCAGAGACTAAAAGGCAGACGAAAACAGTCGCAGAGACTAAATGTGACACATTTCCAAACTAAGGAGACCAAAAGCAGACGAAAATTTTTTGAGGAACTAAAACCAAAATTTTCCCTAATTTGAGGGACTAAAAACATATTTAAACCTTTTAGGAAAAAAAATTAAGTATAAAGTTATTGTTGGTAAATAAAGTTTAATAAAATTAAATTTGAAATATTATAGTTATTAAAATTTAATTATTAATTTTTCAATCAACTATGGGGTAAATAATTATTTTGTTCCGAATACACCAAAAAGTCTCACATTGTTTGGAAATCAAGGCCAATGGGAGTTTACAAACACCCACATACCTTAACCTATCGAGGTGCCTTTTAAGGACAAAACCATGAGGGCCCACATCACATGTGGCATAAAGTGGACAATACCCCGAAAAACGATACCACGGAACTGTTCTGAATACACCAAAAAGTCCCACATTACTTGGGAATCAAGGCCAAAGGGAGTTTATAAATGCCCCACATGCCTTAACCCACCGAGGCACCTTTTAAGAACAAAACCATGAGGGCTCACATCACATGTGGCCCAAAGTGGACAATACCTCGAAAAACGATGCTACTTTTTTTCAGTTACCCATTGAAAGTTTTAAAATCTAAGATTAAATATATTTTTAGTCTCTTCAAATATAAAGTGTTTTGATTTTAGTCTCTGTAAAAAAATTATTTGTTTTTTGTCCATACAAAATATTTTATTTTGATTTCGATCATTTTGACCAAAATTCATAGGAAACTCGATAGGAAAATGAAGTTTTTTCTGTAGATTTTATTATAAATTTTGGTTGAAATAATGGTTTTTAGTTTTTCGATTTGGAAGGAAAATGAAGTGTTTATGCAGATTTTGCTATGAATTTTGGTCAGAAGGAACAAAATCAAAATAAAATATTTTACAAAAAAAAATTACAGATACTAAAATCAAAACACTATATTTATAGGGACTAAATATATATTTAAGCCTAAAATCAAGTTATAAAAAATTAAAAGAACATTTTTCTATGATTTATGGGAGATTGCATTAGCCTGGGATGTCGTAAGAATTTGAAGCCGGCATTACCGAGTTCACTAATCTCAAAAAAAAAAAAAATCTTGAATTTTCGAAATCACGAAATGGTTATACATGTGCAAATTCCAAAAGGCCCGGGTATGTCACCATCAGGACAACAACACGGCCAAAGTCACCATCAGTATGTAAGTTTTTTTTTTTTTTTTGGGTACAAATATGTAAGTTTTCTCCTACCCGTATTGTCATGTGTATCTTCTAATACAAAATAAATATCTTTATGAAAAAAAAAAAGTTTTGGTATCATTGCTATGATACTAATAATGTCCGACTGACTTTGCAATTAATTATTGAATAATGATTAAATGAGTCTAATATTTCAATGCTTGCGTATTCTTTTTGAGGTATAATAATACTCCCTCCGTCCTATATCTTTGGGTATTTAAGGGTGTGACATATAGATTAAGAAACAATTAATAGAAAAAAAATTAGACTATATTACGCTTAATTAGTGCTTTTCTTTATCACTAAATATTTTCTATATTCTCATTATATTAATTAATCACACTACTCTCACAATAACTATTCAAGCCTTTCCATGTTCTTAATTAATAAGGTGCATTTTTTCAATGCAATTTCAAAGGTAACTACCTAGTAAATATAAATTATAATTAATTTATATTCCAAATTAATTAAAGGTATAGTTGGAAAGAAAAACTAAATTATACATTGGTATCCTAAAACAACCAAAGTTATAGGACAAAAATAAAATGCTAAAACATCTAAAAATAAGAGACGGAGGGAGTATAAAATTAAATATTGAAAGGTTCCCTGTAATGTACTATCATATATAAAAAATGTTGAGTCTCGATAGCATAGCCTAGTGATAAAACATATGTAAAAGCTATGTTGATTTTGGGAGACCGCTCCACTTGGGTACTGGATAATATATAAAAGTGTTGAAGAATTTGAAGCTTTTCCCCTTGGGTACTTGATGGTATCTTTATTTGTTTTTGGTTACACAACCCTGGCATTCATAATTTAGTTTGATGTTGTATAGCTTTTCTTTAACAGGTTCCAGCTTTTACAGATCTCAATTCTCAAAAGGAAATGAGTTAAAGAGAAGCATATCCCTTTAGAGTCACCTTTGGCCTTTGGGGGATGGGGATCCATCAATGACTTTAAATTCCTTTATTGCTTGCAAACTGAGAAATAATATATTTTTCTCAGTAGGATATGATATGAATCAAAATTTTTAATTGGATTTATTTGTGAGGGCGTTATATATGTCATATGTGGACAATTCCTTTTGTAATCGTAGGTATAAATAGTTTACGGATAAGATACTACGTGGTCCAGGAGAAGTTATTAATTGGGTTGTTTGTTTGTATTGATTTTGTTTTGTCATGACAGAGACTAATTTATCAAAATGGGTTAACCAAGTTGCAAAGCAACCACTACTTGTTCCCAACTTCGATACGTATATAAAGAAGGAAAACAGAAAAATATACTTTATGTAACTGCTTGCTATCATGCACATTCAAACCCTGGTATTTTTATTTTTTTGTTCAAAGCCTAGGCTTACGAGTCTTTTTTTAATTCTCATATCATCATTTCTGTTTCAGCTATAATAATTTATTAAAAAACGTCTTTTTGTGCATCCTGAAAATCAATACACAGGTAAGCAACTCTAATTGTATTGAATATTCTATAGCCAAATTGATTGAAGATATATATATTACTAGTATTTTTTTTTTCTTCTTGTCAGAAATGGTGACAAGCATCCAGGAATCTAGTGCTTTTGCTTGCCAAAATGGTTAAGAGAAAGGAGTGGGAAGTGCTGGGGTTGGTTGGTGGTGGTAGTAGTAGGAAGAGGAGAATAAAGGAAAAATAAATAAAAAATAAATAAAAAAATAAATAAAGGAAGGAGCATGTGGGGTTGATAGTACTTGATAGATAGACAATAAGCAAGTCTTTCACTGAAAACCAGGGAGCAAAATTCATTAATCATAGCTTTCTTTCTTTCTATTCAATTCAGTGCAGAATACACCCTCCTTTTCAACCGAATGTTGAGTCTTACACGTGTACATGAGCTTTGCTGTTTATAGAAGATACCCCTTTTCTTTCACATCAGTTACATGAGCTTTGCTGTTTGGTGTGACTGCTCAAGTTAACTTGTCCATTGGAAGAAAAAAAAAAAACTTTTTCCTGCAGTTTCTCTTTCTCTCCCCCCAATTTGCCTTTTTTTTGTTTTTGTTTTGTCCCTAGATGTGAGTTGCATTGCAGCAAGTGAAAGTGTAAGTTCTTGAACATTAATTGTTTGATGAAATTATTGCTCTATTCACACACACAGCACCCATCAACTTCACTGTTTCTCGATTATTGTACTGGCAAAAGTGTTTCTATGCCTATTTGGTTCCCAATTATTGAACCATTTGGGATCTATTTTGTTGTCCGAGTCATGTGAGTTATATTATAATGTAATGTAGGGCTTGTTTTCTAACTCTTGGGTTTTTTCAGTTGCAGAGAGGCCAGGAAAACCAAATCTCATGGTAATGGGTGAGATTGAGAAGGAAATTAATGTTTTGGATAGAATTAGGTTTGACAAGAGTGATGCTGATAGCAGCAGCATCTATCCCATGTATTTTGGTGTTTCTTGTGCATTCTTTGCCCTCCAAACCCTCAGAAAACCACATGTTGAAATTGAAAAAATTCGTGATACTATGCTTCAAGGAAGTGCTCAGCTCTTAGGGTTGATTGTGTGGAAAGTTCAGAAGGGAGTGCTGCAAAATGAGGGAGACAGCAACAGCAAGCTAAAAAATGCTGAGAGAGAGATTGAAAATCTGAAAAAGATGAGACATGAGGATGCCAAAGCCAATGAGAAAGTGGTGGGGATCTTTGCTGCACAGGAGCAAAGCTGGTTGAGTGAAAGGAGAAAACTTCGCCAGCAAATTGGGGCTCTACTGAATGAGTTGAGAGTGTTTGAGAAAAACAAAGATGCAGCTATCTCTGAATTGAATCAGAAATTGAAGGAAATGGAGGATTTGGTGGATTCAAAAGACAAGAAGATTGAAGAAGAGGAGCAGAAGAGAAAGGAGGTAGAAGAGAAGCTGAAAAAGGCTGAAAGGGATGCAGAAGAATTGAGAGAATCTGCTAAAGAGCATTCTTCTGATCTCAGAAAGCACAAAACTGCTTTCATTGAGTTAGTGTCAAACCAAAGGCACCTTGAGGCTGAACTTGGTCGTGCGGCCAAGCAATTGGAAGCTACAAAACATGAACTTGCTTCTGTCATGGAGAAGAAGGAGGAGTCAGATTTGATGGCACACAAATTGTCAATTGAGATTGCAAAAATTCACAAGGATTTGGAACAAAAGGATAAGATTTTGTCAGCAATGTTGAGGAAATCTAGACTGGATACTGCAGAAAAGCAAATGTTGTTAAAGGAGGTTAAATTATCAAAGGCTAGGAGGAAACAAGCTGAGCAAGAAACAGAAAAGTGGAGGGCTGTTTCAGAAAGAAAACATGAAAAACATTCCTTGAAAAACATGTTGGTGAATTTGGGTTCAAGGATGGATGTTTTCCCTAGTTCTAGAGGCATGCAGCTTAGTTCAACGGGGTCCTCACATATTGCAAATCAACCAGAACAATTTTCATTTTCACCCATTTCTGATCACTACTTGCCACAAAGAAATGAAGACTTATGTAAGATTTAAATTCTTCAAACTTTTTTGTCCAAATTTATTTGTTGTTAGTCTACAAAGTTCGATAGAGTATCTATTTGTGCTGACCCTTTCCACTATTTTTTTGTCTCTAGCCATTCCTGCTAATGCAAAGCGTTTGGAAGAGTGGATGAGAGGTGAGGCAGAAAGATATGCAACCCTTATTGAACAGAGGCATCACATAGAGCTAGATGCTTTTGCAGAACAAATGAGACTCAAAGATGAGAAATTAGAGGCATTTCAGTGGCAGTTGTTGAGAACAGAATTGGAAACAAAGCAGCTGCAGTCACACATGGAGGGACTAGTCAAGGATGTGACACAGCTGAGACATGACAAGATGAAATTGGAGAGCTTACTGTTGGAGAGAGAAGATGAACTTACTTCCCTGAAAGAGCAATTTTCATCAAAATTGAGGCCATTAAACTGCTTTAGAAATAACTCTAATAATATGCATCCACAGTCTTCAGAACTAGCTCAAGATGCTGTCTGGTCCAGAGTCAAGATTGTGAAGAGAAAACCAGGTGAAAAGGTGCTAGAAATGATGGAAACTTTGATTGAGGAAGATTGTGAAAAGGAAGTGCAGCCCCTCCCCCATGATCAGTTTAACAATGCAAATTCACAAGTTCAATCTCCAGAAAATAAGATTGTAGAAGAAAAAGATGTTTGTGTGGAGGAGGATAGTCCTACTCCAATTCAGAATCAAAGTCCAAATCACATAGAAGTTGATGCTGCTGCTGAAATTATAGGATCTACCAGCCAACCCTTTAATAATCAGACAAAACAATCCCATTGGAAGATGGACCTTCATGCTCTTGGAGTATCTTACAAGATCAAGAGGCTGAAGCAGCAACTTATTCTTGTTGAAAGGTTGACAGGAAGGCAAACCAATGATGAAAATGCAGAAATCAGTTATGATAGCAAAGTTGGTATAAAGGCTTATCTGTCCTTGACTACTTTGCTGAATAAACAAATTGGAAGATATCAATCCCTCCAAGAGAGGACTGATGACCTTTGGAAACGGATGGTAAGCATTGATTCTATATATTTTTTGACATTATAGTTTATAATCCATTTACAATATGCTAAAAACAACCCTTTAGTCATGTGAGTCTTTTGGCCTCCTTTTAATATTCACTTATGGTGATGTTAAAAAAATGGAGCTATATTGCATTAACTGTCATATAAAATTCTAGTGTCCAACTTCATTTGGCATTGCAAAGTTGAGCATGAGTTAATCATTTGTTGCACATTATTTCAGCAAGAGAATGACCTCTATGCAAATCGTGGAGAAATGAATACTGCAAGAGCAAAGGAGAAAACATCAACACTGGAGCACTTCTTGGAGGAGACATTTCAATTACAAAGATACATTGTTGCAACAGGACAAAAAATGATGGAAATTCAATCCAAGATTGTTTCTGGATTTCTTGGAGTGGCAGAAGAGATGGACAAAAGTGCTGGCATTGACATGAAGCGCTTTGCTGATAGTATAAGAAATATGTTCCAAGAAGTTCAAAGAGGTCTAGAAGTTCTGACAGCTAGAATTATAGGAGACCTTGAGGGAACACTAGCTCGTGAAGGAATGATATGTTTGAGAAGGTAGCAATGGAACTTTGATTTTGTGAAGCTTAGAAAAGGTTCACATGGCCATCATGTGTTCATTTGTCTATACTTTATAGTATACATATTACTGTAGTAAAAAAAAAATAACATCACTTTGTATATGGAAGTCACACAAAATTTCCAATGGAATTGAAACTACAAGATTTTCCCTGTCTCCTTAGTTGAGTTGAACAACTCATGGAGCCCACCATACTAAATCAAAGTGATTGAGCATTCCCCCAAAATGAAAAATGAAAGTAAACTATATATAACTTATTATGGCCATTTGCAATAAGTACTTCATTTCTGGAAAAGAATCTCACCTTCCTTGTCTTATAGATTGTGGTAATTATTAATATATAATAACTAATTCTGGTTGTTGTTAACAGTACTACCATATACACTTACTTACTCAAATACAAAAAAGATTACAATATAAAAAGCAAAGAAGCAATAGCTATGTACTATTAATATTGACAAAATTTCTTGCAATACAAAACAGAATTGTTATATATTGTTCGTCAGCCAATCCTCTAGGTACATAAAAAATTTCTGTGACAGTGTATCACTGTTGACACATCTAAGTACAAACATTTAGCTAATGTGACATTTCTTCCTGCTCTTCCTTCACGGACACTATTTGTGACCAAGTTTAATTGTCAGATTGAGGGTGATTATCTAGTGGATGATAATCAATGAGAATGACTCTCACTGTTTCTTCCAGCTCTTCTTTCATAGCTAGTGGACATGTGATTATATCCATGAAAATGATTTTGATAGGGTGCAAAATCAACCTGTTTGAAAATGCTTCTTTTCTTCTGATAATCTTGTTCCAGCTTCAGACTGTCGACTCTTGTTAGATCCCCACCATTTGATGTGACTTGCTAAATCAATCTTTCTTTCTATGCAGAAACCACTTACATATTCGCTTTCTGCTGCTTAATCATCCCCTGTACCTTTAATGTTTGTAACAAACAGGTGAGATGATAGTAATATTGCAGATAAAACAGGTGGAGCCAAAGGTGATACACATATGAATGTGGTTCATATAACTCTGCTCAATAAAAGATTAGCTTGGACTTAAAATTTGATTAGCACATACCAATACCATAATGTATACTAGTGAAGTAATCAGATTCAGCCATTTGAAAGACATGAAAGACATGAGCTTGGAGCATGTAACATATCAAATTGTTTATTACGGTCTGTGTGTACTGTATGTGGGTGTTTATCTATCTATCTAAATTTAATCTATCTAAATTTAAGAAAATAAACCCGTTAATGGGGCACGTGTCAACATTTGACAAAAAAAAAATCCCGCTCCCTCCCGCATCAACAGCTCCCCCTTTTACTTTTTTTTCTCCTTTTTATGCGGCTGCAACTTTCTTTTTTTTCTTTTATTCTTTTCCTCTAATTTGAACTTCAATCTCCCACTTTTAAGTTTTTGGAACATAATTTTCGAATTTTTAATGCTCACTTTTTGCTCACTTCTCCGCCTTTTCAGCCAAATTTTTTTTCAAGTTTTTAAATTGGGCCAAATACATCATTTAAGTTTTTAAGTTGGGCCAAATAAGTCCTATAATATTTTTAAGTTTAGCTAAACAGATCCTATAAATTTTTAAGTTGGGCCAAATAAATAATTTTCGGACAAATACATCCTTTAAGTTGGGCCACATACTCCCACTTTTCTCTTTTTTTTTTCCTTCAAATTTCTGCTCTCTGGCGCGGCAGCTCACACTTTTTTCTTTTTTTTTTCTTTTCAAATAAGTCTTTTAAGTTTTTAAGTTGGGCCAAATAAGTCATTTTCAGCCAAATAAATCCTCTAAATTTTTTAAATAGGGTCAAATAAATCATTTAAGTTTTTAGGTTTTTAAGCTTTTTTTCTCCTTATCTTTTTCTCTCTTTTCAACGCGATTCTCCGGCCGTTCTCTCTCTTTTTGCTCTCTTCTTCTTTTTGCCCACTTTTTTATTTTTTTCTTCATTAAACCACAAGACAACACATTTTGTGAAATCTTCTTCTTCTTAATTTTTTTAGAATTTTTAAATATTTATTTGACTTTTGAGTCCCTATGATATGTTTTTTTACTTCTTAATTTTTTTATTTTTTTCTTATTTTCTTTTCGTTTTTACTTAATGTTTTTACTTCTTAATTTCATCATCTTTGATCATATATCAAAATCTATAAATGTCTTTATTATCTATAGATGATTATTTTACTTTTAATTTTTCACGGGAAAACAATACATGTCGGTATAAATGATTATTTTTCTTTTGCGTCCCTACGGGAAACATTAAATGTTGTCGGTATAATTTTATCGTCTTTGATCATATATCAAAATCTATAAATGTCTTTATTATCTATAAATGATTATTTTACTTTTGATTTTTCATGAGAAAACATTACATGTCGGTATAGTTTCATAAATGATTATTTTACAAATATCTTTATTATTTATAAATGATTGGTTTGCTTTTAAGTCCTAACGGAGTAATATTACATGTTTTCGGTATAATTTCATAAATGATTACTTTTACGTTTACGTCCCAATGGGAAAACATTAGATGTTGTTGCACGGGTTTATATAACTGTTCGTGTCGTCTTAACGATTTTTTCCTTTAGTTTTTTGATATTTTTTGATATTCAATATTTATAATTTTTTTTATTTATAGATGATAAATGATTATTTTTTTAAGTCCTAGGAGGAAAATTTTACATGTTCTCGATATAATTTCATCATCTTAATTTTGATTATTGATGGGAATACATTACATGTTAGTATAAATGATTATTTTTCTTTTGCCTCCCAACGAGAAAATTGCATGTTCTGGATATAGTTTTATTTTTTTTGCATATAACAAATTTTACAAATATTTTATTATTTATAAGTGATTATTTTTCTTTTTAACCCCGACAGATTGACCCATGCGTATGCACGGGTACTGTGCTAGTATAATATATATAGCAATAGCAATTTTTCTACCACTTGAACACTGTATTTTCTTGCATAGGACAAGAACTTCAAAGATCCTCGAAAGTATTGGTATGATCATTACAATCAGCACTAATGATCCTATAAATTAATCTCAACCTCATTTTTTCATGCTTCAATGAATTAGGTGTGGTTAACAAACAGAGGACACCATCTGGTATGGAGCAAGCCGACAAAGCCGTATAGTATGCAAAAATCAAGTAAACTAAACATGTAAAATCATTAAAAAACAAGTACTCCATACTTGTACTACTGTTTTTCTAAGCACTAACTTAATATATGAACACAAACCTTCAGTGTGCTATTTCATTCTTGTGGTAATTTAATATATAACCTGTTTTCGTATATAAGCAAGTAGCGATGTAATGGTTATTTAATGCTTAGGGGAGAAAAACTCAATCCTCAAGCAATCATGAATGGAGCCGTAGTAGAAAGTGAAACACAAAAATATGTGCCTAATTAGGATTAAGCATATAGCTTAATAGTTGGTTCAGTTACTTCTGCTTACAATAATCTGGTGAAAGTTGGCTATTATATTTATTTACCTTCTTGGTTGCCATGAGTTCTTGCTCTAAAGCAATGCGGAAACGGAGTTAATACAGGGACGAACGAAAAACTATTTTCAAATATGGGGACTAAAAAACTACGATTTATTTTTTGGGTGACCAAAACCGAACTTTGCTATAATTTGAGGGACCAAAAACATATTTAAGCCTATTTTTAATTTAAAACATTGTTTGATACAACTAGAGAATTTGTGAAAAATCAAAGAAGCATTATATCAAACAGGTGAAGGGCGCCCAGGTAGATGGGCTTGAGATTTTACCTTTGTTTCAGAAAGTGAACTAAAAATACAAAGCTTTAGACAACTAATTTTTTTTGTTTTCCATATAGTTCATCACATGCAGACTGCAGACAAAACCACGTCATCTTGAGTTTTCAATGATGGCATGTATGTCTGGATTGCAGTGGTACGTTTAAACCCCAAATAATTATAATTTCTTTGAGAAATGTACGTTTTATAATAACTGCAAACCGAACACACCTGACATTATTAACTAGACATATCATAATTTTTTCACATTTAATTTGAGCCAGAGCTACCAACCCAATCAACTGTATTCATATAATTTTACATCCTGCTGACCAAAATATATATATATATAATTTTACATCCTGATACAATAGCTGTGATAAATTCACCTTTCGAGCAGGTGTGAGCTCCTGGATCAATTAAGCTGGGGAGAGGAAGAGAGACTCGGAAGATGATTTTTGTGTATTTCATTGAATGCCTTTTGCAATTACAATGCACCTGTTAAATGGTGCGAACCAAGCGAGAATTGTTATTTGTTTATTTTTAAAAATAGAAAAACTATTTTAAAAAAGTAGGCTAAATTGTAATTTTGGTTACCTTATTTTACTCAATTTTTTATTTTAATTCCTCTATTTTTAATTTCGGACATTTAGTCCCCACATTTTTTAAATCTCTGAAATTGGGTCCCCTATCTCTAATTTTGGTCAAAATTAGGTGATGTGGCAGGTCAAACGCTGATATGGCAAGTGACAGGACTGTAAAATCAGCAATACTTATTTAAAATAAACAAAAATAATCATTTAATTTATTTTTTTTAATTAAATAAATAAAATTAAAGAAATAAAATCATAAAAATCTTTCTCTTCCTCTCGCCCATATCTGTCTCTTCTTCTTTGCCCAGAGTCTGCAATGACTAAATAGCAACAGGGGAAGAAAACCAACATGTTGGGGTTTTGCCACCCAGAAATATGCAAACTCATACTTCTTCTTCCTCACCCAGAAACACCATCTTCTTCAACCCAAAAACCCAGAAACATAGAAGCCCATCCCTATAAACTCAAATCTCCTTTATTTTTTCTTCTCCTTTTTCTACCTTAATTATTAAGGGTTTCCTGTTAACACGTCTATGTCATTGCATATATACAAATCAATAAAACTAAGGTAAAAATACATGAAGTCAGGTACATGGATTAAGAACCTTGCAGCAGCGAATACGTTCTTAAAATACAAAAAAAAAAAAAAAAAGATTGAAAAACAAAACCACTAACTCTGGAAGATGTCTTTTAGTGGTTAGCAAGGTCGATCCTTTCCACCTCTGCTATTTTTTTTTGTTCGACCTTTTCTCCCACCCCAATGAAAACAGAAACACCAGAAAATTGTGAAGTAGAAGTTGTTAGGATGCCGATGAAATGCAGGGAATCGTGAAACAGCAGAAACCATGACCTTCATTCAGCCATGGCCTTCAACAGAACTTCAATTGAAGAAGAAAACAGGGAACCCAGAAACCCAATCTTTACCGGGGAAGAAAACAGGGAAAAACTAATAACCTGTGAAAGATGTGGGTGTGGGGTGGAGGCAGGAAGCCAATGGGGAGGGTGTTGGCAAAGAAGGGGGTAGTTTTTGGGTTTTCGGAAGGTGGGATGAATTTCTGGGTTGAAGGTTGAAGCTGTGGAACCCTATTAATTTTTATTTTATTTTAAAAATTAATTAAAGATAACGAGTCAACAAAGCCATGTGTGCTCAATAATCTGAGTCAACTCCGATTAGTGTGCCACATCAATCGCAGTATACAAATCAGCAAGTCCACTCCCTTGCCATATGAGTGTTTGACCTGCTACATCACCTAATTTTGATCAAAATTAGAGATAAGGAACCCAATTTCAGAGATTTGAAAAATATGGGGACTAAATATCCGAAATTAAAAATAAAAGGACTAAATAAAAAATTAAACAAAATAGGAGGACCAAAATTACAATTTAACCTAAAAAGTATATCAAACGGTCTTAACTTTAGATTTCCACAACAACTATGAACAATGTCAGAAAAGAGAAAACTTAGTTACATTTCCATAGATATCGTTGTGTTCTTTTCCAATCACTGACATGTGTATTATTTATTTATATTATTCATTATCTTTCGGTTATTTTTTTCAAAAAAAAAACATCCACACGTCGTGCTATTATTAAAAAACAACACGAAAAGCACTCAAAGAACAGCACCAGTAATCTATTCTATAAAATTAACAATTATTCTCCCCACATTACTGCACTCACACTTATGACTTAACACACATAATCATTAAATCTCACAAGCCTTTTGGTTGACCACTTGGGCCTTCCAGATTGGTCCTCTATCTTGAGTTCCTCTGTGGTTTCTTCGGCAATTGGGTCACTTCCACAGGCAGAGATGTGGTTGTATCACATCCACCGTCGATAATTGTTAGGCCTTTCAGGAATGGTATTATCCATATTTTTTTTTTTGCTTTTATTCCAAACTAGTACGATACCTGTGCATTCGCATGGGGCGCGCGTTGTGTGACATCCTGATTTTCAAAATAATATTAGGAAAATAATTAGGACAGTAATTAAATAATAAACGGGAGTTAAAAACCTTAATTAGGGATAAAATGGGCTTAAATGAGACCCAGGAACCCTATAAAGGAGATAGAAATCATTAAGGCAGTGGTAGAGAGAAAATGAGTGTTCCAGAACATGCTCCTCACGACGCGATGGCCTTGCCATCGCGACGCGATCAATGGCGGTGGAGACATGGCTAGTTCTCCATTTCGCCTATAAATAGGGCCCAAGCCCTCCTTTTCCTTCAACAACTTCCAAAGGGCCTTTGGGGGTTGCGTGAAGGAGCTTCGAGGGTGTGACGGGCACGGGTAGCAGCGGTACGCGAGCGGTAGCGATCTTCTAAGCCAGGTAAGGGGGAAGATACCTTAATCTCTAGGGAAAATATGTAGTATAGTAGGACGGTTAGCATGAGTAGGGGACCTTAACCCTACTATGGGTTGATAGTAGCAACACCTCAAGAGAGGGATTGTGGTATGCGGTGTCTAAGGATAGTCATCGTAGACCTATCAACCAACATAGGTTATGTTTATTGGTTAATTTATAAGATTTGTAGACAGCCGCTTATGCGACGTTAGGAGTAATTGTATGCTATTAGGTTATGACAAATGATGGTTAATGATAATCTGTTTTATGTGTAATAATTCTATACTAGTTATATATGATACATGTGAATCTGATGCATTGTTTTAGAGTCAAGGATGACGCCCTCTAGTGAGCGGTTTGCGAATCCTTAGACGGTAGTAGTGAGTATTATCGTCGATGCTCTATTTGTGGTGATAGTCGGGTCGGAGTACCCGAGACTGGTGTATCTGAGGTATCGACGGGATGGTAATGAGATAATCGGTGGCCTTGAGGGTATGTGGACTCGACCAAGACTTTGAGGGTATGTGGACTCGGTCTTTCCGACGAGGCTTTCCATGTCCTTAGTACTAAAGGTACGGAGTAGTTTGGAGATAGTGACTGACCTTGAGGTTATGTGGACTCGGTATGTGGACGAGTTTCCAGGACTCCACGTCTGATAGGAGGATAATCTTGGCCATTCCTGTTATGGGAATGTCGTCCTTGTGCACGAGACGGTACCTTACTTTAGTAATTGGATATGGTAGTATGGGATGCCATAACCGATAATCAGAGATGGTAGCGTATCAGGATATGTTCCCAGGACAACCAACTTAAGTTTCGTTTCTGTGCCCTGAGACTGGTGATTGGTCTAGGGAATAGGGCGATAATGGCCCGCAACGTTTAGCGATGGTCTGGGTCTGTAGAGGCGTGATCACCCGGCGGATCGATGTTACGTGGTCACCGGGGACAGTAGAGCCGGTGATCAACTGAATGTCCAATGGTTTGGGTCTGTAGAGCCGATGATCAGCTGAAAGACCCGTGACACACGTCAATCTGTAATATCAGAGTATGATGTGGTCTGTGACCGTGTGATCAGATTGTCAGTATGACGTACCAGTGTGGTCTGGTCTATGACCGTGTACTCAGGAGCCTGAGTGTGTGACATCTGTGGTAGCAGTCATGATAATGATTGTGATGTTTTGATGTATATGCTGTTATGTGTTGAGCTGAGCATGATAGCAGTCTCTCTCTACTATGTTGTTTTCCTGCTTAATGGTGATTGATGAGTGTCTTACCCCTTCGTTTTATGTGTTTTCTACATTATATGATGTTGGATAGTAGATGAATAAGAAGTTTAAGTACTTAAAGCCTGGAAAGCAGTATTGCATCACGGCCAGTGTGTCCTATTACGTACTCTGATAGTGGATTGAAAATGTATTGCTGCTGAGGTCAGGATAAAGTGACGCCCTATCTCGGCGGGGTGTTACACATTGTTTGTTACGCTTAATATTTTAAGACGGTGATTGTTTATAGCAAATGATATTTTTGATTCAATGTATTAAAAATTAACTAATTTTATAGTGAAAGTGAAAGAAGTATTAAATGTGTATCAAATATTACTATTTATATAATTGTGCGACTTGTGTGCCATATATGGCTAAGATAAAACAAACATGGTTAGGGTTTCCTTGATTAAATAGATAGATAGATAGATAGATAATCATTTATAAATAATTTAAATATTTATAAAATTGATGTGTCAAAGACGATAAAATTATACCGACAACATGTAATGTTTCCCCTGTTGAGACTTAAAAGTAAAATAATCATTTAAAAATAATAAAAACATTTATAAAAATTGACATGTGTTCAAAGATAACCAAATTATAGCGACAATATGTTATTTTCTCCCGTCGGGACTCAAAAGCAAAATAATCATTTATAATAAATAATAGCATTCATAAAAACAGAATATAAAAATTAATTATACTGACAACATACGATGTTTTTCGTGTAGAATCAAAAGCAAAATAATAGATGATAGTATGTAATGTTTCCTCCGTTAAGAATCAAAAGTAAAATAATCATCTATAAATAATATATAATAAAGATATTTATAATCAAATATATAAATAGTAAAATATATAAAAAATCTCTGTTGAAACTGAAAAGTTATATAATCATTTATAAATAACTTAAACATTTATAAAATTGACATGTGACAAAGACAATAAAATTATACCGACAATATATAATGTTTCCCCCGTCAGGACTTAAAAGTAAACTAATCATTTAAAAATAATAAAAATATTTATAAAAATTGATATGTGCTCAAAGATAACAAAATTATGGCGACAATATGTTATTTTCTCTCGTCGAGACTCAAAAGCAAAATACTAATTTATAATAAATAATAGCATTCATAAAAACAGAATATAAAAATTAATTATACTGACAACATACGATGTTTTTCTGTCTGGAATAAAAAGCAAAATAATAGATGATAGTATGTAAATGTTTCCTTCCGTTAAGAATCAAAAGTAAAATAATCACCTATAAATAATATATAATAAAGATATTTATAATCAAATATATAAATAGTAAAATATATAACAAAACTCTGTTGTGATTCAAAAGTTAGATAATCATTTATAAATAACTTAAATATTTATAAAATTGACATGTGACAAAGACGATAAAATTATACCGACAACATGTAATGTTTCCCCGTCGAGACTTAAAAGTAAAATAATCATCTAAAAATAATAAAAACATTTATAAAAATTGATATGTGCTCAAAGATAACGAAATTATGGCGACAACATGTTATTTTCTCCCGTCGGGACTCAAAAGCAAAATAATCATTTATAAAAAATAATAGCATTCATAAAAATAGAATATAAAAAGTAATAATACTGACAACATACAATGTTTCTCTGTCTAGAATCAAAAGTAAAATAATAGATGATAGCATGTAATGTTTTCTTCCGTTAAGAATCAAAAATAAAATAATTATTTATAAATAATATATAATAAATATATTTATAATCAAATATATAATTAGTAAAATATATAACAAAACTCTGTTGGGACTCAAAAGTTATATAATCACAAGCCTTTTGGTTGACCGCTTGGGCCTTCTAGATTGGTCCTCTATCTTGAGTTCCCCTGAGGTTTCTTCGGCAATTGGGTCACTTCCACGGGCAAAGATGTGGTTGTCCACCGTCAATAGTTGTTAGGCCTTTGGGGAATGGTATTATCCATATTTTTTTTTGTTGCTTTTATTCCAAAAGATAGATCATGGCGTTCCAACAAAATTAAATGAGCAAAATCAATCAAAAAATTTAAAAATATAAACCTTGGCAAAAGTTTTATTCGAACCATCCTCGTGACCCCATAGTATCCTTGGGGAAAGGAGTCTCTGGACTAATCTATGATCAGCCGAGAGGTAAGTAAAGTCTGGTCACGGATTGTTCTATTGATAGTCATATCAAACTCGGGTACTGGTTCAACATGTCCCTTTAAATGGAGTAGCAAAAGTTTTATTATCTTCATTTAATTTATCTTTAGTTTTTGAATCATCATGTTTTAAAGACAATATTCTGTCAAAAAAAAAATGTTTTAAAGACAATATCCAGTAAAAAAAAATGTTTAGAGACACTATCTATATAAAAAAAAAACTTAAATGGAAAATAGTAATTTTGAGAAATATTGGATGTGTAACATTTCCTGATTGGCCGCAAAAGGAACAAATAAGATGCGTTGTTTTTTTTTTTTAACAAATAAGATGCGTTATTGTTAGGATCCTATGAAAAAACATGTTATATCTAATGAGAGCACGATCAAATTAATTTATTAGGGAATCTTTCTAATGTCTTGTATTTGAGAAATACATTTCTTCTTCCTTTCAAAAGAAATACATTTCTTCCACACCATGCACGTTCTAAAAGTATAAAATAATACTGCTAAACAACAAAGGGAGAAAAGGGCGTATTATCAGTGACCTGTTTTTCTTTTATCCTTTCTTTTTGTTTTCTTTTCAATCTTAATTTTGTGAACTGGAGCTTTATTTTTGATTGGCCGGAACTTTACGACTCCAAAAAAGCTTTTCAGTGCGTTAGAGAAAGACGAGTCTCTCAAAATTTTCAATACTTTTTTTTTTTGACAAAAAAATTTTCAATACTTGGAAGTTTATTCATCACGCATGTAAATTATTGAGAAAATGACCTCAAAAGAATATGAGAGGACAAACATACCAATTTCAGAACTCCTTTACAACCCGGTGAGCATATATAACATGCATAGGGTTAAATTACTCTAATTCTTTCTTTCAATAATTTCATTTTTAAAATATTTTAATTTCTATTTTTCATCATAATGGCATGCACTTTTTCTTTGACTCTGGCACTATACTAATTGCCACTTCTTTTTCGCCAGCTTGTGTTATGAAAAATAGCGGTCTGTATTCACATTAAGAATATCCCTCAAAAAAAAAAAATTCACATTAAGAATAAAAAGTTGTGATTTGTGAATCTCCTTCTTTTCAGCTAAAATAAAAATGTGATCTTGTCAAAAAAACTAAAAATGTGATAAAAGGTGAACTCTTATTTAGATTCTCTTATTCTTTGTTAAAAAAAAATATTTATCACTGTAATATGTTTTCGCTTGATAAAGTGGAACGCGAGGTAAGTGACCATAAATTCCCTGTAATTGATTCACCGAGAAAGGTTAGAAAAACATTCCATCAACTCATGTCTCGCCAATTTTGAATAATGATGATGATACATATAGCTCACACATTATTAGGAAGACAAAACCTTTTGATCCATATATAGTATACTATATTCATAAATTCCACTCATTTTCACTATTTCTTAGATCGTAGGCATACAGGATATATGCGAAATATCAGAACTGTCTCAACAGATGCCCAACCGAGTAGCAATGACTGAAACACAACTCTGAGCATTACACTTCAATGTATGTGAATTGTCCTAGATAGAGCCGGTCTTCCCTAATTAATCATCCCTTTGGACCCACAATGTAAGGTCCACGCAAAAGCCGATTAGTAACTACTTTTTTCATTTTTGAAATATAAACAAAAAAGTTTATATATTTAATCTAATTACATAGATTTTTTTGCTTATATTTCATACTAGAGAGAACACTCCATAAGGGCACATTTCCCAAGACAATGTAACTCAAATATCCTAATTTTCACTACTTTTTCATATGGGACCGATTTTGGTATTAGAGTGTCTTTTGTAGGTATCCTACCAAGGACACCGCCACAACGAATAGATAAAGCCATCATCTTCAACATTTCCTCATGCCAACATACAAATATAGTCGCTTAAAAAAACACATACAAATATAGTGTACCAACAAACAAACGTACAAAAAGGGGTAGGTGTTCTATCAATCAGAAAAAAAAAGGTAGGTGTTCTGGGCTGTTTACTTCAATTTATGAACATTAACTTACTGAAATCGAAATGGGTGACTGTTAGAATTACTAAATCGAATAGGAAGCTTAATTAATTTCTTTTTTTAACAATTGAATTTTCATTATTTTGTGTTACTATCAAATTTATGTTATTGAGTCCCAAAAAAAATCAAATTCATGTTATTATACTTACTAGCTGCTTCATCACCAACAATTTATCCATAAGATAATCTAAATTCATTATTTTCATTAGATACAAACATTTATTTCCTTTTCTTGGTTTCTATAAAAATTTCACAATCAGAGAAATTTGTCTACGATTTTACCACTTGGAGTTGCAACCCGCGCTTAAATAAAATGATGACACAGTGAGGATTTTGGTGGTTGCTTTCACCCAATAAAAAGAGAAAGGAAAAAGATGTTTTATTTTGGTTTTATGTGGATTATATTTATAGCCCTTCCTTATATTACCTTATAATTGGGACAGAGTGGGGCTGTCTCATTTTCTTTTTACATTTCTCATGCCAACCACAACTACAAGTCCCAAACCAAACCAAACTACCTCAATTTATCTCATCTCCATGACTTTTCAAAGGACCAGCTGATTGCACCTCTATAAAAATTAAAACCGCAATTCCTCTCAATTTATTATTGAATTGACACATTTCTATTTCTTTTCTATATATATAAAAAGAACACATACACATGCCCACTTCACTAGCTCATCGTACAGTGCCCTTACCATATACACCAACCAGTTTGTTTCGGCGTTTAAGAGAGAGAATTAAGTAACAAACAATAATGGGGTCAGGGACAGACAAAGTTGATCATGTTCACGAACCAAGCTACGTACCGACAAAGATCTCTATGTTAATTTCACGGCCGAACATGTCGCCGGAAATTGCCCCGCCGCCACCTCAGACCACGATTTCGGTTCCTTTCAAGTGGGAGGAATCACCGGGTAAGCCTAGGCACTGCCACACCCAATCAGTGCCCGGGAACACTGTTAAAACCACCTTGGAGCTTCCTCCCAGGTTGCTCTTTTTGGAGACCAACAAAGGGTCCAATATCGATGATCCTTCCCCTACAACAGTGTTGGATGGGCCTTACATTGGCCGGGCCATGTCCTTCACGTCCTCCTATAGGACTCCCAGAGACAGCTGGAATTCCAATTTTGGGTCCACCAGGTGGAGCGGTTTCAAGAAGACTAACCGGGAGGGAGATGAGGGCATTTTTGACTTTTCCGGCCACTGCACTGCCAAAACTAAGGTGAAGATCACACGGGTTCCCAGAGGAGGAAGCTTAATGAGTCTTTCTAAGGCAAAGTCACATTTGTGGGTAAGTGATTATTCATCTATTGCTTCAGTTTTTTTACTCTACATTAATCAATTGGTCTTGCATCAACATATCAAACATCCATCTCCTTCTCTGTATCTCCATTCCTTATTCACTAGTCTTCAACCGTATTTAACTATATTTTTAATATTACAATTAATTTGGTACAAATTTAATTTTACAAAATATGAAAAATTTTCCTTATGAATACTTGAGATTTTTTCTTTTCTATGTATCATTTGTAATTTTGAAAAAGAAAACAAATTATTGAAAATTTTATGTCGCAAAAAAAAGTCATTGAAAATTTTAAAACTAGCGGTACTTCTACACTACTCTGTTTTCTTCTTCTACTATACTCCATTTTGGGCTAATTTTGGACCGTTCAAATTTCCCTGCTGTGAAGTTCTATCGGTATATTACCATTTAATTTCTAGTGGATGATGAGAAATTGGTACGTTACTATTTAATTTCTCAAATGAACGATGAGAAATTGACAGTAAGATAACTGTGCTCAACTCAAGATTATGTCACTCTATCCTTTCGATATCATGGACTCAATGGTCATGACACAATTAAAACATTTATAACTTTTGACTTGTTGTATATCTCCAAACATGCATAATGCAGAGCAGCTACGGCGTTAGGTATGCATTGTAAAACGCATAAGTACTTTGTTTATTGGACAAAGGTGAAGTTTGACTGAAAATAGTATCGCCCTTGATTTGGGTTAATCATATTCGAGGTGGCTACAACCAAGCCACCAAATTTATAAAAGTTCTGTCAAAAACGTTGCGATCTGGGTAAAAACAAATTGATTTTATTTTTCTAAAGTCAAAACGACCCAACACTTGTGCATATATAGTGAAACAATTTCCTCACATTATGCGAGTCAAGAAGCTAAAACTATTTGTCAAAAGATAAAAAAAAAAAAAATGAAATCCTAAGGCCAAACGGCAACATTTGGGCACCGAAAGCTGACTTTCACTACCTGGCTTCAGACAGAGCACCAACTGCTGTTGCTGCCGCAACTCTTGGTTTTTGTTGAGTGCAAATTTGGTTAATATTAACTTTATTATTTTCATCAAAAAATCCGATTTAATGTTTTTTGGTATTCAATATTGTTCACGGGTGGAACATGAGGAGTACCATCAGACGAGGTTGAAGATGGTGGCTTCACCGGTCAAGGAGTCCATCATGGTTGTGCCATCAGTGGGAGACCTACAAAGCCACTCTTACGTCAAAGTTAGATCTTATTCAATATAGTAGAGTAATTAAGGTAGTAAAGTTACATTGTCTTTTTGAATGAGTGTTCTTATATAATTACTAAATGGGTCTGGTCGTCAGTCTCATGTTTGGGCCCATGATAGAGGACCAATCTAAGCAAAGATCGACCGATCGACCTATCTAAGTAAGAAGACCCCGGGAGTCAATGTTTATCTCCTTATTCGGTCAGTCATGTGTTTGTCTCCCAACTATCAACCTGAGTATGGTGTCTGATCATATTTCTGAGTCCTTCTGTCTCTGGTCAATCGAATTGGTACAGTACAAATATTAACTTTATTAATACATTACTTTTATATTAGTATATTCATTCATATCGCTTTTTCAATACTAATATAAAATGTAAATCAATGGGCAAAATTGTATGGTCTTGCTGACGAGTGCCGTAAGGGCATTAGTTAAGGAATCCATAAAATGAAAGTTTGTCGGGAGAATATAAGTTAAACACTTTTCGATGTAATAAATACATCATTTTCTCGTACAAAATTACCTATTTTGATTTCTTAACCAATGTTCTAAGGGCAGTTTTTAGTATTTTTCAAATTGTATTGTACATTATTTATTTATTTTTCCTGTAAAAAAAATTAGTATTTTCAGTTCAGTTAGATTTTTTTTTTGGGTACATAGTTAGATTTTTTTTTTTTGGTATATTGTTCAGTTAGATTTTTGTACCCGCACCGTTTTGCAATTTTACTTTTCCTAGCGCATGTACATAAGCCATAAGGAAAAGAATCATTGATTTTTTGGTTACATCATTGATTTGGTTAGGTTGAAATCTTATCATGTAATAATAATTTTATACCCGCAGGCAAGCGTTTATGACAGCTTTAAGCAAGTGGTCCCATGGAGACGCAGGAAAGAAACACAGAGAAAATGGGCTTCCAAAGCTGACACTGTTTAATCTTTTAGAATTTTAGTTTAATTGTATTTTTGGTCTCTTAACTTTTTTAAATTAGAGATTTTGGTCTCTTTATTTTATTTTTTAAGATTTTGGTCCCCAATTTTCTCAATTTGGCGATTTTAGTCCCCATACTTTTTAATTGCACTTTTGATCTCTCAAAATCTTTAATTTTTTGCACTTTTGGTCCCTAAAAATCTTAGATTTTGGGAAAGTATGGACTAAAAGTGCACAATTCATATTTTTTGGGACCAAAAGTGAAATTAAAAAAATATAAGGACTAAAATCGCCAAATTGAAAAAGCTAGGGGACCAAAATTGCAAAAAAAAAAATAGGAGGGCCGAAATTACCAAATTGAGAAAGTTGAGAGACCGAAAGCGCAATTAAGCCTACGCTTTTTACTCATGTCACCTATTAAATTAAATATTTAAGAAATGATATGATATTTGGTAGTATCTAAATAAACATTTTTCTGATATGCGAACAGCTGATCTATATTTTTTTTATCAAGTTTTTAATTGTACAGCTCTGTTTAGAGTTTGGACGTACTCCGGTCTAGACGCTTTTTATTGTAATATGAAAATACATCGAATTATTATTGATTCAAAAGGATCTGACACTATGTATATAATATAAGGAAAAAATACAACGATAATAACATCTTTATAACTATACATCTTATTAAGCCTCTAGTCACATTTTCCCGCCCAAATTCTTACCACATGATTCAGCTGACATGTATACCAACTCATCTCATATGTCATCGATTATTGGTCATCCTATTCGGCTGCATGCAGAACTTCCATGTGTTTACCTTTAGCTTGCTGGAAGAAGATAAATATAAGGGTTGCTTCTGATACACTTCATCAGCAATTGGATAATTATGCAGTCAAAATAATGATGACGCAGAAAATCTCCAATTGGCAACAAAACAACTACTTTTGAAGTAGCCAATGAATAGAGTGCTGAGCTGTTTCAGATCCCTTCCCAAGAAGCATTAATGATGAATTTTTAAGACACCCATAGCTGGATCAATGTATTTGGGCTATGAACCGTTCACCTCCTTCTCACTTCCAATCAACCCCATCCTCTCTCCCCCATCCTCAGAGAAATCATGGCCTCATTGAATGGAAGTGGGCTTTCATTAATTGTGGCGTGTGTGGAGAGAAAGGGACCAAAGTCGGCGCTTAGCATCTTCCACAACCACTTGTCGTGGCCGCTTTGTGAGGAGGAGATCAGGGCTAGCCCCGCAAGGTTACATAACCTCCATAGAAAGATCTCTTTCTTCATGCTCTGCCTACCAGCTGTTTAAAACGCACAATCAGAACCGAGGAGAAGAAAACATCGTTGTGCCTTCGTGTTTTTCCGGTGAGTTAGTGTTTTTGAATAAAATCAGGGGAAATCAAATCTGACATGAAACAGGGAAAGAAATCAACTCACCATGAGAGGGAGAAGATGAAGTCTCCACGATTCAAAACTCCGTCACAGTGGTGCGATTTTCACTGCGGTGGTCGTCGGCGAAGGATGCTCCGATCATGAAATTTCTTTATGGGTTTTGTTGCGGACGTCAAGGAGATTCTTTTGATCGGTTTACTTTCTTAAACAGAGGCATATGGTGGCCAGAAAACAGGAGATAAGGTGGCGGTTAGGGGTTTTCAGATCTACTCCGTTTTGCGATAAGCTTGGGTGGGTTTTGTAGAGCTCAAAGAGAGGAGAAAGATGGTGGTAGTGGTGCTTCGATTCGCGGCCGGAGTTAGCCGAAAAAGGTCATTAGAGGTCGCGGTGTTTGTCCATCAGCGTTGCTCTTTCGCGATTTGGAAGAGAGGGAGGGATTTGTAGAGGATGAAGAGAGGAGAAGAATGGTGGTGATTTCGTGGCCAACGGAGGCCAGACGAGGTCCGAGCGGCTGCTGGAAGTGGGGCGGCGGCGGCGTTCCATGGAAAAGAGAGAATGGAGCTTCTCATTAGTTTCAGAAAAATAAAAATAAAAATGTGAGTGAGAGAGAGAGCGAGCGAGAGAGAGCCGCATGAGCTAATTAGGAAGGAGGGAGTGCATTCAGTAAAAATAGAGGGTGTGCGTAGTAATATGCTCATAAAATGGATTAATAAGCCAAATAATAGTCCAAACTCCTAATATTTTGTATTCTTTGGAATGTTCTTGCCTATCAAATTGTATGAGACTGGTGGTTTCTTCTTTGCTTTCCCTGCAAATAGGTTTATGTTTTAGCATTGTTTTACTTGGATTTCTTGATAATTTGCATAATTGGTCTTTGATAAATAAAAATCAATTGAGGATTTGGATAAATAAAAGTGTGTGACTTTTAGATGCATCAAATTATGTTATTTCAATTTCATAGATTAGCAGTTCAGTTGTGTTTGTGTTACCTAACATAGGATTTGGACCTCATTAGAGGGAAAATTTTGACAAGATTCTAGACCATATAACTTGCTTCAGCCACTTTTCTTTTTGTCTCTAGTGTTTGCAGACTTTAAAATTGTTTTAATAATTAGTGTTCAAATATAAAAAATTTCGGATTTCATTTGGACGTGATGTGGGTTTTTTATTTTAAAAATAGAAGTATTGGTTCTCCAAATGGTTTTCTCCCGCCCAAACACTAACATACATTGCTCCTTTAATAACCTTACCCATAACCCATCATTGTTTTTATTGTTTCAACCAATGCATGCATAGCATATGTGAGGCTGTCTCTTACATTTTACACAAACATATCACTAATTTAATTGGTCAATAGTTGAGTCAAACTGCAGCATTTATTTCAAAATTTGAATTTCAATCCCCAACTTCTTCTCTCTCCCGAAATCTTGATCTTTCTCTTCTCCCTTACCCTCAAACATTTTTCACTCACCTCTTCTTTTCCTTCTTTTTCACAATTGTCTCTCTCTCTCTCTCTCCTTCTCCCTTCTGCAAACCTGTAGCCCTTCACCACAGTCGTCGCTGAATAGCGACGCTCCACTCCTTGCCGCTTTTCGCGACCTCTAAAAATGCACTATAAAGAGATTGAATAATTTACAAGAAAAAATATTGATACAATATTTATATTTTTTAGTACACACCGTGCGTAGCATAGATCATATACTATATATGTGTTGAAATATTTACACGATAAAATTTATATATAATAAGTGTTGATATGTTAAGCATCTAAAAATTTCTCATGCTCCAGCAACATAGCTTAACGATTATCTTGAATATTGCTTCTAATTTAGTAACATAAAAGATGACACGATAAGAGTATCAAGTTAAGATAGTTTTTTGATGGGAAAATCACATGTCATACAAATCGTATATGTAACGTTGGGATAAAGTCTTATTAATAATTTTAACCAATTGAGTTCTAGAATCCTTAATTAATAATCAATGACTAATAGTTCAATTTACATTTTGTTTTTGATACTCGAAAAAAATACAAATAAATGCTCACATTTTAATCTGTATTAAGGATTTAATTTGATACATATTTCTTATTCTTCAACACTAAATTGACATTTTGTTTTTCATAGCATTGAAATTGATCGTATAGCCATAGGTAACTAACAAAAACCCATAACAAAAGGTCATAACAGGATTAGCATATCAATGTCATAATCTACACGAATATTTATATTTTCTCATATAAATTACTTATCTATATTTTGCCACAATTTGCATTAATATAGAGTTATCCCATATAACGGACCCGTGCGTACGCACGGGTCAAAGTACTAATGTATATAAAATGTCGCTTCTAAACCTTAGGTGTATGATTATAATATTTAAGTATATACCGTGCATAGCACGGGCCTTTACATATATTGTCAAAAAATTATCAAATATTGTTTTATTTAAGAAAATTTTAATTTTATTTTAGTATAGTATATAAAGCATAAGACGCGGGGTGAACATTTTACACGAAAACACAGGAAAAAATTACACTCAACACAATATTTTACAAAAAAATATATTATTATCTATATGTAAATTGATCAATATAGAAATCATAGATAAAACATTACATATGGGAAAAAAAAATTTACGTGAAAGCAATGAGTGGATTTATACTTTAAGGTAAATTCCAGATTGTAACACCGGTATTTTTTACGATACGTTATTTAGCGCTATTGTAGTGTATTTCTGTCGTATTTATGCTATAATAAGCAATTTCTTGTTCTCTAATAAAGTGAATTAATTAAATCAAGATCAAATTAAATTTAAGAATTAATATTTTATATTAATTCATGGTTTAAATATCGTCGAAAAATTCTAACGAAGTTTCGTCGCGTTTCGAATCACCGGGTAGTTTTTATCCGCGAATAAATTTTTTAATGAATCCCGATTTTGATGAAAATCGAATCGTAACTTGTCGTGATTATTTTTGAGTGATTATTATTGTTTTTATTATTTATGATAATATTTTATCACGCGGTGAATTAATTTCACGATAAATAAATTTTCGCGAATTAATCGGCGGAGAATTAATCGTTAACGCGGTTACTCGACGCCGTGTTTTTTTTAGTACCCTAAGACTCTAGGATTAGAGGGTAATCATGAGAGATTAGATGGGTTAGATTAATGGAGGGGATTAGCATCTAGTTTTTTAGTGTCTAGGTGTCAACTTTTAATGATTAATTTGATAGTTCTTAATTTTATGATCTTTTACACCTTCCTTCTTTTAAATCACCACCTTTAAATCATGACTCATGGTGCACTAGCATCCACTTAGGAGCACCCAAACTTCACTCAAAATCCCACCTTCCTTTCATTTTCTTCCCAGCGTGATTATCCTCTCCTTTTTCATGGTCAATGATAGACCATCATTCATTTAAAACCATCCAATACTACCCAAAATCCTATTTCCTTCTTTTTGTCCAGCATAGCCGCGACCCCCAATCTCATTTCCACACTTCATTTTACTTCTTCTTCCTCCATTTTGAGAGAGAAACCATGAAAGCTTCCATGGAGCTCATTTCCTTCATCTTCCATGCATGAGTCCATCTTCAACCTTCAACCAAACTTGTTTTAAGCTTCATCTTCTACTCAATCATCTCTCCCAAGCCTTATACGTGAGAAGAAAAATTAAATCCTTTCCCCCCCATTTTCAGCTCCTAAGCCGTGGGCCTCTTTAGTAGTGTAGGATACGTTTTTCTTCTTCAATTCTTGTTTTAATGCTTTGTATGTTAATTGATCATGATCATGGAAGACATGAGCACAATTATCCCCAAATTTTTGAAAATCCTAGGGTGCATGACTCAAAAGGAAAGAGGGATTGTGTGATCTCCTTGTGAATCCTTCAAATTTGTTTGTGTTCCTTGCTTCTTAAACATTATTATTGCTATTGTAGTTGCCAAGTTTGATTTGAATCAAGGATTAGAAGTTTTTGGTTGAAACCCTTGTTCTTGAAGGTATTTGAAAAATAGGATTGGGTCTTCGTTTGTAGAAATTAATTGATGAAGCATGTAATTAGTTGATGAATAATGTGTTTGGGTTGATATAATTGTTATTGGATTTGTTGGAAATGTATAAGTAAGAAAGTTAGTAAGTTACATGTAAAAACTTTATTCTTGAGGACTTAAAAACCATATTGGAACTTGGATTGAGTAACTCTTGTGAAAACCCTTGATTCTTTACATTGGGGAAAAGTGGGTCTTTGTTGTTGAATCATGTATCTAAGTGTTAAGTAGTATGTTTTAGATAGTTAAATTGGTTATGGAATAGAGATGCATGAGTTAGCATAAGTGTAGTTTATGCTTTGTGCAAAATTGATGCTTGGAGGACTAAAATGGCATGTAGGACTTGATCAAGTGTTTCTAAATTTTAGCATGATTATGACCATGAATGCAATGCTTTTGGAATTCTTGAAATTGGTTTGATTGAAGAAATTTTGGGGAAAAACCTATTCTTGAAGAGTTTAAAAATGGATTTTGGGAACTTAGTAATTTGGTATGAATTGTTGGCTTATGTGTTGATGGATATTTGGCATGCTTGATGAATTTAATTGCTCCAAGAAGTGATGTTTGAAATAAAAAAAAAAAGGGGGGGGATTTGGAAATTTGGTTCTTGAAATCTTGGAAATGGGTTTTAGAACATGTTTGATCTAAATTTCCTTATGTGCATAAATTGTTATATGAAGTTGTTGAGTCTTGTGAATGCTTTGGGAATGGTTGTTACTTTTAAAAGAAAGGTTTGTTAAGAAGTTGTGTGGAAAATCTTTGGCTATTGTAGTTGTTAAATTTTATTTGAATCAAAGAATTAGAATTTTGGGTGATTAGATATCTTCCATTAAAAAAATTTGTTTCTGTTTGAAATTACTGGGAATTATTGAACCACAATTTTGGCATGGGACCACTTGGAGATGATTTATATGTGTGTTGGGATCTTTCATATTAAATTTTGTAATTTTTGGATAAGTTTTGAGACCTCTAGGACATTGTGAACCCAAAACAGTCTTGCTGAAGAAATTATGTCCTAAATCCGAAAATTAAATAATTTTTCTGCACTTATTGGTAATAATTTTTACCCAAATAAAAATATGTTGATGAATATATGTATGTCAAGGACTTGCATAAAAAGTTTCTTAAGAAACGGAGTTCGTTTGATATGGTAGGAAAACGGTTATTTTAAATAGCGTAAAAATTGTCAAATTTTGCACCTTTTGAGTACATGTTGACTTTAATTTATTTTGGGAGCTTTGCCAATTGTCTCCTAAATTGGTGTGGTGGCCAAGAGCCCTATAGGTCGGGAGAAATTATGGTTGTGTTCTTTTAGCTTTATTAGTTGTGTTGAAGTGTATTTAAGTTTTGCTAAGTTTATGGAAAGTGGTTAATTAGTTATGTTTTATGCTTAGAGTTTCAAGAAAAAGGATTTTTTTTGAAAGTTAGCATTTTCCTAAATTAAGTGTTATGTAGCTTTTCAAGAAAATGATTTTGGTTCAAAACCTTATTCTTTTCAAGTAGCTAATAACTTAAGTGCTTGAATGAGTTTGGTTAGAAGAAGGGCTAAGTTTGAGTGCTTAAGTGTAGTTAGAATTTATAGATTGTGCTAAGTTGTTCGTGGTGATAGGAATTGTGACTCCGGGGACCGAGCGAAGTGGACCCGAGGCTTGCGACATTGCGTTAGCGACTGTCTGTGGTAAGGGCGCTTCACATTTAATACCTTTCATAGTATGTTAGCGTAAGGACAATTTTAGATATTAATAGGAATTTAAATTCAAGTATTTATGCAAAGAAGTCTGAGAACCTCAGGGTTCGAAGTGAGGATCTTGTACCCCTTCGTTTTACTGCCTTGTAATATTATAATTATTTAGTGGGCTTGTCTGCAAGTGGTTGGCAGCTGTTCCCAACTCCCCACACTTGTTTGATTACCTCTCTGTCAACTCCATTGAGTTGCAGAGGGATGAACTGAGTTGTTTGACTGTCGTTGTTTGCTGAGTTATGATTATTGAGATGAATAGCTTATACTGCTGAACTGTTCGCACTATTTTGAGCTTCGCATGAATATTATTTAATACGCGGTTAAATACTTATTCGAATTTGCTTCTTGAATTATCATATGCGTTGGTTGATTCATTGGGGTGGTTAAGGTGTTGTCGAAGTCGTTGGAGTCGTCGTGACGTTTTTGAACTTCAACCCGAATAACCAAGGGTGATAGGGTCCCCTGAAGCTATGGTTTGGGTGATAGGGTCCCCAGAGCTATGGCCGGTGTTCGGAACCGAACCGCCTAGGGTGATAGGGTCCCCTAAAGCTACGGCTTGGGTGATAGGGTTCCCAAAGCTACAGCGGGTGTTCGACTGGTTAGTTCACTGTCGTATTGTTTTTTTAACTCGACCTGAATAACCAAGGGTGATAGGGTCCCCTAAAGCTACGGTTTGGGTGATAGGGTCCCCAAAGCTACGGTGGTATTCAACAGCTTGTTCGGCGTTATTTCCGGAATTGTAAAGTGTGATGGGAGAGTGTCATGAGTTGCATTATGGGGCATTTGTGTACCTTGCTATCTCTTGTTCTATAATGGTGTGTAGTTGCATTTGCAGGCATTGATGTATTCTTACGGAATGGTGTGTTCTGTTATTCTGCGTTATATTATATCATGCTATTTTGGATTATCTGGCATATTTTAAGAAGTTGACCCTTGCCCGTGGTTCCTTCAATTGATGATGGTAACCCAGACGATGACAGACGTGGTGGAGATTCTGGCGATGACGATATTGTCGGAAGTGGCCTTTGACTTCCCGAGCATGGAGATTCCCTCGGCTTGGAGTTAAGCTCCACTCCCGGCCGGGATATATATATAGGAGGCGTGTTAGAGACCTTCGCGTGAGTGGACTGACAAGGATGCAGACGACTTGATGCAGAAGACTGAGGAGGACCCGTCAGAAGAATTGAGTAGTGATGTGCAGTGGTTGATTGATGACATCTGTCTACTTTGTATATAGTTTTGGTTTGTGACCAGTCTGTCTGTTTTGCTAGACCTTTGTGGTAGCTGTTGTTTTGGTGTCCAGGTTTTTACTTTTGGAGCAGCCCCCTGCGTGGGTAACTGCCGGGAGTACCTCAGAAGTATGATTACTCGTGTTAGGGTCTTCATACTTTAGGTGTATTCCTATTTATGCATATTTATTTACTATTTTTATATGTGAAATTCTTCAACTGGCAATCTTTTGGAAGTTGTGAATATGTATTTGTGTTCAGTTGTAATGGTCCTTTTTCATTTAGAATTCCGTCATGTTTCAAAAACGTTGTTGATACTCTGACTGTGTTTTGTAAAAGGCCTTTGTCTATAAAAAGAAAAAAAAATTACCGCATTTTTCAAAAGACACGAGAGTATTATTTCGAAAACTTCCTTCCATTTAGAGTTTGTTCTAGTTTAGTATCACTCCGGAAACGGGTCGTTACACAGTCACGATAATGAGTATTCTCTATACAAGTTTGAAATTTAAGATCTTAATACATTTTATATAAACTATCGTCCATTTCTTTCTTATTAATGATATATCTTAAATATAATAATTTATTTTTCACATCAAATCCCTATTCTATCAACATCAAATACCCGTGCATGACACGGGTTAGTTACTCTAGTAAAGATATAAGCTACTAGTACTAATTAACTAAACTACTAACCGACTAAATAATAAACTAAGAAACATAAACTAATTTCTAATAGATGCTAATATCCTCCTACAAGCTGGAGGGTAGATATAAATAGCTCCCAGCTTGGATAACAATCTATGAAAAGGTTGAGGATCCAATAAGTGGTGGAACTTGAACCAAAATATTGGGGGAGCCAAAATAATTTTATCAATTCTTTTTCCAATCAATTCTTTTACTCTTGATGATTATTATTGTGAGATGAATTTATCAACTGCATAGAAAGAAAAAAAAATCATCTACATAATCATCACAAATCAGAATTGACAAAATTCATATCACCAAAATCAAACTATGCATGGAATACGAAGCATAGATTAAGCAAAAGAACCTAGCAATTAAGAAATAAAAGTTAATGCCTAATGGTATTTCATATTTGCCATTTTACTTTGGCTGTTTTGAACCTATGAATAAACGTTTATAAAATTGTAAAGTTGTTATGTACCCAAAAAAATAAAAAACGAAGTTGTTAGACGAATGGGGCGAACTGTGAAGCCGTGACGTGAGATGAGGGGGATTGTGTTAGAATTTTGAATTGATAGAGATGATGTGAGAAATGTTGTAACACCTGAACAATGAAAAAGAAGAAAATTGTTGCACAAATAAATCTAAAGCGTGTGTAAAACATTAAGCTTTAGGTACGATTCGTCCCACCAATCTTAGAATATTAGATGTAACAGGGTTCTTGACTAATCTCCTTCAGGATACTTTGGATTCATTGAAGTGGTTTGCACACACACTTCAAGCTAGGGGTGTACACGGGTTTGGGCCAACCCGCCAACCCGGTGACCCAACCCGGACCCAACCCGAATTTTGCCCAACCCAGCCACGTTCGGGTCGAACCCGAACCGACCCAATCAGAATCGATGACTTTTGGTTCGGATTATGGATTTTAGAACCAGAACCCGATGGCCCAATGGCCCAACCCGGTGGGATTTTTATTATTTTTATTAATTTTTTTACACTGTCACTCGTTTCTGACCCTCACTCTCACTCTCTTCTCGTTCGTGGGCATGGTTTTGAATCCAAGCGTATAGGCTGATGAAGCAGTTTCTAAATCATGCATAGCCAGATTGCCTGTCTCTTTTCTCTTTTTTTGTGGTTGTTCTAGTCTTGAGGATTCATCTAGACTGGTTTATGGTTCAGCTGCTTGCAATACTTAACCTCCTTTACTTTCATTATGATTTGAAATTATTCTAACATGACTGGATGGATGAATCAGATTACAACTTTTGTATAGCAATAATGATCTTGATTTAATCATGAGCAGGTTCTTGAATATCGCGGTGAACAAGTGCGACGCAGCATTGTTGATATGAGGGAGACATGCTATAAATTAGAAGGGAAAGATTGCTACGTGAGTTAATATAAGCAGGTTCTTCGTCAATTGTTTGCTTTATTTAACTGATTTGGTTCTTCTAATGCATACCTTATTGTTCCTGCTTTGAAAGTTTAAGAAAACTCTTATGTATTTGGTTAGAATGAAAATTTCAGGGAGTGCAGAATCATTTTAAAATGGGGGATCATTTTAGGGAATGAAAACTCTTATTATTATTATTATTATTATTATTATTATTATTAATTTTTGCTTCACAACCCGCGAGCCCATCCAACCCAACCCGGTCAACACCGATTCGGTTCGGGCCATTTAGAAAAACTGCGGATTTTTTTTTGAAATCCAAACCATTCAAAGTGATCGGATCGGGCATCGGATTTGGCCAAAATCCATCCAAACCGGCCCATGTTCACCCCTACTTCAAGCCTATCAATCAATAATAGTTTACAGAATAAAGTTTCTTCACTAACTCTCGTGTAATAAAGAAGAGAAGAAATGGTTTAGAATTTGATAAGGGCAAGGAAAAACAATGAATTTTGTATATTTTTCTGCATGTAGAGTGCCTCTATTTATAGAGTAACTCATGTCTATCAATTGGATTATAATAGGGGTGGCAAATGGATGGATTGGATAATTTTTTGAATTGATCATAAAATATATTTTTAATCATAAAAAATATTTTAATTACTAAAAATATTTTTAATCATAAAAAAATATTTTAATTAAAAATATTTCTCTCTCTCTCTCCCCCTCCCTCCTCTATCTCTCTCTCTCTCTCAGTACGTTTCTAAAATCAAACGAATTTCGATCTTGAGTCACACTTGTTTCTCCGCTACAGCCCTTCTGAACGTCATATCCAAATCAACCGGTGCAATTATACGTTATATAATTATTTAAAAAGATAATATGTTGATTTTGCATGATATGGGGGAAAAGTATAAAAAGGTAATACAAGAAGAGTATGTGACGTCAGACTTCAAAAAAATTGTTATATATTTTTATTATTCATTATATAATAAAACAAATTGACGGTAGCATTTTCGGGAGCACAAATTGCGTTGAAACTACAGGTTTGGTTCGATAACGATGACACTCACTAAATAGTGCTTTTTTTTTTTTTGGTGAAACACTAAAAAGTGCTTTAAGCCTTTTACTATTTTTCTTGTTAATGGAAATGGATAATCTTTTCAAACACCATGTAAAAATTGACATTTACGTGCTTCTGTTTGTGGCACCGTAAAATTATATTTCAATTTGGGACAAAGCGTTTCGGTGGTCTGACGAAATGAGAGAGAAAGGGGGAGAGAGGGTGAATGGAGACGAAGAGAGAGAAGAGAGGGTGGAGAGAGGGGAGAGAGAGAGGAAAGAGAGAGGGGCAAGGAGGGAGAGAGAGAGGAGAGTAAAATATTTTATATGATTAAAAATAATTTTTTGTGATTAAAAATATTTTTTGTAATTAAAAATAATTTTTATGGATGGATTATATATTCATCCATAAAAAAATTATTAATGAATAGATTGGATTGTTTTTTGAGATGGATGATGGATGAATTGGATTTTCATAATGAACTTTTAGTGGATGGTAAATGGATAAATAGATTGTTTCAATCCATCTATTAGGATCCATTCAAAAAATTATCCAATCCATCCGTTATGTCACTCCTAATGCCGAGTTCGAACTGGCTGGACGCGATTTTTCGTTTTCAAATTTTTAATCCGTTAAATAATGAATATAAAAAATTAAAATTGTCCTCAAGTGGAACCGAACCAGCGTGCTGGATATTGTTCCAAAACGGCCCAACCACTTAACCAAACCAAATGTTGTATCAAATTTATACTATTATGTGTATTTAACAATACTAACATGTAACCTTCAAAACATATATTTTGAAAATACCTCACAATCCCCCACCATTTTCAAAATAGATCCAAATCCATTATTCCGGAAATCTCATGGTTTCTGATAAAGGTGTCTCGCGACTTGAAACTTCACTTAATAAACTATGGTTTCACTCATCCCGAAATAGAATGGTAGACAAGCTTTGAACCAACTATTCATTAGAACAAGTGTGCATAACTCACATATGAAATCTCGGTATCATTGATTGAATTATGAAGATGACACATTTAATAAGACATTGAGTCATGTACCATTTTCATGAGAACTACTAGAGTCAAGCCCTTTAACTCTATGAAGCGGCCGCACTTCATTCTCATATAAGTAGACTATATCGGAAATGCACCCATAATATGCATTTCAACAAATATATGATATATGCCTATTAAGAGCAAAAAGTTCAACCTTCCACATTTTATTCTTATGGTCCAAGTACTTTGTAACCTTGGGATGTATCTATTAATAAGTACTTGCAATCACTCTGATAGTATACTTTCACCATTGAACTAAAGACTTGATTTTACTCAAGTGTGAGTTGGGTTTCTACTATTGCTGATCAATTAGATATGGGCTTGAGTTCCATCCCCAATGATGTTTCAAAAGACATCATATCCCTTGTCAATACTTTCGTCAAAGGATTGCAAGATTTCTTTACTTCTCTTATAAACTTTAAATGTAACTTTTTCACATAGCTATGACTTAATCCAATGTCCCATGACATTTTTCTATTAATTAATTAATGTACTCTTGATAGTATTGAATAACTATCACAAAATTTGGACCACTTGTCCTATTAACTCTCCATTATCCAATTGGATATATGTCTTTGATTGTGTTGACAATCATAATGTAAGTATACTTATGTCATTGGTTTTTAACCAAATTGATATATATCATACAACAAGTTTCTAAGTAACTATTTTATTGCTACTAAAACATGCAATATTCATTCCATTATGAAATTCTAATTCTATTTTAGTTATCTTAATTCTTTTTAATATATCATTGAATGCATTAAATGTACATAACAACAAGTACAAACATATTTAAAGATCATAAACTATCTTTAAATATCAAGGTGGGTTAATCATGTAAATCATATTCATACAAAGTAACAAATTAATTCTAACAATTTAGAATTTATGTCAACTTTATTAAAAAGATGCATTGTCATCTTAATAAGCATACAAATTATACATGCATCATAAATTCTACTTGTTAAATATTTAATAAGAACTTATCATAACATTTTTAATCATTAATATGTCTTCATAGAATTAGTCATAAAACTTAACACTAAACAAACTGAATAATATCATTATCTATTACATAAAACATATTACAACAAGTTTAAACAAGTTCTTATGTCCCAAGTAGGTAGCTCGGTTGGTGAGCTAAGGGACGCTGAAGGAGTGCAAGCTGGAGGTCATAGGTTCAAACCCAGGAAACTAACAATTCTAACAATTACGAACACCTAATATTTGCCTATCAAAAAAAAAAGTTTAAACAAGTTCTTATACATAAATCTTATTATTATAAACATACCCTCCTATTAAGGATAACATTGTCTCCCTCAAATACACACATGAACCCATACTTGTTAAGTAATGGTACATGAGATAAATTCATCAATTACATTACATATATTCTTGAGAATAATCATTTTTCCCAAAAGTGAATACTATGCTTTAAAGTAATCCTTTGATGCACTAGAGTTCTTCTTTTTCTTTTCATTCTTCAAGAATCTGTATTCATTCTTGTAGTGTCCCGGTTTGCCACAATGGAAACAACTCCCTTTCCTCTTCTTTTTCTTTTGGTTATTCCCATTGTTGTTCATGAGATTCTTCACAATCTCGATCACTTCCTTGTGAGACTTATTAGTCTTTCCTTCCTCCGTCACATGCACTTTCTCATGAGTAAATTGGTCTTTAGTATCATCTTGTTTTCGATACACTTCTTCTAAACGAAGGTGATTACCCAATTGCTCAAGAGAGACATCATCATTTCTATGCTTCAAACTTCTTTTGAAGTCTTTCCATGAAGGAGGGAGTTTATCTATGATTGAGGAGACAATAATGGTTTCATTCATATGCATGTTATGTTGTTTGTAGTTATTGAGAATTCTTTCTATTTCATGCAATTGTTCTATAATAGATCTACCATCAACCATCTTGTAATTATTAAAACCAGAAACAAGAAATTTCTTACTTGTTGCATCTTCAGTCATGTATCTTGCTTCAAGTTTGTTCCAAAGTTCTTTTGCAGAACTTTCGCTTTGATAAACATCAAACAAGGAGTCAGACATGCCATTGAGGATGTGTCTCATGCATATGTAGTCATCATTGTCTCACTTCTGTCTCTCGCGAGTTTCAGTAATTGCCTCGTCATATTTATCCATTGGTCTTTGATTGTTCAAAACATATACCACTTTCAAAGTTGTGAGTAGGAAGTGCATCTTTTTCTGCCAACGGATGAAGTTACCACCATCGAATTTCTCCAATTTCACAAAGTCAGATGTCATCTCTTTCAGTGTTGCCGCCATTGTTCACAAACGAAAATCGAACCTAAAGATTGTTAGAACCTTGAATTGATGGAGATGTTGTGAGAAATGTTGCAACACCTGAACAATGAAAAAGAATAAAATTGTTGCACAAACAAATCCAAAGCGTGTATGAAATACTAAGTTTTAGGTTTAATTCGCCCCCACCAATCTTAGAATATTGGATGCAACAGGGTTCTTGACGAATTCCCTTCAGGATACTTTAGATTTCTTGAAGTGGTTTGTACACACATTTCAAGCCTATTAATCAATAATAATTTACAGAATAAAACCTATTAATTAACTATTGGATATCAATCAAATTTAAAAATAAAAACAAAAACAAAAACAAAGAAGTACCAACCAAAAAACGTCGTAGGCGCTTATGCATTATGCCCTTCTTAAAGAAGAAACATTACGTACACGTGTTTTTAGAAGAAATTTAAAACTATTTTATTTTTATATTTTATAAATTATGAGGTGATGTTTTATGTGTATGGTCAGCAAAATATTTTAAGAGCATTGATATTTGGACAACCGAAAATCCACAACCAATTTCGAATAAACACACACAACACTGTTGTTGATTTGACTGAGACTTGAGAAAAATTAATTAAAAAATAAAAAACGGATAAACATACGATGTCCGACAAAAGGTTGTCGGAATATCTTTTCTGATATTTTAATTAACGTATTTAGAATGTTTTAGGGTGTATTTGGACGAAGAAATTCAAAATTCTAAGGAATTTAAATCAATCAAATACTATATAAATTTCTATATACATGTCTTTTTACAAATACTTAAAAAAATATTATATATAATATTTCAATTATTTCATAGAAAAGTTCATAAGATACACGTGCCCGTGCATGGCACGGGTTGACATTCTAGTTCCCGTCATTGTTAAATATTGTTGTTTAAATAGAGTAATTAAATTTCTCCATTCTTAAAATTTCTTTGTTTGGGTAGAGTAATTAAATAAAGGCAATGCTTAAACATAAAAAAAAAGCTTCATTTTTTTTATCAGACCGACTGGCATATAAGACCCATTGATGGTCAACCCGTCGACTGTTGTTCAGAATATTAAAAAAAATCCCAAAAGTATTCTTTGTTTGGATGAGAAATTTTAATGAGGTAATGTAATATTATATTGTAATTCACATGTTTTTAAATTTCTTTGTTTGGATAATAAATGTGGAGAGTTTTTAAAACGAAAGAATTTTATTAGATATTTTATTAAAACTAAATTTAGGGAGATGTGAGTACCAAAAAAAATTAGGGAGATGTATGTGGGACTAGCTTACTTAGGGCAACTTTAGCGCAGGTTGCTAAATTTAAGTTGTCGTAGCTGGTCCTACGTAGAAGTTCACCGTCTCTTTATTTTTGCAATAAGAGCTCGCAGAGATAACGGTTGCTAAAGAAAAAAGTCAAAAAACTTGGGCTCACTGAGTGTGTGTGTGAGAGAGAGAGAGAGAGAGAAGAAAATTGAGTGTCAGAAAAGAAACGCATTTATGCAACACGCGTTGTGGGTGCTTTTAGGGATGTTGTAATAGTGTAATCCTTGGCTGTTTAAGCCCCGATAAATACCTAAAAAATGAAATATTCTCTCAAAACTAAGGATTTGAATTTTTTCAATCCAATAAAAATTATTCTAAAACATATTTTTCTAATTTTTTTCGAAAAAATATTTTTCCCTAGAAAAAGTTTTCCCGATATTTTTTTAGTGGAAAAATATTTTTCTCGAAGGAAAACTTTTTTTTGACAAATGTTTTTTTTTTGGAGAAAAATTCCCGAAAAAGTTATTTTTTTGAAAACATAATATTTTTAGAATTTTTTAAATATTCAGAAAAACTATCGACGGGTCGCCTGGCCTGACCGTCAACAGGTCTGCCGGTCAGATAAAAAATATGAAGTTTTTTTTATTTTAAAACATTGCCTTTATTTAATTAATTACTCTACCCTAACAAAATTTTAAGAATGAAAAAAATTTAGTTACTCTATCCAAACAATAAATTTTAAAAGTAAAAAGAATTCAATTGAAGCAATTTAATTTCTTAAAATTTTAAAGTCCCTAAATTTTAAATTTCCCCGTGCAAACACACACTTGAACAAATCTCATCTTTTCTCCAAATCTCTAAAATATATAAAATTTTAATCCATTTTATTTCTTTTCTCCTCTAAAATATTTAAACAAATACAAAAAACTCATCTCCACTTTCTTTCTTCCCTTCATTTTTCCTTCCACTAAATACCATGTTAGAGTCCGTGGTGGTAAAACATATGTAAGAGTTATGTGGACGCTGAGAGCAGGGTTCGAATTCATACCGCTCCACTTCACCCTCCCCTCTAACTTCCCCCATCCCCGTTAACCGTACTGAGACCAAAAAAAATAGAGAAATGTTAAATGAACACCCAATTTGGGACACCCTGTATGGACACCGTATACAGACATGTACAGAATCCGTAATTTTTTTTTTACAATTTTTTTAATCACTTTTTACAAAATTATTACCAAAGTGGTTAATGCAGTTTATGTAAGTTGTTAATGCAGTTCACTAACCGGTTAATACTACTCTGATGCTAATTTGTCAAACTGCACTCATTAACCACTTTCAATACTGTATTAACCACTAATATTAATTCTGTTAACCACTTATATCAACGAGTGCACTTGTACCTATTAACCACTTCCAACATTGTATTAACTACTTTCAATACTATATTAACCACTAATATCAACCTTGTTAACCAATTGCGAAAGTGGTTAATGTTGTGCAAGTAAATGGTTAATACAGTGCAAGTAAGTGGTTAACGACTACTTTGTGTCTGTATTAACCAGTTAGTGAACTGCATTAACCACTTTGATAATAATTTTGTAAAAAGTGATTAAAAAAATTTGCAAAAAAAAAAACTATGCGGATTCCGTACATGTTTGAACCGTACGAACATTGTGTCCATACGAGGTGTCCCAAATTAGGTATTCATTTATCATTACTCAAAAAAACCACGTTGGAAAAGTTATTCTCGACTAAAGAAGGTCCCGAAACACAATAAAAAAGAGGGCCAATGAATTGAAGCCCACTCTTCCAATCGGACTGCAAATCTTGCCGAAGATGACCACCGTCTGCCTTTGAAACGCGATTATGGGCTGGTTTCTCAACTCCTCATAGGATATATATTTTTTCTTCCACAATAAAAAATGATAGTTGTGTCTAATAGTATTACGATTGGAATGATAGGAGCAAATAATAAATTTAGATGTAATGAAGTAATATTATTTACGTATTTTGAATTGATTAAAATAATATAAAATAGATTAAAACATGAAAAAATTGTTTATTTTATTTTACTTATTATTGGAATATTTCCATCAATTTGAATTAAGGAGTAAAATGAAAACAATATTTTATTTATTTATTAATCTCCTTATAATTTTATCTGCTTCCAATAAAATGATGAAATAAAGTTTTTATCGGGTTGGGCCAAGGTGCGAATCATATCAAGATATTTGTGTTACTTGTTTAACATTAGCCACAGTGCAGGTTATCCATTTCTGTTTATTCTTGTTACTCGTTGACCATCGGGTGGCGGCCTTCTATAGCCTTTGGTTCTCGATACTTGTAAGTTGTAAGGCTTTGTATCAAAGTTTCTATACAATAATTTAACTTTATTCTCTGAATATTCATAAGAGCACTGCTATATAACACGACGGAAATGACTCACGAATGCCACGAATGTGAAATATTGTGTATGCGCGGAGCTTAAGGATTGTTTTTGAACAGTTTTAAGGATTTAAAAAAAATATATATATAAAAATATCCAATATCACTGTTCTCTCAAATACTCAAATTGGTCCCACCAAAATCATGGAGGCTAATTTAATATTCAAAAAATAAAAAATATCAATTCGGTCTTTAAAAATATTAAATATGAGTTTTTTAGGATAATTTTTAGGGATAATTTAGTCCATATTAATGACTAATTTGACCCCATTTGAGATTATTAACGATCAAATTGATATTTTTTTTTGTCAATAGATATTTTTCATTTCCTAGGAACTAAATTGGTATTCATCATTTTTGTCAGGGACCAATTTGGGTACTTAAAAAAAATCCAAATTGATCCCCAACAAAAATCACGGAGACTAATTAAATTCCCGGGAAAAGAAAAATGCTAACTTTGTCCTTAAAAATATCAAATGTGGGTCAAATTAGTCATTGATATGGACTAAAATGTCCCAAAAATTATCCTGAAAATGATTAATTTGACCCATATTTAAGATTTTTAAGGAAAAAAATGATATTTTTTATTTTTCAAAGATTAAATTGGTTTCTCTAATTTTTGCTAGAGACTAATTTAAGTATTTACTTAGAGAGAGAGAGAGAGAGAGAGAGAGAGAGCACCGAATGCACTGCCACGTCCTTCGTGTGTCTTCTCACGAAATGTTACTCGTTACGTTTAGCATTACTGTATTCATAAATCCCATCAGACTCTCACTAATTTAGGTCGAGTTGGGTAGACCATATGCAGGAACAAATCTCTCACATTGCTTACTTTTTCCATCCATAAGATTAAAACCATAGACCTTATTTAAGAGGAACAAAACTCCTGGTCACTTAGGCTTCGTTTGAGAGTTTAGGAGGGGAGGGGAGGGCTTTGAGAAAAAGGAAGGAGGAAGAGGAATGGGAAGGAAGGATAGTCTCCCACCTTGAATGAGAAGTTTATTTTTCTTCATAATAATAAAACCCTCCAATATGGGGGAACTCAAAAAATGTATTAGATGAGGGTTTTGGAGGGCTTAGAAATTTTTTTCAAATCCCTTATATCTCTTTATATTACTCTCAAAATTAAAAATATATTAGTCATAAACATTCCCTTTTCATTCTCTACAAAAATACTCTTTCAAATAAGGTAGAAGATTTCTCTCTTTTTCCCTCTCTTCCCCTCTCCCCAAAGCCCTCCCCTTCCCTCCTCTCCTACCTCCCAAATAGAGCCTTAGGGTCTGTTTGGTTGGGGGGTTTTGGAGGGGAGGAGAGGGGAGGGGAGCAAAATCCCTCCTAAGCCAATTTTGGCTCCCCTCCAAAAGTGGGGGGTTTTGGATGGGAGATTAAATTATTTAAAATAAAATTACTTAAATATTCATATATATATATATATAATATAATATAATATAAAAGATTATAAGGATATACAAGTAAATTAATCTCTCCCTTCCATTAAAATCCCTCCCCTCTTGAACCAAACATGCAAATGTTTCTCTCCTCTCCCCTCTCCTCCTCTCAACCAAACACAAAATCAAATTAAATCTATCCCCTCCCTTCCCCTTTTCCTCCCCTCGTTTAAACCAAACATACCCTTAAAGCAACAAATGTGGGTGAATAAATTTTTTACCTTAAATTGTAATAAAATAATAAAAAATGATATATTGTTTTGTTTTTTATTCACATAATCTCACTTTAATTTATTTGATCTCATTTCAATTTTTTTCTTTCTTTCATAAAAAACCTAAACATAAATTTGGAAACTATCGTCCTTCAACTAAATTTTTTATAAATTTTTCAAGAGTTTAATATACTGATAGTGTAACAAAAATTTACAAAGACATGTAATCATGTTTTATCAATGTCATGTTATAATATTGTTTCCTAAAATATCTACACAAATATTTATATAGTGAGATATGATTGGACGCTTATATAAAACGTTTTTACGCTGTCAATACATAGTTATTAAATTAATTTTTTAATACAAGCATTGTATAGAAAATTATGATAAAACAAATCAATTTTATAATATTTTATAAAATTTAGAAACATATTGATACTTCATTTCCCCACTTTATTTTAGTGCATAATGTTGTTATTTAAAATATCTTTGTCAATGTCTAAATTATATAAAATTTGATATACATCATTATCAATATAATATTCTATGTTGGTATCCAAAAAAAAATTCTATGTTTTAACGATTAAAATGATTTATTATATATTTTATAGATAGTTATTGAAGATGTAAATATGGTTAAACCAACATAGTGAGACACGATTGATACATAATTGGGTTCTTTAAACAGGTGGGTAGGTGTTAGAATCACCACTCATGTGTATGGAAGAATATATGTTGGGAGAAATCAACTCGTTGATTAGATCTCAGTACCTTAGGGGATTGGTACCTGTCTTTCAGCCAGGGATACTTGTGCTAAAAAAATGATTAAATTGATGTGGGCATGTGACAAAATGATAATATAATTGAGTATCATTATGGAACCAATTTACACGGTCAATGTATATGTACAGTGGCACAATCCCGCGAGTTGACAACATAAGAATCGAGATATCATATTTAATCAGCCATTAGATATTAGGCTCCACCATTAAACAAACTTATTGATTCTCGGCTAGTTATCTAAATCATGTCATCAAGTCAGTTTATAATCAGAGTGTAAGCTTTTTGAGAAAGCTTCTAGTAATTGGTTCTATGGAGTTGCATAGGCAACAAAAACAGAGTATAATGAGTCCTTTTTTAAATAAATAAATAAATATTTAGCGTGACACCAGATCAGTGTTACTCGTTCCTTATTAGAGACAACTATTTACTTAGTACAGTAGAAGAAATATTGACATTATTTATTTCATTATTATAACGTGATTCAATCTTGTGTTATGCTTCAGTTTAACCAGGAACTCCGATAAGAAAATTGAATCCAATCCTGCGTAGTTTTTTCTGAACTGAAAAAACTCAGGTAATAAAAGTAAGATTTGTGTGTATTTTGTATCATTTTTTAATCGCAAGTCAACACATGTATTACTTATTCAATAAGAAAAATAAGTTTTTTTAACTTAAATGAAAAAAAAATAATCTACACAGCATATTACTAGTATGTGGTATATTAGTGAATAACACGGTAACTATTGAACAGCACCTAAGTTTTCTCTAGTCTCTGTATCATGAACATTTTAGTGGTAGATAAAGTAGCCAAACGTGTTGACCCGCTTCTGGGTACTTGCCTGCCTGCTGATTTGCTTCTTTAAGACACAAACGCGTTACGTTAGATCAAACCATGTATACCATTTAACTGCAAAAAATTTAAAGACGAAATCTCCTCGTAGGTTCCAAAAAGTATCTTTGCTTCAAAAGATAACAGGAAAACTGACCATTAAAATTGATCGGGATAGGTAAAATAGAAATGATATTCCTGAAAATGCAACGCCCTCCTTGGCCTCTTCTATTCCGATTAAACTCGTCAAAATAACATGTGCGCTATGGTCAAATTAGTTTCCTAATCTATAGAAAAGCCCTAAATCCCTATCTTTATCTACCAATTAAGAATTCCTTCCTTCCCTATACTCTTTCTTCTGGGGAGTGTTTCTTTAACATATGTCCCCCTTTACTGTTTCAAGGCAAAGACCGTAGTGCGTGAAGTTCAAGTTCGAAGTGCCATAAATCTTCGCCTCTTGTAATTAGCTTTAAAACAAGCCTGCCTCAGCTTCTTGGTTTCTTCATTCAATTCCAATCCCGGTATTTTCTCCAACATCTTTTTGTGCTTCTCCAATTTGGCAACCTCGTTTGCCAAACCCATTTCCTGCATCACACAACAAAACACATAATTTGAAGTCCAATCCAACCATTGACCACTTAACAATTAAATTAATCACACAAAATAGTCTTCATTTTACTACTAATTTTTCTTCTCGATTCCATACCCCACCAAAGAGTACAAACTACAATGGTTCAAATTTTGGATTATCATTCCCCGTAGGGTCCTACATTAATTGTTAAGTAGCGTTACTCTTATTGTTTGTTTTGAACCTATCACCATTTGAAAGCAAACTACTCTTTAACACAAGACAAGAAGGAAATTGAGAGTATAATGTTAATTTTTGAGGTTCTTGAAAGTGTGGGGACAGAATAGTCAAACAATAAAGAATTACATTTACTCCACTATTAGATAGAAAGATACCTTGACGTTGTCGATGAGTAATTCCAAGCTCTTCAATTTTCTGTGAGGCCACCTCATGATATTGAGCTCTCTGCACCTTCTCTTCAAATGGGTTAAACCAACATTCATTTCCTTAGCCGCCACGGTTATGGGAACACCAAAATACTTCTTTATCTCATCAAATTCCAATGCAGATGATTTCTTCTTCTTCTTCTTCTTATTTTCGCTACTACTACTACTACTAGGCAGTGCCAATGGCATCTCCTGATTCTCCTCTTTCTTCACCGAAGCAGCTGCAGGTGGTTCGGGCAGGACAATGTTGAGGGGCTTTTGGTGGACATCATCAAAATCTTCGTCAAGGGGTGGGAGGTTGAAGTCGAAACTGAAATTTTCAAGATCCCGGAACTCATTGAAGCAAAGTTTCTTGCTTTGGTATGGCAACTGGGGCGCCCAATTCAACCCAAAGAAACCATCAAATGGAGAAATCTCCATTATTCTGTATGTATGTATGTACATCATTAAAAACACACCCAAAGAAAAGGGGTAAACAAATTAAAAACAAAAAGGGGTAAACAGTATTAATATTATTACTAATATTTTATACTACAAAAAAAAAGGTCCGTGTCGACCTCGAAAGTCGCGAGAGAATGTTCCACACATCAGTTTAGGAGAAGAATTAATCGAATACAAAAAAAGAAACAGCAAGTGTGGTGGGTTAAGCTACAAAGGGAGTTGAAGGAAAACACAAAAAAAGAAATTAGTAACCGTGCTTACTTGTCTGTCTCGTTAATTTGTTGAGCGTTGCAAAACCAGTTGGGGCCATGTCCCTGATCAGTAATCTCAAGTTCTGTGAAGAAGTCCATGTCAGTGAAAGAGAGAGGGAAATAGAGAATGAGTGGGGTGAATATATGTATTTATATTTATGTGTGTTTGGAAATGTTTCAATGGTGTTATGGTGGTGGTGGTGAAAGATGAATGTTATAAGTATTGGGGGTGGAGGAAAAGGATTAATTAAGTTGAATTAGAAGGAGGGAGGGAGGGAGGGGTTACGATTTTTCAGAGGAAAGTGCTGAGTTAAATTTGGCATCGAATTGTGGAGCCATTCAATTGCAATTATAGAAGGGGGCTGCATCATAATCATAATCATATGCATTCGAATTTGCTACTATTACTAGTAATTAACTAGCGGCTACAACGAGGGTTATATATACTACTTCTTCTTCATTCATGCTCACGCTCATTCACATACATGGGCATGATGCCATGAACTCTTGCATCATCACATGTTATTATTATTGATTAGTTCTGTAAAAAAATTATTGATTAGGAAAATTATTTTTCTAATCAATAATTTTTTTTAACAGAACTAATCAATAATAATAATAGTTCTCTTACAAATAAAACAGCGAATGAGAAAAATCGAAACCAAACAATCTATTTTTTGTTTGTAAAAGTGTATTATTATTATTATTATTTTTTTTTGTCATGATTTAATTTGAAGTCAATTTGCTTTTTTTTTTTTCTTAAATATGATTTTCGTCCCTGCAAATATAGAGGTTTTTGTTTTTCGTCCCTGCAATTTTTTTTTCATCCCTGCAATTTTCTTAACTTTATTTTTTGTCCCTACAAAATTTTATTTTTATTTTTTGTCCCTGTAATATATATATTGTTTTAGAATTAGTCTATATATTCTCCATATTTCAGGGACTAAAATCAAATTAGTCTTTAATTTCAGGGACTAAAATCAAACATGAAAAAATATTACGAGGACTAAAACAAAACAACAAGGATTAAAAACAAAAATTCTTATATTGCAGGGATGAAAAACAAAAAAATTAATTTAAGCTTTTTTTTTTTTAATTTAGAAAACGCTCCGTCTTAAGAATGGCTATTCGTAAAGTAACACACGAAAAGAAAAGACACTGCATTTTGCGATTGAACTTGAACTGCCGTAGTTTTTGAGCCCCTACACTACACTGGTAAATTTAATGTAAATTTTTCATCTGTGTGACACACACACACTGTTTTCATACACACGTGCTATACTTTTTGTTTTAAGGATTAGTTATTTTTTTGTTGTTGTTTATTTTAAGGATTAGTTATGCTTTAACGAAAAATTTATCATCGTTTGATTAAATATTTACCTATGATTCAGATATTAATGGCTTTCCTTTAACAGTTTTTATTTACGTGTGATGTAAAATAGTTACTTCTTCAATGACTTAGAAATTAAAACTATAGTTTATGTAAATAGGCTAACAAATTGATGAGTGTAATACCCTAACATAAAATATTTAGTAAACGACAGTAATACTATAAGTAATAATTTATTATATAAATAAAGTATGTGTTTGGTTGAGGGTTTTTGGAGGAAAGGGGAGGGGTTATTTTAAATTATGTTTGTTTGGTTTAATTTTTTTAAGGGAAGGGGAGGGGAGCAAAATCCCTCCTAAGCCAATTTTGGCTCCCTTCCTAAAGTGGGGGGTTTTAGAGGGGAGGGGAGGGGAGATTAAATTATTTAAAATAAAATTACTTAAATATTCTTATATATAATATAATATAATATAAAAGACTATAAGGATATACTAGTAAATTAATTCATCCCCTTCATTAAAATCTCTCCCCTCCCCTCCCCTCCTCTCAACCAAACACAAAATCAAATTAAATCTCTCCCCTCCCTTCCCCTTCTCTCCCCTCCCCTCCCCTCTATTAAAATCTCTCCTCTCCCCTCCTCTCGTTTGAACCAAACAGTTATTATAATAATTATTGTTATATGTAAGGAAAAGGTCTATCCAAGGGTGCTTAGATGTTTCATGTCAAAAAAAAGGGTGCTTAGATGATATGGCAGAGCCTCAGAGGTCTCTTCTAGCTTAACAGTTTAACCAGGGTCTCGTGGATTCGAACCTGAGCCTGGAAATACAACAACGTTCAATCTATTTTCAGCTTAACAGTTTAATCAGGGTCTCGTCGGTTCGAACCCGAGCCTGAAAATACAACAACGTTCAATCTATTGAGGAAGAGCTTTGCCATCCATGTGGTCTTATACATGACTTGAGGGATTAGTATCCGTACAGTTACGCACGAGGATACCTGATTTATATATAAAAAAAAATAGAACGCCAGGTATAAAAATTCATAAATGATTCTTAAAATTAATCACATATCTATATAATTTCTTTTGTCAAAAAAAATCTATATAATTTCTAATATTGCATTTTCAAAAGCATAGTCAATTAATTGAAAACTTTTGGATTTCATGTTTTTCTTTTAACTAGTGAAATACTGAAACCTTTTTAAAAAATAATTTCGAAAGAAATAAGAATGGAGGTTCATATGTGTAAACCATGAACAAACAATCAAGTAAAATAATAAGATATAAACTGTAGGCTTTGAGCTGTCAAGTAATTTGGAAGTACCCCATGTAGCTTGCTTACAAGAATAATTCTATAAATTATAGGGCAATTTAACTATATGTACCCACACCAACAATTACTCGCAGAGTCAGAGATTTGAGAGGAGATATGAAAAAGAGTAACATTTAAAGGGTAAGAGACTAAGAGTGTACCTTTTAGTGACATTTTACTACTATTTCAAAACTCTAAACAACTGTTCCTTTTTACAATTCAACAACCCAAAGGCAAAAGATGAACATCAGATGATTATTGCTAGCCCGGAACCATATATTGATCAAGATATAAATCTTGAACCAAATTTAATAGATTCTCAAAATCCAAATGCAGAAAATGTGGAAGTGATTTTAGAATAAAAGAAAATTTCTGATAACACTATCTAACAATACAAATGTATGAGAAGGTCACCTCTGATGAATGAAAATCGTACTCTTTCATAGTCAAAACTTCCGATGAAATGCATGCAAGAGATATATGCTTTGTGTCACAAAAGCAAAGAGAATTTGTCAAAAGTGTTGTGTTTAATTTTCCAAATATGTAAAAAATATTTAAAGTCTAAAAGCACGTATAATAAGATTAAAAGTGTGTTAAAAGTCTAAAAGCCTATTGATATTAGTTAACAAATTATAAAGACTATAGTTTAGCATGTAACGTTTCTCAAGAGAATTTAGTGATTTTAAAGTTGTGAAGAGTCAGATTGAATATGATGGTTTGTCTGGTTGTATATCTTCTCATCTATATATGGAGAAATTTTGTAAAATACTCGGCAAAGCAAAATACTCGACAGAGAAGAACAACCATAAATAAAACTTTGTGTTTTATGTAACCTAGTGTCTCTTTCTTCTTTCTAAATGCTAGAATTATCATGTTCAATATATTTTATTTAATTTATAATTTCTTAATCATTATCCTATTTTTTATTGTCATCCCATTTTATTTTGGTCGTACTTAAAAAAATAATAATAATAAAAATATCACATAAATACAAAAAGGAGAAGAACAAACAAAAAAGGAAAAATGGATCAGGCATGTTTGATCTTCTATTTTGGGGTCGCAAGCAACTCCAATTTTTCTGCACCCTATATATGTTGCTTTTTCTACAACAACAAAGAGGCAAAAGCTGCACAACCATGCCGATTGGTTCCCCCATTATCCCCCCACATTGGTAGTTTGGTACTGCTGCTTTTTGACACCGTCACAGAGCGCCTCATCCATCATTATACACTCGTATATACACACGCAGCGCAGGGTAGAGAAGGCGGCCAGGTAGTACTATATATCATTTTCTCATACCGGCGGCCCCTTGTTCTTTTTCTCTTTTTCTATTTTGGCCAAAAGTTAGTTAGGGTGTTTCACCGTGAGTTATGATTGGGAATCATTAGATTAGATATTAGATATATTTATAAAAATTGAACGGCTAATAGGATCAATGGTGAGCAACCTTGAATTTAAATATTGGTAATTAGTAATATTTGTAAAATCATCCCAAGTGTGCTTAAGCAAAATCCAACCTTCAAATTCAAACTTCACCTCATCTTCATACAACCTATGTCATGAGACAACCGCTGACTGTGTTCCTCCCACCAAGCCATAGCGCTTAGCTTCTTCCGTACAGCTCCTGTCACGGGCAGTAATGCACAACTTGCTGTTCTTACGTTTTGTTCTCCTTTTTTGTGTTAATTATTATGCTTTTTTTTTTTGTTGCAGCCTGCACCCCTTATGACTGACACGTATCATTCCCCTTTGCTTCTGCATTAGCTCATTGCTTTTTTGCAGAAACTGCACTATTTATGCATATCAAATCATTCCCTTTGTACGTTATCAAAAAAATAAAATAAAATCATTCCCTTTGTATTTTGAATTTCACTTCATTTTCTTCTAGCTAGTTTTGATTGGGATTCCGTAGTTGAGCAAGTGAGGCTTGAGAAGGTGATAGATTTAAGGAATGTTGTTGTGGGTTAATTAAAATTAATTTTCACGTTTTTTAAAAAAAAATTAGAGGATTTATTTGGTTAGATAAAAATAAAAAATGCTAGAGTTCCAAAAATCATTACAATATATATATATATATATATATATATATATATATATATATATATATGCATTTTGCTTTAGGTTGATAAAATCTTAGAGTTTGGTTTTTATAGATAAAAAACTTTGATTAAGGGAGACACTCTCCCATACAAGGTCATGAAGAACCATTAATCCTAACTAGTGTTTATGAATTATGATGAATTTAATATTTGAACTAAAGTCAAATATATATATATATATATATATATATATATATATGCATTTTGCTTTAGGTTGATAAAATCTTAGAGTTTGGTTTTTATAGATAAAAAACTTTGATTAAGGGAGACACTCTCCCATACAAGGTCATGGAGAACTATTAATCCTAACTAGTGTTTATGAATTATGATGAATTTAATATTTGAACTAAAGTCACAACTAGTGGGAAAGAAGTGTTCGACTTTTTGTGACAACCCTCATTGGCTTAGTTTTGCTACCCACGTTAAAAAAGGCAAAGAAGTAATTTATTTGTTTTAATTGGTCAAATCATATCTTTACTTTTTACTTGGCTCGTGAATATGCTCTTGTTGAATTTCATATTGGGCCTATTTTGTCTCTCTATACTATTTACCAACCATAAATTATAATTAAACAAGAAGGTTTGTTTGATTTGAAAAATATTTTATATTTTAAGTATTTTTTTTGTTTTTAACTTTCGATTACAAAAGTGTCATCATGTTTTTACTTACGGCAACAAACCATGGAAGAGTTTTTTTTTTTCTTCTGTCAAAGTGCAACATTTCATTGAAACTGGGCAAAGGCCACTAAATATTACACCAAGTGCATACTAGCACGGCCCACTAATGGGGCACAATACAACCCACTAAAAGAGTACAACACGGGATTAATGCAGACTCCTAAAATTAGTAATTAAGTACAAAGCCGCTCCTGGTCTAATAGACATCAAGTCTAAACATCTACTAAAGCAAAGAACATAAAAAAAAAACCCAAAACCAAAGAGCCACCAAACCAGCCAAACTGGCCTAGCCCAACAGAGATCCAGAAGCCCCAAGCAAAAGACCCAAATGTCCCTCCAAGGTCTGCTCTACTCAGCATGGTACCAGATTGACGATAAAGCAAAGCCGACGAACAGAGCGTCAGCCTCCACGCTAATCCAAGAGAAGAAACACCAAAGGAAAAGGCAAAAGAACCACTCTTATACCGTTGGGGGAAAGACGGGAAGTCCAGTACTATCCCCGTATTTGATGGCCAATCGGCCATGGCGTTCCCCTATCCTTGAACCAAAGCTGCAACAGAGGGCTCACAGGGAGATTACAGAGTGACTCGAGATCCAGCAGTATCAATCTGGGGATAGGATGGCAGAGGATTTTGGGGGTGCGCAGGAATGAAAGGAGGAAACAACAACAGAAACAAAAACAACATAAACAAAAACAACAACCACCATAACCAAAAATAATCCTTACATAACAAGATTACAAACTGTCTCTTCTTCCCCAGAACTTTGCAGATCTTGACAAATGTGTCGTGAATAAGCGAAAATAGCGCACGGCCAAGACGAAGGGATTGCATCTGACTGGATCGAAAATGACGTCGCGGACAACAGTAAGCGTGAGGAAGAAGCTGAACAAGGAAGACATGAGCAGTTTCGTTGCGGCGACCGCACCAAAAAACCCTAGCCAGAGGAGGGTACCAGTGAGAACCACGGAAGAGTTTGGATGGGTCAGTGAGCATATGTGGATCATTACATGCATGAACAATCTTGGGTTTTCTCAAATGGAATTGCTATCCGCACCCTTAAATTTTTTCTTTTGGAACCATTGCCCCCTAAAATATCTAAACTACCCCTACTCCTTCCATTTCCCCTCTCCCCCGTCTCATACCCCCTCCCTTTTGCCCGAAAAGTAGTTTAGAAAGTAAACAATTTGCCTTTTGAAAACTGGATTCTACAAGGCAAAAAAGTTTGAAAACTTGATTTTTTTTTTTTGTCTTTTGAAAACTATATTCTGATTTTTTTTTCCTAAACTAGTTTTTAAGAAGAAAAACACGAAAAAAAATGTCAGGAGGAGTGGGGAGCGGTGGTCAGTGGTTATTGAGGTGGGGAGGAGGGAGACGACATGGAAGGGCGGCCAGGAGGTGAGTAATGCCATGGAAGGGTGTAGGGGCATTAGGGCACCATGAGAGGGGGTTGGAGCCTGGAGGAGTGGCATGGTGGGGAATGGTGAGAGGGTGTGTGACAAGGGAGAGGGGGAATGAAGATGGGAGATGGTAGGGGTAAGTATAGTTTATGGATGTTGGGGGTGCCAAAAAACATAAAAGGGGATGGAGATAGCAATGTCCTTCTCCAATTCAACAAGGCCGAATCCAAGTTCAGGGTTGGATTTGTGTTTTGTTTGAAGTTGTAAGCTTGAGAAGTCGAGAGTTAAAGAGAACAGTTCCTATTGGCCCAAAACTCAGCTTCATGAGGAGTTTAAAGTTGGATTTGTGTTTTATTTAACTGACCAAATAAAATCTTGACCAGAAAAAACTAACCAAAGAAACTGAAAAAGGGAAGAAAGAGAGGTATATTCTATATTCTGTGAGACGCGCCAATTCCCATAAATCACGCAACTAAATGAGCTGATAATTAGATCGACAAATCCCATAAAAGAATCAACTAAATTATTTTTTATTAGTATATTTACACTAATGTTGTCACTAAGATCATGAATATGATAAACTCATAAAGTTTATGGCATAATTATTTTGTTTAAAGGAAAAAAAGGAATGTTCACTAAAAAGGAAAGTAAGCATCACAGGATAGAGAGAGACATCATGGATCATTGAATTGGAGGCCGTAAGGCCTTTCCTATGAAAGTTTGCACTATTTTGTTACGTTTTAAACTATCTCTATTTTTTTAATTGCAAACGCTAACAAGTATTTTAAGGGCACTCATTAAGAAACCAAATATAAAAATATTGTGTTGGAAGTGATGCATTCAATTCATTGAAAGCTTAAAAATTGTTCTTTCCAATACAAAACTTCTATTTTTTGATTCCTTAACAAGTGCCCTAAAGGCACTCCTTAATAAGACCCTTTTTAGATTAATCAAAATAATCATTATCGAAATTAGAGATTTATAAAACAAGAAAAGTAATGAAAATCTTAATTACTCATAAATCATGATTATTCCAGTCAACAAAATAATCATGATTTTTTTTTTTTTGAAAGAAACAAATCTATTCCATATCATTCAAAATAACGAAGTCCGCAATACAGGTTAGCATATAATAAAAAACATGGCGACTAGCGTAAAATCTTGATACCCTTGCTAAAGAGTGGGCAACAACATTTGTTTGTCTCCTAATGAAACTAACCGAATAGTTTTGAACACGACTCAGCTTATCCTTACAGCTGCTGATAATGATCCCCGCCTCTGTTTGGCAAGTAGAACTTCCCGTTAAGCTATCCACTACCGCTTTGCAGTCCATCTCAATAGAAATGTTCTGGTAGCCTAGATCACCCAACCAAGAAAGCACTTCCCAAAGGCCCCTCGCTTCTGCCTCCAACGCCGGAATAGTGCCTGGAAGACAAAGAGTCTTGGCACAAATTCCCCAAGATGATTACGAATGCAGATGCCAATTCCATAGCTCCCTATATCATTGAAAATTGCAGCATCAATGTTGACCTTTAAAGTGCCTTCAATTGGCTTGGTCCACCGACCCTGTTGCAAAAGATTATGGGACTGTGTTGCATGCTGGTTGTTACGTGCGTGGCCACCTTGGTCGAGTCCCAGTCGCTAAGCATATTCCAAGCCATGATAATCGATCTCGTTGCATCAACTTCCTTATTCTTCCAGATTTTATCATTCCTTCGGAGCCACAAACTCCAAAGAACCAGAGCAATCTCACGTAAGGGTGTTCACAAACCAATTCAATCCAATTCAAACCGCAGCCACTGAACCGAAAAACCGCAAACTGAATTAACCGCAAACCAAAAAAATCGAAAGCCGCAAAAAACCGAAATTTTGGATTGGATTGGATCGGTTTTCGGATCCTTCTAATGTAACCAATCCAATCCAAACCGATCCAAAGTATTATTACATAACATAATATTATACTTATAATTACATTATTTTTAATATATTTTCTCACACATTATAAAATTTAATTTTTTAAATTAATCATTGCATATTTTTATATAATATAAAATATTTTACTTTTTTAATATACATTTTTTTGGGTATATTTTTAAGCTTGCAAATAAATTATTTATTCTTATTTTTATAATTTTAAACATATTTTTCTTAATTTGTGGATCTACTCCTCTCTTTCATATTTTATAATTCCCTTTCAAATTAATACAATAATGCGTGATATATCAATACAAAAAAATAATGCGTGATATGGTCGTACCGCAAGCATTCCTGGGGCCAACGATTCCTTTTGATTATTTCATAGTTTCGTTTATAAGAAGCGGAAAAAAAAGCTGAGTCGTTATTGTCCTACTGTTGGCTACTGCAATACTATTAGTTTAATGTTATGAAAAGTAAGTTATCATTATTGTCGTTATTTCACCATTTGAAAAAATATAAACCAGGAGATTAGATTATAAATGAGAAACCGAAATCCAATCCAATTCAAACCGAAGTAAATCGGATCGGATCAGATCGGATTTGATTTTAAAACCAAACCGATTGGATGATTAGAGTAAAAACCGAAAGGATTGGATCGGATGGTTTTTTTCCCTTAAAACCGATCCAATCCAATCCGCGAATACCCTTAATATCACGCTGCCTCTGCTCATTTCCACTTCGCAGTAGTTTAAAAATCTGGTCGTTGAAGTCCCTTACATGAGGTGTGTGCTCTTGAACCAGCTGATGTAGCGATGCAGCCTCCCAGCACTTAGCTGCTCCAGTACAACCAATGAAAATGTGTCATTCGTTTTCCTCTCCAAGCTCACAAAACTGACAGAAAGTGTGGCAGTTAACTCCTTTTGAATGGAGCCAAGTTCTAGTGGGCAAGACTCCTCTCAACACACGCCAAACCAATAGCTTCACCTTAGGTGGTATCCTCATCTTCCAAACTAGATTCCAATCACCTTCAACCCTCAAGTGGCTCGTGTCTATGGGTTGTTCCATTGCACCAAAATATGCGGACTTTACAGAGTAGTGTCCGCTTCTACTAAACTTCCAAATCAGCCTATCTTCAAGTTGCACACAAGAGATCGGGATACTTAGAATCTTCTGGGTGTCCACCGGATTAAAGAGAGACCTAACCAAGTTGAGTCGCCAGCTATGAGTCTCATGATCAATAAGTGGTGCCACTGACCAATCTTGTGTACCATCTCTTGGGTTGCTTGTTACATAAGAATTACCTTCCGATCTTAACCAAGGTTGATGCCAGATGTTGATTTTCCTACCATCACCAATCCTCCAACGCAGTCCTATGATTATTATTCCATGAAAGAAAAACAAAATCATGATTATTGTGCGCAACATATGATAATATTAATAATTAATTTTTCATCAAAGATTACTATTTCTTTTATTTAAAATGAGAGGTCTATTTAAGAGAGTTAAATACATCCGGATCGAAATATATATTTTAAATAAAAAATAAAAAATTGCAAAACATCCATAAAAAAATACTAATGTTCAAACATTTGATAGGTAGAGTGGAAGCATAGAATAAAACTGAGAAAGAGAACAAATAGAGTGGGGTTAGGAACAACATGGGGTTGGTCCGAGTGATAAGTGACTCTAGCACATTAAACAAGTGGTCGAGGTTTGAATCCCTACTCTCGTGTACGAAGAAAACCCGATTCAGATACGAGGACTCAACTTATATGCCCAGTGGCTCCCCAATAGAGATTAGTCGTGGCTAGCGACACGATTGCAAGAAAAACTTGCAAAGGCATTTGAGCCATGGATAAAAAATATCTTACTTCAATTAAAAGTTGTTGACCTACGTTGAGAAGTAGGAATTTCACCACCTAAAAAAGAATCCTAAACAAGCACTGAGGCAAGGAATGTATGGTAATCATTGAGAGGGGATTTGAAGGATGGGGTGTGGGTGCGAATGTTGATGGGAGAGTTGCGTTGCGTGTCCTATTCATTTTCTTTGTAGGAATCAGTGCAGCTTTTCTTTTGGGTCGGACATGGACAGGCACAGACCACAGTGGCTTGCATTGCAACTCCAATCGTTGGGACTGACTTCGCCCTCCCCTTTGTTGTTTTCCTCTCCTCGACCTCTAGGCTTTTTGGTTCGCCACTCCTCCCCTCAACACCGTACACACCACGCTCCACTTTTCTATTTAAGTAAATAATCAATAAATTATAAGAAGTTAAAGATTAAAATCGTACCAAAAAAATGATTAAATTAAAATTTTAGGGCATGTTTGGTTGAAACGAGAAGAGGAGAGAAGAGAAACTTTAATAGATGGGAGGGAAATGAAGGAGAGAAATTTAATTTGATAGTGTTTGGTTGGGAGGAGAGAAGATGATGAGGAAGAGAGCCTTTGCTTGTGTAGCTAAGGAGGGAAAGAGAAAGATTTTGATAGAAAAGAGAAATTTATTTATTTTTATATCATTATAATATTTTATATTATATTTTATATTTAAATATTTAAATCATTTTATTTAAAATGATTTCATCTCTCCTCGTTTCCCATCTAAATTCCCCTAATATTATAGGGGGACCAAAATTGAGTTAGCAGAGATTTTGCTCTATTATCTTCATAAAATTGAACCAAACATACAAAATTTAAAATAATTTATCTCTTTCCCTCGGTTTCTTTCCAACCAAACACTACCTTAAATCCTTAATATTATGTGATAATTTTAATTTACTGGGTCAAAAAAGAATATCTGAATATGACACCAATTTTTTTGAAAGAAAAAAAACAAAAACAAAGAATTTCAAAACTTGTTGAGGAGCTTGTAAGTTAAACTTTAGAGGCACCGCATCACGTGGCACTGTGTTGTGTTCAGAAGAGGACCGGCTGCTCGCGTGCCCCTCAATGGCGTGGCAATGGTGCGGTGATTAGTGAGATGTGGTGGAAGAGACCGTTCGCAACTGGTTCCGCCGTATGTCGTTTGTTCCCTTTTGGTCCCCACCCCACCCCGCCGTATACGCGTTTCAAAAAGTTTGTATAATGTTTGTCAAAAAAAATTTGTTTAAGGTGCGTTGAATTGAATTGAATTATGAACTTAAATGTCATTTTTTTTTCTTCTTAAAAAGTGTGATCAAAATTATTTTTAAAAATACCACATATATATACATAGATAGTTACACGCCCATATTGTTGCCAAATAAAAGATACACGCCCATATCAAGGTACCAATTCAAAGGGAATATGTATGTTAAGTAACAAGATCTAAAACAAGGAAGATAAGGGTCTATTTGGTAAGTTCAATATGTAGTTTATAGTAAATTTGACTAATGGATAGCAAATGCAAAAAGAAAACATCGTTTTTTGTTAATCAGTATCTTATATCGTTTTTACGGACACTACTCCAAATAACGTTTGGGGTTATAGCTTATTAGTGACGAAACTAGCTTATTTTTCATGAGGGGCTAAATATAAAAGAGTAATTTTTTATAGACACAATGAACTTCATTAAAAGAGAACCAACCAAAATACTAAGAGTTTAGATACAAAACAATAATTAAGAAAAAATTAACAAACTCTCTATTTTAATAAAAACAACAGTTTAACTCAATTAACTAATAGAAGGCTTAGACAAAAATTCAACACTAGGGTTAGACCATGCAACATGTCAAAACAGAAGCTTCTCCAATTCTTCAAGGCAAATGACTCTAAACTTACACAAAACCAATTATCTTGCACAAACCTTCAGTTTTGCACTTTCGATGTTTGGTACGTTTGTTTCGCAATGGGTCCTTTTCCCTATGCCAAAAGCATTTCTTAATATAAATATAATGGAGAGTACTTATGCGGTTAGAAGAAGTATTTACCTTCTCTCGGTGCAGTGTTATCTTTCTCTCTCGGTGCAAGTCAAATGAGTTATATATATATATATATATATATATATATATATATATATATATATATAGTGGCAAAAATAATTTATTATTACGTAGTCTTTAAATTTCTTTTATTTTTTGGTGTTAACACAATGGCTACCCCACTGTCCTTAGAGGAACCGTCACCGTAGCTTATTATAGCGTATTACTTTTTCTTCTTTTTACCATCATTATTTTAAATAATTTTCTTCCCTATCATATATTAAATAATAATAATAATAATAATTGAAATATTAATTAAAAATGCCTTTGTTTTGTCATTTTTGCATTTATCATTTAGTTTAACTATTAACTAGTGTAATAACCCGTGCCTAAGGCACGGGCACGGGTATCGACTATACAATATTTATTTTTTAAATTTTTATGGTGTTTCTACTATTTTATGTTTTCTAACTTTTTTCTACCAAAAGTTTTAGAAAAGTAACTTCAATAGATATGAATATCAACATGTGAATAATTATATAGTTTTATCTAACTAATATAATGTATATATGTCTTATATTATCCTAAGTGTTATAGACATATTTTTTAATAAATATAAAATTATAGGGATACGAGAAATTTTTTAAATTCAGGATACGGGTGCGGCCTAGATATGTTTAAAAATTTTATTAAAATTTTTATATAGGCACAATATCGTAAATAATAACTTTTAACTATTTAATATTGTATATTATGTAATGTATTAAAGAATATTTGTATATTAAATTTATTGGTCCAGGTACCATTTGTTCAGTTATAATAAATAATAATAATAACACAATATTTTTTCAGAAATAATAATAGTAATTATAAATTATTATTATTATTATTATTATTATCAACAAAGCAATATTTATTTAATGAGATAATTTGCTTTGTACGTCACTATCAATTATCTAGAGTTGGTAAACAAAAAAAAGTGCACTATCTATCTAGAGTCTTCTACCATGTCTTGTCCCATCCATCGTTTCTTGCAAAGAAAAGTATTTATTTTGAAAAAGAAAAAAAAAAGAAACAGAGAATGAGAAACAGTATAAAAAAAATAAAACAATAGAAATAGAAGGCGAACATTGCCAAACAGCATAAAAAGTACCTGAAACAGTAAAAGAAAAATGAGAACAAAAAAATAATAAAAAACACCGTAAAATAAGAGAGAAGGAAAAGATAATATCATCCGAATTCGTAAAAAAAAATGAGTGTGTTTTAAATTTAAAAAATTTTATTGGAATTTTACAATCACAAAAAAATTAAAAAGAGCAAGCATCAAAACAATAGAATTTTAATTTTTAAAGTAATAAATTAATAATAATAATATATATTATAAATTTTGAATTTTTTAAATTCATCCAGTAAATACTTATCATTTCAATATTTAAATTTAGATCTGAAATGAATATTGTTGAAATTTAAATTGAATGGCAAATCAAATTATATTTTTATCCTTTATATATTTAAATTTAATTACAGTTGGAACATTTATATTATTTACGTTTAATGTTCAAATTTTTTAAATTTATTATGAATAATTATTAAGATGATGACACGTGATATAATTCTTTTATATAAATAGTATTATAAATATAGATATAGATATATTAAAATTCATAATTAAACATCATAAAATTCATAATTGAAATATCCTCTACAATTAAATTCAAAACCTTATTTTATACAAATAATAATAAATTAATTTAATTTAAGAAGATAATTTAATTTAAATAGACTTTGTTTTAATAGTCAAACTGGAATAAATGTTGTGTATGCTCTAAAAATAAACTAACCTAATTTGAAAGTTAAAATATATCTAAGAAATAAAATATATTGTGAATGAATTTGATGGTGATACGTGATATAACAAACTTAGAATAGATAGAAGATAATAGATAAAAATATAATAGATCTGTTTTAAATATATTAATTAATATATTAAATTAATTTAAATTTAATTTATTTTAAAACTGAAATGAATTTCGGAACTAAGAGACAAGATGCAAGTTGCAGATGGCAACTACATCTTGAGGGGGCATATTGGATCATGAGGAATCAGCTACAACAACTTTCCTTCATGCAATCACTTGTTTCCATAATCAGCTTTAGCACATGTGTTTTATATGACAGCATCGCTCGAGAAAATTCCCTCAATCTCCTCTCAATCTCCTAGAATCAGGTGTAACATATTCTGTCAATTATTTGCTATTAGTGTGACAGATCCTTGGCTCCCAATCATTAGCAATTATCATTAATTGATGTCCCCTTCTTGTATCCCTATATATTTGTATCATATCACTCACTGTAATGGATAAGGCATTACATCACTATATGGTATCAACCGCTCTTGCTTAACAGCATTTCGATCCACAAACTCTCATCATGCCTTCCACAAACCACACTATCGAAATTCCTGGTTCAAAATCAGTCACGGTTTTGAACACTCAAAATGGAATCAAACTCAACAACACAAATTTCCCTGCATGGAGAGTGCAACTCAATGCCCTCCTCGTAGGCTATGATCTACTCAACATTGTAGATGGCACCAGTACCTGCCCTGCTAAAAATCATGCAAATCATGCATATTGGAAAAGACATGATCAATTGATCCTTCATGCGATCATTTCCTCTGTTAGCCCAGGTGTCATCTCATGCTAGGCAATGTGAAAACATCCAAGCAAGCCTGGGATGTGCTGAATAAACTGTTTTCTAGCAAAACAAGAGCACGCATCATGCAACTTAAAGAGAGACTCACATGCAACAACAAAGGGACTAGATCCATGATAAAATACCTTTATGGTATCAAGTCTCTCTCTGATGAACTAACCATCATCACCACTCCTCTAGATGATGTTGATTTAGTCATTCACACATCGAATGGCCTTGGCACTGAGTATAAAGAAGTTGTTGCTGCCCTGCGTGCCCGAGACAATGCAATCAGCTTTGAAGAGTTACACGACCTTCTCACTGATTATGAGAACTATATACCAACAGAGATACTCCAACACAAGAACCACAAATTATTGCCACAGCAAATGCAGCTCAAAAAGGAAGACATCCATTCAACAAAAGAGGATATCAACATAGCAACAATGCAACCTATCAAGTTCATGCTGATCACAACAATTCTGCAGCCTCATTCAAAAAGGTGATCTGCCAATTTTGTGAGAAGCCCGGCCACACAGCCAAGGTGTACTACAAATTGCATGGCTACCCTCATAGGCGCCCAAATGGTCCCTCAACCCATCATGCTCGTGTTGCCTACTCTGGACCTCCTCCAGATTGGATCATGGATTCTGGAGCAACAAACCACATCACTAATGCTCTAGACAACCTCCACCTGAGCAATCCATATCATGACCCTGATCAACTACTAATTGGGGATGGATTCGGTCTTCCAATCACTCACATAGGTAACACAACTCTTACCACTACCTCTCAACCCCTACAACTTCAAAAAGTGCTTCATGTGCCAAAATTTCCCAAAATCTCTTATCTGTTTCATCTCTATGCAAAACTAATCATATATCTGTTGAATTCTTTACTGATCATTTTTTGGTGAAGGATCTGAAGACAGAGGTTCCTCTTCTCAAATGACAACATAAAGATGGCCTCTATCACATGCCCAATCCATCCTCCACACCCACAGCCTTTATCACCCACCTTCCTTGGCATCACATATTTGGGCATCCTTCTAATCGCATTATGAGACATCTCAGTTCCCTTCATCAAATAAAGAGCACACCTCCTCCATGCATTCCATGTAATAATGTCAAGAGTCACAAGATCCCATTCAATACATCAAGTGTCACTAGCACTAAGCCTCTTGAACTTATTTACACAGATGTTTAGGGTCCAGCTCCCACTAGATCATTAGATGGTTTTTCATATTATTTAGTTCTTGTTGATCACTTTTCTAAGTATGTTTGGCTGTACCCTTTGAAACATAAATCAGATGTCTCTAATTTATTTCTAAAGTTCAAAGCTGTTGTTGAGAAATTCTTCAATTTACCAATTATTTCTCTTTACTCTGATAATAGAGGTGAATTCATTAAGCTTTCCTCATTTCTTAATTCACATGGAATATCAAATTTCACAACACCACCACATACACCGGAGTTAAATGCAACAGCTGAACGTCGCCATAGATATATAGTTGAATCAGGAAGGGCTCTCCTTCATACAACCAAACTACCACCTGAATATTGGTCATATGCATTCCGCACTGCCACTTACCTTATCAACAGAATACCTACCCCTATCCTCAATATGCGATCCAGATACTTCATCAAAAAGACATAAACCCTCACCACCTCCACTCCTTTGGCTGCCTATGCTTCCCCTGGCTACGACCCTATACATCAAACAAACTCCAACCACGATCCCAACCCTGCATTTTTATTGGCTATTCTGAGTCACAATATGCATATCAATGCCTTAAACCACTAACCAAGAGAATTTACACATCTAGACATATCAAATTCTATGACCACATCTTCCCATACACATCCCTCACCACTCAACCGAAACCAACACCATCACTACCATCCCTAAATATACAGCCACCTCACCATATCCTGCCAATTATAGCACCACTACAGCCCTCCCCGCAACCAGCACCAGCCATCAATGCTGCCCAAGAAGAGGGCCCAACGTATACAGCTTCTTCACCAGGTAATGATCTCACATCCTCCATCTCCATTTATAATGATTTACCAACCAGTAACCCATGTGCTGCTCCCAACAACACCACAAATAATCATCCTATGGTCACTCGCTCAAAGAACAACATTCATAAGCCCAAAGGGGCTCTGTTAGCAACTAATCATCCTTTGCAGGAAAATCTTGAACCTTCAAATGTCAGGGAAGCCATGAAGCATGCTCATTGGAGGAAAGCTATTGATGAGGAATTTGATGCCTCATTCGAAATGGCACCTGGTCTCTAGTTCCACCACCAAAAGGAGTCAATATAGTGGGATGTAAATGGCTATTCAGGATAAAAAGACATGCTGATGGCACCATTGCTCGACACAAAGCCCGCCTAGTTGCAAAAGGCTTTACTCAATGTCCTGGATTGGATTTCAAGGAGACCTTTTCCCCAGCGGTTCAGCCACAAAGAATAAAAATTGTCCTCACCATTGCTCTAGCAAATAGATGGCTCATGCACCAATTGGATGCCAATAATGCCTTCCTCCAAGGCACATTTCAGGAACAAGTTTTTATGGCTCAACCTTCTGGCCTCAAAGATGCCCAACATCTATGGCTTGAGACAAGCACCAAGAGCTTGGCATGATGCTCTCAAATCCTTCATCCTATCTTGCGATTTCAACACTAGCAAGAATGATCCCTCACTCTTTATCTATGCTGAAGGCAGCACCGTAGTCTACTTCCTGGTATATGTTGATGACCTCTTACTCACTGGGAACAACAATCCATGCTCAAGTTCACTGACTCCCTCTCAAGGCAGTTCTCACTCAAAAACATGGGTTCTCCACATTTTTTCTTGGGAGTGGAACTCATTCCCACTTCCTTTGGCATGATGCTATCCCAACACAAATACATCCGAGATCTCCTTGAGAAGTTTGAAATGGAGGGTGCAAAACTTTCACCCACACCTCTCTCCCAAACAGCCACTCTCACTCTCAATGATGGGACTGCCGCCACTAATGCAACCCAATTTAGAAGCATCCTTAGTGCCTTGCAATACCTCAATCTCATGCGACCTGATCTCTCCTTTGCAATAAATAAACTCTCGCAGTTCATGCATAAACCCACATCCATGCACCTGCAACACCTCAAAAGATTGCTCCGCTATCTGAAGTCCACTATCAACTTTGGTATCATGCTGCGCAAACCCACAAACTTGAACTTGGTAGCATACACCGATGCTGATTGGGGAGGCAATGCTGATGACCGCACCTCAACCTCAGCATACCTAATATTTCTTGGTGGCAATCCAATACCCTGGTTCTTAAAGAAGCAACGCACTGTAGCTAGATCATCCACTGAGGCTGAATATCATGCTGTTGCCACAGGTGCCAGTGAGATAATGTGGCTCTACAAACTTCTTCATGAGCTCAAGGAACCAATGAAGAAACCACCACAGATTCTTTGTGACAATGTAGGAGCCACCTACTTATGTGCCAACCCAGTTCTACACTCCAGAATCAAGCATATATCCATGGACTACCACTTTGTAAGAGAGCAGGTGCAAGCAGGTCAATTACATGTGTATCATGTCTCAACCAAAGACCAACTGGCAGACTTGCTAACCAAGCCCTTAGGTACGACCAGATTTCGGAACTCAGAAACAAGATGCAAGTTGCAGATGGCAACTACATCTTGAGGGGGCGTATTGGATCATGAGGAATCAGCTACAACAACTTTCCTTCATGTGATCAATTGTTTCCATAATCAGCTTTAGCACATGTGTTTCATATGACAGCATCACTCGAGAACATTCCCTCAATCACTACAAGAAAATTTGGATTTACCGACGGGCTTATACCGACGGTCACAGACCGTCAGTTAACGTGGGATTTTCCGACGGGCAAAGCCATCGGTAAAACAAAAAGTCCGTCGGTAAATCGAATCTGATTTACCGACGATCAATGCTCGTCGGTAATTGCACAGATTTTTCATTTTGGCGCCTATTTTTCAAATACCGACGGCCTTATACCGTCGGCAAATTAACAAACCCATCGGTAAGGCCGAACAGTTTACCGACGGCCTACACCGTCGGTAAAAGTCGCTTGCACGCGCGATAATAACCGTAAACCGAGCCTTCCTTTCTCCCCCATCCTCATCCCTCTTATCTTTCACTTCCCTCTCTTCCTCCGCCACCACCGCCACCACCACTACGCCGCCACCACCACGACCACCACCATCACCACCACCACCACTCTGTTCTCTCTGTTCTCTCACCACCACGCCGCCGTCTCCACCACCACGCCGCCGCCGCCACCACGACGCCACCAATCTGTTCTCTCAGCTCCTCCTAAAAGGTTAGGTTCTCATCTCCTCCTTCCATGTTTTATGCAATTATGCTGTGAATTTTGATTTCAATTGGTTCTGATTGTCTAATGGTTCTTGTTTTTTGTTCATTTTAGTACTTATGTTCAAAGTTAGAGTTTGAAGGTTGCTCTGTTCTTATTGATTTTGTAGATTGTTAGTTGTTTGATGGTTGTTCTACTCTTATTGATTTTGTGGATTGTTAGTTGTTTGATGGTTGCTCTGCTCTTATTGATTGGTAGCTTGTTAGTTAAAATTTTCTATGTTTTTTCAGTATTTTTAGTTCGAGGCCACCACATTGCTCCGAGACTACCACTCACATCGAAAGACGTGGACACTCTCTTGTTCTGAGAATTAGGTATGCACTCTAACGAAATGTCGGTTGACTCATTGGGTGGAAAAGGGTTGGCTGTTGACCCCCACACCGACATATTTATTTGATTTGCTTCATAGTTCTCTCCAGAGAGAGATTCTTGAGGTGATTTGTGTTTTGGCAAACAAAGGATGTTTTATGTTGAAGTGATGTATAGTTCTCTCCACAGAGGGAATTTTGTCTGATGTATATTTTATGTTAGAGTAAGGTAGCATGTAGATTATTCATTTAGCAAGCAACACATAAACTCAATTTCAATAAGTGAATCTCTGATCCTATGTTCATCCATTTTTTGAATTTGTGTTGTCTTTTTCTTAAGTGAATCACCACACACTAAAATGGGGCTTAGGGATTTTTATTTGAAATTTCCAACGCTTAATTACGAAGTCAAATTGGTCAACAAGAATTATGCGTAAGCTCAACTCCTAGATTTGAAACTTTATCTTGTTTTAATGGTGGTATAGGTGTAATTGTGATCTTTTGTTGCCACATAATAAGAGAGTGTATGGGTTCTCGCCACGCCTCACTATACTTATAGAAACTACTCTTTTCGCTATGCCTCCATGGCAAGAATTATTTTTACCCATTGTTGTCTTTTACTCATGTTGCCGGACTTTAACTATCACATTTCTAGTGTTTGATAGGACACTGAATTGTACCAAAGCATTTGTTACTTAGATAAGTTTTGTTCTTTTTCTTCCTTTTTGTTGTGCCTTAGTGGGAAAATTCTTGATTGTTGTTGTTATTGTTGTATTCCTAAGCATATCATTTTGCACTTTATATTATATCTAATTTTCTTTTCTTCTTAGGAAGTTTTTATTTATGTTATTTAGAAATGGAGATAAATTTGAAGAATCATATTCTTTCTTTTCGCTACTTTTGCTTCTGCTCCCCCTATTTTGTCTGTAAAATAATTCATTTAATCTACTATAAATATATACAATTTGCTACATGTTCTAATTACTAAATTCTCCTCCACAGCTAACTGACAAGTGTCCTAATTTGAGGGTAATTTTGTCTCTCTCGATCCTGTCTCTCTCTCTCTCACCGTCTTCTACCTCTCACTCTCACCGTATCCCTCCCTGCGCCTTCTACCTCCTCTCTCTCTCTCTCACCGGCTCTCTCCTTGCTCACAGCACCGATCTCTCCCTTCTCACAGCCACAAGTGCTCACAAATGACGCCCTAACACATCTTCTTCCATCTTCTCGCGATTGCGCTTTCTCTCTCTGCTTCATCAATAGCTTCGCTTCCTTTTCTTCTCTTCTACTTCATTTTCAATTCTCCTCCTTTTTTGTTCCTCTGTATTTTTATTTCTGCTTTGTCTTCACCGTGATTTTGGTTTGCTTCCTCTTCTTCTGTGTTTTCAGATCTGCATCCTCTTCTCTTGAACACTTTTTGTATTTTCGTCTTTGCAGCTTTGGTTCATCTCGAATGTGGTATCAAGGAAGCAGCTTTCAGGTTATCTTCAATTTGGTGAGGATTTTTTCCTCTTCCAATTTTGTATTTTTGCTAAAAATTGGGGTTTATGGGAGTAGATTTAGGGGGCTAGGTTCTGTAACGAGGCGATAGTTTTTATCGAAAGAGGGTTGAAGATTTGAGGAGATTCATGAAGATTTGAGAGAAATGTAGCTGCTGATTTGAGAAGATTTGAGGAGATTCAAGCGTGTTGCGGAAATGCTGGCAAAGGTCACTTTGCCTTGGTTTGTTTTTGCGAGACTTTTTCTTTGCACTTCATTGTAGCTGCTGTTTGAAACTAATAGCTTTGATTGGTTGCTTTCTTTGTTAAAAAACTCTAAGAGCAAAAGCAATTTGATCGAATTAATCGAGAAGATGATGAATGGAGGGGTAGGGAGATTGGCAAGGAACTTGCACGTAGCAAGGTCTTGAAATTTTTGCAAACTATGCTTACTTTGCAAGGTATGCGATTTGAAGTTTTTGATGTTTTTAGGAAGAGAAAGCTCATTCTTTGGTTCTTTTTTTTTTTTTTTGGGAGTGAAAGTTCATTCTTTGGTTTTTTGTTACTATCGATTTTGCGTGTTTGAAGAAAAAGTTCATATTTTGCATCTTTGAGGGATGACTATATCTTTGAGGGATGACTGTATTGTTGAGTTTAGAGGGATGATGATTTTAAGCTATTAGTTTTATCTGATGATTCAAACATTGTTACTTTGTTAAATGGTTATTGGGTTTGAGAACCAAGCTCAACCGAGATCAAGCTCAAGCTGTTGGTCCTCAAGCTGTCGAAATGAAGCTTGAATGAAGCTTGATCTCGCAGCTTGAGCTTGATCTCGACAGGTTGAGCTTGATCTCAAGCTGTCGAAATGAAGCTTGAATGAAGCTTGATCTCGCAGCTTGAGCTTGATCTCGACAGGTTGAGCTTAATCTCAAGTTGTCGAGTTCAAGCTCAACCTGTCGAGATCAAGCTCAACCTGTCGAGATGAAGCTTGATTTCGACAGGTTAAGGACCAACCGCTTGAGCCTAATCTCGACAGGTTGAGATCAAGCTCAAGCTGTCGAGTTCAAGCTCAACCTATCGAGATCAAGCTCAACCTGTCGAAATGAAGCTTGATTTCGGCCTGAGGACCAACGGCAGTGATCTCGACATGTGTGAATAGCCGAGATCAACATCTTTGAGCTCAAGCTCAACTGCCGAGATCAAGCTTCAACTCGACCTGAGAACCAAACTCAACCGAGATCAAGCCTGCCGCTGGTCCTCGCCGCTTTGATTTCGACGGGTTGAGGACCAGCCTTCAGTGATCTCGACATGTGTGAATAATTGTTGAGATCAACATCTTTGACCACTTGAGATCAAGGTCAACCTGCCGAGAACAAGGTCAACCTGTCGAGATGAAGCTCAACTGTCGAGATGAAGCTTGATTTCGACAAATTGATGACCAACCCGTCGAAATCAAGCTTAATCTCGACAGGTTGAGCTTGATTTCGTCGTTGATCTCGACACTATTCACACTGTCGAGATCAAGCTCTGCGGTTGGTCCTCGCCGAAATCAAGCTTGATCTCGACAGGTTGACCTTGATCTCGACAGGTTGAGCTTGATCTCGACAGGTTGAGCTTGATCTCAACCTGTCGAGATCAGGCTCAAGCGGTTGGTCCTCAACCTGTCGAAATCAAGCTTCATCTCGACAGGTTGAGCTTGATCTCGACAGGTTGAGCTTGAACTCCACAGCTTGAGATCAAGCTCAACCTGTCGAGATCAAGCTCAACCTGTCGAGATCAAGCTCAAGCTGCGAGATCAAGCTTCATTCAAGCTTCATTTCGACAGCTTGAGGACCAACAGCTTGAGCTTGATCTCGGTTGAGCTTGGTTCTCCCTCCATCTTCTCCCTCCAGGTTGAGCTTGATCTCGACAGGTTGAGCTTGATCTCAAGCTGTCGAGGTCAAGCTTCGATCTGCCGCCGAGATCAAGCCTGCCGCTGGTCCTCAAGCCGCCGAAATCAAGGTTGATCTCGACGGGTTGAGCTTGATCTCTGCCGCCGAGATCAATCTCAAGCTGTTGGTCTGTCGAGATCAAGCTCAAGCTGCTGGTCCTCAAGCTGTCGAAATCAAGCTTGATCTCGACAGGTTAGGGAAGGGGGATGTGTACTTGATCTGAGATCACTCTTTAGAAAAGTCCTATATATGTGTACTAATAGATCTACATCAACGATGTTAGTAGGGTTCTTGATCACAAAAAAATCTCATTAGGTACCTCCTCCAATTACTTTATAGTCCATATATAATTACAAAAAACAGCGTCCTACCCGTGCGTATGCACGGGTAAAATACTAGTACTATAAAGTTAAAAGAAAAAACAAAGATATGTCAAACACTTCGGCCTTCTGGTTATGAAGCCTTCACATAATGATCTGTAAATAATGTGATGATATGTATTAAGGTCATTGGAAACAAACGACATGTGGGAATGATAGGTCACTGATTTGGAACCATTCTATTCCTTAATCATGGCCGCGACTAAGTTTCCTCGCCTTTAAATTGTAACCCAAGAAGAAACATTGCTATTAAGCAGGGTTTGAGCATATTATTCTCGCTTTATATGTACCAAAGCTGGAATCAACATATTCTTGATGGAAAAAATGATCAAGTTTTAATTCAATGGATGACTTGACCATCTTGCATTATTTGTCTTTTCATGCATGTTAGCATCCGCATATATAAATGGAAATCAAGTGGTGAAAATTTCAGTTCAGTGGAGATTTTTCACTTATATTTCATTTTTATTTTAGCATATTGGAATTAGGAAGGGAAACTACCTAAACTGATGCAAAGACTACCTGGGTGTTACAATATACTGATATAATTATATGGTCTTATAAAAGACGTTCTTTTTCAACATCCTCTTTTAAATTATGTTTGGCTAGCACCTTGTAGTTTATTGGAATTTCCATTTATCAGGAGCTATCATTAAAATTAGCTTTGAAGGATGATAGAACCTGCTATATGAAATGATTGTTTGTCTTTGTAAATTATGATTGATCTGTGTGTGATGTTAATGTTCACCTGATTTTTTTTTTTTGTTTACAACAATATTATGCATAACGCAGGTTATTTTACAACAATATTATACAACAACAACAACAACAACAACAATCGTAAAAATATCAAATATAATAGAGGTTGGCAGTGCATTAGACAGTGTGTGATTTAAACATCGTAAAAATATCAAATATAATAGAGGTTGGCAGTTCGTTAGAAAAGTTTGACCTTGTGTGACCATCAACTGCCTTGGTTAATGTAGTAGATTCTGGTGCTAGGCTAGTTTTGTAACTGCAGAAACAGAAAATGATTGTTTTTTGGCCAATTAATGGATTAGGATGTATGGTAGATGTGGCCATATAGGAGCTCTAATTACATGGCATATACCAAGCCAAACCACTATGAAAACAAAAATTGTTAAAAGGATTTATGCTTCCCTTGCCGTCGGTATGCTTGTTTAATTCTATCCTTTTAAGAGGATGTCAACTTTCAACATGTTACTTTTTAATTATTGATGAAATGGATGTTTGATTGTTGTTATTAGTATCGGAGAAAAGCCTTAGCTTCCCGTTTGAGGTTCAATATATTATTGAGTGCGTGTACTCTTTTAGATACCACGTGTTCATTGTATATTGAACCTTGAATTGTCCAAGTCGGACAGTTTGGGAAAAAACTTTTTCTTTACTTGTATAATAGTTGTTGCTTGGTATCTTGATATTTGATGAAATTTCGGTGAGATTCATTTCCTTTTGTTCTCTGGGTGCATACTTGATTGCCTTGTTCCTAACTGCGATCATTTTGTGTACTCAGAGACCAATGGGAAATGTTGCCGAAATTTTGTCAAGTATAAGATATGAGAATTACGGAATGACTATTATACGAGTTCTGAAAAAGTTTTTCCTCGAATGGGATAGGGTCATACCATTTAAAGAAAGAGAGCGGTTGTAAAAATGTCGTGCTGCTGAAATTGTCATTTTTTTTGACATGCAGAAGATGGAATTTTTTCCTTCGAATCGTAGTTGGATGTACGATAGGTTGTATCCGGGAAGAGGGGGTTTGAAACAATCTTTTTGCGATGGGATTGATCACTTCGTTCAAGTCGCAATGGCACACGAAGATTTCGAAATTAATGGAGGGATTAGGTGTCCGTGCCTTAAATGCGATTGCAGAAAGATCAAGAGCCCAGGAGAGGTCATGCTGCACCTGCAGAGAGTTGGATTTATGCCTAATTACTGGATTTGGACTAGACATGGTGAAGAGTTACCTCGGGTTGGATTAGGGGTTGGCGATAATTGCACAGGTGCTTCAAGTAATTGCGTAGATACGGGATATGGTGAGCATATTGAATTGATGCAAAATATGGTTTGTGATGCCTTGGGGGTCAACGTATCATTCGAGGAGCCACAGTATGATGACACAGATGAACTTCCAAATGAGACTGCACAAAGATTTTATAATCTCTTGTTAGAAACAAATAAGCCGTTGGTTGAAGGGTCTGCCGACTCTAAGTTATCAATGTGTGTGAGACTTTTAGCTCTCAAGTCCAACTGTGGTGCTACGGATGTGTGCTTGGATCTCTTAACGAAGATGATGTTGGACTCGTCACCTATCAGAGATGGTTTTCCAAAAAGTTATTACGAGGCTAAAAGCTTAGTGTCCAAATTGGGGTTGGAATCTAAAAGGATTGATTGTTGTGTGAGAGGGTGTATGTTATATTACGACAATGAATTTGGTAAAAACGATAGCGCGCTGGTTGAATGCAAATTCTGTGGTGAGCCAAGGTATATGTCACATACTGATAATGGGAAGGGTAGACAAAAACCAGTTCCACGGAAGACAATGTTTTATTTGCCAATTATTCCAAGGCTGCAGAGAATGTTTGCGTCAACACAGACTGCAGACAAAATGACTTGACACTATGAGAATAAAAGCACTTCAGGTATGTTGCGACATCCATGTGATGGTGAAGCTTGGAAGCACTTTAATCGTGTGAATCCCGAATTTGCAGCAGATCCACGTAATGTACGACTTGGCTTATGCTCTGATGGTTTTACCCCATATGTTCAATCAACGGCGAAACCTTATTCTTGCTGGCCAGTTATTGTTACCCCATACAATCTTCCTCCTGATATGTGCATGTCTAAGCCCTATATGTTCTTGACTTGTATTATACCGGGTCCAGATAATCCAACAGATGGTATTGACATCTACTTACACCTCTCATCGACGATCTCAAAAGGTTGTGGAATGGCGTTGTGACTTATGATGTTGCACGAAAGAAGAACTTTACAATGAGGGCAGCTTTTATGTGGACCATTAATGACTTCCACTGCATATGGTATGTTGTCCGGTTGGGGTACTCATGGTAAGATGGCATGTCCATTGCATGGAGCATACAAAGGCCTTTACCTTGAAATTGGGGGAAGAGTTCTTGGTTTGACTCACATCGCAGGTTTTTACCACAGATCATCCATTTAGACGAATAAGAACGCCTTCAAGAAGGGAAGTTGAATTAGATGGCCCGCAGAGGTTGACATCCCAACGATTTTTACCGAGTTATGGATCTGCCAAAAATTACAGACTATGGTGAATTGGATCGATTTGAAGAATATGGACAATGGCATAATTGGACTAAAAGAAGTATTTTTTTGGATTTGCCATATTGGAAAGATAATTTATTGAGACACGACCTTGATGTTATGCACATTGAGAAGAACGTTTTTGACAATATTTTTCTCACAGTGATAAATGTTAGAGGAAGAACGAAAGACAAGGATAAGGCCAGACTGGACTTACCACTTTACTGTAGATGAAAGGACTTGCATTTGACGACTCGATCGGATGGGAAAACCCTGAAACTCAAAGCCTGTTGCTCTTTAACTGTTGAGGAAGCAAGGTCAGTCTGTCGGTGGATAAAAGAACTTCGGATGCCAGACAATTATTTTCCTAATTTGGCAAGATGTGCCGATGTGAACAAAGGAACCATGATTGGGATGAAAATACATGATTGTCATATATTTATAGAGTGCTTACTTCCTATTACATTTAGTTCCTCAGTCAAATATTTTAAATCCACTTACGTAACTCAGCCAATTTTTAAAGATTTGTGTTCTGCAACATTGAGAGATGATGATCTTATCAAGATGGAGCGTAACATACCGCCATTCTTTGTAAGTTGGAGAGAATATTTCCCCCTGGTTTCTTTGACTCTATGGAACATCTCCCAGTGCATCTTGCACATGAAGCTAGGCTCGGTGGACCGGTTCAATACAGATGGATGTATCCATTCGAAAGGTAATATAATCAAATATTCTTTAACATAATTATTCACTTCCCCGGGTTAAATGTTGAAATGTTGATCACCAACCTTGTTATTCTGTAGATTTATGGGTGACTAAAAATGGTCGGTGAAAAATAAGGCCAGGGTTGAAGGATCTATTTGTGCAACTTACTTACACCGTGAGACAATTCATTTCTGTTCCCATTATTTTACGAACTTCATGCTGACACCAACAAATAATAGGAATGAAATAGAAATTGAAAGTGAAAGACAGCCACTGGCCTTATCAGTGTTTTGCCTTCCCGGTCGTCATGCTGGAAAGGAGCTGAAGTCCTGGCTAGAGAATTTAATGTCTAACAACATATTTTATTTTGTCAGTTATTTTCATATAACTTGTTTATTTTTTGGAATTCATTTTTAATATTGTTATGTTTAAATATAATATTTCATGATTGTTATTATTGAATTGCTCTATAGACATATATGGCATCAGGAGGTTCAGTTCGACTCCGACCACCCAAAGAAGTGGTCAGCGGAAGGAAGGGCATCGATGTCGACCCCCTCGCCGTCGGAGGCCGAACATTATTAGGATTGATGATGCTTGGCTATGCGATGTTGTCATCCACACAAAGGTCCGTGATACATCTACGCCTACACAGGCTCCAAATGAGTTCGACCCCTACGCAGCCTACGTCACATTCGACACCTACACAGCATGCAGGACCTTCTGCATCGACACCCATTTACATGATGCCCACCCCAGGGTTCCAGCAGACACTTGCTGCTTCTTCCTCTCATTTTGTGTCTGAGACGGTGCCCGACACTCATGTGACCGATCAGGAGTATAGTGTGGGCCAGGCACCTGATCAGACCGGGGTTCAGCAGGACAAGGAGGTTGAGCAGCAGCAGGATGATCAGGAGGTCGTTGATGATATTCAGATGCTGCATGATGGCCGAGTTGCTATCAGGCCAGCTGGTAGAGGGTGAGTATGTAGGTTGAATACACATTTTTGCCCCTTATCTTTTTTTTTTAGTTTTCAATTACGTCCCTTATTTTTTTTTTAGTTTTCATTTAAGTCCCTTAAACTTCAAAAATCACATCAATTTCGTCTTTTCTGTTTATTTATTCATATTTTCTTAGACGAATCACCATCTGACACGTGGCAGAAAAATAAAATAAAATAAACCAAACTGCTGTGTGTAAGATGGTATTTCGCCTAAGACAAAAAAAGAATAATTAAAAAGAAAGGACGAAATTGAAGTAATGTTTATAACTTAATGGACTTAAATGAAAACTAAAAAAAAACGAAAAGGGACGAAAATTACAGATTAACCTAGAATTTTTTAACATGTTTGGTATGTTGTTATTGTTTAGGTTCCTTCCACAAAGCCACCATGAAGGCTATCACGGAAGTAATTGAGCAAAATTACCACACCTATTGGCCCACCTGGGGGACGCTGACGGTGGATGAGCGGAGGCACATGTTCAATTCTTTCAGAGTAAGTTGTTTATTTTTTTGTTGTTGCGTATTATTTTTTTATTTCATGAATCGCAATTATTTTTAATAACGTATTATATTCATACAGGAGAGGGTTTCTTGGAAGGAAGAGCAGGAGGAGCAGATCAAGAAGAACTTCCATATGAAAGCTTCCCACCGCCTATCTGATATGCTTAGAGATGCCCGCCTCAATGGGCAGCCCAATTGGATAGGAGATGAGATCTGGCAGCAGCTACAAGCGCCTTTGGAACTCCCACGAGTTCAAGGCGTAAGCGAAGGCGAAGAAGAATAGAGCCTCTGAAAAGGGTGGGAGCTTGCATCTTTGGAGGTTCGGTCGGTCAGCGCGACGCACTTTCGACTTGTATGTTTTATATTATTATTATTATTATTATTATTATTATTATTATTATTTAGTTAAGCTTTTTTTATTAAATAATTACAGTCTCAGCGGTTGCAAAGGGAGGTTCAGTTGCACGAGCTCCATTGTGCAACTCATATTAGGAAAGGTACCAGTGAGTTTGTCGATGAGCGGTCGAGGCGGACCCAGGTAATTATAAAACATAATGAATAGTTTTTTTAACAATATTTATATTGTTTTATTACAATAAAAATTGACTAATTTGTTTATGTTTGACAGGAGGAGTTTGAGGCGAGGATGTCTCAGGTCAGATCTCAGACATCCTCATGTTCCCCGTCTCAGAGCCCAGAGGATCCAGCTGCGTCGCTGATGGTTTGGGCAGATGTTGTTGGCGGCAAGAAGAAGGGTCGCCTATACGGTGCTGGCGACCTTGCCAAAGAACTACAAGAGTGGCCTCTCTCATCGGAGAGTCGCCCGATCGTCTTCGCCGCGGATGAGCGGGAGATAGCGAGAGTTGAAGCGGGCCATGGCCGAGCGGCGATTGGCCGAAAGAAGAACGGATTGCGGCCGTCCAACAGGAGGAGGCCCGCCGGACGGCTGCCATGTTGGCTCAGCTGCTGCAGCGACAGGATGATCTGTACCATTTGCTAGCCCGTCAGCCGCCTCCGCCTTCGCCTCATAGTACTGGTGATCATGTCGATGATGCAGATGGTGATCATGATCATGATTATCAGGACTATTAGTTATGTTTGTATCGATATTTTTTTATATTTCGTATATTTTTTATTCTCGCTTTGTTAAATCGAATTTTTTTATTTATTTGTTACGTTTCTTTTTTTTAATTTGTTTTATAGTTATGTTATCGCATTACATTTTTAAATACATGAATAAATTAATAATTAAATGTGATAACTAGTAATCGTTAATTAAGTGAATAAATAAATTAAATTTATTACAGAAATTAAAATTAAATAATTTAAAAAATTAAATAATTTTTTAATGAAAATTTAAACAATTTTCAATTGAAAAAAAAAATTAAAGCCCGGCTTTACCGACGGTCATGGCCGTCGGAAATTTACCGACGGGTTAAAGCCGTCGGAAATGTCATCGGAATTATCGACGGGTTAAAACCGTCGGAAATTTACTGACGGGTTAAAGCCGTCGGTACGTATTTGCGACGCGCACTTTACCGACAGACATTAGTCCGTCGGTAATCCGTCGGAATTTTTTTATTACCGACGGTATTTGTGGATTACCGACGGCTTTTGGCCGTCGGTAATCCCGCGATTTCTTGTAGTGAATCTCCTCTCAATCTCTTAGAATCAGGTGTAACATATTCTGTCAATTATTTGCTATTAGTGTGACAGATCATTGGCTCTCAATCATTAGCAATTATCATTAATTGATGTCCCCTTCTTGTATCCCTATATATTTGTATGATATCACTCACTGTAATGGACAAGGCATTACATCACTATATTTATTTGGAAAATAGGGGAACTTGTGGTTTTTGTTGATCATAATTTTTAAACTTAGTGAGGTTGTTTTTTTTTTTTTTTTCTGTAAGCAAAGATTTATTAGAGACGGGAGTACAAGGGGTACTCCAAACCCAAGATTATAAATGTTTGAGGAAGGAGATGCCTCATTAAAACCTTCTCAAGGCCAAAACCCAAATGGGAAAAAGATCGAGAGAGGAAAAAGAGTACAACAACTAACCACGAGTAGTGAGATAAACATCCAAACGAACTAGTCAGACACAAATTCTTAGGACTACATAAAAGAAATCAAGCAGAATCAGTCCCCAAAGCTGAGTTCCAATTATGCAGTACCCAAGCCCGACAAAACACAAATAATCACTCTGCAATTCCTCCATCTATATCGCATAAATTTGCACACAATTTCTTCATCCAACCCCATAAACCAATGCCTCCAACTGCCATGAATAAAGCAGCCAAGTAGTGAATATCAGCAACATATAGGTTAAGCAACCAAGTAATACACAGCAAGAGAAAAACCAAGTTAAAACAGCATATGAATACAAGAGACTAAGCACTCATATTAGTGCACAAGCAAGAGAAAAACCAGAACCTCTCTGCAATTGAAGCATCGACAACAAAAGGAGGAATATAATGCTCACTGTTGAGTAAACTAAGTAGTTGAGCCCGCTCTAAATGTAAGGATTCAATGAGAGATAAGACATTGTACCAGATTCATTCACCAGTCAGAGAGTATAACCGACGTACCATGACATTCCCTAAAAATGAACCACCCCCATGAACTGTGTTTAATTTGAGCCAACAGGTTTCTAAAAATTGGGACCTCCTCTCTGAAAATAATTGCGTTGTGCAGATTCCAAATATTCCAAATGACAGCCAACCAAATCAAATATCTCACTTTGCCAATTTTTCGTCCTCTGACAAAATTCCCAAACTGTGTAAAATGCTCCAAGCAACTCCCTGTCAATACGCCATCGACCCCCATCCAATTCAGAACTGCACGCCAGATATCATAAGAAAATGTGCAAGAGAAAAACAGGTGGTTTCTATCCTCATTTTGCGTAGAACAGAAAACACATCTTCCTCCATGAGTTCCAATATTGATGCCTCTCCTTATGAGTTGGTCACAAGTGGGTAACCTATTGAGAATCAGTCTCCAAACCATCATTGAAATTTTAGAAGGCACATAAGTCTTCCAAACCTTTTGTAAGATACCGTCCAATGTAGCATTATGTTCGCCATTAAAAGATGCTTGCAACAAATTTTGGTAGGCAGAACTACCTGTAAATAGGCCTCCTTCTTCTAACTTCCAAAGCCACTCATCATCTATATTTTTCTTTGGGGATATACTGTTAAGGATTTCTTGGAATGCTTGAAATTGAGTTTCTCCCAGCTGAAAATCCTCCTTCTCCAGGCAACATGCCACTGCCATCTATCTCCCTCCCAGTGTCCCGAGTTAATTACCAACTCCTCTTTATTTGCAGCAGCCGAGAACAATCTAGAGAACAAATCCAATAATTTTCCAGTATTTGACCAGTCGTCAGTCCAAAATCCAAAATCCGATCCTTTGCCAAGCTTTGGCCGCCCCTTTTCATGGAACCATTCTGAATCTAAGTGCACAATGTCCCTCCATCAAATTGAAGATTTCGGCCCAACAACAGTTATTCCGGAACCATTACCAGCAATATTACCATATTTGTGTGATAAAAGATCATACCATATTGCCTCCTTATCAATTAAAAACCTCAACTTCCATTTAGCAAGCAAACTTCTATTGAAAAGCTCCAAATTCTTAATCCCCAATCCACCCTAATTTTTTGGGAGACACATTTTCTCCCAACTCACCCAGCTGATCTTTTTAGTATCATCACCTCCGCCCCACAAAAAATTCCTCTGTAATGCTACTAGCTCTTTAAGAACTTTCTTTGACACATTGTAGAAAGAAAAGAAGTATAAAGGTAAACTGGTTAACACCGAATTAATCAGAGTTATTCTACTTCCATAGGAGAGATGACAACTCTTCCATGTAGACAATCTTCGCTTGAAGGAAGAAATCACTGGCCTCCAAGCTACTTTCTTCCTCATATCCGCACCTATTGGGATACCCAAAAACTTAAACCGATTCTCACCAATTGCACATCCTAGTGAGGTTGTAATATTTTTAAGTACTAGAATTCAAATTAAGAATGTGAAGATTCTCCTGCATAACCATAGGCTTTGAGTCATATTAGTTTTATATTTTGTTATTTGTTTACATTACATTCATTTGCAACAATATCAGTTTGCATGTGGAGTGATTTTATATTTTTGCAATCATTCCCGTCACCTCATCCACTTTGGACAAATACAAGTAGTCAGAAACCCCGTAAAGGTTAAAGCAAAACCATGTGTTTGTACTTTGTACCAGTTACTCCTTTTTGAAAAATCAAACATGCCATTCCAAAATTGAAGAAAAAAATATAAAAGGAGATCTTTTTAAAAAATAAAATAAAATTGGCGGCCATGAGATGAGAGGGGGGTTAGCCTGGCCATCACCGCTGACCATTTTCTGTTTCCCAAAGCACGGAATTCATATTCATCACATCTTCTATGTTTTATTATTTTATTATTTTTATTTGTGAATAATAATAATAAGTAATAACATAAAAAAATTAATCAAATCAAAATTCTCCGGATTCAGCAGCCAATATTTCCGACGTGCTCTCCTCTCTTCTACTCTCCAACTGTACATTTTGGAAAACTTGTGCTGTCCCTTTCCTTTCGTTTGGTTTGGTCAGAAACCGAACAACACCTAACCGAACATCCTTTGGTGAGTTCCGAGTTGAAGAAGGGGCGTCCCAAAGCGTGTTTTCTTCTTTGACGTTTTGGTTTCAAATGGGAACTGGCTTTCTCACTTTCCGGTTCCACATTTCTCCCAGATGAGCACAACAACAAGGTCAATAAACTCGTCGAAAAGGATTTACAACCTCAATTTGTTGGTTTCTGCAAAACCCTTTACCCGGTTTGTTTTATTAACTGCTTAAAGTAATCAACTTGGTCGCTCGCTCGTGATTGGTTTCGTTTTTTGGGAGCTCTCAAGGGAAGAGGTAATTGATGGAACCATGAATAGTAACCACCACCTTCATTTACCCCAAGTTTACTTCCTTTATACGTGTGTGTTGCAAATTTTACAACTTTTGATGTTTTTAAGGATTGGGTCGGGTTTGCTTTTGAGGGAAATTTAATAAAATGTGAGTGTTGGTGAAGATTCAGGAAGCTAAATGATGGAATTCTGCTGTTTAATTTAACTTTTTGTCTATTCTAGTTGCAGAACTGTCTCAGAGCTGTATATATATGTTATATTATATAGCTGATTTTCTTAAAGCTTTATATGTTACAACTATTCTTTTGTAAGATAATCAGCTTTTGGTATTTTTATTAATTGTTAGAGAAGGGGTTGTCTCCTTCTTTAGCAGGCTTCTTAGCTTCAATTGTTGTCAATTGTATATTTTATCAAGGGCTTTTGGTTTTCACTATCTTGGTCTAAAGGGTAGTACTTATTTTGGTTTTGATCTGTTTCTCTTTTTCTTCTTCATCTCTTTATTTTTTACCTATTCACTCTCCCAAGTCCCAACTTGAATTTGAATTTCCTACCAATTTTTTATTTATTTTGGTTTTCATTTTTGTGGATAAGGTGGTCCTTCTTCCTCTACTTTCATTCATGGGGAAGGTCACAGCTTCTGCAACGCGGCCTGTATCTCAAGAACCTTCCAATTATGATGAGGTTTTTATGCATCAGAGCTTGCTCTTTGATGATAGTCTCAAGGTACTTATGTTTTGTTACTTTTTAGACTATAACTCTTTTGACTCAAGCCCTTGATTTCACTGTTAAGATCGTTGTCTAATGCATCTGTTGCTTTAATTTAGATTAGAATAAAATTAGTGTTTTGATAAGTTTTTTATTTTTTCATCTCTTCTCCTAGGATTTGAAAAACCTGAGAACACAGTTATATTCAGCAGCTGAATATTTTGAACTCTCATACACCAACGATGACCAAAAGCAAGTGTGAGTTGCTATGCTAGAGCTGGTATATATTTATGCCAATACTGTCATTCTTTATACACCCTCTTTATTGTTGCTTTCTCTTTCTATCTTATGTGTGCAGAGTGGTAGAAACGCTGAAGGATTATGCCATCAAAGCTCTTGTAAATACAGTGGACCACTTAGGTTCTGTGACCTATAAAGTGAATGATTTGCTGGATGAGAAAGTTGTTGAAGTTTCTGGAGCAGAACTACGTGTATCTTGTATTGAACAGGTATAAATGATCATCTTCATTCTGCTTCAGATAAAAAAAGTCCAGTGAATCGAGGCTGAAAGCAATTGCTAAGATGAACAATTGATTTACCACTATCATAGATTGAAACCATCAACATGACATTTGGCAGCATTAATTTCTTGAGATAGGGGGGAAATAAAAAATACCCTTATTGCTTTGAGGTACTGAGAATTAATACTTTAAAGGTATGCTGAAAAGCATTTCATGTCTAGCACTTTTCCTTTTTTCACTGAAAAGACAACAGACCATTTATAAGACATCTAGTTATCTAAGTGTTTTTACAGCTTAGTGTTGCATTCATTAAGGAGAACTACAAGTTTTCTGCATTATGTACTTATTGAAGACCCTTGCATTTAGTTATAAAAAAATTGACAATAAAAGGAATAGAAAGCGAGAGTTCTGCAGTCACAGAACATCTTCAGATCTTATCACGACAGTATAATCTTGTTCTATGCCGGTCTATCTTATGACAGTATTATAATATTATTAAATGAACTTGATAGTATAGATAAAATACATTCTTGTTCATTAGCAAGTACAATAACAACTTAGAGCGATATTAATTTATTGCATCAGACAATGGTGAACATCCCTTTTGGAAAACTGTATCTGGCAGAAGCACAAAAGATCAATGAAACTGTCATCCTTAGTTTTTGATTGAGCAAAAGGCTTGTTTTGACAATACCCTGGTATTTGTGTGGCTGTTTAATGCTTTATTAAGATACTTGGCTCCATTCAATTCAAAGCATAATTTTGCATTTGCAGCTGTGGGTTTGAAGATTGTCCCTTCTTGATATTATTGAAGTTCGAATTATTTATCGATTTAGGGAAGATAAATCTTACAAAGATCACTGAAAAGATCACTGACATTGTTTTTCCTTAATGTGGTACATTAGAGAATGAGGACGTACCAAGGGTATACGGATCATGAGGGGCGTACCCAACAATCATTGGTGATCAGTACTCCAAAATATCATAAGCGTTATATCTTGCCAGGCAAGCGTAACATTTTCCTCAACTCTATCTTTCTATGGGGCTGCTCCTATAAGAAATCGTGTTTGTGTTGTTAAATGATCACACTCCTTAAATTCATAATTTCAGTTGGGGAGACCATGATTGGTGCCAACCGCACAAAGTCAAAATATTTAGGATGCAGCCTAGATGACGAAGATGAATGGCCTCACCTTAGGAATGGTATCACTTTTTACTCCCTAATATTTTGACCAACTAATATTTTGATTTCACTTATCTAGGGACTAATATAAATAAGCTTATGTTGCTTTTATTCTGTTTGTATCCTAAAGCTGTTCGAGCTACAATTAGAGAAACTCCAACATCTACAGCGCGGTAACTACAAATGCTGCATGTTATTACAGAATTAAATCAGTCAATGACTCAATGAGGATCTTGATATTATTATTATTTTGATGCAGTAAAGGGCGTTCCCCATCACCTTCTGTACAACCTCAGAGACCTGGAGCCTTCTCATTCACTTCAACCATGCCCAAAAAAGATTTAGGTTGTACACACATACTATGATATGATATCTCTGAAGTTCATTGATTATGTTATTACTGTTGTCTTCCATATTTGTTCCTCATTTTTCTGTGTCATTTTCACATGAAGGATGAAGATACAAGTCTCATTACTATTTGAATTTACAATCTTTTTTACATGTATTGAAGATAAACGATCGGTTTCACCGTACCGGTTCCCACTTCTACGTTCTGGATCTCGGTCAAGTAGGCCTACAACACCAAAGATGAGTAGACAAACTACTCCAAAGCCAAGCAGACCAACCACACCAAATCCTTCTAATGCAAGACAAAGGGTGAGTGACATATCATGGTTGTATGCTGCTCAACACATTGGCAATGAATTCTGTAGTATTTAACTGCATCTTCATTTATGTTCCTTACCAGTATCCTTCCGAGCCACGCAAATCAGCTTCAATGCGATTATCTGCTGAAAGAGATGATGGCAAAGACGTAGAACAATACCCCAGTAAAAGTAAACGTCTCCTGAAGGCCTTACTAAGCAGACGCAAGTCTAAGAAGGATGACATGCTATATACATACTTGGATGAGTACTGATACAATAGAATCTATAGAAAGCATGGCAAAGGTGTCATAGAATCTTGAACACTAGTCAATTTTGCTTTGCTAGTTTTACCCCATTTTGTATGATAGGTTGCACTTTGTCATTTCAAATTTTCAATTGAACTTGTATTTTAGCCAATGTAGGCAGGCTCCCAAAATTACCTTGTATGATTGTAATAGTTTAAGGTTTATTTTTCACGTGGATCATGTTATTATATAATCAAGTAAATTTGGCTTCACTTCTCTCCCTTTAGTGCTATAATTGGAAGCAAGGATTAAATTCGAGGTGTTTGAATTAAACCTTCAAGCTGAGAAATTGTTTCCCTTCAATTATTTTTGCCAAAATGGTATTTTATAGATTACAAAAGAATATGGTGGTGAATGTGTGTGTGTGTTATCACATTAACCTCTGAATTTGTGTAATGTTAAGTGCAATTAACGATATTTTTCCTCTCTTAAATATTATCCATATTGACATTTGAGAGAACTTTTTTCTTTTTTTTTCAAAATAAAAAGTCACCATGTCCTTGTCAACTGTCATAATTTCTCGCACCTAAAGTGGATGCGCATCAATCTATATATATATATTTTTTTTTGGTCGAAGAGGTGCATTCCAATCAATCTGTATTAAGTCGAAGCCATAAACCATAGCCAACTACTTAAAACCTACCGTCATTTTCTTTCTAAATAAAAGCATCTCAAAGCGACCAGATTGTTTTTCGAAGTAAAAAAATCAAAACTTTCAATGTTGTTCCAGAAAAGTCACCCAAACTGTGATGCTGAATACCAGTACCATGATCATTCTCGGTCAGTAATTTTCAAGTAACTAACTACATTGTACCCTAGCGTAGCTCAGGTAGTTGAGATATGACAACATAAAGGAGTTTGAATAGGAAATATAGAATCAAACTCTTTCCACTAACATACATAACACACTGTTAGGACCTTAAGCCTATGTTTGGTTCTGAGGAGAAATCGTGAAGAGAGAAATAGATAAGAGAGAGTGTGAGAAGAGAGAAAATGATGAGAAATAGAGTAGATTTTGGGTATTGATTGGTTTAAGTGAAAAAGAAGAGAAATAGAAGAGAGAGAAGTGTGTGTAATTTTTGAAAAGACAAAAATATCCTTGAATTGATTTAATTCATTTTAATTTAGTTAACTAATTTAACTCAAATAAATAAATTATTTCAATTGATTTAGTTGACTTATGTTGATTAATTAATTTATATCGATTTATTAAATTTATATTATTAAAGTATAAATTTCATGCAAATTACTAATATAAATTAATTAAACAAATTGAGTCATTTAGTATAATTTATTTAATTTAATCTTTATTTTTAATTAAAATTTATATGCTGGATAACATGATATAAGATAGAGCTCGTGTTGTTACGTGGAAACAGTTTTGTTGCACTATAATATTGTAGTGAGTGACAATGTAGTTGAAAGTTGAACCAATGAGAAAGGGTAATACTGGAAAAAAGAATAAAACAATTTCATCTGTCGCCTTTCTTTGCATCCCAGCAGAGAAACTAAAAAGGCATGAGCCCCACCTTTTTTGGGTCTTTGTTCTCTCTTTCACTGATCACCAAACAGGAGAAGTTATCCGTTTCTTTGGTATCTCTCTCGCCAGTCTCTCTCTCGTTGCAAAATCACCTCAATCAAACACACGCTAAGTGTGGGGTTTATGTTAGGGAAAAAATAGGAGAGGAGAGAGTGCTGATGTGGCAGAGAGAGAAAAGGCAAGGGTAGGAGTGCATGAGCATTTTGCAGTTATTTGGGTAGTTTTGGCTGTAAGCTTGGGCAGGGAGAATTCATCTCTCTGAATGAGCATTTTGCTCTGGGGCAATTAGGAAAGATCTTCCTTTTTGAATTTCCTTTACTTTTCAACAAATAATACAAATCTCTTCCTCATTTTACTGTTCTATTGCTCTCTTGATTTTTGGGTTCCTAACAATTGGTCCGACCTGCCGGATCATCGAGAGGGAGCCAGTGTTACCAACGATGGAAGAATCGAACAATTATTTCAAGAGGGAAGGTCTGTCAAAATTTGTGGGTGAAGACCCGATCAGATGGATCCTTACTGGAGAAAGGTTCTTTGAGAAACAACAAATCCACTCATCTGATAAGGTGCAATGGGCATTCATGAGAATGGAAGGTGAAGCAATGCTTTGGTTTCATTCATGGTGCCAAGAAGACTTAGATGCAGATTGGAAGTCATTTAACATTGCTATGATTAGGAGGTTTGGAATCCAAAGGGAGCACTCAGTGGAGAATTTGATGATCACCAATCTAGAAACAAAAGCAGAAACATGGAAGATGACAGAGATCAGAGATGTACCTCTAACCAAAATGACGGGGGTGACTATCGCCGATGGAGAAGAAGCACACTGCAAAAAATTAGCCCTGGCTGAAAACATCATTGCTGCAGAGGAAATGGAAGTGATAAAGGAGAGTCACAGAGGTAGGGGACGGAAGTGAGTGTAGAGGAAAGAAGGAAGATGCAAGTGGCATGGGTCGAGCCACCACCTCCGCTGGAACCACCGGACATCGGCGCACTCGTGGCGAAGCCATCGGACTCCGGCCCACATGCAACGGCCCTTCCACGGCGTGTACTGCCACCGAAGCCGCCAGATCTGGATGTTTTCATAGAGGAGGAGGCATCATCGGACACCACTCCATGTGTGGCGGTTGGAGAGATATGAGTAACACAAAGGCTGCTTGCCCCTGCACCACCGTCGGAACCACCAGATCGAATCTCAACCCCACCTTGGCTGTTGTCGCCACCAGAATCATTTGATCTTAAATTCCAGAGAGATTCCATACCACCGTCGTATGCCCCAGCTTTGATAGAGATTCCTTAGAAACAATCAGGGTCGTTCACTACAGAAATATTGAGGGCCAAATTGCCACGTGTCAGCCTTCTGATCCATCTATACTCACTCAGGATTTTCCTCCACCGTTAGATACGCAACGGTCACCTACGAGTATCAACATGGCACGCATAGAGATTAGGCTCTATCACGTGACTCTATGCGTGACTCCAACTGTTTGGCACTCAAAAGTCCGTTGGTGCACATGTCCTTCGTTCAGTGTGACAACTGCTTCCAAGGGAGACTCTCAGCCACACGATCCAAATAGATCACTTATCTCTCAATCTCAACCATCAAACAAATGTGCAATCCATGTGCTACCTTACTCGCCCAATCCTCATGCACCACGTGTCACTCGCGCTGTCATACCCCATTTTTGTCCGGCCCCTATTTATTTACTTATTTTATTTATTTTAGTAATAAAAATAGAAAACATATTTTTGGTTTCATAATAAAAAGAAGAAGGCGAAAAATGAATAAAAGTGAAGAAAAGAAAAGAAAAGAAATAGAAAAAAAAAAGGAAGAAAAAGGTTGCATGAAGTAAAATAAAGGGGTGCAAATAGCAGTGGCTTGCTTGGCAGCCCAGCCCAGTGCTGCGTGCACCCCCTTCTCTCCCTCACTACTACCTGCACCCCCATTTCCCTTACGCGCGCCCCTAGGCCACCAACGCCTCAACCCTTTTCCACATGCACCCCCATTCCATTTTTCGCGTCTCCCCCCTTTTAACCCAGCATACCTACGCGGGCCAACACCCAGCCCAGAACCCAAGTCTTCTTAACCCTAAAAAACCTAATTCTTCCCTCATTCCCTCATTCTCTCCATCAGCCGCAGCGCCCCTTCCCCCTTTCATTCTCTCTTTCTCTCTCACGATCCTTTCCTCCATTTCCGGCTCCATCTCCTCATCTTTCTCCCCCTATCTCGGCCATCTCTTCCCCTTTCCCTATCTCTTCTCTTCTTCCTTCCTTCACCCCAAAACCAAACCCTAACCTTGGCAACCCTAATCTAGCCGCGACTACCTCTCCAATCTCTCCCCCATTTGCAGCTCTCTCCCTTACGCTTTTACTCACCTTCATCAGCGTCGATCCTCTCCCTCTATCCCTCCTATTTTTTCTCCTCCTCTTATCTTCTTCTCCTTCACCTTCTCAAACCCTAAACCTAGGAGCTTCAGCCGCGGCGCCCCTCCCTTTTTCTCGGCCTCAATCTTTTCTCAATCAAACTGAATCATATCTCCCATTTTCCCTCAGGATTCAATCCAAACTCTTGCCCTTTTTAATCAACTGACTCGAATCTTCCATGATTCAGACCGGATTCAGGTTTCAGGCACGAGTGAAATGTGTTGATAAGGGAGTATCTTTTCCATATTTCTTTTTATCTCGTTTTTAATTCTTTAATTCTATTCCTTTTCTGATTTTGTTTCTTTTTATTACAGAAGCCATGAGCTTATAAAAGGGGAGCAAACTCGGACGAGGAGAAACCCAGTGGAGAAAAACTGAGAGCAAGAGAAAGAAGACGAGGCAGAGGCAGAAAAGAAGTCGCGACCACACAACCCAGTGAGATTACTAGAAAAAGACAAACCAAACACCATTAGTCTTAGGTTTTTTTTGAGTCCCCTTCTCTTCACTACTGTAATTTTCTGGGAAAAAGCTAATACCCAAGTTTCATCTTCTTCCTTTTATCTCTTTTCTAAATAGGATCATGTAACAAAGACTTAAATCAAATGTTGTAATCAACTTCCATTGCAGTTTTCTTACCTTTCCTCATTTTCGTTCTTTTATTTTTTTGTGATTGTTTGGTTGTTGCTGTTGTTGTTGTTGTTGTTGTTGTTGTTGGTATCCACGGTTCAGATTGGAATTAGGTTTAGGATTTGGCCTTCCAATGGGGCCAAATCCTAAATAGGGATCAATTTGCAAATTTGATGAGTTCATAAGTGTTCTGATTTCTTTTTTATTCATGTTGCAAGTTGGTTGAATTAGGATTAGGGTTTGGCCTTTCAAATGGGCCAAATCCAGACAGGGGACCATTTAGCAATTTATCTTTGTTTCAATTTATGAGCAAAAATAAAATAAGAGAAATAAACTAGGGCCTTTAAGCAAATTGTATAATAAGTCTTGTTTCGTTATGTATATGTATATTTAAATGAATAAGTAAATATTTTGTTTTTATTTTATTTTTAGATCAGATTTTATTTTCTAAATTTTATATCTTTTATTTCCGTTTTATATAAAAAATATAATTAAGTTAAAAACGAATTTTCAGATTCTAATTATTAACAATGAACTCTTCTTGGATACTAAGATGTCTCTTTTTTTCCAAATAAATTAGTCCTTTTTTTTTATATACATAAAAAATGCTTATTTTTGGAAATAATTCACTAAAGGCAAATATCAATTTTTAAACAATTAAAGCGACTCATTTTTATGGCTTTTAGGAGTTAGATTTTCCCCATGCCAGAACTAACTCAGACTCAAAATTTGGTTCGAAGACCAATTTCCAAATCATTTTCAAAATAGGTTTTCCAATATTTCCTAAAAAATATTGGTGACGGCTCCATTTTAAATTTTAGGGTGGTTTTCACACTCGCGTTTTCCATGCACCGAAATTTAATGGACCAACTGCTATTACTTCACCAAGTTGCGGGCCCGCTCCTTCTCATGCAGCCCACTCTAACAAATGGTCCCTATCAGAAACGCCATTCTCGGTTTCGTGCATGCCATTCGCGGTTTCATTGGAGCTCAAACTTGTACAGGTTCTGATCAAGCTGTCGCCGCCGCCGCCGCCGCTGGTGGAACTGCCGGACTCGGGTTTGCCAGAAAAGGCCCTTTTCGAGCCGGAGCCACCGGATCTGATCGCTTCAAGGTTCGAGGATGGGTTATTGATCGATCTTCATCTGTCAGATCCAAGTATCACTTCCGGAGCTGCCGGCACCGCCATCACCAAGGAGGGCTGGTCGTGTTTGGGGTTGTCGTCGCTGGTGAAGGATGAGGCCACTGGGTTCAGTAATGAAGAGAGAAGGGAAGAGCGAGCGACAATACAGAAGACATGTAAGTTTGGGTCCGGTCAGTTTTTTTACCAAATGGGCCAAGCCCAATATTTGATTAATTCTAATAATGGAAAACGGTTTAATTTTAAGTCCAGTGGACAAAGGGCCCACGGCCTAGACAGCTCTCAATTTTTGGAGTGGAATTTAATATTTCTGAGAGTTGGAGCATGGTTGAGCAGTAAGGAAATAGATGTAATTGGAGTACCAATCCATTTTGTCTCTTCTGATAAAATTTTTGAGCTAAAGAAGCGGTGGATTAGCTTAAATTCTGGTGATGAGAATGATGTGAGACCAGTCTTTGAAGAATTTAATTATGAAATTAAACTTCATGAAGAGGGAATCTTAAACAAGAAGACAATAATTGGTGACTGCTTCCCAAAGGATTCTGTTGAAGAAATTATAAAATCTCCGGGAAGGGATCATATTATTTGTTGCTTACAGAGTGCCTATAGAGTTCTAAGGAGAACAATTGATTTGCTATATGAGTTGCTTCAAGGTCAATCTGGCTGCAATAAATATTTATACAAGCTGCCCTGTGCAATTCTTTATCTTGTTTCCTTTCTAAAGGGCCCTGTAAATGATTCACAAGGGATTGTGGAAAAGATTTTAATGGAACTTTTTGAAATAGATGAGGAAAGCATTTTGTGTGTTGCTAAGTTTGGTTGGTACAATCCTCTTGTTGATGACATGATTCAAGTATCGAAGTCTTCAAGAATGTCATTGGCAAACATCATTAATTTGCTGGAAATGCTATCTAGATACATTGAATTAAAAGAATTGTCATTGTTACACTTGGTCAAACTAGCAAGAATTCTTGCCAATAAGGAAATTGTTGATGCATATGGAGCTTGGCTATTATGCTTTAAGCTATGGGATCCCAGAAGAAGTTGTTTTCGTCCATTACAATACCCTTTTCCAATCCATTTAAGGCAATTTCTGAAACAATGGAAGCATTCACCAGTTGAAGATGCAATTTGGAAGGATGACGTCTGTTTAAAGAGTCAGTTCACTAAGCCCAGACTTGAGAACAAGTCTGTTTTTCAAGAGGGTGGCAATGTTAGGACCTTAAGTGTGGGGTTTATGTTAGGGAAAAAATAGGAGAGGAGAGAGTGCTGACATGACAGAGAGAGAAAAGGAAAGGGTAAGTGTGCGTGAGCACAATTTGCAGTTATATGAGGAGGGAGTGAGAGAAAGTGGGGATTTAGTCATTTGGGTAGTTTCGGTTGTAAGTTTAGGCAGAGAGAATTCATCTCTCAGAAGGAGCATTTTGCTCTGGGACAGTTAGGAAAGATCTTCCTTTCTGTATCTCCTTTACTTTTTAACAAATAATACAAATCTCTTCTTCATTTTACTGTTCTATTGCTCTCTTGATTTTTGGGTTCCTATCAAACACTAACAAACATTTGCTGTTAAAAAAAAAAAAAAGTAATAATTTGATACTTAAAGCAAATATTACACATATACCAATTGCATTCTTTCTACACAAATGGCTTCTTTAAATTTATACAACTAACAGGTCTCAATGAACGAGGAATATTTACAAATGATGGAAATAGAAATCATGGATAACACCATATATATACTTATGAATCATATCAGCACAACAGAACTCAAACTCCAGAAGAGCATGGTAGACTAGAAGCACTAGAATAACGTTAGTCAATGTCTCTCAACCAAGATGTCATCATTTACAGTGAAGGGAACATCCATCCCATGGTCCAACCAAGAAACAAACCTGCACCAGCAAGGCTTAAACCCACGGCAAATGCGACAGCACATTTTCTAATCCCACATCTTCTGTTACTAGTCTTCCTCTTTTCAGCTTTGCCACGACTCTTCTTAAGCTGCTTTCCCCTGCATGGGGCACAGGGTAAGGCTGCTGGAATGAGATTTAGCAATGGCTGGTTTTTGTTTCTGAGTTGAAGGCAGAGGTTCTCGAGCTGCAGCATGTGGAACCATTGCTTGTAAGCAAAGAGTTGCGAAGCCTGTCGGAAGAAAAGACTCAGGATATGCTCCTTCTCGTTGTAGGCTTGCTGCGCTGCTTTCTCAGCTTCTCTTGCTCTTGTTTGAGAATGACACAATGCTTCCAACAGCTCAGCCATGCTACTGTTCTCAGGATTCATTTGGGAATCTCTGTTTCTTGGACCAGAATCTTTGCTTTGGTTGGAACTGAATGTATAAGGCACAGTTTGATAACAAATTGAATTTAGCACAACTATGAAATTTCTACTGACCAGTATAAAAGTGGTAGAAACATTATTTTCCAAAAGAAAATAACAGAAAAAGAAAAAGCCACCAAGGAAGTGTACTTATCAGAATGGCTGCAACATTTTTTAAAATAATTTTCATAAGTCAGGAATTCAATATACCTAGTACAATTAACATATATCTTTGTATCTTTAAATTTCCAAGAATGAGTAGCACCTGTGCAACTACGAAATTATCTCCAATGTATAACTTCAAAAAAAAAAAAAAAAAAAAACACAAATGCAAGCATGCCGCATGTGTCTAAAACATAATGGAATGAACCCACCTTGTTTAAGATGCTGACATACAAAATGCAACCTAAAGGTTTGTAAATGAAACTAGGGCGATGCTTGAGAGTGCATGTCCATGACTAAGTAGATCTTTATGAATAGAAACAAACAATGGAATGGCAAAGTCGGCAGGCAAACATATATTTCAAGGAATTTAAGCATATCTTGAGAAGAGTAGGAAGAATATATTTATAAAAGCTTAGAAAAGTCCGCAATTCTTTTTTTTTTTAAAACTAATTTCATAAATTATTTGACTTCCTGCACATGTTAGTAGCTCCATGCATCTATACAACTCAGTTGCTTATCAGCTACAAAAGCAAGTTTAAAATTCAGTTGAATATGGACATCATCAAACTCTCTGATAGCATGAGATGGATAACCACAACTACTTATAGCAAATCGGTAAGTGCAAGTAGTCAGCCAAAGTCTGTCAAACGGGGAGATCTGGGAAAATTAACTTAGTGGTCCCACGAAAAATTAATATCCAGGATGGATCAAAAGTGAAATGGGTCTAGGAATCCCCCCCATCCCTCCCACTTAATGGTGCATGGTATGAAGTTATGACAACTTGCTCCCATGATGGTAACTCAAAAGCACATTACAATTGGGAAAGTGATGGGAATATTTATCATCACCACTCTAGTACTCCTTGAGGTATAAGGAAAATAAAATAATAACTTTGAAATCCATCCAATGAATAATCATGAAGAGATATCATCATATTACTTTAAGACAGCTGGCTCATTTGGCTTCAAAATGGAAGAACGGATACATTAGCATCTAAGCTATAGAAAAATGAGTACTATCTTAATCTCATTAAACAATGGAATAACAACCCTAAACCCTGATCAACTTAAAAATTGACTTGGAAGTTCAATAATTTAAACAAGAAGAAACAAAAATTTCCTTCCAAATAAACTGACCATGATGGCACAGATTACAGAAAATTTTATAAAGAATCTCTCAACAGCATTACCTGAAATGACTGTTTGAATCCTGAAATGAACAGCCAGAAGTGGGTGTTCCAGATGTATAACCATCTGCATTGAGAGAAATAGTCTCATCTTTCTGGTTCAAAGATGATGTGGTCTTATCATGATCAACACCCTTTGGGTATTTCTGTGTAAAATGCTTAGGCTGAGGAAGAGGGAGATCACAATTTTCAATATGCTCAAGTGACTTCTGAGCAACCAAGGAAGCCAACTCATCTTTTCCAGCAGTCCGCCACCACGGCCCAGGTTTCTCAGTTCCCATCAAATGTGATTCCAGATCAGATGATATCATTTTTTCAGAGACCGAAAAATTGGAAATATCACAGTCCATAAGATGGCCATGTGAAAAACAGGATTCCTTCTGATCTTTCTTCTTGGGAGTAAAATGTAAATCATTATTCAGTAAAGCCTCAATTTTTTGCATGCTGGTATTGTTATGTTTCATACATGTAGGAGAGACACGTCGTGGCTGCTCTACAGAAGAATTAGCACTTCCAATATATGAAAGAGCATCAAAGTCATTGATAGATTGATCTTTCCCACTCTTGACATCGCCATCAAGAAATTCCGCATAGAAGGCACCGAGCTCAGTCTCGCAGGAATTCATATTTTGACATGTATAATTTGCTTCACCACCCAAGTTGCTTTTCACATGTAGCCACCATTTCATGTCTGGTAGCTTATCAGAAATTAGATCAATGGCCTGAGTTTGATCATTAATCGAATTACTGGATGGCCAATCGGATACTAACTTTTTTGGAACTGATGATGGATCATTTGAAGAATTCAAGGGAATTTGGAAATCTTGAGTAAAAGAATTAGCAGTATAAGGAGCCCTCCCTTCCGCTGATGCCATTACCTCTTAGTCTCCAAGTAATGACCTATTTTAAGAAGCAACTTTCTATGGACCCAGCATCTGTTGAATCAGTAAGACATATATAATCAGAACATTAGATGCAATATATGCAGATTGCAAACTCAAATCTTAATGAAATGTTAATCCCCAGATCTCTAGCATGTAAACAGGTATATGAAAGTATATTTACTTAAAATTACTTAGACCAACAAATTACCAAATCTTCATATTTACTTAAAAGGTATATGAAATGAAAGTAAAAGAAATACAGAGAAAGTAGATTTTCATTCACCAACTTCAAGAATCAACGTAGAATGTTAATAGTTAACCATAATTCTTTTTTTCCTTTCAATCAATCTAAGGGAAAAAGTTTTCATTCTTGATTATTAAGAATATATTTTTTTTTTCTTTCCCAGCCAAACACTTAAGAGTATCAAACAAGGAACAATTGCAAATGGAAGGGTCAAAAGAGAAACTTTGGGAGGTAACTAGCGAGCTGAGGAACATGCCTATTTCGGGTGCGCAAAATTCCAGTGAGAAATTCACACTGTTGTTTGGAAGAAACATGACATGAGATCACAAAGAAGCAAAGAAGAACATGAGATATCACACACACACACACACGCACGCACGCACGCAGATACAGAGAGAGAGAGAGAGAGAGAGAGAGAGAGAGGCTCGCCTTGGTTAATTAAGATCTAAAGTCCCATTTTACACGGAAACATGTCAGCGATTCAATCATATGCAGTATATGCATCATTTACATGTGTAGCTGTAGATGAGATCGATGGAGAATTCCTATCCTATGTACTGGGACTGGGAGTACTACGCTACGCTTATGTCCTTCTCACATGTTTTCGGAGTTTTGTTCCAAGTAATCCGGTCCACTTAGGAGATGATTAAAGAATTAAAAAAAATGAAACACTCTCGACAACATATTTGCAGAGTTCAATAAGTTAATTTTTTGTTTTCGTAAAAAAAAATAAGCTAATTTTTTGATACAAATGTTTAATATTTAACCATGATTAAATGTATTGCTCTTACCTCTCAAAAAAAAATTGTGTTGTTGTTAATCTCTTAACAATTTTCGACAAAACTAAAAATTAAGGATTTGTTCCATTTAAGAAAATATTTTTTATTTTCACTTTAATTACAAAATTGCTTTATTTTTTTTATTTTCTATTTCAAATATTAAAATTAAAACAGTAAAAATAATTTTATATCATTTTTCTGTTTTCAATATAAATATCTGAAAATTAATAATAAAAAGTAAATAAAATGATTGTTTTTATAATTAAAAATGAAAGAAAACAAAACCATTATCTTAAATCAGATTCAACGTCCTATTTGGTTTTAGAATATATTTTCTGTTCAGTTTAATTACAAAAATATTACTTTCTTTTTAGTTTTCCAAGTTTTGTATAAGAATCGGTAAAAATAACGTTGTGTTAATTGTTTTCTATACAAAATTTTTAAAGTAGCAAATAAAGAGAAAGTAAGGCGATACTTCTGTAATTAAAATAGAAAATAAAAAACAAAATTAAAAATTAAACTGACATAGTATTTTCTTATTTTATTTCCGCTGTTAGAGAAGTTTAGGTAAGGATCCGGATCCGTTGCGTTCACTATACTGTACCTGTTTCCATCATTCTACTATTTGCTGCATCGAGCTACTGATCTGCACATGGGCATTCGCTTTTTGTGGCATTTGAATTGGGTTTTTGTCTGTATAAAGTGGGTGGATTTTTGGTTTTTGTCATATGTGGGGTGTTATAACTTTGGGGTTACATGTATTCTTTGGTGTCTTATGTTGTATGCAGTACTCTTTTTCCTTCTAGAGTCTTTTTTTCATTGGGTTTTAGCCTTGGGAAGTTTTAATGAGGCTCATTCGTTCGGTTGTAACAGTTCTTTTCATTTCGAGTACTTCTTATACTCCTTAATAAAATCTCTTGCTTATCAAAAAAAAAAAAACAGCATACCTATCGAGAAGGAAACTATCGTGATAATAAGCTTGTTAGAATAGGTCATTTTGGAGGTTATAGTTGGGTCATTTTAGATTCAATCCCCCCTGGTGTGCTAACAAGCTTGTTAGAGAAGATGTGATGGGGCGTGTCTTGACTAGGGTGGTGTCTTGACTAGGGTGGTGTATTTCTGTTCTATCCATTTTATATATTAAAAAAAAGGAAAATGCTAAATCGTAGGAGTTTTTTATTTCTTCAACGCACAAATGTGCTGGCATTTGACGTGGCTACTTGTATGTGCAGTTTTTCTCCGTGAGTGGTTATTGACTCGGAACTGGTTTTATTATTTCTCCGTGAATGATTATTTCGTTCATTTTCGTTTCGTACGACATGGAGTAGCACCAAAAGTGTATGCTTTAATTCCCTTCAAAAAGTTGCTTCCCTTATAAGATAAGAAAGAAAATGACGCTTAGATTGATTTGCACCTATGATCCATTTAATTATTGCCCGTCCCTCGTACAGGCAATAACTTTCATTCGAGACTTTCTTTTCTTGCATGTATAAAGTCATAAATACATCTCCAAACGCCATGAATGGAACTATTTGAGAGGAAGGGTGACACTTACGAGAAAACTTATATAAACTACTTTTTTTAACATTTTTACCTTCAAGTTCTCATACATTTGAAACTTATATTTCTTTTTCATTTTTGTTACGTTATATAATTATTATTTTTTCCAACATTAATAGTCTACTTGTGTAAAAAAAACATTAAATAGTATACTAAAAACGTATATTGATGAGTTTGTCCAATTATATCTCTGCCAAGACTTTACTTACATGTTTAGGAAATAGTGTTAAGATGTGGAGTAATCAGAAAAATGCTAATAATGTATTATTTTTAACATTCATTTTTCAAAAAGTCAATTTTTATACATTACAAATAAATCCCTTTTAAAAAAATGTTAACCATTTTTTAAAAAATAACCTGATAATAAAATTGTTGCAACTTACAAGAATGTTCTACTAATATTCCTAAATAGGATAGTATCATCAAGATTGATTATCCAACATAATAAAATCGAGGTTATCTTATATTTCCTCCCCTTCTTTTTTACGATGAATACAATAATTTCTTAAGATAAGAGTAGATTAAAAAATAAAAAATGCAAAACAAACCAAAAATTTGTCTAGTTACTACTTACTAGGAAGCTGAAATCTCTCGTTCTAATTTTCAAGTAGGAGTTTGAATTAGCACCAAAGCAGACAGAAGTTTCCCTCACTGGAAAGCATGATTGCAAGCACCCGGAAACATATAGAGAAATGCTTCATGCATGAAGGAAGGATAAAATATCAAAAATATCATAACATTATATCCATTTAGTGATGAACCACCTGCTTATACTTCTCCCTAAGCACAGACAACCTTCTCTGTAGGGGAAGCTTTTCATCTCTTCTACCTAACTTATCCAAGTAATATACAATTTTTTTAAGGGTAACCAAAACCTGCTCACTCTCATATCCAAATTCTCTCTCTTGGATATTCAGGATCCTTCTAAGCAGCTCCAGTAACCCACTCTCATCTTTACCAAGTCTGGTTTGAATAGACACTAAGCAGTCCAAAGCCTCCCCTGCCATACATAACAGTATATATGATAAATATTAGTTTCATAAGACAAAATGAAAAACAATATGGGAAAATTAGGCTCTGGTTTTTTTTCCTTCAACCCAAGAATTTGATTACTACACTCATCAGTGAAATGCAACTCAACTGAATTATTTGAATAAAGGGTATCTTGTGTCATATAAACTTGAGCCTGACCATGTTTTTCAGGGAGGAAAGGGAAATTTACCAACAGGAAGAGAAAATTCTCCAAATGCCTTCTCACGGATGCGCAAAACCTCCAAGGCAAGCTTCTCTGCTTCTTCGTCATTTTTCAAATGGAATAGTGTAACTGCAAGTTGCAACATGGGAAAGCTGATGGACTGATCATCAGTTCCCTTATGCTTTATCAGGATTTCCAAACTTCTTCTCAGCAAATGCTCAGCCTCTGCATAATTCTTTGACCGTGAATATGATGTTGCGAGATTTATCATGTGTGTTGCTAAGCTGGGGTGCTCCTTTCCTTTGTACCTCTCCGTAATCAATAAGCATTCCTCTAATATCTCCCTGCCTTCTTGTCCCCTTGAAGTAAAGCAATAGAAACCACCAACCACAATGAGTGTCGAGTTATCATCTGCATAAAGCTTCAATCCAATAGCCTACTGTGTTTTTAGTCTTAATTTCACTCATTTCCGTTTTATTTCTTTCTTCATTATTTTTTTTTTTGTCGCCCGGGGGGGAGGGGGGGAAGAGGAGGTGATACAGCAAAATCATTATTGTATCTTTAGGTTGTCAGACTTCATTCTTAAATGCCAAAAATGCTTAAATCTTTCACTCCTACTACCAAGATTATAGAAAAGCTTACCTTCCAGCAGCATGGAGCAATTCAGCTAAATCCACCCTCATCTTTTCCATTATACTGTCATCCAGTGACATGTAATTTGAATCCTTCATGACCTGAAGAGCACGTTTAAACAAATGAATGGCTTCATCTGACTTCCCTGCAAAGTATATTACACATCAATTATCAGGTCTGGGTCCAAGTAAGCCTTCCATATGGAAGGTATATTCCAGAAGGGGGGCTAGGCAGTGAGAGAATGTTTTCTGTCATGTGGATTTGTTGACTTGACCAAGTTCGTTAGGTCAGCCTGTGCTACATGAGGAGTAGGAGGGCTAGGTGAGAGAAGCGTCAATACTAAATAGTATTGCGAGGGTGTGGCCGAGGGTGTTTCTCAAAGAAGCCTTGTCTCTGGTAGGCAACGTAGACAAGAGCGAGATCCTACATAGGAGCGGGGAGGGGTCATAGGAGCGTAAAATGTGGGTTCGTAGCACGGAACGTAAGATCCTACCAAATTCTCAAACTAGTATATATATGCATATAAAAACATATGTAGGAATATAAAAACCATAAATAAGTGGGGGAAAAAAAAAAACTTCAAAAACACCACAAATACTTAATAAACTTCAAAGTCATACACAAAATAAGTGCCACAAACATAAGTCATACACAAGATAAGTGCCATAAAGGCTTAAAAACACCAAATTCTTAACAAACAACTAGACATATACTAAATCCCACAAAACACCTAGATATAATCTGCCATGTTAACCTCAAAATCATCCTCTCCATCATCTCCATCCTCTCCCCCACCAGAATTAGGGACTGAAGCTGAAGCCATGGTTCACAGTTCACACAAACAGAAGCAAAACAACACAGTGCAGCAGGGGAAAACGAAACAGAAGCAGAAGCAGTGGAGAAAACGAAACGAAACAGAAGCAGAAAGGGAGAGGGAGAGGGAGAGCTGCATAGGGGCCACAAACAACACAACCACCGTCGCAGGGGCCAGGGAGAGCTGCGCCTCACAGGGAGAGGGAGAGCTGCGCGAGATTTAGGGTTTTTTTCCCCCAAAATCTGAGTTTTAAAAGAAGCCGGGTCGCGAACCCGAGAAACCCCAAAATCTGAGATTTAGGGCTTTTTCTACAGGAGCGCGGATTCGTTCGCTCCCACCGTTCTTACGCTCCGCCACACCGCTCCCTGCAATTTGCAATCCTGTGCAGGAACGAGTTCGCAGAGGGGTAGTAAGAGTGTAGGATCGTCCGCTCCTACGACCCGACACGCGCTCTTGTCTACCTTGCTGGTAGGAGAAATTGTAATTTCTATAGTAATCTTTTAATTCAATAATAATATCAGTATCAAGTTATACTATTCTGCATTGGCAATTATAGTGTTCTATCAACACCAAACAAACAGTTTGTGTAGATATAGGTGTTTATTCCACCATTATTCTGCATGATACAAGACCCATCATACATGAAAGAACTAATAACCCACATTAATGTTAACTGGGCAACCAGGAAAGAAATAATAGACAAAGGAAACAGAAAGGAGATTGCATGAGCAAGATTATGAAGTTACCTAGAGCACACTTTACTTGGGCCAGGGAACTCATAGCCATTCCAATTCTTCCATCATTTTCTCCATATACTTTTGTGTATATGTTTAAAACCCTAGAAAACAACAATAAATAAGAGCTAATATAGAGGAAAGCACAGCCACTAATGCACCGAATATGGAAAGAGAACAACAAAATACGAAGCTTAACCTAGTAAAATGATTTTCTGCATCATTGGCTCTTCCTTCTTTTAGTAAAAGATTGCCAAGACTAAGTAAAGGTACAACCAAATCCTTACTTTCAGCACCTCTATTTGATTCCAAGACAGTGATCACATGCTGGTATATATCCATTGCTTTTGTTGCTTTCCCTATAGAACCAAGAACTTTTGCCATACCCAAATGGGGTGTAACAAGGATAGTGCTATCCTTACCTAAAAGAAAAATTACATTGAGAATACCAGAATTATGAAAAATGGAACACAGCAATACATGGATCATTTTTGCCAAGGTATCTGGAGATGGAAAACTGTTGAAGTTGCCACTAACTAGACATGCACAATTGAAAAATGTCAAGAAAATAGCTCCAGTCTTTTGATCAAATAAATAAGTAACCCAACATACCCACAACCATTAAATGTAGGTAAATAAGAATAAATAGTAAATAAGACTAACATCACTAACTGAAAAATCCACTCACCATAGGTCTTCTCCACAATGTAGACAGCCCTTTGATATGTGTCCAATGACTCTTCAAACCTGTTTAATGTCGCATACATACTTCCCATATGCATAAGTATTGAATCTAGATGTGGTGCATCATCCTTTAATGTATCAACAACTTCTTTCATCTGGCCATTAATGAAAATATATAAATACACACCATAGAGAAAGGGGAGTGAGTCGCTAAAATTGTTAGATGGAACAACAACCAAAAGAAGTGTGCAAATGTACGACGGTTGCATTTTAACAGAAAAGTGGAACACATAATTATTTGTAATTATCAGTTAGGTGAATATAACTAAGACAGATACAAAGCAAACTACTTCAGTATAAGGGAGTCACACCCGTGATACTATAGAAAGTTAGAAACCACATGGGTGGAAATACTGTGTCTCGTGCATGAAAACATGCTTGTCAGTCAAGAATGATTGCATATAATTTGACTGCATATATTTTTGGTGACCATATATTCATTCAAGCGTTACAAACCATGTCAAATTTGTTAACTCATAATAGAAAGCAAAAATAAAACCAACAATTGACTCCTCATTCACTCTCGTTATAGTAAATTCTGGTACTTGACCATCCCATAAATCCTTATTCTTGAGTACTAACTCTCAAAACAGTTAAAAAGGCATAGATTATTGATCACCAAACTCATAAATGATAAGGATTCTGAGAGTTCAACTAATGATATACCACGATGACATAAATTCAACTAACTATGAATCAAAAAGAGTTCAAAATATAACTATACAATACAAGATATCAAAATGACTGGAGAATGTACAAGAGGAGGGTGGAGGAAAAATACCAAATTCAATAGATGACCAACAAATTTTAAATCTCCAACAGCCATGTAACCCAGTGCTAGTATGTCTAAAATTGCAGCTTCTTCTATGCCTTTAGTGCCTGCATTCAGCTGCTCTTTCACCATTTCATAATTTGCATTAAGGAGGTCTATAGCATCATTTTTCTTTCCCATCTTGATCATTCTTTTCACTTCACCAAATAATTCTTCCAACTCTTTCTCAAAATTGCTGATTCTGTGGAGTGTGTAACTTGCAGAGTTAAGGGGCATTGTTAATCCAAGAATTAAAAGTTTTAAGTCACAATGATGACACAAAAATGCTTTCTCCTTATGACGCATGACAAAAGCTTATTCATCTGTTTTCTCGCCAAAAAACCATTTTCTCACCAAAAATTTAATTACACTCCAAAAACTTAACTACACTGCAGGTTCTATTTTTATTTTTATTTTCAGCACGGGTTCTCTAAGCTAGTAGGATAAAATATGTTGGTTAGAAAATTTGAGGCATTTGAACTTAGAAATCCTTCAAAATATAACAGGCATTAATAATAGAAGAAAGGAAGAATTCAATATCATTTGAACTAAATCCCACCTCCGATGGTCATTTGGAGCTGAATGAGCATCACTATGTGGGCCTGTCCCGCCAAGTTCCAACGACCCAGCTAAAGATCTTGAAATGCAGAACCGAGAAACAGTCCTAATGGGTATAATGTAAAGCTTTTGATTGTAATTTTGCTTTTGATTACAAACTGAGAAGCATATTATTCTTTTTAATTCACGCTGTGACAGCACATGCGAAAGCTCTTTGCTCGTCCTGATAATAGAATAGATAACAAAAATATATCAGACCAAGCCATCACAAATTATTGAATCAGATACATACAGTAAAATCAAGACTTGACAACTAAAAAGCAATCAGGATAACCAGGAACACTTATTTGCACTCACAGATTAAACATGTATGTTAGCTAAATACTTGCACCTAAATTATTAAAATAATTTCGGCCTTTGTCTACATGCATTAGAGTACCGGTTCTCCAGTTCCATCATACTAATATAATATGATAGTTACAGTCCATGAACAAGAAAGTTAATTTTCACTTTTTCAGTGGTACTGTAAAGGCATCACAAGAATCCACATTAACTCAAATCCATAGAATGAACATTATTAGAACATAGTATATTCAGAGACGGTTTCCCGTCAACCCATTTATATTTTCCTTTTTGCTATTTTGTTTCAGGAATGCATATGGTTGGTGTTGAGCTAGTAAAGCGCACACAGTTGAATTAATCAAGTTGTTCTTATCCAAAGGTAATTGCAGCAAACAAAAGAGTGGCATAGAACTGGAAGTATAGTGATATTAGAGTTGGGAGTTGGGAGAAGCAAAACATCAAAGAACCAAGTAAGCTTGGAATTCCAAACGAAGTTAGACAAGAGAGGGAACCTGAATCCAATGAAAGAGGGCGAGGCAACGAAACACGAAGCTTCCATCATACAGAGAAACCTCGTCTTCGTCTTAGGATCAAAACCTTAGCAATTAGCTCCCATACAAACGATTACAGCAGAAATAGAATACAGTCACAGCAAAAAAGAAAGGGATAAAGCGCGACTTTGTGTTGTGGGCCACTTGAGTGGGTTAAGGCCCTTTTCTTGCTTTTTGGGCCTTTGCTTGGGTCGATTTTCAAACGGTAATTGCTATCACACCCCTCCTGTTTACTAACACACCCCTTTCCGTCCTCCCAAAAAAAAGGGATTTTTTTCTTTATCATATATTAATATCTTCAATCAAGAGTTCTGTCGACTGTTGAGAAATACTCCAAGGTGTTGATCTCGACAAAACTGTTATATATGTAGGAGATCAACACCAAGAGTTCTGTCAAGAACTTCAACACCAAGAGTTCGGTCGAGATCAACACCGGGTGTTCTGTCGAGATCAACATCAACACCAAGAGTTATGTCGAGTTTTGTCGAGATCAACACCGGGTGTTCTGTCGACATCAACATGAAGAGTTCTGTCGAGAACTTCAACACCAAGAGTTCTGTCGAGAACTCTTGATGTTGATGTCGACAGAACACCCGACCGATCTCGACGTAACTCTTTTAACTCTTGGTGTTGAAGTTCTCGACAGAACTCTTGATGTTGATCTCGGTAACACTCGGTGTTGATCTCGAAGAATCAAGATATATGTAGGAGATCAACACCAAGAGTTCTGGCCGAGGTCAACATCGGGTGTTACAGCCGACATCAACATCAAGAGTTGCCGAGAACTTCAACACCAAGAGTTACGCCGAGAACTCTCGATGTTGATGTCGGCGTAACACCCTGTTGATCTCTACGTAACTCGACGTAACTCTTGGTGTTGAAGTTCTACGTAACTCTTGATGTTGATCTCGACAGAACACTCGGTGTTGATCTCGACAGAACTGTTGGTGTTGAAGTTCTCGACAGAACTCTTGGTGTTGATCTCGACAGACTTTTTTTTTTTACCTAAGTCGAGATTGACATTCGCTACACCTACATATATATTTTATTTTTTTATTTTTTACATAAGTCGAGATTGACATTCTCGACTCCTACATATATATATATATATATATATATATATATATATATATATATATATATATATATATTTTATTTTTTTGCCTAAGTCGAGATTGACATTCCCGACTCTTACATATATATATTTTTTTTTTGCCTAAGTCGAGATAGACATTCTCGACACCTACATATATATTTTTTTTTAATTTTTTGCCTAAGTCGAGATTGACATTCTCGACTCCTACATATATATATATAATTTTTTTTTTGCCTAAGTCGAGATTGACATTCCCGACTCCTACACACACACACACACACACACACACACACACACACACACACACACACACACACACACATATATATATATATATATATATATATATATATATATATATATATATATATTTATTTTTTTTTTGCCTAAGTCGAGATAGACATTCTATTAACACCTACATATATATATTTTTTAATTTTTGCCTAAGTTCTAGATTGACATTCTAATTCTACATATATATATATATATATATATATATATATATATATATATATATATATATATATTTATTTTTTTTTTTTTTTTTTGCCTAAGTCTAGATTGACATTCTAATTCCTACATATATATATATATATATATATATATATATATATATATATTTTGCCTAAGTTTAGATAGACATTCTCTACACCTACATATATATTTTTTTTTTTTTGACTAAGACGAGATTGACATTCTCGACTCCTACATATATATATATATATAATTTTTTTTTGCCTAAGTCGAGATTGACATTCTCGACTCCTACATATATATTTTTTTTTAATTTTTTGCCTAAGTCGAGATTGACATTCTCGACTCCTACATATATATATATATATATATATATATATAATTTTTTTTTTGCGTAAGTCGAGATTGACATTCCCGACTCCTACACACACACACACACACACACACACATATATATATATATATATATATATATATATATATATATATATATATATATATATATATATTGCCTAAGTCAAGCCATTTACACCGGGTGTTCTGTCGAGATCAACATCAACTTCAACACCAAGAGTTCTGTCGAGTTTTGTCGAGATCAACAGCGGGTGGTCTGTCGAGATCAACACCAAGAGTTCTGTCGAGAACTTCAACACCAAGAGTTCGCCGAAGTTCACGAGATCAACACCGTGTTCTCACGAGATCAACATCAACTTCAACACCAAGAGTTATGTCGAGTTTTGCCGAGATCAACACCAGGTGTTCTGTCGACATCAACATGAAGAGTTCTGTCGAGAACTTGAACACCAAGAGTTCTGTCGAGAACTCTTGATGTGGATGTCGAGAACACCCGATGTTGATCTCGACTAACTCGGCGTAACTCTTGGTGTTGAAGTTCTCGACGTAACTCTTGATGTTGATCTCACGTAACACTCGGTGTATTCTATCCAGATTAAACAAATCTATTACCTTCTTTAACATCAAAGAATTCCTAAAATCCTTGTCCCAAAAAAACTATATTGGAATCTCAATCTATAAACATAATAAAGCCAGCTCCTATATGCCCTGCACAACAACACCACATTTAACATACCAATCAAAGAGCTCTATGCAAATATTAGTAGTTAGTGCATTTGGGACTAAATATGCATCAATAACATGCCAGTCAAAAAACTCTAAAATACATTTTTTTTCTATTCATTATTTAGAAAAGTCTAATACTTATTAAGGGTTCCACCACACTTACAGAGCCTTCAATCGATTTTTTAAAAATAACCACAACACAAAGATATGAAGAATACAACAATGGAAATTGGTGATATATATATATATATATATATATATATATAGCACATAAAACACCCTATTATATATATATATATACACACAAAAAGTAATCCAAACATAATACATAGAACACCCCAGTTCTCAATTTCTTCAGGTCAAGAACACACTTTCAAAAAACAATACCAAGGAAGTTTTAAAAATTTCTTTAGCTCTTCTTGCTTGCTTCTACGATGAAGAAAATTTTGAAAAAGGAACAAACTCAGCATAAGTGATGCATTTACAACTTGATATCTTTGTACAGTTCTCGCTTTGCTTAGCTATTCTTTCTTTAGCTCTTCTTGCTTTGCTTGTTTCGAAGCTTAAAAAAAACAATGAAAGATGCATTTACAATCGAAGCCACAGAAACCAAAATAAGCTGAAGTGGTCAAATTGAATTGGGGAGACAGTAATCTTACCTCCAAGTTACTGCTGCGTTGAGTTGAATGAGGGAGAAGATCGATTTTAAAAAACCATAACATTTTCTTGGATGAGGGAGACATATGAGTAGGAGTCACAGAGAGGGAGTGATAGAAATTGTTAAATGGGTGAGAGGGAAAATTGATTGGTGGGTTTTGTTGCCATGGAGCTCGGGGAAGAAGGAAGTGGATGTGGTGGGAGAAGGAGGAGATCCTAAGAAAGGAGGAGGAGGAGATTGAGATCGAGAGGTCGAAAAAGGAGGAGGAGGAGGAGGAAATGGGTGGAGGGAGGAGGGAGATCGTGAGAAGAATAGGGAGGAGGAAGAAGAATATGATGAAATGAGAGGAGAAACAGAGAGAGGGAAGAGATGAGAGAAAAAAATGGAGATCGGGAAGGACAGTGGAAGAAGGAGAGGGTGAGAAAGAGAGGCTGAGCAATATAGTTTGAGAGAGAATAGAAAAAGATAAGAAATAGTAAATTTAGGAGTTTGAAATTTGAAAAGTGGGAGGGAATAAATGAAATTATAGTGACAATTTTACCCTCAAATATGGTGATGTGTCAATTTTTTAGAAATGGGTAGTTTAGTATTCTCAATATGTATCAAAATTCTTAAGTTAAAAGTAGATAAATTGAATATTCAATGGTGGGCCCCTCAAGGAAACACTTTAGTACACGTCAAGTGTCGTCTATAAATAGTCTATTCCAATTGGTTGATGCAATTGGTTACTGGCGATCTTTAGGATTATTGTTACTTTACGTTTTTTATCTAGATTCTTGATGCAAAGAATCACAATAGATATTTACTAATAAGTGGAGAAAAAACTCTTAATACCTTTTTTTTTCATTAATAAAACTTGAACTCAAAACCTTAAAAAGGAAGTTAAGCTCCCTATCACTTGGATAAACAAGTGATCATATTTTAATTTATTTTTCTAGTTTTGAATTTGTTTAAAACCGGTAAGAAAAAATGAGATGACATGTCATCTCAAATAGCTCAACATGACACATTCAATTCTATTGCTTTTGTAACTAAGTCTCGAAAAAGAATTCCAAACCAAATACTCCCTTCGTTTCTAAATGAATGTCATTTTACAAAAATGAAAAAAAATTAAAATGACTGTCACTTTAGGATTTCAAGGCACAAATATTATTATTATTTTTTTCAATTTTATCCTCAAAGAAATAAATGGTGCATTCAACCACTTAGATAGTAAGATGGTACAAATGGTAAAATTATTTAGAAACGGAGGATAAATTAGTAAAATTATTTCATTCAACTAGATATTTATTGTTTTTCTTAATTCCTGTATATAAATCTTAAACGACAGTCATTTAGAAATAGAGAGAGTAGCATGTTAGATTTGTACTTGAAAGATTTTACTGTGAGAGACTTTATCGTGTCTCCACGATGGAAGCTTGTGAAGTGGGAGGGATTGTGTGAGGAAGCTCCACGGTGTTCTTCAATTTTGTCTCTAATACCCAACAGTTGGCATGTAACACATCAAGACCATTGAACATTGAACCTTTTTTAATAAATCAAACAATTAACTTAAAGTTTCTCACAGTGAGAGACATGTTAACCAAATCAAACAATTGACCAAATCACAAATTCGTAATGAGATTGCTCTGATTAGGAGAATGCTTCAAAGGGAATGGGATGTTTAGCTGCATCACATTCTCAGGGAGGGAAATCAATGTGCAGATTATCTTGCTAAATTGGGCGTCAAGAGCAACTCACATTGTGTCATGCCTGGTGGACCACCTTCAAGGATGGATAACCTCTTTACTGCTGATGTTGATGCTATGGGCATCTCATTTTTTTATGCCACAAGCCTTGTTTTGTCGTGTTGTTTTTTCTTCTTTTCAGTTGTAAAAAAACAGTGAAAGACATGTTGAAGTCTCTCGTCGTAGATTTCGCCTTTGTACGCATAGCTATCACTTGACATAAAAATAGGTGTTTTATAGTGAAATCAAAATTTATCATTTTTACACCCTTTGTCTTGTTTCGTTCTACGTTACAAGCCTGTTTTAGTCTATCTATCAAACACTACTATAAGATTTGCACCTGTATTTAAATTGCTCAATAGTCCAACTTGCGGATGTTATTACTCCTTCCGTCCCTAAATATAAGCCCCCTTTAAAAAAAATTGTCCCTGTTTATAAGCTCTTTTCCAAATTACTAGATGCATTAATTAATTTTTTTATAAAAACATCCCTATTTAATTTACATTGTTTTTTATAGTCATGATAGTAAATGAGATGACTATTTCTCTCTCCTATGTCAATAATTGAATAGTAGTTTTGAAAAAATAATACACATTTTAGACAAACTAGATGTGTTAACTAATTTTCTTAATTTTTTTAAAAAAAGGCTTATATTTATAGAGGGAGGGAGTATAACCCAATCCTAGTAATTAAAGAACTCACAGTAACTCTTACTTCTCTCTCTCTCTCTTTTTTTTACCTCTCTCTTTTCAATACCTCTTACACCAATTAATGGGGTGGGAGGCAACTTTTGTTCAATTAGTTATTAAAGTTGGGCCAAATTTGGGGGTTGTGACTTCTGAAGGGAACTTTCTCATCTAAAATGATACGCATAAAAGTTTCCATGCCGTTGGCCTCACTATATTACATTACAGTTACACTCCACTAAGCCTAATACTAGCAATCGTGCCCAATATCCACAGGACACGTTTGAATGATGTTAATTACCACCAAACCTAAGGTAATTAGCTACCATCTTCTCTTCTTTGTCTCCTCATGAACTGTCAAACTAAAATGTTAAAACTGTTTATTGCTTTTTGTCAAGACTATTTTGACAATATATAAAAGGAAACAATATGCATATATAATTTCTGGTCAACTTTGAAATCCAGATCAATAATCGCCATTTCATTAATTTCTTATAACTTAAGTATATTAAGTACCAGTACTTTCAATATTTTTTTTTTGTAAAATAGTGCTATCGTTTGTACAGTAACTTCTAATTACTGTCTTTTAACACATCTATTTTTATTTTTTTTTGGGTAAAATAGTGCTATCGTTTGTACAGTAACTTCTAATTACTGTCCTTTAACACATCCGAAATCACCCAGGTACCACCTTCGCATGTTTAACTTCGTCAAAATCTCCGATTTCTCCTTTAGTGAATGTGAAGCAATTGAAATAACAAAAGAAAACAATTCCAATTTGCATTTTCGTTCAGAATTATGATTCAGAAGGATTTGTTAACTAACTATTAGTGTGTTTGGAACCATGGTATGAGCCCCAAGAACAAGCTACAACCACAAAGCTCCAAGTCTTAGCTTGCCTTGTCACAGCAGTTCCAAACACTGAAAGGGTGGAGCCACCTCCCCTAGGAAAAGCTTTCGAATTTCAATTACTTACTCTGAAATTGATAGATGAGAATAACCAGGGAAAACACCATTCAGTCAGTGAAGCATGGGTACTCCAAAAATTAAAGTCGTACCCGTATCGGGTGCATACCCGTATCCGTACCTGTACCCCATACCACGTGTAAAATATGTAAAAATATCATATTTCTGCAAACGTACCCGTACCCGTACTCGGTACCATATCCCGTACCCGTGCAACATAGCATTCAGTGCAGGCAACAATTATCCCCATGCACTTGCTGAAAACACTAGCAAAAACAGAATTAACAAATAAGCTCTCTTAGTACCAGATTTACAGTAGAGTGCTTCTCTCAAATTCAAAATTCCAATTCTTGGCGACAGCAATCTTGTTGATACATAGATGGAAAACCAATCGGTGCATGGAACATAATACCCCACGCACAAAATTAATGACACTATTCCCTAGTCTAACCGGCTTTCGGTGCACCCATCACTTAAGGGCCATCTTCTTGGGCTGCAAGAAAAATTGATGTCATGTCAATTTACAAGAACAGCATGGGCGTTTAAGAACCAAGAAGATTAATGCATGCATAAGAATAAACATAGCCACACCAAACACGCATTGAGAGAGGACTTACTGCTCAAAATAAATCCCTGGAGCAAGCTTTGAGCTCTCTCTGCCTGCTCTGGAGTACCGGATATCTCAATAATCTTCTGTGTCACATCTGGTCTATCCTCTACAAGCGTTACATTGGCTCCAGATAACTGTTTCCATCAAAACATAAGTGAAAATATATCGATTTGTGTTAAAATTTAAAATGCTAATATAATGATATGATTTCCTGAATCTAAATCCGAGACAAACTTATTGGGAAGTTATTAGGGAATTTGCTTTTCATTCTTGAAGCTAAAGCAAAAAATAAAACAAAAATGATATAGATACAATCGGGAAGTACAGCAATATAAAGAATAACTCACTAATCATTGAAAAAACAAGTCCTGTCATTCTTGTTTCAATATGTCAAAGGGAAGGTACCAATATAAAAGTAAGCACGGTATTTTAAGGTTACAGCTACTTGGTATAAGAACGCCTGTTTTAGCACTTTCCAATTCAAATACTAAAATAGGGACAGAAAGATTTGATCGCACACACCTCACTTATTTGTGCAAGCTTGCTTTTGGATTTTGCTATAAGCTTTGGAACTGCATACTCTGGTATAACAACTTCAAGTGTACTCCTTGTGACAAGAGGCACAGCGATCCTAACCACAAATACAAAAAGGTGGGGGTAAAACAATTAGTAATGGGGAAAGGGAGAAAGAACAGCATATAAAAGTTGCACATCAACCTGCTGAAGAAGAGGATGAGATATAAGTCGCTCCAGACTAAATTACAATACTTATAAAAAATAAAAATAAAAGACTAAATTACAATAGTCTATCATGAAATGAGGTAGGGGGCAATTACCTAGTTAAACCACTAGGTACATCATCACAGCGGTCACTTTCTTTCTGCTTTCCTATCTCAGTGCTAGATCCTCCAGTTTCCTTTCGAAAAGAAAGACAGGAATTTAGTTTTTTCCCTTCAAATAAAAAAATCTGTATAAAGTAACCCAAGCTGTTTCATTTATACGATTTGGCTCCCCAGAACAGTGGAAAACATCTGAGATGATAAATTGCACACTTAAATATATAAATAGCCATTACCAAAATAAATACAGCTTATTCTTTTGGATAATATTATAATAAACTGTGTGTTTATATGATGGCTTAATCTATCAACGGCTACAGACAAATTGCTTCTTTAATGACACAGCTTAACTCAATGCAGACCCAAGATGGGAATATACATCCCTCACCCCCCTCTAGGGATGTCCATTTCCACCTGTACGAGGGGATCCTTGTGGAGACTTCCTTGTTTGGGACCCTGCGGGAACGGGGACGCAGAAGAGAATCTCCCAAAGGCACTTTGGGGACGGAAACGAGGATCGTACTCCCTGCCTTGCGGGGTCCCCGTTGCCGATAAAATTAATAAAACCCTTATAAATATGTGTGGGTGTGTGTACTTCAGTAACTTCAAATATATATATTCTTTCAGTAAATTAAAAAATTATTGAACAATCCAGGGTGTCTTAACTTTGTTTCCATTATTGCTGGCATTGCAAAATTGGTATAGCAATTTCAAACTCATGGTGTTTATAATTTATGCGGCAAATGAATTTTTTTCTTAAATTTTATATTTTAAATCAAAGTGGGTGGAAAATAGGAAAGGGAAAAACAAAGTAGGAAAAAGAAAAGACAAAATTTTATTATTTGCTATTTTTTATGAATTACAGGGTCCCGGCAGAGATCTACGGGGACGGAGACGTGGGAGAAAAACTCCCCAAGGTAGGGATCGGGGTCACGGAGTAATATGGGGGGCGGGGACGGGGAGCGAGAGAGTACTCTCTGCCCTCGTCCCGTTGACATCCCTAACCCCCCTCTCACCCCCAAAAAGGGGGAAAACCATTGGTAAAAATTGTGTGCCATTTCTCGTTGAAATCACATGTCGTTCATAGGACAACGAGAAAAAAAAAATCAACTGTTCTATTTCCTACTCAGGCAAGACAAGAAATATATACTAAATATGGTTAATAAATCTCCCAAATGCCAGTCACTTAAATAACATAAATAAAGGGTAATATTGAAGATAAACATGGCAAAAGAAATACCTTTGATGAAAGGGCTACTGCCATATTTTGCACATTCTTATTGGTTGTGGCAGTTTCAGTAACTGGAGCCATACAACTGGAAGATGATGCCTCCACACCATGTAAGGGAGTGGATGGAGGTACTGTGTCCCTTTGCAAGAAATCCCTATACAAGTAACTTCTTAATCTTGACGTCACCTCGAGAACAGCATTCCGGGCTGCTTTTATCTCTCCCACAATCTGTAGAGGCAATAGGGAAGCAACTGAGAAATGAACAAAAGCATAACTTGAATACTAGACCTTTGCTCTCACCTTGTGGAACGTAGGGTTTTGGATCGTCTCTATACAGTTCATTGGAAAATTTATAATAACAAAAGCCAATGAAAACTATACATTCTTTGGTTTGTAGAATTAGTGACAAGGCAATGTGATACATGTGCACTTAGTATGATGCTTTGAGGAATAAGATCTATTATTATTATAAAAGTTCAACACTTATCATTCATTCATTCGGACCACATTGACCCAAAAAAATCAAATAGAATGCTTCAGCAAGTTGTAGGTCAAATGACAAACCTGTACCAGTTCATCAGTTTTTGCAATGCAGGGAGGTACTTCTTCTCTAGGCAAAATTTGAATATCGACACCAGTCAACCTCCTTATTTCCGATAGTGATGCATCTTTTCCATCTAAGCATTCAATATCGTTAGAAGGGACAACAAGTCTGGTGGTAATAAGATTGTCCTTATCTAGAACAAGATCAACAATGCGAGTTTGTATATGTAACAGAGCTTCCTGAGCTGGGAACAGCACATCATCAGGACCCTTAAGTGCACAATAATAACAGTTAGAACTTTGAACATATGATATATATTACATCTATGTGAAAAACATGTTGATATGCATTTAAGAGTTGAGGGAAAGTACCTCATCTGAGGTAATGATAACCATCTGTTCATCTGAACCGCCAACAAGATCAATGACTTTAACATCTACACCAACTTCATTCCGAAGGAACTCTACAATTCCATCCGATTCCCCAACAATACGATCAACTCTCTCAACTGGACAAAGTATACGAAAAACAAGGTCCTCTCCATAGAAGGGCTGTCCATCATCAGCCACAGGAGGATCCATTGCATAAGTTAATGAGGCATGATTATTGTTTCTGTTATTGGAGGTAGCTACTCGCGATCCAAAACCAGCTCCCTCCACAGACGACCTACGAGAACCACTAGTCACGTGAGGAATAAAATCATCATCTGGAGAGAAAAATCGCTCTGGTGAATGTCCACGTCCATGGAAATGACCACGATCACGATGCTGGCTCTCCCTCAACCGGGATGATATAATTACTACAGCATTCTTTACAGCATTTACATCACCTGTAACCTGCACAGAATATCATACAATTAATATTCTTCAGTTAAAATGTATTTAAAATGAGTAAAATTGCAGGTAAATCGCATCAGATCTTTAGAATGTCATTTCAATGTTCCTTCCTCCTTTCAAGCTCTTTAGCTCAAAGTAATAAGGGAGCTTCAAATGTCATTCATGCCGTAACCAAAATCAGTTATAGCTTGGTGCGTTATTTCATTAGTTCATCAGAAGCTGACAATTTAATTTAAGGCAGAAAGAGGCAAACACGAGAGTGAAACGTGAAAATGCCATTAATATCTTCAGTTGGTTCTGCAATTTTAATTAGTCCTCCAAAAAGCAAAAAGACTTGCTCCACGGTCCACAGTCCATAGACAACAAAATCAACAAATGGGTTTCGATGATGCATGCAATTTAAGAGGACAAAAAGGTTGCGGGTTTTTCATTTTGTGGCACCTGAACAATCTCTTCTGACATGGAAACACAACGAGGTAGATTGTGATCTCTAGGTAGAATCCTAATTTGAGTCTTCGTTTCCATCCTCATTTGTTCAATTATCTTCCCACCTTTTCCCAACAAACACCCAACGTGCATTCTCGACACCACCAACCTCGTGGACACACGGTTGCTCCCACCTCCTCTTCCACCTCCGCCGCCACCGCCGTACTCCTCGTCCTCTTCAACAAACCCCGCATCGCTCTCTAGAATCCTCTCGTGGATCAGCAGCAGCGCCTCCTGCGCCGGCGAGAATGACGGCATCCTGCCCTCCGGGTCCCGCCGGCGCGTGTCCGAAATCTCGATGATTCGCTCCTCGTCGCTGCCGATCAACTCGTGCACGTTGATCCACGCGCCGGTGTGCTGCCTAATGGACTTTATAATGCTGCCGGACTTCCCAATCACACCGCCGGCCTTCAAGTCATGACACAAAATGCGGTAACTGGTGGTCACCGTTAACGGTGAGTCCTGCGTCTTGAGGTGCCGACCACCACCTCCGCCACCACCGCCGCCGCGATGACGGTGGGCGCCAGAGCCGTAGTGGTGGTTATAGCGCGGCCTGGTCCTCGCCAAGGTATCAGAGTCATAGTCTTGGTCATAGTAGTAGTTCCTCTTAGATCTAGACCTCTCCATCGACAAAACTCGGGTTCGTTGTTCTGAGTTCCGAGGGAGTTCTGTTACAGAGTAGAAAATCGAAAGTTCACTTTTCAGGGTTTTTTGAAATTTCAGGCTGCACTTTTTTCGGCAGCGTCAATACTCAGTGATCAAATCCAATACGGGCATTGTTGTCATGGGGAATGAAATTATAGAAATTTTGTTGACTTGGTTGTACAATCGATTAATAAAAAGAGTGAGGAGTTCATCGTTGTGTAAGTGTTCATGCCGTGTGCAAACCCTAGAACGAGTTCAGAGTATCTTTGCAGACTTGAGTAACAAAATGAACCAAGTGTTGCTTCTTATATTTGTGTTAATAATAAGTATGTACTTGTCGCTGACGCTAACTCGTTAGGCTACCACTGCCACTCAACTCAACAGTCAAGGTTGAAATTTTGCCAGCTACAGAGCTATAGATAATAGATAAATTAATATATTTTTAAGTTTTTATTTTTTATTTCATATTGCTATAACATTTTTCACGTACATATACGTCCAAAATGTATTTGTTTGAGTACTTTAAACGGTGGTTACTTAAATGGTGGTTGTCTTGAAGAAGGGAATGGTCTCTTACAACACCGCAAATCATACTTTAAATCGCAATTAAAAGAGGTGTTGTCACATTTAGTGTTTGATCGTGTCCCGAACAAGACGGCCTCCGGCGGAGGATAAAGTGTGGACAAAAAAGTATTTAAATGGTTTTTAGGATAATCATCATTAAATTCATTTAATGATATCGTATCACATTGTTGGGAAATTATAATTGGAAATGATATATATATATATATATAAATAAAATAATATTATCTAGGGGTAGCATTTGAAATTTGCTTCTTCAATTTATGGATTTATTGGTAATCTTACAATTTAATAAATAGTTTTAGAATATAAAAAAATGCTTATTTTTAATTATTATTTTTAGTTGGTTTTAATTGCATTAAATTGTCTTAACTAATTTATGAAATAAGTGTTTCAATTAATTAATTTATGAATTAATGGTTTTAAAGGAAAAAAATATAATGGGAATTATATGATAAATTTATTGTAAAAAAACGCTATAGGATAAATTGTGTAAAAAAAAAGTTATATGATAAAGTTAATTTATTTATATTATTATATAAACCTAATACTTATTTATATTTTTTTATTGCATAAAAAACATTTATATCTTTTTACAGAATGTATGTTTATATTATATGCTACAACAAAAAAAACATTTTTATAAATTTAAAAAAAAAATACTTTAGTTTAATATAACAATAAGTATAAGTTAAAATTAAACAATAAAATAAAAATGTAAAATATAAAATATATTAGTAGTTGAATTTGTTTTATTGTTTAAAACAATTTTCTATTTAATTACTTTTATCATATATAATGTATATTATTATTAATCAGCACAAAAAAGTGCACTAAATTGTTTTAACTAATTTATGTAATAACTATTTCAATTAATTTATGAATTAATTTTTCTAAAGGAAACAAATTATTACTATATATATATATAAGAAGATATTTCTCATTTTTGGTTAGTAAGTGTTTGTGAATACCACATTTTATCCATTTTTGTGATTTCATTTTTATTTTTAGTTTCTAATTTTAATTTCATTTTCTTTTAATCTAGATTTTATTTTTGGTTTTTAATTTCAGATTTTTAATTTCATTTTTGTTTAGGTTTTGTTTTTTATTTAATCTAATTTAGTTATTTTTCAAATTAAAAAAGTAAAAATTAAAAAAATGTAAAATTAAAATAGATGACAAATGTTAAATTAACATAGGTAATACTAAATGATGGGAATCAAAGTGGCCTAACGGCGAGACTCAACACACTGGGTGTAGAGAATAGGGGTACCGCGGATTCAAACCCACGCCCCAACATATCATGTGTCCCCGCAGCCTTTTACCATCTCAGCTGCACTTAAGAGACATATCTTATAAATCTTTAGTTCCTAAAGTTTATCACTTATATCATAGATAGATATTGAAGATCTTAAAAGGGGATGTTAAAGTTCAAAATTTTGATGTTTCGCATAGGAATGATCACGAGCGTTCAAAGTATTTCTTCAAGGGCATGTCTTAATATGCATTTTAGTTTGAAACATGTGATTTTGCGTAGTGGAATAATATTTATTTTTTGATTATTGAATTCAATTAGTTTTTTGAATGTTTGTTTTTTTTACTATACTGTTATTTTAAATTATGTTGACTAATATTTTTAATTTTTTTGGGAAGTCTTTATAACAATTTTTGTATGATTTTAGGACCGTGGGAACTAAAACAAAAACAATTTGTATTTCAAATTTAATTTATCGGTAGCATCAAAAGTGGGGCTTAACTTTGTTCTTTAAAAATTGTCTTGCTATTAATTTTTTCTATTCCTCTATCGTGATTGTGTATAAAATCCGGTAGCATAAGTCCCACGTAGGTGGCTCAGTGGTTGAGTCAATGGACATGAAGGAGTTGCAAAGCTCAGATCCTTGCCACTAACAAAATCCCCCTCCCCTCTAACAAACTAACCGCTAATATTTGCTTATCAAAAAAAAATCCGATAGCATAAACATTCCCATTTAATAAGAAAAAAAAACATAGCTTCATTTTTTGTTGTAAATTTTAATTTTTAACTATACACCTGGTTTTTCGTAAAAAAAAAAATACACGTGCTTTCTAATTGATAAATTTATTAATAATAATTTTATAACAAATTTTAATATGCATTTTGGGATTGCTCAAAAAAAATTATATTTTAAGTTAATTTAATCTTAAGTTAGTAAATATGTAGCTTAGTAAGTGTTATGCTAATCTTTTTTTTTTAATTATAGCTTGGTATGTGTTCTGCCTCCTTTGTCTTTTCTAGAAGGGTTGATGTGTTATTCAACCTCTTAGTTTGAATATATTTGTGTTAGGTGACAATTTTTGTAAGGTTTTTGCTTTCTTGGTTTACGAGTTTGATTACATGTGGCTTTTTCTTTATATTTTAAAATTTTAGGTGTTGTGGGGTTTTGTATATGAGACTTATGCTTTATGATGTTATGTTATTTTTGCTTTCTAGGTTATAATGTCAGTGGGTTTGATTTTAGGTGACATTTTTTTGTAAGGAATGAGCAGTGACAATACCTTAGATCTTGCTACTGACAAACACAATGCTACAAAACTTTATGCAATGATCATTTCTCGCTAAAAAAGTTGAAGGTAATTAAATGTTAATTGATTTGGACGTATTTTGGATATAATTACAAATTTGGTAAACATTAACAAATGAAATAATAGAATCATAAAGTGAATACATGAAATGTTTTTCAATTGTTTATTGATGGATAAAACAAAAGAAACATTCTTGCGAACTTATTGTTCAAGTGGTATCCTATCTTATAAGGGTAGATTAGCTGAAATACTTGAAGATGACTTTAACATGACCTTATAGTCTAATTGCATTCTCTGGTAGTCTTTTTCATTTATTATCTTGGAAGTTTGTGAGGTGGCTTTATAATTTTCTTTTATATTTTTATCTAAATTTAAATTAATTTTTAAGGTAACTAAACATATCATACCCAAGTGTATTAAACATCTGTGCATCGCACGGGTCATGTTCTAGTATATATATAAAGGAACATTGTCTAGGGGAAATATTGAAAATTTTCTTTGTCCATTTATGGGTTAATTGGTAATTTTAAAATTTAATTAATAGTTTTAGAATAAAAAAAGCTTATTTTTAATTAGTGTCTTCAATTATTTTTTATTGCATTAAATTGTTTTAACTAATTTATGTAATAAGTGTTTCAATTAATTTATGAATTAATGGTTTTAAAGGAAAAAATATTATAAATGATTGTGTATAAAAAAATTTATATGATAAGGTTAATTTATTTATATTATTATATAAACCTAATGATTATTTTCATTTTTTTATTGCATCAAAAAAATTATATTTTTTTACAAAATGTACGTCTATATTATTTGTATATCAAAAAACATTTTTAAAATTTTTAAAACATTATTTTAGTTTGATATAACAATATAACAAATTTTTAAACATTTTTGCTATTTATTTTATTTTTTATTTCAAATTCGTAAGTCAAAAAATGTTTAAACATAAAACTGAAGTCAAATGTTGGCTGAAGATGTTAGTTACACCAATTTCTACAAAAAAATATAGATAAATAATAAAATGGTAAAATAAAAATATATTGGTAGTTAAATTTGTTTCATCTTCTATAACGATTTTCTATTTAATTATTTTTACCATATATAAAATAAATTATTATAATTCATTACTCTCATAAACAAAATGTAACTGATGAAGTGGGAAAAGAAAAAAACATTGGAATATTCAATTATAAAAGGAATATAACACATAAGAGAAGAAACAAAATATTATCACCAATTCCAAAGAAGTTGAAGAAATGAGAGTATGAAAACTACAGAGAAAGATTTTGAATAAAAAGAGAAATATGGATAACTAAACTAAAAGGAAAATTAGCACAAAAAAAACTATTAGGCTATCTCCCTCAAACAACCCCTCACCAGTAGCTAACTTCCATCGAACCCATCTATGACCATCTCTTCCATCACTTGCCAACTGGAATACTAACCTCTCATGCTAATTTCCACATTGAAACCATTGTTACATTATGTAAATAGAGGAAGAAGTACACAAATCCCATTTACGATTAGTTTCTAGCAAACCACTCAGTTTTGTTGCCTAAGATAAAAAAGAATGGTGAAGAAACATGAAGCTTGACCCAAATACAATACCAAGACATGAGCATGACAGATCACCCAAATTTATGGTTTTTTTTCTTTTTGGTATTGTTCTGTCCCGGTATTAGGGACACACCTCCAAAACCAAAAGAGATGAAATATTACAATTAGTATTTCTTATTGCATTTGTATAGTCTGTGATCTATTGTTCCATAAATTATCATTTACATTTGCTTATTTTTTATTCAATTTATTCTTTAATTTCTTTTCTTTATTTTGAGCACGCAAATTGGTTGATAGTAATACTGCGATAGTGTATATTTTTGTGTGTAGAGATAAAAGCCTTGTCCTTGAGTGAATGAGTGTGTGATTAAGTGACGCAAATCTCTATATGATGACTAACAGATTGTGATTGATATTAACAAGGAAATTTATTTTTCTTATGTCTATATTCAAATATGGGTATTGTGACATGGTTTGCAATATCTTTTGTTCGTAAAAGAACAAAGTTTGATCGTCTTTCAATTTACGTGTAATATCGCTTTTGTGATTATGTCTATTTGGTACGTGATTATCTTTTTTTAGTAAAGTGATATGTGATTATCTTTTGGACAAGAAGATTCAATTTTTATATTTTTATAGTTTAGTTCAAAAAAGGATGAAAATTATTTTGAATTAAAAAAGGAATATGTGATACGTTGATTCCACTTTATAGTAAAAATCATATAAAACAAAATCATTTTTTATTTCAATCAACATTATTTTCTTTTAAGTAAATAGAAAATCAAATACCATTTTAAACAATGAATTATGTAAAACTGAGATATTTTTAAAATTAAAGTCAAATATTTTTTCTAAAATTGTAGATAGTTAGGTTGTTAACAACGATTAATTTAGATCTATTTCTTGTTTTGTCATTATAAACACTTTTTAATTTTAAAATTAAAATTGAGTTATTAAGGATACCATTTTGGATCTTCCTGTTTGATTATCATGAACAATTTTTAAAATTTAATTTAATAAAAACAAGTTGTTAGGATAGCCAGTTTGAAAAAAAAAGGATAGACACTTTTAAATTCTACTTGGTTTTAACGAGCATCTTTCAAAAATATATAAATAGAATATTCATAGCTATTATGCATAAATAACTCTAAATTGAGACAAAAATAAAGTTTGAGTCAAATTTACATGTAGATTTCGACTTCACAAATAATATAAAAATTAGATGATCAAAAAGATTATCCTTCGCCGCCCCCATCGCGATGTGTTTACGACAATGAGAATGAGTTTTTTTATAAACTATTTTATTCACAAGATGGTTGTTTTTATTATTGAATTTCAAAAATGATTTGCTAATTCGACTATTACTTGACTTTTAACAACTTTTTAGCTATTAATTTATAAAATAATCATAATTTATTCTTTTCTAATTTATAAATTTAAAATATCCAATTTTAAATAGTTTTGTATCTTATAATTTGATGTACTAAATTTATTTTTGATAATTGATGTACTGGATTTATGTTTTGTCATTTAGAATTCATATTAATCTACCATTATTTGTTTTTTTAACTCTCATTTCATAACTATTTAATTTAAATATGAGTGTATTTCTTAAAATTATAGATATAATTTATCCTTATAATTTAATTAGTTTAAAAATTTCTTATCCAATAAAGTATGTTATGAAGAAAGATTCTTAATTCAATAGTTACTTAACTTTTATCAACAAACTAACTATTTATTTATTAATAAACATAATTTATATACATTTATCATTTTATTATATTATTATGTGATACAACTCAAAGAAATAAGTCAACTAATCATCAAAACCATGTATTTCCAATATACTTCTGTTTATATATTACCAAAAAAAAAAAGTTTCAAAAAACTGTTTTTCAACTTACATCTTACAAATAGAATTACTTCTAAGAAATGATAAAACAACAAATCTATCATGTTTACACTTCGACAAAATAATTTTATACTAACATTTATTATCAATTAGTGACACGCTTCTAAAATACAACATTTTACATAGAAAGACCACTTCCACTCGACAAAATATTTTTTTAAATTCTTTTAAATTATATTAGTATCTTTAACCACATATCAAAAAAAAAAACCAAAAACTCGTGCATCGTACAAGTCACGTTCTAGTATATATACATACATAAATATATATATATATATATATAATACTTAATCAATATAATATTATAGGTATATTATATAAAATTATATTATTTCTATTATTTATTTGTTATTTATAATACAATATTAATATATTATTATATTCTATTTATAATACTTAGTTAATATAATATTTTAGATATACTATATTAAATTATATTATATCTATTATTTATTTGTTATATATTATTGTGTATGTATTAGTTATATAATATACTATTGTATTTAATATATAATACTTATATATATATAAAATATAAGACAATATTATACATTACAAATATAATAATATTATTAATTACTTTATATATTATAATATGATAATATATATATATATATATATATATATATATTATAAAGGGTATTGCATTGAATTTCATGTTATTTTGTTTGTGCCGTTTATTATTCATCAAATCAGACAATATACAAGACAAAAAAAATTGTCATGTGACTCGAGAGTTTGTACTGTACTGTTGTGTTTGTTCTATATTTCAACATAAATCATATGCACCCCAACGCAAATATTTACATGAGACATATATATATAAACAACGTTGTTAATTGAACACAGCGTGTGACACACTAGTGACACACATACACATACGTACTGTACGGATACATGTCCGTACAGTACGGATCCCACTTTTTTTTTCATTTTTTTTTCCAATTTTTCCTTTTTTATCTGGTTAACGGAGTTCACTTATCTGGTTAATGGTTCCAAGTATCTGGTGAATGTCAACCCTGAAACTTAACACATTCCATTTATTTATCTAGTTAACGAAGTTCACTTATCTAGTTAATAGTTCTTATTATCTAGTGAATGCCAACCCTGAAACTTAACACATTCCATTTATTTATCTGGTTAACGAAGTTCACTTATCTGGTTAATGGTTCACATTATCTGGTGAATGCCAAACTCACGTCCCATTTATTTATCTGGTTAACGAAGTTCACTTATCTGGTTAGTGGTTCACATTATCTAATTAATGAAAAAAAAAATTAACCAGTTAAAAAAAACTAAAAAAAATAAAAAATATTTTTTTTGAAAAAAAAGTTGTCCATACAGTACGGGTCGTATATTATACGTGTCTGTGTCAAAAAATGTGTTCAAAAAATATTTTTCATATATAAAACTTTTTTTAGACTGGTGTATGATTATTAAATAAATTTTTATAACCCTTTACCTTTTTTATAAATTTTAATCACCTTATTTTATTGAAAATAATTTTAGAGTGAGAGGTGACAATGCGACACCAAGTCCAAGGCCAAAAAATCTTGGCTGAGCCATTTTTTTAAGAGTTAACTCTCAATTTAGTCTCTGAAGTATTACTCTCTCTCCTATTTGGTCCTTAAAATATGTAGAAATATTAAATAGTCCATAACGTTTTCTCCCATCCATTAAGTTAGTCTCTCTATTAGTGTGGGTCCGTTTGAATATTGTTAAGTGTTACATTGGTCATTTCCTATCTTCTACGTGTATCCTAAATAGTCTCTAAAGTCCCTAAGATACGTCATATCAGTCCCTACAATTTTTAAAAATAAAGAGACCAAATAAGTAAATTTATTTGGTCCTTAAAGTCCCTAAATAAATATTAAATAGTCTCTAAAGTCTCTAAAATACATCATATCAGTACCTATATTTCACAGTAACGTAAGTCATAATTCTAATTCATAAACTAATTTTTTTTACGAGTAATTCATGAACCAGATGCTGTATAGTTTGACCACAACACATAGCTTAAAAAGGACAATTAAATGACACCTAACCCCTACAAAAAAAACAATTGCTAAATTATTTAGGGTTTAAGGTAAAATGTTGAAATCAATTTCAGAATCAGGGTTATCAAAATTAGGGACTAAAACAAGGGATGAAAATCAAAACCTATATAAGGAATGCAAATAAGGAGAGGAAGTGAGGAAAGTTTGCCTCTAAGTGATTAGTAGGGATGAAAGTGATGGGTAATGGAGCTTAAGTCTGACTTGTTTACACGTAGGAGAGAGAACGTGTAACACCCTAGACTCTAATCAAGGCATTACCTGCTAAATTAACTGAAATTAAAGTTAATCATGGAAATATTTTCGCTTTGGAACTAATTAGGAAAATGATAAAACTTTCGAAATACAAAGCTTTGACTACAAAAGATTTTGAATGCATTAGGGAATTACAACCCAACTCACTAATAGAAAACTTTTATTAATTATTACAATCTAATGCAAAATAATACAAAAGACCCGTAACAATGACGACTCGACTCGTGATCCGGTAATCAAGGTCTCGCGTGGCGACAAGACCGAGCACAACTTCATGCTCTGAACTGTCTAATAAGCTTGTACCTGAAAACAACGCCCCAACATAGTGAGTTTACAAAACTCAGTAATATAGGACTAACATAAAACTTTATACCGTTGTTTCCAGTCATACTTGGTGTGCGAAGTATGGAAAAACTCCTCTGTACATAGATACACTTATCAACAGTGTTTAAAATATTCAATCAAACACTTGCTAATATCACAATAATATTCAATCATAAACATTAAAGCAATATGACAAAATCTAACTATTTCGTTAAGCCAGGGATTTACCGCTGAGTATTACTTAACCACGGGGCTTGACCCTGTACTAAACAACTAACTTGAACAGCCAAGGATTTACCGCTGGGTGATAACTTAATCACGGGGCTTGACCTTGTACTAAATGACTAACTGGAATAGCCAAGGATTTACCGCTGGGTGATAACTTAATCACGAGCTTTACCTTATACTAATCAACTGACTGGAATAGCCAATGATTTACCGCTGGGTGATAACTTAATCACGGGGCTTGACCTTGTACTAATCAACTGACTGGAATAGCCAAGGATTTACCGCTGGGTGATAACTTAATCACGGGGCTTGACCTTGTACTAATCAACTGACTGCACAATCAAGGATTTACCTCGGGGTATTACCTTACCACTGGGCTTGACCTTGTACTGTGCCATTGTTTTATTAGAACCATTATAATTTAAATAGCCCTAATACAATACCTTTTAAGGTTCCATTCAAGCTTAAGTTGAATTCACATTCTAAGAGATTCCTACGATCCCTCATTAGTCCCAAAAATGAACTTAACCATGCTATTGTTTTCTTTTATAAGAAACCTGACTTTAAACTTTAAGTTGCTTGCTCACAAACTTTTACACATTCATTGGATTTACTTTCTACAAGAATATGGTAAGCAATAATGCTCATTCATAAGCAAACATAAACTCTAAATCATTCTTATATGTAAGGATGTTGAGCATCTTAAACATAAGCTAGGTATGCGACGAAATCGGAAACTACGGCAAAAACTGCACCATCAGCGCTTCCAATGCATGAAGCAGTGCTTCCAGCGCATGAAGGAGCACTTCCAGCGCAGAGGCTGGTTTCTTAGCGCTTCCAGCGCATTTCCTGAGTTGATCTCGGTGAGACCAGCGCTTCAAGCGCTATGAGGGGCGCTTCCAGCGCTCTCTCTGCAGGATTTGGCACATTTTGCCCCAGTCAAGTCCCTTATCCATCCAACCATGATTATATCTCATTCTAAGCCAAATTCAACCCAATTAAGGTTCAAGAAAGATGATCAAAACAAGAAACATAATGGAACAACTCATTTATCATATGAATCACAACCATCACATAATGTAAACATCATAAAAACTCTTCAAAGCTTTCATCAATTCACATAGCCCTTTTTCCCATCCTCATGCTTTCCCACAAACCACAGCAATGGCAATTAAGAAACCATGCAACTCAAAGAAAAGAAATGCCCTAAGATGGGACTTATGGGTGCCCATGTCTAGTGGAAGAAAGACGCACAATTAATACATTTAAACCTCAACTCATTCTTATGTTATACAACATCTCCCAATTGTAGCTCCATGAAACTCACAATAAGCAACATCAAACATATGGTTGGGGAGGTTGGGGACAGCAGCCAACCCTTTACCATCCCACTATAATATCATAAATTCTACTCATTAAATATTCAATATCAATAATTTGAATAAAAACCTAAGCACACCCTAATAAGAGGTTTTTAGGGGGAATCCTATGTTATATTTGCTCCCAAATGCTTTGGGATGAAAAACCCCCAAATTCTAGGGCTTGAGCTCCACTTCTCTCTTTGATTTTAAGCTTTAATATTTGATCCTCCTTCTTCCTTAAGCTTCAATGGAGGTAGAACCTCCTTGTTATTCCTTTCTCTCCCTCTAATTCGAGCTCTCTCTCTATTTCCCTCTCGTTCGGCCTCCCTCTGTCTCTCACAGCTCCCTCTCTGCTTCTGCTTCAGACCGCCGCGTGCAGGTCGGCTCGGCTCTCCCTCCTTCCTCCACCTCGATCGCATGCCCTTCTTTCTTTTTCTTCTTTTCCTTTCTTCTTTCTTTCCTTCTCTTTCTCTTTCTCTTTTCTTCTTTTCCTTTCTTTTTCCTGTTTCTGCTTGTTTCTTATGCATGGAGAAAGAAAAGAAGGAATAGGGGGTGCTATGGTGGAGTGAGAGTAAGTGTGGTGTACAATGGGACAACATATATGATTTATTATAAATTAGTCAACAAGTCCCTATTTAATTTAACCTTAGGTAAATTAATCAATTAAATACTATTCATTAATAAGTAGTCCCACACTTCCTTAATTATACGGTAGAATTACTATTTTACCCTTAAGTTTTAATTTTACATTAAAACACTAGATTAAAGGTGATTAACCTCTTTGCTCCTTAGGGATTAAATCCCCTCTTTCACTTAGTATTTTTAATTACCAAGCTTTAGAATTTGGGGTGTTACAGAACAACTGATCGAGAGACTACAATGATATATTTTAGGGACTATTTAGGATGCATGTAGGAGAGAAAAATGACCAACATGACACTTAACAATATTCAAATGAGCTCACACTAACAGATGGACTAACTTGATGAATAAGATAAAATATTAGAGACTATTTAATTTTTTTTACATATTTTAGGAACTAAGTAAGAGAAAGAGTGATACTTGAGGGACGAAATAAGGGTTAACTCTTTTTTTTTTTAGTCACCTTTGGCTAGGAATTGGCATGGAATTATTATTATTTACTTAACATAAATAGTTTTTATCATTCTGTTTTTTAAGTTTTCAGATAAGGCGAAACAGAGTACAGTAGTGCACGACCACGTCGGCCATGGCTATCCGCATCAACCCCTTCACTCTCTCTTCCGCTTTACCTGTAATTTTCCTATTATTCTTTCTTTGTCTTCCGAGAAAATGCACAGAATTGCGAGAAGTTAAAATGATATTTCCACCCCAAAACGTTCCTTCAAATATTTATTTTTCTGAAACTGTTACTTCAAAATCAAAGGACATAAAACGAAATTTTTTATGCAGAAGATAGAGTTAAGAGGTGGAAATTCATGGAGCCCCAGTCTCAAGGTTAACTCGCAGGTAGAAGAATTTTGAAAATCTTGAATCTCCCGTTTGCAGCATATAACTGAACGTGTTTTTGCACTTGTTTTGCAAGATGATGTTCCAAATCCAAATGCGAAAGGAGGGTCGTGGACGGCGAATCTGGAGGCGAAGGAAATTGGTATCCTCTGCATCCCCGTTGTTTTTGTTACAATCTCTGGCTTTTGGTTTTCTTTTTATGTTTGCCTTTTACATGTTTGTCTAAATTTCCCAAAGAAAATAAGTGTTTGCACTGAGCCATTGAGCAAATGACACACTATTACAGCAAAAGGGTTTGCTTTGTTGCTGTACTTGTACCCATTGCCTAGTTTGGAAAGATGTAAATAATTTTACTCTCTAAACAAATTCTCAAGATCTAAATAATACCAAATGCTTGACTATTGTTGCGCATAAGAATGCTAGTAAAAGCTTCTTTTTTAACACATTCTCTATTATTAGATGAATCTCATGTTGATTGGACCAAATCACATGGGTCCCATTCCCAATTTAGTGAGAACCACTCCTTATTTGAATGGGATCCACATGAATTTCATCTTCTATTAATAAAGAATGTTTTGAAAAAACATGTCGCTAGCATTTCTCCTAGTGCAATGTAATGGCTTAGTTGTAACGTGTTTTTAGTTTATTTAGCATCAAGGGTTAGAAGGATTGTGAAGTGAGGTAAGTGTGTGCTTGTTGTTCTCTTGGGTATTGAGCTGCTAAATTTCCCAAAACCAGTCACTTCAACGGTCTTCGATAGTTACATTACATGGGTATCCAAAATACAAACGAGATGGATGTTTATTGTCGTTTAATTGGAAGAGGTTTTGCTTTTAAGTGCAACTTGACAAATCAGGAAATGGTATTTCCTCACGAAACATACCCACGGTTGTTCATTTGCTGGAAAGAAAAGGTTTTAGTTGAAGCATTATAAACCTGGTAACTTAGATAGGGGAGTAGAGGTTAAAGAGCCTAATCGTACTATCATAGACTGGTTTATTGCATTGCAGGTTTTGAAAGTAGACTGGAATTGTGAAATATAATTGGTCATCTGGAGTTTGGTATAGCTTCATGGGGTTCCAAGTGAACAAGTTACAGCATTTGTGATGTGATGCTGCAAGGAGAACATAGGAAACAAAAAAAGAATGAAGTAGTTTATGAGCTGTATGTGTATTCTTTATGAACAGAGTATCACATGAGTCTGTAGCGATTCATGAAAGAAAAACACAATAAGTGGAAAGGTAGCATAACAGGGAATGAGCCGACAAAGAAGCAAGAGAGGATAAAAGGATCACAGTTGACACCCCTTTTTTCCTTCTCACAACATTTATACTCACATTTGAACCCCTTCATTCTCCCCAAGCTTCCATGTCTTTCTTTGTTTTTGCATGACATCACCACCTCACTTTTTTCTCTTGCGGATCCTTTGTCGTGTATGTAAACTTTATGCTATCGTAGTTGCTGTTGCAGTGAGGTGTATGTTGCTATGAACATAATGATTTGCAAAAAGATATCTGCTTTCATGTGATAAAGATAGGCCAAATTCAATTTGATCCATGTCTTTGCTTCTTTTTATCATGGTTGCACATCTCTCAATATCTGGTATATGTTTTGACAAAGTGAATGTATTATGGTTATGCTGGTGAATGATAATATCTGTGATTCATGCTATTGGCACAGCCTTCTCGAATATCATGTGCAATTAGCCTGAATGTTTAAGCAGAAATTCATTTTGCTGCAGATAAAAAAGGACGAATCTCTGCCTTACAGAATGGAGCGCACTCCTTTTCTCGAGGAGCAGGTGAGGATGATAAGGGAAGAGGGAAAGCTCATACAATTGGACATAGAGAGGTTACTGTTATCAGAAGATAATAGGTATGAATTTGTGAATGAGATAGCAGCTGAGGCCAATGCTTATGTTGAGAGCAACATGGATGAGTATGGAGGTGAGAAGAAGGCCATTCTTCATGTTTTGAGCAACCGAGTGAATGATGCCGGATTTTACCGACCAGAGGCATATGCTGAGTCTGATCCCTTCAAGCCAGGGCCTCATTATTTGAAAGAAGAATTAACAGAAATCCAGATAAAAGTGTAATGCTGAGCTGTTAAACTAGGGATACGAATTTACATCTTTGCTTCACTTAGCATAATCGATGTCAGTCGTAATTAGCTGCTGTTGTATTTTAAGTTTCAAAACGTTTACACCGTTGACTTTTTTTTTCTTGTTTTCATTTAACTCCGTTTAAAAAATACTTATATGGCTATTACATTGATGAGGTGTTTGCTACTGTGCTTATGTGGACATAAAAATTTACTTATGTGGCCACTGAGTCATATGAGTCATTATTTTTATTTATTAAAATCAAAAACAAAAAAAAAAGTAAAGACTCATTTTGATTCCTCACAAAATATCTACGACTTATTTTGGTCCCTCACAAATTTAAATCTAAAAATAATTTCTCACATTTTTTAAAAAGATTACTTTAGTCCCTCATATTTTTAAAACGATATCACATTAGTCACGGGACTAATGTGACCCCATTTTAAAAATATGAGAAACGGAAAGACTAATGTGACCTCGTTTTAAAAATGCGAGGGATTAAAGTAAAAAATGTGAGTAATTATTTTTGTATTTAAGTTTGTGAGAGACCGTTATGAATATTTTGTGAGGGACAAAAATATGTCTTAAAAAAAAAAACAAATTGGGGTTCTTGAAGAAACCTAGATTTCTCCTAAACCCCAAATTTTCCAGATTTCAATTTTGCCAGATTTCTCTTTAACACCCAAATATGCAACACCCAAATCCAGAACACCTTCCTTAGCAGTGAAAAAAAGAAAAGTGAAGAAAGAAGACCCAGAGGAGAACAGAACATCCTTGTTTGATCAAATCTTGTGGCACCCATTTGTTACTGACAAAATTTCAGCCTCTCCCACCTAATATCAAGCACCCAGGTCCTCAAAATGGACCATTTCACGGTTGGGATATATTCTCATTTGACAAGGTCCCTCCTTTTTCCCATTTACCTTAGCCCCTTTATGCCCATCTTCCTTGATCTGACAGACTAAGGAAGAAAAAAAAAATGTATGGAACCAAAAGCAAAATAGACCTTGCCTTTGAATACCAATCTCAAGTAGTAATTTTGAGACCAAGCATCCTTCTGGGTTTGGTATGCAGCGCCTTCTGGTTTTTTTTTTTCTTTTACAAAACCATGAATTGGTATGCAGCGCCTTCCCCTACAATCTGTGTGTTGGTTCTGTTTTTTTTCCTTTCTCAGAGATCAATTCTTTCTCAACATGTATTGTCTTTTCCCTTGATTCTTGGTGGAGGTTTGGATTTGATAGTTGGAAATTTGACGGAGGGGAAGAGAACAAGTGTTTTCTGCGTTTCTAAGAAGAACAAGGTGTTTTCTTTAATAAAAACTAGTATTTTACCCGTGCATACGCACGGGTAGGACGCTGTTTTTGTAATTATATATGGACTATAAAGTAATTGGAGAAGGTACCTAATGAGATTTTTTTTGATCCAGATTTAATATATTTCAAACTATTTAGACTACTTTTGAAATTGAAGAAATAATAGCTGTAATACTGTTTTGATATTTTTTATAATTAGAAACTTTTATAACAGAAAAATACCAAAGAAACCATTCCAAAAGAATTGGTCATCCTTACATACCAGTAAAATACCAAATCCTTCCAAAATATGACAGTACTTATCAATAATAATAGAAAACTAAGTAGTAATCTTTTTCACAACCACCATGTTGTTCTCATTGGGATAGAGAAAGTCAAAGATGAGTTTGTTGCCACCCTTAAAACCATTAATTCTTCAAAAAGTTTTCCATCAAGCATCAACCATCAACTGATAACTTACTGAATGAGTAAAAAAATTTGACTGCAGCTGAAATTGTGAAATAATAGTTGTAGTTATCAACCTTGTCACAATAAGTAGAGAAAAAAATATATAATAAAAGTCCATTAACACGAACATACCTAAATGCTACAGGTTGTGGAACACTTCTTTGAACACAACGTTTGGGGTTGTGTTCAATGGTTGTTTCTCCTTATCATGTATTAATATCTTTAACCCTTTCTTGGTCTGGACTCTGGAAATTGCTACATATAACTGGCCATGACTAAAAACTGGTCTAGGTAAGTACAAACCAACACTTGCTAGTGATTGACCCTGAGATTTGTTTATGGTCATAGCATATGAGACAATTATAGGAAACTGTCTCCTAATTAACTTAAAAGGCCATGGGGATTGGGATGGTGACATACACATTCGAGGAATATATACGTTGTCCATATTACCATTTGAAGACATCTTTTTGGCTTCAATGACACGATTTCCCAATCTTGTCACTATCAGTCTGGTACCATTACATAAACCTTCTGCTTGGTCTATATTCCTCAAAAGCATAATAGGAGTTCCAATCTTAAGTGTAATCTTATGGTTGGGAAGTCCAGAGATTCTGAGAGAATTAAGAAATTCAGGAGTAAGAATCTCAAATGGTTCACATTCATAAGCATCAGACTTATCAATAGAATCAGAGCTTAGATATTCTCTTTGTTCAGCTATGTTGACAAAAAAAAAATATAATATCATCAATCATTAGAAAACTGACTGATATAAAGTCTTTGGTATGTAAGTAAGTGTAAAATAATAATGATGTAATACCTGGAAGCAAGTTCATCATATAATCATTGATTTGGTCGACAACTTCAATTGTTGATGCCAGTATTGCTCTTGACTGCAAAAACACCTCATTATTGTGTTCTTTGATAAAATGGATATGTGCTTTTAACTATAGCATCAATGGGGTCATCAAAATCTGTTATCAAACATTCATCCGGAATTTTGATTTCAGATATCCATCATTAGGTTCAGATAATTTGCCATCCCCAACATCTAGTATCCATTGTGCAAATTGAGCAAGTTCAGAAACACTTGTATCTTGTGGATCATGCTGTAAACGCATGTTTTTTGTTAGAGTTAACACTTTACAGTGATCCCAAAGATATGATGCATTTATAGAAGCATGTACAATGTCAGAGCGGCTCCCTCTTGGAACTACTGGTAAGATTTGTCTAAAGTCACCCCCAAAAACAATGACTTTTCCTCCAAATACTAAAGACTCACCATTTTCACTACTCATTATATCTCTTAGACTTCTATCCAATGCTTCAAAACAATACTTATTTGTCATTGAGCTTCATCCCATATTATCAACTTTGCTACCTTTAACAACTCACTAGTTAACTACCTTGATGAATGTTGCATGTGGAATTTTCTAGTGTAGGAATTGGGATCTTGAACTTTGAGTGTCTTTGTTCTACATCCTTGTAATAAAAGTGATGCTATCCCACTTGATGCCACATTTAATACAATATGTCCCTCAGAACGGAAACCACATGTGAAAGGTCTCCACATGTGTGTTTTTCCAAAGACCTCCAAACCATATAGGAAATACATACCTCCTTTTCCATTATTCACGACTTCCATAATCAGATCAAATATTACCTTTTGCTCATCTGCAAAATTTATGTTGTCAACCATAAAAGTAGAACACAATTTTTAAATTATATTATATAATTTCAGTGGGAATGAAATAAATTCCAAATACAGGCAACATAAGATTGTAACATTTATATGAATATAATTTATGAATGTCACCTGTGAGAGTAGCAAGCAAATTTGGAATTGAGGTCGCAACTCAGATAAATTATAATCACGCTCACTGCGATAAGTCTATTTCCGACCGCTTATTACATAGCCTTTTGGATATGGTATTGATGGGAATTCCTTTAAGCTTCTTCTATTAGCTTGCATCGGGTTCTCTATTTCAATTAGAGTCGATTACGTAAATCCTCGTTGCTAAGGTGCCGCCTATAAATTCAATGATTCAATGAATGTGAAAATGATTATAAACATTTGATACCATGTAAGACAATTTTGTTGGTTCTCAGCCGAAATCAAGCTTCGATCTCGACAGTTGAGCTTGATCTCGGCAGATTGAACTTGATCGAAGGTTGATCTCGACCTATTCACACATGTCGAGATCACGCGAGGCTGTTGGTCCTCAATTGTCGAAATGAAGCTTGAATGAAGCTTGATCTTCTGCATGAGCTTGATCTCGGCAGGGTTGAGCTTGATCTGAAGTCGCCGAGTTCAAGCTCAACCTGCCGAGATCAAGCTCAACCCGTCGAGATCAAGCTTGGTTTCGGCGGGTTGAGGACCAACCGCTGAGCTTGATCTCGACAGTGTGAATAGTCGCCGAGATCAACAGCTTCGAATCAAGCTCAACCCGCCGATATCAAGCTTGATTTCGACAGTTGAGCTTGACTCGACAGTTGAGCTTGAACTCGACAACTTGAGATCAAGCTCTGCCGTTGAGATGAAGCCTGCTTCTCGAGATCAAGCTTGATTTTGACGAGGACCAACAGCTTAGTTGATCTCGGCGACCTGAGATCAAGCTCAACCTGTCGAGATCAAGGTCAACCTGTCGAGATGAAGCTTGATTTCGACAGCTTGAGGACCAACAGCTTAAGCGTGATCTCGACATGTGTGAATAGCTGTCGAGATCAACATCTTCGAGATCAAGCTCAATCTGTCGAGATCAAGCTCAATCTGCTGGCCTATAAATTCAATGATTCAATGAATGTGAAAATGATTATAAACATTTGATACCATGTAAGACAATTTTGTTAGTCGTATGAAATTGTTATTAGTTGCATACCTTTGTTATTGGATAATCTTCTATGTTCATATAGAATACCATCAGATAAACATTCCCATGTTTCTTTCCACACATGAGCCGTGCATTAATGCAACTCGATAAGAGAATGGTGACAAATAATTTTCTCAAGTAGTAGCTCGAACCCCAATTATTTGCTTGTCTGATACCTTCTATGTATTCTTTATCATCTTCAAGTAACCCCATAGCAAAACAGGCTTCTCTGTAAGTTGGGTACTCAATGTTATCAACAGTCCTTAACTGTTCATAGCTAGTTGCTCCCTTCACATGACTTAGCATCATTCTCAAGTAGAATAATTCACCAGTAGTTGGAGGAACCCACATCAACCTACCAATTGTGTATCCTTTCTTGCGAGGTTTCCATTGTCTCGGCTTCTTTACATAGACAAATTTTGAAACAAACTGAGCATATGTCAAGTGTCTACCTTGTGGAAATATCTTATTTGCTTCCATCCATGAAGTTAACATTGAGTCTGTGACACTTGGCTTAGAAAGAACATCATCAATATCCTCGTGATCATTAAAGTAAATACCGCTTCTCCTGGTAGGTGAAAGAATAGCCTCTCAACAGGGTCATCCTACCATGAATTGGAAATGAGTAAATTCTCCAACATGCCTCGCATGGAGAAACATACCTGCAGTCAAGGTACTGTTTGATTTCATCAATGTTGCCTCTTTGATATGATCTCTCATTCTGTGTTTGTACCATAACAGCTGTAATTCGATCATATCCCTTGTTTATGTACTTGAACAAATACTTGATGGAGGTACTCTGGTTACACCATTCCATATTAATATGTGCTTGGTACTTCAATAACAACTTCGGATTATAGGGCACAATATGGCGGTTGTCAATAGAAACACCATTTTTTAAAAATGTGTTGCCGGAATTTCTTCTCCTATAAACTGGATAACCTTCTTGATCAACAATTGTGGTGTTCTGAAAATTCTTTGGATAATACCTAGAGCATTTACCGTCTTTCATGCACGGAGCTGACTTGTTATGTGCTCCACATGGACCATGGATCATGTGAGTTTTTACCATGTTATATAACTGTGGATCAATTTCCTTATCTGGAATTTCAGCTGAAATAATTTTGTCGATGTCATCTGGAGTTGGATATTTGTTTGATGGATGTAGAAAGATAAGGATGTGTGCATGTGGCAACCCTCTTTTTTGAAATTCAATAGTATACATATCTGAAATGAGGAAATGAGAATTTAAACATTAGTATGTTAGTGATGAAAATGAACATGGGTTAATAAATTTGTGTGAAAAACAAATATGTAACTTACATCCTAGTACTTTGCCAAATATATGTCTCTTTGTCAAATCCGATAACAACTGATCAAACTTAATTTTGAAAACTCTTGAGATGATATCCGTCTATCATGTGGCTTCAAATTCATTGGTCAAGAAACCTTTCAATTCTCGGCCATTGGGATTGCATGTAAATGTTAGAAATAAATCCGGAAGCCTATGTAGCTACATATTGCCATCCCATCAAAATATAACTGATCCATATATCGACGACTACCGACAAATGAGGACGGCAAAACAACTCTTTTTCCTTTATTTGATCCTTGTGTCTGCCCATGGTCACCTACTTCATTCAGACTCCGGTATTTATCAACTCTTAATTTTGACTGGTTTTTACTGATGAATGATAGTCTCTCAGACTCTATCATGGTATAACCATCAACTACGAATTGCTGAAACAACCTTCTTAAACGCATTAAAGTTTGTGCCTCATCTTTTCTTGTTTGCAGCCTAAAACAGAGCCATTCTCTAATTGTAAGTTTATTCCTTTTACTTTTGTGACCATTGGCTCTATCTTTATGCAACACATCATGCCTATAACCATCTTCACCATAAGGAAATATAAGGGGATACTGGTAACCCAAATAACTTGTATGTAACTCATCTATTCTTTGAAGTTCTCCACTTTGAAGTTCTCCACTTGTATGTGTCTGCATAATGACAGCAATCTTCCATGTCTCTTTTAAGTCATTGACCTCTTTGATCATACCAAACGGTCGAGCCATTTTCTAAAATGTAAGAAATATAAGAAATATAAGTTGAGGATGAAGTCTTTATTTCTATAATGTATTTCTCACTTATTTTGCACATAAATTTTGACAATGTGGGTTTGAATGATACAACAAACAGAAGATTGATAATGATTAAAACAAAAAACAGTTAAACAAAAAGTAAGCTGAAGATGAGTTGTGAGCTTGTCTCTCGTAGTAGAGAGCAGAATTTTGCCTGTAGAAACAACAAATTCGAACAGAGGTAAATATCAGATATATGTTACAAAACGAAAATACGAAAATAAGAGGTAAAATAATAATGAGAAGAAGAAGAACAACCAACAATGGATATGAGAAAAAAAAGTCTTAGTCCTCGCCAGAAAGAAAGAAAAGAAAAGAAGAGAAGAGAAGAGGAGGAGGAGGAGGAGGAGAAAGTATTGAGAAGAAGAAGGAAGAAGTACCGAAAGTTGATGCTGAGAAAGTGAAGTGTGAAGTGAGATGGGATAACACAGTCTGTGAAAGAAGAAATGAGACTAACTTGTAATAGAAGTGATATAGCACAGGTGGAATGATTGTAAGACAGTTTTTTTTTTTTGGGTTTACTGGTGTTAGTCTTTCGTGTGAGGTCAGAACTTCCACTCACTGCTCCATTCATTAAATGCTTGTGTTGGTTGAAGGGATTTGGTGTCATCTTGGTTGACCTGTATCTATTCTTTTTTGGCTTTTTGACAGTATAGCTACTGCACATTATACAATGTAATTGAAGGTATTGGCTTTTAGCTTTTTGTTTTGCTGTCCTTGTGACTTATTTTGCGGTAATGGCTTGTTAAAAAAACATGAGTGAAGTAGACAAAGTGACTAAGTTGATGGTAGTAGGTAGGAGTGCTTTGTGTGTCTGCATATCTAAAATAGGCTGCAATAATTACTTGCTATATCCTATTAGTTGCTATATCCTATTAGTTGCTATTAGTTAGATTTAGTTAGATACCAACTAATGAGACTGAACCTTCCTTAGTTACATAACTATTACTTACTTAGCAGGTTGTTTTATCGAAAAAGTACAAATATATATTAACTTGATTGAATATATATTAAGTTCAAGTTGTCTGTGAAAAAAAACTCCTACTTTTTCTATATATAGCTGTCGAGATCAACCTCTTCGAGATCAAGCTCAATCTGTCGAGATGAAGCTCAACCTGGCGAGATTAAGCTTCAACTCGACAGCCTGAGGAACAAGCTCAACCGAGATCAAGCCTGCCGCTGGTCCTCGTCGCCGAAATGAAGCTTGATCTCGCAGCTGAGCTGATCTCGACAGGTTGAGCTTGATCTCAAGTCCGCCGAGTTCAAGGTCAACTCGCCGAGATCAAGCTCAACTCGTCCGAGATGAAGCTTGATTTCAGCGGCGAGGACCAAGCTCAACCGAGATCAAGCCTGCCGTTGGTCCTCAAGTCGCCGAAATGAAGCTTGATCTCGCAGCTGAGCTTGATCTCGACAGGTTGAGCTGATCTTGTCGCCGAGCTCGACACTATTCACACTGTCGAGATCAAGCCTGCGGTTGGTCCTCCACTGCCGAAATCAAGCTTCATCTCGACAGGTTGAGCTTGATCTCGATACTTGAGATCAAGCTCAACCTCGCCGAGATGAAGCTTGATTTCGGACAAATTTGAGGACCAACAGCCTTCGGATCTCGACATGTCCAATAGTCGCCGAGATCAACAACTTGAGAACCAAGCTCAACCGAGATCTTTGCTCAGAGAAACAACAAATTCAACAGAGGTAAATATCGATATATGTTACAAAACGAAAAATACGAAAATAAGAGGTAAAATAATAATGAGAAGAAGAAGAACAACCAACAATGGATATGAGAAAAAAAGTCTTAGTCCTCGCGGAAAGAAAGAAAAGAAAAGAAGAGAAGAGGAGGAGGAGGAGGAGGAGGAGAAAGTATTGAGAAGAAGAAGGAAGAAGTACCAAAAGTTGATGCTGAGAAAGTGAAGTGTGAAGTGAGATGGGATAGCACAGTCTGTGAAAGAAGAAATGAGACTAACTTGTAATAGGAGTGATATAACACAGTCTATGAAGCTGGTAGCCCTGCTACAGAGTTGACTACAAAACTATCATTTTTCGTTTTTTTTTTAATTGCTACACATTGCTACACAGAAAAATAAAATTGTTGAAGGACCGAAATCTCCTTGTTTTGGACAGGTGGCAGTAGCCTCAGGTGGGCATAATTGTTATTTCAACAGGTAGCAAATAGTATATATTTATAGTAGATAAAAGTGGAGGGATGAAATTACTCCGGGAGTACTTTCAAATTACACGGAAAATTGAATTTTACCAATCGAACCGTCAAATTAAAAGTTTTTATCGAGTAGATTAATTCCATAAAATTTTATAAAATTTTAAAATTATTTGATACTTCATCAAATAACTTTAACTCAACGTATAATATACTTTTCAAAATAAAAGTAAAATGTTAACCATATGATTATATAGCTACAAATGTTCAATTTATTTAAAATTTGGTTTGCATGATCATTAACGTAATATGATAATATTCAACGGTTGGATTGATAAAATTCAATATCTATACTGAGTTATTAAGCGGAGTAACTCAGATAGTAGTTACTCCTGGAGTCATTTGATCCCTCCTCAAAATAAAAATAAAAATAGTGAGTCAGATTATATTGAGTGGCCACATCAGCAACGTAACGGACATGTAGGCACCATCACGGCCACATAGACTTTTTTTTAACGGAGTTAAACAGAAACACAAAAAAAAAGTCAATAGTGTAAACGTTTTGAAACTTAGAAGACTAAATTGGGGGAGGAAAATCACAGACGAATCTGATATTTTAAATTAAGTTAAAGGACCACTAGAATAATTTTGCTTAATATGTATAATTATTTTTATTTACATTTTTTATAATAAAAAATACTATCAAATCGGAAGTAGTTGTTAGGTGAAAGAATAAATACCAAGAATGCTGAAAATTTTCTCCAAAACAAGATATTAGCTTTCCACGAGCTTTAATGGGAAGGAAAAATAACAAACATATATTAGAGGAAAAAAAATAAAGCACAAATCCAAAATTTTTAATTACATCAAGGGACTTTTAGAGTAATTTTACCAAGTTTTTAAAAAAAAAAACGAAGTACATGTTTCTAGAAGAATGAAAATTGTTTCGTTGTACTAATCCAGTTTCTCGTAAACGCAACAAATGAATGATCTATACACACAACCTAAGTATATTACCACTAATATAATTTATTTTGCGCCACAGAAATGGTTATTTGTAGTTTAGTTTGTGCTCAAAAGCCAGCTATCTTGTTGACTCCACTATTGGCCAAACTTAAACTGATCTGGACCGCAACCATGCATTCTGTAGAAAAGTAGGCATTCTAGTTTGACTACACAAAGTAAGGCGGCATCTAACATGCCGCAACTTATATGTGCAGCACGTTACTCCACTCTTTTTATGCATTTTTCATCGTTTGATCTTGTAGTCCCACTGGATTCGATAGTGGGCTGCACACACTGAATCTAACCTTCCATTCACTCTCAGCTTCTTCACTAATCACCTCTACCTTCGACCCTCCACCACTGCCACCATCAACGACACCGCCACATCTGGGAAACCCACGCCATCAACGACACCTTCCATTCTCTCTCTCCCTCTCTCTCTCTCTCTCTCTCACACACACACACACACACAACTTCTTCACCTCTCCCTTCGACCCTTCACCGCCGCCACCATCAACGACACCGCCACATCGAGAGAAACCCACCACCACATCTTTATCATCATCCATACATTCGCGTTTTCAGAAATCGGTATATGTTGTTTCATGGAGTGAGGGTGGCGGCTCGTGGTTGTAGGTGCCGGGTAGATTCTTGTTTAGTGGAGGCTAGTTCGGTAGATTTCTGAAGCAATTGGTGAAGAACACGTTTTCAGTCCCTAGCTTCCAATTCTGAATCGCAAGAAATCTTTGATTTTTGAAGCTAGTATGTTGTTTGCAGGTGGGCATGGGCTCCTCCTAAAACAAAACCTCCAACTAAAAAGAAAAAGAGCCTAAGGCATTTCACAGCGCACAATAAAGAAAAAGAAGGGGAGAAAGTAGAGGTAATAGATGGACAGTGTTGAGGCAGAAGCGGAGAGCAAAAGCCATGGCAGAAGCTGGTGGTGCAGCTAGCCGAGTGGGAGGTGCAGTTATGGTCACGACGACGACCACAGTCGTGGTGGCGATCAAGCCGGTGCCACCATCAAAGGTCATGAATCTCACAACGGACGTGGGTGACCTTGTCAGTGCTCTTTCTATTTGTCTATTCTCTTCGTGGTATGGGCAACGATGGTGAACTAGATTTGGTGTGTACATGTATATATCAGAATGAGTGGATATCATTTATCTAACGGTAAAAAGCAAGTGCGGCACCTGCACCACCTATTAAGGTGGTGCATTTTAGCCGTTGCCCACAAAGTAATATGGGTGAGTTACATGCTTCCTGGTTATAGTTTAATAATGCTCGTATTTGAAGATATGAGATGGAATTACTTTTTATTTTATTTTAAAGTATTCAAATAATAAATAATAACTTCATTTTATTTCTTCCGAAGTTACCTATTTCATCCGATTCATCGGTTTGTGACTATATTAAATTTTGAGTAATGATTTTTTCACAACCGAATTCTAGAACTTTTGCTTTACACCATATAACGCTATTCACAATTTGCTATGTGGTTAATGACTTGTAAATATTTTGTTAATTTAGTATATTACGTGGTTAATGAACTAATTTTTTTTGGACACAAAATTAATTTTATTTTTTCACAACTCACTAGAAAATACATGGTTAATGACTTACAAATTCTTGGTTAATTCAGTTCATTACGTGGTTAATGGGTTATTATTTTTTGACACATAATTAATTTCATTTTTTCACAAACCACAAAAAAGTACGTGGTTAATTTTTTTTGATAGGCAAATGTTAGTATGTTAGTTGTTAGATTAGTTTTTCTCCTTCGGCAGGATTTGAACCCTGCACTTTTAACCCATTCACTCCTTCATACCCTTAGCTCAAATCAGTTGAGCTACACATCCCCCAAAAAAATACGTGGTTAATGATTTACAAATTCTTAATTAATTTAGTTTATTGTGTGGTTAATGATCCATCCTATCATAACACACACCCAACGTGATTAATGGCTTACAAATTCTTTGTTAATTCAGTTTGTTATGTGGTTAATGGACTATTCTGATGCTTCAATCATTTTTTACAATTCATTAAAAATATGGTTAATGACTTGCAAATGTTTAATTAATTTAGTTTGTTATGTGGTTAATGAGTCATCTTAATGCTTTGGTCATTAATCACAACACATACCCTATGTGGTTAATGACTTGCAAATATTTAGTTAATTCAGTTCATTGGGTGATTAATAGGAAAGAGGAAATACATATTTTTTTTAGAAAAAAATTTGGTCCGTACATTTTTTTGCCCGTATATGTACAGTGCTATATGTATAGTATACGGTGTAGGTATAGTTGTAAGAATTGGTTGTAAACAAAAATTTGGGTAAATACCACTTTTGGTCCCTGTAATTTGAGCAAAATCCGGTTTTAAATCCCTGTAAAATTTTTTGTTTAGATTTTGTCCCTGTAATTTAACATTCTTCTATTTTTAGTCCTTACCGTCAAATCTCTATTAAAAAACGCTGACGTGGCTAATAGAGAGGTATGACAGGAGAGACTAAAAGTGGAAGAATCTTAAAATTACAGGGACAAAAGGTGGAAGAATCTTAAAATTATAGGGACAAAGACTCAATGTTTTTAATAGAGATTTGACGACAGGGACTAAAAGTGAAAAAAATATTAAATTACAGGGACAAAATCTAAACAAAAAATTATACAGAGATTATAACTAGATTTCACTCAAATTACAAGAACTAAAAACGGTATTTAGCCAAAAACATTTCTCTTAAATCCTTTCCATTTTTAATTTAAGAGAATCAACCACAACTGAAATACACAAATCAACTCAACTTATAATTTTGACACATCAACAAAAATGGGGACAAATCTGTCAACTACGAACCAACATCATCAATTTGGGTATTCCATTTTTCCCTCTCTCGAAACCCTATTTTCTCTCTGCACAAATTCAAAAAAAATTGAATCCGTCTCTACTCAGGGTCTGTTTGGTTCAAATAAGGGGAGGGGAGGGGAGAGATTTTAATGGAGGGGATGGGAGGGAAGGGGAAGGGAGGGGAGAGATTTAATTTGATTTTGTGTTTGGTTGAGAGGAAGGGAGGGGAGGAGAGGAAAGCCTTTGCTTGTTTGGTTCAAGAGGGGAGGAGAGAGATTTTATTGGAGGGAATGAATTAATTTACTGATATATCTTTATAGTATTTTATATTATATTATATATAAGGATATTTCAGTAATTTTATTTTAAATAATTTAATCTCATCTCCCCTCTCCTCCAAAACCCCCAACTTTGAGAGGGAAGCCAAAATTGGCTTAGGAAGAATTTTGCTCCTCTTCCCTCTCATTAAAAAAGTTGAACCAAACAAACATAATTTAAAATATTCCCTCCCATCCTTTTCCCTCCTCTTCGGAACCCCCAACCAAACACATACACACTCTCACGGTTCCTTCAGTCCCTTCCTCCTCTTCTTCTTCCTCATTGTCATTGTCAAGCTCTCTGCAGATGTGCCATTGAAGAACACTGCACATTTTCTAGCTTTCTACTTAGGTCTGTGTTTCTTCCCCTTCTTTTTCCTCCTATTTTTTCTGTTGTTGATTCTCCTTCTCTTCACTCTCACATAACTTCCTCTGAACCCTAAACTTTTTTCCCTTGCAACTGTGTTTTCTTTTCTCCTTCTCATGCGCCGCGGTTCAACCATCTGAAGTCCCTTTGTCATCGTTTTGCCGAAATCTGAAGTTTCATCTTTGGTGGATTCTGAGATATGAGGTTTTTTTTTTTTTTTGAATTCTTGGCGAAATCGTACCTTAATCAAGCGAAATACTCCATTAAATATTTGATTCTGAGTTATATTTGTCTATTGTCTTCTACATGTTTCTTTGAAATTATTTAGAAATGGGTTGTCATTTGGGTGGTAGATTTTTGTATTAACAGTTCGGTGAGCAAAAATTTAATTTTAATTAACAGTTCGGTGAGCAAAAATTTAATTTTATGATCGTTTTTATTTGAGGTTTTGTTATTGTGAGGGTCGGTGTTAGTATATGCCTTGCTCCGTTGTAAAAATTGTGTTTTGTTTTTGTTTTTTTTATTGTATACTTATTACGGATTTTTGGTTTTTTATTGCTGTTATACTAATTGTAAACTATGAATTTTGTTTCCATAATCTGAGAATAAGGTGATACATTTACAAAGTTTCAATTTTGTTTGGTTTTTTAATGTGTTTTTTGGTTTATACAAATGATTCACTGTATATGCTTCAATTTTTTCAGTGTGAAGATGGCAACTAGCAGTGGAACAAATGTCAGTTATGCCAAATATACATTTCTGTAATTTCAAATTGTTCAGGCTTCCTTATATTAATTTTGGAAAACAGACCCCCTGCTGTTGTGGCGGGAACTGCAGGGTAACTTTAGGCTAAATACGGGGTAAATAAGTAGAGAGAAGTGAGAGAGAGAAAAATAAATTAAGATGAGAGAGAGAATAAAATGGAGAGAGAGAGAGAGACACACAACTGCAGAGTGCAGTTCCCGCAAAAAAGTCAGAGGATTCGCCCTCTTAATTTTGTTATTTGTTATTGTTGTTAGATGCCAAAAGTACCTGACAGGTGGAGGTGGTATGGAGGTGGTATGTATGTGAGTGTGATCCCAAATCTGTAAGTTCCTGGACACAACCACAAATTGTTCTTTACCGTATGCTTATGGACTGTATATAACACAGTATTTGTTCTTTGCAGGAATATGGAAAGATGCCTCGCCTTTTTTCAAATGACTTCTATGAAATTGTTCCCGAACAATTTCTGTTTTGTGCATGCTGGTGGTGTTAAGCCGGAGAATGGAACTAATTTACAAGTTGAGCCTGATGCAATGGACAATGCTGCTGTTGCGCCAGACCCGCTGGATGACGAACTACAGAGACCTGATATTGTAATTTTTTATTATACAATGGAGAAAAAATTATCAAGCAAATTCTTCTTCATTAGTAAGTACATTATATTATATAATGAGGGTTCTGTTTTTTATTCTTTCACAGGATATGTGTTTTAAGTGTGCTAATTATTCAAGAAGTGTACTCTGGAGGATGAGGACGGTAGGCTTAGTAGTTTTTTGTATTGAACCATTTGTAAGTTTTTTGTATGTACAATTTGGCCTTGGTATTTTGTTATTTGTATCAAATTGTTTTGGAAGTTGCTGCTGATCGTGTGGGATTTTTGTTTGAAAAGTAATACAGCTTTAAAGATATGTTTTCATTCATGAATCCATTTCTATATGTCACTAATTCTATAAATTTCTCAAAACTGTTAATGTTTTGTACTTAATATTCATTTCTATATTAAAGAATATAGTTTATTTTTGCACAATTAAATTCAAAACATAGATGCATGCATTTTACATCTTCCTGAGAAATTATTCATTAATTCACAGCATGTCATTGTGGTAGCTTTTTTCACCTTTTGCATTCCTATTATTTAATCCTTTTTGCAATGCCATGTGAGCAGTCACATTAAATGCATATAGGCATATAGGTATAAAGTATAGTTGCTTAGTCTAGGATAATGCACAATCAACTTAATGACTGTGCCCACAAATGAACCACTCTTAGTAGCTTTGCATAGATGAATGCGTATTGGAACCAAATCTGTGCAAAAAGTTGTGCCATCTGATTGTAAAGCAGTATTAATTGTGAACTAGACATTTTGTTAATAGAGGTTAGCTGCCTTCCATGTAGAAACGATGGCATACATGATATCAATTTTCTTGCTATTTGTTGTGCTGCCAAGCGTTGTGGTTTGGTGTTTAGGGTGTTTTCTTCTTTCCAAGCATTGTGGTTTGGTGTTTAACGTGAATCAATCTTCTTTCCAATAACACAAAGAGCCTGTGTATTGACAGTAAAATGACTTATTTTTCAGGTGTGGTGAATTGGTTAATGGGTTTGTGATATATGGTGTTTTCTTCTGCTAGGCCAATTAAGATGCATGGTGTTTATTATAAATACATTTAAATCAGATATATTTTCTATATTGTGAGTGTGATCTTAAAAGCATACCCTGGTGTCTGCCACTCCAAGCTTTTCTTAGTAAGAAATCCTGTTGTTGCTGAAACATGAGGTTGTTTGGTTGACAAACTCTGAATTGAACTCTTAACATCATCATAAGCTTTATGCAGTTTTTTTTTTGACACATGCACAAACCAGATTGTTACATACCTCATGTACCGATTAGTTGGATGAGGAGTAAAAAATGACCTTCTCAGCCGTATTACTTCTGCTGCTGGAAAGTTGTTAAATCTGTTATAAGCAATTTCTATTTTTCTTTTTCAGCTTTTAGTATGCGCTTTCTCTTCCTTTTGCTTCCAAGACGGGAATAAAGGTATACATTAAGTTTATTTCTTCCTTTTCAGTGTATTTAAAGGATATTTCTTACTAACAATTTATTCCTGTAGCCTCCCCTACAGTTATGTTTCTATGAGAATTGATTATCTCAACATATTTAGAATTGAAGGTCACAAATTTCTATAACTGTTATTGATTTGATATTTTAGGCCTAATGCTTTTTGAACTGCTTCCAATCTTAATCACTAGGCATATATATTCTTTAACTTTTGCTGCTGATGACTTGAGTTTTCTTATTTTGTTTTGCACGAGAGTAAGCATATTATGTTGAGTAATTTGTTGCAACCTTATCCTCATCTAAATTTATCCCAGTCCCAACGCATTGACATAGAAAATGAATGGTTCAAACTGAATTTAATAGCATCGAAAGTTTTAACATTCACATATTTTTAGCCTTCATTTTAAAGTCACCCATCTAGAAATTCTTTCAAGGACAGGATGCTTACTTAATTGCATTGATTCTCACGTTTCTTTCAACTACAGTTATGGTTAGTTTGAACCATGTGATAGATTTTGGTTGTGTGCTTGTCTGAGGGATAAACTGATGGTCTTAATTTTGAGATTGTTTTCTCACTTGAAGAAAATTTTATTATTTTTTACAACCCTGCTTCGTGGTTGTTTTCGTAGGTTGAAGAATTGAGAAGCAAGGGGATTAATCCTTATGCTTATGGATGGGACAAAACTCAAAACTCACAATGCTAATTAGTTGCAAGAAATATACAGAGAGGAAACTAATAGTGAAAATTATCATGTATCTGTCACGGGAAAAATTGTTGCAAGGAGGGCCGATTTGATAAAAAAATTATGTTTTAATGTCTAATATTTAGTTTAATTTCTAAAATTATTTATTGACCATGGTTGTTGGGATTCTGCATGTTATTTGGTCAAGAAATGAAACTCCTCATTCGTTCACCATGCAACTCTGCATCTAGCCCTGTGGCTGGCATTATCAGTTTTCGGGATTTAGATATCTAAAATTGTAGAATCAAAACATTTTAAAATCTATTGCAGACCACTTTTGATATGACAAAGCATGCACGAGAAGGCAAGCAAAAAAAGACCAGTGGCAGGACACACAGGAAAGCATGCACGGTAAGGCAAGCAGAGAAAGACTACTCCGATGGTTCAAAGTTATTATTCTCCAAATCTTTTTCTATTTAAGCTCTGAAGCCAAGGATTCGCTTAGGGGTGATTGGGTACAACGACATAGGATAGGAGGATTGTGTAACAACATACAAATCAGTACCAAAAATAAAATAAAAAAAATTGCTTGGCCGACAAAGATGTTGTTCTAATGACTTCACTGATAAAATAGGTGGTAATAAAAGTGCTAAAAATATACTTGAAATTTAGAAGTAATTATAAAAGTGATAAAAATATACTTCTCAACTAATTGATTACACACGAAGGTGTATTGAGATTTAGAAGTAATTACTTACGACACATGATTAAAAAGTTTTTTCAACAAAGACCATTGATATATTAGTCATAATTGTAATTATAAACAAATATTTGTATTCAAATATATTATATATTAATATTTAAATAAGTGTGAAAATATATCACACGGGAATCACAGATTTTATAAAAAAACACACCAAAATCTAAATTACTATGGCTGACAAAATGAATTCTTTTAGACTAGGCAATAAAGATTAAATAATTGCACAGGTCCACACTCTGTAACTGATTAATTGTTATGTTTTTTTCCCGAATGAAGTTGTTTAAAAAGCATTTAATTTATTTTTTTGCTATTATTTTATGGTGATTAATGCGGGGAGGTGTTTAGAAACATACTATTAATATTGATATAGAAATTATTGTATTGAAATATTTACTAAGTCAAAAAACATAACAATAAATATTCATTTTTAGTTAATGCATTCAGATGTTTTAAAAACATTCGTAGCAACTAGCATATCTTAATTAATACAATTAATATTTCATTCAGACTTTGGATATTTTTAACTAAATATATTCTTAAATTCGAACCTTAAGATGATAGATGACACACTCTTTCATAACAATTATACAAATGCCGTGCGACTCGTGAATATACACAGGTATGTTACTAGTTTTAGACACAGGCTAAAGTAGACATAAGACGTTCCACATTCTTATTTTGCCACGTCAGTTGTGGGTCCTGTCGTAGACAAATTCATCAAGATAGTTTATTACTCTTTGCGTCGAATATTAGGCTTCCTGTTTAAAATATTAATTTTTCTCAATTTATTTATCACTTTAAAATTTCAAAACAACATTAATTATTTGTGTCCAATATCACTCTTATTTATTAGTGTCTCAACTAATAAATAATTATATTAATCTATCTTTTCACTTGATTCCTATTTCAATAAGGATATTTTTTTTTATACCATGACATTAGTGGAAGGACTAATCTTCTCAGGGCCTTGACTACATTAAGAATACCTCTCCCAACGACCTTTTTTGTGATACCCAAGGCTCGAACTCGAGACCTTGGATAAGGGACCCAACCGCAGTATCAGTCATATCAACGCTTAGTTAGTTTTCAATAAGGGTATTTCGATAAAAAGAAACTAATTTATCTCGAAAACCAGCATAATAAATTGTTTTTGCATAACGTTAATCAACACTTAATATGAAAGAATGAAAGAAAGATAGAGAGTATAGCCAACATGGTGCGACACAACACAAGTGCTAGATACTTGGTCTCTTAACCATTTAGTCCTAGGTTTGATCCCTGGACAGTGCATACGGAAAAAACATTTAAAAAAAAAGAGAGAATCTGAATTGGTTTATAAAAAAAAAAGAGTAAAGTCTCATTTTAGTCTCTGACAAAAATTGCGCGACCCATTTTCGTCCCTGACAAAAAATAAGTCCAGAAATAATCCTGACATTTTCAAAACAGGACCACGTTAGTCCCTCTGTTAGTCTCCTTCCAAATTTGTCACTTAACGTGCTGACGTGTCACGTTAAATGCTCCCGTGACATGTGAACCCTCTCCACGGTGGCAATACATGTCTATTTTTTTTCTGCAAATCCGGTTTGGGACGTTTTAGTCCCTGGCAATGGCACCTTTGGGACATATTAGTCCCTCTACCCATTGTTACCATTTCAGAGTTTTTCTTTTTCTTCCTTGAACCCTAACGTCCAATTCATTTCATAGCAATGCTTATAGGATTCTTGTTAAAGACAAAACAAAAAAGCACAAAAATTATTATCTTTTCAAAATAATCAATTTTTCGAAAACATTTTATTTTTGTTTTCAAATTTCAATGTGATCTGTTAAACTAAGAGTTATAAAAAATGGGGTAAAATGCGCACCCAAGATATGATTCGTTAACCTCTGGAGGCAAAAAACGAAACAGAACCAAAATGGAAAAATCTAAGAAGAATTCCATGAAGAAAACTCTGGTGCGTCTCTAGCGCGTACCATTGACATTCTTCAACTGCTTATCAACATTAATTGAGGTTTTCCTTCTATGTATTATCGATTTGCTTTCATCGGTTTGATTTTGGCCATGTAAAATTTTGTTTCACTTACCCCCTTCACTTTCGTAGTTTGTGTCAGTAGCAAGGCTAATATTTGAAGTATTTGTGCCTTACTTTAAAATGAGTGACAAGGCTGATCTTTGAGGCCTTCAGATGAAAATGTGTTTTTCGTCTTGTATTTTTCAGATGATTTGTTAGTATTAAAATCTGAGGAGCCCCGGTTTTTTGCTTCCCAATTACATTTGAACTACGACATAGAGATCCACAGAGAAGCTGATGGTGTGCATGCTTTTGAGCTCTATTTTATACAAGGAAGAGTGAGTAAGGGAAACCTTTTTGTTTTACTATTTATTATTATTGTTACCTTTGATGCTATTCATCTTCTTTGCTTGGGATTGAAGGAACGGAGAGAATTAGGTGCATAGATCGTGAAAGACACAGTGAGAAGAAGAAGAAAAAAAACTCTGAAATGGTAACAATGTGGTAGAGGGACTAATATGTCCTAAAGCTACCATTGCCAGTGACTAAAACGTCGCAAATTGGATTTGTAGAAAAAAAGTAGACACGTATTGCTACCATGGAGAGGGTTAACGTGCCACATGAGCATTTAACGTGACACGTCAGCAAGTTAAGTGACGAATTTGGAAAGAGACTAACGGAAGGACTAACGTGGTCGTGTTTTGAAAATATCAGAGACTATTTCTAGACTTATTTTTTGTCAGGGACGAAAATCAGTCGCACAATTTTTGTCAGGGATTTTACTCCAAAATAAAAAAAAAGAAAAAAGAGGGAGTATAAATTTAAGGTTAAAAAAAAATGTGGTACTTCTAGTTAGGAGAGAATCTGATCCCGTAGGAGAGAATCCAATCTGTTAAAGCAGTTAGAGGCTTGTATTAACTCACTTATCTTCCAAACACCACCGCAACTCTCTTTGAGCTTCAGCTTCACATTCCCTTCACTGTCTAAACTCTGAAGGAACCCTTCAAACTTGAAAGCGCTGATGGCATTGTCAAGCCCACAAATACGGAGATTCCTTTTAAGCAAGCTCCATAGGCGCTCCACCACATCCAAAAACCCCCACAGAAACAGAAACAGCCTCACCGTTACGAGCACCAGAAGCCGGTGCTGCTGCTCTGCCATAGCCATTGATGCCCCTTCATCTTTGACCGAGTCGCCTCCTATACGATGGGGATCCGTATCGTTGCAGGGTCCCCGCGAAGAGATGGAAGATGATATTATTCTTCGACCTGATGGCCTTCACGGTTTCTCTTTTGCTGCTGTCTTTGATGGCCATGGAGGGTTTTCTTCTGTCCAGTTCCTCAGGTCTTTGCAAAATTCAATACAGTTTACTTCAATATAACTAGTTGCATTTGCATATATAGGGTTTATGTTTAGATCTTTGTGCTGAACGGATGTATGATTTCTGTTGATTCTGAATTGATTCTGCTAGCTTAATTAATTATGTGTGTGTTTGGGTGAGCTTTTGATTACAGTGATTTTGTTGGTGAGCTTTTGATTACAGTGATTTTGAAAAAAAATATTTTGTAAATATAATTTGATTATAACCGAGTTTGTTTGAAATGAAGTAATTTATATTTGAATATTCTCGTTATGAAAGCTAATTTGATATAAAATTTAGTATAATTTTTTCAACCAAACACAAAAGTTAATTTTGATCACTTCAATTCAAATCAATTCTAATACTCTTTATAAGACCAAACACACACATAAATAAATATTTGCATAATCTGAATTGTTGGTTTTATATGCCAAGTGCCAACTACAGGGATGAGCTATACAAGGAATGTCTTGAAGCTCTACAAGGTGGGTTACTATTAGTCGAGAAAGATTTCGAAGCCGTTAAAGAAGCATTACAGGAGGCATTTGTCAAGGCTGACGCCAGGTTGTTAAAATGGTAAGCCAATAATACAATGTGACTAGAATGGATAGTCTCCATAAAATGTGTCCAATTAAATAGTTTCCATATGATTCTACATTTGGTATGATTACATTGAATTTTTAGATAGTATTTCGTTTTTAAAGGCTTGAAATGAATGGGGAAGAGGACGAATCAGGTGCTACAGCAACTGTAATGCTCCTAGGAGATGATAAGCTGCTAATTTCACATATTGGTGACTCATCTGTGGTATGCATTGTCCATCCTTATTGTGCCCCAAGATGATACATCTGACTCCAGCTTTTGATGCCAAAAAAAAATCTACTTCTCTATATACTTTTCTGTTTGAGAGATTTATCATGAAAAAAAGCAATCGCATGGAATATTCTGATGTTCGCCATTAAATTAGGATATATAGGAGATTGAATCTCTTCAAAATCACATGACTTTTATTTAGGCTCTTTTGTTCTTGTAGGTTCTATGCAGATCTGGAAAAGCAGAATTGCTGACTAGTCCTCACCGTCCGTATGGAAACAACAAGACTTCTCTTCAAGAAATCAAAAGAATCAGAGAAGCAGGTGGATGGGTGTGTTTTCCTTATTCCTTCATTTTTTTCATCTTTTGTGGTCAAATTACCATATAATGAGAAACAAAATAATGATTTGAAAATTGAGTTGTGACAACTTACTATGAACTAACTCGAAGTTTTATGGGCCATATAACCATTTTCTATTTCCTAGATTTATCATGTATTGTGGTTTGGTTGTTGGAGACACTACAACATGTAATATAATATGTTTCCCATAAGTAACCACTGTCAACCAAACATCAATATAGCTTCTTCCACCTGTAGCCTGTCAGGTGATAAGTAATTGGTCACTTTTGAATTTCATTGATATTTAGGTGCTCATTTTCAGGCTTAATTTATTGTTTAAAACTTCAAATCACAATTTTATTGAAGATCATTGCTTTTAATTGTGCTGGCAGTGTTTTTTTTTAATAAATTTTATTTTGTTCACCTCGATTGTGCAAGTTTTGTCCCCTGGGCCACCATTTTTTTTAAATGAAGGTTGTTGTCATTCATGATAAATAAAAACACATTACATGGCTTATGATTACTAAAATTTGTATTGTCTCTAGCTTGTCAATGGTAGGATCTGTGGGGACATTGCCGTATCTCGTGCATTTGGGGACTTGCGATTCAAAACGAAGAAGAATGAGTACAGTCCTTAATTTCTACATCATTCCTTCTAGTATTAAGGAATTTATGCTAAATTTTTAGATGGTCTACCAATGTCAAAGTGTTTCCTAAGGGTTATCTAACTATTGCATGTGAAAAGGATGCTAAGAAAAGGAGTTCAGGAAGGAAGATGGTCAGAAAAGTTCATTTCTCGGTAGGTTATCTTTTGTGTGTCTTAAAAATTGTTCCCTGCTTTCTCTGTTCATTGAGTGTTGTATTACATTAGCATTTAGCAAAGAGAATGGAGAGGAATTGTTTTGCCTTAATTAGTATCTAGCCATTACTAGGAAGTCTTAATTATACTTTTCTGTTCTTGGAAGTTGTGATTCCTTGAAGAAGAATGGTTCAAAGCTTCATTTTGATTATCAATTATCAAATGCTGAGAAATGAGTAGGGTTGCCAGTTGCCAATTGACATTAGCTTCGGTGTCTACTTGTTAGGAACTCACAGAAGATGAGATGGAAAACCAGATAGAAAGAACCAAATGATTAGAGTTGTGTTATTGAAATCTGAACAGAAAATGGGAATAGAATGATAGAATCCCAGTCCCTCCAAAGGTTTTCCCCTTCACGAAGGATCTCTCCTTTCATTTACAAACTATCAACTGTACTCCCTGAATCCCCCAAATCTATTTTCCCCTATTTATCTAAACAATCCCCTTCTAATCCCTTCTAACTAATTAATCTAACTAATGGATTAACTACCTAAAAAAACAGTTGTCCTTATTCTATCCTAATGTAAGTCCTAACATAATCCAGATCTTCAGCTCCTATTTTCATGTGCAGCAGCCCGACTCTGCAACATACGAAGAGGAGAACATAAATAAAAATTTCTTATTTTTCATCCTTTGCGTTCTCCTGTCACATTAAAATTGACCTTTATTAAAAACTCTAAATTTTAATATAATGATGCTTTTGCCCAGTGTACAGTTCAACGATGACTTGGTTGTTGCATGCCCTGACATTTATCAAGTAACTCTTGGCTCAGATGCAGAGTTTGTAGTGTTAGCATCTGATGGCTTATGGGATTACATGAGCAGGTCTATTGCATGATCCTTAGAATCATTTCTGCTACTCTTCTTTTTCTGGTTCTCCAGAGAATTAATTACATTCACAATCTTGCTACCATTGCAGCTCGGATGCAGTTTCTTTTGTGAGAGATAAACTACGACAACACGGAAACATACAGGTATACATAGTGCTTTATATTTGAGGCAATTTTACTCATACCATCTAGCAGATGGGACCTGTGCTCGGCATGGGTGCAAGAAGATCAACTGGAAAGAATTTTTCTATATTATTCTATATATAAAAGATGGAGATGCTGCCACGTGGCGCAACGTGGATAATTGAACTTAGTGTAGTCAATTTTCTTAAATAGATAACAGATAGAATAGATAAGCCGTCGAAGTAGCAGCTATAATATTTTGCTTGTTCATGTTTCAGTTAGCTTGTGAAGCGCTTGTGCAATTTGTTTTGGTAAGTTTAATACATTACGTGGCAGTTGTTATCATGAACTTATAATATTCACACTAGAGAGTTTTAGTAATACATTATGATATACTTTGCAGGACCAACGTACACAGGATAATGTCAGCATTATAATTGCTGATTTAGGGTATGTATTTTTCTCATGTATATATGATTCAACTTGGGTAATAAGGTTCTGATTATAGGGTAGGCCTTTGTGAAAAACAAAACCGGGGCTAGCATATAATAAACCTCATAATCTGGTTATGAAAATTCTTTCTACGTAGAAATATAGTATGGATTGTCCTATCACCAGAGTATTAATTGGTCTAAAGCATCTAGAAAACTATATTAAGTTAAACCTGCTGCAGAAGTGCTATGCTTGTTAATTTTCTGTATATATGTAGGGAAAACATGTCTTGTTGATCAAATTCTTTGATTTTTTTTTTATTAATTATACTGTGTCTTATTTTGAGTGCTTGCAGGAGGACAGACTGGGAGAAAGTGCCACTGCAGCAACAAAATGTCATATTTGAGCTAGTCCAAGCCCTTGCGACCATTGGAATTGTATCTATTGGAATCTGGTTTTCATCACAGCTTTCTTTATAGATTCAAAAACATACAACTCATGTACATAACCAGACAAATGCTTCTGACCTTCCTGCCTGTATAATCTTGCTTGTATATGTCACACATCTTAGAATCTACTTGGTTTAGTGCACTAAAGAATTGTGAAATATTTTTCGTTTGAAGGGTTCATTTTATATTCTGATTCTAAAATTTAATTATTGTTTTGCATGTATTGCCCCTTGTCGTGTCCAAGTCGATCCCTACGTCTTCTATCTCAAATTCTCAATTCAATAGCAAACTTCTTTGACTAATATCCCTGTTTTTTCAAAGAGCTTTGACATGAACAGCTTAAATTTGTTGATATTAGATTATCTGAAATGGTACTGACAATTCTGCACATAAGAAAATGAACAGTACAATTTAGGCATGTATAGTTTATAGGATTTGGCTCTAAAGTGAGAGTACATTTTAGAGGGATAAAATTATGATTATCGACAAACAATTTCAACAGTTAATTCTTCAAGAATCCTAATTTTTTTTTTTCTTTCTCGTAAGGTACTCACCTCTTATTTTAACGGAATGAAATTTTGATTTTTCTTAATTGTTACACAAAATGACTTTTAACCGGAAATTCTCCTTCAAATATTTTGATACTTTATTTCCACATATAAAATAATCTAATTCAAATACTTATTTAGAATTTTAAAATTTTTGTTCAAAGGACCCTTTAGTGTTACATTCATATGACCAAAACTCTTATCTACTTTCTGCCTGTTTGCTTTAGATTTGAGCTGCACTGCACGGTAAAAAGTTAGCTTTTCAAGACAATTTTGTTGCCAGCAAAGTCTTTTAACTACAGTCAAATGCTGAAAGTGTATTCTTTTATCTATAGATTAGATTAGACTAGATTAGAGTTGATCCTTGTCATGTTAAAATATTACATTTATCTCTCTATTAGGTGAGTGGGATATATAGAAATTGTAACATGATAAGAATAGGAGAGAATCCATTCCGTCAAATGTCAGTTTAATTAATGCCTTTGACCACCTAAAACAAACAGACCATTACAATGCTTGGCTACCAGTACCACCAAGTATACATTTTGTTGTTGTTGTTGTGTGTTATTGGATCCCATTCAACTAAAAGGTGGTTCTAACTTCACTACTTAATTTGAATGCTCATACACATCATCAGTCTTGACCACTGAACAGTGTATCTGGGCCTCAAGAATTATTCTGATAAAGTTCTTTAGGACCTGGAAAGCCAAGGTTTAACTTTCTTTGACGTTGATACATGTCAACTGAGCACTGCTCCTCTCTTTAATCTATATCTATATGCCATATTTTTGGGGGGGGGGGGGGGGGTTAGTGTTATTGTTGGGAATAAAAGCACAAGAACTACAGATAACGTACGGAAAAAGCAATGTCTATTGATTTCTTTTCTTAAAGAATTCCTATATTGTGGGGAAGAAAAACAAATTTTTTTAAGGGGATAAAAAACAAAAACCTATATATTTGTATATATTTGCTGAGACAAAAAACATATTTAGGCTAATTAAAAACTGTATTGTGTTCGGTTCGGTCTTAACTCATCGATGCTATTATTGGTGATATTGTGGTGGGAATGCTGCAACTACTAAGAACAAACAACAAAAATTGATAAGTTCAACTAAAGATAAGATGGTGTAAAATAAAGAACAAAGAAGAATATGATTGTGCAAGACTCCAAGGCGTGTGTAAACACTAAACTTTAGGTTCGATTCGTCCCCACTAATCCTTTTAGATTGGATGCAAATGGTTGAACAACGAATCCCTTTAGGATACTGTTGAAAGTCCCACATCGACTAGAGATATGGTCTGTGTTGTGTTTATAAGGCTTAGACAGTCCTCACCTTACAAGCCGGTGTTCTGGGGTTGAGTTAGGCTTAAAGCCCAAATTTAAGAGATACAATGGAGTTCTCTTAATATGGTTTGCATCCCCACACCAAGCGTATCGTCAATGTTATTTTTCAGAACAATGGTTTCCTAACTTCAATTTGCGCATAAGAGAAGAAATGAAATGATTTGGAGTGATGAATTTGGCAGAGTTTTGACATAGACATATGAATTTGTGTTTTTCTTTCTGCATGTAAAGTTATTCTATATATAGACCAACTCATACCTTTTGGTAAAGATAAACATCTCCTCATATATATAGAATCACAACCCATTGTGAATTATCTCAACCATCCATGAGTGAGTGTATCTCTTCATTCAAATGTCTTTAGATGAATAGATACAAAGGTTCATGGAAAAATACAACCATTAGTAAAAGCCACAAAAGGACACACCCTTTAGAACATAAAACATTATGTTTCTTTTTCACTTTGGTGTTCTTGGATTCCTATTATTTTGGAAATCCCCAACAGCTATTGCTACCACAAAGGGTCAATGAGATAAGAGTTTGAGAAAAAATCTGTGTTGCATGCCGGACATGACATTGCATTATTGCATAACTAAGCTATATAATAACTTCCTGTAAAAAAAAAAAAGCTATATAATAACTGGCAACGAAGGCTTGGTTGTTCATTATAAATACGAAATTATATTATTCTTTTTGATAATTAAGCAGGTTTGTTTATATTTGGATACTTGCCTGGTTAGAAAGGGGATAATTATTTGTTTCAGCTTAAGGTTAAAATGTACTTTGTCTCTATACGTAACAATAACATTCATTTTCAATTTAATCTTTATATGTGAGACAACCACACAAAAAATTTTTAATAGAGCCGCCACCAATATTTTATTTTTATAGGAAACATTGGAAAACCTAGTTTTTTTGAATATTTTTGAGTTTAATGAAAAAGAAGGTCTTTGTACCAGATTTGGGTCCGGAAGTTGGTTACGCGCAAGGAAGGATTAACACCCCTACACGCCCATTTAAAAAAATGGTACCCGTTAATTGCTTGTAAAAAATTGTTTGCCTTTAAAAAATTAATTCCCTTTATCAAATTTTTAAAATAATAAGAAAAAGAACCAACAAAAATTATTAAAAAAAAGAAAACCTTTTTTATTGTATTTATTATTATTTCACCTCTTTTTAATAAGACAGAAATAAAAACTGAAGATAAGAATTACTTCCACAAGTTATTAATTTATTTATTTAAAAAAAATACTTAAATGAGGAAACAAAGTTCAGAAACTTTCTATTTTACTTTTAAGTCCCTCATTAATATGATAATTGCAAATTGGTCCCTATTCAAAGTTTGGCCCCGTTGGAAGACCAAACCCTAAAACGCGCATGAACAGAAAATTAAAGAAAGGAAGATTTTTTAATTTATTTGCTTTCGGACCCCTTTTATCATCATACATTTACAGTTCAGTCTTTCTTTATAATACATTTGCAGTCTAGTCCCTATTTACCATATATTTGCAGTTTAACCTTATTTATCATATATTTGCAGTTTAATCCCTATTTAAGGTTTGGCCCCATTGGAAGGACAAACCCTAAACCTAATTACAATCTTAATCGTGGACACTGACAGCAATAACAAAATGACAACTATGATAGCAACAGCAATGACAATAGCAACAACGATAGCAACAACAGCAACAGCCCAAATAATTTCAAAAGAAAAAGAACAAAACTAAGAAAATTACAACATAAATCGGTTAAGTCTTTGTTACATAGCCATATTCAAAGAAAAATGGAAGGAAGAAAAGAAAACCTGGGTATTATGCTTTTCCCAGAAAATCAAAGAGGTAAAGAGAAGGGGATAAAATCCTAGGACTAAATGGTGTTTAATTTTATGGTAGCCTCACAGGTTAGTAGTCTCCTTTCCTTGGCTCTGTTCGTTCTCCTTCTTGCTCTCGGTCTCTGCGTCTCCTTCCTTAGGGTTCTTCCTCTCGGTCTCCCCTTTTGCTTCTGCCTTGTGTCTTTTTATAGGCTCCAATCTTGGTCATTATCTGCGAAAAAGAAGGGGACAAGTCAGTTCAAAATTCAAAATCAAATATTAGATTAAACGAAAATAAAGGAAAGAAACGAGGGCTCCCTTTTTGGCTTCCAGATTGTGATCTTCAGATATATGATTTGCCTTAGTGAGAGATGAAGGGATGAGGTCGTGGAGAAGGGAAGAAGATGAGAGAAGATGAGGTAGATTAGGTTTAGGTCAAGATTGGGGGAGAAGAATGAGGAGAGGGATGCGAAAATGGCGGAGGAGATGAAGTGGGACGCCACGACTAGGGTTAGGGTGAGGAAGAGATTGAAGGAAGGAAGGGGGCCGAGGGGAAGGATGAGGTGGCACGGCGTGTGAGAGGAGGGTTAGGGTTTGGAAGGAGGAGAGGATGGGAAGGAGATGAAGAGGAAGGGTGTGGTGGCCTTGAGAAGCTTCAGGAGAGAAGGCTTGCTGCGTGAATGGTGGAGAGAAAGAGGATTGGGGGAGAGCGGCGTGAATGGTGGGAAGAATGAGGGTGAAGATGTTTTAGGTTTAGGGTTTGGTTTTTAGGTTAAAAGGAGATGGGTTGGGTGAAAGCGAAATGGGCCGGGCGTGGGTGATGGGGTGGGAGTGTCTTGAGAAAGAGAAGGGGGTGTGCGTGTGACGGAGGAGGCAAGGGACGCAGAGGTGGAAAAATAAAAAAAAAAGGGGTGCAAGAAGTAAAAACAAAAAAGGGAAGGTGTGTGCTGCTGGGCTGGGCTGGGGGTTGCTATTAGCACCTCCCTAATTTATAACATGCACCTTTTTCTTCAAAGAAAAATAAAATATTTTCTTTCCTCTTTTATTCTTTATTATAAAACCAAAAATGTTATTTTATTTATTATTACTACTATTACTACTAATAAAAATTTAAAATAAATAATAAAATAAAATAAAAAGGCCGGACAAAATTAGGGTACTACAGCTGCCCATTCTTAATTACATTTTACTCGAAGGTCTTCGTGCATTCGTTGTAAAAGGTAATTAAGGATAAAAGACTCTGATTTTGTCCGCAATAAGTGGTTTGAGATTGCGAGATTGTCTCCCGACTTTGGTGGTTTGGGATTGCGGGATTGGCTCCCGACTTTGGTTTGGGATTCTAGGTCTGATTCCTAGTGAATTCCCGGTAAGGCATAGGTTTGATTCCTGGCTCTTACGAAATTGGTGAGAGATTCTAGGTTTGATTCCTAGTGAATTCTCGGTAAGGCATAGGTCTGATTCCTAGTCTTCACATCTTTGGTATTGATTACTTCCCTACTTAGGGAAAGTTTAGGGTGCGAGCTTCTTCGTCACTCGACACAGGTTTGGGTCAGATTCCCAACAAGGGTAAGTCAGGTTCTTAACTCTTGCTAAAAGGTACGGATTGGCTACCCTACTTAAGTAAAGTCCGAGATATGAGCTTCTCTGTCACTCAATATGGGTTCGGGTCAGATTCCCGGCAAGATGTAGGCCAGAATCCTAACTCTTGCTAAAGTATGGACTAGTTTTCCTATTGCAAGTGGACGTCTGGTGTACGAGCTTCTCCGTCACTTGAAATAGTTCGGGTCAGTTTCCCGACTAAAAGCTTGGGTCAGATTCCCAAGGTGATGGGTCAATTTCCATAATTAAGGAAGATTCGAGACACGGGTCAGGTTCCCGAGTAAAGGCTTGGGTCAGACTCCCAAGGTGGTGGGTCAGATTCCCAGCAAGGTATAGGACAGGTTCCTAATTCTTGCTAATAAAGAGATTGGGTAGGCTGAGTACTAGTTCTTACTGAGTAACAACAGACCAACTATATGTAATATTTGAGAGGGTGGGTCAATGGACCCAAAAACTTTGATGATCATGCAGGATGCGATGAAGGGTATGCCATGCATGAAATGAAATTTTTATTTTTTAGAGAAATGATTTTGAAAGTGGGTCTGAGGCCCAGAAGCAATGATGATCATGCTAGATGCAATGAATGATGTGTTATGCATGAATATTATTATTGTTTTGAATTTTTTTGATTTCCCTGAATTCCTTTGAGGACTCTGCCCCTAGACTCGTGGGATGATAACTTTCTGTCGGATTGCTTGTCCGAATGGCTGACTTAGTACTGCACCAGGTTTGCATACTTGCCCCTTGATAGCCCATTCTGCCTACCTTCGTTGATTCTTGAATATTCCTTCCATGCTATGAATGCTCTTTGGAGGATCAGATTGACAACTTTGATCCATAGAGATTTTCCAGTGTCCCTTTGGCTTTCGTCCAGTCAGGACATGAAAGATCTATGTTGAGAGACAGATCATCTTGCGTAGTTCTGAAACGAAATCTTGAATGTGATGGGCACAGCTTTTGCCCCTAGCTTCTTGGTTTATGTTTAGATCTGTGAGATACAATCCAGGTTGACATGTTGTGAATTTGGCCCTAACTTATGCCTAGGCCGCTCTTTGCGAGTTTTCAACCTAGCGGGTCGCTCTAACTTCTGCCTAGACCGCCCTTTCGGGTTTTCAGCCTAGCGAGCACTTTATTCTATATTCTTCTTTTTTTTTTAGGTAAAGCAACTGCACTGAGGAGTTTATATGGATCTCCTCTTTCAAAAATCAAGTTTTAAGAAAATATGAGCAATTTGACTTTGATCAGAATGGACTTTATTAGGGTTGTAACGTGGCCCGGGTTAAAGGGTTATGACAGAAAGGATATTTTAGGCCCAAAAAGTGTTTAATGGTTTATAAAAACAAGGATCTTTAGAGTAAAGATGCACTTCATTTTTCATTAGCGCATTTGTTTCACCTTTGCGGTTTCCTTTTTGATCTTCGCAGGTGTCTTTGACACGTTTTTGACATTTCTTTGAATTGTTTTTGATACCTTATTGCTTACTTTGCTCTTCTTCTTTCTGAGAGGACAAAGTTGATTGAAGACTTGTGTTATTCTTTATTGTATGAACGATCCTTATTCAGGGTATTTGAAAGAAAATTTCATTTTTAGGCTCAAAAGGGGTAGCAAGGGATAAGTACTTTTTGTATTTTTGTGGATAGAGAAAAATGGCCAAACCTCATCTCAAAATCTTATTGCTCAAATTTTCACAAAAACTTAATTTTTGATGATTTGTGCATTTACTTTACCATTATTCTATGAGCTAGGATTGAAAAAAAGGAAATTCAAATTGCAGTTCTATTGATGAAAAGATGAGACCATAATGAGCCCTTTACAAGATATGCCCCAGGGCTTTTGGGCAAAGCATAAAAAGTAAACAGAGTTATCTTTCTTAAAGTCCAACCACTTGGCGTTGATCAGATCTTGCACTTTGTGTTTCAAAGCCTCAACAATTCTCAATTGAATGACCCACTGCCCCAACTTGGCATGTTGTGATGAGCAGTGTTTGTTTCTTCTTCCATCTCTTGGCTTATACTGCGCAATGGCTGTTGAGTTTCGAGATTGCTAATCCTTCTGCTTATTATCCCTGCTTCCACTCTTTCTCCGACAACAACAAGTCTGAGAAGTTTGAAGAGACATTTCTCATCATCAGATCATAGAAAGGTTGTTGAAATGTGTCAATGAACGTGGTAACCAGCTCTTTCTCAGATAGCGGAGGTTCCACTTGGGCTGCAATCCCTCTCCATCTTTGGGCATACTCTTTGAGGCTTTCATTGCCCCCTTTTACCAGGGTTTGCAACTGAGAGCGGCCGGGAGCCATGTCCATATTTTACTTATACTAATTGATGAAAGCTTTAGCCAAGTCATTCCAGGAGTTGATTTTGCCTTGCTCTAACTGCATATACCAGCGTAGGGATGCCCCTGTAAGACTCTCTTGGAAGAAGTGGATTAAGAGCTTATCATTACTGGAGCAGGGGGGCATCTTCCGGCAGTACATGATGAGGTGGCTTTTTGGACAAGTTAAGCCTTCATACTTGACGAACTCAGGAACTTTGAATTTTGGAGGAATCACCACGTTCAGGACCAAACATACTTCTGAAGCTTTGAACCCAATATGATTTGCCCCTTCAATGGCTTTCAGCCTATCTTCCATAATTTGGAGTCTCTTCTGATCTAGGGAGTCTCCTGATGGGCCGTTGGAAGCTTCTCGATACTCATTAGTGCCGGTGGAATGGTTCTCATCAATGGTCAATTTTGGATCCAAGTTCTGCAGAAGGTCAAATAACTTGTCCATCTTACCATTGATTCGGTCGAGTTCTTCTCTTATCGCTTGCTGATTCTGTTCCAACAAGTCCATGAGTCTAGATTGGGCTCGAGTCCGGTAGGGATGCAGGGAAAGCTTATTTGTATCTATTTTCTGTTGGGGAAAAAAATGAGTTATGTTATGTAAGTGCCATGTTTATGCATGTCATGAATGTGGTTTTTTATGTACATTTTATGCAAAATAATATGATGGATAATGGAGAAACATTTATTTATTTATTTATTTATTTTACAAAATTAAAGTGAATGCAATGATGTTGCTAAAAAAGAGAAAATGCATTTTTTTGAAGATTTATTTTTTATTTAGAGGGAAAAGGGAATGAGAAGGGAAAATATTTTTGAAACTGTGATTTTTTTTGCAAAGAAGAATAACAAATAATATTTTTTGGGGAAAAATATCATTTATTATCTTTCACAATTTTTGAAATGTGAATGGAAAGTAAATGGATGAAAGAAAAACGGGCAGAGTGTGCCTCTTGTGATGTAGGCCGGTATTTCCTAAGATCTTAGGTCATACGACTTTTGTCACGTGGAAAATGGGATAAGGTATGCTCCTTTTGTGATATGGGCCGGTAGCTTCTTAAAAGGACCTAGGGTTTATATTAAGTGCCTTTCCATTGGGTGGATTTAAGATACTAATCTAAAAGGTCCCTAGAGCCAAGGGTCCCATTTAAAAATGTTACCACCAATAATAAGTATATTATTAAAGGATGGTTTTTTCTCAAATGGAGCCAAACTCTAGGTGAGGCTTTCATAGGAACCCACTAGCCGTACGTCCAGCAGAGCACCCACTACATAGTCTCTCCTAACTTAAGATTCACTCGGGCCCGGATATAGGGCACCCACTCGTAGTGTGCGAAAATGTGTTAAGTGAAGAGTGTGAAGGAGCAAACTTAAAACTACCCGCTGCAAAATAAATAAAAAATACAATATATATACATGTCTTCTACCCTAAGGTTTTAAATACATAAACATACATAATATTTACAAGGAAAGAACAAATGAAAGAGAATAAATCACAAACGATTTTTTTTTATGCAAGTTTTCTATCCTAGGATTCACGTATACAAACATATATACAAACGAACGAATAGGAATAAAAACAAAAAGGGAATAATTCATTTAATAAGGCAAACAAATCATATAAACAATTATAGGGCCTAACTCTCTAAAGTCCCCAGTGGAGTCGCCAGCTGAGACAACCACACCAAATTTTTTTAATGGAGCCGCCACCAATATTTTATTTTTATAGGAAACATTGGAAAACCTAGTTATTTTGAATATTTTTGAGTTTAATGAAAAAGAAGGTCTTTGTACCAGATTTGGGTCCGGAAGTTGGTTACGCGCAAGGAAGGATTAACACCCCTACACGCCCATTTAAAAAAATGGTACCCGTTAATTGCTTGTAAAAAATTGTTTGCCTTTAAAAAATTAATTCCCTTTATCAAATTTTTAAAATAATAAGAAAAAGAACCAACAAAAATTATTAAAAAAAAGAAAACCTTTTTTATTGTATTTATTATTATTTCACCTCTTTTTAATAAGACAGAAATAAAAACTGAAGATAAGAATTACTTCCACAAGTTATTAATTTATTTATTTAAAAAAAATACTTAAATGAGGAAACAAAGTTCAGAAACTTTCTATTTTACTTTTAAGTCCCTCATTAATATGATAATTGTAAATTGGTCCCTATTCAAAGTTTGGCCCCGTTGGAAGACCAAACCCTAAAACGCGCATGAACAGAAAATTAAAGAAAGGAAGATTTTTTAATTTATTTGCTTTCAGACCCCTTTTATCATCATACATTTACAGTTCAGTCTTTCTTTATAATACATTTGCAGTCTAGTCCCTATTTACCATATATTTGCAGTTTAACCTTATTTATCATATATTTGCAGTTTAATCCCTATTTAAGGTTTGGCCCCATTGGAAGGCCAAACCCTAAACCTAATTACAATCTTAATCGTGGACACTGACAGCAATAACAAAATGACAACTATGATAGCAACAGCAATGACAATAGCAACAACGATAGCAACAACAGCAACAGCCCAAATAATTTCAAAAGAAAAAGAACAGAACTAAGAAAATTGCAACATAAATCGGTTAAGTCTTTGTTACATAGCCATATTCAGAGAAAAATGGAAGGAAGAAAAGAAAACCTGGGTATTATGCTTTTCCCAGAAAATCAAAGAGGTAAAGAGAAGGGGATAAAAACCTAGGACTAAATGGTGTTTAATTTTATGGTAGCCTCACAGGTTAGTAGTCTCCTTTCCTTGGCTCTGTTCGTTCTCCTTCTTGCTCTCGGTCTCTGCGTCTCCTTCCTTAGGGTTCTTCCTCTCGGTCTCCCCTTTTGCTTCTGCCTTGTGTCTTTTTATAGGCTCCAATCTTGGTCATTATCTGCGAAAAAGAAGGGGACAAGTCAGTTCAAAATTCAAAATCAAATATTAGATTAAACGAAAATAAAGGAAAGAAACGAGGGCTCCCTTTTTGGCTTCCAGATTGTGATCTTCAGATATATGATTTGCCTTAGTGAGAGATGAAGGGATGAGGTCGTGGAGAAGGGAAGAAGATGAGAGAAGATGAGGTAGATTAGGTTTAGGTCAAGATTGGGGGAGAAGAATGAGGAGAGGGATGCGAAAATGGCAGAGGAGATGAAGTGGGATGCCACGGCTAGGGTTAGGGTGAGGAAGAGATTGAAGGAAGGAAGGGGGCCGAGGGGAAGGACGAGGTGGTGCGGCGTGTGAGAGGAGGGTTAGGGTTTGGAAGGAGGAGAGGATGGGAAGGAGATGAAGAGGAAGGGTGTGGTGAGCGCCGCGAGGGAAGCTTCAGGAGAGAAGGCTTGCTGCGTGAATGGTGGAGAGAAAGAGGATTAGGGGAGCGCCGCGTGAATGGTGGGAAGAATGAGGGTGAAGATGTTTTAGGTTCAGGGTTTGGTTTTTAGGTTAAAAGGAGATGGGTTGGGCGAAAGCGAAATGGGCCAGGACGTGGGTGATGGGCTGGGGAGTGTGCAGAAAGAGAAGGGGGTGTGCGTAGCAGGCAGAGGAAGCAAGGGACGCAGAGGTGGAAAAATAAAAAAAAGGGTGCAAGAAGTAAAAACAAAAAAGGGAAGGTGTGTGCTGCTGGGCTGGGGGTTGCTATTAGCACCTCCCTAATTTATAACATGCACCTTTTTCTTCAAAAAATAAAATAAAATATTTTCTTTCCTCTTTTATTCTTTATTATAAAACCAAAAATGTTATTTTATTTATTATTACTACTATTACTACTAATAAAAATTTAAAATAAATAATAAAATAAAATAAAATAATAAGGCCGGAGGGTACTACAATATGCATGTATATTGTTTTGAAAATGAGTGTAATGCACAATAACTCGTGTTATACAAGACGGCACCAAATTTCATTATAAGAAAAGTTGCATACATTACTGCCTGAAGCATTGGAAAGCAAATGGTAAGACAATTTATTCTCGATTAATTAATGGTCCATAGTACATAGGCAACATCGATCAGGTGTACATAATAAAATATCATACTTTATTTTATTACCTCATAAGTCACAACACACACAGATTAAGTAGTGGCTGATCCGGTGAAGAAACTCTCATCTATATTAATCATATCATGTCTCCTCATACATGAACAAAACATTCTGAGGGGAAATAGGTTTATTAATTATTATATGATTAGTTAGTTAATCGTAAAGGTGTTTAATTAAGTGCCCTTGCCAGGCCTCTTTGTATGCTTTGGGTTGGGTCCTGCTTCATCATAATCCAACACAAAATTATGGGAAAATAGCTTCCTTGAGTTCATCTTCATACCGTCCTTCATTCAAAATCAAAATGAATAAGTACTTGTTAGTTATAAGAATATGCATCATCTAAACATCAAATATTAAATTGAATTGAATCAATACACAACAATTTACAATATTTATCGTAAGTAACCCAAGCAAACATCTATATTTAATTTGCCTCAATGTAGCTCCATCAACATTTATTATAAGTGTCCAGATAGTAAGGTACCTTGTAAAGTAAGTGATGAGTAGGATGCATGTTTTCTCTGATGCCTTCAGCCAAGCCTAAAATGAAATGAAAAAAAATAAAATTGTTAGATGTCTGCAAAATTATATTTATATCCACTAGCTTGTATAAAATTAATTAAGAATTTGCTTGCTCACCTGAAGATAAAGGAAAAGGAATGAGGACCAAGAGAAGAACTAAAAGGAAAGTCTTGATCTTGTGCTCCATGGCAAGTAAATGCATATGCAGAGTTCCTCTTGTTATGTTATGACTGACTTATGAGTAGCTAGAATGAATTACATAAACCAACGTGTCTTTGCAGGGAATTAGTGAAGGAAGGAGCATCCCCTTTTAAACTAGCTTGGCAAGGAGAGAGTGAGTGCTAGCTCTTGTCAATGTCATGGTGTAGTGTACCCCACCCACCCCAATAGCTAGCAACAGAGTGAGTGATGATGAAATGCAATAACTTGTAGGCTTAATTAGAATAGCCCTCAACACTTGTTAATTAGTCAACTCTACTATTCTAGTATATGATTGCAGTGCAGTAAGAAAAGACAAACAAAACAAGCCAATTGTTTGCATGTGCACATTACCAACATTTCCCTGCAATGCATGGCTCAAAACCAACCAGCTACCCATTGATACACATTGTGTTGTGTCCAGCTTTTCCCAAGTCAACTTTAATTTTCTACATTTCAAGGATTTTTTGTTTTCATGATCATTGTAGCTAGTTAACATTGACATGCAATTAATTTATCTCTCGCACGTGCGTGTATATAAATCAAACCGTTGAATTGAAAGTTATAGTTAAGTAGATTAAGTCTACAAGATTTCATAGAAATTTAAAACTATTTGATATTTCATCGCATTACTTTATTTTAACATATGATATATTATTTAAAACACGAGTAAATATCTATTATTAAGTCATATATCTATGAAAGCTGAAATTGTTTGAAAGTTTGTATACATGATCATCAACATAATATAAGATGATTCAACAACTTGATTGATTTAATTTGTATTCTACAAAGAGTTATTAAAGATGTAAGTATGCAAAGTTTGACACCTGGTGTCAACATAATATAAGATGTGTGCACGCGCTTATGTGCTTGTCAATTTTTTAATTCCATGTTAATACATGGAATTCATATTCTAAGGCCAATCAGATTGATTAACTTTTTATAATTAATAAGGTCAAATAGCAAGCTCATGAATTGGTAGTGGTGAAAGCTGCTAAAACCTTCTCATAGCTTTGAAATTTTCCGTGTTACCAATTGCCACTTTAAGTGGAATGATGCCTGCTTTTCAATTTCATCCTCATATTTTGGCGAGAAATGTTTTTTTTTGAAAACCAGATTTTACACCTTTGCTTACAACTATTCACTATTCAAGTGTGGTTAATGCAGTATAAATACTTGGTTAATTCAGTTTGTTACATGGTTAATGAGTTGCAATTTTTTTTATGCACAAAATTAATTTTATATTTGTCACAACCCAATAAAAATTACATGGTTAATACAGTGCAAATAGTTGGTTAATTTAGTTCATTACGTGGTTAATGAATTATTATTATGTTTGGACAATTAATTTCAATTTTTTTCCACAACTCACTAAAAATTACATGGTTAATGACTTGAAAGTACTTGGTTAATTCAGTTTATTAAGTGGTTGATGAATTACTTTGAAATTATATGGTAAATGAGTTATTTTAATACTACATGGTTAATGACTTGTAAATACTTGGTTAATACAGTTCACTACGTGGTTAATGAGTTGCAAATAATAACCCATTAACCACGTAATGAACTGAATTAACTAAGTATTTGTACTTCATTAACCATGTAATTTTTAGTGGGTGGTTAATAGAAAAGAGAAAATAATTTTTTTTCAGAACAGTGCTTATCCATACATAAACAGTGTCGTCCGTATGTAAATGGTACTATACATGTATTATACGGTATAAGTATAGTTGTCAAATTTAGTTTTCAAAAAACCAGCAATCTATTTTGGCTTTCGTCACGTTTTTTTAGTCAATGGATGGAGACAGGCATGGAGAGTGGGCAACAGAGGAATTCAAATAGAAAGCAACAAGTGAGTTGAATGTGGAAATGCCCTCCCTTTAGTGGCCGGGTGCACTAGCAAAAAGGAGAGGGAAACAGCATTACTAGTTTAATCCTACAATAAATTAAAGCAAATAAATTAATGTTAACTTAATCATCCTTTAAATTTAGGAGACCATAATATATGTTGGTAATGATTTTTTTTTTTGGATAGGCCATATGTTGGTAATGATGGTTCTAAATTTCTAATGGACTAATTAAACTTACTAACACTTTATATCTGTTTCTGGTAGTGGTATATAGGCGGTAGTGAACACAAGGCTATAGTAGGCCTAACATTTTTCCACATAATTAACATCCAGATGTGTTATTTGAACACAAAAATAAACACAGCTATTGTATGTCTGTACTGTACAGATATATGGTCCGTACAATATGGATCCATTTTTTTAAAAAAATTTATTTTTTTTAATCTGGTTAATCACGTTCACATATCTGGTTAATACCAAATCTTGAAACTTTTGGACATCTCATTTTCTTATCTAGTTAATCACGATCAAATATCTGGTTAATGTCAAATCCTGAAACTTTTGGACATCCCATTTTCTTATCTGATTAATCATGTTCAAATATCTGGTTAATGCTATTCATTATCTGGTTAATGTCAAACCCGAACATTTTGGACATTTTATTTTCTTATCTAGTTAATCAAGTTCACATATCCGGTTAATGTTACCAATTGACTTCAAACACAAGAGGGGGTGAATTGTGATAGCGGTGCTTATATAAAAAATTACAGAAAATAAATGACCGAATAATAAATAAAGAACAAAAATAAATAAAGTGCTTGAATGATAAAGAGACAGAGAGCAAAGAAGAGCACGCACAATTTATACGAGTTCGCCACCAAACACCCCTGTGGCCTACGTCCTGTCCCCAAAGCAAACCACTATGGGATTTTCACTAAATCACTAGCTTTTAAATCAGGTTCAGCTAGAAACCTTTACAACTCTATACCAGAGCAATACGTTCAAGAGATATCACCTCTCTATGAACACCTTGGGATTCCTACCCAAAAAGAAATGATTTTCACAAATAAAATGAGATGAGAAAGATACACTCAATAGTGCAGATATAACAAATTGAAGCTCAAATAATACAACTCAAATTATGTAGAATAAAAGGCTCTCAGAAAATTGTGCTCAAATAAGTGTGAGTGATGAAAAATATTTGACAGAGTTTTTGGCACAAAAATTAAGCACTGCGTTGTTGTTGTATTGTAAGAAAGAGCACAGCGTTGTTTATTTATAGACCGACCGAGGAGCGTCTCACGCACTTAAAAAAAATGTCCGTTGAGGATTTGCCCGTTGAAGATTTGCCCGTTGCGTTGATTATTAAAAGGATTTGTCGTTGTAGGAAAATCCGCGCTATGCGTTTGAAAAGAAATTGAAAACACGGAGGCGGCTCAAGATACGACCTCAAGACGGCTACAGACGACCTCGCCACACAGCTCGACAGACGACCTCGACACAGCTCGGCATACGACCTCTGAACACAGCTCGGCATACGACCTCCTCATCAGCTCGGTTCTCATAGCTCGGCACGCGACCTCATCAGCTCGACACGGATCATCAGCTCACTCGGTAGGCGACCTCATAAGCTTGACACGCGACCTCCTCCTCAGTTCGACATACGACTTCCTCAGAGCTCAACATCCGACTTCCTCCTCAGCTCGACATCCGATTTCCTCAGAGCTCGACACTCGACTTCCTCCTCAGCTCGACACGCGACTTCCTCCTCAGCTCGACATCCGACTTCCTCAGAGCTCGACATCCGACACGAGATATGCATGTCAAAATATTTTGTGCGCGTGTGATTTAATTTTAATTGAGAGCTTTTTATTACTACTTACAAATTGTCTTAATAAAGATAAATAAATACCCAGAACCCAAAGACTTGAGAAACAATCATTCTTGATACGCGTCTTGATATTCTTTTCCACTTTTTGCACGGTTGACTATTTGCAAGACTCCCTTTTGTCAATCATCAAAATCATCCTGTCAAGACATGTATTCACAGTTAATGCTATTTATTATCTAGTTAATACCAAGTCCTGGAACTTTTTTTTATCTGGTTAATCAAGTTCAAATATCTGGTTAATGCAATTCATTATCTGGTTAATGCCAAATATTTTTTTAACCAGTTAAAAAAATCTAAAAAAAATTAAAAAAAATTAAAATTTTTTTATCCATATTGTACGAATATACAGTGTCCCATATCTGTGTACAATTTTGTGTTCAAATATTATTTTTGATTAACATCCTACAAGTACTAGAAATATTCTCCAACTAAAAAGTTTTCTTGGTGTTAGAACTATACGAGTACCATCAACTTTCTCGTCAAAAAAAAAAAGAGAAAGTACCATCAACTTTAGGACCGTGTACATAGATTTTGGAGCCTCGGAATTTTGGGGTTTTTAAAATTTTGCACTAAACAAATTCACTTATTAATTAATAATAAAAATAGTGTAAGAAGAGTGATAAAAATATATTGCTTTGAATTTCTATCTTTTTCATTCAACAATAAGTATGATTAGAAACAAGTTAAAGTTTTTCTATTTTCTAAATTCAATTTTAAGTATGAATAGAAAACAAAATGAGGCCTTCTATTTTTTATGGGGACTGTCTAGGGTCTAAGACAAGTGCCTTAATGGCCTTGCAATCTCCACGACCCTGATCAACTTATTATTATTATTATTATTATTATTATTATTATTATTATTATCACAACAAATTAATATGCATATATTCTTTGCCCATATGATTAAGATTTTTCCATGCACATGGATATCTTTATTTTGTGTGGCTTAGCATTGTTCATGACAACAAATGGAATAAACTATATATATATATTGTTCGAATAGGCAAAAACCAAAAGCAATCAAATAAACAATATATATATGTTGCACATGCACTCAGGATTCTCTTTCTAAATTGGTTTACATTTTTTTTTTAAGAGGCTTGACTTCCATCACAAAACTGTGAGCTTCAAGTGTCGACCGGCATATGCACAGCTATTGGTTTGGAATAAACAGAAAATGGTGCACATTTTCTGTCTACTGTTGCACATGATGAGCAATTCTTATCACAATGTATATGTGTGTGACACTGTTTTCTGAAGATTAATTGGAACTGAAGAGCCTAGTAGAGTTGAATTAATGCATTAATTCAGTCATTAAGTAGATGCTCAAAGTGGAGATGCTGTTCATTTTGGATGCTTACTGTGATTTCCTTTCTACAAACTTTCCTAGAATGGGACGGTTTTTGAAATGTATGTACACGTGTGTTCCTTCCATTGAGTGTTACTATATCATATAGTAGTCAAAGCTGGGCTCCAAATTCTAATTAGTAATTTCACATGGAAGATGCATGGATTGACTATTTTATAAAAAATTAAATTAAAAGAGAATTAAAATAGAAGGAACAAATAAAATAAGAATGGCGAATGAGTTTCATTCGTATCTAAACCACTGCTTTATAAGATATATATATATACACACACACACACACACACATTGGTGGCAGTCAGTCATATCAAAAAAGCTCAGAAGTTCTGAGCTTTTCTGATATGACTAACTGCCACCAAAGTCAGAAGCACTTTCTCTGAACTAATTTGAAAATAAGAAAATTACGTACCCACATTTGATCCTTCTTTTTTCCATTAAAAACTCAAATTGTATACAACATGGAAAAAACCTAACTCATCATTTCTTCTTTGAACTATTGCTTCCACTTCAGAGTTAGACAATACAAAATACCAAGATGGCCTCTCAGGGATCTCATGGGACAAAATGTTAATCTCTTGTACTGATCTTGGCATCCCTCTTTCATATCATAAGTACTTGATAGATTAATTACTGAACTTTTTGTGGGGTTCAGAATCTAAATCATATCATGGAAAAGGAAGAGCAGGCATAAAAATTTGACTGCGGTGTAAGTGTTTTGGGTTTTTAATGTGCATTTTTCTCAGAATTAATGAGAAAATTATTGAAAATAACTTCTGATAAATATTTCTTATATAGAAAAATGATAATTTTTTACAGAATTAATATATTTTTTTTATGTCAATATTTTCATCAAAATTTTCAAAACAATGGACAACTGATTTTGGTGTGCATACTAACAAATGTGTAAGAGTAAGACATAATAAAATTCATACACGTAGCTGATGAAAGTATCCGACACAGTTATGAATGATCCTTCCTTAGCATATGATATACATCATAAGAAAATTGATGATTTTTACATTTCATTTTCAATATTAAGCTTTGTTACAGTTAGAAATAAGTTGAATTTTGAACTTGATCATCATTAAATTGGATTGACGTAATGAACCCACAAATTCAAATCAAAACAATTAAATTGTTTTGAAATAGTATGGATGCATAGTTCGCTTTACATCAAATCTAAAACATTTTTTTAGGAAAAAATCTAAAACAAATTAATCATCATTTTTTTGGTAGAAAAACAAATTAAATTAAAATTCGACTATCGAAATTATATTTTTCAAATGAGATCGACTAAATTTTTTTTATTCTGAATATTTAAATGTATGCATTTTAAATTTTATTATCTCTCCTCGACTTTTATTTTTTTCTCGTCGGCATTTTCACTTTCACTTAATGCTAGCAAAAGTGCCTTGACAATGTTTAGTAACCAATTTTATTATCTTATTAAAAAGATTATTAAAAAAGTTGAAGATTAAGTATAAAAAAACTTGTTTCCTAAAAAAAAAAGAATAAAATAATTTGCATAAAAAAGTATAAAATAACTAAATGTTAATTAAGTGAAATATAATGCCACTGCTTTGGAATTTATTAATTGTTGTCTAGCTTCATAAAAATTCCTAAAATTAATTTTAAAATGACTTAATTGCACTTTTAGTCCCCCGGGTATTATGATTGTGCGATTTTAGTCCCCTAAATTCTAATTGAGAAAATTGAGTCCTCGATGTATCACAAATGTGTAATTTTGGTCTTCAATGTTCTAATTGAGAAAATTAGGTCCTCTAGATATCGTAATTGTGCAATTTTGGTCTCTTCGTTCAATTGTCAATCAATTTATAACTGAAAATGTTGTAAATATTTTTAATTTTTAAGCCGACTAATATGTCACCTAGACCAAATTATATTCTGAGTCATATCCGCACATGATACGTCAGTATTTTTTATAAGAAATAAAACGGTAAGGGGGACCAAAATTGCACTATTACAATAAATAGATGACCCAATTCACACAATTGCAATCCGATGGACCAAAATTGCACAATCGCAATACCTGGAGGACCCAATTCGCACAATTAAAACTTGAGGGACAAAAATCACACAATCGGGATAAATGAGGGACCAAAAGTGTAATTAAACTTTTTAAAATATAATAGTTTCTTTTTGTTTTAATTTAATAACTCAAAACAAATTAACCTGATTTTAATTACATTGATTTGAATCTAATGTTATCAAAAAAAAAATCAAAATTACATGAAACGTATTCAAATATAAGTTATAATTAATTTTCTCTTTTAATTATCTTTAGTTTCCTCCTATGTACAATAACACATTAATACGTTCACGTTTAGATAATAATAAAAGTCAAATATGTTTTTAGTCCTTATAAAATATTATTTTTTTAAGTTTGGTCCATACAAAAAATTTCATCAATGTTTAGTCTCTAATTTGATGATTTTTATCAAATTTTCCATTAATGTTTAGTCTCCAAAATCACCAAATTGGGGACTAAACATTAATAAAAGTTTTTGTAGAGACTAAACTTAATAGAATAATTTTTATAAGGACTAAAAACATATTTAACCCTAATAATAATAATAACAAGAAGCATTATACATGTTAGATAAAAATAACAAAAGTTTTCCATTAGCCTGCCCCAATAATATTTTGAGAAATGTTAGCAATCTTTTAAATATATTATTTATTTTTTATCTATTTTCAAAAAGTTCACACTTTTTTTATAAAAGCTTAAATATGTTTTTAATCTCTATAAATAAATATAGAGTGCTTTGATTTTAGTCCCTGTAAAATTTTTTATTTGTTTTTGGTTCCTACAAAATATTTTATTTTGATTTTAGTCTTTTTGACCAAAATTCATAAGAAATTATGTAGAAAAATTAAGTGTTTTATATAGATTTTACTATGAATTTTAGTCGAAATAATAATTTTTACTTATTCGAACCAAAATTCACAAGAAATTGAGCAGGAAAATAAAATGTTTATGCGAAATTTTGCTATGAATTTTGGTTAGAAGGACCAAAACCAAAATAAAATATTTTGTAAAGACTAAAAACAAACAAAAAATTAAAATCGAAACATTATATATTTGCAATGATTAAAAACATATTTAAACCTTTTATAAATAAATCACTTCTTAACAAATATGTTAACTTGGTTGTGCAATCTTCTGAGTTCGATTCCCAGCAGAGCCCTTTTTTTAATTTTTTAGCTAAGTATTTAGTGAATTAATCTGGGTGGCCAAAATATTTGTGCGACCCAACGGACAAGGCACCGGTCTACGAAATCGGAGACATTGGCTCCTGAAAAATGTTATTTGTACATTAGAATCGGACAACAATATCCAATGGTTAATGGAGTTTAAATTTGTCGTCAGTGATATGTTGAATTTGGTTAATTGATACATATGTAGTAAATCAATAACTCATGACATGTGCAACAAATTTCTTTTCACATATTTAAACAATGAAATCTGTCATTTGTTAACTACCATTCAATCTACAGAGTCTAAGCAAAAACAAAAATCTTTTGAATCACACTTATTTGTTAAACTAATAACGGTGGATAAGTTTGAGGGTTGCTCAAGAGATCAATTTGTGAGTCGAGGGGGAAGTGTTGTAGAGGCAGTCATGTGACATTGGTCGTACCGAAATCAAGAGTTTATTTGTCAAACTCCCATATAACCCCTCCGTCCTCTGCAGTACAAAAATAAAAGACCATGGAAATAATCTCAAATTTGAAACTTAAACAAATAGGAATAAAATCACTAGTTTTCAAACAACTAAACTTTTTCGTTTAGCCTAGAATACTAGCTTCTAACAGTTGAGATGAATATACATGAGATAGTCATAAACATGAAGCAAGCTTGCTGAAAATGCATTTAACATAAAAGCACCTAATTATATGAACACTGATAGAACAGCAAGCGCATAGCTCGGTAACAGAAAACTTATCAAAGTAGGAGTAGCAGCAGTATCTACACAGCCCTGTCTAGTATTACGAGGTTTTTGGGTGCCAATCCATTTGTGTTTGGCCAATTTATTTCTTAAAGAAAAATATGGATAAGTTGGGATGGCAAAATTCAAGAGGCATATTCCATGTAAGTAGTGATTACTACACCAATTTTGACAGTACCACAGGAATAGCAGAAAATTAGAAATGGTTTCATCTGACTAAGTTCCAAGCAGAAAACCAGAAAGTCACATTTGGCAATGAAAGAGTAAAAAATAAAAAATAAGTCCTCGAAATATGCATTCAGTAAGGCTATGTTTGGTTATCTAATTATGAGTGAAATGAAATGAATTAAGAAGGAATAGAATGTAGAGAAGTAGAATAAAGTTATCTCATCTATTCCATATTTTTATTGTTTGATTTTGTTTTCAACGGAATGAAAAAAAAAAAAAATACCAGTTCCATCTCATCTATTTCTAATTAGAGATGAAAAAGAAAAGTATTAAACATCAAAAAACGGATTGTATTCTATCATGTTCTATTTTATTACATCCTAATTTAAATATTCAAAACAATAGGATATGATATTATATTTCATTCCATAGCATTCTATCCCTTTCTATCAATCTAAACACAGTCTGCAATTAGTCTCTGAGTCAATAGCGTGAGGGCCACAACATGCATTATTCAGGTACCTAGTTGGTAATTCCTATCTTTAAATCTTTTAATTGGTAAATTGAGGGTTTATTATGAATGAAGTGAGAAAAGAGCATGAATATGAATACCTTTAACTTTCTTGTTGATCCAGGCTTCAACTAGCATACCGGCACCAACTCCACCAGCGATACAGGCACCACAGAACAACAAGGCAGAGGGTAGTGGCCATCGAGGAAGGAAATAGTAGTCTGGTATTTGCCTAACTTTCTTGGGGAGTCGTTTTTTGAGAATTGGCTGAACATTAGGGTTTTGCTGCATCTCACCACCAACAGCTTTCCAATCCACCCCTTTCAATGGATCTCTTGCATCCTCACTTCCCATCACTCCCTCGATTCTAACCTTACCACTAAACACTGTTTTAATTCACAAATTATATGTTAGTGAATCACAAATATCGAAATTAAAAAGCACGAAAAGAAACAGCGGTCATATATTATCCACAAAACAATGGCATAGTCCTTGCCGCACCAAAACAAAATCAATCATTAGGGGAAAAATTTAAAGAACTTAATAATTAACACTGAGATGAAGAATAACAACTCAGACAAAGATCCAAAGTGACTCAGTAAAATACCGAAGAATGTGTGAATCGTGCAGGTAACCGCTAAGCAAAATATTAGGCTTTAGGCCAACATTATAAAGCTTGGACCGGACGTCGACTCAACTAGGGCACTGGATTGATGGATCACTGAACAAACCATTGAGTCAATGGTTGAACCGATATATATTAAAAAATTCTACAAAATTCATACTTAAAGAAAATTATAAAAATTTCAGAACATTCAGAAATTCTTATACTAGGCAAGTGGGACAATCATCTAAATGGTTTAGTGAAGATGTTGTTCCAATTCCACCATTGACGCTGTTATAAAAAATCATCTACCCCAACAAGGTGGAGTAGGGGAGATAAGGTATGTGCAATGAAATACAAAGAATCGTGAAAACATACATACAGTACTTAATAAATATAGACATATCAAAGTAACAACTCAGATTTAAGAAAATACAGGACTCGGGATTAGGGCAAATGACATTACTTCATGGAGATTATTAGCATCAACTCCCATCAATTTGGCAATCAGACATTATAACTCCATATGCTGCGGTCCTAAGACTACACGAGTGGAATGAATAGAAAGGAAATTCCCTGCGCTTCAGTCCCAAGAACGCACGAGTGAAATGAATAGAAATGATATTCCCTGTGCTGCAGTCCTAAGAATGCACTAGTGGAATGAATATTCCCTGTGCTACAGTTCTAAGAACGCACAAGTGGAATGAATAGAAAGGATATTCCCTGTGCTTCAGTCCTAAGAACACACAAGTGGAATGAATATTCCCTGTGCTACAGTTCTAAGAACGCACGAATGGAATGAATAGAAATGATATGTGCTTCAGTCCTAAGAACACGAGTGGAATGAATATTCCCTGTACTACAGTTTTAAGAATGCACCAGTGAAATACCGACGAACTAAGACCATTTCATCATTTGTCTTACAATTGTACACAAAGCAAGCAAGTCCAAGCCTAATCATTTAACAACATTATGAGCATCATATCAAGAATTGCACAACTAAATAAATATGATCATAGCTCATATCAAAGATGTTCATTCATTACTTGAGGAAATTGATATAAATAACAAAACTTCAAACCAACTCATAATTGGGTTTTCGTTGAAACAGCATTGAGTTTACAGCATGACATGCAATGGGAATAAGCAACCCTTCCTGCCACATTTTAAATCCTCCATTCAACTCTAACAATTATAAATTTTTTAACAAAGCAATGTGGACAAATAAATATCAATTGAACAAGACAACTTATTAAAATTCTAATTCATAAGTTTTAGAAAAATCACACAATCCAACTGTAAACCCACAAAAATGCACAGCAAGCAATACCCATGGGCATGCATCAACCTTGTTGCATATTAATCCAGCTAAAACTATCCAAGAAAATACTTTCAAAATTACCAGACATTCTTCATCTATTTACTGTAAAGAGACGGACAGCAAAAGAAACCAAGAAAGTTTAAAATAATTTACCTCCACCCAACAACACCAAGCAACAATCAATCAAAACATGACAACACTAATTAACTACTTCTTACATAGAAAAATCCTTAATTCCCTAATTACTCATATATGCAAACCTCACTCCCACCTTAAGCTTTTGCAATTTCCAACAGTAGCTTTCACTTAAGCTTTTGCAATTTCCAACAGTAGCTTTCACTCTCCTTTGAGCAACCAACAAGCAACTTCAAGCTCTTCCAAAGGCTTCTTCAATTTGGTCATGAGGAAAGCGGATAACAAATCAAATCAAATTGAAATACATAATTTGACATATTCTATAATTACTATAGTAACTAAAACATATTACAATCAATCAATTTTATTAATCATGCATAATACAAGGTGATTTTCGGATTTTCAATAAAAAGGAAAATTAGTCTTGTATAAAACTGGGAAAATTGGATTTGAAGAGGGAAAAGAGTGATATCGATGAAGGCTTTTTATCAAAACAGTTTCAATGAGTGAAAGACAACTCCAATTTGAGATTTAGACTAAAGAGAAAAATTAGGGTATGCCATAGAATATTCGAGAAATCTGAAATGGAAGAGTGAATCATGAAATTAGCAGAGGCATAACTCATTTGGCACTATCAACTATCAGTAACAAACATCAATTGGAATACTTGGTTTCAATCTAAATTTCAATTAAGAACCTAGGGTTTTAGAAATCAATTTGGATAAAAATAAGGGATAAGAGGAACCATGAAAATAACTCACCAGGGGGAAGCTGAGAGAGAGAGAGAGAGTGACGGTGGTGGCTTGGGTGAACGACGCGGCGGTGCCGGTGGTCTTACGCGGCAGTCCGGTCACGGGTCTGAAACGTTTTTGGGCAGAAATCGTTCATCAATGCTCCATTTCAACAAAGGCATCAAGCAACAAGAGAATAATGGAGGACGGAGCTCACCTTGACCGGCAAAATGGGTGGGTAGCAGTGGTCTCGTCCCTGGATGTCTGTTCGCGATCTCCTCGTACAGGGGTAAAAGGAAGAGAAGATGGAGAAAGGTTTAAGGGATCATGTGCATAAGGTGTATGGTAAGGGTAGGTAGACCTTACGGCTGAGATTTAATTTGGAAAGGAAAGAGGATCTTGGCCATTGATTTAGATATGTATGGATAGTTGGAATTGAGGGTTGAGATTTAATTTGGAAATCACGAAAGATCTCGTCTATTGGATTTTATAAGGGAAAGGAGGAAATTTAGAATTAAAAAATAATAATTGTTTAGATATGATTTTCAAGTATAATCTGAATCATAATAATAAAAATATATATCTCTACAAAATCTTAACATGCATATTATTTCCTGAAAATATATTATTAAAGCAACAATAAACAGGAATCATATTTAAATCAATTTATTTGCCAAAAAAAAATATTTAAATCAATTTAAATCTTGTATTTTCTTTTTTTGTCTATTGACGAAGTGGTAAGCACCACCCATAAACTCACACACGCAAAGTGGAGATCCCGGGCTCGAACTCGGATAACAACGGAAAATATTCAACCTAACAACATCGGCTTACGCCAATTGTGCTAGGCCTTACAGACAATTTAAATCTTATATACTAAGGCTTTTTAACTAACTCTTAATATAACTTCAAAATTGAAAACCAAACTTTGCTAAACTCAAAAATAGTTTACTCCCTAAAATAATTAAGACAGTAATTAATTAAATCGGGAATTATATAAAAATCAAGCAATAACAAAATTTTACAATCCACCCTTTGTTTTCGGCTACCCAACTCAATCTCAATATTGTTTAAGTTTGTTTTGAAGTTGTGACACTTCCGATTAAGGTTTCAGCTGTCGATGTGAGCACTGGCTCAATATTGTTGTGGTTTGATTTGAAGTGGTGACTTGTTATTTTTATTTCGACATTGACATTTTATTTATACTAAAAAATATACATGTACCCCTTTAATCATATGCATTTTTAGTTTGATACTTTTTTTATATCAGATAAAAATTAACAAGTTATTAGAGTTTCAAAGTTAAAAATACTACTCCCTTCATTCCTTTATATTAGTCGTCTAAGGTTTATTTACGTTAACCAAGGAAATGAATTGACACACATGTTTTTCTCTATTCTCTCTATTCTAAAATATTTGATGTTTAAGGGTGTGGCACACCCATTAAAAAATTATTAAATAGTATACACCTAGACCAAAATATCCTTATTTAATCATGCCTAAAAACTATGTAATGTGATCATTCTTATTGATGAGTGGTTAGCTCTTGGCTTGGTAACTACAATAGTCTCGTAATAAGCACATAGTATTAATTGAAATCAATGGTATGTTTGGAAAAAATACATTAATTTAGTCTTGAATTTGTAAAATATCAAAAATTTTTGAACAAAACTAAAATACTAAAACATCAAATGTTTTGGAATAGAAAGAGTATTATACACTTATCTCTTGAATGTCCCTGTGCAACCATTTACTGTTTCTACATTAAAGCGTCCCTCCACTACATCGGTTTACTATCCCACGTTTGTTCATCCATTGAACCAAATTTTTTTAATTATTAAAATGGTTTTTTAATAAGATTATTAACACATTTTTTACTACCTCCAGTCGTATTTATAAAAAATAAATATGATCTTTTTTTTTTACTAAATATAAGAAACAAATCCTTATTTTTAACTGTATTAATTGTATTTTTCTATATTTGTTCTTATTTATTATGAAACCAATTTACAATATTTGTCAACTTGCCATTAATTCTCTCTCTCTCTCTCTCTTATTTATTACATGGGGTAATTTTGATTTTTTTTAAATATGGCATCATTAATTGAGATTTATCCATTCTAATACATCTCCTTGGTCCTTGTGATTTTGTCCTATGTTTCTTATATATAGGACCAGAAGTAGTAGTTTTTACTCTCTCAGGCTGTATTTTTTCTAAGGAAATTTTACCACTCAACACGTATATACCTAATTGTCAACAACAAAAAAACACATATATACCTATTTATTATATCGTTTCTTACTTCCACAATTTATTCCTAAAGAAATTGTTTAATTTATTAGAAAAGTAAATAACAATAATAATAAGAATACATTTTTTTAGCAATAATGCCAAATGTGTTGTGTGGATATGATATATAAGGTCATGTTTAAGAGTCTCAATAACTGATGTTTTTCTTAGAAATAATGTCAGATAATGATGGAAAATTACAAATGGTTATTATTTAAAATTATTAAAGTTAATTTTTATGGAATAACAAACTCAGATTATGCCATTCTTTACTTCAAATAATATATACTTGATGTATCATAATAAATTTACTTTTTTGGTAATAAAATAATTTTTTTGGGAGTAGATATATCATAACTAATTCATCATTGAATTTCTCTATTATTTATTATACAATTTTATGGAAAATGTGTAAGATAATTAATGGGGGTAAAGGAATAATTGACAAAATATAACCTTAAACTATTAAAACGACAAATAAAAAGAAACAAATTTCTTCTTAAAAATCGACAAGTAAAAAAAACGAAAGGAGTAATTTATATTGAGATATGAATAGGAGAACAAAACAGAAAAAGATTAAAGCCACATATACGTGAGGTTGTAAAGATAGATTTCAGTGACATATACTGTAAATAATACTACCTCAGATTCTAATTATAAGAAGAAATTACAAAAGACACAAAGACCAAATAAACATATTTAATGTTACAAAATTGACATTTTTTTTCAAATATACCCTTAATAGCATTAATTAGGTGCATCTATTAAGTACACAAGTCATTAAAATAGAGATATAAAAAGTATTTTATCAATTAATATATCTAGAAATAAGTTTTTTTTTCTTATTTTTAGGACCAAAAAATCCTCCAAAAATTTTCTTATAATTTTGACAGGAGTTAGTAGAACCTTTTATCAAAGATACACTATTAAGTCCCATCTGCAATCACTGCCACCTTCAAATGGTGGATACTGAACAGGCAGCGACATTTCCAAAATTAGCAACTTCACTTGATTAGCCCTCTAACCAGCATCTGGAGGAATACCAGCTTCACTTGTTGGACCATCAGCAGACAACAGTAATATAAGATAAGATAAATCAGAGAAATGATAAATTAGCGAAAATATATAATTGACATGAGCTTAAAGATAAATATAGATACGTGTACAGATGCTAAAAGATTGCATATATTAAAACCTGCCGTTGATTCCTTTCCGCCGTTTAAACCAAAGGCAATCTCCTCAATATTGTAGGAACTAATAAGATAGTTCTTACACATGTTCGAAATACACATGTTTTTAAAATTAAATTTTTGCTTTAAATTAAACATAATGAGCTAAGTCAATCCTCCAAAAAGAGTTGAGTAAGACCATAATGCAACAATACATATATTTTACATTATTTTTAAAACAAAAAAATAGCAAAAATTTAAAGCATACTAAAAATTTTAGGCTAAATTATACAATTGGTCTTTTACGTTTATTTTAGGTTTTAATTTGGTCATCTACGTTTTATTTGATCCGTTTTAGTCCCTTACGTTTTAAACGTTACATCACGTTAGTTCTTTCCGTAACCGGTTGTTTAAACGCCGTTAAGTTGTCTCACGTGGCACTGTTACCTACGTAACACTCACATGGAAGCCCCATGTATAATGACAAAGGAAAAAAAAACTTCTTCTTCTCCATTTTCGTTCTGCTGCTGTTGCATTTTCTGGTTCTGCTCCACTGCTCCCCTTACTCACTTTTTCTTCCAAACAATCCAGAAGGGAAAGAAAAACAGATTTGGGATTCTTCCAAACAATCCAGCTCTATGATTGCCGCACTGTGTCTCACCTTTTGCAACGAGAGGATGATTTTTTCACCAACGGAAACTTCTTCAATTAGGTGTGGAGCGAGATGGGCCTTTAGTGAATGAGGGGTCAAATAAATGATTGGGGAGTGAGTTTGAATCTTCATACTTTTGTGTCAAAACAGTAATAATAAAGAAAGCAGAACAAGAAGCAGCACTCGTTCCTTTTGAAAAAAAAAAAAGAAGCAGCACTCGTTCGAATTTCTTGTACTGTTCATTATCTTCCCCAATTTAAAATTAGGGTTTTTTTCCTCCATTCCTCTCCTCCACCTCTGAGTTTCTTCTTTTTTCCCTACACTCTCACTTGTTGCTGTTGTAGCTTTGGGAAAGAAGAAAGTTTTTTTTTTTGGTTTAGGGTTTGGAAAAAAACGCAAAGAAATTGGGGAAGAGCAGAGCATGTCAAGTGGCACTGTACTTGTGTCTTGTCCACAAAGCTGTTAATAACGTAGAGAAATTGGAGAAGGAACGCAGAGATTAAAAAAAAAAACGAAGTAGCAGCAGAACGAAAATGGAAAAGAAGTTATTTTTTTTTGCCTTTGTCATTATACATGTAGCTTCCACGTGAGTGCCACGTAGGTAAATCAGTGGTAAATCAGTGCCACGTGAGACAACTTAACGGCGTTTAAATGACTGGTTACAGAAAGGACTAACGTGATGTAACGTTTGAAACGTAAGGGATTAAAACAGAACAAATAAAACGTAAAGGACCAAATTGAAGCCTAAAATAAATGTAGAGGACCAATTGTATAATTTAGCCAAAATTTTATAACGAAGTTGAAGGGCTTAAATACCATTTTGATTCCTCAACTTATTTTCGAGATTCAATTTGGTCCATTAACTATTTTTTCGACCAGATAATTCCTTTAAGTTTTTAAGTCAAGTCAAATAGATTCTTTTGGCAAAATAAGTCCTTTAAATTGAGTCAAATGAGTCATTGTCATGTAAGACCTATTTGGCCAAACTTAAAGGACCTATTTGACCCAACTTAAAAACTTAAAAGACATACTTGACACAACTTAAAAACCTAAAGGACTTATTTTGCCGAAAAAATAGTTAAATGACCAAATTGAACCTCAAAAATAAATTAAGGGACCAAAATAGTATTTAAGCCTAAATTTTTCAAAAAAAAATCTGCCTGTGCTACACACAATGTACATAAAAATTATATATTTTCAAAAACAATGAAATTATATCGACAACATGTAATAATTCTCCGTCAAGATTCAAAAAGTAGAATAATCATTTATAAAAAATAAAAACATTTACAAAGACAAACTTTATAAAATTTATATGTGCTCAAAGACGATGAAATTATAACGATAACATGTAATGTTTTCCCGTCGAGACTCAGAAATAAAATAATCATTTTATAAATAATAAAAACATTTATGAAAATTGATATGTACTCAAAAATAATAAAATTATATCGACAACATGTATTGTTTTCCTGTTGGAACTCAAAAGCAAAATAATCCTTTATAAAAAATAAATATATTTACAAAGATAAAATTTATAAAATTGATATGTGTTCAAAGATAATAAAATTATGCCGACAACATGTATTATTTTCCCACCGGGACTCAAAAGTAAAATATTTATTTATAAATAATGAAAACATTTATGAAAACTGATGTGGTCAAAGAAAATGAAATTATACCGACAATTTGTAATGTTTTCCTATCGGGACTCAAAAATAAAATATTTATTTATAAATAATAAAAATATTTACGAGAATTGATATGTAGTAAAAAAAAAAATTAAACTATGCCAACAACATGTTTTGTTTTTCCGTCGGGAATCAAAAGTAAAATATTTATTTATAAATAATAAAAATATTTATAAAAATTGAATAAGTATATATTATTGAATCAGTATATATAAAAATTGACATGAGCTTAAAGATAAATGTAGATACGAGTACATATACTAAAAGATTGCATATATTAAAACTTGCCGGTGACTCCTTTCCGCCGATTGAATTAAACCAAAGGCAATCTCCTCAATATTGTAGGAAAGCAATAATTTGAATACATGTTAACATCAGTAAACATACATTTTTCACCAAACCTACCACCAGAATTTCAAAACAAAAACAGAACCCCACCATGAAAAACCAGAAGAAGAAAAAAAACATCATGTGAGTAAAAACCAGAACCAGCAAGACCCCAATAAGTCTTGAGCATTTGGAAGAATAGATCATCCAATTTAGCCCCAACATGGTGAACCTTTGCAGACACATCCTCTAATAAGATATGGACACTAAGATGTGCCTAAATACCATCAGACGTGCATCCTCTAAAAACTATTAGAAGACACATCCTTAGCACCAAGATATTGTTGAGACAGCCCCATATCAGAAGCAAAACACCATCATAAATAGGCCTATTTCAAAATTGATTTTGCAAAATATTAATATATTTTCCAAAACTAAATATAACAGTAGTGAAAATGGAATTCTGTAGAAGTGACATGCCAAATACAAAATGTGTGGATAAATTAGTTATAAACCTGAAGCATCAATCCTTGGAGATAGAAAACACTACAATCAGACCTACAATATACTATAGTGGTGTATCTTTTGTCTGTATATGTTTGTATAGAAACGGGAATCATTACAATATTTCTCTAAAGTCATATCTTAGTTCACACCTTCAAGATAGGATAGTTAATTACTATTTTATTTCCTGCACTATGAGTAAAACAAAATCAGATTAGCGTTAGTCACATACAAAAAGAAACAAAAGAGAGTCTCCTTTAAAATGAAAGATAGGACCAGTTTCTAGATCAAAATTGTAGATTGAATCCAGTGTATTAGCGTTGAGAGCTACCTGAATAACTTCATCTAAGATATTAACATCTAAAACGGTGGAAATGTATCAAGAATGGTAAAATCACATGGATTTTCTCCATTCAGCATTTGCAGCTGGTTCTACACCAAACACCTAGGGGAAAAGAAGCAGGCAGTGCCCAAAAAAGCTGATATCGAAGTTATGTTGTGGTGGGACAACAATCCAAAGAAAATGACGCAACTACTTACTTCTAAAAAGGCAAACTGGGTTCGAAGATTGTGAGTAAGATTATTAAAAACACAGATCATCAATTTGTATTCTCATCGGGCTTCAAGTGCTCCAACATCTGTTGACATGAAGGGTAAAGCGTAAAAGGGAAAAAATCCTTCCATAACTGTCAGCAGGCATAACAATATAATGATAGATACCTCCATTTCAGGCATTTGAGAACTTCTCGATGAACTTTTCAAGATTAGGAACAATTATCAGAGCCTAAAATTTTGAAAAGGGACCTAAAGTAACTTTTATTCACTCTGAAGTGCTCTAGCCATTCCTTCTAAATCAACAATCGTGCAAGTAACATTAGGACAGACAAATTCCTCCCATACAATTTTTTCAGTGCAGACGAAGAACAAAAAATATGACTATTCGTAGATTTATAATGAACCTATAACATACCACAACAAAGTGATGACAAACTTTGTTCCACTTGCTGTACCATTTGCTGCAGACAAAGTGATGACCATGCAATAATCCCACCCTGCATTTGAGAAAATGACTTCAAAGCATTGAGTAAGATAACCCATTTCTTTTGATGAACCACTTGAAACAATTTCCCTTGCGGCAACACCATCTTGTACAAACATCGAATGTATCACCCAAGCAAGCCTGATCCCACCAGTGAAATCAAAGCATGGGCATGGTGTTTTACATTAAAAAATTAATTACCTTTCTCGAGAATTAGATGTTTATCCTAGTCATTTCAGGAAAAAAAAAACGACAATAAAAAATATATGCTTATTCCTGTGACAAATACATTAAAAAAACATTCTGACTTAACAAAAAATAAATCAGGACTTTAAAACTAGACTCAAGAATAAAAAGACTAATTCAAACTGTTTTAATGATAAGATGAAGAAATTTGACTTAACAAAAACTTGGACTTCTTTCCCAATTCAAACTATTTTAGTGACAGAGATTTAAAATCAACACATAGATATGTCGTCAAATAAGTCAATTCTACAGACATAAATTTAATAAAAAAAATAAATCAGGACTTTAAATAAATTAGTCTGAATCCATATGTTCCCCACCACATTCACACCGTAATACAATATAATTTATAAAAAAAATTCGAAATGGAAAATGAAGACTGATTTACACACACACACACACATATAGCCAAATTCGAGAATGCAGTAAACATGAAAGTATCCAAATGAAAACTGCTTATGAAAGTAGCCAAACGACATTGTACAATTTTATTTTATCTCAATAACCCCCAAAAAAAAAAAATATATATCATCAAACCAGAATAAGATAGACAGAACACATGGCAAAATGGCCGAGTAAACCAAAATTCACAAACTTCAATATAGACAAGGGAAAGTAACAAGTACAGGCTAAACCCAGACGACTTCCTTCAAAAAAGAAAACAGCAATCCACTACACCACTCTATTGGTTCTTTTGATATCATCACAATATAAGACCAGCTGTTGTACCAATCCATTGGAATATACGATTTACATACACATTTAGGAAGAGAATATCTAGAAACAAAGCACTTGGGTGGTGTTGATGAAAACCAGTTCAACCCCGGGAGTTCATCCATTCCAATAACCCACGACAGTTCAGAAAAAAACAATTTTCAGCCCAAAAGTGGTTTATCTTAACTCCAAACTCAACATCCAAGCCTGACTAAGAGTAGCTTAGTTTCTCTTTCATGAATCAGTTACCTCTCCTCAGTGGCTCAGCCATTCAATTTACACTTCTCGTGAAGATCTACACCCACCTTTTCAATCTCTTTGCTACCTTCTTCCTAATGGAAGTACTGGACTAATGGAAGTACTGGACTCAATGGTGCTCATGCAAAAGTCAGTAATGCATTCTTGATGGACTTAATGGTGCTCATGCAAAGGTCAGTGATGCATTGGAGATGATGCAAGAGTTAGTGACAACTTGAAGACCTTCAAACAGACGCCTTCCGTTGTCTGACCATGGAGACAATTTGACACATGCAATCCCAAGACCCGCCTGGACATACCCAAATGCATGCAGGTAGTTTATGACAAAAGATATGCTAAGTTGGATGAATCTCAAACAGATATAGCACGAATGATAGCCAACTTGGCCCACTCAGCAGATACTTTAATCAAATGATCTTCTGAGGTCAAACATTCATTTAAAAATTCTCTGCTTGACAAAGACTGTTGTATTAAAGAACCAGCATTGCTTCCAAGTGTATCAGCTAAATCTCCAAGGACTCCGATAGCTGTTTTCATAACCACGTCATCCCTGCATTAATAAAGGGCAATGAAGTCACTAAAAATAATGAATATATTACAAAGAAAAAACGAAATAAAAAAAAAACTGTTTTCCTTTCTCACATGTCTTTTTCCATGTATATGCTATCCAAGAACTGGAGGATGTGAGGAGCATAAGGAATCAAGAGTTGGGTATTCGATGAATTCTTAAACCCTTGGAAGATCCCAGAATATGCCTCTAATATCCCATTTCTCAAAGAATTAATGTAATCTGTCATTTCATCATCAAAGCCTGATGTGTGGGCATACATCTCGGAAGCAGTTTGCAGTGTGTTCATTGCATACATTAAGTACTTATTAAAGCTATCTCCTATTGCAAGTGCTACATCACCAATGCATGAGAATAACGTGGGCTTCACAGAGCGGTGCAAATTATCACTTGACAAATTTTTGAGAAGTTGTGTCATAATGCCATCACAGTAAGGCAGTATTTTATCCTCCAATGCCCTGCATATATCGCCTACTACACCAACAGTGACTGCACAAACCTGGTACTCTTCGAAATTCTGAAGATCCATCTCCAGAAACTTGTAAAATTCAGGCAGGTATTTAGCAAAATCAGGGCCTATTGCATAGGCAAGGGCTCCAACAGCCAGCATGGCCTCCTCATGGGCAGTGGCATTTCTACAAGTAAAGACCCTTAAGAATAGTCCCATTATCTGATCTGCGCACTGCAAGAAAACATATTTGGTAGGTTCTAGAGACCCTAGCTTCTGAATAATTACTTGCAAGCACCCACAAAGAAGGCCTATAAGTTCACTCTGCTTTTCTCTTTCATCAGATGAAAGATTTTGTACTTCAAGACAGCTGTGCAGCTCCGTCATGATTTCAGAAACTAGTTGTAACACCAAAGGAGCAGTTTCATCTGTTGAAGACCTAACTAACTCATTCAATGTTTCATATGCTGCAGTTCTTAATCGTGATTCCATAGCATCCTTTCTGCGGGTAACAATATGAAGGGATTGAACAATTTCCTGGAAAAAGGGAGTTAGAGGAGATGATATTCCCACATCCTCATAACCCTGGGCGAGAAAATACAGGGCACCGCAGGCTTTCTCAGCAACATTAGGGACGTCCTTCATGCTCTGAAGGAGAGCTGTAATAATCTGTTGGCAATTTCCCTCATTAATAATTGGTGTACCAACAATTGAACTGTGAAGAAATTCAAACATTCGTCCCAAAGTCCAAGCAGTGGTGTCTTTTACATGGTTGCTTGGGTCATTTACTAAAATCCTAAGCATATATGGTAAAACATGACTAACAGGAGCTGCTAATTTGTCTGGTGAAGGCCCCTCCATGATGGAGCCAAATGCATATGTAGCCGCCTCCCTCTGTCTCCAATCTGGTTTTGTAAAATTCCCCTCAATGAAGGGCATTACCAGTGGCACAATATCATCTCCAGTAGTACGAGCAACTAAACCAAGGCATGTTCCACCTGCCATTGCAATGTTCCATGCACCTTCATCCAGATCTTGATCCTCTTCTTGTTTGAGTAATGTTTCCAACAGCAGAGGGACGAGTGCAGGAAGAGCTTGCTTAATGAAATAAAAACAAGGTATATCAGAGTCCCCAGTGGAATCACCCATAAATTCTTCCAAGATATCAGTCTCCTCATCACAAATTGTACTCCAAAATTCAATGGCTTGAAGAGCAACAGGCTCCTCATCACCCCTAACAGCCTTTGCTGTGATGTTATATATATTCTGGATGTAAGGAGCCAATTTCTCATAATACATGGCGGCAATTGAGACCAAACATTCAATAGCTGCCTGTCGTAATCTCACTTCGGGAGACATAGTTGTCTCACAAACAACTTCCATGATGTAGTCACGCTCCCTATCATTGCTAAAATTAGCCTGTGCAAATCCAAGAGCATTATATAATGCCCTAGTAGCAGCAAGCCTAACATCATTGTTCATTTGAGATGATTTCATACCTTGAACTACAGCAGTAAGTATTTTATTTACTTGGTCTTGATCTACAACCTGAGGAGAGACTTCCTCACACAAATACCCCAGCGTCTCCAATGTTCCTTGCTTGACATGAGCAGGAACATGAGTGATATTTGATAAAAGTGATCCAATCAGCTCAGGCCACTGTTTCTGAGGAAGCTCAATTCCAGCAATTTTAGCAATAACTTGAGTTGTTGTAGACCGAGCATCAGGTACAAGAGAAGAGAGTGTCTGCAGCAAGCATGACTTAACCTGGGTCTTTGCTGCAGGGTCCAGTGACAACCATCTTTGAACCAATTCCCGCTTTCTGTTTTCATCCTTGGCATCCAATGCATTTTTTAGTATCAAACCTGCCAACTTTCTGCTATCAACTGGCTTATCTTCACTTGTTAACTCTCCAGAAAGAGAGACCAAGAAACCAGATAGGTTTTGCTCCTGAAATTGCCGCAGAATTTCTTCGGCATGCTTCCGTACATTTCCATCAATGGACTGAGCATTCAAAAGCACTTGAGTAACTTCCATCGCCAAGCTATACCTAATGGCAAAAAATAATCAGCTCTTAAATTTTCGTTGAAAAGTAATAAAAAAAAAAAAAAGGAAAGGCAAGACAATGAGTCCATTGAAAAAGCAAATATCTATTAAATAAATTATTCCAATCCTAGATCCAGAGATCAACCAAATGGCCGTCGAGTTGGGAAAAATAAAACAAAATAAAAAAACGGCCACAATATAGCAATATCATCAAGCAGAAAAATGAAACAAACATAAAATCATACGACGACCTGCAGAAATTTATATTCAAACTGAAGTTCTCAAATTAGTACATACACCACGTGTTCTCTGATGGCAGCTAGTTCATGTGTCAAAATATCAATTGTGTCTTTTTGTTCCCCATTAGATAACTTGTTAATTAACATGAAAATAGAAAACAAAGTAAATCGGTAATTGAGTGAATAAAGAATATAGGTATTGTGGCCACAAGCCCAGTTGACTACGGCAACTGCGTGTGTCCTTGCTTTTCATCTTGCCCAAATATCAATATCAAAATGAATAGAATCAAACCGATGAGAGATCGAATCCAAGTCAATGCAAAATCCGATTCAAATCGATCATAATCCAAACAAACGATAAAACCAACGTATGGAAGCCTATTATCTATATAAGAAACTTAATTACGTTAAGGACACATGCCAAAAACGCATTCATCCGTTTCCCATCAAAAATTATTTTTCTGCTAAAAACTAAATTACACTCCAAAACTTAACTAAATAATAGGTTTTATTTTTCTTTGGTGATTCTTAGCTAGTTAAAAGTAAAAGTCAAATCGGAGGGGGAAAACCGAAACGGAAAAGGTGAGATCGGATTAACGAAGTTACCTGTAATCGAAGAAGAGATCCAAAGGAACGAAGGGGAGAGAGAGAGAGAGAGAGAGCAGAGTAGACAAGAAGAAGAACGCGTTATTGCGGCAGCGGTTACAACTTACAATCGCAAGCGCTGGACCTGGGTTCGAATTAAAAATAATAGTACTAAATAATTTTAAATAATTTTAGGCTTAAATACATTTTTAGCCACTCCAAATATAAGTGTTTTAATTTTAGTCCCTAAAAATTTTTATTTGTTTTTTGTCTCTATAAAATATTTTATTTTGATTTTAGTTTTTTTGACCAAAATTAACGGAAAAATTAGTAAGAAAATGAAGGGTTTTTTACGGATTTTGCTATAAATTTTGGTCGAAATAATATATTTTAGTTCTCTGAATCAAAATTTCCTATAAATTTGATAGGAAAATGAAGTATTTTACGTAGATTGTACTATGAATTTGGTCAAAAGGACCAAAATCAAAATAAAATATTTTGTAGAGATAAAAAACAAATAATTTTTTTTAGGAACTAAAATTAAAACATACTATATTTATAAGGACTAAAAACATATTTAAGCCTTATGATAACCCACATAAAGTTCAGGTGAGGTGGAAATAGGTCGTGTTGATGAAAGGGGCCTATAAATGATAAGATTAAAGCTTTTTAAAAAACTTATTTTGCTAAAAGAGAGAGAATATAGACCAAAGTCTTTCAAACTTAACCAGTCAACTTATTTAAATAAATATAAATAATATAATACTATTTTTATTACTATTATCACGAGGCTGCGTATAAGGTGGACCATTAAAAAGATGGCCCATCGGTGCATCAAAGATTTTAGCTGATAGATATAATAAATTTTTTGTTAAAGTAATGTTTTGGTCCCTATACGTGACATTATTTCTTAATTTAGTTCCTATACGAAAAAAGTTATTAAAACAGTCCCTATACGTGCATAAATTCTTAATTTAGTCTCTGCCGTCTAACACTGTTTTGTAATGGCGTTAGTTGTTTAAAAATAATTATTAGCAGTCTCTATACGTGACATAAATTCTTAATTTGGTCCCTATATGAAAAATAAACTATTAAAACAGTACCTATACTAAAAAAACTATTAAACCAGTCCTTATACGAAAATAACTATTAAAACAGTCATCGTAACAAAAAAAAATGACTAAAACTTGCCCATGTTACAATCCAAATATGGTCCCTAATGTGACACTTGCCCATGTGATTTTATATGTTTGTTTGTGGATTAAATGTCTTATATTTTTATTTATGGATTAAATATGTCTTATATGTACCTAACACATTGGCAAGTGTCACATTAGGGACCATATTTGTATTACAACATGGGCAGGTTTTAGTCATTTTTTTGTTACAGAGACTGTTTAAATAGTTTATTTTTCGTATAGGGACCATATTAATAAGCTTTTAGTCACTATTTTTTATAGGGACTGTTTTAATAATTTTTTTCGTATAAGGACCAAATTAAGAATTTATGTCACGTATAAGGACCAAATAGGTAACAGTTAGAAAACGTGGTTTGGACGGCAGGGACCATTTAACAGTTGTCACCTGTAGGGACTGTTTTAATAATTTTTTAAGTATAAGGACCAAATTAAGAATCGATGTCACGTATAGCGTGAGTTTGGTTTGGGGTGGAAAGAGAAGAGAGAGTGATGGAAGAGAGAGATACGAGAGAGAGAGAGAGACAATTTATATTGTTTGGTGATGAGAAGAAATAAGAGGGAGTGATTAAAATTGAGTGGGTCCCACACCTTTTTCATTCTCTCCAAAATGAGAAGAAATGGGGTGTGTGTGACATTTTTGTTTTGTTTTCCAATTATACCCCTATTCTCTCTTTATACCTCAAATTATTTAAAATTTTAGTCAAGGATATTAATATCTTTTCAAAATTAATCAACACTTCTCTCTTCTCTTTTTCTCTTCTCTTTCTCATAAACCAAACAATACCACAAATCTACTCTATTTCTCACCTATTTCTCTCTTCTTACACTCTCTCTCACATATTTCTCTCTTCACAACTTCTCTCCGGAACCAAACAACACACTAGGGACCAAAACATTACTTTAACCTAAATTTTTATTGAACTGGTGATATCAGTTACCTGAGACGGATACTGTAGAATATTTATGTTATTGCAAATAGATCCTCATAACTGGGCAGAGTTCGATGGGGCGTACCAGTTAGGTGCACTGTTCTGTTCCAAAAAAATGCCGATCAAAAATTGGTGGAGTCGGATCATTTTGTTTGCTCCAAAAAATTTATTGCACGGTTGAATTCATATGGATGAAGAATGCATCGGAGGTGTGTTCATTGAGGGGTTTAAGCTGCGTGTGTTGGTGTTAGTTCGTTCGTGGCTGATCTCTCATTCCTAATCCTACCACAGCCTCACCCCAAGGTTAGCTGTTACCAATCGCTTTCATTTTTTTTCCTCCCTTCCCATTTACACTTCCCGGGTTTTGTTCTAATCCCTATTGTCCTTCAGATATGAAACTCCCAAAGTCTCACCCATGGCTTCAAAGTCCATCCTCAAGGAGCTCAACGACTTGCAAAGAGGCCCACCTACTTCTTGCAGCGCTGATACCCTTTTCTTCCCCCTCTCTTCATTTCTCCTCAATCGATTCATTGCCTCGTCAATGGTATCGCATATAAATGTAATCTTTTCTTCACAGGGTAAAATAAAATCAATTTAAATGAAGCATGGAAAATAGTTCTGTCCAGTCATGGATGCATGATTTCTATGCATATACCGCTGCTGTCTTTGCAAGGGTAAAATAAAATTAAATGAAGAAGAAAATGAATCCAGGGATTTTTTTTTTGTGGTTAATGCTTTTTGTTGAGTTTGGATGTTGTTGCATGTTTGTAGTGTCAAACGTCTAGTTCAATGATGTCTTTGTTTATTACAGTTTCGGTCGTTGATGAGAGGTCAAACTGTGGTTTTCCTTGATACCTTCTAAGTTCTATGTTTTCCCATTCATCGTCATTTTTTCCTTGTTTTTCGAAGAGCAAAAGGGGGCCATTAGACAGAGCGAAAAAAATATACATACCATTCTGCAATTTTATGTATCTCTCTTGCCGGTTATACCGAGTTCTTTTGACATGTGCACCGGTGGACTACCATCAAAGTATTCCACCCTATGACCGACCTTATTATGATAAGTTTTTTTTATAATGGTGCACTCATAATGATTACCTGGGGGTAGTTAAGGAGGCATGGCAGAAGTCGAATGATGTGATCAGTGCCCTTCATCAGGTATCTATTGACTCCATTGTTTTTAATAAAGATGTGTTTGGTAATATCTTGGCTAGGAAGCGGCAGTTAGAGTCACGGCTTCGAGGGATTCAACGTTCTTTGGAAAGAATAGACTCTGCAAGCTTGCTTCTCTTACAAAAACAGTTGCTTAGTGAGTATGAGGATATTCTCTTTCAGGAAGAAACTATGTGGTATCAGAAGTCGAGGGAGAAGTGGATTAAGTTGGGGAGTCGTAACACTTCGTTCTTTCATGCTCAAACGGTTATTAGAAGGAAGCGTAATAAGATCCATGGCCTAAACCTGCCTTCAGGGGTTTGGTGCACTGAGCCTGAGGTGCTTAAATCCGAGGCAGTTAAATTCTTTAAAGAGTTGTTTTGCACTCTAGATGTTCGTAATGTTGAGGCTCTGGGTGTCATCCAAAACTCGTTGGGGATAGATCAGCGGGCGGATTTGGTGAAACCGGTTATGAAAGATGAGGTGTATAAGGCTCTCACGAGCATGAAATCTTATAAAGCCAGGGCGGATGGATTCCAACCTATATTTTTCAAAATGTTACGGGAGGAGGTAGGAGATGATGTTTGGACTTTTGTGAGGAATGCTTTTACCATCGGTAGTTTTGATACTCGCGCTACGGATGCCTTGGTTGTCTTAATTCCTAAAGGAGACCACCCCTCATCCTTTAAGGAATTTAGACCAATAACTCTATGTAACGTGCTTTCTAAGCTGATTTCGAAAGTTTTGGTGAGCAGGTTGAGGTCAGTATCTCGATAACATTGTTAGCCCGTTGCAAAGTAGTTTCATCCCGGGGCGTAGTACGAAAGATAATGCTATTGTGTTGCAAGAGATCATTTATCATTTGAATAGAAAGAAGAGTAAGAAAGGTGATCTTGTGTTCAAGCTTGATTTAGAGAAAGCCTATGACCGGGTAAATTGGGACTTCTTGAAAGAGACTTTGGAGATGTTTGGTATCCCTACGGTGATCATATCTCTTGTTATGCATAGTATCTCCTCCTCTTCAGTGTCTTTGTTGTGGAATGGCAGCAGGACTGAGGGATTTACACCGACTAGAGGCTTACGTCAGGGTGATCCCCTTTCCCCCTATTTATTTGTGTTATGTATGGAGAGATTGGGGGAAATGATAAATAAGGTTGTTCAAGAAGGGGATTGGGTGCCTCTTCGAATCTCTACAAATGGACCCATGGTCTCTCATCTTTTCTTCGCAGATGATGTGCTTCTGTTTTCTAAGGCTACAGTGAACCAAGCTCGGGTGGTTAAAAAAGTTCTTGATGAGTTTTGTGCTATGTCTAGGCTAAAGATTAGCGTTGAGAAATCCAAGTTGTTTGCCTCTGCTGGTGTTCACAGGGCGAGGAGATTGAGGCTTACCCAGGTGACTCAAATGCACTTCGTAGCCAGCATTGATAAATATTTGGGGTTCAAATTCATTCATGGTCGTATCAAAAAGGCTAACTTCTCTGAGGTCCTAGACAGGGTGACTTCTAAATTGGCTTCTTGGAAAGGTAGGCTTCTCAACAAGCCGGGGAGGCTTACTCTTACCAATGCCGTGCTTACTTCGATTCCCTCATATGGCATGCAGATCCAGTGGTACCCTCAGTGTGTCTGTGATCATCTGGATCGGATAGCTCGGGACTTTATATGGCGTGGCAATAGTGATAGAGGCATGAATATGGTGAATTGGAACACTGTCACAAGGCCTAAGAAGTTTGGTGGTTTGGGTGTGCGGATTGCTCGACTTCAAAATGTTGCTCTTCTGGGGAAACTCGTTTGGGACATGAACTCCTCTCCTGATAAACTATGGGTCGCTATGCTCCAATCTAAATATGTGAAGCACCAGGATTTGTTTGGGGCTACAAGGGTGAAGGGATCGAATACTTGGAATTCCATTGTCAAATCTTTGGGTCTGTTGGAGAATGGCTTTCAATTCAAGTTTGGGAATGGTGGAACTAGTTTTTGGTTCCAACCATGGCTCAACAAGGAACGGTTAAGTGATGCTGTTTGGGCTGTGGACATTCATGATACCAACCTTAAGCTCAATGATGTTTTTTATGGAGGCGAATGGCACCTGCAGGACTTGTATACTTGTTTACCGGTGGGGATTCAGTTGCAGATCATGACTCTAAGGCCTAGACTAGTGGAGGGTATGAGAGATAGATGGACGTGGCAGGTTGACTCTTCTGGTGTTTATTCGGTTAGGAGCGCCTACCATTGGTTACATGCCGAGCAACAAAGCGTGACACCTGACACAGGTTGGAGTTGGTTGTGGAAGCTCAAGATCCCTGCTAATGTTCAATTCTTTGCGTGGCAGTTTTGCCATGGCGCGCTTCCCACTCGTGGGGTCTTGGCTGCGAGACACATCCCCGTTACTCCCAGTTGTCCCTACTGTGATGTTCCCGAAGAATCCATTATTCACTGCATCTTCGCTTGCAAAAGGTCTATGGATATTTGGAGTCGTTGTCTTTCCGCCCAGCTGGTCCTGCCGGGGCACCCTTCTCATTTTTTGGGGTGGCTTCGTGACATGGTGTTGACTCATGGTGTGTTTTTCTTGTGTGTCATGTGGAAAATTTGGTGCAGCCGTAATAGCTTTCTTTTCGAGGGGACTCAGGTCTCGGGTTTGGGTGTTGTCATGCAAGCGCATTCCTTGAATAGGGATATCATGAAAGCCTATGGTGTTTTCGATACTGGTCAAAATCGTAACTCCACAGGATGGTGGCCTGGACAAGCCGCCGATGGTTGTGTTTCGCTTAATGTTGATGGGAGTTCCTCACGAATCCGGCATTTCAGGATTTGGGGGTTTGATGAGAGATCATACCGGTAACTTCTTGGCGGGTATTATGGCTCCTTGGGATACTCTAATATTGTTCATGCTGAAATTATGGCTCTATTACATGGTCTTGTTCTTTCTTTGGGAGATGGGAGTCCCTCGGGTGGTGCATTATTGATTCTCTTCATGTCTTGGGCCTTATTAGAGACGGCAACCCGATTTCCACTTGTTCGGAAATGAGATTGCCGTTATCAGAGACATGTCAAGTGGGATGGAATGTCCAGTTACGTCACACTCTGCGAGAGGGCAATCAATGTGCTGACTTCTTGGCCAAGATGGGTGCTAGAGGAGACTCTTCGTTGGTGGTTTTGGCTTCCCCTCCGATGGAGCTTCATCATTTGTTAATGGCTGATGCCATGGGTGTTGCTTTCGCCAGGCATTAGGACCTGTTTTTTTTGTTTTGGCTCCTTTTTCCTTTTGTAACCAAAAAAAAAAAGTAACATGTCATGCTTAGTTAGGTCTTGGATTTTCAAAACTTGTCAGACTTATTTAAACAAAGTCGCCTAATCTAGTTTCATCCCCAATTATAAAAACACGTTATAGTAAAAAAGAAATACGAAACAATGATATTCACATCAATGCACTTTACAAATACTTACAATAGTTGTATTATTTGTACATAAAAAATTCGCGACACCAATGTCATCTGATTAATACAGTCCAAAATCGTGGTTAATGTAGTTTATTCAGTGGTTAATAGGTATATAACTCATTAACCATCAACAGAACTGAATTAATCATGAATTTGTATATCATTAACCACATTTTATAATGGTTTGGACGTGTTTAATATGCACAACTTGTACGAGAATAACTCATTAACCACTCACTGAGCTGCATTAATCACAATTTTGAATTGTGTTGTGTCGAAAATGTCAGATGTACAAATAACATTTCCCTACTTACAATTCATGTTGTCAAAAAAATATTTACAATTCATACATATATTTTGTGTAAAGCACCGGTCACTCCACTAAGAGCATAGTATATTTTCCATGAAAAACATTATAAAAATTACTAATTAAAGTAACATTTTACATAAAATTTATAGTTTTTTAATATAAAAAAGTTAAATCAAATCCTATTAAGATTTAGGAGTAAATACCTACATCACATAGAATGAAAATTTTTACATAAAAATATATTAATTCATAAAAAATAAGAATAAATAAAAACACGACAACCTAAGACTAAAAATATACTGATAGAAATAAATATGTTTTATGAGAGAATATTAATATATACCTTAAATTTTATTAATATTTACATTTTTCTTGATTATAATTTTTTTATTTATTCTTTTATGTTTTCTATTTATAATAGTTTTCAAAAAATACTTATAGAAGTTGTGTTTTGTGATTTATTTTATAAAATTTTTATAAAAATAGTTATAAAACTTTTTTTTTTAGTAACAGTTGTGTTTTGTAATTTTTTTTGGTGTTAATTTTTGTGCACACTAGGTCAACTTGATTCTACATTTGGCTTCTTAGAAGTTGTCTCCTATATTTGCATCGACGAAGAGATCGCATAACTGCAAAGGATGGGATAGCTTGATGATCAGTATTCCTTTATTGCTTTAGTTGCTAAACATTTACGTTTTTCATCTGTAAATTAAAAAGAGGGAAGCATATAAATGGATCTGATAAATTTTATTTACATGCATCAATTAAAGAAACAATTTATGACTATTTGGGAATCTCGAGACTTAATTACTACGTGAGTCACTGAATTATTTGAAATTTTTTAAATAGGTCTTTGAAAGAAAAAAATATATAATTGAGTTCCTAAACTTATAAAAAAATTGCAACCAAGTCCCTCAGCAAAACTCCCACAGAATCCCTATTTTTAAGTCATTTGGTGAAGGAATTTTCCAGTACCCCTGTAATACTTGTTCTTCCATAAAATAACTATTTTTAATTTGATATATTTTCTATTTTAATTTAATTTAATTTAATAATAATAATCATACAGAATCAGGTATCATAACTAAAATGAGAAAATCAAGTATGACGAGTATTTTTTCCCCCAAAAAAGGGTACAAAAATCAGGTGCCATCGATATAGTGGAGAAAACAAGTAATATAGAACTGAATTTTTTACCATTTGATGGTCCAGTATCAACGTATCAGAACCTAATGTACCAACACTGAAGTCTCAGCAAAATAGATTTCCTGCAGTTGCAAATCCCGGCCGTCCATAAAAATATAAAATCATCGGGTCCTTTTTTGTGGGCAACCGTTAATAAAAAGGGTTTTAGTTTTCTAGCATTTTTCTAGATCAAATTTATGAAAATATTATTACTCTTTACACCAATATGGATGTTCAAATACATGATCAATCAATGATTTTACAGCAATGTGGATTCTCATTTCATACCATTTGTTGACCTAAAAAATCCAGTAAATTCTACACCTTTGACAGAACAGAATAAAGGAATGTTTTGACTTTTGAGAGTAAGGCGGCGCAAGTATATCAGCAATTTTTCCCTTTCCTTGTTGCTCCTAGTTTTCACGTATATTATCTTTATCCATCAAAGTAAGAAACGAGGGCCAAATTAAGGAGTCGAGCAGAGGAAACGATTACAAAACAGAATACACTAGATTAATAACCATTACCTAAGCGGTGCATAGGCGTAGACTACATTGAAAAGGGTGCATACACCAAGAGTAAGGACCCAAAAAATTGAGTTATATAGACACGTACATCCTGAAGGGACTTGGGCAGGGATGTACTAGCCACAAGCTGCATCAGAGAAAACGAACAATCAATTTAATTCTTCCACATGCTGCATACACGGCCAGTTTGAACCACAGATGTCACGTGGGGAACTCCCATCGTTATCCTTCGAATGGATGTCTGCATTATGCTTCACTAAATAATCAGCTATGGCTTCTCTCTCGCATGTAACAGCGTAGTGCAGTGGAGTTTGTCCATCATTATCCTTCCAAAAAGAAAACACAATAACAGAAAGTAGCAAATTTGAGTTTGACAGTGTCAATAATTAAAAGATGCACAAAATCATATCCAAAAGCCTAAGCTAAACTTTAACATGATGCAGCTTATGCAGTGAGGAATATTCAAAACCCAATTAAGGTTCCGTTCTGTTTTTGTTCTAAAGAGTTACAGTGAAGCCAATAAAGCATATGGATAGCCCTTAAGGGTTGCATTAAGACATAAATTGATGAATACCTTGGCATTTACATCAGCATTCCTGCCAATAAGCAGCTCTGTGACATTAAGGTGGCCACGATCCACAGCCCAGTGTAATGGTGTCCGGCCCTCACTGTCTGCATGCATTTAAAAATTGTATGTTAATAAAGAAAAGGAAAAATAATAATAATAGTAGTAGTAGTAGTATAAAGCAAATATTAATTTGATAACCCACTGTAGCATGAGGCAGCAATATCGATCACAATAAGAATACTGAGGATCTTTCTAGGACTTTATTGGTAATCAAGAAAAGAAACATTTTCACTACAATCCGAATACAGTGTCATGTTTATCTTCTTGTATCCTCTACTGGCAAAATAATGAAGAACTTCCAAATTAGCAGGGAGTCCTAAAAGATTCACTCTTTCATGCCACATTGGCAATTCTCAACCTCTGATTATAAATTCAACTTAATAAATAAATTTAACTTACAAGTAGTTGCTTACAGAGTTGATAATTTCTTAAGAAACGAATTGTTAAAGACAAGAAAGTTATGGTCTGACTATAGTTACTTCCCTTGCTATGCATCAAAATTTTCCTTTACTAAAAAACATCTGTGAATCAGTGGTATACTCCTCCCTAAGTACATAGGTGCCAGAGAGATCAAGTGGGAATGAAAAATTGGAATGAAAATTCCACATGTAACAAGAAAGATTTCTTCACTTCGGCTAATTTTTTATAACTGAAATAAAACCAAAAACAAGTCCAACAAGATCTGTTCCTTTTAATGTCACATTATTTATCAATCAACTTTTTGTCTTCAAATAGGCCTTTAAGCAAATTACTTAGGCTTGTTGACAAAGACAGAGCAGCTGACTTGGTTTTTAAACAATTCTAAAGTAGTGAAGCATGCACATGCTTGTGCTAGGCTTGTCAAGCAATGCTGCTAAAATTCAGGTAGATATTGTCTTACTAAAATCGGTGATCGTACTATGCAAGAGTTGTTGATGAGGGGCTTGGTCCATTTAAAAACCAAAAAATGGAAAATAAAAAAACTGTAGAAAACTTGCAGCGCACTTGAGAATAATGTATACACTTGGAAAAACAAATATCTAAAAATAACTCACCCTTCAAATTCACCGAAACACCCTTTTCAATACACTTGAGTACATTAGTCATATCTCCCTCTCTAGCAAATCCATGAATGGCATCCATTTTCCTGTTAAGAGATAATGAAACATCAATATCTACCAATGTTTTGTTCTCTCCAGAATCAGTAGCCTTTTGATGAAGCTTCTTCCTGACTTTTGATTTTTATTGTTGTTCAGATGGTATTCATAGGATATCCTTGGTACTTGATATATTGAAATACGTCAGTAAAATCATGAAGTCTGCTAATTTATAACTTAAAAATAACTGTTTGATCAGCCCATAAAATCCTCCTAAATGTCAATAGCACATGGAGGGGAAATCACACACAACAAGGTGATAATTGGTGATTAGTGCAAAGACAAGAAGGTGACGCAAAAGGAGGATGTGAGACATGACAAGTAGACAGATTAATGAGAAGGATGTGTATTAGTTTTATCAAGCAGGTTTGGCTCCTCTAAAGTAAGCTCGCAGTTTAGAGGGTAAAGTAAAACATTTTGACCATCGATAAAAAATCAACTGTCGATATTTTTATATATCCATGATTTGTTATGCATGTACACACAATATCCATCATTGATTTTCTTATCAACGGTTAAGATATCTTACTTTACCCTCTAAAATAAATCACTGATTTTAATGGAGCCAAATCATGTCAAGCAAAGGATAGAGAAGCAAACCAAAGATTCTATGCAATCCTATCCTCTATCATGCAAAAAAGCTTAGAAGCTTTAAAGTTAACAGTACAAGAAACTAATAAATATGCTCATGTGAACATTAGCTTCACAACTCCAAAAGAACTATTGAATTAAAAAAGTTACATAAAGTTGTTTTAATCCCCGGAAGTTGATCATTTCCAGCACTACCAACCCACAAAGCAATATTTTCAAACTGACAACAAGGCCTCTCATCGCTTTGAGTGTATCCTAGGTCTAGCGACTAGCATATAACAACATAAAGTTAGGAAGATAAACTACTAAATTTGAGATGTGGTGAACAGCTGAAAATAACACTTTTACTAAAAGAAAAGATAAGAAGCAGCAAACTATTCAAACCAGGCCTCAGGAAAAGCAGCAAAATGTATGTTCATGTTACCAAATGCAATCTGGTTTCTTATTTTTTTAAAAATAATAATAAATTATAGATTCTAAAATCTAGGCTATGTTTGGCAGCCAAGAAAGTGGGAGGAAAGGAAGTAGGGGGAAAGAAAATTTATTGATTAAAGTGTAAAATTGCTGATGTGTCACACTATGATTGGCCTGCCACACTTATCTATGCACACTTTTTACATTTTCCAAAAATCTTTGCCTTTCCCCCACTTTCTTTGCTTAGAAACAAACACAGCCTAAAGGTATAATATATAAAGACCAAAGATAAGAGGGGAAAACTGCCCAGGATCACATCAGAGCCTTCAGAAAAGATCCGGTCAACAAAAACAAGATTAATGAAGTGGTGAGGAGTCTGTGTACCTGGAGCAAGAAATAGTCTCACTCCAGATAGTTTCATAAACCAATGGAATTATCATTTCAAACACCCTGCCATTCTAATTACTGGAAAGACGTCAGGGAAACATCAATGCAGTTACATTTAACGCCATCAGTCCACCATATACATAAATTCATAGCAAGTAATGACGCATTGCCATCTAGATATATGCACTAAATCTCATACAGTTTGAATTTTACAAAACTTACGAGTCACTGCCACATTCCTCTTCATAAACAAAACTGCTGAATACTGGTCCCATTGATCCCCTAGCCTCTGAACTAGGGCCACCACCATCGCCGGTTTTGCTCCTCTGTCACACACAGAACAAGAGTTAGGTAGCAGAGACAGGACATAAAAAGCGCACAAACACACACACAAAGAATGTAAGTAAACATACTATTTCATTTCAAATATAAATTTTCTTCCTTTTAATGAAAGAAGTAGTGATTCATCCATTCAGAGCACAAGAAGTAGCTTATTAGCTCACCAAAGATGCACCATCAAGCCAAGAAGGATATAGCTCTGTCACAATGTCAATGTACTTCTGCATTGCATCTTCAGGAGGCATAGCACCCAATTTCTGCCACGCTTGCCTACAAAAAGAGGGGGAGGGGGTATTAGCATGGAAGCAACAGTTAACAAAGAATCCTTTTTTTTTTATGGGGTACACGGAAAGAACCTTATTTGATCAGGTAGGCAAAATAGCTGCATACAATTGTCAGTAACAGCAATTAAGATATTCCCCACATCATTAGGCTCCCAAATTAAACATGTTAATGTAACTAATGTCTATTTGCCATTTTGCCAAAACAAAAGATTTACTGCCATAGTGTCGGTCTTGCTTTAACGGTGCGAACTACAAATACATCCAAAATACGCTCAAGAATCGCTAATCCCACATTTCAAGATTGCTATTTGAACTTAGACCCCCCCCAAAAAAAAAAACACATTGCTAATAGAACGCATAGAGCAGCACAAAAGATTCCAAATATATATTATTAATCCTTTCTTTTAACATTGCGTAATGTTAAAGCTCTTTCCTTTGGTTTTTTTTTTTTCCTTTTCCAGTCTTGTCGTCAGCAAAACTCGCACAGAACAATTTCAGGGAAAGCAAGGGCTATAAGAACAGTGAATACCATTTGGCACGAGCCGTCATTTTGAGAGGAGAAGGCTGGGGCGTGCTACAAGGACCTTCGGTGGCAATCTTGTACAACCCGTAAAGCTGGAGCTGCACGTCGCTGGAGACCTTCTGCGAGAGGCGATCAGCAGCGGCGGCGGCGACAAAAGCCGTGGCGGCGCTGAAGGCCTCGTCCAATTCGGTACTCTCCACGCCTTCCCAGTCGTCATCGTAGTCATCGTCGCCACCATCAACGCTTTCGTTCCTCACGCTACCATGCTCGGCCATAACCGACTCGGCCTCGAAGCGTTGTCCGGCATCAGAAACGGCGTCGTCTTGTTTGGCATCGGGTTCCGTGACGGTGGCGGTGGTTGTGTCGGTGGTGGCACGCGTGATGGTGAGATTGTCTTCCTTGAATGAAACGACGATGGAGATGAGCTTGGCGAGAAGGTAAGAGAAAATGAGACCGACGAAAATGGATTGAAAGAGGGACTGCCACTCACCCATGTTTCGTGAATGAAACCCTAGAAATGTTAGAATTGAAAATAGCCTAGGTTTTTAGGCAATCGTGTGGGTAAGCTAAAACCCTAGCAAATGTTCGTTTGGTGAGGGAGGGGAGGGAGCGAAATCGTTGGAATTGACGAAATTGAGGAAGATTGCGAAGGAATTTTCAGAGGGCGAGAACAAACCAATGCACCAGCAGGGGGGAAGGGGTCTCTCTGTGTGTTGGCGCCTGAAGCAGTTATCCGGTGCTTCGAGGCCACACCGTGGTTCTACAGCAACGTGATTCAAACAGGGACACGTGTAACGAGTCATTGCGTATTTGAGGAGATCACCACCGACCGACGGGCGGTGATGTCACGGAAAAAGAGATTCTTTGGAACAATTTTGCTTTTCTTTAATTAATGCGAGGGACCATATGGTGGTTATAATAAGGTCTGTGGGGAGATTGGGTCGATTAAAAAAACATTATTGGTAGTATATTTTATGTTAGTACCCTTTAAGATAATCAAATCCAAAATAGTGTAACTCATTAACATTACGAAGGTTTTACCATTAAGGTGGGCTCTCGGGACATGTTGTTAGGATTAAAAAAATGACAGGAAATCTTATAAGAATAATACTGAACAATCGAGTAACCTATTATTTTTCTCTATTTTTTGGTCAAAATATTTCAGATTAATAAAACGGCAAAGTCTAAGTCATAAGACATCTACACCATGCGAGGTCTAATTAACATTGTCTCACAAATAACCAACAATACAAAACACGACATGTTGTTGTTGCAAGAACATATATATCTATTTAACTAACAACCTTAATAAACTATGAACAACATTAAAAAGAACAAAGACATCCTCCTCGTTTCCAATTTTGCCCCTTTTACCATGAGCCCATGAGGTACTATCATCATATTCGACATGACCCGTTACGGTTACAAGGATACCCGCCTTGCAGGATGACCAATCTTCCCCTCTATGCCTCTTCTCCATCCGACTGGAGTCGCGAGAGCAGAGAATCGATGATGACCATGCATCTCTAATGTTGGGGCATGAAGGTTAGCAGAAGAAGAAGATGATCGAAAACACACAGTCATTTTTCCATAAAGGGGTGATGGATTTTGTGGTTTTCTAACTGGGGTTGCATTATTTTAAACTTTGTTGGAGCTAAAATAATATTAATAGTGCAAATTAGGAGTGTTCGCGGTGCGGTTTGGTTCGGTTTTGAAGCAAAAAATCATCCGATCTAAAGATTAAAACAAATGCGATTCGGTTCGGTTTGGATGATTTTTTTAACAAAATCTGAACCAATCCGATCTGATTAAATGCGGTTTGGATTGAATCGGATGATTCGGTTTTTATTTTTTGTCGAATATTATATATTAATTATTTATATGACTTCAAATAACATATTTAGATTTAAGTTTTTTAAAAATTAAATTTTTTTGTAAATATTTAAAGAGTAGATTTACTTTAATTTAGTTAGGTTTTATTTGGTGAATATTTAAAGAGTAGATTTACTTTAAATTCTCTTTAAATTTACTTTTTTAATAATATGCGGTTCGGTTTGGATTAGTTCGGTTCTAGGTAAGTTAACCGCAAACCAAACCAAACCGCGCAGTTGACAAAAAAAATGGCCAAAATAAATCTAAAAAAATATCGGTTTTTTGCGGTTTTCGATTTTTTTGAATCGGTTTGCGGTTTTTCTTTGGATCGGTTTAGATTTGGACACCCCTAGTGCAAATCTATTTGACAGCCAATGGGCCATAAAATCATAGTCATCTTGATTCAGATATGCTACATTTGGCTTGACAGGGGTGCGACAAGGTATGAGTAGAGTCTCTGTTTTCCATAATTGGCAATGGAATTTGATGCAGATAGAGTAAGCCTGTGGTGGTCGTTGGTTGTGGCATGAGGAAGCGAGGCGTGAATGAGAGAGCAATGGCAGTGAAGGCTACCATGTGTTGGTGCCGCGAAGGGAGAGGCATGCACCTCCTTAGAGTACTAAACCCTAATAGATGGAGAGAAGGACCTCCACTTAGGAAGAGGATAAGCTCAAGCCACCTGGAGAAGCAAAACCCTAGCGGATAGACATTTCAGCGCATACAGGAAGCTTTTTTTTTTACAAAATAAATATACTGCATTTCATTAAAAATCAAAGAGTCGGGAATATCAAAGAAAGACTCAGAACAAGCATTATATATAACCGCCTTAGCTAAACTATGTGTCAACATATTAGCTTGTCTCCTAGTAAACTCTACATGAGAGTTGTAAAAACAAAAATAAAGCAACCTCCTACACTCCTAAATAATGACCCCACCAGTTTCATTGTGACTTCCGGTTTTCAAATCATCTACTACAAGTTTAGAGACCATCTCGAAGATAACATTCTTCATGTCAAGTTCTCTCATCAAACTGATAACCAACAACATTCCTCATCCAACTAATAGCCAACAACAACCCCTATGTTTCCCCAAACTTGACATCAAGAATTGGTTGAAACCATAAAGTATTGGCTCCCATAAAAAGGCCAAACTCATCCCTTAAGTACAAACCAATGCCCACTCAATTAAATTGAGAGGAGAAGGAAACGTCAATGGCGCATACGAGAAGCTACCACACACAATTGTGGGTGTTTTTATTTTTCTCTGTTTAAAAACCGCTGTCACTATTATAAAAATGATCAACAGAAAAGCATAAATTAGCCCAAATATTGAACCGGTTAAAACCCAATTTAAATTTACAAAAAAAAAACCCAATTTAAACCGAAAAATGAAATGTAAAGGTAAAAAAGGACAAGGAAAAAGAATTCCAAATATTAAATTGCGCATCCGGGGAATCGAACCCCGGTCAGTACCGTGGGAGGGTACTATGATACCACTACACCAGATGCGCGTTACGCTTTCCTTGAACTATTGTTTCATAAATCAATAGTCCACCATTCGGTTCGCACGGCTCATTCACACTCGCACTTGTGACAAACTGAAAAGTTAACAGTGTTTGCCTCCTTTTCTCGTTAAAAAAAACAAGTTGACAGGGTTTGAAAGAATGCAGTGTTTGCCTCCTTCTCAAATGCAGTGTTTGCAGGTAATTAATTAATTATCGATGTCTTCAACTTGTAAGTCGAACTCAAACGAAATAATACATAACATAGGGGAAGAAAATAATTCAATTTACTTTTGGATGTAGCAAACATCTACTAGTATCCCTCACCAAAATATCTGTCATGTCATGTCATCACGGTATAGCAGCTTACAAGAAAAAGAAGACAAGAATGAAGACACTGCTTATTATCATCGACATCCTAGTTCAACTCTCCACTCATCACCGATGGTCTTATTTGTGCACAGCTTCTGGAGATCAATGTAACCAATGATAGTGTCCTCAAAAACTGCATCTTCCAGCTTAGCATCATCAAAGGTGGACCCCGACAGAACTGTGTTCTTAAATACAGCTCCTTGAAGATCAGCTTTCCCAAAATTAACACGGTCCAATACTGCATTTGAGAAGTCCACACCTGTAAAATATCCTTTGGTCATTTTCTTGTCTATAAGGCTGAACACTTTCAAAAATGAATGCATACAATACAAATCATTCCACAGACCACAGGTTGGTATAAGCTTCATGAGTATTAGCAGAACATCTATAAATCAAGCATGAGTGTATATGTATTTCTGTTAAAGATAAATAATATCATAGGCAAGGTTCTAAATAGCGGTCGTGGTCGCGGTCACGCTCGCGTTAAGGATTTCGCGATTTCGGCTATTGCGGACGCTGCGTTGCAAATTGCGGTCGTCGCGGTGTGAATTAATCACAATATTGCACAAATTATATTAAAACTATTTGTATTATCATATAAACTTAAATTAATGTTTTTTATTATTATAACATATCTAAAATAAAATAAAATTAAAATATGAATAAAAAATAGTAATATTTTTGGTCTTGAAGTAAAAAGAAGGGGAAAAAAAGAATAAAGAGAAAAATGGAAAAAAAAAGAAAAAGAAAAGAATAAAAGAAAGGAGGGGAAAAAAGAATAAAGGGAGGGGTGTAGCAACACTGGGGGTGCTAGCAGCAGCCCACCCTACCCCTGGGATGGACATGAAGGAGCGGCAGAGAAGCTATTTTAGCCTTGGAAGTTTTTGTGTGATGAGAGAAGCTTGAGTTGTTGAGTTGAAAGAGTCAAAGAGAAACTTTTATCCCTTCATTTTTTTTTTCACTTACATATCTCATAAAAAGATTAAATTAATACTAGTTTTTTTCAAAAAATAAAAGTCTAAATCATTTTACATCTTTCTAGAAAACAATTAAACAAACACAAAGTCCTATAATCTAAGCCATTCACGTAACTGATCCTCGTGATATCTAATCCAACGGTTCTCAACCATTCACATCATTGCTCTCAGTGGAGAAGAAATTGGGCTTAGTTATTCATTGGTCCATCATCTCTATTCTCTAGAGCGTTAACCCTGCTCAAAACTCAAGCTCCCGTTACAGGCAGCTGCAAGCAAGACTAAACTGCAGAGACGACGACCATAGGGGCTCAAACATGACCAAACGATAGAGAAACACGCCAGTCTCTCCCTCAGGTAGTATCAGCATCCTTCCCCTTTCTTCTTTTTTTTTTTTTTTGGTTTTTGGTTCTTCTGAGTTCTGTCTTCTGAAATGGGTTTCTGGGCCAAAAAAAAGCCCCGTCGCGGTTTCGTCGCGGTTATCGCGGCCGCAACACCATTTCGTCGCGCCCGTTTCGCGTGACTTTGGATCACTCCGTGATCGTGGAGGAAAACGGTTTCGGCCGCCGCCGATACCGTTTTGTCACGGCCGCTACAGGTGTATCGTTTCGTTTTTTAAAACCTTGATCATAGGTGATTTTCAGGTGATACCATTCAATCTTAGTCAAAGTCTTTTAACATAAAAATACTCTCCATAAGTTTATGGTGTTCCAAGTGTTGAGAATAAAAAGAATTTATATAAACTTGTATTTGGGCATCTACATTCAGTTGATTTTGTACTAGTAGAAAATGTTACCTCTAAAGCTGGCACCAACAGCATAAGCCTTTGACATCACTACTTCTGACATGTCAGCGCCATCAAACTTGGCATCTGACATGAGTGCTGCAGATAAGGACTTCCCCTTTAGGTTGGATTTTTCATTTCTGAAATCACAGAGCCGCAGATCTAATGGTTTGTCATACACACCATTTGCCTGACCAATTGTGTTGCCAACAAATGCACGCTCACAGCGATTGGGATCAGTTGACAATGGGGGCAGCCTCTGCAAGGAAAACATATTGGTTGTAGCATTCTCTCCACAACTACTACTTTTCAAGAGAAGTGTAAATTACATTTGGCTTTCACAAATTTAAACTTGTAATAACTAATAACATTTATAACTGACACGATATAAACTTAAGCTGAATAATTTGCATATTCTATCAGAAGAAAAGAAAGAATAATATACTATGAAATATGCAATACAGCCTTAAGGGAAATAGGCCTTGAGCTTGACCAAGGCAGTTCATACCTGCAAGGCTGTGAAGGACATCAATCTTAGGGTCTGTTTGGTTCAAACGAGGCGAGGGGGGAAGGGGAGGGATTTAATTTGATTTTGTGTTTGGTTGAGAGGAGGGGAAGGAATGGAAGCCTTTGCTTGTTTAGTTCAGGAGGGGAAGGGAGGGATTTTAATGGAGAGGATGAATTAATTTACTTGTATATCTTTATAGCCTTTTATATTATATTATATATAAGGATATTTAAGTAATTTTATTTTAAATGATTTAATCTCCCCTCGCCTCCCCTCCAAAAAACTCCACTTTTGGAGGGGAGCCAAAATTGGCTTAGGAGGGATTTTGCTCCCCTCCCCTCTCCTCTAAAAAAATGAACCAAACATATAAAATTTAAAATAACCCATCCCCTCCCCTCCCCTCCAAAACCCCCCAACCAAACACTATGTTTGGATGGAGGGTTTTAGAGTAGAGGGGAGGGGAGGGCTTATTTTTCTTTTCAAAATTAAGGAAGCCATAAGATGTTTCTAAAAACGAATGAACTGTGATTGAAATGTTATATGATCATTTATCATGTTATTCTTTCAATTTTTTCAAAATTTCAAATATATATCAACATATAGACTTAGTCCTCCAAACCCTCCCCTCCAAAACCCTCCAAAAACCCCAATCCAAACATACCCTTAGGCTCTTGGGATTTATCCAAATGACCATTTGAATCTATTATCTATTTTAAAAAACTAACTACACTTAATCTTGTTATCAGGGCCGTGTATAGGGATTTTAGGCCGAAAGCACAATACACTTATAAATAAACTTAATGTATAGGAATTTTGGGGTATTTGGACTTTGTAATAAATAAATACACTTATTAATAACAAAAGTATTGTAAAAAGAGTGATAAAAATGTATTGTTTTGAGTGTTTATCTTCTTCATTCAACAATAAGTGTAGTTAGTAAACAAAATGAGGTATTTCTATCTTTTAAATTTAACATTAAGTATGACTATAAAACAAAAATGGGGCCTTCTATATTCTATGGGGCCTGTCTGGGGCCTAAGGTAAGTGCCTTAATGGCTTTGCAGTCTCCACGACCCTGCTTGTTATTCACATTGTGCCACGTGGCAGACTGATATCATCTCCATTTTCTATTTAAAAAAACTAACTACACTTAGTTTGATTATCCACATGACGTCACATCATCTCCATGTTTTTTATTTATATAGAAAAATTATTTTTCGCTGATTTTCTCGCACCCATGATGGGTCCATCTGTTAGTTATTAAACGGTGAAAGAAATGTTTCTAAGGACAAACTAATTTTCACCTAAACATGTAATAGGCTTCCAAATCAAGCCCCTATGCAGAGGGAATCACACTCCAAACACAGTAGTGGTTTACCTCAAGTGTCCTACGATGTCAAATCCTAAATGTTGTAATTTGAACATACTGTTGCTTACAAGTTTACAACTAACTGTTAACCATTGTATCATATGTCCTCAAAACCACAAACGATATCCATATTATCCATCCTATGGATATTGGCTTCAGAGAGCAAATAACAGCTTAACAAAGAACAAGTTAAGGCACATAAATTCAAACAGATTATGAATATTGTCTTATCTAGTAATCTTTTAATTGACTTTCATACTATATCAAGATATGTACGAAATATAAGATTTCTACCAAATGCTTTGATGATACTGTTAATATTTAAGATCGGTTTGAACCTGGTTAGCAGCAGTAACGGGAAATGCAGCAGAGGTAACAGCGTAAGCTGCAAAAATACCACAGGCCACGCCCTTGATTCTGTTGAAATTAAGTAATCTTGCCGTATTCTCAGATCCATCTAACTCAGCTTCTCCTACAATACACCCGAGAAAAAACATTGGTCACACCAATCTTTTCGTTAACAAGACAAATTTCACCATGTAACTTTGATAGGTTGAAAGCAAAGTGATAACAACCATATGAGAAAATAGAGACTCAGACCAGAGCAAGTAATTCTGAGGACTGAAGCTGAATTGCTGAAACATGGGCGTTTCATTGAGCAGTTGCGTATGGACAAACCGTTTCGTGGGAGTGGAATTGAAACGTTGGCCATTGTTCTCTCTTCACTCCAGTTTTGGAACCTTTTCAGACCACTCCACACCGTCGCTTATATCTTCTGTGGATAAATATGTTACCTGGCATGGCACGTGGCACTATAACAATGCTTGTTTCTTCGATCTACAACAACGCTTGTTTCTAATGGGACAACTAATAATATATGATTATACTAGTATATCTTATCGGTAAAGATTATTAGTATTAACTAATAGTATAGTTGCATCACTATCGTAAAGCTTTTTTTTTTTTTTGTGAAATTAATCGTAAGCCAAATCCTATGTCTCTCTTGTTTCAGTTCATGTGATATTTTAGTTAAAAAATAACAAAATTCAACTGAAAAATAAATATTATTAACTACCGATGAATATTTTTTTTTTTACAACTCCCGTATTGTGAAGTTTCATTTGCTACGGTATCCAATGTCCAATTATTTAAAGCCATATTATTTTTTAAAAATATAATTTTATTTTCTAAAATTTGTATTTATTTTATATTGCTAATAAGAATATAGGAAACTCTTGTAGTAAACAATTGTGGTAGAGAAAAGATGGAATGTTAGCTAGCTAGTGAGAATGTATTTTTGAAAACAATAAAAACAGTTTATTGATATTTTCAATTTTTTAAAAAATACTGGATTTGTTTTATCTAATAATTCTTAGTTTAAGTGAAAATAAGTGGAAATAAAAACAGGAAACAAGCGAATGAAATAAACGAGTACTAAGTTTTGGGTTGTTTTTGTCTTATGAGTATCGATATCCACCTTTCTTTCTGTGTTGTGTACCGAAGAATTCACCTATTTTTTTTTTCTCAATCCATATATTGTTTAACCACGTGTCAAATCAATTTAAGGAATCCGTCAAAAACAATCAATTTAATGAATGACTTACTATGTTCTGGCTAATGTCTCATACAAGTGAAGCATCAAGCACCTTCCTCTGCATGTATCACCATCATTATTTATATTTATTATCATTTTACTTCAGTAATTTGGGTCAGGAAGCAAACTCCAGAACTATATGGACTAAGAGTTGGTTTGTATAAACTTCTTTATAAATACTTATAAAAAATATTAAAAAATTGTAATATATTTTAAATAACAACTTATTGTATAGGTTGAAAATAGCTTTTATATTTTTAAAATTTTCAGAAATAATTCATTTAATTCATAAACACTTATTGTAAGCTTTTGTAAAAACTAATTTTATTTTAACTAAAAACTCGCATAAACTATCTAGAAGGTATTTTAATTCAAACAGGGCTTTATTTGAAAACTTTTAAAAGGTTAAAGACACTATTTCAAAATCTTAATTTTTTTTAATGTAAAACTTTAAATATTTATAATAAAATGATAAAATGATAAATAAATAAATAAAAATACAAGAGAGGGATAAAAATAAATTGAAAAGTGGACAAATCCATGGCCATGTTTATTTTGTGTTAGTGGTACTTACGCAATTGGTGTCAAACATAGTTAGTATATTCATAATTATTTTCTTATATCACCATAAATTTAAATTGAAACTAATTATTTCCTATTAACATCATATGAAATTCATGTTTAACCCATGATTTTTTTTATCGTCTCTATTAGTTTATTATTCAAAATACAAATTAAATTCTCCAACTTCAATTTTTCTTGTATAATTTTAAAAAAAAAATCAACAAACTAAAACTTAAAGTTATAACATTTCCATATGTATAGCATACTCAAATTTAATACGCGCACACACACTAAAATATCTCTCTATCAAATTAAAAATATTTGAATTTCACAAGCTATGAGGCTTGTCAAATTGGAGGGCAAGTGAATGGGCCGGCACAATGGACCCCAAAAAATATTGGGGCTTTTCTAATGGCACCCCCCAAAAATATTGTTTTGACCAAAATATCCCCATGTAAAAATATCAAAATTATTATTTTTTCATTCGTCTCACTCGCAAATGCACACCCGCAAATATGATATTTGCGAGTGAAGGAAATGCCCAAAATTTAACAGTTGAGTTTTTTTGTGTGTTTAAAGGCAAAGAAGGAAAGGAGCCTCAATAAATGCAAAACCCTCCTTAGGAAAAAAAAATCAAAAAGAGTACTCCTGCCTTAATTTATTAAAAAAATGTAAAAAAGAACAAACATGGGGGACTAGGCCAAAACCCATGTCAAACAAACAATATAAAAGTAAACAAACATGGCCTTTAATCCGTCAAGAGTTGCATAAAGAGCTTACGAAAAATGTTGATATATATGGCCCTCTTTTTGGTGAACAATTGGAAGAACTGAAATCCTCTTTACGGGAGTTGCAAGGTGTATGGGGAAGAAACAAGTGGATGACACTACCAGAGATGGGTCATGTGATAGCAACCAAATATAAGTTGATCCTAGTCTCTTTATCATTTGCCAGTATGATGTGTTGGACATTTTCCCCCTTAGAGCTGCACCAACTCCAAACCACCAACTCATTTGTATTGGTTTTGTCAACGGTAATCACTGGGTACAGGTAATTTATATAATATTGTTATCTTTTTCATTATTTTTTGTTTAGGTTAGTCGTTAATTTAATTGTATTTGCGTTATTTCAGGTATTTTTGAAAGATAGTTGTCCACTACCTACTATAGAATCATATTGGCGTACTTTTTGTCGTTCGGAGGCTCATTTATTGCCAATACGATATATTGGTCGATTGCAACAATGAGGTTCAATATTTCTACCACCTAATCTTTCACATCATAATGAACACAATCCAATAAACTTAGATGACGATTGACTAATAAAACATGTTGTTGTTGTTTTTTGTTGTACTTTTATATTTACCTTTACTTTTATATTATTTGTTTGACATGGGTTTTGGCCTAGTCCCCCATGTTTGTTCTTTTTTCCATTTTTTTAATAAATTAAGGCAGAAGTACTCTTTTTTCCTTCTAGATATTTTTTTCCTAAGGAGGTTTTGCATCAGAAGGTTTTAAGGAGGCTCCTTTCCTTCTTTGCCTTTAAACACAAAAAAAACTCAACTGTTAAATTTTGCGCGTTTCCTTCACTCGCAAATATGATATTCGCGAGTGTGCAATTTTAAAAAAATTGCAAACTCTATTTGCGAGTATTATTTTTTTTACTCGCAAAAATGATATTTGCGAGTGTGCAATTTTTTTTAAATTGCGCACTCACAAATATCATATTTGCAAATAAAAAAAAATACTCTCAAATATGATATTTGCGAGTGTGCAAAAAATTGCACGCTCGCAAATAGCAAGTGAGAGGAATGAAAACAAAAAATAATTTTCATATTTTTATATGGGGGTATTTTGGTCAAAACAATATTTTGGGGGTGCTCCAAGCAAAAATGGAGGTGCCCTTAGAAAAGCCCAAAATATTGTGTATGAAGAAAACGAATGCGGTGACCCAAACAAACAACATATAAAGAATACGGAGTAAATGGTCATTCATTGTAATAATTAATTAACGTATTCATACTTTTCTCGGCAAGACTTTCTCGTTCATTCCAGAAGAAGCAACGGAATCCATTTTGTTGAGAAGAGAAAGAGAAAGATGGAGAGAGAAGGCGAAATGGAAGGGGCTTGCTGGAACGGCATGGCGAGTTGGATAGGGACGAACCTTGCCACCGCCTTCTTCGCCTCCTTGGAGCGCTGTTCTTGCATCAATCTCTCCACCTCCGACGATCCAGACGATCCTCTTCTCATCCTTCCCTCCTCCGATTCCCTTCGATTCTCCGACGCCTCTTCTAATCCTCCTCCTCCTTCCAACACAAACGACGTCGTCCCTCTCTGATTCCTTCCCACACGGTAATAATAATTTCTCCCTTTTCTTTTCCCTTTTTTTATTTCCCTTCTGGGGTTTGCTTTCATAAACAACAACTCGGAATGTATGTAAATTCGGATTACAATTTCTAATTATATATGTGCCTCCAGTTGTTTCATTCGTCTTTTTCATTTTTCTTTAAATTTTTCTTTTTGTATTCATTTTATATTCACGATTTTATAAATACGTTAGCTCGGCCGAGATAATATCCTGTCTTGAAATTGAAATTGAGATAACTTGTAGCCGCGTTAAAATGTTAATTAACATGGATTATCAAGTTTTCTTTTTCCAATATACAGAGCTTCTTTTGAAATTCTTTCCTGAATTAATGCCAGTATTATAACTGGCTGCCAGGAATTTGGATAATAATCGGGCTGGCTGATTCTCCGAAATAACTTCTCGTTGCTGACAGAGACAGAGCCCAAATATATAAAAACAAGAAGATAAACTGAAAGAAAACGAATATCATCTAATTAAATTAACTTCTGACTATCAAATGTTGAGGCCCTGTGAAAGAATGAAGGAATTGATGATTGCAGGTTACATTTGAGTGCCGTTGTTTGTCTGAAGTTAATAAGATTATCAGCCCCCCCCCCCCCACCCCAAAACAAAAAAAAGAATCCAACCTTCAACTCCATAGTTCATAGGGTCAGCTTTTTTCATTTTGAATTTGAAAAAGAAAAGTTAACAGCTAGTAAGCAATATTTTCACACATTGTACCAAATTAATTCCTCTGAAACCGATGGCCACAACGGTTGCGTATGGTGAACCAAGTTTGCCCTTCGTTCGATTGTCTCATCTGAAATTAGAGGAACTCAAAATGAATTCGGTCCATCTGTAAAACAATTGTGTTTAGGTGAGTTTTGAAAGAACTTGATTTTGGTTAAATTGAGTTTGGAGTAAAATGATTTATGTTCAGATGTTTTTATGTTGAAAGCAAATTTGAGATAAAACTCGGTATACATTTTTAAATCTGAACTCAAAATCAATCAATTTTAACTGACAGCGGCCAAATATCTCTATTTTTAATGAAATCACTTTTGATAAGCTTCGTCCAAAAAGTTGGTGAATCTACGTTACCATTTCTAACTTCTAATACTTGTTGGGCATAAAAATTTGCTTCGTCATAATCACATTTTGATTTTTCACATTTGTTATAGACCTGTCAAAAAAAAAAATCAGTTCAAGAATACTGAATACATTTGCTATAAAGAAAGACTATAGGTATGTTTGATTACATTTTTTTTGTTTTAAAAAGTTTAAGAAGAACAAAATTTGTTTTTTGTTAAGCTTTATAAAATAGAAAATAGTTTTTAAAAAACCAAATCAATCAAACTCATATCTTTAAACTATATATAAACTCATGGCAACTTCTAGGGTGGGAAAGCATGGTTGGTAACACCACCATGCACAATTTCTCTCTACCATTGGATTATGAGTACCCCACAGTAATACCATGCACCCTCTCCACCAAATCATTTCTCTTTAGAAAATGATTTTTTTTTTTTGGAAAATAAAATTTGAACATCACTTTTCGCGACACCCATTTCGACACCGTATATCTGTGTACGAACAATAAAGAGAAATGATTTTTTTTTTGGAAAATAAAATTTGAACATCACTTTTCGCGACACCCATTTCGACACCGTATGTACGTACGTGTATGGACAATATTTTTTTTTCCAATTTTTTTTTAAATTTCTTCAGAAAAATATTTTTTTCCCAAAAAAAATATTTATAAAAGTGGTTAACACGGTACAAATAAGTGTCCCTCTATTTTTATGTGTGCCTCTGTTAACCACTTTTATAATTATTTTTTTTTGGAAAAAAGTTATCTTTCTGAAGAATTTTTTTTTATTTTTTGAAAAAAAAAATATTGTCCGTAAGTGTCCCTCTGTTAACCACTTTTATAATTATATTTTTTAGAAAAAAATATTTTTCTGAAGAATTTTTTTTTTAAATTTGAAAAAAAAAATATTGTCCGTACACGTACGGATATACGGTGTCACAATGGGTGTGGCGAAAAGTGATGTTCAAATATCATTTTCCAAAAAAAAAAAAATATGGGACACTTATTTGTACTGCGTTAACCACTTTTATAATTACTATTTTTTGGAAAAAAAATATTTTTCTGAAGAAATTTTTTAAAAAAAAAAAATTTGAAAAAAAAAAATATTGTCTGCATACGATATACGAAATGTCGCGAAAAGTGATGTTCAAATTTTATTTTCAAAAAAAAAAAAATTTCTAAAGAGAAATGATTTGGTGAAGAGGGTACATGGTATTACTGTGGAGTACTCATAATCCAATGGTAGAGAAAAGTTGTGCATGGTGGTGTTACCCACCGTGCTTTCCCACCCTAGAACTTGCCATAAACTCATATCTTTAAACTATATATTTGCATGTTGCTTTATCTTTAACGATTGCACCTGTCGTTTCCATAAATAAATAAAAAAACTATTGCACATGTTGTTCATCGAATTCAGCTATACCAATTCCAAGCTCTCATCTGATATCCTGCAAACCACAAGGGTTTATAATAAGTATGAGCCCATTGTATATATAGTGAATATTGTCAAGTTTATACATGTCGAAATTTGATATATTCCCATCGAATCCTAGACCTTGATCCACAATGCAAAATCAATAATCATACTCCAATGACAATGGACTTGTTATCAAATTCCATCTCTTTGAGAACAAGTCTGGGGAGTCAGAGAGGGACGACGTAAATCAAGGCATCTATACTTGTCATTTACGTGTAAAAGTTAAGCACTCAAGCAAGCTATAAGCGCAATCTGTAACTGTAGAGCTCCTGCCACATTGGGTTTGCAAATTTGCTGTAGCAAGTCTTACCTTTGCATGGATAAGAGGCTAATCTATCTCAATTTATCTAATCTATCTCAATTTAAAAAAACAAACCCCTTTTGGGGACATGTATCACTTTTTGGGAAAAGTTTTTCCCTCCTAAATTTAGGAGGGAAAACATACCATTGGCAGTGGCATACAAAGAGATTCATTTAGTTAGCCCTGCCAGTAATAAACTCATGAGTCATTAACAGTAACATCCCAAGCATTTTGATCACAGTAAACTTCAGCCACAAGCTCTTGAATCTCTCTCACCTTAGCAAACAGGAGGGTTTGCATAGGCCCCACAACAGATCAAAATAATATATCTCTTAGGCCCCTTTCAAGTTTTTAACACATGACTTTGCATCCCTTTTAAGGGCCAACAAATTCACGTGTAACAGAAGGCAATTTAGACCGAGCATCAATACGAGATAAAACTTGGCAACTGACTAACTTTCAGGAGGGTTACATTATGAACCTCCAAAATCTCAAAGGGGACCCCCTCCAAAAGTCAAATTTCTTACTCATCTAAACCGCAATCATGCTGAAGGTTTTGACCTCAACCTGTTTTGTTACCGATGATGCCAAATTTATCATCAATCCCAGGCCTCTAAAAATATTTGCAGCTTGTAATCTTCTAAAGGACAACATGTTCATCAAAGCAACGAATCTTGATACTATGCTCCAACCTAGGAAAAGTCACTTCATTTCAAATAGGTACAGGTAACCCATAATTATGGAATGATTTTATCCTTCCATCCCATCCTGCAGTCACAATGACCATACCCCATGCATGAGCACGAGTCGTACTCTTGCAATAAGATTTCAAAAGCTTGAATTCAGATTTATGCATCATTGGTGTTTTAGCCTTGGAGCTTGAAACAAGAAGCTTTTCCTCAGGACAAGTTGCAGATCCCTTTGGAAAAGACTCCAAGAATAACTCTTGGTCCAGAGAGAACGAAGCAGGTGGATTGCAGTGTATAACTTGAGGTGATTTTTTACCCAAGACATTCGATTGATGTTCATCTTCAGTAATTTGAGATTTCAAACCATGCCAAGGTACTGCGACAGATGCATTTGAGAAAAACCGCTCACAAGACCTAATCTTCTTAGCTTTCATGGGATTAGACTCTTCCTGACTAGTGTTCCATAGATATACATTAGAGTCATCACACGCTGATAAAATATGTTTTCCGTCTGAAGTTAACGTTGCACACATTGGGCTCCCCGTGTTAAGACCTGAAAAACAAAATATAATGAAATAAAATTCAAATTAGAGGCTACTGAATCAATAACAAGAATAATAGCCAAGTCTCTTCAAGCGTCAACATATCAGGTGAGTTGTCAGCTTTAAGGTTACTGAAAATGCCAGAACAAATTGAACACAAAATTATCCTATTAAATTCTTCATAATATATGAATTTAACAAAGGAACATACTTTTGTATTTACCAATCACATTAAGCCCATCAAGGACTTTGACTTGTGAACCAGCACAGGTAACCATAACTTTGTTAGAATCTTGGGGAAGAAACTGAAGTAAATAACAAATTATCAGTTGATCACCAAAAAAAAAATTGAGCAATTATATAAAATTGCAAATGTTAATGAACACAAGAAGGAAAAGAAAAAGAAATACTTGAAATCCAGTTATCCCTCTGCCAAGAACTTTCTTTTTACCAATCAAGCATAGTTGAGAATCTAACTGCAAACGATTATCTAGTTCAAGCAAAAATGAAAATCGGAAGAGTTAAGGACCTCACACAAGTCTTTAAGTGATTGTAATAGTTTTAATGATTAACGTTTTGAGGCATACAAAATCTCATTACTTTTATAGTCAAAATCAATAATTTAATAACATATCCTAACATCTTGACAGATGACAACTATTTACATTTCAATAGTACAATAAATCAAATGCTTAAGAAATAAATTGAATAGAACACATTGTAGTATTGATTTTATCACGGGTTTAATATCAACTTTTTTTTAGTAGATTAGTACCGTAAGCCAGTCCAACCCATAAAATCTACATTCACAATATTACTGCAATAAAGTAACTGCGTTGATCATCAAGTAAAAACTTTAACCACAATAAAGTTATGGTTTAACAAAGTAAGAAACTTAAATTTCAATGTTAGTCTTAAGAAAGGTATAATCACGATGACCATCAACCATCATTATAATGCATCCAAAAAATGCCCCTTTTTCACAAAGCAAATTCAGAAGTCAACCATGCACAAGATGTAAGTCTATCAAGCAATATTATATCACTCACAAACCATAACAAAATACCAATTTGAAATCCATATCCCATGCAATCATTTTGATATCCACTAAATGACCCCTAACTGGTTTATCGAAAGGAAAATAAAATATTGAGACATAGGTTAAAAGATTATACCTGATATGTTATAAAACCGACAATTGCCCGTCAAGGAGCCAACAATCCCTCCCTGTATAAAGCATATCATTCATATGAAATCATTTCCTCTGTAATATTTGTTTATATAGAATTGAAATTGGTTATTAAAAAACAATACCTGCCCATCAGGCCGATAACACACTCCAGTTACTATATCTCTGGCATCAGTCCAATCAACAACCCGACAATCAGGAGTTGCCCAAATGCGCACTTTTCCATCTATGGATCCACTGATGAAATAATTATCATCCACAGGACTGAATTGTATGCATGTCACTATACAACATCATCAAATACAAACAAAATTGTGAGACAAACTGTGGCGATGATAACAGCTAAAGAAGCCTGAAAAGTATAACAGAAGGCAGCAAGGCGCACCATAATTACTGTGTGGAAAAACTTTCAAGCATTGTTCGTGATTCACTTGCCATAGACGGACAGTTTTATCAACTGAAGATGAAAGAAGACACTGTATTTAAAAAGATGTAGAACCAATCAATTTTCCAAAAATGTCATCTACATCATTAAATATCTGAATTATGACATTCACTCACATTATTCTTTGACCAAGAGAGATCCAAAACTTCACTTTTATGCCCACGAAACTCGCGCAATGGCTTTTCCAGCAACCGGAAGATCTTAGGTGGAAAAATGACGCGAGCTGAATCTAATGTTTTCTTCATGCTCTTCATTTTGCTAAGTTTTTCCTTATCCACAAACAATGGTGTCAATTGAGAGAGATCATTCACACTAAAGTAAATGCAGGAAGTGTCAAATTCTGGAATGTGAATTTCATTACATCTATCCTCCTCAACCACTTGCCACAATCGCACAACCCCATCTTCACCACCAGTGCCAAGATACTGCCCATCAGGACTAAATTTCATTGTCAAAATCGACCCTTCATGCGCTTGGATATCTTGCTTCAAGTAAAGAGCTGAAAGTTTCTTCATTTTCTTCTTGCAGTGACGGACCTTAACTTTCTGAAGCCTACACACCGGGATTGCACATCTACCATCTGCTCTTCCATTTTCATCTTCCCTTTGCCTATCGATCATGCAAGTCATTGACTTCAATCTTCTTAGACAACCCCTTCTCAATCTATTTATCCTCCTGCTAACCGCATCACCATTCCCACAGTCGTCAGATTTCTTAGCAGCCAGCAACTGATCTGAACCCATATCTTTCCCATCACTCATCTTCCCATGATGCTCGCCCGCTTTATCCACATTACCCCTCACTCCTTTGTCCAAATCCCTATATTGACATGACAAGTTCTCCACTAAACAAAACTCCTTTGAAGAACTCGCACTAGGCAAACAAGACATTGGCATTGACAACCGAGTTGAACTGTATTCCTCTTCAAAACCACAAGTTCTGGTCATAGCCCCACTATAATCTTTTACTCTATCCATAAGCTCTTCCTGCTCAACACTACACACATCTAATGAATTTTCAATGACAATTCCATCAATACTCAGTCCCATCCTCTTCCTAAACTCCCCCCTACGCTCTCGCACACTTCTTGGACTCCGAATCCACAGGTCATAATCAACGTCATCACCGTCAAAATTTGCATCCATAATGGACGCAACATCCTCTTGAGCATCGAAAAATCGATAATCCTCATCTTCACTGAAACTACCCATGATTCTTCAAGTTCAACCCATGAAATCCCCCTCAAGGAAGCAACATTTCAAGCCCGGGGAATTCGTCAAAATCCAATTTTTCTCTTCAAAGGAAGCCACCCAGATCATGAATGAACTATATATATATCACGAAAACCAATATTAGTCAATATAAAAAATAAGTCTCAAAATAAGTCATTTTATTTTTTAAATGTAATATTAATTATTATTTTCTATCTCTACCCCAAATTAATAATGTGTGCGTCACTCCCAAATGATTATACCACACTACACATTTACGTCAATTGTAATACCCAATGGTTAATGAGACTAATTTTATAAAATTGCTACCATGTTTTATTCATTTATATATTTTCATTAATACGAGTGAAAAAAATCTAGGACGATATTTATTATTGGACAGAGGAAATAATTCAATAAGAAAACATAGATCTCAATCCATACCAATTTACTCCCTATATCTCATGTTAACTGTCGTTTAAGGTTATGCATAAGTCTTAAAAAAATCATTTATTATGATTATTTTTAAGGTAAATTAGTTTGTTTTGACTAAAATATTATTATTGTAATAAGAGTTGGGTAAAACTACTAATTAATTATCCCTCCATCTCATATTAAATGTTGTTTAAGGTTATGGATAAGTCTTAAGAAAATCATTTATTAGGCATATTTTCAAGGCAAAAAAATTTCTTTTGACTAAAATACTATTAATGTGTAGGAGTTAGGTGGAAAGACTAATTAATATAAAGTATTTGAGATACCAATAAATAATGTTGTTATTGGAAAAAAAATAATTAATGCTATTTTGATATTCTAAAGTGACAAATAACTTAAGATAAATCAATATTTCAAACATAACACTTAATATGAGACAGAGAGAGTATAGAGTAGTTGAAATATTAGTAAGTGTTATTGGGAAAAAAAAAGACTTAAATATGAAATTGATCCTCAAAAATTCGCAAAGTTTGTTTTTAGTCCCCAAAATTTTTTTTGAAGGTTTTTATTCCCCAAATTTGAAAATGTTTTTTCGTTAGTCCCTGTCGCTGATGCCGTTTTGTGGCGCTTATGTGACAACATTTTTGGGGGACTAAAAAAGAACTTTTAGAATTTTTGGGACTAAAAACGAACTTTTATAATTTTTGAGGGACTAAAATCATAACGACGTCAGCGACAGGGACTAACGGAAAAATATTTTTAAATTTTGGGAACTAAAAATCTTCAATTTTTTTTAGGGGACTAAAAACGAACTTCACAAATTTTTTGGAGACCAATTTTATATTTAAGCAAAAAATAATAATAATTAATGTATTTGGTGGCATTTATTCTAGGAAAGCACATTTTCTTTGCTACCGTGAGAAAGGAACGCTGTGACCGGAGATAAGTTGTTTGTCGGTATACAGTGTAATTACACTTTTGGCCCAAAGTTTTTAAATATTACATATCGTGCATCCTTTTTATTTTGTCTTTTTTTTTGTCAGTGAATCAAAATGGCGTTGTGTCGTCTCGCCGTAAGGAGAATCCTTCGGTGAATTCATGGTTCCGGAAAACTGTCGCAGGAAAAATGACACCGTCCCTACCAAATATCCCTCATTTTAGTTATTATTGATGGTTCCACTTCCACTCTCAGAACAAAACCTCACTGAATCAACTATTTCACAAAAAAAAAAAACCTCTCTAATCCAGTTTTTCTACTTCGGAATCTAATTCCACAAACAAAAACAAAAGCAATTAAGATTTTCATTTGTCTTTGTTTATATGGTTGAGAGTCGTAGTTCACTGATCCCTAAATTCAACTCAATCATTTCAATTGCACAGTTAAATACATTTCTCTCTCTAGAAAATATCCGCAATAAACAGATCCGAACCCATCAAACTTGGTCTTCCAAGGATCCTCTCTCGGTGGACCATCGGAGTAGTGGCAAGGTTCTGTATTTCTGATTTTTGTTCTATTTTCTGATTTTTGAGGTAATGGGTCTTCGGTTTTTTTTTTTCTTTCAAAGGGTTGTCTTTCCAATGGAGAAACACAGTAGGCCATTGTTGTCACTGCTATCACACCACCAATTAGGAACTCAAAGAATTCACAATAATCTTGTTCCCCTCGCTGTTTTGTTCATCTCAGTTTTCTAATTTTTTATTTGGGGAAAATTGATACAGAACTCTTGTAGCATACCTCGTGATGATTAGCATGGGCCCAGTTACTTCAACCAACGACCCAAATTAGTTTGTAATTTATTTCTTATATGAGACCTGCTTTGCAAATGTTGCTTTCATGCATAGAAATTGGTAGACCTGGTAACCGGTTTTTAATCTTATCCATTAAATATTTTAACAATAAAATCAACGGTAATGAAGTGCCTTTCTCATGGTGGGAAAGAAAATCTGCTTTCCTAGATTAAACGCTACCAATGTAGTATTGAGATTAACCCTGTCATAAAAAAGGAACAAGCATTCGACAATTGGCAATGTAAATCACCATCAACAAATCAAAAATCAAAATAACGCAAATTAAAAGCGAACCGACAGAAAAAGGGTGGAACACACATCAAAATCCATGAAGACACAAATGAATGAGCAATGAGGAGAATTTGACAGAGGATGCGTTGGAAGGAGACAACTTTTTGAGGAAAAAAAGGGGGAGTATGCTTACATGGGGCGTGTCGATGATCACAAGAAGATTGCGCCTTTGGAAGTTAGGAGGGCGCAGATGGGAGCAGCATCGAAGAGTAATGAGAGATGGAAGCAAAAATGGGAAGCACTGAGAGGAAAAACCAAAATACAAAATGAGCATGTGTGTGTAAATATATGGGTGCGTGAATGTGTGTACTGGCTTATCATGATTAAAAGAACTTTGTCGGCTCTATTGATAAAACGTTGATATATTTTTTCAAAAAAACAAGTCCATGGAGTCATAGACCAATACTCACCAAAAAAAAAAAAAGAGTCATAGACCAATTTATTTGGCCCGCAACTCTCAACAAACTGAGTTGGGTACTTGGGTTAGCAAATTATCAGCTCATAATTAAATTACAACGACTTACTAGTATAATTTTTTAATGACAAATATTAGTATTAATAGTAGTGTTATGTTAGAGGTGTGGATCGAACCGTCCCATTTTTTATCACACTATTGACTATTCCTTAACTCTTCCATCTCAACTACCAAACAAACCTTATATCTCAACGCGTACTCATAATAGACTAGTTTACATTGACAACGTTACACAAGGCACTCGTTAAATAAACCTTTAAGATTTTGTTTGAGGCAATAAACCTTTAAGATAATAGCCTGTCTATTTTGAGAGGCTTTAAAAACAATTTAATTGGAAGCAAGAAAAACTTGCTCCGATTAAAAGTGTTTCAGAAAGCACAATTTTCTCGTTTGGGTTGAGAAGAATTTCAACCAAACCTACACTTGCATTCTCAAAGACAAACTAATTTTGATTACACAATCATTTAATCAAGATTTTTTTTTCTTACATCTAATACTTCATCCGTCTCAAAATATAAGAATCTTTTGAGTAATTTATTTGTCCTATTTTATAAGATTCCTTTAAAATTGTTTCTTGCATTAATTATATTTTTACCACAATATACCCGTATTTAATTTACATTTTTTGTCAATAAATATTAAATTGGGTGATTTACCAAGATAAACTTTTTGTTGGGAAATAGTCAATCCTGTCTATAAATTTAAGGGTGTATTTGGATGAGGGATTTTAATGAGATAATGTAATTTTAGAGGGCATAAATCAAATATCTCTTATCAAATTACCTTGTATGGATAATAAATAGGGTAAATACCACTTTTAGTCTCTATAATTTGAGCGAATTCTGCTTTTAGTCCCTGTAAAATTATTTTTTTAGATTATGTCCCTGTAATTTGAGATTCTACTATTTTTAGTCTTTTCCCTGATCAGGCATTGCTAACGTGGCAAATTTAAATGACATGGCCTGCCTTGGCACCTGACTCATTTATAAAATTAAATAATTAATTAATTAATTGATTTATTAAATAATTGATTGAATATATTAATATATTATTAATAAATAAACAAATAAATAAATAGATAATAAAAGAGGACAAATTAGAAAAGAGGGATTAGGGTTCAGAAGAGGAAATCGAATGCCTCGTCGTCTTCTTATCTCTTTCCTTTTCAGCCAACGACGCGACGAAGAAGAAGAGAGGGAGCATCATCGATCACTGGCTGCCGCTCGATGGAGATCCACGACTCAGAGGATTGCGTGAACATCAACCACCAAGGAAGGTATGTTATCTCATTTTTTTCGGTTTTCATGTGGTCCCAACCATGTGGGTTTACTGTATTAGGGAATATTCGATGGTATTTTGGGGTTTTTTTTATGTGGTCCCAACATGTGGGTTTGCTGACATGTATTCTGACATGTATTTACTGTCTTATTATACAGTGATGAGTTGCAATGTTGTTTTCCACCATGGGGGTGAGTTTGTCAGAGACTGGATCGTATATTACAGATGAAGGAGCAAATCTGTTGTCTTTAATATTGATTTGGACAAATGGGGTTATTTTGAAGCAACCGAGTTATTGGCAGATTGGGGGTATGACAAGTGCCATCGGCTATAGAGGAAAATTGATGGTGTAGATGAAAGTTATAACAGAATTCAAACGTATTCAAAAGCTATGGAGGTTGGGTTACATGCAGTGAAGAACAATTATGATGGTCACATATATGTTGAGCACAATGTCACTGACATTTTTGAAAAAGTGGATGTCCCTGCATGTATTGAGTTGGGGGAAATTTTTTAGGGTGGTAAACAAGACAGTGATGATGACAGTGAGAATGAACTGGAACTTGTTAGGTTTGATGACAGTGAGGAAGAGAGGGTGAAGGACCAGGATGATGGGTTTGGTATTCTGGATTTGCCCCAACACCCCCAACCCGGATTATCCCAACCTGGATTATCCACAACTCAAAAGAAGTCTACATGTAAAAACACTAGTGTTGTGAAAATTGGATTATCTAATGTATACATTGATGAAGAAATAGAGGATCAATATGTGAGTGATGAGTTGGGTAGCACTGACCCTGATGACTCTGATGATGATGGGGGACCAAAATATGAAATGTTTAGAATGGTACAATTGAACAAGGACTTCCAGTTCAAACTAGGTATGGAGTTTAACTCACTTAGTGAGTTCAAGGATGCTATTATAGAATGGCCTGTATTGAATAGGAGGGAGATTAAATTTACCAAAAATGACAAAGTGGGGGTAAGGGTAGAATATAAGGGCAAATGTGGATTTTTAGCCCTTATAAATAAAGTGAGGGATAGGCACACATACCAAATGAAGCGTTGGGTGGGTACCCATACATGTGCTAGGGTTTTGAATAATAGGTTAGCAAAGTCCAAGTCGGTTGCCAAGTCTATGGCCAACAAAATGCAGACAAGTTATAAAGTGAAGGTCTCTGACATTATTAGTGACATGAGAAGGAATTACGCAGTTGGGATAACAAAAGGAAGAGCTTGGAAGGCTAAGGAAATTGCAAGGCAGATCGTGGAAGGGGATGCAGCAAGGCAATATTCACTGCTGTGGAGGTATGCTGCAGAGTTGAAAAGGGCAAGTGCTGGTAATACTTTCAGGATACATGTAGAGAGACCTTGCCCAACACTTGAGCCAAGATTTGGATCCTTTTACTTCTGCTTTGATGGATGCAAAAACGGATTCACAAGAGCATGTAGGTCATTTATTGGGGTGGATGGTTGCCATCTCAAGACTAAGTATGGGGGCCAACTAGATAAGGAAGAGGATAGATAAGGAAGTATTTCACAGTGCTCACTAGCTACCAACTTGGGCTGAAGGTGACTTATGGGAAGTTGAACACATACACTTTAAACACAAATTTGTTGTAGACATCGGGACAAGGACCTGCAGGCCTCCCTTGTAGGCATGCAGTGGCTGCAATGAGTTTCACAAACAAAAATCCTGAAGATTTTGTTCACCAATTTTATTTGAAAGATACTTATGCATTGTGTTATAGCTTTGGTTTGAGTCCTATTAATGGTGAAGACATGTGGCCAGTGGTTGAGCAAGATGACATGTTGCCACCACAATATAAGAAAGGGCCTAAAAGGCCAAAGAAATTGAGGATTAGGGAGCCTGGTGAGGGGGGAAATGGTACAAAGATGATAAGGCCAGGGATGAATTATAGATGCACAAAATGTGACAATTTTGGTCACAACAGTAGGAGTTGCAAGAGTACAGAAGTGAACCCAGCTAGACTGAATAGAAAGGTAAAAAGTTTCTATATTGGATGTTGTTTGATTGGCTTTTACTGTTTAATGTTAATTTACTGAACACATGCTGGTTTCATTTGCAGAGGAAACCCTCAAAGAAAGCTGCCACTGCTGTGGATGGGGAAGGAGTTACTCAAGAGGGTTCTAATGTGAGTGATGTTGTTGCTTGTGGATTGAATGAACAAATTGCTACTGCTACTGTGGATCAAAATACTGCTACTGTGGATCAAAATGCTACTGGTGCTGTGGATTTGAATGCTGCTGCTGGTGTGGATTTCAATATTGCTGTCGGTTTAGATTTGGATGTTGCTGCTGGTGTGGATTTGAATGCTGCTGCTGGTGTGGATCAAGCTTCTACAAATGTAAGTATATTTATGTTGCTGCTGGTTTGTAAGTACATTTATGTTGTTGCTGCTGGATTTAGTTCAAATTTTGATTATGTTGCAGGTACCTCAAAGAAAACAAAAAAAAAAGCGGCTAGGGTGTTAGGTTTGAAGAAAAGAAGGACCAGTGATAGGTTAAGGGCCAGTGGACATAGTAATGATGTGTTGATAGGTCCTGAAAATTCTGCTGCGTGCCCTCAAGCGATTGACATGGATGATCATGGGGAATCGACTCAAGAGGAGATTAACAAAGCACCAGGTCCATAGCAAGGTAGCTATTGGCAGGCATTGAAGAACTCTACCAAGTGGTTTTGAAGTGTATTTGGCATATGTAGTTGTCGTACCCTAATTTTATCCGACCTCTCCTTTTTTTAATTTTACTTTACTTAAATAAGTAGTAATAGTATCATATAATAATATTAGATAGTAATAATATTTTTGGTCTCAAAAGAAAAAGAACAAAGGCAAAATAGTGAAGAAAGAAAGAAGCAAAAAAAAAGAGATTTGGAAAAGATGGGCTGCACATAGAAAAATGGAGGGGTGCCAGTAGCAATGGCCAAGAGCTGGCCTCAGTCCAGCAGGCCCAACGCGCGCCCTCCCCCTTTTTACCACGCACACCCCCATTTTTGTTTCTCACAGCCCCAACGCCCTACTCCCTTCTCTCATTCACTACTTGCACGCCGCATTTCGTTTCTGCGCGCCCCCAAGCCCTTTTCATTCACACACCCAATTCGGCCCAAACCCACGCGGATTCGGCCCGCCTTTTAACCCAGCTGATACTAAAAAACCCTAAAATCTTTCTACTCCTCTTATTTCTCCCAGATGGGCGCCTCCCCCCCTTTTTTTGTCCTCTCTCTTCCTCTCTCATCTGAAACCCTATTTCTCTTTTCCCCTCAATCTCGGCCTACCTCCTCTAACCTTAGCCTTCAACCTTTCTCTCCATTTCCCCCTCTTCAGACCATGTTTCTTCTTTGCCCAACAGTCATCTCCTCCCTCTGGCTCCCTTTACCCCGCAGTTTTGAGTCACGATCATGCAGGCAGATCCGCGCAAGGCTCAATGGAGATGCAAGAGAACATGCAACCTCCCTTGTTTCTACGTAAATCAGGGAGTATCTGTGATATCTCGATTTTTAAAGAATATTAGGAAAATAATTAGATCAGTAATTAAGTGATAAATGGGAGCTAGAAAACATAATTAAGGATGAAATAGGCTTGAAAAAGACTTAGAAACCCCTGGAAAAGCATGGAATATGGTAGAATCTTCTAGAAGGACAAAAACTGAAATTCTCCCTTTAAGGGTCGTCGCGACGCGACGGAGAATACAAAGGAGAGCATCGCGACGCGATCTAAGTCGGTGGGTAAGTCGGTGGATTGGAGCGTGTGATTGTTGACATGTGTCCCTCATCGCGACGCGATGGCCTTTGTGCCTGGAGACCATCGTGACACGATGGACCCAAAATGGTTATAAATGCCACCCTTCACCCTCCATTCTCCTCACTTCTTCCAAAGGATCCTTTGGGAGGGCGTGGAGGAGCTTGGAAGGCGTGACAGGGACACGGGGACGAAACGTGAGCGACAACGATCTTCTAAGTCAGGTAAGGGGAAAGATACCTTAATCACTAGGAAAAATAAGTAGTAGAGTAGTACTGTTAGCATGTGTAGGGCATCTTAACCCTACTAAGGGTTGATAACAGCAGCACCTCAGGAGAGGGGATGTGACCTGTGATAGCTGAGGACAGTTGTCAGAGGTCTGTCAACCATAGGAATGATATATTGGAATCTATGGATGAATGTTAATTGATGTGATGTTGATTGACATGAATGCTTTAAGATTGTGTGATTGTTGATGTGTTGATTGATAACATATCAGTAGTAGGCCGCCTGAGCAACATAGGGTTGATCCTTATGTTGATTAATCTGATTAATATGCTGATATTTATGTATTGGTTGTATATGATATTTGTGGGTCTGAGGTATGAGTCAAGGGTGACGCCCTCTAGTTAGAGGATTACAAATCCCTAGATGGTGATAGCACACATTATCGACGATACTCTGTCAGTGGTGATATTCGGGTCAGTGTACCCGAGGTTGGTATACCTGAGGTATCGACAAGATGGCAATGAGATCAGTCGGTGGCCTTGAGGGTATGTGTACTCGGCCAAGACCTTGAGGGTATATGAACTCGGTCTTTTCGACGAGGCTCTCCATGTCCGTGGTACCAAAGGTACGAAGGGGTTTGGAGATAGTCGGTAACCTCGAGAGTATGTGTACTCGGTTATCCGGACGAGTCTCTAAGACTCCACGTCTGATGGGTGGACAATCTTGGCCATTCCTGTATAGGAAATGTCGTCCTAGTGCACGGGACAATACCTTACTCCGGCAATCAGATATGGTAGTATGGGATGTCATAACCGGTAATCGGAGATGGTAGCGTAACAGGATATGTTCCCGGGATAGCAAACTTATGTTTCATTTTTGTGTCCTGAGACTGGTGATCGGTCTAGGGAGGAGGGCGTAAATGGCCCGCAATAATCAGCGATGATCTGGGTCAGTAGGGCTGGTAATGAGCCTGAAATCTCTGGGACAATAGGGCTAGTAATTGAGCCTGAAATGTCCAGTGGTCTGGGTCAGTAGGGCCGATAATGGGCCTGAAAGATCGGTGACGAATGACAGTCTGTGGTATTAGAATATGATGTGGTCAGGACTTGTCAGTATATTGTATCAGTGTGTTGTGATCTATGATCGTATGCTCAAAAGTCTGAGCATGGTGACAGTCATGTTGATAAGTTGTGATGTCCATAATGACAATTGCTATGTCTATGGTTGTGTTGTGCATGATGACAATATCTCTACTATGTTGTTTTCCTGTTTGTTAGTAATTGATGAGTGTCTTATCCCTTCGTTTTTTGTGTTTTCCATATTATATTTATGATAAATAACAGATTGATAAGAAAATTAAGTACTTAGAGCCTGGGAAGCAGTATTGCATCACGGCCAGTGCGTCTTGTTGCATACTCCGATATTGAGTTGAAAATACATTGTTGATGAGTCAGGATAAAATGACACCCTATTTCGGCTGGCTGTTACAGTATCCGCCCCTTTTTCTTTCCTTTCTTTCTCATATTTTCTTCAAAGTTTTTATTTTTTATTTTTATTAATCCTTGTTATTTCATTTTTTTAGGACTGGAGGCTATAAAAGAGCGCCTTAAACTCAGAAAAGAGGGGATTCGGACTGGAAGAGAGAAGGATCCGAACAGAGAAAAAGAAAAGGAGAGCATCAAGAAAAAACGAGAGGGAGAGCATTAAGAATAAAAATTAGTTTTAGGCTTACTTCTTTTCTAAGTGTTGTTTACTTTGTAAATTTTCTGGGTTCAGAAGTGAAAAGCCCATGTTTTTCTTCTCCTACCTCTCTGTTCCTTTTTTTTATCTTCTGGCATGAGTATGTAATTTAAACCAGATCTGGGACTGTTGCTATGATGTATTAATTTTATCCTTCTCTAGCATTTTCTCTATTTCCTCTATTTTCATTTATTGTTTGAGCACTCTGTTGAACGTAAAGGACTCGCGGTCCCCTTGAATACGTGGGTGCTGGCCGGAATGGCATTCTTGGCTACACCACCGTCGCGCCGCCGCCGTCTCAGGGCTTAGGGTTTCACCCTAAAATTAGGGCTACGCACTCCTTTTAATTTCCTTTTATTTTACTTTTATCAATCTGTTTCCTTTTAAATAAAATGTTTATTTTTTTAAATTAAATTGAAGTATTAAATATTTTGTATTTAAAGTATTATGGTTTGTATTTATTTTTATTTAAAAATAGAAAAAGTTAGATTAGTCAAATTATATTTCTTTTCATTAAAAAATTGGTTTGCTGGATTTTCTTAATAATCAATACTAATTATCAGCAACATTATTATAAAAATAAACAAAAGGATTGGAGAATTATTTCACAAGCATTTCTATTAATATTAATTAGTAATAAAGCTTAGTGATTTATAATTAACAATATTTAACAAGCATAAAAATGGTTTACTGCTCATATATCCAGCGTGTCCTTTTTTTTTTGTTTCGTTGGCTAAATAAATTTTTGGCGAGAAGCTCCGAAGTGTCATTCGCACGATTCAGTCACTTTGTGGTTTCTTCCTATTTTCTAAAAAATAAAAAGAAATAAATTTTATTAAGGGAATCAATTTTCAAAGCAAACACTTTTTTTTAACAATTTAATGTACCATTTTAATGGGCGTTTTAGAGGTGTTAATACTTTTCCTATGCGTAACTAACTCCCGAACTCAAATCTGGTTTGAAGACCATTTTTTCTCATTATTTCAAGAAAGGGTTTTTTCTATTATTTTCCTTAATAAACATAGGTGGCGGCTCCATTTAAATTTTAGAGTGGTTGTCACAGTAGTTTAAGTACTTATGGGTAGGTTGATGTGTATTTTGGGGTTGATGTGTATTTTGGCTTTTGGGGCTGCATATGTATTTTAAGTACTTATGCACTTTTGAGTACTTATGTTTGTGAATTTGGTAATTATGTTTGTGAATTTAATGTGTATTGTGTTTGTAATTTGGTACTTATGCACTTTTGAGTGCACTTGAATGAAACCAATAGTTTGATCACAACTTTTAAGTGTACTTATGCACCATTTCTAATGAGGCACTTAATTATGCAATTATGGACCATTTCAGTGGCTGCAATTATGCACCATTTCAAATTGCAAAAATGGTCAACTTCAGTGGATGCATTTTTCACCATTTCTACTCAGCACTTAATTTGGTGATAAAAGAAACACAACCAAATTTAACATGTCTAAAAAAACCAAATATAAGGTAATAACTTTGATTCATTAATTTGTAAGATCCAAATTACATAATGTCTAACCATTTTACATTAATTAAGAACCCTAACCCAAAATACATTCGTAACCACCATATACCAACTTTCCTACACCAACTCAACAAAACAGAAAACAAAACAATCTCCAATGAGCAGAGAACCTGTGTTGTGTAACCACAGGGACCACAACAACCACTTACTACAACTTGTGTAATATAGCAAATAAAACCCAAGACAGCAGCAATCCCCACATAAGCCTTGTTCCTCTCATAACATAATTTCTTCTTCATCTTTTCTATTTTCTTTGACCCATACTCCTTGCCAAACTCCTTTCCAAATACTTTCCCAAAATCATTAGCAAACTCATTAGCAAACTCCTTGGCAAACTCTTTCCCAAAATCTTTTGTTATTTCCTTAACAGAATCGGATTCCTTCACAAAATCATTCCTAAACTCCTTCAGCAATTGTTTGGACGAAAATGGGCATGCAATCTCTGCCTCCATTCTGTGTGCCTCCAATTCATCATCCCAAATAAAAAGTCCACAGCTTTCATTACTCTACACACAAAAACAAACACCGAAACAAGGAAAAATTAAACCCTAAAAGTGAAAATCGAAAATACAGCAACAGAAAAAATATATGATTTTTTTATCTTTATATATTACCTTTATTTAATTACTGTAGCCAAACAAAAAAAAATTAAAAAATGAAGAAATTTAGTTACTCTATCCAAACAACAAATTTCAAAAATGAAGAGAATTCAATTGAAGTAATTTAATACCTTATAATTTTAAATTGTCTAGAATTTTGAATTACCTCTTCCAAACACACTCTAAGAGTAGTTTGAAAAAAATAATACAAATTATGGATAAATTTAATGTTTCTAACTAAGTTAACTAACTTTTTTAGGGAAAGGGAATCGGTTAAAAGGTTCTTATGTTTTGTGACAGATAGAATATTAACCATCATCATATGAAATTGAATTATTAACATTATTCATTTCATGTATATTAATCTTGTCAAAAAAAAATCATGTATATTAATAGTCGGTACAATTTTTTCGGTTGCCTATAAAATTAATATGCACCGATGCTGCTGATTGAAGTCGGATTAGGGGGCTTGTTGTCTCCTTCATGGCCATACAAATCCAAGAAAGTCAAAAAAGTATGCCAACCATTGCTTCCATTTAGTACAACAAGTTACTTTCAATTGCTCATTAACTTTATTATCACCGTTGTTTATAAGCCAACACTAGCGTTGATCTAATAGCCACCCTCAGGTATAACTTCAAAGTGTTTGGTATCTGTCTTACTAGGCTTGATTAAAGTGTAAGAGCAAGTATAATTATGGCAAAGCTAGACAAAGACTACCGAAAAAGATAGATAAACAAAGGGGGGAATGTATTTTATTCAACGGCCACTCTAGTTGCAAAACCAACAAAGGAAGTACTAATGATTCAATGTTTCAACTTTTTGTTCCCAGTCTTTAGTTGGTACAGTGAATTGTATGTGGCATTATCGACATGATGACAACTCTTTCATGAATTGTACTATAAAGATGTATCGGTAAATTCTTGGATTAACCTTTGGTAATAATTAATTAGGCCCTTTATTTCAAGTTGGTTTTACTGCCCTAGTAAACAGCTTATATCATGTTTGGATTTTATAGTTTTTTTAATGCATGTACACGGTTTGATTAAAGAACTTTTTTTTAACTTCTCCTTGAATCATGATTTGAAATATAAAATTAAAAGTCCAGTTTGAGTATAATTTTGCCAAACATATTTTTTTTTTTAATATGATGCCAAACATAATTTTTAGAATACCCTTTCAATTTAGAGTCATATGCATTTTGATCTTGAAACTCAAAATATGTCACGTATATGTGTAACACAATTCCTAAACTTAATAATGTAACCTCAAATGTGGAGATTTCCCAACACTGGTATCACAAATCCTTAAACGTATGTGGATAAATCAGAGTGGTGCATGTGGATGTTTCCAACAGATATTTGTTACGAAAACAAACAGAGGCCACGTTTTCATTTGTATACAATTTAGCAATATTCTTTTCTTTTCTTTTCTTTTTGGCATTAATTAAATAAATGATATTTTCTAAAAAAATATAAGTCGTCTTGTTATCTTGTACTACACGATATGGTAGAATAAATCGGCCTCCCTCGCTTCTCCCGATAAAAAGTGCAAATGCTCAATCCCTATAAAAACAAAAATGAGAAGTGGCAAATTCTACGGTGAATCACGATCCACGATGGACCGGTACTTGAAAACCATCTGAAACACTAACAATGACTGATGCCGCCCTCCAAAAATAGAAGTTTACAGTCCTCCTCGTCCTCACGGCTGAGAAGATGACCTGATCGATGTCGGTTCGTCAAAAACAAGAGAAAACAAATATTAGTGTCGTAGAATTCAACTCATATTCGTTTTTTCTTGTTTTTGTCGAATCGACATTGATCAAGTCATCGTCTCGGTCATGAGGACAAAGAGGACTGTGAACTTCTATTTCTGGCAGACAACATTCGTCATAGTTAAAGTTTCGAACGATTTTTTAAGTATGAATCCACTATGAATCACCTATCAAGCTGACTCACCATAAAAGCTGTCATGAGAAGTTGTTAAACAAACATTCAATGATTCGCGAATCATTGCGTGCATGGTTTAGAAATGGAGAGAGGGTTTATTTATGGGCTTCAAGAATAAGATGATGCCTTCCATACTCAACCCATGGTCGGGACATGTGGACATCGTGTGGCTCACACACATATATAGCATAATGATACTCCCTCCGTCCCTAAATAGTTAATATAAGACCCTTTCTAAATAGCAATGTGCATTAATTTTTATTTTTATTTTTTACAAAATTACCCATATATTAAGGTGCATTAATTCTCTCTCTTAATAATCTTGAAAGATGAAAAAAGTTACTTGGGAAAAATATAGCACACATTTTATACAAATTTAATGTTAATAATTAACAAAACCTACTTTCTTAAGGGGTGTGAATTGGTCAAAGAATATCTTATATTAAGAAACAAAAGGAGTAATATTTTTTTATCTGCTCTCTCTAGTTGGTTATATTTGAATTTGACCTTCAGTGACAGCAAAAATGACAATAATTAGGTGTACCAGCAATATGTAACCATGTTGTTGGCTCTTTACCATGTTATTGCTAGCTGTGAGTGGCATAAAATTTGAAAACGAGGTAGGCGACCAGATCCTCTAGTCATGATGACTCAGATTATTAGTGTAACAAGGATAAGGTATTGTCCGCAAGATATTTCTTTCTAAGAGTTGGTTTTTGAAGTGAATGAATAAAGGAGAAAACTTCGTTGGTTTATTGCGCATAGATTTTACTTATTTTCAATCACAACCGGTAAAAGACCCGTGCATACGCACGAGTTCGCAGTATTGATAGATAGAAATTTATTTGTAGGTTAACTAAAGGTGATGACCATTTTGTGTGTAAAAATCAGTCCAAATATCATTATGGAATGACACTATAATTGTTAATATAGGGCACTGCAATTTTTGTCCAAATATCAGAATGCAAACACCTGGAGGTTAACAAACAATGTGCTCTAATATAATTAACCATAATTTTGGTTCACTGGTCAACAAAATGTAATTTATAACAATGGATATATTTAAATTAAAAGTATTACAATAAGAGCTTATTTTGATACATTTCAAATTGCAGTAGGTATCAAAAAATATGCAAAGTGGTCGTAGAAACAAAATATCCAAGTAACTGAAGCCAATAGCCCTACTAACAACCCTATAAAAAAATAACAGATATGGAATGCATTAAATTCTGTATGTATGATGGAATCCATTAATTTTATTGCAATTATCAAATTACTATAATAATAATAATATTCATACCTCTGGAAACTCATAAAGAGGTTATAGATGAAGTAGCTTTAAAGCCTGCAAAATAATCCTGTAGATACGATCATAATTCATGTTAGAACAGCTCAGTAACAATTCTTCAAAAATGTAAACATGCTTAATAATAATGGATATAGCAAGCCATTGTGGAAACATGTCAATTTGAAAGGTACCACAAAAAGGCAGCAGAAAGACTTGAATCTAGTGACTTTGAAACTATACTGCACTGCTACACAAAACCTGTTAAATAAAAAAAATTAATGAGCAAAAAGAATTTATTATCATTCTCAATTTGGTTGATAGTTGAATGTAGAGATGATAACTTGCTAGAGGTTTTGGAAACCCTCTTTGAAGACAACATTTGTGGCTGTGCTCAGCGGGTTTTTTTCTTTATCATGTATTAATATTTTCAATCCTTGTTTGCTCTGAACTCTAGAAATTGCAACGTACAACTGTCCATGACTAAAAACTGGATTAGGCAAGTACAACCCAACACTTGCCAGTGATTGACCTTGAGATTTGTTCATTGTCATAGCATACGAAACAATTATCGGAAATTGTCTTCTCATTAGTTTGAAAGGCCATGGCGATTCGGATGGAGACATAGACATTCGAGGAATGTATATCAGGTTGCCATTGTTCTTTGTATCCATGATCTTTGCCTCAATTACATGATTAGCCAGTCTTGTGACAATAAGTCTAGTTCCATTACATAAACCTTCAACTTGGTCTATAATTCTTAATAGCATTATTGGAGTGCCTACCTTTAATTTGATGTTATGATTAGGAAGACCTGAAGTTCTGAGAGAGTTTAGAAATTCTGGTGTAACTACTTCAAATGGTTGTCTGTCATAAGCATCAGACTTGTCTATAGAATCAGAGCTTAGATATTCCATTTCATCACCTATGTTGAATGAGGAAAACTGATATAAATTTCCTAAGAACAAATAAAAAACAATATGATTTTAAGAAGCATTAACAATAATATGATATAATTACCTGGAATGAAGCTCATTATATACTCATTGATTTGATCAACAACTTCAATTGTAGATGCTAGAATAGCTCTTGATTGTAAAAATTCTTCATTGTTGTGTTGCTCCATAAGATTAGGATATGTGTTTCTGACTATAGCATCAATGGGATCATCAAACTCTGTGATCAAAAATTCCTCTGGGATATCTATATCTGCATATCTATCATTTGGTTCAGATAATTTCCCATCTCCCACATCTAGTATCCACTTTGAGAACTCAGCAAGTTCTGATGGATTGGTATTCGCTGCACCATGTTGTAAATGCATGTTTTTTGTCAGAGTTAATACCTGACAATAATCCCAAATATATGATGCATTGATAGTTGCATGTACAATGTCAGAACGGCTTCCCCTTGGAATGACCGGTAGAATTTGTCTTAAGTCTCCCCCCAAAACAACTTTTCCTCCAAATGGCTTGTCAATAGACATTATGTCTCTTAGACTTCTATCTAATGCCTCGAAACAAAACCTATTTGTCATTGGGGCTTCATCCCATATTATTAGCTTTGTTACTTTCAAAAGCTCTGCAAGTTCACTGCCTTGATGAATGTTACATGTGGAGTTATCCAATGTAGGAATTGGAATTTTGAACTTTGAGTGTGCGGTTCTCCCTCCTGGTAACAATAGAGACGCTATTCCACTGGATGCTACAGTTAATACGATATGTTTTTGTGAACGTAAAGCAGATGCCAATGTTTTCCACATCAAAGTCTTTCCGGTGCCACCATAACCATATAGGAAAAAAAGCCTTCCTTGTTTGTTGATGACAACACGCATAATTGTATCAAATATCTCTCTCTGCTCATCTGTATAAAAAATTAATGAATCTACATAATATAGTAATGGTACTGAAGATTTAAACTACAGTTGACAACAATATTGAGAGGAAAGTATATCACCTATAAGAGAATTAAATAAACTGTTGAATTGATTTTGCAACTCATGTATATCATAATCAAGTTCTGCATATATAAGTCTATTCCCTAGATGGTTTGTGATATATCCCTTTGGATATGGCATTGACGGGAATTCCTTTAGACTTCTCCTGTTTGCTTGCAATAATTTCTCAATCTCTATGAGAGTTAAATTTTGCAATTCTTCATGGGTAAGCTATAATTCTAAAAAATAGGAATTGAGAATCTATAAATATTTTATTAGTTAAATACATGGAAAATAATTTTGTCTAGGAATAACGATTTGTTTGCCATTTAAATACCTTGGTTATTGTGGAATCTTCTTTGATAATAAAGAATCCCATCTGAGAGCCATTGCCATGTTTCTTTCCATACATGCTCTAGTCTATTCATGCTACTTGATAAGAGGATTATGACAAACAACTTTCTCAAATAATAACCTGAACCCCAGTCATTTGCTTCTCTTATAGCTTCTATATATTCTTTATCATCTCCAATTAGTCCCAGTGCAAAACATGCTTCTCTGAATGTAGGATAAACTATGTTGGCCACGGTTCTAATATCATCATAGCTTGTTGATCCCTTTACAATAGTTAGCATCATTCTTAAATAGTAAAGCTCACCAGTACTTGGAGGAACCCAAATTAGCCTACTAATTGTATAACCTTTCTTTCGTGGCTTCCAATGTCTCTTACTTTTTACATAGACAAACTTCGAAACAAATTGTGCATATGTCAAATTTCGACCTTCAACAAAAGTTTTGTTTGCTTCCATCCATGATGATAACATTGATTCTGTTACACTTGGTTTGGAAAGAAAATCATCAATTTCTTCGTGATCATTAAAGTACACAGCTTGCTCGCCTGGGAGGTGGAAAAATAACCTTTCGACTGCTGGTTGTCTACCGTGAATTGGAAAAGAATAAACTCTCCAACATGCCTCAATTGGTGACACATACCTGCAATCAAGATACTGTTTGATTTCATCCAGGTTACCTTGCTGAGATGATCCTTCACTTTGTGATTGAACCATAACTGCTGTAATGCGGCCATATCCTTTATTTATGTATTTGAATAAGTATTTAATTGAAGTACTTTGGTTACACCATGCCATGTTGATGTGTGCTTGGTACTTCAATAACAACTTTGGATTGTACGGGACAACATGACGATTGTCAAAAGAAACACCATTCTTTTATAATTGGTTACCAGTATCTCTTCTCCTATAAACAGGATAACCTTCTTGGTCAACAATTGTTGTGGTTTGCCATTTTTTAGGATAATACTTTGAGCACCATCTTGCATGCATGGAGATGATCTATTAGACAAACCACATGGACCATGGAGCATGTGAGTTTTCACTAAGTTGTACAACTCTTTCTCATTTTGCTGATCCGGAATTTTTGCTGAAATAATTTGGTCAATATCATCTGGAGAGGGGTACTTGTTAGAAGGATGTAAGAAGATTAGTATGTGTGCATGCGGCAATCCCCTTTTTTGAAACTCAATTGTGTACATATCTGAACGTAAACATTGAGAATAGCTCATGTTAGTCATTTAGTATTGTAATGGGTTAAATTTAAATGTAATAAAATTGTGTTGATGATGAATATTGTACTTACATGCAAGTACTCTGCCTAGCATATGTTTCTTTGTCAAGTCTGCTAGCAACTCATCAAATTTGATTTTAAACACCCTTGCTATTATATCAGGTCGATCATGTGCCTATTAGGCACTCAGATGAAAATCCAGACATCCTATTCTAGCCGTCTGGAGCCACCTTCTTCGCCTGCTGCTTAGGCACACCCCTCTAGAGGCGCTAACTCGGGGTGGGGCCGAGCGGTAAGGAACTAGGGCTTGAGCTAGAGTTCTTGTTATTGATTGCACTGAACTAATCTTAACTAACTGGAAGTTTTAAATTCATGGGTTGAAGTAATCTTTGTATTTCTGGCCAATTGGGATTGCATGTAAATGTCACAAACAGATCCGGAAAGCCAACAAAACCACAAATTGCCATCCCATCAAAGTATAGCTGATCCATGTATCTGCAGCTTCCAACAAATATGGAATTGCCTCTATCTCGATTCCTCTTACATTTGCGAGAATTGCCTCTATCTCGATGAAGCACATCATCCCTGTAACCATCTTCACCATAAGGGAATATAAGTGGGTACTGGTAACCCAAATAATTTGTATGTAACTAATCTATTCTCTTAAGTTGACCGCTTTGATACTCCATAATAATATCTCTTGCTGATCCAGTGTCAACATCACCGGGTATTAGAGCAGCTACTTCAGAAACAGTTGGCAAATTATATAATCTACCATCAGTAGATCTTTCAGAAATTAGCCTAAGCTTAATATCTCGAACATGGCAGTCTTTCAATCTATCACGAGCCATCCTGAATGACTTTGTATGAGAATTATATTCATCTAGCATGGCTGTCAATTTGGCCACAATTTCTGGATTTATGTTTTCTTGGTTCCTATTAATAAATTGAAATCAGTTTGGTTATGACATATCAGATAATCACTTGTTAGATAATTTGCAAATAATGATATATCATAAAAATCAGCAATGTGAACTTAAAGAAACAGCAATGGTACCTTCCTAAGCCTTGCATCATATTTTGTATTTCGTTTTCAGTATCATAAATATAAAGTTGTGCAAACTTTGGTGTCTGGCCAGGCATAGGTAATAGGCTGCCAATTCTGTGGCATGATTGACCTTGTATCCTAATATTTGGTGGTCCTTTACCATCATTGATTGACCTATCCAATTTTGCTCCTGGTGATGTGAATGCAAACATCATGTTATAGGCTCGAATGTGTTGTTGAAAATTCTTGCCATATGCAGTACTATTCTCAAATAGTAGATGTTGAAGTACTGCAGGTGGAGTTCCCAAAAGTGGTATTTGAATCTTTCCTTGGCCACAACAAAGATGATACTTTGGATTTGCAGCGTGTTGGTTTTTGTGTGTCCTTTCCTGACACCACATATATGCATGACAATGTTGGCACTCTATGAGGGGATCACCAATATCAGAATATCCTATAAAGTTAACATTATATGAATAAGTGATAGTTCAATATAATTGGTTTGAACGTATGTTCTCATAATATATTACCTTGATTAATAATTGCTGGCCCATTGACATTTATATTGGCATATAATTCTTCATCTTCAGAGCTTGAGCTGTTTTCATCAGCTACGCTTATTGTGAAAGAAGATAAATTAAAATCAAAACACTGATATAAATAAAATTATTGATAGTTTAATAATTTTTTCATTCTAGTACCTTGATCTGGGTCAACAACACTTTCATCGGTTTCTGACTCATATACATGTCTTCCTGGCTGAGTTTGAGTTGATGTATATGCATTGGAAGTACTTGGGTTTGATGAAGAGGGTGCTATATTGGAAGGATTCATTGCAGCACCAAACATAGATCCAGAATTTGGTGTGATGTCTGAGAATTTTTTCATTAGATTGACACCCAATGAATCAATATCGATGGCTCTCCTTTTTCTTTGTGATGGTTGATGCTGAGTATTTGGCTGAGTATGTATGAAAGAATTTAATGTCGAGATGCCATTTAAGTCATCCACATTGTGGTTACTTTGATTCAGTATGGTAGAAGTTATATCTGACAATGGTGTGTTATTGAGTAATCTTGGTTGAAGATGCAGTTGTTGATTTTGAGATCTATCATTGGTTCTTATTGCACTTCTTTCCCTTAGCACATTGTTTCTCTTCAAACGTGCTTTTGATGATAGTTCCTTCATTTTGTTTTGATCATTCTCCATATATGTGCATGCAATACAATTTAGTATGTGTAATTAGGTTGATGTACAGTTATTATAAATGGAAAATATATGACTGTCACATTTATGAATCAAAAAATATACAGCAGACCAGTATTACTCTGCTCCTGATAAGAACCTACTCTGATGTTGATAACAAAATGAAATATGATTGCTAATGGAGTTGGTCAGTAGAAGGCAACTTGTAGGTAGAGAATCAACATGCTTTCATCTAACAACTTCTTCTCTGGAAGTTTGTTGCATGACTTACTGCAGATAAAAGATTCAAATATTGGTTTTGGAATAAGAATAAGTATATTAATCCCAAGAAAAAATGAAGATATTTGTTACCTGCATCATAAGACATAGGTGGTATGTAATTAGCAGCAAAAGAAAGAATGACTTACCTTATCTCTGCTTTGATGATTTTTTTGGTCAGTAGAAGGCAATTTGTAGCTAGAGAATCATGTAACTTCAATAGATATGTGCACATAAAATAGCTTCATAAGTGTGTTAACATAAAAAAAATTCATTTTTATCAGCATCAATTTATGTAACTAACAAAAAATATAGGTATTAAACTATCGCTGGAGCCATGCTACTTACAGAAAAGTCTCTTGTTGCCAAAGTTTATATCAGATGATGCATTTGAAAAACAATATGCAAATGAGACAAATGGATATAAATGAAACCTTAAAATTCAGAGAAACTTTTTAAATCACTAACGCTTAGTATCTTGCTTCCTCATCTTTATCAGCCCATTTGTTTTCAGCCTTTTTCACTAAGTAGCAGATATATCTTGAATGGAGAGAAAGGTTTGGTGTTTCTTCCCTTTGTTTGGTGTTTCACCTGGTTAACCGAGAGAAAGGCAACTCCAAGTCAGAGTTATGTTTTGGAGGGAGCATTTTTTAAAAAAAAATGAAATTTGATTTGCTGATGGAATTTGTTTGGTTTGCTTCTAACAAAATAAAGTACCACCTACACTGCTCTTGATGACTAGTTCGGTTTGCTTCTGTGACTTAAGTCTTTTTCTAACAAATATTTCATAGGCAATGACTTTTTTCTCTAGTCTATGATAATAGCTTTCTGAGTTGTTCTGGATTCCCATTTTTTGGTAACTGTTCTATTCTCAAAGAAAGGTTTTATTTTTTTTGTTACAGCCGTGTACTTCACATTGACCTCCTTATTTTGTGTTAGTTGACAGTATCAACAATGCACTCTGTTCTATGAATTTGTTGTGTTATCATAGGTTTGCATACCAACTCCCTAGATAAGTAGATTATTTTATATTATTAGTCTCTGAATGCCAATATGGCGATCTGCTTCTCTTAACCATTATGCAAGCAAAGTACACAATGAATATTTAAATCCATATATGTGTTTTAACTTTTCAAGCAAAGTAATAGAAATTTGCTGGTTTAGTTCGCATGGGGGTATTCCTTTATGTATATGCCAATTATATATTTATTATATTATATATCTATATATCTATTAATCATGGTTTAGCATGCCATAAAGAAAAATGGGTGTGCAGTAGGTTACATATAAGAAAAAGGTATGCCTAAATATTGTTTTGGTCAGGTGGCATGTATATGTGCAAGGAAATGGGGTATGCAGCAGGGAGCAACATCAGTTCGTTTTACTTTCTTTGGAATGTTTTAATTCTTTGCAATTGTAACAATAGGTGTGATATAGTACAACGTGTTATGTAAATGGTTTGTATATGGTCTGTGTAGGGCAAAAAAGTCAGCACCTGATAATGAAATTTGAAGTTCCAGAGCTAAAGTTAGCAGATAGTAGTAAAAGAACATGAAATTGGATTCAAGGTATTCATTTGGAAATGTTAAAGGTATAGACTTTGTTCAGCAAATCATAAAATATAATTTAACAATTATTAAAAATATGGGATATTTGTTGGAAATAAGTTTTCTATTTTGCAAATAATTTGCAAAAAGATAGTCCTTTGTTCCCACCTAATCATAACATAGAATTTAAGATGCCATAAAAAAAAAGAGTATTGTCCAAAAGAATCCAAAAAAAGAGACTATATAAAACATGAAGAGGAAACTAAGTTATATTATAATTACCTTCTAACAAACAGATGCATCTTTTTGTTCAATGCTCTATTAATTATATTACAAAACACCTTCCCAAATGATTCATGATCATAATCTGGAAGCAAGATTCATCCAGTAAATTAAGTCTAAGTAGCAACATTCCAAAAGATAGCAAGTTACATATATTACTAAACCCAAAAAAAAAACTACTACAACATTCCAATTCAGATGAGATGCTACGACATCATTCAGTCTTGACATGCTTTGTTATTTTTGTAGAAGAGAGTTGTGCAGTTGACATTTCTTGAGTAGTCTTTCCATCAAACATTTGGTCAGATGAGATTCCCTTTGCCGGTGTAATAGAATTTAGCATTTCAGGATCATGTTCTGCCGTGCCAGATAAAGATTGTTGCATTAACATGAGAAGAATAATATTGAATGAGGTTTTAATAATACCAGGCATTTCAGCAAAGTACTGATGTCAAAAGCAGAAACATGTGATTCTAACTTACAGTATCAATGTGAACATCTTCATCGACATCAGATTTGGCAATGTCCAGTTTGGATGTGTGCTGATACATAAAATACATATATTAAGAATTAAGAATTATACCAAGTTACTATAAGTTGTATATCATAGATTTAGTATACCTCATCAGGTTGAATTTGGTCCATTAATTTTTAAACCACTTGTGGGTCATCCCAAATCTTAACCACAGAACTCTGGTTCCAACCTGGTTGCACCCTGATCCTATATACCAAAGTTCTAGCCAACATTTTATCAAGGGTCAATGGATAAGCGTTGGGATTGTCTTCCCCTTCCTAAAAAGACATGAATAATGCATCAGCAAGAGTAATTTAAATAGCACCTTAAACATAGAAGTTTATGCTAATCCAACCTCAATCATTTGTTGCATAAGTTCAGCAGCTGTGAACCCTATAAGCCTATGACAATCATGATCCCAAGAAGACAAATTTTGCACCATCCGTTTTATCTAAAACTTTGATCTCCAATTTATACCTGGGCACAAAATGATTCCCATTAATATGTAAATATAACACTGGGAAAAAGTAGTTGACAGTCAAAACATGAGCGAAATATAAATTATATCTAACCTTGGTGTTGGAGCCTGACTAACATGACCAGTTGGACATATGAACTAATTTCCCACCAATGTTGTCTTTCTGGTGCATGCCAAACATCCTTCATAACTCCAACCATTTTTTGACACAATAAATTTGTCAGTTGTTCCCACAGTGACACAGGTTGTATCCTAGTTGCATTTTTAATAGTTAGTAATCAGACGAAGTATTTTAAACTTTAACAGTGACACAGTAACAACATATGTACCTCTTTAATAGCATTAATTTATCTGATACTCTTCACTTGTGCATTATATAGGAACCTATCTTGATCTGAAAATTGTGAGTATGGAGTCATTTGGGTGGAAATCTAACTTGATGATTCATATACTTCGGTTGCTGGTAGCCTGTATTTCATCATAAATGATGAGTAAATATTTGAACTTAAGTACCTTTAGTGTATAATATAATGTTGTATATGTGAATGAAAGAAAGTGGTTTTATGTAAGTGTATTGAAACAAAGCATCGATTTATTAGAGTGATAGTCCTCTACCTTTTTTTGAAGTCTTGTATTTCTGGTATATCCTCATTAATCAAAAACTTTGAACCATAACAAGCATTTGACACTGATGTAGGCCATTTTCCTGACACATATATTAATTTTAAAATGTTATAAGATATTAACAATATGCAATTAGGTAAATGGGTAAGAATAAGGATAAGATAATTGAAATAACCTTGGGGTGCCTTGATGATTGCATGTGTCAAAATAATAATAAATGGTTCAGACTGATCTCTCTTATTGAAGTAAGTTAGAAATTTGATGGCATATTTGTTCCAGAGAGTACAATTAATGATGTTGCCACTACATCACATAAATAAAACAATGTTATTTATGTGATGGTATTTGAATTACCGAAAAAATAAAAACGAAATTACCTGAGATCTTTCAAGGTAAAGGCAACTTTTTGTAGGTCTCCGTGAGGCTGGGTAGAACCCATATTATTTAATGACCCTATCAGATCTGCATTATTTAATGATCCTCTTTCCAGTAAAATGTTGTTATATACCAACTTTTAGAAAGTTAGACCATATAGAATATAGTAAATGTTTATATAGATTTTACCGACTAACATATCAAGTCGAAAATTGCCACTAAGTATGTCACCAAAGTCTTTAAACTGGTACTGATTTGGAGGGATATTGGGAAGATCTTTCTCTTTAATAATTGTACCACCATTAAATACCATTTTGAATGGATGGTCACAGGCTTTAAATTGAAGATCATTCTTATATACACTAAAATTCTCACATTCAAGAGTACTTTGCTCTTTTAGCTTTGTCTTCCAAGTACCCATGTCATCCTTTGTTATAATACCATGAATCTTATCACCCTAATGCATTAAAAGAATCATAAATCATAGATAGTATGTGAATAACAACTAATATTTGCTTTAGAAACAACTTATATTAGGATGAGAATTAAGATGAAAATAATAAAGTTACCTTGTCATCCATCAAGATCATTTCCATGTGCTCTTGCTTGGACTTGTTGACAACAGTCCAAAGATCTACAATTCTAACAGCAATTTTCCACAGTTCCTTGCCGTCATCTATGTTCTTAATTGGGTAAACTGGACGACGTGCCATTGGCCTCTTACCTTGCTGTTAATTTTAAAACAAATCACACAACATTTCAGTTATCCCTACTTGATGTCATTTATCTATAAAAAACAGAGGAAAACAAAGAACTCCATAGAAGACACCATGCACTAAATAAAGAGAATAAAACTCTGAAGTGTCAAAATGGACTTCAGTGTTGACAAAGCAGAGAACCAAACCAAGTTGCTGTGATTGAGTTTGCATTTCACACCAACATTTTTATATTTTCTAAACAAAGCAAAGATCCAATGGAAGAAAATAAAGAGATCAAAAGTTACAACTTTAAATCAAAAGTTACAACTCTTGAAACCGTTCTCCAAGTTGCAGAACATATAGGATTAGCAAGCAAAATTAATCGAAAGATGCAATGGATCCTTCCAAGATTTCAGACAAAAAAAATATCAATGGCAGTAAAATGAAGAACGGTAACCACCATACCTTTATCTCTGCTCGCTTTTGTTCAGTCTCCATTTGTCTTCAATACGTGCCCTAAAAATCAGAAAGAGAGCATATTGAGAATAAATCCTTTTGTCCCTTAAACTTCCTCATTGTTAACGACAGAGGCCATGGAGAATATCTCCATGGAAATACCTTCAATGTTGTGTGGTTGGACAATATCTTCAGTGTTGAGAAATAAATCAGTGCCCTAAAAAGAAGAAACAAAGCAGATTGAAAATGGTGGGAAAAAAAAAGGAACAGAGCATCATTTGGTTGCCTTCATGTTCGATGTTGTTAACGACAGAGGAAATCGAAAATAATTCCATGGAAATACCTTCAAACTTGTTTGGTTCGTGATGAGCTCTCTAGTCTTCTCGGGTTCGTTCTGAGCTCTGGTTCTTCTCGAAGGCGTTTGAAAATGGGGGAAGCGTGAAGAAATGGAGAAGACTGTGTGTTCAGTCTTTTATTATGACAGTGTGTTTAGTCTTTCATTTTTCCCATGCTTTGATTTGTATCAAAATGCTTATTTTAAAAGTAGAAATTTGTTGTCATCCGAGGGGAGAGTTTTTGTAGAGACAAAGTTAGTGTAATTGACATTATTATCCCCATTTTTGTCAACGTGTCAAATTTTTAGAGTAGGTTATGTTTGGTATTTTAGTTTGTATCAAAATGCTTATTTTAAAAGTAGATTCAATGGACTCAATTATAAGTAAAATAATATTTAAGTTTGGTAGACTCAAATATAAACAAATTTCAATTAACTTAGTAAAAAAAAATTCAATTAACTCACCCATATTTAATGTTATTATTTCAAAAATACCCTTAAGTTAATTCAACTTTTGTTTTTTAAGAAAAGTTGTGAGTATCATTATAATTAATGGTGGTTTAGTAAACGTAGTTCCTATTTTATATGAAATTAAAAACATTAAATACATTAATTATCATCCTTAATCGATGTAAAATTATGTATTTTTGCTTATAATTAAATCCGAAAGGAGTACATGGATTAACTATCCAATACTAAAATTATGTTAATTGAGTCCAGAGGGAGTAAACTTAATTCATGTGGCATTTTTTTTTTGACAGGAACAAGCTTATAGCATTTCATTCAAAATAATTCATGTGGCATGTTATAATTGGTGAACAACATAAACGACATATATTGAACAACACCTATTTTTTCCTTATTAATTACTCACTTTTGACTTTATTTTTTTCCTTGCACACGATAAATATCATTAATAACCCATTTTTTTTATTAATTACTCACTTTCCTATTTATTTTATATATTCATGTAATATCCCTATAAAATAAGGAAAAAAAAAGTGATCAATTAATGATCTTTATCGCCTGCAAGGTTAATCAAGGAGTTAATTCCACTACAACAAATTAGTTAAAAGATGGTGTCACTTTAAATAGCGCTTAACTATTGAAGTGCTACTTAAAATTAGGTAGAATGTTTTTACTAGCGCTTCATTGAAGAAGTGTTATTGAAGGATATAGGAATAAGCAGCGCTTCCCACACCAAGCGCTATTTATGGTTGTGTAACAAGAATAAGTAGCACTTTCTGTAAGAAGCGCTACTATAGACAGTATCAATAAGTAGTGCTTGTAGCTGGAAGTGCTACTTATTGTATACCTAAAGTAGCGCTTTTGGTAGGAAGCGCTACTTATTCTTGAGACCTAAAATTAATTTATTGAGCAATAGGTCTCGCCCTCTCTCTCGCTTTCAGCTCTCAGCTCGCCTTCTTTCTCGCCTCCTCTCTCCCTCAACAACTCTCGCCTTCCTCCTCCTCCGTCACGTTTCTCTCTCTCACTCTCTCAACAGCTCTCGCCCTCTCTCTCAACAGCTCTCGCGAAGGAAAGGCAACCACCCCGAGATTGTTGTGGTAGGTTCACCTCGTCTACCACAACCATTATCGCTATCCATTTTTTCAGCAAGGTAAGTCTGTTTCTCCCTTTTTCGGTCTGTATAAGCCATATCTGTCGTGACTTAAGTCATTTCCTGCCTCCCACTCGCAATGATTCAGCGTCTCAATGCCAACAAGCATCGATGAAAGGTCCGGCGATCGTGAAGGTGATGATATTCGGTATGGAAAAGAAGCAAAAGTTCTTTGTTTTCATGTATGAACATTTGCTTATTTTATTTAGTTTTTCGTTTTGAATCTATTTTCGTTCTGATTATTGGTTTTTGGTTTGTTTATGAGGTTAAACAACTTTCAACCGTTTTAGGTCTAAGTTCAGAAAGTAGTATAAGGAGCGGCATCCAAACTACAAATTTGTTGCTGCTGTGAGTAATCTGGTTTCCATTTCTCCTGTGAAAATTTCTATCATGTTATCTTTTAGTTTTTCCTTTCCTTGGATTCCTTATTCGTAGTTCAATGTGAAAAACGAACTAGATATGTCAAGCTTGTGGTGACAAATGGAAACAGGTGTCAGATTTGCTGATTTTGGTTTTGCGACACAATTGACAACGGTTGATGTTAATTAATACTCATCTAGATATTGGAACACCATAATGGCCCCAAAGGTATTAATTGTGTGATATCTTCAACTAAATCACTTGGTTAGCGCTTTTGATCATTGCCTAGTTTAAACTGTCTTCTAAGACCAAAGTGGTATGCAAAGATATTAGACTACTGGATTTTTTGGTATAACAAAAGTGCTTGTTGTGGGTCTTTACTTGAAAATTAACTTGTTCAAAAGAGTTGCTAACTAACTTTACCATTGTTCTTCTGTCATGTATCTGTGTTGAGATATAATGATATATGAACCATAAGCATTGAATTTATTTCCACTAAAAGGACCTTTTACTTTAGTAGAAAATAAAGTATGGAAGTTTAATTATTAATAAGAACATTGATACTTTAATATATTTATGATTTGTTATATATATGTAGGAGGAGCTTCTGTCATTGTTGATGAGTTGCGTTCTGCATGTACTAATTTGATTTCTCTGGAGTTGGATTATGGATCTATGCTTTTGTTATTCAGATATGACTTTTTGGTCAAGAGAAAAGTGTCCAAATGCAGGATGTTTGATTAAATTGATGAGATGTATCCATATACTTGAAAAATCTTAATATCAAGTTTTGTATTTCATCACCATATCACATTGATTATTTAACATATTTAGGACATATTAAATTTATTAGAATGATCATTGAGGTAATTGATGCTCCCATGATCATTCTTCTAATTTGATAAATATAGTTTTTTATTTAATATATGGACTTGTATCATGATTGATTCATGGCTACTTCCTGCCTGGTTCAGTTGGTACGTATATAGTATCATTGGAATCTCAACCTATTTCTTTGGAATTAGGAGAAGTATGTATATTGTCACATTGTACTTTCTGTGATTCATATATGCATTTCTGTAATTTGGAGTTTATGTGCTCATATGTTTTATGAGAAAATTGTAGTAGCATATTTGATATGAAGACCTTAATGGTATCTTGTGTTTTATTATGAACTCATGCAGGTTGTATTGCATCAAGTGCATATCCAAATGTTGTTCTAGAGGTTCTGAATCTTTTGTTGTCTGATGAGGTATTATAATTTTCTTATGCAATTTATGGCTATAAGCAGTTGGAATTCCTTCCAATCTGACCTTTGTTTATTTAAATTATTTTTAGATTCCACATCAAAATATCTTTTATGTACTAACTATAATAAGCTTAGAAGGCAGTAGAACTACACTGAGATGGTTGAAGATCCTTCTTGCACTCTTGCAACAAAGACAACTGAAGAGAAGAGATGTAGCTTTATGACAGCCAATTCCGGTAATTCAAGCATTCTGATTTTCTGCATGTAACAAATGTAGAAGATAAGAGAAAGCTGAGTTTGTAGATCAATTATTGTATTTATGCTAGCTTCTTTTATTTGTGTCAACTTGCAACTTTTGAAGCTTTTTGTCATTTGAAAGACTAGTAGAAATTGAACCAGATACATTATTATCACTAATCACAAACTTCAAGTTTTGAAAGACCTCCCAAAGATGAAGGTATAACAATTATTCGTGAATTCATTGCTATTAATATTAATATATTAATATTAATATTAATATATATTCTATAGTTACTTAATTCTGTTTGATTTGGAATTTGGAATCGATTGTAAATTGCTATTGAGATTAATTTGACCCTTATATCCTCCCTGAAAATGACTATTGATTTGTCAGGACTGACTAAGTTCAAGAGCGTGTTAATATAGGCTCTGGTCCTCCTAGCTCCAAAGTTAATTGTTATGGGAAAAGAGAAGCAAATTGGATATAAGAAAATTTTGTATAATCAGGTTTCTTTCACGTTCTTTTCCTTTCCTTTTTATTTTATTTTTCAAGATTGGAATATAGATCCTATGCTTTAAGGAAACTAAATTGCTATTGGAATATTTTTTTCAAGATTGTGTAGTTTAGTTATAGTGCATTTTAATGTTTTATGGATGATAATTTAATTATATTGTAATGTTAAGTTTGGTTTTAGTGAATTTAGTGTTGATAATAATTTGGGTATTGATGACAATATTTTGGTGGTTTTGGTTGTTTGGTACGTATGACAATATGCAGGGAATGCATTCTATATGTATATGCTGACAGAAAAATGAAGAAAAAAAATTGGGAATAAATAGCGCTTCTTTGAGGAAGTGCTACTTTTTCCCATAGAATAAGTAGCGCTTCCTTTAGAAAGCGCTACTTATTCCTACGCAATATGTAGCGCTTCTGGAATAAGCGCTATTTATTCCCAATTTTAAATAGCGCCGCAAAAACGCTATTTTTTTAAAACACAATCAGTAGCGACCCAATATGCAGCACTTTTAAGCGCTATTTAAGGAAAAAATAAGCGCTATTTATTCCCTTTTTTGTTGTAGTGTTCGTTTCATCCTTTTACATGATAACTTTTTTTGGTCTAGAGGTCTTTGACCCCGCTCCGATATCCAGGAAAAATGGGTCATGACTAATCCGGAGTTCGGTCGGGAGGTAAGTAAAGTCTGGCCTCAAGTTGTTTCATCTTCAAGAATCGAACTCGGGTACTGCCCAAACTCGTCCCTTTAGACGGAATGCGTCATATCAAACCTTGAGGTTCCTTTTACAGGATAACTAGATGCATTGAACACCATCTTTTTTAATTTATAAATCATAAATAAAAATGGGAAAATGTGATTAACCCATGCGAGAGTTGACTTGATTGAGATTAAAAAAAGGTCCCTAAAAATCCATTCATATCAATTTCAACATAAGAGTGAGGCATTTATTTAATTTGGGGATTTCCTCAAACATACACACAATCTAGAAGAAGGGAGGAGAGGAGACAGTAGAGCACATGCATGTGTTGAGGCTTAAAATTTAAAATTTCAAAAGCAAGACCCTTTCGAGTGATTTGCATGCGTTCAAAGAAAGATGTGAAGAAATGATGGCGACTAGTTGAAGGAGATCAATCGAAGGGAAGATTCGAAGATACGTAATCGAGAGAATGCCAATCGGAGACATAGGTTAAAATCAAGAGGTCGAGGAAGAGGCTTCTAGAAGGGGTGAAGAGATTGCTAAATAAGGAAAGGATAACAACGAGGGTGGTTACCCAGAGCAATGATCGGAGTAGTGGGTAGTTTTTAGAAGCCACTATAGTAACATGGCAATAGGAAGTGTGTAATGGAATGATAACTAGAAGAAGTGGCCTAATGATGGATGATTGGCTATAAATAGGAGTCTTAAATACTGAAGAACGACGGATGGAACAGTGCAAACAACTCACGAATTCCTAAAACGCCTAACATGTCCGCTCACACAGGGTCGTTGGCTACACAAAAAGTGATGTACGCAATTACCGCCTCCGCCACTATTTAGCTTTAATTTCAGCACCTAGTCTCGATTTCCTTTTATTCCAAAGCTTCGGATCGAACAAATTGCATTGTTGCAAGAGCTGTTCATAGTTTATTTTACTTGTTTTTTTAAGTCTTGACCATTTTTGAATATCTTTACTGTTTCTACACATTTCAAATTATATTGTTCTTTCTCACGCCGTCAATTCATATTTGTTTTCTCTTTAGTGTTCAACAAGGAATCGAACTTAAGCCCGTAAGCCTGTCAGTTGGGGGCTTGACCCTTTTAAAATTTGATTTGACACACACCTACACTATTCAAATCAAAAGAGGCTTATCTTTTCAAGCTTAAAGCAAATAATGGAAATAGAAAAAAAATGTGGAGGACTAGAAACAGAGAAAAATACGAGTGGGATATCTTTCCTTTCATAGAGAGGTGATAAATAATTAAATATTGAAACATGTGTAATGCTAATGGAGCTCACAATAGTAATGCAATTACCACGGCCTTGGATAAATTTGGGTGAAAAGTGGGTGAGAGAGAAGGGAAAGGCCACGTGTTTTGGGTGGTGTAGACGAGTTTCCGGTTTCCACCAAACAAGCGGGTATTCGTGGGAAGTGTAGGGCTGTGATTGTGGACGTGTCACGTGTGACAGTTGCATTGCCCTGCATCGAGTTCATTCAATTCGAACGGGTGCCTGCAACCCTTTTCACCTATTTTAAGCAGCATGGCCTTTTTCATTTTTTTCATAACCCTCGTCATGTGCTTTGCTTTTGCTCCCTTCTTCAAATTCTCACTCCCATCGTTTTAACTCCCTCCTTCACTTTATAATGAACCATTTTTTACCGTTTTACGCCCTTAAAAAAATAGTTATTAGCATTAAATTTGTACTAAACATATATTATTTTTTTTAAGTTACCCTTCTCATCTTCCAAGACTATTAAAAGAGAGAAAATTAATACACTTTGGTATAAGAGAGTAATTTTGTAAAAAAGAAATTTAATGCACCTTGGTCTTTGAAAATAGTCTTATATTAAGGGACACAATTTTTTTCATAAAAGAGTCTTATATTAAGGGACGGAGGGAGTATATATAAACGAAAAAGAGAGTCTTTACGTATATTATCCATTTCCAACCATCTTCAATAGCTTATAATTTGCTTAATTGCATTTGTAGAAGAAAATATTAAGAAAAAGGAGCCTTGTTTCTTCTTCTACTATTTTGATGTTTAATAATAAATAGGAAAAGGAAAAAAAAATGTTTTAATCATAGTTGTCAAAATCGGACCGGACCCGGTCCGATTGAACCTCAAAACCGGATTGCATAAGAATCGGCCTAAAAACCGGAAAACCAGTAAAAAAAACCTGCCAAAACCGGGAAAAAACTGGGAACCGGGCGGTTTAGAAAAAAATTAATTTTTTTTTTAAAAAAAAATGATAAATGACATTATTTTTGACACATAAGAGATTTTTTATCTATTTTTTTTCACGTCGATGGATTAAATTAAATATTATAATAAAATTTAAAATTAATTTATATATTAATATTATTATGAGAGTACTTACATTACAGTATTTGTGGTTATTGAATATTAGAATGTTATTATAACATATTTGTTTTAGTTTAATATTTAATTTTTGCATGTTATATGTTGACTTAAAATATTTTAAGCAGAGTTTAATTTTTTATGTCGTGATGTTATAAATATTATGTTATTTTTTGTTTATTAGTGCTTTATATGTTATATTAAAAAAATTTAAAATATAATTTAATTCATTTCCGGTTCGACCCCGGTTCGACCCCAATCCGACTTTTGAACCTTGAACCAGTGCTTACACCGGTTTAATGTCCAGTCCGGTTTTGATAACCTTGGTTTTTTTTTATGAAGGTTTTAATGTAGCTATCCTCGACAAAATGGCATCAGACATCAACCTTGTTTAAAAGTTGAAAATATATCCTCTCATGTTCAAATTCATACAATCTTTTCCACCTTTTATATATTAAATTTTAGTTTTTATTATTATATAAGTCACATCACTGTAGAAACAAACTCAGATTTGATAATAAGAGGACCCCTTTCTCTGCTGCGGTTAACATGGTGATTGCGAATGTTTCCCTGTCAGGAAATTCCAGTTCAAGTACCATCTCCTCTTCCATGGCAGATTTCGCAATCCTTAAGTTTTTTAATGTCGCAGGTAGGCCTCCTAAAGCTCCGCTTATCAAAGAGGTCTCTTGGCAGCCCCCTTCTTGTTACTGGATTAAGTGTAACACTGATGGCGCGGCTCATGGTTCTCCTGGGTCTACTGCTTGCAGTGAGATTTTCAGAGATTCAAGCGCGGCTGCTCTTGGTTGTTTTGCTCTTAATCTGGGTGTTTCTTTTGCCTTGCATGCCGAACTTATTGGGGCTATGACGGCTATAGAAATTGCATTTAAGAATGGTTGGCACAAGCTTTGGTTGGAATGTGATTCTCAACTTGTGGTTTTAGCTTTCAAATCCATCTCTATTGTTCCTTGGAAGCTGCTGGTGCGTTGGCATAATTGCCTTTTATTAGTTGATAAAATGATTTTCTATTGTTCTCATATTTATCGTGAGGGCAACAACTGTGTAGGTAGGCTTACTTCTCATGAGGTCTCTATTAGTGGCTTTCATTAGTGAGATACTATTCTTAGATTTATTAGTGAAGACTTCTACCGTAATAGAGTGGGTCTTCCTAATTTCAGGTTTAAATAATACTTTTTGCAAGGGTTTTGGTATAGTCCCCTTTGGTTGTATTCTTTGTCTTCCACGTTTTTCACTTTTTAATAAAATTAAAGGGAGGGGTACTCTTTTTCTTTCTAGATATTTTTTTTTCTAAGGAGAGTTTTGCATCATAAGGTTTTAACGAGACTCTTTTCTTTTTTCTTTGCTTAAAAAAATATTATACAAGTCATATCACACACACTTCTCACAAAAAAGCATCTATCATGTTAATGATACATATCTTTTTTTTGTTTCATAGTATCCTCTGCAGGAGACAATCATGTTTGAGGTATGGTGGGCACTAAATGTGTACACCTCTTTCAACAAGGGTTGGAATCATGGTTCACCATGTTGTGAAAACTAGTCTCTCTCACTATACCCAACTCCCATCGGTATTATGATACATATATCATGAGCTTTTATAATAAATTAAAATCAAATCAATATATTAATCAGTTTTTAGATAGTTATTCAAAATCAATTTTAATTACTTTTATAAACATTATTTAATCAAAAGATGCTATTTATTTTCCTAATTTCTTTAATCAATTTTTTTCAATTAAGTAATATAAAACCAAATGAGATATTATAAATCATCATAAAATTAATTTTCCACAATTAGGTAATATTTTTAAAAAAAAATAAAAATAAAATTTAATCCTTTTTTATATTTTACTTTTATTTTATACATTTCTCAAAAATATCTGTATAGTACATGAGATATTAAGTAGGCAAAGTCTTATGTTTATCCCCAAAAAAGTTAAAAGAACGATGATCGATGGAGATGAAGAGGAGTTCAAAAGCTAGTCTTCTATTCTTTCTTTTTGTGATATTAGTCTCCTCTTTTTTATTGTTTTTAAGTGATTCCCTCCCTTACCATAATCTGAAGAATTAATTTAAGTCCTCATATTTTAACTATACGAATGGATAGGCAAGCATGCAAGTGTGCTTGTATGAATGTCATCGACGACCTATGTTGAAACTTGGATAAGTAATCATTTTTCAATTTTCTTAATTTCATAGTGAGAGACTTGAAATATTACCTAAATTAAATAAAAAGCCCATGCTTATTATTTCTTTGACAACCTATCAACAATGGTACAATTGGAAAAAAAAAATCTACGTCAAATGAAGATTAATCTGAGTCAAGACATTATGTTCTAGTTTCTTTGGAGTTTTTTTTTTTCCCTTCTCGTTATGCTTGAAGGGTCCTATTGGGCATCAGAGAGGGAATGACAAATGTCGAGAAAATGACCAGTCTCCTCCTGATATAGATAAAGCCATTATTAAATGCACCCCCCACTTGATAGTTACACCCCCCAATTTGTGAATTTTCCAAAATACCTCCCGAATAAAAAAGCAAAAATTCTTCTTTTTTATAATTCTGAACATTTTACCGGAAATTGCAATTTTCGGCATACAAATTTTAATCACAATGTTACCGGAAATTGCAATTTCCGGTATACAATTTGTATACCGGAAATTGCAATTTCCGGCAAGAATTTTAAACACAATGAAAGCGTTTTCCACCAAGTCTGAGTGCAAAAAAATAAAAAAAAAATGAGTGTTTGACTACAAAATCCTTTGATGTAAAGGGGAATGGACCTGTCGTAAATAAGCTCTTTCGACCATCATAAGCTGACATCTGTTTATCAATGATTGTCTCTCGATGCATTCGGACTAGCTTACTTTGCTAAGTAAGCTAGTCCTCGATGCAAAGTAAGCTAGTCCGAATGCATCGAGAGATTGTTGATAGTATGGGTGAAGATCCTTAATCAAAAGGTTCAGTTTCCCCCCAATAGAGAATTATCTCTTTTCGGTAATATTGTGTTTAAAATTCTTGCCGGAAATTGCATTTGTATACCGGAAATTGCAATTTCCGGTAACATTGTGTTTAAAATTGTATACCGGAAATTGCAATTTCTGGTATACACTTTTAAACACAATGTTACCGAAAATTGCAATTTTCGGTAAAATGTTCAGAATTAAAAAAAAAAGAATTTTTTCTGTTTTTTTTGAGAGTATTTTAGAAAATTCACAAATTGGGAGGTGTACCTACCAGGTGGGGGGTACATTTAATAATGGCCTATAGATAAGTGGAGATTTTGTAGATATATCTGTATGGGCTTTTGAAGGCTTGGCCCGTACCAATGGCTATTTGTCCCTAGCTTGCTCACAGGTAACAACAAAATTCCGAACAAAAAAAAAAAAAAAGAACAAAATTATGGCAGTAAAGAAACAATAAAAAATGATCCGGTGGTAGCATACGGATCGGGATTTTGAACCCGACGTGAATCGAACACGCAACCTTCTGATCTGGAGTCAGACGCGCTACCATTGCGCCACGGATCCGTTGGTGTAATGCACATGGTTATACTTATATAAATATAGTTAGTGGTAACTGTTGGGCTGCAATAAATTGGGCTGCGTTGGTTTGCTTTTGGACAATCACAAGAGTTGGACAGTACTTCATGGCAATTGCTAATTGCTGGGTGCACCCAATATTTGGTCAAGTTAACTAAAATGTTCTTGATAAAATTAAAACATTTTTTTTCTTTTATTCGTCTCATTCGCAAATAGCATATTTGCGAGTTTGTTCAGCCACTCGCAAATATGCTATTTGCAAGTGAAGGAATTTCTAGAATTCAAATATGCTATTTGCGAGTGTGTTTTTCTTTTTTTTTTAAATTAACTTTGAGATTTTAATTTTTTTTTGTTTCAGTTATGCCACGCATGAGAGGAGCAGGTTGGGTGGCTGGTAGGGAGGCTAAGATGGAGGCAAATTCTCAGGAGTATGAGCGTGCGAGAGCGGCTGCGCGAGACCGTCGGGAGGCAATGACTACGTCACATCGTCAGAGACTTGTTGACGGTAGACAGAGTGGACCAAGGAGACAGGGTAGACGACACAGACAGGAACCTCGGTATGAGAAACCTCAGTTCGAGGAACCTCTGCATAAGAAACCTCAGCACGATGGATATCAGCATGAGGTTCCTCATGAGAAACCAGTTGAGATGCATATAGATGCACCGGCAAAGGAGGGACCATTTCCTAGAGGACCTTCCAATACATCGCTGCTTAGATCATTCAGGGACCACGTCGCTTACCACTTGTGGAACGGAGAGGTAATTATTGTTTACTGTTTTAAAACATTTAAGGGTTTTATTTTTAATTGTGTAATTCATGACAAGGCTTTTATTTTATGTGTGCAGGACCGGGAGGAACCTCTTAGGGTTTTTGCTCACGGCAAAAAGTGGCAGAAGTGGTTTGCGGATCACGACAAAAATTTTGTACACTCGCAAATAGCATATTTGCAAGTGATGTTTGATACGTTCAAATACGCTATTTGCGAGTGTACAAAAAAATGTTGTACACTCGCAAATAGCATATTTGCGAGTGAAACGAATGAAAGAAAAAAAATATTTTAATTTTATCACGGGTGTTTTAGTCAACTCGCCCAAATGTTGGGTGCACCCAGTAATTTGCTGGGTGTTGCTGGGTGTCTTTAGCAATTGCCTACTTCATTGTCTCCCATTTTGTAGATTGGGTCCAATACCTAAATGAGGCATGGCATCCACATTAGATTCGTTATTACTCTGACACCAAAAAAATAATACAAGGGAACAAATTAACATATAATGATAATGTTATAAATATGTTGATTTGATGGATGACTATATCAATTTGTTATCTCATTATATCTTTACCATATCCCTTAATTTGGTCCATAACTAGTAGCTCATTCTCTATAAATAGGGCTATTAGGTTTGTCCTTGTACACACTTGATCATATTATCAATACAAAGATTATAGCTAGTTCCTGAAGAATTAGCCTTTAAATCCTGGTTCCTGAAGAACCGGTCTTTGAGTCTATATTTCTATTGTCTTATCTCTCTACTTTCTTTTGTATTTACAACACGTTATCAGCACGAGACTCTACCATACGAGTGATTGCTTAAAGAGGTTTTATTGAAAGAACTTGTTTTCTTTCTCACACTCTTTGGAAGATCATGTTTTTCTAATATTTTTGTTTTTCATGTTATTTAGGTTTTTTCATGGAAATTTTATTCTCATATTGTCTAAGTATATGATTATCATATTGTATATAAGTATCTTGATAGAATTCTAGAAGAATTTCATATTCAATCATCCCTATAGGATTGCACAAAGCTATAAGTTTTCTAGGTCATCATTATATGAAAATTTGTGGAATAGTTTTTGAAGAACTAGACTTTTAGACCATGAATGAAATTTTGTATTGGATACAAAAGTTCCTGAAGAACTTTATAGCACGAGATTGGTTCATGAAGAACTTTAAAATTTTTTAGTGCTACGAGAAGTTCCTGAAGAACCTTACAATTTTTTTATCACTGCGTATAGTTCCTGAAGAACCTCATAATTTTTTAGTGCTGCGTATAGTTTCCGAAGAACAACACGATTATTTTAGCGCTACATAAGTTCCAGAAGAACTAGATTTGATCCTAATACAGTTTGAAACAAAAGAAAAGTGAAAAATTTTTTATTGATTGTATCTTTCCAAGATAGTTCCTGAAGAACTAACATTTGAATCTCGTTGCCTATTTTCATATTAAAGATGAGATCTTTACATGTTAATTCCCAAATAATTAACCTTTAAATCATAGCTAGTTCCTAAAAAATAGTCGTTAAATTCTAGTTCTTGAAAAACTAGTCCAACCATTTGCAAAAACATGTGTTCTTTGCAAAAGATATTATCATTGATTTGTTTACTTGTTTTCATATAAATTTGGATCTTTGTGTATGTGATATATTGTAATTATTGTTATTGTGATTCATATATTTTTAGAATCCTTATCCTTGTTTTATATAAAGATGTGATCTTTAATTATATTTTGGAAATTTTGTTGCTATATAAAGATATTAATTTTCTGATATAATACTTTAATTAATTGTTTAAAATTTGTTGCTATCAAAATATGACATTTAATATGGTAATTATGTATTTTAAATTTCAAATTCATATTTTTAAATTTATGTTAGTTTTCAAATTTTGATTATGAAAATTATGCATTTGATCTTGTTCTTACAAATAATATGTATTTTGTTATGTCTATTTTTTATTTAAAAAAATGGAGAAATTTTTTTATTAGTTAATTCATAAAATGAAATGTTGAATTGTTTGCTTGAAATTCATAAAGACACAGGTATAAGTGCAAGAAATCTTACGTCCTTAGAAGAAACGATGAAATAACTTTTCTCAACCTCAAATGAAAGCTGGAGAATACATTCAGGTGTAGTATCTAGCAAGTAGTGTTCACATCAATTGCTACCAAGCAGGATCAAGTCTTCAATGGTGTAGCAATTTTTATGTATGCTTCTTTTTAAGGTAAGAATTTATGTATACATATCTTTTTACGCTAAGATTAAAAAGACGTTATTCTTCAATGTTTGCAAGATTTGCCTCACAATTGGTCTTGAAATACCAAAATAAATGAATAGCCAAACACTCTTGTCTTTTATTGGTCCCGAAGTACCAATACATGATTTCAAGTAATTTAAAATATAGATTGATCGTAAATTGGTCCTGAAGTACCAACACAAAATTTTAAGTGATTGTGAAATTGGTCTCGAAGTACCAATATAAGATTCCAAGTGAATGTGAAATTGGTCTTCAAGTACCGATACAAAATTTCAAGTAATTGTGAAATTGGTCTCGAAGGACCAATATTTGATCCACGCATAACTGTTAAAAACGATCAATGCACAAACTAGAGTCTCTTTTTGGTCTTGAAGTACCAATATTTAGTAGACAGTGCCAAAACCTACACAATTATTTATATCAAGAAATATTTTATGCAATTAACATTAGCTAAAATTAATGTTGATATTGTATCTGGTATTGAAAATATGATCGAAGGCTCCAGAAGAGCATGCGATTTATCCTCAAATAGAACAAAATTATCCATTGATGATGCGTTATATTTTAGTAGATCCTGAAGAAATCTACTAAGTTTCAAAGATATACATCGCAATAAGTATCATGTTGAAACCAAAAAAATGAGAGAGATTTGAAATATCTCTATTGTTTTAAAAGTTCATATTAAATAAATTTTAAGATTTCCCGTTGGATTATATTTTATAAAAGTAAGGATGACAGAGTTAAATTATATGCACCAGAAGTGGTCAGATCTTACAACTTTTTATGCTTTGACATGATCGTCTTAGTCATCCCAGTTCAACTATGATGCGATGTATTATTGAAAATACATATGGATACTTATTAAAGGATCATAGAATCCTTTTACCTGATGATTATTTTTATCATTCTCGTGCTAAAGATAGTTATTCTTTTCTTTTAATGCTCAGATATGATTGGTTTGTAAGTTATTATTATTTTTTGGGTGATATATATTATCTTATGTACTAATCCTTTGAAAGGAAATATTTTAATTATTATGTAAAAATAATTAATTGAGAAACAAAAGGCGTCGCTATTTAGCTACACTATCATATGAGATATATACGAGTAAAAATTTTAAGGTATTGCAAAACAAATCTTTTAAAGCTAATTTTAATTATCATTTGAAAATTTAGTGTCACTTACTGTTGTTAATTAAATTATTTGATTATTTTTTAACTAGTAGTTATAATAATATATATTATTTAAATATATACAAGAGCTGAAACATTTGAATATATTGTGTTTGAAAGCATGGTGTGAGTGCAAAATATGAGTTTATTTATTCTGATATTTTTAAATGTCAATTATATGTTATATAATTGGATACATGTGATTATAACATGCATTGATTAATAAATTTACAATTATATATTATACAATTCATAATTTATTGGATGGTTATATGGCTCGGCAATTTTGAATTATGCATTGTTTCATGTATATTTAGATATTGTGATATATTGACATATATTTTATTATTATATATTTGATGAATCGGTTTTCCTCATCAGGGGAAGAAAAAGATAAAAGAATAAAAGCACAAGAAATTTGTTGTAAGACACAAACATTATCCATGTTTGATATACGCACAAATCAATGTGAACTTGAAGTTCAAAGAATAAGTCATTTGCAAAATGTTGCAAACCAATTACTAGATATCTTTACAAACATCCAAAAAGTCTCTAAATCACTTGTGTTAGTTGCAAATATTATCGCATAATTAATTGTCCCTGCAGGACAACTAGCGAGTATGGCAACCCATGAATCTAAAGTACGCTAGAAGCGTTGTAGACTTATTGGTGCAAAGGATATTATTCCTAAAAGGGGGAATTCAAAGTGATGATCCAGAAGATCATTGACACTCTAGAAGAGGTCAAAAGCAATATGAATCAACAACTCCATATTTCCAGTTAAGTAACCCTAGAAGTGGTTCCGGTACCGACAAATTACAAGATCTCATTAAACCCTGGAAATATGGGGGGGAGATGTGAAGTTGTTGATATGTTTTTGCTTATGCAATAACAGTTGATTATAAAATTATTAATCACGATGAGCATGAAGCTCGAATCATATAGAAATGTCGACATTAAATTGATTGGCCAAAGTGAATTAAAATTATGCAAGCCGAGCAAGACTTATTTGCCAAACATAAAGCATTTGGACCAGTAGTCCAGACACCTGAAGTTGTCAACCTTTGTTATGCGTGCAATTACTTATAGATTTTGTATTAGTTTGACAGTCTTTGAAGGACTTGACATACATCAAATGGGTGTAGTGACAGCTTGCTTATATGAGTTATTGGATAATGACAGATATATGAAAATCCCTGAAGGATTTAAGATGCCTGAAGCATACCCCTGAAAAATTCAAAATGCATGAAGCATATACTTGAAGGATTTAAGATGCCTGAAGCATACTTCTGAAAATTCAAAATGCATGAAGCATATCCCTGAAGGATTGAAGATAGCTAAAGCATAATCCAAAGAATTATAAATATGCATGAAGCATAACCATGAAGGATCTAAAGCATCTGAAATGTTTTGACCGATGTAATCAGTTTAATTTGGAAATATGAGGACTTTGAACCTATAGTTTGAAATTCAAAAGATGTTTTTAATGGACCTGAAGTCTGAACTCTCATGACACGAATATGTGTTATTACAGCTTATAGTTAACTAGAGAGTGGTCTCTATATTGAAAATCTCGGAAGGATTAAAACTATTGAAATCATCTATTTGGATTTACATATACTGATAGTTTATATTCTCTTATTTATCATATTAAACATTTCATATTGGTAAGAAATGTGATGCAATTATGGGTAAATTTGTTTATTTCTTTTTTCTCACATTGTTCAATATGATTGATATGAATTTTGATTATTAATATTCTAGAAATTACTTGAGTTTGTTCCAAACTATAGATGGTATAAATAAATATCTTCAAATAAAATGTTTTGAAAGATAAGGTGTTGTCTCGGCCTACAGCTCGAGCATTTGCAACAAAGAACTTTGGTCCTGAAGTACCATATCATGTTGTTATTGAAATACTTTTTTATGTTGCAAATAGCACAAGATTGTATATAGTTTTTGTAGTGAACTTGTTAGCCAGATTTTGTTCAGCACCAACCCGAAGACATTGGAATGAAGTCAAACAAGTTCTTCCTTCTTTCTGATCCTCATAAAGCTCAATCGCAATCAGGTGATGTTTACACATGTGGAGAAGAAGGTATATCTTAACGTTTTGTGAAGCAAACTATCACAACCATCTCCTCAAATCATTCAAAAATATTGACTCTTCATTAAGCAAGTTGTGAATGCATATGCCTGAGAACCACGACTCAGTATATTAGAGGAGCATGCAAATTGATGAAAGAAGATGACAAGCCAACAACATTTCAAGAAGATAATGCATCATGGAAAGATTCGATCAAATGACAACTGAGCAGATTTATTCACAAAAGCATTGTGAACTTCAATTTTCAATAAGCTTGTCGATAAGCAATTTAAAGGACATTCATAAATAATGTATTTTCGAGGGGAAGTATGTCACTATGAATATTGTATTCTTTTTCCTTCGCTAAGTTTTTATCCCACTGGGTTTTTCTTAGCAAGGTTTTAACGAGGCATGTTCATAGTGTATAGTCATCCAAGGGGAAGTGTTATAAATATGTTGATTTGATGGATGACTATATCAATTTGTTATCTCATTATATCTTTACCATATCCTCTAATTTGGTCCATGACTAGTAGCTCATTCTCTATAAATAGGGCTATTAGGTTTGTCCTTGTACACACTTGATCAGATTATCAATACAAAGATTATAGCTAGTTCCTGAAGAACTAGCCTTTAAATCCTGGTTCCTGAAGAACCGGTCTTTGAGTCTATATTTCTATTGTCTTATCTCTCTACTTTCTTTTGTATTTACAACAAATAATTAATTTTAAAATGATTCTACCCAAAAATTAATAAAGAAAACCTTCTCGCCGTATAGAGGATTCATTTTCTAAAATTACTAATTACTAATCCGTGCTTGTTTTTCAACATACAAATGCATTCGTTTACGAACTATGCCAACTGAAAATAAATTGTGTTTACTCATTTGTTCGGCGAGGTGTTGGGCCAAAGCTAAAGACGATAAGTGTATGGGTTTAGTGTCAAGCCCAACATCCCAAGTCAATTTTGCCCGTCATTACAGGTTGGATGACTAAGGGGGATCCTATGCAGCTGTGCCTACTCATAAGATTAGGTGATTGATACATATACCCCCAACATTTTCATATATACACCCAAAAACATTTTATTTTCCAAAAATACCTCCACCCCTCCCTCTCCAGTCTCCATATCCCCTGCATTCAAATATTCTTGTCTCTCTCCACTTTTATTTATTTTTTTTAAACAAAATAAATCAAAGCCCGGGAGCGTTGGAAAATTAGATCCAGTGGCTCACATACCCCTGACTGCAGTGACTGTAGCCTGCAGGAGAGGGTGTAATAATATATCATTAATAAAATATGATGATATTTAACGGTTGGATCGATAAAATTCAATGTCTACATAGAATTATTAAACAGAATAACTCTTGACAAATAAAAAAAAGTAACTCTTGTCTTTGTTACCCCTAGATAACTTGATCCCTCCTCTTTCTTGAAAGTGACCATGTATTACCGAAGACATTTATTTAATATAAAGGAATACATGCAATGTTTTAAAAACCGAACTGGTGAGACATCCGAGTCATGGTTCAATTGGTTCATTCGGAAGATGACTAATACATAAATAAATATTAAGATTGGGGAAAAGCAAATAAAAGTTAAAAATATTATTTCAAATGGTTTAACCTAGTTCAATTAGCGGTTTAAAATAGTTCGACCGCGATTCAACCCGATTTTGGACTGTTCAACAATACTGCGGTTCAAATGAGGCTGAACCAACTGCCAAACTAACCTGTTCCCAGTTGAACCGGTCAATTCGGTCCGGTTTTCAAAACACTGATTACATGGATAAAAGCGAAGTGATAATGTGATCTGTGCATATTTACAAAACTGGCATATTCCTAAAAGAAAAAAGAAAAACTGACATAAATGCTTACTTTTTCCTAGCTTTCAATCAAACGGTATCTTCGTTTTTTAGATAGGAAACTTCAATTATTATGCATTTCTATTTTAGTTATTAGTTTTTTTTTTGTTACAATTTCATTTATTAGTTTTTTTTTTGGGTGTATTACAAAGGAAAAAACAGAAAAATAGAAGCAAACAAGCAACAAGCTGGAAGTAAGGGGGATGCCTAAAGCATCTCTCAAGAGCAAAGATCCCAAGCCACCTGGAGGGAGCCCCTGATCCTACAATGCATAGTGGAACGCACTCCATCATTGGCTAAGAAATCTGCACACGCATTTGCTCTCTAAAGATATGTGAAATGCGGAATTGTCTATTACCCGCAATGAAATCTGTAATCCTGCTCAACAAATCAGCATATACATGAAAGTGACGATGCTCTCGGTTAAGTAGAAGCATTACCACTTTCAAAGAGAAATAAATAGAAAGTGTTCTGAACAGAACTTCAGAGGATGACCGGAGGGAAGCAGTGCGGTTGTGCTCGCGACGGTTGACGACGGCGCGTCGGGTGGTGTACCTGCAAACACTCCGACGCTCAAGTCAGTGTGTGTCGAGGTGAGTAAAGAGGTGGTAGAAAAATCACTACCTCAACCGTTCGACGCGGTCTTCTTTAAATATGAGTCGAGGACGGTTACTGTCGATGTGTAACCGTCCCGTGAAACCCGGAAGTCGGCATTAAATTCCTTTAATGCACAAAGCCGTTGGGTCGGCCGCGTTGAGGGAAGGCGGAGAGGCATGCGGACGACGTGGCATCGAGGGAAGGTGGATCGACGAGCGGAAATGGGCCTGTGAATGCTGGATCTCCGGATTGGGCCTCGGCCCAGTCCGGAACAGTTGCCCCCCAAGTCGCTAGCTCGAATGTCGAGGTGGTGACTTGTTGTCGAAGTTCGTTGATGTCGACGTTCGACGTCCTTGTTCGTAAGGAACTGCAAGTGTCGTCATGTCGTGCTTGTTCATTAGTTCGTTCTGGACCTTCGTGTTCCACGTCTGCTGAGGCAGTTCTCGACACGAGGTTGATCACAGGTGCTTGTGATGAGCTCGTGCACGCGGTCTCGGCACGAGGTCGATCACAGGTGCTTGTGCCAACGCACAAGGCTTTGTCACGAGCTCGTGCACGCGGTCTCGGCACGAGGTCGACAAGTCTTTATCACGAGCTCGTGCACGCGGTCTCGGCACGAGGTCGATCTCTTCATTCATCAGGTGGCTTTATCACGAGCTCGTGCACGCGGTCTCGGCACGAGGTCGATCTCTTCATCAGGTGCTTGTGCCAACGCACAAGGCTTTATCACGAGCTCGTGCACGCGGTCTCGGCACGAGGTCGATCACGAGCTCGTGCACGCGGTCTCGGCACGAGGTCGATCTATTCATCAGGTGCTTGTGCCAACGCACAAGGCTTTATCACGAGCTCGTACACGCGGTCTCGGCACGAGGTCGATCTATTCATCAGGTGCTTGTGCCAACGCACAAGGCTTTATCACGAGCTCGTGCACGCGGTCTCGGCACGAGGTCGATCACGAGCTCGTGCACGCGGTCTCGGCACGAGGTCGATCCATCAGGTGCTTGTGCCAACGCACAAGGCTTTATCACGAGCTCGTGCACGCGGTCTCGGCACGAGGTCGATCACAGGTGCTTGTGCCAACGCACAAGGCTTTATCACGAGCTCGTACACGCGGTCTCGGTACGAGGTCGATCTCTTCATTCATCAGGTGCTTGTGCCAACGCACAAGGCTTTATCACGAGCTCGTGCGCGCGGTCTCGGCACGAGGTCGATCTCTTCATTCATCAGGTGCTTGTGCCAACGCACAAGGCTTTATCACGAGCCTGCGGCGCGGTCTCGACGAGGTCGATCTTTTCATCAGGTGCTTGTGCGCTAACGCACAAGGCTTTATCACGAGCCTGCGGCGCTACGGTCTCAGACGAGGTCGATCTCTTCATTCATCAGGTGCTTTTGCCAACGCACAAGGCTTTATCATGAGCTCGTGCGCGCGGTCTCGGCACGAGGTCGATCTCTTCATCAGGTGCTTTATCACGAGCTCGTGCACGCGGTCTCGGCACGAGGTCGATCTATTCATCAGGTGCTTGTGCCAACGCACAAGGCTTTATCACGAGCTCGTGCACGCGGTCTCGTCACGAGGTCGATCTATTCATCAGGTGCTTGTGCCAACGCACAAGGCTTTATCACGAGCTCGTGCACGCGGTCTCGGCACGAGGTCGATCTCTTCATTCATCAGGTGCTTGTGCCAACGCACAAGGCTTTATCACGAGCTCGTGCACGCGGTCTCGGTACGAGGTCGATCTCTTCATCAAGTGCTTGTGCCAACGCACAAGGCTTTTTCACGAGCTCGTGCACGCGGTCTCGGCACGAGGTTGATCACAGGTGCTTGTGCCAACGCACAAGGCTTTATCACGAGCTCGTGCACGCGGTCTCGGCACGAGGTCGATCACAGGTCTCTTCATCAGGTGCTTGTGCCAACGCACAAGGCTTTATCGCGAGCTCGTGCACGCGGTCTCGACACGAGGACGATCTCTTCATCAGGTGCTTATGCCAACGCACAAGGCTTTGATAATAAATAAATGCTGGTTGCGTATTTCTCCAATCATACTTCATTGCTTCACATTTATGTGTTTAGGATACATTTGTTTCAACTATAATATTTCTTCATCTTTGCTGCGTTCCAAGTTCTTGGAATTTCTTTGTCCTTGCATGTCTCGAGGGTGTAGGCGCCGGTACCTGTCTTTGCGACAATTCTGTATGGGCCTTCCCAATTGGGTGCAAGTTTCCCTTGTGGGGCGTTCTTCAGGCCAACATCAGCTCGTCGAAGAACTAAGTCCCCAGGCATGAATTCCCTGGGTACAACACTTCGGTTGTATCTTGCTGCGATTTTCTGTTTCACTGCGACCTCGCTGAGTGCTGCAAGTTCCCTGCATTCGTCAAGGAGGTCGAGTTCTTCTCGTATACTCTGACAGTTGTCAACGCTACTCTGGGGGTGCGAGGTTCTCCAACTAAGTTCCCCAATCTCGACAGGAATGATGGCCTCTGTCCCATATGTGAGACGAAAAGGAGATTCTCCTGTCGTCGAATGTGGAGTAGTCCGATACGCCCAGAGCACTCGGGGAAGCTCTTCTGCCCAGTTGCCTTTGGCCTCATCCAATCTTCGCTTCGCACCTCGTAAGATAATGCATTCGCGGCATCGCCTGGTCGTTCGTCTGGGGGTGTTCTACCGAGGTGAAGTGCTGTTTGATGTCGAGGTCTTCCAAGGTCTTTCGGAATCCGCGATCTGTGAATTGCGTTCCGTTGTCGGTGACGACCACCCTAGGAATCCCGAACCTTGTCAGAATATATCTTTTGAATAACTTAATCAAGTTCTTTGCAGTTATCTTCGCCAGGGGCTCTGCCTCAACCCATTTGGTGAAGTAATCTACCGCAACGACCAGGTATTTCACCTGTCCGGGAGCCATTGGAAAAGGTCCAAGTATATCAATACCCCACCAGGCAAAGGGCCATGGTGATGTCAGGGATGTTAACTCTGTAGGAGGAGCTAAGTGTAGATCGCCATGTCTCTGGCATTTGTCGCATTTCTTCACGAACGATATCGCGTCCGCATTCAGGGTCGGCCAGTAGTACCTGCGCGAGGATTTTCTTTGCCAAGGAACGCCCTCCAAGGTGTCGCCCACATATGCCCTCATGCACTTCAAAGAAGTGCATATTGCGCCGGTATCGCCGACGATTTCAACAGGGGGGTGGAGAACCTCTTCGATATAAGATACCGTCGATCATAGAGTACGAAGATGCCTTTTTCGATTTTTGGCGCTTCCTTCTCATCATCGTAGCCAATCGAATTGAATAAATTCTTGAACGGTGTCATCCAACCTGTTTGCTCATCGGGCGGGTCATCGACACTTGCCTGGGAAATTGCAGCGTAATTTGGAAGTTTCCTCAAGACTCGTCATAAGTGGTATCAACCACGGCAGTAATGCTAGGCTTGGCCGTTGTTTCTTGTATTACCGACCGTTGTTTCTGAGCTTCCGTCTTTGGGCGAAGTTTGGGCGAATGTCACTCGGCGTTTTGTTCTCTCGAACGTGTCACGATCTCCACGGAGGTGAAGTCACTCATTTTCTTCTTTACCAGGCGAGGTATTTTTGAAGAAGTGGATCTTTAGCCTGGTATTCTCCACTTATCCGGGACACAACTAGTCGAGAATCGATTCGAGCTTTACCTCTTGGCTAGAAGTCTTGAGCGGTGTGAGGCGGTAGTACTCTGCCTGGTTGTTGGAGGTGGGAAAGGAGAATCCCAATGAAAATTCGACGATCAGGCCGCTGCCGTTCTCGAGCAACAAACCAGCGCCATCGCTTGGAATTGACGATCCGTTGACATGGACCGCCCATTTGGAACACTGTTCTGTAGCTCCAGGAGTCATCTCGGCAATGAAATCCGCCAAGCACTGGGCTTTGATAGTTTGTCTCGGCTTGAAAGTAACTCCGAATTCGGACAACTCAACCGACCACTTGATCATACGCCCTGCCAGGTCAGGCCTGTGTAGAATCTGTTTGATTGGCTGGTCAGTTCGGACCACTATGGGATGTGCTAAGAAGTATTGTCTCAAGCGTCGAGCCGCGATTATCAGTGCGAGCGCGACTTTCTCGATTTTCTGGTATCTCAGCTCTGGGCCCTCAAGTGCTTTGCTTATAAAATAGATCGGTTTCTGGTCCTCATCTGCTTCGCGAATGAGGACGGCACTCAGAGCTTCGTTCGACACTGTCAAGTAGAGATAAAGGACCTCCCCTGGAGACGGCCTCGTCAACACTGGCGGTTGGGATAGTATGCGTTTTACCTGTGTTAAGGCTTCTTCGCACTCGGGTGACCATTCGAATCGAATTCCTTCTTGAGCAAGCGGAAGAAAGGCAATGCATGTTCTGCAGATTTTGAGATAAACCTCGTCAAGGAGGCTAGCATTCCCGTGAGTCAGCCGGATGTTTTTCTTTGACGATGGTTCTTTGATCTCTATTACAGCCCGACATTTATCGGGGTTGGCCTCGATTCCCCTCTCGATTAGGTAGAAACCTAGAAATTTTCCAGTTCGAACTCCGAAAGTGCACTTTTCCGGATTGAGCCTCATATTATGTCTTCGTACTTCAGCAAAGACTTCTCTAAGATCGACGACGTGGTCAACTTCTTTCGTTGTTTTTACTATCATATCATCCATATATACCTCCAGCATTCTACCGATCTGGTTGGCGAAGACTTTATTCATCATGCGCTGATATGTCGCTCCAGCGTTCTTAAGGCCAAAAGGCATTACGTTATAGCAGTAATTACCTTTATCCGTCATGAACGCGGTTTTTTCATGATCAGCATGATGCATCAAAATCTGGTTGTACCCAGAGTATGCGTCCATGAAAGACAACAATTGAAAACAAGAGGAATTGTCGACGAGTTTGTCGATATTAGGGAGGGGGTAGGCGTCTTTGGGGCACGCCTTGTTAAGATCAGTGTAATCAACACACATTCGCCACTTTCCATTAGATTTCTTAACCAATACAACATTTGACAGCCAAGTAGTATATTTGACCTCCCTAATGAATTCAGCCTTAATTAAGTCTTCGACGACTTTGGCGGCCCGGCCGCTTTTTTCAGAGCTTGCTTACGGCGCTTTGAGCTACCCAATGAGCCTTGGGATCGAGAGCGAGTTGGTGGCGTGCAATATCGAGAAATACCTGGCATGTCGCCACCGGCCCAGCGAAGAGGTCGGCATTGGACTTCAGGCACTCTGTTATTTGCAATTTGACCAGATCAGGGAGACCGACATCAAGCTTCACTTTCTTCCCTGGGTTTTCTCCTAGTTGAACTCAGATGAATTCTCCATCAGGTACTGGTCTTTTATTCTTTTGGTGGGGCTCGCGGGCCAGGAGGTCGCCTTCCTGTATCTCATCCTCGTGCTCAATCCTGGCGTCGAAATCGGTGAGATTGACGTCTGCAGCGACCTTTGCGGGATCAAGCTTCTTGGTCGAGGAGTTGTTTCTCTTCCTTTTGCTCTTGACCTTCAAAGACAAAATATAACATCTCCTCGCAGCTTCTTGGTCGGCTTCGATGGTGACGACTTTGTCTTCGTCATCATGAAAACGCATTTTCAGGTGAACTGTCGAGGTTACAGCTCCTAACTCACCCAATGTCGGGCGTCCGACGATGCAGTTGTAAACAGACTTGCATGGTAACACGATGAATTGGACCTTCACAGTTTTGGAGATTGGTTGCTCTCCAAAAGTCACCATCAACTCCACATAGCCCAACGGCTTTGTTTTGGACCGTTGAAACCCGGTCGGTCGGACCGGTCACGATGCGAGATCTTTTTCTGGTAGTTTCAAGGTTTTAAACAGCTCGTAGAACATGATATCCGCCGAGCTCCCTTGGTCTATCAAGATTCTTCTGACGTCAAAGTTAGCCATATAGGCTTTCACCAACAGGGGAATCAAATAGTTCGGCCTTCCATTCACCAAGTCTTCGTCAGAAAAGGCTAGGGGTGGTCTTCCCTTATGCCGACTTGATGAAGGAAAAACAGTAGAAACGGTCATCGCTTCTCTCAATTTTCGTTTTGCTGAATTGATGCTCGCCCCTCCCTTATCGGAGAATCCTCCGGAAATGACCATGGCGACAGGAGGAGGACGAGATCTCTCCTCGGATGCACGAACTGTTCCTTCGTGCTGCGTCCCAGAAGCTGAGTCTCTCCTTTGAGGTCGAGGTGATCTAGATCTAGACCTTCTATCTCCAAACCTCGGTTTTCCTTTCACATATTTGGTCAACCTGCCCTTCTGGATCAGTTGTTCTATGACGTCCTTCAGGTGAAAACATTCATCGGTCTCGTGTCGACACACTTGTGAAAGTGGCAAGACCTCGACTTATCAAAGATTCGGCTTCTCTTTTCCCTTCGGGAAATTTAATTCCGCATCACGAATTCGGTGTTTGCGCACTCATTCAAGATGCGCTTAGGGTAGTGTTCAAAGGGGTATATTCGTCAGATTCTCTTTGCTGGACCCCGACTTTCCTTCTCCTACGCGACTTGTCCTCGCGTTGTCCACCGCCTTCCTCCTGGGTTTTACCTTTGGCTTTGATGCCATCAACTTCTCTTCGTAATTCATGAACTTCGAGCTCGCCAGGAACTTCGGTCGAGGACCTCGGTTTATCGACACCAATGTCGACACCGAATAGGCTTCCTTCGACCAGGCCTTGCTCTAGCAAGTATAGTTTCATCTCGTCGAGCATTTTTTCACCAAAATGGCTTCTTTGTTGAAACGCCGACATAGTCTCCGATAGACTCACCTTTCTTCATCTTGAATCGCGGCTAGAAATTGCTCGACTTAGGTTGGACTTTAGATGCGGTGAAATGTGCGAGAATCGGTCGATTTAACTCACCCACGATCCAATGGAATTTCTCCTAAGAGTCCGGAACCAAGACAAGGCCGACTTCTTCAGAGTGAGGAAAGATTACGCACTTTACCGGCCTTGGCGCCCGATAGTCCATGATGGTGTCAGCGACCAACATGTTCGTTTGGTCGGTGGTCCCGTCAGAGAGTCCAACGAGGGCGCTTCAAGATGCTTGAATCGGAATCTCATAATCTTGGGCGTAAAAGGACCAAAGGCCTTGCACGTGTCATCCGTGTCATCGCCCGAGAAGGGGTTGATGAGACAGAATGAGCACTACGGCGGTGAGAGAGTGCGGCCAGGAGATTTTACTCGCCGCTAGAGGCGGTGGCTCTTCTTGGGGAGTGTCGCTTTGCTCGTGGTGGTACCTTCGCGATGAGGCAGCGTCGAGAAGCGGCGATGGCGCGGTGGAGAGTGTGGCATATCGGATTCAGGAGAAAGACTTACGGAAGAAACTCTTCGCGGTGTGTTTGCTCATGTCTTCCGTTTTGAGGCACTCGGACCTCAGATCTGTGCGGGCGAGGTGGAGTACGATCTACTGAATTGTTACGGCGGTTTGTTCTATGCCCAGAGCGGTGTTGAGTCGTGCCTCGGTGGGGGTGATGAACAGACGTGAGATTTTCGGATTCCTTCGATCTCTGAGGAGAACGAGAAGCACGACCTTCTCTGTTGTCGATCTGTGGGTCCACGCGAACCGAATTTCCTTCACGATTCTCCATTCGATCGAGACGTTGATTCCGAGCCTGCATCGCCGGCGATGGCCGAATGAATTCGCGAACTCGCGAATGAGAACGGCGGCGGTCTCGTTCGACATCGGTTTGAGTAGCAACGATCGGAACGGCGTCATCGCGTCGACGCGAGCGGAAGGTTATTCCTCTGTCCCTCGTACTCACCGATAAGATTAACAGGTTCATGGTGAGGTGGTTCGAGATCTGCGTTCGCAGAGTGGAACCGCTAGTCGCGACCGATGCTTCAACCCGCCATCGCCGAGTGAAGAAGGAGACTTCGACAAAGAAGATGAAATCGAAACGATTCCCACAGACGGCGCCAATGTTACAATGTAACTTCAGAGGATGACCGGAGGGAAGCGGTCGCGGTTGTGCTCGCTGACGGATGACGGCGGCGTCGGGTGGTGTACCGCAAACACTCCGACGCTTCAAGTCGGTGTGTCGAGGTGAGTAAAGAGGTGGTAGAAAAATCATTACCTCGACCGCTTCGACGCGGTCTTCTTTAAATATGAGTCGAGGGCGGTTCCATCGTCGATGTGTAACCGTCCGTGAAACCCTAAGTCGGCATTAAATTCCTTTAATGCACAAAGTCATGGGTCGTAGCGTTGAGGAAGCGGAGAGGCATGCGACGACGCGTGGCATCGAGGAAGGTGGATCGACGAGCGAAATGGGCCTGTGAATCTTTGGATCTCGGATGGGCCCTACCAAATCGGAAAGCAAAGTTTAAGCGAAAATAAAATTACTATTGAGTATTGCCATCCAATAATCAATAGTAATACCATTATACCATCGCACATTTAATACAAAAATATCTATCGAAAATTCTAATTTATTGTTATTATTATTATTTGATGATTTTTTATATGTTGGTCATTATTAGGCATTATAGATGTGCATCTCTAGTACAAGGGTTTGTGACGTTAAAGCCAACTTTCTTTGGATTAGGAAAAAAAAAAGCCAACTTTCTTTTTTTTTCCGATGGAAAAAAAGCCAACTTTCTAATTGCAGGTTCTGTGCCTGTCTTTTATACAAGGAACCCAATACCATATATAATGCACTTCAATATTGACGCTTGCAAGTTGAGCGAATAATATTAACCTCAGAAGGTATGTGCACTTGAGTGATGGTGACATCCGTAGTTTTCCATTGAAGAAAAATGTCGTTTTCGCTTCTCTATATTTTTTTGGGTCAAGTTCGCTTCTCTATATTTATCTCAATGAGTTTGTCAAAAAAAAAATATCTATTTCTTTTTTTTAAAAGGTAAAGAAAAGAGAAGGAGTCTCGTTATAACATTATGATGCAAAATCATTCTTGGAGAAAAAAATATCTACAAGGAAAAAGAATACTCTCCACTTAATTTATTAATAACAAAAAAAGAATACAAAAATAATGGGGACCAAACCAAAACCAAAATATTTATTTCAATATGCAATGTGTTCATGTAACGTATCTTTCTCCATAAAATACTCGTATATATATTTACCCATAAAGTTGGGGATCACACAGCTTATGGCCCCACTTTCGTTGCTATGTATTCTGCTGAGTGGACCATTTAATTTGGTTTCAATGGGCTAAAGCTGTATGCCAAAGCTGGAGATCTTAAAAAATGCTACTGGGCTCGCATGCGTGGTCTCGTTTACTTGAACTGTTGAAATTTTTTGTTAAATAACAGTAAACATTTTAATGCGATTGCGCTGTCTTGGCCGAAATGGTCTTATTAACTACTATTGATGAACGCATTCATCGAAAGCTCTATTGATGGAAAGATGAAGCAATGCCACTCAGCCATTGTGAGCTTCATGTGACTGAATGCTGAGAGGAGCTAGCTGGGCAATTTTTTAGTGTTTTTTTCTTCCATAATTGTTTTCACTGATTCAAACTGAACTACTACTATAGTTACACAATTTAAAATAATTAAAACCAAACTTTAATTAAGTTTGCAATATAAGGCATCAACGCTAGGATCAAGAACCTCAATGAAATTGACCAGATTAAGAGTGAATTGGCGATGTTAATTGTAGTTAAGTTAGAAAATAAAATTGCAAAAACTATAAATCGGGGATCAGAAAAGCAAATCAAGGGATTGAATTATCTTAGTCAAATGATTAAAGGCTTAAATACCATTTTGGTCTCTTAACATATTTTAGGGGTTCAATTTGGTCCCATAACCTTTTTTTGGGTCCTTTAATTTGACAAATTGGACCACGTTAGTCTTTTCTGTTGCCTCCGTTATTCCAACTCACCGTACTTGCATATGTGGATCTGATATGGCAAATGAGTCAGCATTTTTATTCATTTAACTATTATTTAATTGCCATGTGACATTAAAAAAATTATATTTTTGGCTAGTCATTTGACACATCAAATCATGTTTGCTGTAAAAAAAAAAGTTAATACCGTTATTACAATATTGACGGAAAGGACTAACATGGTCTAATTTATTAAATTGAATGACCGATTTGACCCAAAAAAAAGTTATGCGACCAAATTGAAGCACAAAAATAAGTTAAGGGACTAAAATGATATTTAAGCAATGATTAAATGAGTGTTTGGTCAAATTTTAATAAAAAACGATATTTTTTTGGTAAAAAAAATAAACCAAAAAAAGCCTAAATCAAAATTTAAGAATCCTCTATTTTTTTAATTAACCAAGAGAAAGATAATTGAACACACTCCTAATTCAAGATTAATATATCAGGATTCAAAATCAACCAAACCACCACGATAAGCATTGCAAGAAATTCAAATTGCTCATGTAATGAAACTAGTTAAACACCTAATCCATGTGCATCTCAATCATATCAAAATTTACCACACAATGCATATTCAAACTAATCTAAATATATAAATTTAAAAATACAAAGAGATCTAAAAAACTGTGTGTGAGAGAGAGACAGAAAGCGAGAAACCAAATAATCTAACAAATCGAGGAACAATGTCCAAGCTCTTCTGTTTGCATATAAGTGCAGCAAAATCCTAGGAGGTTCAAAACACCATGGGTTTATGCATGAAAATGCAGAGAAAGAAAGAAAGAAAGAAAGACAAAAGCCTAGAAAGAAGTCAGGGAATTCTAAAGAATGAAAAAATAAGTAAATAAAGTAAGTGTCCTGAAAATTATGTGCTCTACCTTATCTAGTATCTTATCTCATCTCATCTATATAATCAAACAAACTACTATCAAAATTACAATTTTAAGCTTATTATATTAATGACATTTGTACTTTTTCGGGGTAAATATGTCAATCTAAATAAAAATAAATTAAAATAAAAACTAAATTCATATTAAAAATTATTTTTTCTTCTCACTTTTAACTTTTTTTCTCTCTTCTCTTTCTTCTCTCTCACGTGATTCTCTCTGACTTTTTTTTTTTGTTGCTTTCTCTCTTTCATTTTTTTATTAACATTTTTAATTTCATTTTTTTATATTTTTATATTTTATCATTATAATTTTTTTATTATTTATAAATAATTATTTTATTTATAAATATAATTTATAAATAATAAAATATTACATATTGTCAATATAATTTTATGTCTTTGATCACGTATCAAAATTTATAAATATCTTTATTATATATTATTTATAGATGATTATTTTACTCGTGATTCTTAACGGGGGGAAACATTACATATTATCGGTATACATGATTTTTTTTTTGCTTCTAGATGGAGAAATATAATATGTTATCGGTAAAATTTCATCATCTTTTAGCACCAAAAAAATAAAATTCATCGTCTTTTAGAATATATCAAATTTTATAAATATCTTTATTATATATTATTTATAGATGATTATTTTATTTTTAACTCTTAACGGGGAAACATTATATACTAATTTTAGACCTCTTATTATAATGACACATTGTATGTTGTCAGTATAATTACTTTTTATATTCTGTTTTTATAAATGCTATTATTTTTTATAAATGATTATTTTGCTTTTGAGTCCCGACGGGAGAAAATAACATGTTGTCGCTATAATTTCGTTATCTATAAGCCCATATCAATTTTTATAAATATTTTTATTATTTATAAATAATTATTTTACTTTTAGGTCTCGACGGGAGAAATATTACGTGTTGTCGATATAATTTTATCGTCTTTGACACAGATCATTTTTATAAATGTTTAAGTTATATATAAATGATTATTTTGTTTTTGAGTCGTAACGGGAGACATTACATGTCGGTATAATTATTTTTTTATAAATGTATTTTTAATTTTTAATACACTGAATCAAAAATATCATTTACTATAAATAACCACTGTCTTAAAATATTAAACATAACAAGTAACGCGCACTCGTGCAAATGCATGAGTATCGTGCTGGTTCGTATAGAAACGTAACTACTGATTTGGATTTTTCTAAGTTTCCTTCACTTTTGAGTGTAATTGAGTCAACCAAATAAAGTTAACAAAATCTCATGCAATTCGGACAATAAAGATTTATTTTGTTTTTTGGGAAAGAAAGTCAGTGATAAGAAACAAGGAGAGAAGAAAATGAGACAATTTTTTAGTTGTTTGCAAAAAAGTGAAACGGAAAGAAAAAAATGTTTAATTTTTTCTCTCCACTTGCTTGATTGAGTAGAAAGAAAGAGGAAAAAAATTATATATTTATTAGGGTCTTGCTAACAATTGAGGGCATTGTTTAAGAATTTCAAATAATGTAATTATTCATTGAAAAACTAAGTATATATTTTCTCAATGTATTAAATACACAGCTTCCCATAAAAACTTACCTTTTTAGACTTTTTAAACAATATCCTTAGGAAACTCATTAATATTTGTCTATTTATTAAATGACCCAAATAACTTTATATGCTGAAAATTTAAATAAAGTAAAATAATAAGATAATTTTATTTTTTTTTGGTCTTTTCACAAGTTGCATTGGAAGCTTTCTTTGCTTCTTCTGCTTTCTGCTCGATTTGCAAAGAAAAGATTCTAAGGTGGGTCCCATATTTTTTTCCTTTTCCCTCACCTTTTCCTGCTAACCAAATTGTGGAAGGCTCAACTATCGAAACTCTTTTCCCTTCTGCATGTTTTTGTTTGATCATTTCTTGGATTCCAAACAATCCGTAATTGAAGGTATATATGACTACTAGAATGTCCCCTTACCCTCTACCATTCAATGGTAACTAACTACACCCTCTATACACAATGTGACAATACATCCAAATTAGGCCGTAATGTCTTGTAAAGATTCTAGCTCTAGATATTAACTTTAATTTGACACTGATTTCATGTCAAATAGATCTTTGTAACCCCAGCTATAAGCAATTTAGTGTCTATGTGTTAGGTTGTGATGAACAACTTATTGTCTCCACTTTTTTTTTTCCTTTCAAAATCTATCTCTTTTGAAAAAGGAAACCCTTTGTACACGTGTCTTCACACTATTTTTTCACTTCCTGCTCAATTCTTTCTTACTCTTTCCTATCTTTTTTTTTAACCTAAACTTTCCTACTTTTTCTCTTTCTCACTTTATTATTTTCTACTTTATCTACAATGCTGCTAACTGATGGTCCGTTTGGTTTAGATTGTGGTAGAATAGATTGTGTAGAATCTTGTTTAAAAAACTGAGTTTTAAAAAATCGAGTTTAAAAAAATAATTTGTGCTTGGTAAAAATATTTTAAAACTGAGTTTAGAAGAATTGATTTGTATTTGGTTGACAAAGTAGAATTACTTTTGAAGTGTTAAAATACCCAAACGGAGTTTTGCAAACGGAAAATCAACATCACACCTCCGTTTGCAAAACGACGTTTCGCAAACAGAAAAGGAAAACTGAAAAGTTACCAAACAACAAAATAAAAAAGCAAACCCCATTTGCCAAACACAAACGGAAAAAAATGGCCCAAACGGCCGTTTGTGTGCCAAAACAAACAGGCACCGAGTCCTAGACCCCAACTTCTGCCCAATTTTTCTTTGGAGTATGCCCATTCACGTGCATTTTTGCAACAAAAATTTTGTATTAGTAAATATAAATATTTAAATTAGTTCCTACAAAGATCATGGAGACCAATTTAATCTCTCAAAAATAAAAAATATCAATTTGGTATTTAAGAATATCAAATATGGGTCAAATTAGTATCTGATACGAACTAAAATGTCCCTAAAAATTATTCTAAAAAAGACTAATTTGACCGATATTTAAGATTTTTAAAAACCAAATTAATATTTTTCATTTTTCAGAAACTAAATTAGTCTCCGTGATTTTTATCAGGGACCAATTTAAATATTTACACATTTTGGTTTTACCAAAGCAAAAACGTATATGATACACATCAGATTTTCACTCACCATTTTCTTCTTTTTTCATTTCATCTCATGCTCTCAAATTTAATTTTTTTTCCTTTCATTTCACTCTCTCATTTTTTTTCCCGTTTATTCTTCTTCTTCTTCTTTCTAAAAATGCAGAAAGATTGAGAGTATTCAAACAAAGAAAATAATTATACCAACAACGTGTAATGTTTTCCCGTTGAGATTTAAAACTAAAACAATCATTTATAAATAATAAAGAGATTTACAAAATTGTTATGTGCTTAAAGACACTAAAATTATACTAACATGTTATGTTATAAATGTCTTTATGATTTAAAATATATTATTTTGCTTAAGTCTCGATGAAAAATAATACATGTTATCAGTATAATTTCATTGTCTTTGAGCACATATATCACTCAATTTTATAAATATCTTTATTATTTATAAATGCTTGTTTTGCTATTGAGTCCTGACGGAGAAATATTACATGTTATCGGTATAATTTCATTGTCTCTGAGCATGTATCAAACTTTATAAATGTCTTTATTATTTATAGATGATTATTTTGCGTGTGTCCCAGGAAAATATTACATGTTATCGGTATAATTATTTTTAAACACGTATCAAATTTTATAAATGTTTTTATTATTTATATTTGATTATTTTGGTTTTGAGTTTATGCGGAAAACAATATATGATATCAATATAATTTTATTGTCTCTGAGCACATTATAAATTGTATAAATCTCTTTATTATTTATACATGATTATTTTATTTTTGAGTCCCGATGGGAAAACATTGCATTTTTAAAGAACTAAAAACAATTATTTATGTTCGTCACAATATAAAAATTTATTTTTAAAAAAGTGAATTTCAAATAAATTGAACATTGCAACTAATTTATTGGGAACATACGGCTAAATTTATTATCTACCTAGCTCATTCTTTGTGACATAATAACACATACTTTCATTTTCTCTTTTACATTATAGCTAAAATAGAGGTATTTGAGACATGCGAAAAAACCAATGTGACCCGTGCGATAGCACGGGTAATTGGCTAGTTACACCTAAAAGGAGATTGATTCAAGTCTCGACTTTTTCATAGAAGTTATTGATTTTATTATTAATTTTTCAACCTTATAAAAATCATCTCGTTTTATCAAGTGTGGCTTGAGATATGTTTTTTTTCATAAAGAGACACAATCTTTTAAATTTCAATGTAATTATTTGGTCTGTGTGAATTAGAGTTTATAATATTATGTAAATTAACAAGTGATCCAAACTACCAATAGTTGGAGCTCCACCCCTCGTCCTCCACCCTATCAAAATAAAAAAGAAGGAACAACGATAAAATTAAAGTAAAATAAAAGGAGGGAGTGCAAAGGTGTAGCATATTTTTTCCCTTCTCTTTTTCTTTTTGGTTTTCTTAAAACCTGTTGAATTGTGTCCTATCCTAACCACCCCTAATATACGAACATTGGAATTTATCGTACGGAATTAGGAGACAAAAGAACCGGGCTAAACGGCTTTGATGGCGGAATTATATAATTATCCTTAGGCAAGGAATGTTTGAAGGTGATCACGAGTTTGACTTGCAAATAAAGGTTGCTGAATGCTGAGAATTTGTCATGTCGCAAACATACATTATTATATGTATAACTTTCGTTCTTTCAAATTCAACTTTAGATTGAGTTTGAAACCTACTAATTGCATATGCATGTTAAATAACTTTTTTTTATGCCCGTGAGCCAATAGCTTGTCACGAGTGTAGTGTTTGTGCGCTTTAGGTGTTTACCTTTATGTCTAATTTATAATTTAAAAAATAAAGTTGGGTCTCCCTAAATCACGAAGCTTTGATATAATTGGTGTTGCAATTAAATAATAAGTGAAGTATTGGTTGTTAGGAAAAGCTCAATACAGGTCAAGAAAGTAGTGGCCAAGTAAAAAGCCTACTAATTCAAGCTTAGTATATAGTTAAAGACATGGTAGATTTTTGTCTAACTTTTTTGTCCCAATGATTTTTAAGAAGGGTCTGCTTTTTCATTGAGTCACCTAGTTTTATTAATCTGCTTAGTGGGTTCCACCTAATGAACCAGCCTGCAAAAGATGATAGTGAGGAGCGAGGACCTATAAATGGAATGCCTTTGTGATTGAGCTTACCGGCTGTAGAATTACCATGCTTCTTTTAAGAGTATTCCCCGAATCCTAGAATGTGCATAAGGTTGTTTCAGCTTCATGAAAGAAAATGACTTATTCGTATAAAATAAAATAAAATGAAATGAAATGATGCATTAATAGAACTGCATACCAAAATTGACAGGAACTTGATAACGAAATTGGGAACTGGAAACATGACTCAGCGTTCTTATGAACGAAAAAACTAATGAAAAGCGTCCTAATGGCATGGAAACCAGTATATAATTAAGAAGATTGAATTAAAAAAATAATAAAACTACGGGAAAAGGAAAAAAGGAAAAGAGTAAACATCTGTATACGATTTTTCATGTCGTACAAGAATTCTTAATATGCTAAAACAAGTTAAATATTATTTTTAATTATATTTATGCAACTCAGATGTAATTAACTACATATCTTGTACTAAGTGTATATAAATATTTTACGAATAAATAAAATAAAATAAGTTGAATAATTATTAAATTATAAATACGACTTATTTCATTGTACTTCATAAAATTGCATAAACTATGAGCTGTCCAAAGGATAAACAAATTTATATAAATATTTGGCATAATATTTATATACAATTTGGTTATGCATCACAATTTATGTAATTTTGTTTATGTATCGCAATTTATATAGCCAAACAAATTTTAAAATTATAGGTTTAATTGCATCACAATTTGTTAATGTATCACAATCAGAAAAGGGAGTTGACAATGTATAAAACAAGGGAGTTGTCCTGATTTTCAGCTCTCAATCCATTTCCGACCCGCATTTTAAACTGGGCCTGGAATTTTGTCCCATCGCAAGTCAAGTCTAAGCCCTAACAATGTTTGGTTAAATTTTTTGTTTTTCTTTTTTCATTTATATATCAAGAGTTACTATTCACATCCTCATTTTTGCTAATACACCCCGGTAGAGTCCTTTCATTTTTTCCCAAAATGCTCATATCCGAATATTTACTTTTGGATACTGTGAACCCATAACACCAAGTATTTTGCCTTCCGAACATTTATTAGCAATATTTTTCAACATCTGGATGTTTATAACCGGACACACTAGTTGTGGTCTCCAAATATATACAACTGATATTTATCCGGAGGTTTCTATCTGGACGTGTTAACTGACGTTTGAAACTATATATCCAAATGCTATCTTAACTTGGAAAAAAAACAAAGTCATTATGTTAGTTAGAGCTGTCAATTCGGGCTGACCCAACCCATTCGGACCAGCCCGCAACGGGCCACACATTTTCGGGTTGGGCCGGACCAAATTAATTGCGGGCTACTAATTTCCGTGCCCAGCCCAGCCTTACACGGGCTGTGGGCCAAACGGGCTGACCCGTGAGCTCACTTTTGTTAAAAAAATAATTTTACAATCGAAATAATAAACGTATATATTCTTAAATTCAATTATCATTCATTGAAAAAAAATTCATTTACTAATAATTTGGGTCTGGCAGAAGGGAACACATGCATATTATATGCAAGCTATAGCAATGGATAGAAAGTGGAGCGTTCGGTTTAAAGGGACCTATAGCAGCTGGGGCTGAATTTTTATTTTTATTTTTGGTAAAGGGGCTGAATTTAATTTAGAAAGGAAACTAATCTACTAATAATTAATTCTATAGCCTTACGTACTTAACACGTTCAGCTTTTTTGGTTACATTGTTCAGTTAATATACTGGGTACATCATTATATTGTATGACAATGACAATGACAATTTGACATTAGTATAAGTTTGTGTTTGTTTGTTCAATATAGTGGACAATATTATATTGTATCTCAATTCCACCAAAAAAAAAAAAGTTAAATTATACGATTTTTCTATATTTATTTTAGGTTTCAGTTTGGTCTCTTATGTATTAAAAGTTTCGAATTGATTCCTTATGTGTAAAACGTGGTCCCTATTTTTTTTTCAAATTGGTCCATTATATTACGAATATTATACCAATATAGTCCCTTTTTTATGCAATAAAAGGGACCACATTGGTATAATATTCGTAACATAATAGACTAATTTGACCAAACTGAAACCTAAAATAAAGATAAAGGACTAATTCAAAACTTTTAATAGATAAGGGACCAAACTAAAACCTAAAATAAAAATAAGGAAGAAAAGCATAATTTAGTAAAAAAAAAAACTACTTGCTTTTACTATTTTACGTTTACGTTGCTATAGCTCTAGTACATTCTGTGTTGTATGGACTTAAATTAGTATATTGAATGACAATTTTCAAATTTTTAGATTTAGTATATATTTATTGATTTAAGTAATTAATATATTGCTCGTCCAGTTCATCACGGGCCAGCCCATGATGGGCTAGCCATTTTTCAGGCTGGGTCGAGCCAAGATATGCTCATGCCTACATTTTGTCAGCTCAGCCCATGTATTATATCGAGCTAAATGGGCCAGCCCGTCAGGCTGGGCCTATTTTGACACCTCTAGCATTAGTAGATGGACAGTTGATATAGCATTGATGAAATAAATGGTTTTGACTTGTGATCGCATCGATTAAATAAATTTCACACGTCAATGCGTCAATAGTTGAACGATTGAGATCGCACTGATGAAATGAACGATTGAGATCCCACCATTTAAATAAATTATGTTGTTCACGTGTTAGTAGATGTTCGACAATAGACGAAGGATTTTTTTTATAAGCAAATAAATATTATTAATAGGGAGTACAAGGGGTACTACAACCCGTTGCATCAAAAGATGCCTTTATACAGACTTAAGGCATTCCAACGGATTAATACACCAATCAGACTAGTATTCCTATTTTCCATGCAAATAAACCAACCCCAAGACAAGATCTTGACTTGAGCTAACGCCGAATTACACTCGGCGATGCCTCCCTGAAATATAATTTTGTTCCTCAACAACCATAGTGACCACGTGATTGCTAACCAAATTATATATCTTGTTCTTTTAACTCGCTTTCCTCTAATAAACGGCCCACGATTCAAGAAATGACCAACTCCTTCACAATGGTAGACTCCATGGTACCCCATCCAACCATAAATTAGGGACCAGATGTTATAAGAAAATGGGCAGCGAAAAAATAAATGATTACAACTCTCGTTTTGAGAGAAACAAAAGACTCGAGACGTACCTTGATTGGGGTTAATTATTCATCTAGTCGTTAAAGTTTCCCTTGTTGGTAATCTATCCTACATGAGTATCCAAGCAAACACAATTACTTTTGATGGAACTGTTTATGGGAAAATTTGGTTTATGGTATGATTCTACCAGTTTTGATGATCTTGAATGATCTACCAAATTCATCAAACAAACAAATAAATTTTGATGATCAAGCAATTATGAATCCGAACGAGTTACGTGGTAATCTCGTTTTGAAAACAACGGTTTCTTTTGAATATAACGGTCAAAGACTCGACACGTTAGTTGTTCTTTAACATTCTTGGCTTTTAAGCCATTAATTGTCAAGTCTTATGCCAAATTTGGTTATGATGATTCCAATTAACAACAAGTTGTTGTCGAAATGGCAATACAGACTCAAATAAACAAGATTGGCTGTCGAAAGCCAATAACTTTGTTTACAAGTAAGTTAGAGCAAAATTTAAAACAAGAATGCACTACTGCGATATCATGGGGCATACATCACTGAAGCCCAACATGCGATTGAAGTTAATGCAGAAATGTAAAAGAAAACAAGTAACAGATAGAATTTAAAGAACACTGTTAAAAAGACATGAATTTAAATGAAAACGTGTAAATGCAAGAACTTAAATAACAGAAGTATAAAGAACATGAATTGAAGAAAAAAGCATGTAAATGACTTTGAAAGTAAAAGTGCAGAAACAGTAAATGACAATGACTTAAAGAATGTAAATGCGAAACGAAGAAATACAAATTGATTGGAATGTAAATGACATAACTGGAAATGCAAAGAATTGAAAATAAATTGAAACTTGATTAAAATGCAGAAAGATAAGGGGTGGAAGGCATACGATGATCGTTTTCCGTTAATCTTCTTTAGCCGCCGAGATATTAGGAATTAGATCACGTATCCAACCTTTATTACATTGTATGAACTACTATTTATAGGCAAAAAATGTAAAAACTACCTATCATCCGACCTGACACGCGGTAATGCGGATACAGTGGTCGGTAGTTAATTTATCTAAACTACTAAAACTTCGACAAGATCCCTTCCTCGCCGAGTTATCTACATTTTGCTTAAAGCCTCAGTCTAATTTGACCGTTTCCATGTTGGCATCTTCGACGCTTCATACACCTCGTCGAACAACCGCCAAGTCATCCGGTCCTTTTAAACTTAGCTTATTTTATGTTCTATTATTCTGTTTTCTTGTACCTTCACTTGTCGATTTCAGATCCTGTCGAAATTTCCAAATTTGTAATTTGCCTCCCAACAGATGCCCCCCAAATTCTGAGTTTTCGACATAAAACATGAAGAGAACCAGAATTTTTCTTTTTTTATTTTATATATATATGAGTGACAGTTACTTTTTCCAAATAGTCCCATCACCAGTCTAAACTGGCACTTCCCCAAAAATAGGACCATCATTATATTCAAAACGAGCAGTTTCTCCCCCACTCGCGCGTTTCGCTTCAAAGGCGGGGCTTTAAATAATATTCAAAGCCTCATTTAGAACCTTTCTTCTACCCTCTGAACTTCCGTGAAAGCATCATACTGAGAAAGCATCATCTTCTTCCAATGGCGTCTTCATCAACTCCTGCTTAAGCCACCGTTGCTCCTCGAAGGAAAACATGGTGGAATCCTGATGTTGATGCATCAATCCCCTGGAGAAAATCTAAGGTAATGATTCCTTATGTACATGATCCTTCATATCTCTTGGACCCTCCTGTAGCTTACTTAGGGCTAGTTATTCCTTTATCCTGCTTTCCAGAGAGTTTTGAAGACTCTTTCCCAAACAAAGAAGGTCACACTGACCTTCTAGCTTCTGCCCCTAAATTGCACATTCACTATTTCTTCAAAAGCTCAAGGCTTTTTAGAACGCCGTCGTTGAACGTAAACGGCTATTCTGCCTGGCTTGCTAGGGTAGAAGCCAAAAAGGCTGAGACTTGGAAAGATTTAGGCATTTACCACCTGATTCAGCTATCAAAACATCAATTTAGGTTGGACTCATCTATGTTGGGAGCTGCTATTTTCTTTTGGAACAAAACTACAAACAACTTCCACTTTCCTTGCGGAATGATGGGTCCAAATTTGTTCGACGTTTCTGCTCTCACTGGCCTCCCACCAGATGGCCAAATGATTCACCCCCTAAACGTTCCAGAAAACGTCATTGATGTTTTCAGTGAGGAACCCCTTGCATTCTCAAAGTATGTTGCTAGCCAAATGAGGGATACTGATGACGTTTCTGATGAGGAACACGTAGCTTTCCTGTTCCATTGGCTCTCAGCATTCGTCCTTTGCAATAAAAATGTTCAAATGTCGAAAACCCTCCTCGACTTAGCAAACCTCCTTCATGAGGGTAAGAAGTGGGCTTTCGCTTCTTTCCTCTTGTCGAACCTTTACTCAAGCATGTCGAGCCTTTACGCTATGGTGAAAGGAGGAGGAAAGAAAGTTGGAGTAGGAGGCCCAATTTGGCTACTTCAACTGTGGCTAAACCTCACTCTCCCGGGCCACACTGTTGACAAGGCTCCGTCAGATCTCGAAATTTGCACATATGGCACTCTGGCCATGTATCGCTTTCCCAAACCTTTCGACAGTGAACTTGAAAGTTTCAAGTACTATTTCAAACTCTTTCACTCCCTTGCTCCCATAACTCCAGGCATTCGCTTTCAACCCTTTGTTAACAGAAGATATGGGCCCAAGTGGTTCACAGCCCCTTTTGATCCAAAATCTGAGGAGTGCCAAGTCATTTGGACTCACTTCCTTTCTCGACAAGCGTTCCCTGCAGGACTTCCTGGTTCGACAAATGGTTCTGCATTTTCTTTCCTTCCTAACGCTTCTGCCAACAATATTGGTTTCCTGCAATCTATTCCTGGTCCCTTCCCTTACAAGAAAGAAGAAATTCTTTTGGACTACATTGATATTAAAGAAGAAACCTTTGATGGCATGAAGAAAAAGAACGAATCCCGCAAAGCTGCTGTCAATCTTGTTCCTTTCTCTACCACTCTTGGCATATCTCAGGACTTCGAGACGTGGTGGGCTAACTATTATAAGAAGTTTCACCCATCTTTTGAAGAGTGTGTAAGACGATTTGTTGATCCCTCTGTGCAGGAACAAGATCCTTCAACTAAAACCAAAGGTGAGCACTTGAAGGCTATACTCGACTTTGAAAAATTTTATAAATTCAAATGGGATCCTCGACGTCCCCATTATATTGTCGAACAGGCGAATGAAATGGTCGCCAAATCAAAAGAGGCACACGATAACAAATGGGGCTTAAAGGCTCTAAAGCACTATCATGAAACAGGGCAATCACTTGTGAAACCCCCTTATCCTGAGCCTGTGCCTTTCCCTTGTGCGAATTTTGGTTTAGCTGACCCATTTCCTGGCAAACCGACAAGGGCTGGTAACTTCATTGAACTGGAAAGATACTATTCTTGTTCCATTGTCGATAGCTTTAGCAACAAGGAAGTTTCTTTCACTGGTCGGTTTGCTTCACCTTTCGAACAACATAATGAAGCCGTCAAACTCATTTCCCATTTTCCGCAAGGTATTTCGGCTTTTTTTGCCTTTTTGTTTGAACGCCCACTGCTTTATGCTTACTTTCTTCACTTTGTTTTAGCTTTGGCTCTAAAAGAGTCTTTAAAATACAAGCAAACAAGTGGTAAGGCCATCAAGTCGAAGTTCAAGAAGAAGATGAAGATGATGAACCTCCCTTCACCCAAATCATCAAAGAAGAAATCCTCCAAATCTGGATTTACAAAGACCGGTGCTGGCAAGAGACCGGCTGCACCGAAAAAGAAGCCAGCAAAGTCTAAGCACTCGACCAGCTCTTCACAGCAAGAGACCACCAAGAGGAAAGCTCAAACCACAGGTGCTGAAACCAAGCCCTCCAAACGCAGACACTCGCCGAGTCTCCTTCTCGTTCCACACCTCAAATGGTATCCCTCTCTTCACTTGCATAGGAATCCATTACTTATTTATGATTTCATCACTTAGACATCACGGTTACCCTTACACAATTTTCAGGAATCGCACGTAGAGAGATTCGTTTCTGAAAACTCTGAAGCAACTCCAACAGCTAAGTTTACAAAGGTAAACTTTCCTCCACTACTGTCTAAATTGATGGTCTTCCTGTTTCTTACAAGATCTTCATTTTTCTTTTCGACATTTGCAGGAGCCAAGAGTTAAATCTGCAAAGACAGGGGTGTCTGAAGAATGTACTTCTAAAGACCCTATCTCTGTCGAGGGAGCTAACTCGTCGAGCATTGATAAGGTATGTCTTTCTACTAATTTTGTGTTTTTTTTTTCGAACATTGCCTCATCATACCTGTTTGTCAGGACTCCCCTGAACAAGCAAATGTCGATACTTCGCTCCCTTTGCGAACAATCTTCCCAAGCACTACTCCCCCTGCTACTAAGGTATAAAATTTTCTTGCCATTCCACTGGCATCATAGCAATGATTTGGGATTTTCATTGATTTTTCTTTTTTTCTTTCACAGGAAGTCCCAGACTCACCGAGCATGAAATTGAAGAACCTTTCACCATGGACGCCGATGTGGCTCAAATTACCATCTCGACAAATGAGTCCAGACTCCACATCCACTCATCAGACGATCACACCGCCCTGCCGGAACACCTCTCGCTGAAATCACCATCGCCCCTAAGCCATCGAAAAGCAAAGTCCCATAGTAATCAGGGCAGATAGTATTGACATGGATCAATTGCTCGACGATACTGCCAATCTACCCTCTTACATCGATCCCCATCCATCAGCTGCGGATTTTGGGAAGGCCAACGTGGGGATTGATGAATGGATCAACTTGTTGTCAAGTTCTAGCAGCAAAACTTCACCAATGTCAGCCCGATCCTCCACACTTCCTGGAGACAATTTTACTGAAAAACTCAATGGATTACTTGCAGAGCTAAAGGGTTTCTTTAAGTATTCTTTCGACGACCTTTACTCAAATCAGGAAGTGAGGAATAAATTAATTCACGTCGTCAAAGAGCTTCAACATTCCCGCAAAAGGCTTCCGCTAATCCATCGAGGGCATATCAGTACCCTGCACGAATTTGTCGAAGAATTGATCCCTAAACTGCTTGAGCTCGACGACAGTATCCTTCCATACCAGCAAGCCATCACTACCAAGCATGAGCTTCGTGACAAACTGGTGCATCTCCGACAGAGGCAATCTGCATTGGTCGAGAAAGGTGCTCCCTACCAAGCTAAAGTTCCTGAGTTGGAGCAAAACGTTGCTCGCCTGAGGCGAGAACTCGCTGCGGCTGAGACCCAATTACAAGAGGCAATTAAGGCTTCTTGCTCTGAGGAAATAGCCTCTCTCGACCAGGAAATGACTAGTAGTGCCGCAGAGGCTCAAACCATTTTGTCGAAGGTTGAAGCTCTTGAAGTTCGTTATATAAATGCTGAAGGCACAAAAATGGAACTGGCTGCGACTTGGGAAGACATTAGAAAAATTCCTTTGTAATTTCCTTTTTGTCTTATTTGCACATTAGCCATTTTTTAATTCCTTGTATGTCGAACGCTTGTTTCACCAATTCTTGTATCGCCTCGCAACATCTCGCAATATGATTTAGCTTGCTTTGATCAATCGCTTCACCGTCTAGCTAGCACGCTTTTAATCGCTTTAATTTCAGTTTCAGGCTAATAAATTACATTCAAAGCGATTGACCAGTCAATCTGACCGCCAAGACTTGAAAACTAACGACATCTTGCGCTATAAATAGGCACTTGCCATATTTCTTCTCTCGCTCAAACACAAACGCTTTCTGAACTTCTTGAAGTTTCTTTTCACAGAATCCTTAATAAATTCTTGCTAGCATTACAAACAACATCCCCAAATCCAACTTGTTCTTATCCCCAAACTAGCTATTTCTGAGTATAACAAGCTGCTATGGAAACCTTTTTTATACATTTCAAGCCTTCATTCCATGGCTCTGCCTATTTCATTTGGAAGCCTGGGGCTCCTCCCCCCAAAGTCTTTGTCTCAACGGTGAAAGACTCTCTGGGTTTTGGTAATTTGCCTAATATCAACAATGAGTTTTGGTAAGTTGCCTAATGCAGCTTGCCAACCTCGTTGAAACATGTGAGAAAGGGAAAGCCGGAGCCACTTCTTTATCCTACTGTCTTGCACTCCTTCACACCTTGTGCTCGAAATTCAACGTGTGGGCAAGCAATTAGGAAAAGTTTTGGCATAGTTTGGTTAATTATGAGGCATACACCTAAATCGACGACTGCCTCTCAAACTGCCTGCTTTACCTTTACTCGCATGGCATTTGACACTTTTCATCGACGTGCCCATGCTTTTAGCTTCACTGTTTCGTCGATTTGGGTGTCTACCATCCGGCGACTCTTGCACTTGATTGACCAGATGGTATACCACGGGAGTCTTTCTTACTTCCCATGTTCCTCTTCCTAAATTCTTCCTCGGCATGATCAGAATCCGGGACACGGCTAAGCTTCCACAAGTGGATTTATTCCTTAATAGCCTAGACTTATTGACTTTCCAATACTTGTATTACCAGGCTGTAAGCCTATTCGACAATGTATATTGTATACTGCCAAATGGCTCTTGAATAGAACAATCCAGTTTACTTTTCAAGGTTGTATTCTTACTGCACATTGTTGGTCTATATAACTTCAAATATTTGCCATTAATAGACTTAATCCTCAAAACCGTAATTAACTTCAACAAGTGCATAAGCATTTCCTGAGAATGTTTGGACAACCTCAAATGGCCCTTCCCACTTTGGGGACCATTTCCCAAATTCTCGACATTTCTTATCCATTGGTAAAATGACTTTCCAAACTAAGTCACCAACTTTGAAACGCTTGTACTTAACTCGACTGTCATAGAATTTAGCTATTCTTTCTTTTTGTCGAACTAAATGTTCTAAGGCCACAACTCTCTCATCATGAACATCATTCAATTCGTCAAACATCGAGTCCCAGTATTGGTCTACTGGCATCTCATTTTGCTTTTGAATCCTTAATGAACCAAGATTTATCTAAACAGGCAACACAACATCATGGCCATAAACCAATTTATAAGGAGTAGTACCTGTCGATTCTTTTGGAGAGTTTCTGCATGCCCAGAGAACTTGTTCGCAGTCGAATGCCAACTTTTGGATATCTACCAATGTGCTTCTTTATCAACCTAATGATAATCTTATTCATGGCTTCGACTGACCATTTGCTTGCGCATAGTAGAGGCCGGTTACCATCTTTATTCGCCTCGACTCAGACTGGCTAACCTTCTTCCCAACAAACACGCACTTTGGTCAGCCAGATTGTTTGAGGTATTCCGAATCTATAAACAATGTGATTTTCAATAAAATCCACAATGTCTTGTTGAGTCACTTCTTTCAAGGCCACTGCCTCTACCCATTTGGTAAAGTAGTCCACCCCTACTAAAATGTACTTATGCCCCTTTGAAGATGTAGGAAAGATTTGGCCTATGAGGTCCAGTGCCCAACCTCTAAAAGGCCAAGGTTTAATGATAGAATGTAACTTACTAGCAGGCACATTTTGTATGTGGCCATGTTTTTGGCATTCTTCACAAGACTTTGCAAACATAATGCAATCTTTAACCAAATTGGGCCAATACACTCTTTGTCTTCTTAGTACCCATTTCATTTTTTCACCTGCTTGATGAGCTCCACAAATTCCTTCATGAACCTCTGCCAATGCCAAGTAGGTATCCTCCTCACTAAGGCATGTTTCCAAGTTACCATTGACGGACTTTCTATACAAAACTCCAGCGAGCACAACAAACTTAGTCGCTTTGTATTTAACTTTCCTGTCGACATCAGTACTTGGATTTTCCAAATACTCAATTATTGGCTTATGCCAATCAGACGAACTTGATGTATTGGAAACCAGTATATCCCTTTCGTCCAAAGGGTACAACAACTCACGAATTTTTATGAGTTCTATCAACACCTTTGAAGATAACTTATACCCCGAGGCCAACTGGGCTAACTCATTAGCCTCTTGATTCAGTTCTCTAGGAATATGTTCCAATTCGACACTGTCAAATCGCCTCATCAACTTGCTAGCAACTTGACAATATTTGACAAGATTATGGCTAACACATTTGTATTCTTGAGTTAACTGTCTTATAACCGGCCAGAATCTCCAAAACTTTGACAAAGGCGTGCTCGCATTTCTATCAAAATTTCTAAACCCACAATTAAGGCTTCATATTCAGCCTCATTATTGGAACAAACATATTTTAACTCAAACATTAATTTAGTTGGCACACCTAAAGGTGAAATTATCAGAATGCTAACACCAACACCATTTTTGTGTCTTGAGCCATCAAAATACAAATGCCAAGGCTTTAACTCGACTAGCCCTGTCAGCTCTTTTATTTCTAAACATGGATGGTCCGTTAAGAAGTCAGCAATTGCTTGACCTTTAACAGCCTTCAAAGGTACATATTGCAAAGAAAATTCAGACAAAGCAAGTGTCCATTTTCCAATTCGACCATTCAGAATTGGCTGGGACAACATGTACTTAATCACATTTGTCTTTGACATAACTAAAACATTACAAGGCATCAAGTAGTACTTGAGTTTTGTACAAGAGAAATATAATGCTAAACATAGTTTTTCTATAGCACTATATCTAGTTTCTGCATCGTTGAGCACTCGACTGAGGTAGTAAACGGCTCTCTCGACATTGTTTCCATCTTCTTGAGCCAATAAACAACCAATGGTCTCTTCTGATGCTGATATGTACAATCTCACTGGTCGATGTGGCTCTGCAGGCATCATGACCGGTGGATTTGTCAAATACTGCTTGATTTGGTCAAAAGCTTCTTGGTGTTGTTGAGTCCACACAAAAGCTTCTTCTGCCTTGAGTTTCACCAATGGAGCAAAAACTCTTGTTCTTCCTGAGAGATTTGATATGAACCTTCTGAGAAAATTGACTTTTCCCAAAAAGGACTGAAGTTCTTTTTTGTTAGTTGGAGGTCTCGCTTCCAGCACAACTTTAGCTTTATTCTTATCTACTTCAATGCCCTTTTTGTGCACCAAAAAGCCTAAGAACTTAGCGGCAGAAACCCCAAAACCACACTTCTCAGGGTTCATTTTCAAACTATGCCTTCTCATTTCCTGCAAGGCTCTCCTCAAATGATTCAAATGCTCCTCTTGACTGTCGGATTTAACAATGACATCGTCGATGTACACTTCCATGAACTTGCCTATCATTTCATGAAAGATAGTATTCATTGCCCTCTGATATGTTGCACCAGCATTCTTCAAACCAAAGGGCATCACTATCCATTCATAAGTTCCAATTGAACCTGGACACCTGAAAGCAGTTTTAGGTACATCCTCTTCAACTATGAAAATCTGATTATAACCAGCATGCCATCCATGAAACTCAGAAGTTAATGACCAGATGCTGCATCCACTAGCATATCGGCTATGGGCATAGGGTATTCATCTTTAGGAGTGGCTGCATTAAGGTTCCTAAAATCGACACACACCCTCATTTTGCCATTCTTCTTTATGACAGGCACTACATTAGACAACCATTCCACATACCTAGTTGTGCGAATGAATTTAGCCTTCAGCAAACGTTTGACTTCCTCCTTGATTTTTAACACAACTTCGTGAGGTGAACCTTACGTTGGCTTGTTTGATGTGCTTGCAATCTAGCTTTAAAGGCAATCTATGCTCCACGAGTTCTCTATTCAGACTCGCATCTCGTGGTAATCCCAAGCAAAGCAATCCTTATACTCGAAACTAGCTCCACAATCGCTTTTTAAACCGGTCCGACAACATTGCACTCACATATATTGGCCTCTTTCTATCTGCAGACGCCTAAGTCTATCTCTTCTAAAGCGGTCTTCCAACTCAAAGCCACTTTTATCTTCAAGCCCCTTTTCAAAACCCAAAGGGCCATCATCAATATACAATCGCCAACACACCTTCTTCTCGAGTTTGCTTGGCGGCCTACTTCACAGCCGACAATTGTATTTGAGGATGTTCATAAGTCATTGGTGTCGATTGGCCGATTTTCGCTTACTTTATCCAAAGAACTTAACCCCAAACTGCTCCATTAAGCACGCATTCAGAGCTTCTTTATCAATAACACCACCCTGCACGGAGATGGGTTTCACCTTTGGATCATATACTTTGAAGTCTACATGCATTTGTTGCAAATAACATGGACTATCATCAGCTTCAATAATCTCAACTTCATCACGGGCATTCCAAAGAATCATTTTTTGGTGTACTGTCGAAGGAACTGCTCCAACAGAATGGATCCAATCCCGACCTAACAAGACATTATAACTAGACCTCAAAGGAATCACAACAAACAGAGTAGATCTTTCTACTGATCCTACTTGCACATCAAGCATTACTACGCCATCTGTTGGTGCAGTTCTTCCTCTGAAGTCAGTAACCACTATATTAGTTAGCAACAAGTCAGACTCATCCTTTCCCAATTTCTTGAACATGGCTCTCGGAATCAAATTCACTGATGCACCACCATCAACCAGTACTCTGTTAGTTGGCTTACCTTCAATCATTGCTCTAATGTGCAATGGTCGAAGGTGGCTTCTCTCCTCATGAGTTGGTTTGTCGAGCCTAGTGAAGTTATCAAATATAGTGACCATGTCTTGCTCAACAAATCGCCAACAAATGGGAAAGTTCTCTAAGTCTTCCTCGTCAGGCACTTCAACTACAAACTCGTAAGGAGCCTCATATTCCGCTGGCAACACCGAGACCAAGTTTACATTCAATTTAGTAAACTCCTCTTCAGTAGCAGTATCTTCATTCTCCAAATGACTTCCCAACCTCATGCCTAGTTCGTCGAATAAACAAATCTCCGATCCCCAGGTCTGACAAGGTAGTACCCATTGTCATCACCAACTCGTCCAAATCTTTGTCTAAACTGGTGTCAGGATCAAACTGTTCTTCGTCTTCAAAACCTATTGGGTCATCTGGATCATCTAATGCAGCAATCACCTCTTCCATGGACAAATCTGTTTTGACAATGTTCTGTTCCATGGACTCCAAAGGTTCATCTAATAAATCAGAATCATTAGTTATGATCCTTAGTTCCTCCATTGACACATCACTGCCTGTGCCCTCCTCCGGGGCCGGTTGAACACCAACTTCGACGCGTTCCAAAGCTAACCTTTCAGCTTTAATTAGACCTATCGGCCAAGGCATCAACTTTTCTTTAGCCACAGGAATTTCAGCATTCTTGGAACTTTGCTTGAAAGAGGCCTGCTGTGAATGGACTCACATCTTGGAAGTCTGGCCCTTGTGGTAATTGCTGCCTCTAACATCAACTACTACATTCTTCAACTTTGGACCAGTCTCCTTGGGCAACGACACTTTATGTATCCCAACCATGAAACAATCTTCATGTTGAGGTCGTTCCAAGTCACTAGCCTTCGTTTTCTGCCTCTGAGCTTGCCTTATCCTTTGTCGACGACGCTTTTGGCTTTTCGACAGTGGGGTCTTCTTCACTTGATCAACCCCAGGGTAAGGTATTCTGCCATGCTGGTACTCTTCATCCCAAAACGGTGTTTGTCGATGGTTACTCTTTGTCGCTCTCACCCTGTTTCTTAGTTCAGGACAACGAGCTTTGGGAGAATTCTCGACCCATTTGTTTACCGTAACATTAGTATCAGGTTTCCTAGTCCTGTTCACCTTTTGACCAAGAGATTCTCCATAATTACTCCTCAGAGATTCCTTGGAGACTCGACCAACCATCCACCGACACTCGATTAGGCCTATTAACCATAGTGCCTTTGCACCGATTTCTTGGTGCATGTCTCACGCACCTATCCCCATAAAGAGTACGAACTTGTTGATGAACGTTTGCACCATCAACTTTCTTTGCTCTCTGGTCGCTTCTCATCAAAGTACTTGTCACAATGCGCATAATTTCAATCGCCTCTATTGTTTTTCCTTCTCGTAAAAGCTTCAACAGCCTCTACGAGGCCTTGGATAGATGTCGAAAGGATCCTCGACATTCACCACATACTTCGCTTGGCGCTAATGTTCACCATGCTACAGCCTTCTCACATTTTGACCTTCGACATTGGCAATGCCTTGACCAAATGGATCAAGATTCACCTTCATGCTAGGCTTCGCTTGTCAAAGAAACTAGAGCCTACCTTCTTGAGAGCCTTTGAATCAAATCCTCAAACGAAAAACATTCATTAGTAGGGTGGCCTAAAGCTCCATGGTACTTGCAATAATTCTGACCATTAGAGTCCTCAGGCCCTTTCACTCTATGATCATCTGATAACTTAAGCTGTTTATCTTTTAAAAGAATATCAAATATTTTATCAGCTTTGGTTATATCAAATGTATAGGTTCTTTTATTCACATAGCTCATCTTTTCCTTCCCCTTGGAAGGTACTAACGCTTGACAAGCATAAGGTGGTCCTTCTTTTAATTCAGCAAGGTTTATTTCTTGCTCTGTCATAGCCTCATCCTCACTGTCTGTTAGATCTTGTTCGACACAATTGACTTTCTCATGCCTAATAAACTTTTTATTGTTCTTTTGATTCTTCTCAGAGCGGAGTTGTTCAACTTGTCGAACCTTCTCCCCTAATTGGGCGAGGTCAACTATGTGTTGGTTTACCAATTTCTTTCTAATATGGTAATCCAAACCACTAGCGGCCATCTTCACAATTTCCGCCGAACAAAGCGTAAAACACCGCTTCTTCATTTGCTTGAACCTAGAGATGTAATCATCTATAGATTCATTATAGATGCGTTTGACGTTGAATAAATCAGTCAGATTAACCCTCAAATCGCCCCTGAAGAATTGATCATGAAACAATCCTTCCAGTTGTGTCCACGAATGGACTGAATTAGCTCTCAACGTCGAGAACCAAGAAAATGCGTTCTTTGTCAAAGAACTTGGAAAGAACCTCATTTTCAAACCTTCCATAGTGGCCAACTCTCCCATTTCTATCGTGTATCTAGCCACATGCTCGACAGTCGATTCACCACTGTCACCAGAAAATTTGGACAATTTGGGGATTTTCATCCCTCTTGGCACTTCAGCTTGTTGAACCCATTCAGGAAATGCAGATATGAAATATGGTCTGGTGCCTTGACCAATATTAAAGCCAAGCCTATTCAGCATTTGCTCGACAACCTGATTCACGTTTTGTTCTATCTGATTTCCCATGATATTGTGCCTGAGGTTGGCTAAACCTTGATGCACTGGTGGGCCCTGGTCTTGATTCCTTTGTAGAATCTGCACTTGGCCATAGGCCAAGTTATTCAAATTCTGACCAAGGTTGTGGTTTGGCTGAACTACCTCGTTCTGCACCACCAAAGGGTTATTCGCATTATGCGGAATGCCCCCCATGCCCTGATCATGAGGTATAACCCCTGGGCCTTGTTGAACATTCTCGTTCACTGGTGTTGCCAAACCCAATGCTTGATTTAGCCTTTCCATTTGTAAGGCTAGTGTATTACATGCTCGATTAGTAGTCTCCATAAGAGGCGTAATCACTGCACCCATCTGCTGAGTGAACATGTTCACCATCTCATGGTTACTATCATCTACTTGTTGTCGAATACTCGCCAACGAGTTTTGCGTTAATCCTCCATTATTCTGAGGCATTTGTCTCGACATGTCCCCACCCTAACCCTTGTTGATTGGTCGTCAGAGTGGTAGCCATTCCCGCCATTCCTCGAGTATTGGAAGAATTTCCGAATGGCATAAAGGTCGGGTTAGCATATTGGTTGAACATAGTTGAACCAATAGCGTGGACTGCCGAAGTTCTACAAATAACCATACGGCATCCCAAACGGAGGTTGCGCATTTGCAGACAGGCCTAATACTTGAGTTCCTCGCACTTCCAGGCGATGCCTGAATTTCTGGAGCACTTTGAACCACCGGTTCAAGCACTGCAGCGCTTGGAACAACTTCTGCTTGCGTATTGGCCATCGTCATTCCAGTACCCGCCCCAGCGGTAGTATTACCCATCCGCGGGATCACAACTACCCCAGCGTTCGTACTGGTGGTCGAAGCATTTGTATTGCTTGCCAATGCATTCGCACTAGCAACGCTTGGTGTTGTGGCACTGCTATTCGTACTGCCACTCATGTTTCTATATTGCGTTACGTTAGAAGCAGTGATCTTTCCACTTCTTAGACGCATAAAACCATCGTTTAAAACGAGTTACTCTAAACTCGTCCCACTGGGCGTGCCAATTTGTTTATGGGGAAATTTGGTTTATGGTATGATTCTACCAGTTTTGATGATCTTGAATGATCTACCAAATTCATCAAACAAACAAATAAATTTTGATGATCAAACAATTATGAATCCGAACGAGTTACGTGGTAATCTCGTTTTGAAAACAACGGTTTCTTTTGAATATAACGGTCAAAGACTCGACACGTTAGTTGTTCTTTAACATTCTTGGCTTTTAAGCCATTAATTGTCAAGTCTTATGCCAAATTTGGTTATGATGATTCCAATTAACAACAAGTTGTTGTCGAAATGGCAATACAGACTCAAATAAACAAGATTGGCTGTCGAAAGCCAATAACTTTGTTTACAAGTAAGTTAGAGCAAAATTTAAAACAAGAATGCACTATTGCGATATCATGGGGCATACATCACTGAAGCCCAACATGCGATTGAAGTTAATGCAGAAATGTAAAAGAATACAAGTAACAGATAGAATTTAAAGAACACTGTTAAAAAGACATGAATTTAAATGAAAACGTGTAAATGCAAGAACTTAAATAACAGAAGTATAAAGAACATGAATTGAAGAAAAAAGCATGTAAATGACTTTGAAAGTAAAAGTGCAGAAACAGTAAATGACAATGACTTAAAGAATGTAAATGCGAAACGAAGAAATACAAATTGATTGGAATGTAAGTGACATAACTGGAAATGCAAAGAATTGAAAATAAATTGAAACTTGATTAAAATGCAGAAAGATAAGGGGTGGAAGGCATACGATGATCGTTTTCCGTTAATCTTCTTTAGCCGTCGAGATATTAGGAATTAGATCACGTATCCAACTTTTATTACATTGTATGAACTACTATTTATAGGCAAAAAATGTAAAAACTACCTATCATCCGACCTGACACGTGTACGGATACAGGGTCGGTAGTTAATTTATCTAAACTACTAAAACTTCGACAGTATCCCTTCCTGTCGAGTTATCTACATTTTGCTTAAAGCCTCAGTCTAATTTGACTGTTTCCATGTTGGCATCTTCAACGCTTCATACACCTCGTCGAACAACCGCCAAGTCATCCGGTCCTTTTAAACTTAGCTTATTTTCTGTTCTATTATTCTGTTTTCTTGTACCTTCACTTGTCGATTTCAGATCCTGTCGAAATTTCCAAATTTGTAATTTGCCTCCCAACAGGAATAGAGCATTTCCACGGACTTGTTTGTGCTTTTACTAATATTGGGATGCAAGATAGTGGCTGCTACAGTTCTAGCAAGTGAGAATAACCGGATTTTACCGAGTAGCCATTAACATGATCCAACGCCCAAACCCATGAATCACGAACTTTTTTTTGTGGGTTAGGCAGCGTATTTTCCAATTCTCTCACGAACTCCTATTCCCACGCATATAGTGAGTGTCTCCATTGCCAATTCCACCCCCATTTGTCATGAGACCAAGTCCCCATTTCTTCAACTGTCACATTTTTTATCAACTGCCACATGAAATAATATTAGAAAAACAGTCTTGTAATGCCGCTGATCCAGCCCATATATCGTTCCAAAATCTGATTTCTCCACTTGTCCATAATTTGCGTTTTACTGCCCCTGTGAATCATGACTCCAAGCAGCCACTATTTAGATCAACGGCCATCAAATCCCTCCACCAAATGGAAGTTCTCCGATTGGAAATAGAATTTAGCGGCTGCAGTAAATTTATAGATAAAGGCCCATTATAATTCATCAGATTTGACCAAATAGCATTCTGATCTGTCAATAAGTGCGATTTCCACTTGGCCAATAATGCATAATTAAACAATTCAAGGTTTTTTCACACCTAATCCCCCTAACTTCTTTGGGCAGCAAATTTTATCCCAACACATCCAACTTATTTTATTTTGCTCTTCACCTCCTCCCCAAAGAAACTCCTCTTGAATCCTTGTTAATGTTTTCAAAATCCATTTTGGTGCCTTGTAAAAAGAGAAGAAATACAAAGGTAGGCTAGCAAGAACTGAGTTTATCAAGGTAACTCTACCTCCCATAGAAAGATGCCTCCCCTTCCATGCTGATAGACACTTTTTCATTGAATCCACCATTGGTTGTCAATAAATGAAGGATTGAGATCGCACTGACAAAATGAACAGCTGAAATCGCACTAAATAAATAAATAAATTGTATTGTTCATGCATCTGTGCGTCAATAGATGAACAATTGAGATTACACCGACACTTTGAACGGTTGAGATTGCACCGACCCTTGTATAAATAGAAGAGGATCTTGTTATTGGCTTGTTATGCCCATTTGGATTGCGAACAATCTATGTGTATTGGTGTTCATGCTTTTGTAGCTTAGCTTTTAGAATTGCCTCTAAAGTGTGGTTGAGGAATGCCACTATACAGCTTGCTCACTGAAATTGTACTGAAATTTGTTCTATCTAATGCATAAAGTACTTACCCTCAAAAAAAAAATAGCACGTCATCAAACCAGCAATTGGGTTTGAATCATAGCACTCCCACATTATATTTTTTGGTCACATTGTCAATTCTCAGCACTCCAGTTCCTTGGTTCGAAACGTGGCACTCCCATTTTATGTTTTTATTCACAATTTTATATTATTTTTTTAATTTTATTTAAATAACATTAAACTATTAAATGGGAACAAAACTAAAAACAATTGAAAGGGATATCCTTTTGTCCAAGATCTAAAAAGTGACTTTATATTGTATAAAAAAGATTATTATTTTAAACTTTTATTTAAATTTGAAAATAATTTGTGTTCATTTATAATTATAAAAATCACTTATTTATTAAATATGTTTATTAATTTTAAAAAAGCTACAGTCTCGAAGTTCACTTTAAACCTCCAAAGGTATCAGGAATAGCAATAGGCGCCATCTGGACAGGGTACTATAGTACTCATTTCTATACCCGCGTTTGAAAAAATTACTCGTTCCCGCATGGTTAGCAACTTCAATACCCTTATCCCCCTTGGGTACCTAAGTACCTATACCCGCACCCGTTACCTGCACATTAACTACTAAAAAACAATAAATAACAAAAGGAACATTATAATAATTAAAAAACAATCCAAAGGAATTTTAAATTTACTTATAAAACATTACACAATCTAAAAAGTTTATATAAACAGTAAATTTATAAAACAAGTCATGTATCTGATAAGTTAAACAGATATGAAAAATAGTAAACGAACTATCTGACTTTAGAAAATCTAGATTATTCATAATCTAAAAAATTATATAAAATTATAATCATGTATTAATATATATTTAATTCAGTTTAATTCAGTTTTGGGTGCTCATGAGGTGAAATGTTCGAAATTTCCATTAAAAATTGCTTGTGACGACTTTCATAATTTTACAGATTGTTGCAATTTGACTCACATTTTAACTAGAGGGGCTGAGTTTACTTGGAGTAATGGTAGGAGAGGCAATACTCTTACGGAAAAAAGGCTTGATAGAAGTATGTGTAATGATGCTTGGCTTGATTTTTGGTCCTCCACTTCTTGTTCTACTCTGGTCAGAAGTACTTCTGATCACTTCCCTTTGCTATTGGTCAGGAAGAGGGAAAATGTGTGAATCCAAGCTGCCTTCAAATTCCATAAAATGTGGCTGCAGCATCCTGATTGCAGAAGACTTGTTAGTGATGTTTGGAGTCGGAATGTGATGGATTGTCCTATGTATATTCTCTCTCAAAAACTCAAAGCTTTGAAGAAAGAGCTTAAGACTTGGAATAAGATGGTGTTTGGTAACATCCAGGTCTGGGTTGACAGTGCCCTGGCTGCTGTGGATTCTGTTCAGCAGCTTATGGCTTCGATTGGTGCTTCTGATTCATTACCGGAGCAAGAGCAGCTAGCTCAAATGGAGCTTCAACAAGCTCTTTGTTATGAGGAGGAATTTTGGAGAGAGAAATCTAGAATTAACCGGCATTGTCATGGGGATAGGAACACTAGTTTCTTTCACAAGATTGCTAAGATCAGGTACGCTTCCAAAGCTATGACTGTTTTGAAAAACAGTGATGCTCTTCTTGAGGAGCAAGATGGTATTGCGGCTCATGTTCTTAATTACTATACTTCTTTGTATGCTAGCCCAAATGATTGTATTTCTAATGATTTGATTAATCAAGTGGTGTCTCCTATTGTCTCTCCTTTAGATAATGTTTCTTTGATTGCTATTCCTTCGGGTGAGGAAGTTAAATCTGTTGTTTTTGCTCTCAATGCGGATGGCGCGCCGGGTCCTGATGGGTTTGGAGGTAGCTTTTATCAAGCCTTTTGGAATCTTATTGGGGATGATGTGTGCAACTCTGTTCAGCAGTTTTTTACTCAAGGTTGGATGCTTCCTAATATGAATTCTAACTTGGTTGTTCTTATTCCTAAATTCATTCGAGCAGACAGGATTGAGGATTACAGGCCTATAGCTCTGGCGAATTTCCAATTTAAGATTATAACTAAGGTGCTTGCAGATAGACTTGCTCTTATAGCTCCTAAGATTATTTCTCCTCAGCAACGGGGTTTTCTTAAAGATAGGCACATTCATGAATGTATCTGTATTGCTTCTGAAGCAGTTAATTTGCTGGACTACAAGTCTTATGGAGGTAATGTTGCTCTTAAGCTGGATATTAAAAAAGCCTTTGACACTCTGGACTGAGATTTCTTATTATCTGTGTTGCGTGCTTTTGGTTTTCATGACAAGTTCTGCCATTGGGTCAATGTTATTCTTCATTCGGCTAAGCTTTCTTTTGCTGTTAATGGTCGCTCAGTTGGCTTCCTCTCTTGCAAAGGAGGTGTGAGACAAGGCGACCCTTTATCTTCGCTTCTTTTTGCCTGGCCGAGGATGTTCTTAGTAGAGGAATTTCTCACCTGATGTCCTCTGGTTCTCTTAAGCCTTTTACTGGGCCTAATAATTTTGCTATTCCCAGTCATGTGCTCTACGCAGATGATGTTCAAGTCTTTTGCAAGGGTACTAAGCAGAATTTGGAGGCGTTAATGGCTTTGGTTGGGTCTTATGGTCAGGCATCTGGTCAACATCTCAATTCTGGTAAATGCAGGTTTTATTCTAGTAATACCACCCCTTCCAAAATTGCTCAGGTTACGAATTTGGTGGGATTTGGAGCTGGTCACCTCCCTTTTAATTATTTGGGAGTCCCTCTTTTTAAAGGCAAGCCAAGACGGGTGCATCTCCAGCCGATTGCTGATAGAATTATCAATAAATTGGCAACTTGGAATGGCTCTATGTTATCCATTATGGGTAGAGTTGAGCTAGTGAAGTCGGTCATTCAGAGTATGCTTCTTTACAGTTTTCGCATATATGCTTGGCCAGTTTCTCTGTTGAATTCTTTGGACCGTGCCATCCGTAATTTCATTTGGGTTGGAGACATTACTATCAGAAAAATAGTGACTGTTAAATGGGACACATTGTGCTCTCCTGCTATTGAAGGTGGCCTTGGGGTTAAATCTATTAAAGCCCTCAATGAGGCCTCTCTCCTCAAGCTCAGCTGGGACATGCTATCTTCTAGTAAAGATTGGGCCGTTTTTTATCGCTCCAGATTTTTCAGGAACAATAAGCCTATTAACAGGTACATCAAGTCCTCCATTTGGTCAGGCATTAAGATCCATATCTCTACAGTCCTGTCTCATTCCAGTTGGCAAATTGGAGATGACAAGCGCATTAATTTCTGGATGGATAATTGGCTCTCAACCCCTCTGGTGCAGCTTCTTCATATTCCTCCGGTCTTCCATGATCAGCTAATTGCAACTGTTTCGGATTTTATTCATGACTACTCGTGGCAGATCCCTAGAAGGATTTTGGCCTCTTTTCCTCATGTTGCTTCTAACATTGCTTCTATTAATATTCCTCGCTTTCATGATGTTGACAGGTTAGTTTAGTCGGACTCCAGCTCTGGACTGCTTTCGTCCAAAGATGCCTACCTGCATTTCAAGCATTATAAGCCGACCGTCTCTTGGAGCAAGACTATTTGGAACGTTGCTATTCCCCCATCCAAGTCTTTTATAATGTGGCATCTGGTTCATAATCGTATGCCTACTGAGGAGCGCCTGAAATCTAGTGGTTGTGTCTGTGTTTTGATCTGCAGTTTGTGCTATGCGGCTGCAGAATCTTCTGATCATTTGTTCCTTACTTATAGCTTCGCCAAGTCTCTTTGGGGCTGGCTTGCCTCTTTAATTAACTATAACATTGACACCTCCACAATTATAGATATTTTATAGGTCTGCAATCTTAATTGGAGCTCGCAAGCTAAAATCGTGGTTACTGCTGCTATCATCAACATTGTGTGGGTGATTTGGTTTTGCAGAAACGAGCAGAAGTTTGATAGCAAGAATATTCCTATTCGGACAGCTATGAATTTAGTTGTAAGTGCAACCTCTCTGTCTGGTAATTTAACTAATTGTTGCATGTCTTCTTCCCTGCAGGAGTTCTCGATTCTTAATTACTTTGGTATTCGAATCCACGCTCCAAAAGCTCCTGTTATCCTCCAGATTGATTGGATCCCTCCTCCTTGTGGTTGGGTTAAAGTCAATACGGACGTATCTACTAGGGGCTCTCCTGGGCACTCTGGTGGTGGGGGTATTTTTAGAGATAAAAGTGGCGCTGTTCTTGGCTGTTTCGCCAACTATTTCAGTATTGCTTCCTCTCTTGAAGCGGAGCTCATGGCTGCCATGATGGGCATTGAGGAGGCTAGGCGCAGAAACTGGACTCGTCTTTGGGTGGAATGTGACTTTTCCCTGGTTGTTCAGGCTTTTCATAACCCTGTCTTAGCTCCGTGGCATTTAAGGAACTGGTGGAAGAATTGCATCCATTTAGTTTCTTCTATGACTTTCAGAATTTCTCATATTTTCAGGGAAGGCAATCACTGTGCAGATAAGCTGACCTCTTTTGGAGTTTCTTCCAAAGCCTACACCTGGTGGAACTCTATTCCTAGCTTTATTAGGACTGATTTTTTCTATAATAAGTTTGGTCTCCCAAACTTTCGTTTCAAATAGCATTGTTTATTTTCATGGGGCTGGGTCTAGTTTGGCCTTCTCTGATTGGTTTTGATGTGCTGCATAAGATTGTTAATGGCTTCGGTGCCAACATAGTTGGGATGAAAGTCATTATAGTGATGTCTGTGCATGTCAACCTCTGTTTTTGCCTTTATAGTGTTTTTTATTTAGGCGGGTTTTTCTTTCTTGTTGGTTTCTTGGTTGTTTTTGTTCATGGGTTTTGGCCTGGTCCCCCATGTTTATTTGTTTCTCTTTTTTCTTTTTTTCAATAAAATTTAGGCCGAGGTACTATTTTTCCTTCTTGATGTTTTTTTCCTAATGAGGGTTTTGCATTAGGAGGTTTTAACGAGGCTTCTCTCCTTTCTTTTGCCTATATATATATATATGATGAGTGATCAAATGACTCTAGTAGTAACTCTTGTCAGAGTTACTCCACTTAATAGCTCTCTATAGACATTGAATTTCACAAATTCAACCGTCAAATTAAAAGTTCTTAGTGAGTAGATTAATTCCATAAAATTTTAAAAATATTTGATACTTCATCAAATAACTTTAATTCAACGTATAATATACTTTTCAAAATACAAGTAAAATGTTGACCATATGATTACGTAGCTATAAATGTCCAATTTATCTAAAATTTGACATGCATGATCATTAATGTAATATGATGATATTCAACGGTTGGATTGATAAAATTCAATGTCTATAGTGAGTTATTAAGTGGAGTAACTCTTCAACGGTTGGATTGATAAAATTCAATGTCTATAGTGAGTTATTAAGCGGAGTAACTCTGACAAGAGTTATCCCTGGAGTCATTTGATCATATATATATAGAGAGAGAGATCAAGTTACTCCAGAAGTAACTCTTGTCTGAGTTACTTCAGATAATATCTCTCTATAGACCTTAAATTTTATCAATTGATCCGTTGAATATCGTCATATTATGTTAATGATCATACATGTCAAATTTTAGATAAATTGGACATTCATAGCTACGTAATCATATTGTCAATATTATATTTGAAAATTAAAACGCATATTATACGTTGAATTGAAGTGATATGATGAAGTATCAAATATTTTTAAAATTTTATGAAGTTTTATGGAGTTGATTTACTGAATAAGAACTTTTAATTTGACAGTTCGATTGATGAAATTTAATGTTTATAGAGAGATATTAACCCAAATAACTCAGATAAAAGTTACTCTTAAAATAATTTGATTCATCCTCATATATATATATATATATATATATATATATATATATATATATATATATATATTGCGGGGTGAGGTGGGTACTAGAGTACTCATACCCGCATCTATACCCGCTCAAATTTACAAGTAATTATCTAAGCTCATACCCATCATAAAATGGATATTTATCATGTCCACTGTGGGTATTTTTTTTTTGGTGCCCAACAAGTCAATGTCCAATTGCCATCCCTAAAAGGTATTGGGTCGGCATTGGTTTGTCACGCTTTTATAGTCACGGAATATGTTCTATGCATGAAAACAAATAAACAATGTACCGAATTATCTTTTGCAGTTAAGGAACCGTAGGAGATGTTACGAAAAAAAAAAGGAACCGTAGGAGGAACACGAATTAGATCTAAAGAGTTCATCCTCAATTTAAAATTTGCTTGGTTTCTGCTCAATGCGTGGGGAACAGAGATGTCTCAGATCACTGCCCAATCTGGCTCAAATGTGACGAGCAAGATTGGGGGCCAAAACCTTTTCGATTCAACAACTGCTGGCTGGAACATCATAGTTTTACTCAATTTGTGAGGAATTATTGGCTAGGATATCAGGTGGAGGGGTGGAAAGGGCATGTGTTAAAGGAGAAACTTAAACTGTTAAAAAATCATCTAAGGCAGTGGAATAGAGAAGAGTTTGGGATCTTGGATTTGAATATTGAGAATACAGTAGCTGAACTGAATGCTTTAGAGGAGGAGTTGGCTGGGGGTGGAGATGTAACCGACGGGCGGAAAAACTCTTACAAGACATTTTTGGCAGCAAATTAGATTTAAAGACAGCCTTCTTCTGCAAAAGTCTAGAGCAAAATGGACTCTTGAGGGTGACTCAAACTCTCGGTACTTTCATGCTTGCATAAAAGGGAGGAGGAGGAGAAATCAATTGTCCACATTAAAGGTGGGAGATAGATGGTTAGAAAATGTGGCTGATGTTAAGACGGAAGTTTGGCGGCATTTTCAGTGTCACTTTGCTAGACCAAATCACTTTCAAAGACCCACTCTAGATGATGTTGTCTTCTCTCAAATTTCGGCCCAAGATAATGATTTGCTTGTGGCCCCGGTCTCAGCTGAGGAATTGCGAGATATTGTTTGGAATTGTGATGGCAACAAGAGCCCAGGCCCGGATGTGTTTAATTTCTCATTTTTTCGGGGATGTTGGGACATGGTCAAAGATGAGGTCTTAGCCTTTATTCATGAGTTTCAACAGAATGCAAAGCTTCCTAAAGCTGGCCACAAAGAAGATTTCTTGCCCTTGTTCCCAAATCGAGAGCACCCTCGCCTTTGCATGAGTATAGGCCAATTTCGTTGATTAGCAGCTTATATAAAATTGTCTCAAAATTGTTAGCAGGTCGTTTGAAGAAGGTGTTAGGTGGGATTATCTCCCCATGTCAAACGGTGTTTCTACCTAATAGACAGATTCTTGATGGAGTTCTTACAGCTAATGAATTAGTTGATCTAGCTAAGCGGAGAAAGGATAAGTGTTTGCTATTCAAGGTTGATTTCGAGAAGGCATACGACTCTGTGGATTGGGAGTATCTAGACTATATGCTGATTCGTATGGGGTTTGGTAGTGTCTGGAGGGGGTGGATTAGAGCCTGTGTCAGGTCATGCTCCATGTCGGTACTAGTTAATGGGAGCCCAACAACGGAGTTCTTGATTCAATGTGGTTTATGCCAGGGTGATCCGTTGGCTCCGTTCTTGTTCCTAATTGCTGCAGAGGGGCTGACAGGTTTGGTGCGGAATGCTGTGGAAGGGGGACAAATTAGCCCTTATAAAGTATCTAGTGATTTATCGTTTCCGGTGTTGCAATATGCAGATGATACGTTGCTACTTTGTGAACCAAATTGGGACAATCTGTGGGGCATTAAAGCTATATTACGTGGTTTTGAATTAGTGTCGGCCGAGAGTCAACTTTAATAAAAGCCACTGCTCGGGATCAATTTGGATGAATCTTTTCTTCACCACCGCTACTTTCTCAACTATTCTATTGGGGTTTTCCATTCAAGTTCTTGGGGTTACTGATGGGCCACCCTAGAAGCCGTGGGTACTGGAATTACGTGGTGGAGTTAATGCGTAAGAGACTTTCAAATTGGAAGCGCTCAATTGTCTATTGGGGCAGAGTCACGTTGATCAACTCGCCTCACAAGTCTGCCGGTATATTTTTTCTCCTTTTTTAAAGCTCCAAAGAAAATATTGAAGAAGCTAATTAGTATTCAGAGGAATTTTCTGTGGGGTGGAGCTGTGGATAAGAAAAATATTTGCTGGGTTAGTTGGGAGAATGTGTGCAAACCAAAGAGTTTAGGTGGCTTGGGTATCAAGCATTTGGAGATATTTAATTTAAGCTTATTGAGTAAGTGGAAATGGCGATGTCTTAATGATCACGGAGCTATTTGGTTTAATCTACTTCGATTTAAATACGGCCCCTTGGAGAGGAGAATTTTGGATGGTGGTCTTGGACCGTCTGAGTTCCATCTGGTGGAGGGACTTGGTCTTGACCAATTGTGAGTGGTTCAAGGATAATATAGAGATGCATTTAGGTGATGGAAAATCCGGGAGATTTTGGGTGGATTGGTGGGTGGGGAATGGTGCTTTGAAGGATTTATTTTCGGATTTATTTCAGCTCACTAAACACAAGAATGGGAGGATATGCGACGCAGGGGAGCTGGTTGATAATGTGTGGTCTTGGAAATGGGAGTGGAGACGTGCTCTTAATCAGCAGGAACAAGTTAGGTTGGCTGAGTTGTCAGAATTATTGTTGGGATGCGTGCCTTCTAATGATCTTAAGGATGAGTGGTTGTGGCGGATAACTGAATCTAGGATTTTTAGTTGCCGGTCTGCTTATTCAAGCCTTACGGAGCGGGAACACATTGAAACTGAGACTACTTTGGCGCTGGCATTCAAACGTCTATGGGAAACTTCTATCCCTTCCAAGATATTAGTGTTTGTTTGGAGATTACTGCAGGATCGTATTCCTACACGGGAGGCGCTAACACATCAAGGTATTATTCCAAGTACCAATAACCAAAGTTGTGTTTTATGTTCTCAAGTTATTGAATCTGGGGACCACTTGTTTTGTACTTGTAATGTCTCATATAATATTTGGAGGAGCGTGGGCGAGTGGATTGGCTTCCATAGCGTGTGGTGTGAGAACGTGGTAGATAATTTCATAGCATTTAATCCCCCCATGCGTGGAAAAAAGGGAAGGAAAGTTAAGCCTCTTATCTGGTGTGCAGTGGTATGGGTAATTTGGTCGGCTAGGAACAAGGTTATTTTTGATGGGGAACAAGCTGGCCCTCAACTACTCTTGTCTAAAATTAAAATGTTTTCTTGGCGTTGGTTTATGTATAGGGAGGGTAGACATTTGGATTGGACATACTCTGAGTGGTGTGTGAACCCGTTGGAGTGTTGTAGTTCAATTTAAATTTTATGCTAGGTGACCCAGCTCACAGAAATGAAGTTGGAAATTAAATTTAAGTTGCTGTCTTTGGTGGGGATAGAGTTCGTAAAATGAATTCCCTTGAGTGACTGTGGGTGATTTTGGAGCTGGTTTTGCTTTCCTGATGCAGGTGATGTTGTGGTTAATGGATTGGTGGGGGTTTACAGCTTTGGCCTTGCTTCAGGATGGTCGACACCTTGGTTGGGGTTGGCGTTGATTGTTGGTCCATGTGTCTTGGATGGTTACTTGAATTGGATGGCTTTCGACGCCTAGGTGTTGATGGAGTTTATCTTGCTTTGGCTATTGGATGCTGTTTGGTAGGTGGGGGCGTGGAGGATGATTGGCTGGGAGTGTGTTGATTTTTTGAGTGCAGGTTGCTTGATATTTGGAGTGGTGTTATTGGTTATTGGTGGTTTGGAAATATAGAGTGGAACTATTGCTGGGAGTATGTTGCTTGATTTTGTTGGGGTCGTTTATGGAGGCCTACGTGGAACTACTCCTTCGGAACCATTAGAGAACATTTTGGTGTTTGATTATTTTATTGTGAGGGGTTGGTTGATGTACTCTTTTTCCCCTCTTGGTCTTTTTCCCAATGGGTTTTGGCTTTGAGGGGTTTTAATGAGGCACTTCCTTCCCTAAACTTTTGTTTATATGGGCTTGGAGTACCCCTTGTACTCCTTTCTTAATAGACTCTTTTGCTTATATAAAAAAAATATTTTATCGTACAGAAAATTCACTTTAATTTAACGTAGTACGGTTGAAATTGCAGACTTTGCAGAACCTGATCATTTTTTTCCCCGATAAAATTGCAGAACCTGATCTTGTCTTGTACTTATGTATTAATGTAAGGAAGTTATGTATAAGTTGGTAACCACAGCACTCTTAATATAATAAACGTTATTCAAGGTTATATATTTAATTTGAAAGATAAAATAACATTATTAAAAAATTATTTGAATTTGTTAGTAATTATAATTATTCTATAATAAATTAATAATCTTATTTTTTTTACTAATAAATCATTTTTTGTGTGAAAATGGGGGCGTGAAGCCCGGTGAAATTACATCAAAAGAATCTTACAGAGTACGGAAGCCTCACTCAAATCACCTAACAAGATATTACTAATGTCCTTAGGAGGAGTATTCACAAAGTGGACTCCTAGAAGTTGGGTGGAGGATCTAGTAAGCCAATCGGCAATAATATTTGCTTCCCGGTACATATAATTGATAACTACATTCCAATCCTTGTTCACTAGTTCAATGATATTGTTGATTAAGACACTCCATTTGCCTTTGCAGCCACCTTTACAGGTGGCCGCTAGGAAAGCATTATCACACTCAACAATAAGGTTCCTACAGCAATGTCTCCAAGCCATTTGTAGACCATAAAACAGACCCCAAGTTTTAGCTACATAAGTTATACACTCCTCAGTGTTGGTGCTGAATCCACTATAACAGAAAACGAAATAAGCATCGCTTATTTTTTGTCTTCGCCAGCGCTTAAAACTGCTGCCTAATCACCCGCTGGTGATTGTGATTCAAAAAGACAGCGTTTGGCAAGCGCTGAGGATTTTGGAAATAGACAGTGCTTCTTTGAAAAAGCGATGTCTATTTCCTGATATAGACAGCGCTTCTTTGAAAAAGCGTTGTCTATTATCAAAGATAGACAATGTTTTTTCAAAGAAGCACTGACTATTTGGCTTTTTTTTTAGATTCAGTATCATGTTGCCGCATTATGTGATACAATTCCTGCATCAAACATTCACAACAAATGAAACAATCACACATGCAGAAAATATCATCACACACACATACAGAAATACCAACAAACATCGCACACACACATACAAAAAATACCATCACACACACATACAAAAAATATCAACCAATTAATCATTGACTTGTATATTTTTATACTTCAATTTGAATTTCTAACAAAATTTTGGCAGAGTCTCCCCTAAAATATGGACATTCCAAAATTTATCTAATGCCTGTAACAATAAAAAATACCATATACCAGCCAGCACAAATCACTATAAAGTCTACCTAGTATGCAACATAGCCACTAGACAAGTATACGTAGTTACCAATTAATCTACCAAATCCTGCCTTTAAAGTAATTTGATTTATTACCTTGTCAAGCTTGTGATGCTAAAATATGAGCCCCCCACTCGGATTGTATTCATTTCTCTCTTTTAAGGCTGCCACCACGGCATTATAAGCCGGTTTACCAAACCTTCTTATCAGCCCATTCAGCTTTTTATCATCATCTTTGATAACTTGCTGAAATGAAAAATGCGGGAAACCAGATATCAAAGTGCAAGCATTAAGATAGGATCGGAGTTTCAACACAATCCCAGAGGAAGTTCTGAAGAGACAACCAGAGTAGCAGGCTTAAACCTACACAAACAAGGAAACACATAAAGAACAGAACTAAATAAAGAGACCTAACCATTTTTATTTTTATTTTTTGAAAGGAAAAGAGACCTAACCTTTATCAAGCTAATAATGAGAGAAATCTAATAAAGAGCTTGAAGCCCTAATCCTGGTGCAAGAAACCTTTTAATGATGAACAGGAGATGTTTCTGCAAAGAAAAATCTCAATCTATAGTATAAGGAATGTGTTAACTTAGAAATTCATCTCAAATAGCAACTTTGAAGTAATTTGATTTATTACCTTTGTCACTTAAGAATGCAACTATCTCTGGCGCTATTTCTGGCTCGGAAGATATTCTTCTTCACAGTCGGTTCGAAAGAAGCCATCTAGCTATCCACAAAAAAATTAGACACACAAGTAATTATACGCACAAGTAAAATTCATAGTCAATTAACAAGTAACTAAAAAAACACAATCTACGTACATGCAACTTCTTTTCCTTTTTCTTTTTCCTCCGACTGATCCAAAGTCCCTCTTTATGATCATGTCTAATATATGTATCATTCTCTCTTAATGTACTTTCCTCAGCAAACATTGACTGTATCTTCAATATCAGCAACTTCATTTGCTTGATCATCAATCCCATAACCAATTTTTTTGTTAGTCAACAAAATAATGGACCGATTCATATCGGTAGGATCGGTGACATAAAACACTTGTCGAGCTTGCGATGCTAAAATAAAATGCTCATCCTTATATACCAACTTACTGAAATTCACCTTCATGAACCCCAAATCATCCGTTTCTACACCGTAATTATTGTCAACCCACTTACATTGGAACATAGGCACTCAAAACATAGGATAATCCTCCTATATGTGTTCAACTACCCCGAAGTATGACATATTCGCATATATGAGATTTTTGTCTTTGGCATTTGAGATATGCATAGCTTGAATAACAAGAGAGACCCCACTATTTTGTATTTTACTCTGATCATCATGTTCTATTGTATTGAATGTGTACCCGTTCACCAAATAACCGGTGTTAGAGATAACATGTATACTTGGACCCCTCGCTAACCATCTGAGTCTTTCTGAAATCGAGGTAGGATCTGTAGAAATGTGATCTCTTAGCCACGTTATAAAACACCGATTGTGTTCTCTTGTTAACAAATTTTGATTCTTATTTGGGTGCATACTCTTGAGCATTTCGTTATGTTTTACAACATATGACTCAACCTCATCGGTGTTGTGTAAAACATATAAGTGTGTTTGCTCCATTTGCTGCCTTGATATAGTCAATATTTTACATCCAGTAATCCTTTTCCATTCGCTTCCTCCTGTGTCTCAGCAACCCTGTGGAATATCCGCCATTAGATAGGTAGTCGGAACAGAATTCAACAGCTTCTTCGACTGTGTACCGCTCAACAATACAACCCTCTGGTCGTGATTGGTTTTTCACATACCCTTTTAATATCTTCATGTAACGCTCAAACGGGTATATCCATCTCATGTAAGCTGGTCCACACAATTGTGTCTCCCTAACCGGATGAACTGTCAGATGAATCATTATGTCAAAGAATGAAGGTGGGAAATACATCTCAAGCTCACATAAAATAAAAACAATTTCTGTTTGCAATGCTGACAACTTTCCAGGGTCAATCACTCTACTGCAGATTGCCTTGAAGAATAAACAAAGTTTAGTTCAGGTCTTCCGCACTTTGATGGGCAAAATGGATCGTATACCAATGGGTAGCAAATTCTCCATGAGAACATGACAATCATGGGACTTTAGACCCTTTAACTTGAGATCTCTCATTGATACGAGGTTCATAATGTTTGAAGAGTACCCATCTTGAACTTTAACTCCGTGAAGAAACTTACAAAAAATCGTTTTCTCTTTTCTAGACAAAGTATGAGCGGCTGGAGGTAGATATGTACGTTGTTTCCCTTTCTTTACCGATCCCAATTCTCGTCTCAATCCTATACTAACCAAGTCCCACCTTGCATTGATCCCATCTTTAGTCTTCTCAGGCACATTGAGTAAGGTACCAGTGGCACTATCAAAGACATTTTTTTCAACATGCATCATATCAATAAAATGTCTCACGTATAATGAACTCCAATATGGCAGCTCAAAGAAAATCGACTTTTTTTCCACCCTCGTGTGACAAGCTCTCCCGCAAAAGGCTTCCCGAATTCAATACCCAAATCTTTTACCTTTTCAAACAGTTGTGCACCCATCAAAGGCAAAGAAGCTCTATGTTCTTTAGTATTCCCATTAAATGCTTTCCTCCACCGATAATGATGTTTTTGAGGCAAAAACCTACAATGTCCAAGGAAGATATTCTTCTTACCATGTTCTAACCGCATCCAATCTGTACCATCTTCACATATAGAGCATGCACACTGGCCTTTGGTATTGTTACCAGACAAATTACCGTATGCCGAAAAATCATTAATTATGCCGAAAATCATAGTCCTCAAGGTGAAACTTTCTTCTCTATACCCATCGTACACCTCTACACCCGTCTCCCATATTTGCTTTAAGTTTTCAATTAAAGGAGCCAAGAATATGTCTATATCATTTCCTGGTTGTTTGGGGCAAGAAATTAACATAGACAACATCATATATGTGCACTTCATGCATAGCCATGGAGGTAGGTTATAAATCACCAAAACCACAGGCCATGTACTATAAGAGCTACTCTGAACACCATGCGGGTTAAATCCATCAGTAGACAATGCAAGTCTTAGGTTTCTAGGTTCTTTCCCAAAATCAAGATACTCAATATCAATTTTCCTCCATTGAGGAGAGTATGCTGGGTGCCGTAGCATGTCATCCTTAATCATTTCATCCTCATGCCGTGTCAAGTGTTTATCTTCTGAACTACGATACATGCGCCTGAATCTGGGAATTATGGGGAAATACCACATAACCTTCTCTGGAGCCGATTCTTTCTTCTTATACCGTGATGCATTACATTTAGGACACGACTTTAACGATGTATATTTATTTCAAAATAAAATGCAATCGTTAGGACAATCGTGTATCCTCTCATAACCTATGCCAATAGAGCGTAACATTTGTTTAGCCTCGTAAGTCTGACTATAAAGCACATTATCAGCCGGCAACATATCCTTCAATAATGTGAGTAATTCTGTAAAGCTCTTATCAGTCCATCCATTGCCCGATTTCAAGTTATACATCTTTAACATCGCCGATAATCTCGTGAATTTCGTACAACCCTTACAACGGCTTCTCCGCATCACTTATCAACTTCTCAAACATTTGAGGACAATCACGAAGATCTTCTTCAACCACATTTGCCATCTCTTCAAAGTAGTCGCCATCATATGTATTTGTAGCGGTGTCATCTGACGCATATCTCCCATTATTCCCCATGGTATTAGAAGATTCACCTCTTGTCTTACCGTGCATTGTCCAACAGGTATAACTTTGATCAATCTCATTGCTCACTAAATGCCATTCCAATTCCTTAACACTAACTTTGTCTGCATAACAACAACTTAAACAAGGACATATGATTCTACTATGGTTTGTTGTATGTCCAACTACAAACTTAATAAATTCATGCACTCCATCCTTATATTCCTTTAACAAACGATTGACAGACATCCACTTTCGATCCATTTTAACTTCAACCTTTAAAAAAACTAAGTTAATCCTTGAGTAATATAATATCATATCAGTTAGTCTTGTTAAGTAATACAACATCACAACAAAACATATTCAAAACTTCTTTTCAAAACTTTGTACATATTTTTCTCAAAATTTTGACATGACCTATTTGTATTCTCAATAATTTCCCACTTCCAATTGTGATCTAAATATATATAGTCAAAATTTGATTATCTAACGTATCGGGCTATAGCTAATGCTATGCCGTCAAACCACAATTCGCAGTTCGTATTCAATTACTTATACAATTTGCAATTTGCATCACCTATACAACTTCCCTGTTGTACACCACCCTTCATCATACAAATAAAATAAACTAATGCAACACAGCCAGAAAGGAATTGTGGAAACCCTCTAGTTACAAAATTCTTCAGATTACCAATTTCACACCATGGAAAAGATAATCAAAACCCATGTTTCGTTTCAAATAAATTACCCATCTTCTTTGTAAAAAAAAAGGTATTTGATGTATTTCAGGCACACTCTCTACATATAAGATAAGCTTGGAAGAGTATCATTTGTTACCTTGTTACCCTGAAGCAAGGTTTTCTTTTCTTCTATGAACTAACGTGAATGATTCAGCTGCTGGTCTGGTAAATGTTGTTTGAGGGAGTCTGTCACTAAATCAAACTTGCTCAATCTCTGAATGAAACAAATATATATGAGAAAATGAAAAAAAATGAGATAGTGGGCGGTGAAACAAAACAAATATATATGACCAAGATGTGGTGGTGGTTGCGAGCAACGTGAGAAAGAGAGAATGGGCTGTGAAACAAAACTAAGATCTATACCTTGCTAGGCTGTGAGTAGAGGACACGAGAAACGAGAGCAGAAACGACAATGGTGAGCAGAACTGCAGCGTGAGAAAGAGAGAGCAGAAACGGCATGCAAGAGCCTTTCTGTAAAAAGAGGAGCTGTGCGGCAAAACGATGAGCAAAAATAGCAGCGTGAGAAACAACGAGCAGAAACGACACAGACAACGTGAGAGAGAATGAGTAAACGAGATTGATGAAACAGAGATATACTGCTTAGGGCGCGCGTTTTGTCATGTACGTTTTGAAATAGACAGCACTTTCTTAGGAAAGCACTGGTGATTAGGATAAAAGACAGTATTTTCTTAAGAAAGCGCTGGCAAAGGTTGAATAAAAGACAGCGCTAGCTTATTGAAGCAAGCGCTGTCTATTCGCGAACCAGATATTTAGCAGTGCTTCTTCAAAAAAGTGCTGTTTAAAGTCGATCCACTTTTCTTTTAGCCAGCGCTTTAGTGGCAAACGCTGTTTAAAGTGGTGTCATTTTTCAAACTTTCTGTTGTAGTGATCCTTCAATCCATCAACCGTCATCATCTCTCGAGATACCCCCATAGCCAGCCTCCCCCGGGTTGCCCAGAAAGGAACCGTCAGTATTGAGTTTGAGAAAATCAAGTGTGGTCTTTCCCATCTAACTGATAAATCATCTTTAATCGTAGCGATATTGCAAATTATTTTTACATTTTTGTGACATGCGTTGCATGCTATCTCTAATCAGATATCTGAAAACAAAGAGCACAGGGTGTATGTATATTCTATTATCATTATTAAGTGTATGTTTGGATTCGCTTTTGGTAGAACTGAAACTTTTAGAGATATAAAATTGATTTTGATATATTTGAATGTCATCGAGTAAAATTGATTTTGCCCTTAGAATTGATTCTAACTTCTTTTGACTGAAAGAATTGATTCTAACTTGAAGCTACGATTTAGAGCTTTTGTATCCAAAAGTTATTTTTACTATCAAATTTATTATTCAACTCACTTTTACATGAATGCATTCAAACGTAAATCAATTTATATTCAACTCATTTTTAACTAAAATCAATTTTACACAGTCAATTCATTTAAAATCATTTTTTGTCACCTTAAAACCAAATGCACACTAAGAAACTTAACTATACGAAGGACACATGACAAAAGCTCATTCATCCGTTTTCTCGCAAAAAAACAATTTTTCTACCAAAAACTCACTACTATCCAAGATCTTATCTTAATTATATTGTAGGTTTTGTTTTTATTTGCCACCCGTGCAGAGCACATGTTCTCTTAGCTAGTTTCTTTTTTAAAGTACTAGCTGAGAAAACTTGTGTTGTTCACGGTACGGGTGGTAAAGAAAAATAGAAACAACGTAGTTAAGTTTTTGAAGTATAGTTAAATTTTTTGTAAGACAATAATTTTTAACGAGAACACAGATGATTGAGACTTTGATATGTGTCTTCGTAGTGGCGGAGCTTCTCAGGAGCGGGAAAGCGCCACTGCACCCTTCAAATTTTTTTTACCTTTTTTTTATATACTCCAGAATCAATTAATATTTTTTGATATTAGAGCACCTCCAACAGAAAGAAGAATAAGAAACCAAAGAAGAACATCAATACAGCCAACAGAAAAATCATAGATCTAGACAAGTTTTCAGATCTGTGGCCGGAATCTTGGAGAGAAGGTGACAAACATATGGTTTTTAGATCTGTTCGCTTTGGACCTTTTCATGCGGAATGACCATGGATCTTATAGAACTGGAGGAGAGGAGAAGAATAGTGGTGGTGGTTCTTCGATTTGCGGCCGGAGTTTGCCAGAAAACGTCATTAGAGGTTGTGGTTGGGGTTTCGATTTGGTCCTTGTTTCGTGAAATCTTTATATGGGTTTTCTAGAGAATGAAGAGAGAAGAAGATTGGTGGTGGTGGTGGGGTCAAACAATGCCGGACAGCGTCAGAATCGCGGCTGTAAATGGTGGTGACGGCGGAGCAAGTGAGGGAAAGAGGAGAGCATCTCCTTATTTCTTTAGGGTTTCTGAACTTGAGAAAAATGAAAATGAAGTGAGGGAAGGCGAAGTCCACAGGTTAGGCGGAAGACTTGGGCCTGGCCCATGCGAATTAGTGAGGGGCAGAGGGTGCGTTCAGAAAAACAGAGGTGCACTTATAAAACTGGGTAAATATGGGTCTTAGGCCCAAGATAATAGTTCAAAGCTAATTTAAATTGTATTCTTATTATTTTTAAAATACTCCCATCATGAAATCTGTGAATATCAGGTCATACTTATCTCTATTGTTTTTATGTAAATACTCTTGTTTCTTAGTTTAAATGTCAATTTTTTGTTTGGGAAAAGAAATGTTTGTTGTTTATATTTGATATTTTAATTTTGATTGTATTCTAATAGTAGTTTTGTATATGACGTAATTTTGTTCCAAACTTTTTGGGTTTTATACTTATTTGTGGTGAAAATCTTAGTTTAAACATTATTTATATTCAAGTTAAACACCATGTTTCTTATAAATTGATTAGTATCTTTTGCCTTAAAAATTGATTTATGGAATGAAAATTTTTTTTGGCACCGCAAGATTTCCGTTAAAGCCACTGTGGCTTGAGTGTCGTTAGTGTAATTAAAATTAAGTTTTTATATAGAAAATAATAGATAATTGACGAGTAATTAGTCAATGTACTTGATGAGAAAGAATGGGATGAGGAAAAAGGCATTCCTCCTTCTCAAAAGAATCAACCGACGCATTCCACTCACTGTGCAATGTGCTTCTACAAAAAGACACCAAGGAAGAATATTATTGACTTGTGTAAAATACTTTTATCAGTAAGCTTACATGCCATGTATGTACACAAATTTCCAGTACGTGTCATCACATCATATAGTAATTAAAGTTCTTTCAAAAGACTATGATACCCCTTCATTCATGCGTAATATAGCTATAGCTAGTTGGCCAACACATGGAACCACCACCACTACTACTACTATATCCCCATCTCTCAAAAGCTTTACGCACTTGCTTTTAACTCTCCTCTAGAAAAAGCGGGTGTTTTTCTTTCTCTGAACGACTCATAGCTTTTCCTTTTTTCCATTCCTCTTAAATCCATGGACACAGCTCAGTGGGCACAGGTAAACAAACATACCTCTTTTTCTGTTTTTTTTTCCTTTCCTTATAATCATGAAAATCTCTGCTAGGGATTGTGATTATCAACCATAATTTAGATCAATAATTTTTTAGGTTTTGGAAATTATCTTGATTATTGTTAGTTCTAAGGGAAGTTTTCACTTTACTTTATCCTTAACTTTTCTGATGCTCAGCTCAGCCACTCACTAAATTCAATTTTTGTTGCTATCTTTTTAAGATCTTTATTTTTTTCTGCTGTTGAAAACGTACTGCACCTTTCTTTTTCCCTTTTTTTTTGCCCTTTCCACCATCTGATCATAAAGGAGTAATAAAGGACCAAAAGCAAAAGTTAACAAATTTGTTTGTATTATTGCTATAGCTGCTGTTGTAATAAATCCCTCAAAGTTTTAAAAGCGGTTTCTTTGTTTGCTTATCTTGTTTGTTTTCTTTCTTCTGTTATGGCCTTTTTCTGTCTTTTTATTATTTTGATTTTTTTTTCCAGGGTATTGGAGTGGTTAAACAACCCATGGAAGGTTCAAAGGCACCTCCTATGTTGGAGAGAAAGGCAAGGCCACAAAAAGATCAAGCTTTGAACTGTCCAAGGTGCAATTCAACCAACACTAAATTCTGCTACTACAATAACTACAGTCTCTCTCAACCAAGGTACTTTTGCAAGACTTGTAGAAGGTATTGGACTGAAGGTGGTTCCTTGAGAAATGTTCCTGTGGGTGGTGGCTCAAGAAAGAACAAGAGATCCACTCCATCAACATCAACATCTCCATCATCATCAACCAAGAAGCTTATTCCTGATCTGACCACACAAAATAATTTCCCTCAGTCTGCTTCTCAAAACCCTAAGATCCATCAAGGCCAAGATCTTAACCTAGCATATCCACCACCAGAAGACTACAACACCATATCAAAATTCATTGAAGTTCCTTACAATACTGAAGACAAGACTCATCAAACTCACAACCACCACCTTCAAAATCAAACTACTTCATCATCATCACCATCTTCCCATCAGATGTCAGCTATGGAGCTTCTCAAAACTGGGATTACTACTACTTCCTCAAGGGGTTTGAATTCTTTCATTCCAATGTATAATTCAAGCGGGTTTCCTTTGCAAGACTTTAAGTCAGGTCTTAACTTCAGTCTTGAAGGGTTTGAAAATGGATATGGAGGTCTTCAGGGAATTCAAGAGGGCGGTGGTGCAAGGATGTTGTTTCCTGTGGAGGATTTGAAGCAACAGGTTCCGAGTAGTGCTGAGTTTGAGCAGAATAATAGAAGTCAAGGTGATTCAACTGGGTATTGGAATGGCATGTTAGGTGGTGGATCATGGTAGATATTATTATTAAAACAAAACAAAAAAGTGAAAAAGCAAGTGAAGAAAAAGGTGAACAAGGTGTTGGTGCTTTAGACCTTTTTTTTTTCCTTTTTCTTTTTACCTTTTTTCTTTCTATTTTCTTAATTTCGTAATATCTGGGGGAGTGGCTGTGGCTGTGGCTGTTTGAACTTTGGAGTGATCAGATTCAGAACCGCTAACAAAATAGGGTAAATATGGCTTTTGCTTTTAATTTGTTTCTTGAATCCATTTTTATTTGTGGTCTTCTTTTCCTTTAGTTTATATATATATGTAGCTTAATTTATTTTAGTTTAATTTCGGCTTTTGATCCAGATGAATGTGGCTGCATTTTGAAGCTACTTTTCATTTTAGGTTTAGCTTGAGGAGTTTGGAGTTCATAACCTACCTATATAAGACTTTTAATTAATTTTCGGTTTAATTTCCCGTCACAATTACTGTTGTTCTGAGGCTTTCACCATAATCCTCGCGCACGGTTTGCTGCTACCACAGTAAGGGAAGGATTCCCATCAATACTAGTGTCAGTCACGAAGAGAGAATCGTCGGTCATAGTACATAAGCTGAGGTTTAACTCACTATAATATTATTATTTAATTTAGGTTAATGTCGCACCTGATGACTAGTTTCTTTCTAATTGTAAATACTAAATATAAACTGGGGGTATTTGGTTCCTATTTTGAGTGATTATTATGTATATAGTGTTGGGACACAAAGCGAGTTGGAAGGAATGATGGGTGTCAAATCCTTTACAGCAAAAGTGGTCTCCCTAGCTATCTATCTTTTTTGCTTTGCCAACCAATCAGAAGTACTGTCAGATCGTAACAGTGCCGTCTTGGTTTTTCTGATTCTTTCTTCCATCCACTCAGTTTTCACGAAGCAATCAAATGGGATCTGTTAACGTGAACATCACTTTGCTCAGTACGATCCACGAGCCTTCCATTAATTAATAATGCCCAGCTAACTAGCCCTTTCTAACAGTAACATAACAGTAGTATAACAGACTATACAATGCGCAGGATTACCAAAATGCTCTCATTCTTCGCCCGTATAGAAATGATTATCAAAACATTGTTACACCGCTTATTCTATGGATGTGGATAAGATGTACTCACAAGAGCATGCAGTCGGTGAATCTGGACCGTCCGATCTTAGATCGTCCGATTAAGATCGGGTGATATGTATTATAAGTTTTATTTAAAGTGTGATTTGGTGTTATTGAAATACAGACGGTCAATCTTGATTAGTCGACGGTGTAGATATATGCTTCGACTACATCACCACGTTTTTTTATAATTGTATCTAACCCAAATTTGTTATTCTATATGTTTAGTAATGTCTTCCATATTTTTCTCTAAAATGGTTCCATGTATTTTGAAATGGATTTCACCATCGAGAGATCTTGATCATTCATAACAATCTAATGATTAAAATTGATTTGAATACGAGCCATTTAATCTTGCATAAATTGTGGTGATTGGTCTCGCATAATCTCGCTATGCGAGACCGGGTGATTGTGACCTGAGACAATTCAGGTCCATGTCTATATTTCCTTTTGGTTGTTGAAGTTTCGTTCACTTTTCTGAGTTTTTTCTGTTTTGTGAAGACTATTATTTCACATTATATAGGTCTCCCCCACATGGGCTTTTTCCTTTCTTATATTGAAAGCCAAAGAAGCTGGTGCTTGCTTGACTCTGGTCTCCTTCTTTTCCAGTGGGAGGGTCCTACAAACATTCCTCTTGGTAACCGTGCAAGAATGATATCCTCCACTCCACTGCAATTTCTCTCCCATGTAGAGATAGACCTTATGCATTTTTTTGTTGTTGGTAAAAGACCTTATGCACTTTATCGTAATTATAATAATCCATACAATAATATACAACTTGGTAAAATATCAATTGACGGATATGCCTTTACCTTGGTGTAACGTGTTAAGCATATGTATATATCTATATTTTTAATCAAGCTTTACAACTTCGCATCATGGGGGGTCTTAATTATTTCTATCCAAAATATACGATCTACTCCACAACACAAATCACCCATTACGAATGTCGGGAATTCAGATCATAACAATTGAAATAACATCTACCAAAATCGCATTCCTAGAAAAACGAGTCTTCTATTTTTAGGGTTCGGGAAAAGGATTTGATTTAATTCATCTACCAAGGAAATTCTCATTCCTTACGATTATGACCAAATAGCATGGAGAGAATTGATGTACGAAGACGTTGGATATCAAAACCTAGAGGACGATCGATGATCAATTTAATTTAGCCTATAGCTTCTCTCCAATCATGACCTTTATACATTAGGGTTTCTACGTACTAGACAGGCCCTAACATTAAGGACAGAAAGGGTAATTATTCATGTAGGTGCGGGACCATATATGTGCAAGCAGGTGATCATTCATTTTTCGAATGGAATCATGTCAAGAAATGTGCACCATTGGAATCGCCTCGTAGCAATTTGTTTGGCTACATATGGCAATAGTTTTAAGTCAAGGCACAAGAACGAATGGGCTACGTTACGTACCTACCTAGCTGCTTTATACAATTTTTCTTGTTGCAAATCAAATTAATTTCTTCCCTCCGTAAAAAAAATTATTACATCCATGATTCCCGAATTAACTCTATGGAAGATGCTTGTGAGTTTTTACTTAATGTTGTGCCGATTCACGTTGTTGCATCATATTTACAAGCAATTGAAGCTACTTATAGCCTTATAGATAGCTATAACTGTCGTGTTTATGGTCTGTGATGAGGCTCGGTGTTAGGAGTAGAAGTAAGTTGGGCCCGAGCTAGGCTTTGCAAGGCCTGTTACAAAAATTCAGGGTCTAAGTCTGACTTGTTACCTGTCATAGGTTTTTTTCCAGGCCTGACCTGATTTGTTTGAATGTCTGATCTGGCCTGTCATATGACTTATGCTTGGCAAGGCCTGTTCTGGTGGGGAGAGAGATTTGGCAAGGCTTGTTCTCATTGACTTGAGTGAAAGTTTTCGGCGGGTAATGACAGGTTCGAAGCATAATTAATAGAAGATTGGTAGAGAGGGTGAGTGGAGTCCTAGTAGGCTTGCCAGCGGTGGATGTGCGGGGAAGACAAGGGGAGAAGAGGCTGACTCAGATCGAGGAAGATGGGGGAGAAGGCGGGCCAGACCCTAATGGGGATAATGAGTTGCTCTGACTAATAGTACCATCCAAACTACTTAAGTTTTTTGAGTTAAATTGTACTTTTAGTGTTTAGTTGAGTAGTTGTCCGGTGTAGCTATGCCTAGTATTCTGCTGTTGGGCCGGTTTATGATGGTGGCCTTTGGGATGACGTGTAATGTAGGTTTCACTAGAAATACAAATGCAACTTTGGAACCCAAAAAAAAAAAAATTATGCCTAAATAAATATATAATTTTAACACACTATAATTTTTTTTTATAATAGTAACAATTAATACATAATATCTTATATTATTTATATTTATTTAAATAGGTCAGTCTGTTAAGTCTAAAAGACTTTTTAAATGGCCTAAAGTTTGACATTTTTAGTTAAATATGTTTTTTAAAAAGCTTTAATCTTGTCTATTTAAAAATAAATCTGGCCTGGCGATGTAGGGTGAGCCATAGCCCATGTCAAATAGTCTGACCTATTTCCACCCCTACTCGGCGTTAAAATTGAGAAAATTGGAGGGCATCAATGTTTTTTTTCTCTCATTATGTTTCATCGCAAGCATAACAAGCTCAATTGAAATTTGATGAAGAATATGGCTTGCTCTTCAAGGGAGCTTATTTTTGGCGAGGCATTGATCCACAGGTGCTTCGAAATTTCGTTGTTAGCACTTAGATGATCTGGGGATGTGGAATATCAACTCTGCGCACTAAGTCTCCGTTTTGGACTATTGTATTGCATGTGACGCACAGACTGATACGGACAAGTCACAACTGATCGCAAGTCTTATTGCATTCCCGTCATTATCCTCCGCGGAAGAAATTTTTCTTAAACTTGCCTTATAGCCTATTCGAATGAGAACGAAACCCTGTTCTCATCTCCCTTTCATTGTATTTTTCACACAAACACAGAGAGAATATATTGAGTGTGACTTTTATTGGGGAGTGAGAAAAACATCAATTAATTTTACAAAAAAAAGAAAAGAAAAGAAAAACAGCAATTAAATTTATGAAATGATTAAAATGAATTAAAATTGTCAATTGGAGACATTGCGTGCTTGATCTCCCTCTTTGTTGTCAAATAAAAAAAAAATTAGGTGCTCATGCAAAGATTTATTTTTTTGGGTTTGGCCATTTATCAAACTTATGGTAAGTATTTATGAATTTAATTTTTGAGAAAAAATTGTAAGAGCATCTCCATCTCATTAACCCATATTTTTACTATTTGAGGATTTTATGTGAGTTTCATTATTACACATCACTTGTATATACTTTTTACGACTTAAGCAACTTTTCTCTCCAACTATCATCCTATTTTTTTTTTTCACTAAATAGACTCTACAAGTGACCACACATCCTTATATTTCATAAAAAATTCTAACAATATGGCCCACAATCACTCATATAAAAAATTCTAACAATATGGCCCACAATCACTCATTACAAACAGTTATTTGCATAAGAACATATTGCTTATCAGAAATTGCCTCCAATGATGGTTCTTATTAAGCCTCAGTGCTTTGTAAGAAAGATAACACTTTAGCACCCCTTTAAATGTGCTTTAACTATCCCAAACTCTGATTTTGTTGCAAATTAATTAGTACTATGAATTCTATTGTTTTGTTATTTAGTCTTTAAACTTTGACGGTATTATCAATCCATACTTTTCTTTACTTAATTAGGCTCTATTTGACAAAAATAAATGACAAGATAGCTTAAAAAAAATTTAAAAACTATTAAGCTAATTGATAGATTTATAAACTTTGATAAAATTAATTGTTAAACTAGTTAATAAATATAAAATAACGTAAATGGGCATGTTTGTATGATTTGTTTTATGTATATTCTATTTTTGTTTCGTAGTCAAAAAAACATTTCCTATTTATTATCACACACATATATATAGTAAGTAAAATTAGACCTTAAATGTAAATTAAAATAAAATTAACTCTCAATTTTTTATGTAAACTTTTTATATATAAACATACAATTACAAGTGTTATAACTTTTCTAATTCAGAGATTAGATATTTTTTTTGGAAAATTAATTACTCTATTAAATTAAATTTCAAAGACATCAATTCTCTATTATTTATCTTAGCCTATATAGGATATATTTAAAGAGTGCTTAAGAGTTCTATAAAGAGGCTTCGAGGGTTTATGCAAAATTGAGAAGCCAGGGAGGATGAATTGTATTAAAATATAGAGGTAAAATAAAAAGAAATATAAAATAAAAAAGAAATAATAAGTTCTATTTTTTTGGTCAAAAGTGCAATATTTCATTCAAATGGGCAGAGCCCCAAAACATTACACCAAGTATAAGCAAACAGCCCTCTATTGGGGCATAGTACATGATTTGTGTGCAATCTCAAAGATACAATCTTAAGCAAGTGAGATGCTCCTGACCATTAGGACAAATCCTACCACATTATTCTAAAAACTATAAGTCAAATAAACAACAAACCATTGAAGACAACTCCACCACTACAGACCTAGTATCACTTGAAGCATTATGGGCCAGGCTCATTAGGGTTTCGATGGTGTTCTCCAGCCAAATGACTGAAATGCCCTTGAAGTCTTCTCCTTCACCTAAGGTGGCCATGCTCTACATGCAACCACCAAATATGGGACCATGGTGCTCAAATTTGACTTTATCACTGGGTTTGTCTCCGAAACACCACCAGATTGGACAAATTGTAAAGTTGAAAGTTCCACTGCAGAGGTATTTGAAGACCCAAAGATCAATAGGGTCGAATCTGATAAAATTTGCTCTGCATCGCACATTTTGGCGAGGGCACTTCAGAGAGAACACAGTGTCTATGGTGGTTGAAGAAAGATTTGTGGATATCGAAGTTGTAGGCGCTTGATGGTGGTAGTAGGACTCAAGATGGTGCTGGCTGAGGACATATCTGTCGGATGGTCCGTGGCGGGATTGAGACAGGTTGAAATCAGTGGCTTGGTGGTGGAAGGGGATGGTTTGTTGCGGTTAGTGGTAGATGGGGTTGGAATGGGTTGAAATCGGGTGGCTCTGGTGATGGAGGGAGGGATTGTTGCGATTGATGGTAGATGGCGTTTGAAGGGGTTGAAATCGGGTGGCTTTGGTGGTGGAGGATGAGGTTTAGGTTGATGGGTGGTGGAGTTACTGGTAGTAGTTGCGGCGAAAGTGACCCAGTGGAGCCAGTAGGTTTTCCAGGAGGAGGCTGCGGTGGAGGTGAGTACTCACCGATGAATGTGTGAGAGGTGGTTCACCGCCACCATAAAAAGAAGGAAGAAACATGGTGGTTCGCACATACCGGCAAATGAGATACGAAAATCAGGTCGCATAGATCTCATAGTCGAAGAGAGGAGAGAAAAGGGTGCTGAACGCACCGACCGGACGACACCAGCTGTGGCGGCAACTCGGCGCCGTGACCGCCAACCAATATCCTGAAACCCTAGCAGAGAAAGAAATAATAAGTTCTAAACTATAAGCTTAAACACTGTTTCAAGTTGCATATGGCGAATCGACCTAGCATATTGCAAAGCATTGTGAATCGAGAATCGACCCAACATTAAGCAAAACACCTGAACAAAGTGTCTATGGATGTCGGGCCGATTCATAGCAAGCCTCTCCAAAGGTCAATTCGTGCGATAACCCGAAAGAACACCTGAACCCCAACAAGGTGTTTACGAAGTTCGTCGATCTTAATAAATAAAAGGCCTTTTTAGAATTTTGAGTAAATGATCACTAATTCATGTCCATGTTAAAAATTTGTAACTTCTTTTACAATTTTTGTAAAAACAGACATATATTCGTGCATATGACACGGGTTACTACATTTGTATGTTCACAAAGACGTTAAATAAGAAAATTTTGAACAAATTGAGATGAAGAAACTAATTTTAACTTATGTTAAGAGTTGTTTAAAAAACACAGTTATTACAACATTCTTTTCATATATCTTTTAATGCTTCTTGAAAAATTTATCCCAGCAACCTCTAACTATCATATTTCCTGTCTACATTACCTGCTAGTGGATTGCTTGACTAAATCGAGCCCACGTTCATCAACTAAGTTAGGCCTACAAACCAAGTTTGACCAAATTTTTTTGGGCACCAACAATATCTAATACGGGTGTCACTAGCAACACTTTTTTTTATTACAGAAACATCCCTAATATTTTAGAAACTAGTTTCCGAAATGTTTTTTTTAATGTTTTCCGAAATATTTCATAAACTAGTTTCCAGACCACCATAGAGAGTGTTGTTAGAAAAAATGGATGCTCTACATGCAACCACCAAATCTGGGACCATGGTGCTCAAATTTGACTTTATCACTGGGTTTGTCTCCGAAACACCACCAGATTGGACAAATTGTAAAGTTGAAAGTTCCACTGCAGAGGTATTTGAAGACCCAAAGATCAATAGGGTCGAATCTGATAAAATTTGCTCTGCATCGGACATTTTGGCGAGGGCACTTCAGAGAGAACACAGTGTCTATGGTGGTTGAAGAAAGATTTGTGGATATCGAAGTTGTAGGCGCTTGATGGTGGTAGTAGGACTCAAGATGGTCTGGATGAGGACATATCTGTCCGGATGGTGCGTGGCGGTGATTGAGACAAAGTTGAAATCAGGTGGCACTTGGTGGTGGAAGGGATGGTTTGTTGCGGTTAGTGGTAGATGGGGTTGGAATGGGTTGAAATCGGGTGGCTCTGGTGATGGAGGGGGAGGGATTGTTGCAGTTGATGGTAGATGGCGTTTGAAGGGGTTGAAATCGGGTGGCTTTGGTGGTGGAGGATGAGGTTTAGGTTCAGTAGGTGGTGGAGTTACAGCGAAGTAGTTGCAGCGAAAGTGACCCAGGTGGAGCCAGGCCGGTTTTCCAGGAGGAGGCTCTGGTGGAGGGTGAGTACTCACCGGTGAATGTGTGAGAGGTGGTTCACCGCCACCATAAAAAGAAGGAAGAAACATGGTGGTTCGCACATACCTGGCAGCGGAGATACGAAAATCAGGTCGCATAGATCTCATAGTCGAAGAGAGGAGAGAAAAGGGTGCTGAACGCACCGACCGGACGACACCAGCTGTGCCGACAACTCGGCGCCGTGACCGCCAACCAATATCCTGAAACCCTAGCAGAGAAAGAAATAATAAGTTCTAAACTATAAGTTTAAACACTGTTTCAAGTTGCATATGGTGAATCGACCTAGCATATTGCAAAGCATTGTGAATTGAGAATCGACCCAACATTAAGCAAAACACCTGAACAAAGTGTCTATGGATGTCGGGCCGATTCATAGCAAGCCTCTCCAAAGGTCAATTCGTGCGATAACCCGAAAGAACACCTGAACCCCAACAAGGTGTTTACGAAGTTCGTCGATCTTAATAAATAAAAGGCCTTTTTAGAATTTTGAGTAAATGATCACTAATTCATGTCCATGTTAAAAATTTGTAACTTCTTTTACAAATTTTTTAAAAACAGACATATATTCGTGCATATGACACGGGTTACTACACTTGTATGTTCACAAAGACGTTAAATAAGAAAATTTTGAACAAATTGAGATGAAGAAACTAATTTTAACTTATGTTAAGAGTTGTTTAAAAAACACAGTTATTACAACATTCTTTTCATATATCTTTTAATGCTTCTTGAAAAATTTATCCCAGCAACCTCTAACTATCATATTTCCTGTCTACATTACCTGCTAGTGGATTGCTTGACTAAATCGAGCCCACGTTCATCAACTAAGTTAGGCCTACAAACCAAGTTTGACCAAATTTTTTTGGGCACCAACAATATCTAATACGGGTGTCGCTAGCAACACTTTTTTTTATTACAGAAACATCCCTAATATTTTAGAAACTAGTTTCCGAAATGTTTTTTTAATGTTTTCCGAAATATTTCATAAACTAGTTTCCAGACCACCATAGAGAGTGTTGTTAGAAAAAATGGATGCTGTTAGCTATGCCCATCTTTTTTTTTTGTCAACGCTATGCCCATCTAATACAAGCACTTATTCTTTTTTTTTTGGGGGGTCAATGATGCACATTTCATTCTAACGGGGCAAAGACCACCAAAACATTACATCAATACAATCATTAGCCCACTATTGGGGCAAAGTCCAGGACTCAATGCAAACTATATGATCGTTCCTTAAAACACGGAAGTTGTTCCTGACTACAAGGTTAAAACCAAGACACTAACCTCAAGTTTAACCTAAGCATAACAATTACCAATTCACCAGCTTGGTATTACAACACCAGTAACCCCAACAATTAAGGTTAGGTGGTTTTGATGGTGGGCGCAAAATTAGTCCACCCCTAGGAAACTCGTGCCTCGCTATAAGAGCAATCGTATCAGGTCCTCCCCGTTGAGTATTATACTTTCTCACAGTCATAATTGGATAAGAGCCCACATCCAGAGTATTACCACTACTTTCATGATCAAATTGTCCTCTTCTTGATACCTTTGACAAGTTGTTTCATATGCAACATAATTTAGGAATGCATCTTTGTGTATCAAGTAGGGAGGGGGAAGAAGGTATGGGGCTCACAATTAAAATTATGTTGATGTGAATTTGATTACCGTGATGGAGATAATTCTTGAAATCTATAACCCAGTACATTTTAGCTCAAAAAACAGTTTGTTCCCAAAGACCCAGTCTAAAAAAGGGTTAACATCAAACACTTCCGGGATATTTTCAAAATAATGATACCTTAGATGAGACCCCCATATCATAAGTTGCTCAGAAACACCATCCTTAGCAGGAGAAAGCTTCCACTTCGAACACCCTAGCATCAAAGCATAAGGTAGGCCTATGAAAGAATTGAACATGTTGTATAAAGACCTCTCCTCCTTCAGCTCTGCAGCAACAACCCTAACAGGCTTAATCTCAATCACAGACAGAGGTCTACATATGAGATTAATATGCACATCTCCCTCGGCTAGCACCTTTTTGGGACGAGTTAAAAGAGTGGGAGCCCTTACATCACATTTCCCAGCCCAAAGATCGTGCTTGTTCTCGCCAGCTCCACAAACATTTATGGTGGAGGGCGGGTTGCTAGAGCGTGAGTGAAAGAGGAGGCTAGGAAGCTCAAATCCGAGACCTTGATGTTGGGGGAGTAGGGGAAACACGGACCCAGAAGAAAGGGCGACTCTGGTGGCGTATAGCAAATGGAGGGGAAGTGAGGGAGTCTGGGAAGGTGGAGAGCAGAGAGGGTGGAGGAAGGAGACCTAGTGGTGGTGGATAGAGGCTGAGCAATGGTTCTGGTGGCGCAGATCTGGGGTCTAAAGATCCGGCCGGTGATTCTGGAGGTGGCTCTGGTGGAGGGCAGGTGGCCATCGGAGATGGTGTAGGTGGTGGCTCACCACCACCATGGGAGAGAGGAAGAGGCATGGCGGTGGACACATACCTAACGGGAGAGAAATCAAGCTGTCTTCGCAACCTTCTCATGGTCCAATGAAAGCAGAAGAAGGTGACTTGAAGGGAGGAGAGAAAAACGGCGCCTATCGCACCGACCAAACGACGCCAGATGTGCCGAAATCTGCAGCTGCGTAAGCGCCGACCACTCCCTAGCAAAACCATAGGGGTGGAAGAAGAAAACCGAAACGCATCGTTTTTCTTAGCCTTTATATTTAATACAAGCACTTATTCTTAGACAGACCTTTCGCGTAATGGCAAAAAAACTTATTATTTATTGGATGTTTTGGGCCAATTGTTGGACCTCTATGTACTGACTTGTATAATCTCTTTGAGCTTTGGACCAAAGAGATGTCAGGTAAGATACAAAGCTTATGCTTATTCTTAAGGATGGCCCGACTAGGTATTATATCAATTCTTAAACAGACTGACATTTTTTCAAATTTAAAGCCTAAACCAGACTCAACATAAATTTTTTCTCAGACCTCATTTGATATTTTCATAGGCTTTGCCTGACTAAAAAAATATTTTGTAATAACACCTTTAAATAGGTCATAAAAAATTCTACAAAACATAGTAATAGACTCAAGTCTTTTATATATACAGATGGAATTAAATCTTTAAATAGATTAACGAGTATAGAAATTCAGGATATTAAATTATAATATAATAATATTTTGCTTATATTTCCTTAAATAAGTCAGCTTATTACCTAATAGCTTTTTCAATTATCTAAAACTTGAGTTTTTTTAAGCTAAATGAGCTTTAAGAAAAACCTTGATCTAGTTTATGTAGTAAATAAGGTTAGACCAAATGGGGGTCTGTCCATGGATCCTGCAACGGATTGCCTTTTTCTATTTCCAGCTCAACTTATTTTTCAACACTAGATAATTCTACCCTCCACTAGTAGAGCAGAACCTCATTTCCAATTATATCGATTTCTTTTCTTCTTTTCCCCTCAAATTACCTGAATCTCATGGTCCTAGAAACTGGAACCTCATAAATAGTTACGAGAACTAGATGCCTAAATAAGGAAAATGGAAACAGAATACCAGACATTCTATGCTTCGGCTAAATAATATGCTGTTATGGACGAGCAGCTTACGTTTGTTGACAAAGGGAAGCTGAACTTCAGAAGTACACTATCCATGAGGGAAAGGGGACCAACCAAAACGCCACATATTGAAGCTCCACCAACATGTTAATTCCAAAATTAAAATCCATCATAAGAAGGGTTGCAATATACATCTACTTTAGATAACAAGCCACAACCCTTGAAAGTAATGAGGGTAGCTGAAGCAAAACTTTTCATGTCAGCAAAGTTCATCTTCCAAAAGAGAAATGTGTAATAAGATGATACAGTTTGGACCACATATATTTGTTCTTCGAAAATTTCAACCTTGAAATCTATAGACCAGAAAATGAATACACGATTTTATTAACAAGGAATAAACAGTTTATCTTACAATTTCACTTCTAGTCACAACAAGAGGAAATATAATGAAGTTGGAGAAGCAATGACAAATTTTAAATGGGTAAAGATAAGAACTTCCTGTACAAGATGAACATCACAAAGCATGAATAAATCTACATCACACAACTGGTGAATGAAAGGATTGGGGAGCAGAAGGGAATGCTACCAGTTCTCCTTAACAATTTTTGACTTTTCAAGTATGAATTTTCCTTCCTTGTACTTCTGGGACGCCTCATAAGCTCTTTCGTATTTCCAACCCAGAACTTCACGGCAATCACCACAATAAACATCAGCAACAGTGTGGAGGCCAGTCAAGAGATGCCTGTCTTCTTTTGGCCCAGTGACAACATTCATTGCATGGGAAAACAGAAAGGCTCTGCCATTTCTTCCCTGGTTACAAAAATTATGAAAAGAATATCAGTAAATGATCCAGGCAAGCTTTTGCATGAGATAAAATCATAAAACTAAAAAGTACGCAAAAAAAAGAAAAATCATAAAACTAAAATGCAAGTATCACGAATAACAACCAAAAAAGACTTCAGTTGGAGAAAACGAGATGTCCAAATGAGAAAAAAAATGATCCCTTGGGAATGTTTTTGCCTACCAAACATATTGGCTATCTTTGGCTGTTTTGTCAGTAAAACCATTTTTTTAAGAAATAAAAAGAATAAGAGATGTTAAAGGTTGAAAATCTTAGTGACATATTGAAAATCTTAGTGACATACTTCCCCCAACAATATAATATCTCATCTCAAGCTATAACAGTGCCATTGTCTTCCATCATATTTGAAATGCTGTTTTCAACCAAAAGCATCCTCACAATTATGCTAACCATGCATTGAAAATCACTGCCAACAGAAATCTATAGCGACCATCACTTTCTGTATAGGCAAATAATTGATACTTGATAGTAAACATGTTTTCAGCATTCACAACCTAAATTCCCACTATCACCATTAGTCTCACTCTACACTTCTACCACAAACTATCTGATATCTGCAAAACTCACTACTCATTAGAAGTTGTGAATTTTCATTACATCAAACTTGGACCTATAGTGCATAACAAATTCATCAGTAGTTCTGACATATATAGTAGGTAATAAAATCTTTATTTGCTGCTAATGAGGAAAAAAGAATAAGGGATTGTCCAAAATTGAATCTAACATCTATTCTATTATCTCTATTATCTATTTATAAAACTTAATTACACTAAAGACACATGACAAAAACTCATTCATCCGTTTTCTCTCCAAAAACTATTTTCCCATAAAATTCTCAACTACATTAGGTTCCATTTTTCTTTGTCACTCATGCACAACACGAGTTCTCTCCACTAGTTGAAATTAAAATGCAACTTCTTTCTTTTCAAAATTGAACACATGGCCTGATATTCATTGTAGACCATAATCCACAAGACCACAACAGTATTAAAAATGTACATATTTGGCTTTAGAAGTGAGCTCTAGTCACATTCTTGATTAAACCACAGACCTCATTTGCAGAGCATGAGCTCCAATGTTTTTCCCTCTCCTGAAATCAACCCTAAAATTCTCCATCTTACCTTTCCTCAACACCAAACATTCTAATTGTGATGGTGCCTACAAATCATCACGTTCCAATAGCTGGAGAAGGGTTTGGAGGTAAAAAGTAAAACCAAACAAAAGGCCAGAAAGGGGAATAGACAGTTGCAGATGGAGAATTTGCAATTAGTTGGCACCAATGAAAGACCATCATCCAACAAACAAGGAAGCCGTTAAATCCACATCATTTACATATAAAATGTAAGAATAAGTAACATTATCATCAAAAAGTCTGGTCTCCAAAATCATCCAGAAAAGTAAAACACGGAGGGGGGGAGAGAGAGAGAGAGGGGAAAGAGATGGTTCACCTGAAAAGCCTTGGAAATTATATCATCATGGAGTGAGACATGGTTTCTACAATTACAGCAGCTGTACAAGCGAGGCCCTATCAATTCCGCCATGAATTTGTAACTAAATTTCAGACCGAACACCTCACTGCTCCAAATAAACCGAACGACTACCAGTTATCCAAGAGAGCAGAGGAAGGTTTAAGATTAGAAACAGATCAGGTGGAGAAAACGTGCCCGATTCAATAGAGCTAAGGAGAAAGAAGGGGAAGAAAAAAAAAAGCGATCAAATTTCTTCACCTACAGCAAGCTCAATTATGACTCAGAAGTCTGCAATAAGAAGATAAGATGAAGGAGAAAGATAGAGGGGGTTAGCGTGCAAGAGTAGGCTAGTATTAATTGATTACAAAGATGAGTGAAGATTCTCAATCAGGAGATTTATAAAAAGAATGGTCATCAGATAAAGACATAAAAGAGTTAAAAACGCCAACACTGAAATAGTAAAGTCATCGTACACAAATAAAACGATTAAAATAGAAAATTGAAAAGAAAAAAAAAACCATTTCATTTGTTTTAAGATATAGATATGCCGGAACAGAAATCCTTTAGCAAGAAAAATAGAGAGTGGGGAAGTCGATGACGATCTCTGATCCGTGAAAAATAAAACTTTGATCGGTAAAGAGAAAGTAAAAAAAATAAAATAATAAAATAAACATAGTCAGAGAATGGCATCGGGATTATTTTTTGTGAATTGGTTAAGAGAAAGATAGGCTATTAATGGGAGGCTACTCTTCGGAGTGCAGGGAATTGCTACTTCTTCAGTAGAAGGAATTGGACAACTAGGCTCTTAGGCAGCTATTGAATCTGCCCAGGGACTTTAAATCCTTCCATGCGTATGTTGAACTGGTGTCTTGCGATTGTCATCTTCCTTCTACTTTATGTTTCATGAGGAAAAGATGAGCGTGGGCTCTGTTCCGGATGCAGTTGAAAGTGGAACTCAAAATCAAATAATAATGTTTTGAGTTACGTAGGTGAGTGATCATTTTTTTTCCTTAATTGAATTTTTGGCTTTATTATTTTATCAGATTTACGATTTTAGTTTTCTTATTTTATTTGATTTTATTTGATCTCTGACTTTTTTATTACACTTTTAGTTTTTTTAAAATCGTAAATTTTTTGCACTTTAAGTCCTTAAAATTCATAGATTTTAGAAAAATTAGATATCAAAAGTGTAATTAAAAAGTAAAAATTAAATTCATAAAAAATAAAAAATACGAGACCAAATCTCTGAAAAATAAAATAGAAAAAACAAGATCATGGATTGGATTTTAGAGAGACCGGAAATGGAATTAATTTTTCGTTTTTTTTTTTTTACTTGTGGGTCTGTTAGGTGAAGAATGAAGATGGGAATTGCACGCGCTCGATACCTCGCGTAACCATGTGCGTGTTTCCGAGGGGCGATGGCTAATTTACATACCGGGGTGAAACCGAAACTGAAACGGTGTAAAAGCGGTGGAATCTCGGTGGTTTACAACACTGCTGCTTCTCTAACACCTTGGATAGTGACCGTTTCTTATGGTTTTGTCTAATGAAATCAAAAAATTTTAACAACAAAATTTTGACCAAAAATGTTATATATAGCTGAGGTATCATTAATCACTCGCCAGGCCTGGGGACCAAAGCTTCACTCTTGATTCAGCAGCTCCCTTCCTTTGGTATGTTAATTAGCAAGGACCCAAGCGCCATAGCCAACGTAATGTGCATACAAAAAGACAAAAAGTACATATTTAGAAGTTTATTTCTGAATGGGGTGCATGTTAGCAAAAAGGGGTGTTAATAGTTGCTTCCATACTGCTTGTCTTGAGTTTTGGGAAGTGTTTATGCTAGTAGCCCAACTCAAATGGCCTAATGGCCCATTATAAGTGAAGCCGCCGTAGGAAAAAAAAAGGCAATAGCCCAAGTTTTGTCTATGGATGTGTTTGAACTTTGATGCGCATTCAAACACAACACAATTCGACAAAAGAAAAAGATAACACAAGCAGAACAACTAAAAACAAATAGTCACATTATCGGACTACTTTTTATTTTGTGTGAAAATATCTCTATCGATGTGTGAAGGAATATTGTAAGGGGAAGCAGGAGCGAAATCCAATGATGGTGGCATGAAGGATGGTCATTGGCATTATGGGTTACAATTGTCTATGAGGTGATGGGAGGTGCGGGGAGCAAGGACGGAGACAGAATTTTACCTTAGAAGGGGTCAAGTAATGTTTTGACAGACGATAAAGTGTTAAAAATTATATGTCGTGAGCTGCATGTGCGTTAGTATGGAATAAATGAATCCATGGAATAAATGAATCCATCAAGTAATTTTTAGAAGAAGATTTCGAAGACTGAAAATGAATCATGTTTTAAATCCATCAAGACAATAATTTAATAACTAAACTAAATATCTAAGGATAGAACTGAAGAGATTGAGAGAGTTCGATCATCTAATTAAATATGGTCATTTCAGGTCTAATAAAACAAAGCTAGAAAAGGTCAATAGTTAGTGATTGACTTTGTTTATTTACAAATAAATTTTATAATGTTGTAAAGTTGCCAGGGGCCCAAGCCCCTTTAAACACCAATGTAGCTTCGTCCTGACTGAGAGTATAAGGGGAAAAAGGGATAATTGAGTTGTTGAGTTGTCTTGTCAAAGAAAAACCCTACTTTTCTAGTAATCAATTTTTAGATTTCCGTGTCTTGTCCCCTGTTCATTATCTCGTAGTCCCATAACCAATATTTTAAATCAAACATGGATAAATGATTTTGTATTTGACGAGACCATGACAAGTTACCAGATCGTTGTAAGTAATAAAGTCGATTAAGTACCGAATCATCCTCAAGGATTGCGTGACAAATATCGACTCACGAATTTGATTACTATTTGAACATAAAACTAGTTTGGTTGGGCAAGAAAATAAATTAAAGAAAACGAGAGCTCCATGGGCAATATACCGCACAGATGTCAAATGTCACTTGGTGAGCGTAAACAATACCAATATCAAACACTTGTTGTGCACAAACAACAAGTGTATACAAACACTAGTTTCAAATGGCACCGGTTTGACTCCATTTTGACAACGACATCTCCAAATATGGGCAATATACGCACAGATGTCAAATTGTCTTGGACAACACCACGTTGTCAACTTGTAGCAAAATTCCACTAACTTAAAGATTGATCCAAGTCTCGATTTTCTAATAAATGTTGTATATAATCCTGATATCTTTCCAACAAGACAAAAATCATCTCATTCGGATGAGTGTGGCTCAAGATATAGCATTTGAAATCTATTTTTTCAGTGTTGGAAATCGCCTTCTTATCAAATTGTGCACCATTCTTGCTTCTCCCAACACATACAATTAAAGCACGACAATTGAGGCTATATGCTCAATATTTCCATTGAAATCAACCAATTCCACAAAATAAGTTCACAATGAGTCATGCTTTATCAACATAAAATCGAGGTAAAAACAAAATACAAGTTTAGGAATATTTGGTGATTTCCACTTCAAAATGAATAAAAATTAGATAATCTAGAGAATTATCAATATCTTATTTTTAGTGAATCACAGGCAAACTCTACCACTATGGATATGATGCATCATTTTATTTTTAAATTAGAGGTCTATTCTTTTTTGTTCCCATTTATTTGTCCATGCATCTACATTAGGGAGCTTATTGCTTATCTCGTCCATTTCACCGTAGGTTGTAGCTTTACATCAACTAGCATCATCTAACATGGACCCTCGGAAAACATATAAAACTATGTTCATTGTTTCTTGTACAAATTTTTGAAAATAGGAAACAAAGTGAAAACAAAAAGGCAGATTTGCAATTAAAAGCGAAACAAGAAGAAGAAAAAAAAGTCATCACAATGTAAACACATCAATCCCTACAAAATTAAGGACACGTTACACTTAAAAAATTGCTCTCATGCCCTCATAAACTATCTCCCTCTTTCTTCCTTTTGGTTATCTAAATATATAAGATGCAAAAGGACCACATGATCTTCCCAACAGCAGTTGAAGGCAGTTAAGGCTAAATGGTGTTTTTCCAATGAAAAAAATTAGGGTCTTTTCTCTATTGCTTTTTTCACACTTCTTATGGTGTATATATATATATATATCGAGAATTGTGAGAAAAAATTATAAGAAAAGGAAAGAAAGATGAAGAAGAAGAAACTAAAGCAAGAAAGAAGAAATTGAAGAAAATAATGAAGAGTTTTTCCCCTTTGGGTATTCGTTATTATTTGTTGCTAGCATGAATCCCTTCTAAGGCTTCACTTTCTGATTTGCTTGGAGGGTTTCAATTGGAAATTTGCAAGATATGAGAATGACAGTATTGTGTAGGGCATCTTTCTCCTTTACTTATTTGACCCAGAGATTTAGGTTGTTTAGATTTCACTCCACCACATTGAAATTCAAACCAAATATAGGCCCATATTGGACCTCTCCTTCCTCCTCACAATGAAGTTTCAAAAGCACGAACTTATCATCCCTTTCAAAAAATGCCCTCACCATCTTTGTCAACTATCACAATACTAGTCAGAGTTTGACTCCTCTGTTGTTGGCGACTGCATTAGGATACACAATTCCCCGTACATTAACGTCACACTTATCATCAATGGGTTCATGGTCATGTGTGATGCTCTCTACTTTCTCCAAGACATCACCAATGGTGTGATTAAGTTCGATACCAATACACGAAGTGATGGGAAACTAGGGCTCTTGCCATTCGATTTTCCTTTCAAACTATGCCACTTGTGAATTAAGGTCTTAACCTTTTTCAATTAACGTTTGTTTGTGGTGGATTGTGATTTTTTTCAAAATACCAAAAATTTTCAATCATGGTATTTTGAAAAAAGGTGAAATTTGAGAGCAAATGAGAGATGAGGACGAGATAGAGAGAGAGAAAGAAAATCTAGAGAGAGATGAGGAGATGTAGAAAGGGCCGTAGAAAATGTTGTTGTAGATTATCCTAATGCATTTTGCATGGAGAACACCATAGATGCTACCTTGCGACATGCTATTGTTAAAACATAAGATTTTCATAAAGATGAATAAATAAGTACTTATTAGTTTTATCACTAGTTAACTGACATGTAAGCTTATTTTCACGGCGTTAATAATGGAAGGACCAATGTGGTATAATGTTATTAAATTAAGGGACTAATACAGAACAAATAATACATAAGAAACAAAATTGAAAACTAAAATAAAATTAAGAGACTAAAAGTTTAATTTAGCGTTATACCTGGTACTCATTTGCTTTTTTATTTATTTCAATCAAACATGTGAAAAGAACATTTTATTTTTTCTCCCTTTTCTATTACCCAATTTAATTGCATATGAAAAATATTAATTTTTTTCATTTCTTTTTTTCTTTTTTTTTCTTTTTATAACCAAAAGATGCGTTAAGATTAGTGTGTAATTTTTTAAAAATAATAAATAAAATAAAATAAATTTGGTTTTCAACCGGAAACACAATATTTTTTTTAAAGGAAAAAAAAAAGATAAAAAAAAGGACAAAACGTAGACGGAGACAAATCGAGATTTGCAGTTCATACTTCGAGTAGGAAGTTGTGTTGTGTTGTGTTGTGTTGTGTGGCGTTTCTTGAGTAAGCTGTAAGCGCCTCGTAGTATTCAACTGACATAGCAGCATATTCATATCCACAATCTGGTTGTTTCTGAAATTCATCTTCCCCTTCCACTCTTCGTTCATCGTACTCTGTCACTGTCATGTCCAACGCTTATTGGAGATACGCCGAATCCGGCAACGCCCCCTCCTCCATCGCCGGCAAGCGCCCCCGTCCCGATTACGGTATGCGATTTCTTCCCTTTCTACGCATAACTCCCTCTTTTCAATCTCTATCCTTCATTTTAGGGTTTCTGCGCCCCCATTCAACATTTTCCTTCGCTAGGTTTTTGTCATCGAAATTTGTAACCAATACGGACTATTTTCAATAGTAAAATTTTGAAATTATCACCCTTTCCTATTCCGGGGTTGGTGAAGCTCATTGTTTTAACTGTAAATAAACGACTTATCGGGTTGCGTCGATTGGCTATTTGACCAAATCGCGCGTTAAAGCATTGAACTTTCCCTAATCCTGATTTTTCACCATTCCGATTTCAGTCCTTCTACCTCATTCTGCGTTTACACGGCTTTTCTTGGTTTAGGAACCGTGATGTTTGGGATTAAGAAGACTATTTTTTTGGGAACTTTTTAAAAAAAAATTGATTTTTCAACGTGTTTCCTTTTTCCTTGCGCATTGGGAATCTCGCTTTTCATGTTCCTAATCATTGGTATTTGAACTTAATAATTTGATTTTCTCATATGATATATCAAACACAAGGGTGATTCTTGTGAGTATAGGTCACGTGTCATGAATCAGGATCATCTTTTCATCACTATCTTGTCGGGATTGTACATTAATGTAACTAACGAATGTAACAAGTAAATAAAGAGAGGTGATGTTTATGAAGTGTGCAGTGGCCACTGGTCTATGAAAATGCAATTTTGTGCCAAACTAAAGTTGGTTTTATACACTTCCATTGTTAATAAATGATTCTTTATTCCTGTTTGACGAAGTGCCTAATTATTTGTTACTACAATGGGATTCAGCTGATGTTTATGGTAGTAGAAATCCGAGGGCCATCTGTGTGCCTTTTACCAAGGGTAGCCGTTTTTGGATGCTCTGTGGGATGCTCAATTTTATGACATGGTTTTTTGTTTCCTTTCCGTTTATTAAGTTTTACTTATCAGAATCATAGACTCAAAGTATTGCAAATTGCATTCACGTTTTTCACTATGGTCTTGACCCATTCCTTAATTTCGACAGCATGTCCTAGAGACCTTGTTTCCATTTTTATACGGCTTTAAGCTCTATCTGTTTTATCATTTGAAATCTAACCGTAGAATGACATTGGCATTTGGCAGGAAATTGAATAAAAATGTAGTGTGACATCTCTATAATATGTACTTAATTGCTCTATGCCATTATCTATACAAGGTAGGCTATAAGTGCACATCATTGATTAGTAATTAGTCAGTAGGAAAAATGGAACAGCTCTGATGTATATAAAAGAGTGGTGGATCTTGAACTGCTGCATTTTCTCTGGAGTAAACTTTACATGCTTCATGGCTATTAAATAAATAAATAAGGTCTGACGTGGGTAATCTTTGGTTTTTTTTAATTTTGAAAATGTTTTCTTTTCTTTTCTTTTCATTTTTTTTTATGCTAAATTTTATTTTCATTTTCATTTTATTACATTCTAAGATATATAAATGTTTTGCGAAGTTGAAAACTACTTAAAGTATTTTCAAGAAATTAAAATCATGCAAAGCAATTGACGTGCTGAAATTGCTATTTATCATAACCCATTTGCAATCATGAAGAAATATGAATTTGATGGACTTCAAACTAGATATGGACTGCAGGGAATTAAAAACGATGACGCCCCTCCGCTAATTTGCCAAGAGTTTTTCAAAATGATTTTTTTTTCCCATTTTACTTACCAAACTTGGCATCATGTACGGCCCTAAGCCTGGATCTGGAGTCCATGATCTTAGTCTTTTATGATCCTTAATTGAAGAGGGCATGATATTGTGGGTAGATTTGTCTAATTTTCTGGTGAATCTTTCTTATTCAGAAATATATAATGTTCAGTAATCAATAGCCAAGGCTTCAAATTCAAAAGTGTCTTGTTGTTAGGCTTATATCTCGATATACTAATTTTCAATCATCACGCAAATTATTCTTTTCTACCTTGGTCTTGGCTTTCTCTTCTCATTAATTTAAATGTTGCTTAATTTTGAAGATGTCTCTGGCGTTCATGACTTGCCCAGTTACTTTCCCCATGGTGGTGATGGAGGAAGGCTCCAAGTAATTAGAGATACTGAATCCCTTGATGCATCCTATGAGCGTTACCTCCGTAGTGCGGTATTAGTTATTTTTTCTGTTCTTAAATGGCCAATTATCCTTTTCTTGCTCTTTTATGACCCTAATTGGCATGTTGAATTTTTAGGCAACTAGGATCTATTTACTTTATCTTGTGTTTATTATGTATATGGATATGGATAGGATACATAATTGGTCAAGCGGATTTTAATCAAACTAATGGCTAAAAATATTTCCAATAAATTCTGTTTTAGCTCGAAATTTCTCCCAGGGAGATTTTGAGGGATTGCGGAAGTAATTGAAAGCCCTTTTTCTTAAAGAAGTTCCTAGAAAAATTGAGGGAATACTCTTTCCTATTACATAATGAACACAAGATTTTAAACTCTACCTTGTTCTGAAAACTCTACCTTGTTCTGAAATCCTATCCATTCACTCTAAGCATGTGATGGGCTAACATATGTCACTGGATTGGACTCCTTTTCAGTCTAGGTTTATCACAAATCACAATAAAAATCTGGCTTATAAACAAGCCTATATGTTTTAGGCTAACTTATTGTACATGTTTCAGCAAGTTTCATCTTATGGTGCGGGACAGTCTACTAGAGCCATTGACGGGCGAGTTCCCGGTCATTCTATTGATGATTCACATGTTGCAAGTATTGGGGGAGTAGACCAAAGAACAAATGCAAAAGACAAAATGCTGGGATTAAGTAGTGGAAGGCCTGACCATTCTCTTCCACCTGATGCTACCAGTACGCTGTTTGTGGAGGGTTTACCTTCCAACTGTACAAGACGGGAAGTAGCCCGTATCCTTTCATCTGGTTCCCCATAGTCTATTGTTTCTTATTGTAGATTCCTCCCCCTTAACTCAGAGGTACAGATATTTTTCGTCCTTTTGTTGGCTACAGAGAAGTTAGACTTGTTAGCAAGGAATCAAGACAAGTAAGTTTAGATAGAAATTATAAAAATTATATTATTTGCATTCATAGATTTTTGACCGGGATTATGTGCAGCCGGGAGGTGATCCACTGGTACTTTGTTTTGTTGATTTTGTAAGCCCAGCTCATGCAGCAACTGCCATGGATGCATTGCAGGGTAAGATATCCTTTTCTTTATTCTTGTAATGACAACTTCATTTATGTTTTACCCAATCCATGTGTTCAATTTCTTTATTCCCTTTTAAGAGCTGAATATAGAGAAACTGTGGTAGAACATTTTTATCTGGAATGTCACATACATAGAGTGGGTGATAACAATCTGTGTATTTGAATGCTTTATGATTCATCTTCCTCCCGTGGCAATGCCTCAGGAGTGTGGGGCTGCTCCTCGACAATATATGCAGGATTGGTTTTCGGTAATAGATAAAACTGACTGTATGATGCGTTTGGGCTGGGTTTAGGATGTGATTGCTTCCTGAGAAGTGCACAGTGGAAATTATTTAAAGAAATTGTTGCAAGATATTAAGTAAGCATATGGATAAGAGTGGGGAGTACTACTTGGTAGCGTTGACAATAAATTAGAAAAACTGCATCATGTTTAACCTTGAACAATTTTGTTATTTATCTCACTTTTTTTTTGGGGGCGGGGGAAATTGGGTTGGGGTTTGGCTCAGATGAAGATGGTACTCGAGCTAGAAATGTTGGCAGTTTGGTTTACGTAAAACTAATATCACGATAATGAATTTTGTTTACTCGCTATCTTTGTCATACTCAATGATAAAGCTGACACCCAGATTTTATCATTTCTAGTTAAAATTAAGGGGGAAAGACTATGAATACTTCTTTTTGACATTTCCATAATCCATACTCTGGAGGCTGCTCTCTTCCTTGTTTTGATTAATTCTTCTGGGATGTGGTTGATTAAACGCTCTTTTGTTACATGAAATACGGGGTCTGCTTGACCATTTATGCTCTCTTGGCTTTTGAGACTTTCATATTCATTTGTCCTTCCAAATGTTAGCAGCGCAAACACCTTTTCATTTCACAATTTATTTTTTCCTGCTGCATAGATACTTAAACCATAGTAGGATATTTACTTCAAATATTCTTCGTTTCGCTGAATCCCAAAAGGCAGAGACAGTCCAACAATGTAGAGTGGAGACTCACTGAAGGTTACTCACCCTTCTTTTTCTTCCTTCTCTTAAGTAGCAAGTTTAACCCCTTTCGTAATAAGTGAAGGACTCACATTTTCACGTGCGTTGGATGTTGGGTTTGAACGTTTTCAGATGTATTTCAGGTTTATTATGTTTTAAGCCGAGGTAAGGTATAGCACACGTCTTATATCATCTGCATCCTGCCACCCTCATTCGCCATCCAGAACGTGGTTAAATTTTCAGCGTAAAACAATGAACCTTAATTTTGCAGGTTACCAATTTGATGAGCATGACCACAACTCGGTCAATTTAAGGTTCCAATTTGCTCGCCATCCTGGTGCGAGGTCAGGTGGCGGGCCTCGTGGCAAGCGTTGAATTATGCAATCTACAGGTGATTAATGCTATTATTTCGATCCGCTCACGCTCTGTTATTAATGATCATTGGCTGCTGAATAAAAGCTTCAATATGAACGGTTAATCGTGCTGAATCGTGAAACGACAATTCTATGTAGGATTCACCTGTATTGGGGAGGTTACGATTATGAGAGGCAAGTGACCAGCCTTGCAGTCGAGTATTACAGTTGATTTCGTTAGGATCAAGTTGAACTTTTCGTCTGTGAGGGGCGCTCGCTAGAGATTCAGATCGTGCATTTGTTTGAGAAAATTGTCTAATTTAGTATTGATTTCTACGAATTATCTTGTTTGGTTCAAAGTTCGGTTTTGGCGGTGTTTCACTGCCCTTGCGAATATCTGGGAGTAAGAATCATGTTTTCCATGCATGTTTCTATTTAACTTTTATATATCTGATATCGGTTATCAATTTCTTTTTGTTAGATGACTATTAATTGTGGCTAATCACAGATATTGGTGCATTAATCTGCTAAAATCCCTCATCTACATTTTTTCCAGCCTAATATGGTTCATTTTATTATATGCAGTTTATATAGATGTTTGTATATTTTCTTTCCTGATTAATATTTTCATTTTACAAAATAAATTTCTGGCCATAAGTTCTCTCTTTTAAAAATGAATATTCAGATTTGTTAGCAAATGCAAGATAAGACTGCATACAATAGATACGTAATGGGTTTGTTCTTTTTTGGACTCTGCCATGGCAGGGGTTTTGAAGTTCCAGGTTACTCCTTTCTTTTGATTCCTAGATTCCTGTGTTCCAAGTTGTTAGTGTTGGATTTGTAGACATGATTTATACGATGCGTTGTGTTTGTGGGACATGAAATCTTAGAGAAGTCGCTGGAGGTTATTCCCAATCTGTTATTATATAGTTAGTATAAAGACTAGATAATCAGAGCACTCACACTAAAATGCTCAGATCGGTGTTAGTTATGCTTGAAGCTTTCCGAAATGACACGTCGCTTCCTTGTTGTGGGAGTCCTAGGTTTTGGATTTTGGAATTAGTGATGATTTGTCTGGTTGTCTTCATTGTCCATGCTCGCTGGGTTTACTCCTGATTTTTGTGCGACGTTTGCTAGGACTGGTTTAAAGGAAACAAATAGAAGAGAAACTTAACACGTAGTATATAGTGAATAAAAAAGGGCTCTCGTTTTGGGTTTTTGCTGGACAATAATCTTGCTGCCACGACATTCACCGTGTCTTTCAGATATTTTAAATGAGCATTGTGCAGATTCTTTACTCCCAAAATCCTCACAGCTGAGAAATTGAGTGGTTGTGATTCGTGAAAAATGAGTCTGCAAATGAGTGCACCACGGAAGGGTGTAATATGAGCGTGTGACTGTGTGAGGGAGGTGGTTTGTGTATGTGTATCATTGCTCATTTTTATCTGGTAGTCGTTAAGAGCTTTTGTTAGGATTCGTATTTATTCATATATCTAGGCCACGAGTAGTTAGAAATTTTCAGGTGGCGTATGGTTTATTTTTTTTTTCTATTTTCATTTAATATATTTTACTAATTATTAATATTTACAAAATATTATCTTGTTTTCATTTTGTTTTTTGTTTTTAAAAACTGCCAAAAGATGGTGAAAAATGAACAGTTTTTTTACAAGAAGAAAATAAAGAGTCTCGATCTTAACATTTTCTGTAGTATTTTATAAACCGAAAATAATGTGAATGAGATGATAATTTTATAATTATAAACAAAAACATGTAAACTAAAATTGAAAATCGAAAAAAAAAAATTGCCACCAAAGTTTGTGTCGTTGCCATGTGAAAACACTCGACTAGGCATATAAAGTGGTTAATTTGCAACGGGCAAAGAGTAAAAACTACTAAGGCTCCGTTTGGGAGTTTAGGAAAGGAGGGGAAGGGGGGTTTTGGGAAAAAGATAGGAGGAAAAGGAAGGTGAAAAAGGGATAGTCTTCCATCTTGAATGTGAGGTTTATTTTTTTTTATAATACTAAAACTCCATAATAGGGGGGCTCAAAAAATGTATTGAAAGAGGATTTTGGAGGGTTTTAGAAGTCTTAAAAAAATTCTTCAAATTCTTTTCATTTTTTTATATTACTCTTAAAATTAAAAATATATTAATTTTCAAAGACCTTCCCTTTCCTCTCCTCTTAACTCCCAAACGGTGCCTAAAGTAATTTGACCAATAGACAAAACAGAATGGGACATTCTGTTATACGTTATTCTTTTGGGTTTCTTATTTTCGGTGGAATTAAAATTATCATTTATTTTATCTCTAGTCCTGTTTGTTTTACTTTTAGTGTGCACAGAACATAGAATAGAATTTGTATGTTCTAGTCTGTTATATTTTAACTCTTCTATGAAAGCTATTTAAGTTTTCATGCCGCATTGGAAGCCATTGAAAGGAGGTGCTGACATCCTTTGAGAATACAAATCCTGTGTTTTGGCAGTCTCTGTGTGATGCAATGCAATGTTGTTGGCATGTAGATGATTCCCTCTGGGCTTGAATTTGATCTTGAATTTGATCATCTGTCAATTGTGTCTGGAGTCATTCATATTACACCACGTCATCATGGAATGCAATGCAAGTATTGTTAGTAGCAAGTTGGATTATATTCCATAACCATTGTTAGGGAAAACACGAATCATGTTGAATAAATCTCCACCCTTAAATCTCCTCTTCCCCTTTTATTACATTATCACCTTTTTAAATGGAGGGTGGGGATTTAAGAGGATCCTCACGTGACATGAGAGGATCCTGGTTCAAATGGAATGGGGATATTTACTGCAAATTGTAACTTGTTTTCAGGGTATTTTTTCATGGGGTGAAGGTCAATAGGAATATAGGATATTTGAAACGGAATTAGTTCAATCTCAACATTGTAGCTGAAGGATCTTTGGAACAGAGACTGCTGAAGTATAGAAGATGTGCATGGTTAGTGTGCGCAAGGTCATTTTGAAATCTGATTCGCTTGTAATCTTGTGTCCATTATTTATAATTTTTTTATTTGAATAAATATGGAGTTAAATTAACCTGCGATGCTTTGTTTTAATTAGAACATTTACGAAATATTTTCTCTTGGTTACAATGATCAAAAACAAACTAGAGCTTGGATTTTGTATCATCGTAACCGGTTTTTTCTTGGGGTTGTTGTCATGGTGGTGGATTTAGAGGGAGAACAGTTATATTCTATCATCTATATTATTTATTTATTTATAATATTTAACTACACTAAGGACACGTGATAAAAACTCATTTTTTCATTTTCTCACCAAAAACTTTTTTCCTTTAAAAAACTTAACTGTACCAGTTCTATTTTTTTTTTTTTTTGCTACTTGTGCTGAGCACGGATTCTCAGAACTAGTTATTGTGTAATGTGCACGTCAAACAAAACAAAGAAAACTTGGAAAAGGAAGGATAGCTAATGAAGATTGGTCCAATTGGTAAAGAATTGAGGTCAAATCTCATTGTTGTTGTGAGGACTTCGTTGGTGGGTAATAAAAGTATTTCTATAAGTGTTCAAAGAGTTTGAGACTCTCCCTTACCCTGATGAGATCTGAGATCCAACTCATCTAAAAAAGAAAGAATTAATACTCTAGAAAATGGAAGACAACTATTAGGATTTTGGACATAACTCATTCTTATAAAATCGGCTTGTAAGGTGAATGATGTCATTTACTTATAAACTCTTTTGACACTTTATCTCTAGTTTATATGGGACTTAGGTGTTTTCCAATATACCCCTCACGCCCAACACTATTAGGCTTGGTGCATGTATATAATGCTATAGGTGACCTATGGATCTAGGATAGGCACAAATACCAAATGATAATTTAAAGGTGTAACCAAATCTAACTGGTTCCGTGTAAGGTTTGTTGGATGAATCATGAAATGACAATTTCTTTATCTTTAGAATAAGTAAAATATTAATAATATTTTTCTAGGCATGTGAAAAGGTAAAAAAATAACATATAATTTGTTCATATTGCATTTCTATATATATATATATATATATATATATATATATATATATATATAACTAGAAATTAAATAAGGAGAATTACTTTTGAGTTTAAGATAATGGGTTCCGATGTTGTCCATGACCTTGTTCACATGTTTTACACTGGCCTATATATCTCATTTAATGAGGAGATAAATAAAGGCGGTAGAACCAGAGATTTTATTCGAAAGAGCAACTAGTATGGCAGGATGTTGGCTCGGTTTAATTGTTTAGAGAGATCCAGCTACTATCACCTCCCACATTAACAAACAACAATAATCACGTTCATGCAACTGCTTTCATGGATATTGACAAAAAAAGTGTTAATTATATGCAAATAACAAAATTACTGTAAAAATTTTATTTGCATGTAATTTTTTTAAAAAAGTAACTCGGACATATTTTTTCAGGCATTTTATTTATGGATCCATTTTTTAAATTATAAAAAATGGTGACAGGTACCAAGTAGATATGGTTGTGGATGATCTTGGTGCTAATAATCGTGTATGGCGTTGAGCAATGTTGGTGGTGAAAGGTACCAAATGGCAATGATAGTGAAAGGTGTTGAACAGTAGAGGTCGTAGAAGTTGTCGAGCAATAATGGTGACAATGGAGCGTGCTTAACGGTGGTTTACAACAGCAGTAGTCGTGGATAGTTTTAGAATTTGGGTTTGGGCTTAACTCAACCCCAAAAGCTAGCTCATGGGTGCAGGTGGCCAAACGGATCTCGATAGGCTCTGATACCATTTTAGAATTTGGGTTTGGGTCTAACTCAACCCCAAAAGCTAACTTATGGGGTGAGAATTGCCCCCCAATTATAACCACTATTGAGGTCATATTACTATCAAATGTGAGACTCTAACAGATAGTGTTGAGCAATGGTGCTGATGGTGGTTGTTAGACAATGATAATAGTGGTTGAGTGTGTCAGGGAGATAATGACGATGGTGGTCGAAGGTGTTAGTAAGCAATGGAGTGACGACAATAGTACTGGAAGGTGTTGGATGACCATGGTGAAGGTCGGGACGGAGCCAGGATTGAATTGTTGGAGGGCCCCGACAAAAGTCTTTTAATTTTTATTGCAATCTACAAAAGTCTTTTGATTCCTAGGAGATTTGGAGGCTTAGGATTGAGAATGGCTCGAAAAGCCAACACTACTTTTCTTGGAAAGCTAGTTTGGGACATTTTGCAGCAGCCAACCAAACTGCTGGTGCAAATCTTGTCTGGTAAGTATATCAATACTTCAATAGTGAACATTTCTCACATGAGAAAGACCCTAGAGGTTCTATTGTATAGAATTCAATCTCTCGTGCGGGCAAAACCTCTTTATGGTATAATCAGTGGAATCAACATATACCTCTTTTCTCAATTGTAAATTATGTTGACATCATAGGCGGACCCACTCACACTTACACACACTCAATTTTTAAATTTTTTTACTTATACCCCTATATAATTTTTTTGACCCCATTCAATTTAATTTTTCGCACACCCTGACCCATATACTTTCATCTCTACCCTCTCACTCAGATAGTGTTTGGTTGGAGATGAATGGAGGCTAGGGCTGGAAATGAGTTGAGCTGCTCGAACCAAGTCCGAAACTCGACTCGATAATTAGCTCGTTGCACTTGGTTCATGAACCAAATGAGCTGAACTTGAATTGAAAATTGAGCTCGTTAAATAAATGAGTTGATCTTGAGCTATGTATAGCTCGACTCGTTTGGTTCACGAACCAGCTCGATTATATATATAGTAATAAATAAATAAATGAATAAATAGTAATAGATAAACAATAAAATAAAAAGCAATAATAATATTTTGGTTTCAAGATGGGATGTAAATAATGAAATTGGGGGTGCCACTAACAATCTGCTAGTGGACACCCCAGGCCCAATCTCGCTTTCTCCTCCAGCCCGCCTCAAACCCTAAAAAACTACGCTAACTTCCCCATTCCCCTCTTCTTCTCCCGGTGCCTCCCTCTACCCTCTCTTTTCTCTCGTTCCCTCTTCTTCTCGCAGCGCCGACCGCATGATCCCTTCCTCCGATCTCATTTCCTCTTCTCATTCTCTGTTTTTATCAGCTCTCTCTCCCTCCTTCTCTTTTCTCTCCTTCCCTCATCTTCTTCCATTACCTCCAAGGCTCCAACCCTAACCCTAAAATTGCCTCTCTCCTTCTCTCTACCCCCAAACCTCTCGCCTCTCTAGTCTGGAAACCTTAGCCACCCTCGCTGGTGTCCTCATCTCAACTTCTCTGACTCCTTATCTTCGCGAAGTCATCTAAGCTCCATCGGTCGTCTAACCACGAGCACCGTCGTCAGTCAAGCGCAACTCGCCCTCACGCAAGCTCCCCATCCACTGTGACGTTTGTTTCAACAAAGAAGAAAAGGTGCGACCTTTGCTTCAGATCTACCCCAAGGTGTGAGCTTTTCTTCAGATCTGTCTAAGGTGCAAACTTTGCTTCAATAAAGAAGAAGAGATTATCAGAGGAACAGGGGAGACAACGACAGAGGAAAAAAAAATCATTTCAGCATCTAAAGTTGATTTTTTTGAGTTTGTTGTATGAATGATGTTTTTTTTTGTTCGTTGAGCTTTTTCAACTATTATGTATGATGCTGGGACAAATGCTTTAGAGTAGAGGCTACTGAAAAACTTCATTACGTTTTCATTTGTCTGGGCTTGTGTATATTAATTTGTTCTGGGTTGTTTTTCTCTATTTCGAAAAATTTTTTAAACAAATTTTCAGTTTGATTCACAACCGTTTCATCATGCATGTTATTATTGTCATTAGCTTCTGATTCCCTTGATTCTCCTCTGTCTTGGAATGGTTTTTTTTGTTTTATTGATTTTTGTGATTCGAGCTCACGAGCTGAACTGAGCTGTTGGCGAGCTTGAGTCGAGTCGAGTTCGAGCTAAAAAAAGTGGTTCATATCGAACTCAAGTCGAGCTACGAGCTGAACCAAATTGAGTCGAGTCGAGTCGAGCTGAACCAAGTTTGACTCAGCTCGACTCATTTCCAGCCCTAATGGAGGCAGTGGCGGATCCATAAATTTTCATTCGTGGGGACAAGAAATAGTTATAATATTTTCATATAAAAATATTATAAGTTTTAGCAAAATACATAGTCTTTATGACTAAAAAAACCTAAAATTGCTAACCTTCTACAAATTATAATTGTGTTCTACGAATTTTCATATTTTAAAAATATTATATAATTTTTTTAATGTCAATACTATAAAAAATACACCTCTGTGTATGCAACAAACAATCATTTAAACATTTAAAAAAAAACAATCATTTAATCATTCATCTCGCATATGCTCTTCACTAGTATTACTTTTTGTATCTTATTCTAATGATATTGATAGAAAATCATCAAAAATTTGTCCATGCTCTTTGAGTCTCTTTATCTTTCTCTATTTTGTACGGTGTTTATTTTTTAAATCTAATGTGTTTTGCCAGTGTATGAGTTTAGCGTTCGAGAAGTGATAAAATTTATAATGATAAAGAAATAAAATTAGAACTAATTTATTCTTTTTTATCTCTTATAACTTTCTTTACTTATTTAAAAAACCGTGTCGTATACGGGGGCAATGCCTAATTTTTTATAGGGGCAAAATAAAAATTATTAAGTATATTCATCTAAAAAGTAAGGATGTCATGGGGGCAATTGTCCCCAACTCTCAAAAGGTGCATCTTTTTTTTTTGGTCTTATGGCCCAGCGGCCTACTACGCACTCCAAAGAGCGCTGAAATGGGGGCGCAGCGGGTTCGAACCCGTACCCAAGCGTCCAAGCGGCAAATACTTTGCCAGTTGTGCTAAGCACCACAGACTCTCAAAAGGTGCATCTGCCACTGAATGAAGGGGAGAAGTTATTTTAAATTTTTTATGTTTGGTTTAATTTTTAGGATGGGAGTGGAGCAAAATCTCACCTAACTCAATTTTTGCTCCTATCCAATATTGGGGTTTTTTGGAGGAGAGGTGAGGAGAGTTTAAATCATTTAAAATAAAATGACTTAAATAACTTTATATAATATGTAATATAAATGATTATAAGGATATATAAGTAATAAAAATGATGGATTTGTTTTTCAAGACATGCAACACAAAATTATAATCTAATGCAATTTTGCATACCTTAATCGTTTGACAATGTTCTTTTGGCTTTACTTTTCGTTACTGCTGCAGTAGTCCCTTAATTTTTTTAGTAATAATTTGTTATTAGAAATTTTTTAGCAATAATGACGTATAATTTTAAAAAAATTTACATTCCTTAATCCAGAGTCCTAGTTCCACCACTAGTCGACATCCAGGACGTTCACATCACAATCAAAGTCATCTATATTGATAGGGAGTGGAGATTGGGTTTACTGCATACTTATCTACTGGATCACATTAAAAATGATATAAGCAACATCTATGCACATAGTAATGCCAATGTTTCTGATTCCTTTGTATGGAAAGAGAATCTAAACGGTATTTACACCACTAAATTTGCCTATAATGAATTGTGTATAGTATACAGTATAGATATAAATTATATTCAATGAGGTTTATTTTTAATTGTATATAATATAGATATAGATTATATATTTTTTTTGATAATGAGATATAGATTATATTGAATGTAGAATGAATTGTGTATTGTATGCAAATTAATATTAATATTTTCGGAATGAATGAATTAATTATATATAGCAGCAAAATGCAACCAAGGAGCCACGTAAATCGCCCCCTCCCCCGCCAAAAAAAATATTGCTTTATTGGCGACACATGGCTGCTTAGAAAACATAATGAATTAATAATTTTTTATTTAAAAACAACATAAACATGTTAGAGAATTATCTTTATTAAAGTTTTAACTTTCATCACGTTTGTCATGCGATAATAGAATTTATAAAATGTTTTGCGTAAATTTTTTTGATTACATATTAAATTTTTTAAACAAAATAACATATTTTAATTTGATTATCATTATTTGGTGTATTTACTATAATTAATATCAATCGTATAACGAATTATAGTTTTTCGTTAAAAAATACATAATTTTAAGAGAAAAATATGTTTTTGGTCCCTGTAATTTTATCAAAAATCAGTTTTGGTCCCTGTAAAAATATTTTTTTCAAAATTGTCGCTATAATTTTATTTTCCGTCACTTTTGGTCCATCCCGTTAGTGGTCCGTTTAAAAAACCTGACTTGGCAAACGGTAGACCGACGTGGCACCACCTAGACACACGTGGCACCACGTGGACACAACCAATGTCCTTCACTCAAATGCTTCTTCTTCAACAAACCCAGAAACCCAGAAATTCAAAAATAGAGATGATGGGTCACAACCTCTTCGTGCTTCTTCTTCATATGCTTCTTCTTCAACAAATCCTTATATCGCTGCCTCTGCTCTTCTTCGTGTTCTTCTTCTTGAACATCATCTCAGCCCCATCATCTCAGCACCACCCCCCTTGATGAGATCCAGAAATCAAACAAATCCTTACTCAATCCTTACTCAATCAAACACCCAGAAATCAAACAAATGATGAGAATGTGAGTTTTATTATGGTATCAAACACCCAGAAATCAAACACCCACCTTTCACCCCATCATCTCAGAAAATAGAAACCCTAAAAACAGAGTTCCCTAAATCGATTTGGCCCAAAAAAATAGAATTAAAAAAAAAACAGAAACCCTAAATCGATTTCCCTCTCGCTCTCTCAATCTCTAATGTTCTCACTATCTCGATCTAGTGTTGAATCTTGAAGAAAACAGAAAATGGCTTGAACCCTGAAATCGAAGAAGAAGAAGAAGAAGAAGAAGAAGAAGAAGAAGAAGAGGGAACGCAGCGAAGAAGAATAGCAAATGCGGCGAATAAGAAGAAGAAGAAGAACAGGGTGATGAACCCTGAAATTAAAGAAGAAGAAGAAGAAGAAGAAGAAGAAGAAGAAGAAGAAGAAGAAGAAGAAGAAGAAGAAGAAGAAGAGGGAACATATCGAAGAAGAAGAGCAAACGCAGGTTATCAACCTTGTTCTTGCACCGCTCCACGCTCTTCGATTGGTTCTCGCACCGCGCGCTCACCACTGCCGCCACCTCCTCCCAATCCCTTCCTCTCAGATCCGATGACACAACAAGCAGCAATCGAGCTCTTCGATCAAAAGGGAAGAGAAGACTAGGGTTTTTCGATTTGGGATCGCATTTGTTCGTTCATATGAACGCATTTTTTGATTTTTTTTTAATTAAAAAATAATAGGTGGAAGGGCACTTGCCACGTTGGTCCACGTGGTGCCACGTGTGTGTGTCGTTTGCCACGTCACTTTTTTTAAACGGACAACTGACGTCGAGGGCCAAAAGTGGCGGAAATGAAATTACAGGGACAACTTTGAAAAAAATATTTTTACAGGGACCGAAACTGATTTTTGGTCAAATTACAGGGACCAAAAGCATATTTTTTCCTAATTTGAATTATGCTGTTTTGGAACATGAATGAACGTAGACTTAATTGTGTTTTGTATGAATTTTAAAATGTATTCTTTGCAAATGCAAAAATTATGTTAATTGGGATATAGAAAAATAAGAAATAAAAAATTAAATACATTAATTATGTAGAGATGACAAATCAATACATAGTTGACATGTCAGAATTTACTGTTGACATTGACTGTCACATGTCATTGAATATTTGACATGTGTACATGAATGAAATGATATTTTGTTGAGAGGATGACACCTTGAGTAGTAATTAATGAAGTTTTTATGTGAGATTGAAACCTGGAATAATTTTTTTTTGACTAAAAAATATATTCATTTTTCAAATTGGTAAAATACATCGAAAACAACACAAATTCAACATCGCAAAAAACCGAAAAGGATGAATCTGCGAACAAATTCACAGCACCCAGGTTAATAGCATAAAACGGCAAAATGCCTACAGATTTGACAAAATCAAAGCGACCGGAATACCCATGCCTCCAGATCTGTAACGTTGACACCTAAGTCTTGATTGAATCTGTAATGGATCGAGGCTGATCTGCCAGTCTGAACCAAATGAACACTGCAACAAGACGGAAAACCAAACTATAACATCCCATTTTTTAGATAATCCCAAAATAAATATTTTAAGTTGTTAATTAAGTGATGAACGTGCATTAGAAACTTTGATTAGGGATAAATTAGGCTTAAGTGGGACCCATAACCCTTAGGAAACGCTTAGAACATCCCTGAAAGGGCATGAAACCCCTAGAAACGTATAGAAAGGAAGAAACTAGATGTCTCTCCTCGGCCTCTGTTGTGACGCGACCAGATTAGGCTATTGGCCATCGCGATGCGATGGTGCACTTCATCACACCAATTGATCATCGCCACATGTGCATCTGGAAAGGTCCAGAAGGCTCCAATCGCGACACGATGGTACTGTCGTGATGCGATGGTGGCAAAGCTTGCCTATAAATACCCCTCCATCCTTACATTCTCCTCGCCCCAAATCCTCTTCTCTCTCTAGCTTTCTCTTTCTAGGAGCAAGTATGCTCAACACTTGCCTCAAGTGAGGATCCTATGCATCAGAAAGCTCTTAGTAGGCAATCCTAGGGGAAAAAGGAAAAGAGTGAAGGGCTGCCTAATAGAGTAGGAGCGTGAGTAGTAGGCTCAGGGATAAGAGTGCGAGTAGCGAGTGCGGGAGGAGCAGATCGTGGCAACAGCTTCAGCGATCTTCTAACCAGGTGGGAGATTTGAACCCTATCCACTAGGGATTGTAGGATTAGAATAAGTGTATAACCAGGCCTAGGGTAACCCAAGCCCTACTAGCGGTTGATAACAACAGTACCTCAGGAGAGGGGTTGTGACCTGTGATAGCCGAGGACAGCTGTCAGAGGTCTGTCAACCATAGGAATGATCTATTGATATTTCTGGATGGGTGCTGGTTTCATATGATTGCTTTATGATTATGTGTGTGACTGCTGGTGTGCTGATTGATAACATGTAAGTAGCAGGTCGCTTGAGCGACGTTAGGATTAATCCATATGTTGATTGAGGATGGTTGATGATTAATGTTGTGATGTGTATGCTAGTGGTCATAATTATGTTGATTAATATGTTAGAGGAAGTTAGATGATGATAGATGATTTATAAGATGGGCTGAGCTGGTTATTAAATCTATAACAAGCTGATAAGTGCTGAGCTAATAAGTGCTTGAATAAGATGTTAAACATTACGTGGGGAGGTATCATATGCATTGTACCGCCGTGAACATAGGCTGTGTACAAGGTCATGTACCAGAGTGCGGGTACGATGCAATCAGTATAGAATACGCTGGTCCTTAAGGATAGTCTGCGTCCGACAAGTCCACAGGTGACAGATGACTCGCGACCATCCTGTCGGGAAGTCGGGTAGCCTGGTCATCCTAACGGGGTACTGTTGCATCACTATCCATAGTGCCAATCCCAAGTGCCGCCCCGACACCTGTTCCTATCAGCTGTAATTGGGGAGCAGGGATGCACTCTTAGGGGTACGATGAGCGAGATATGGGGATGGACAACTGACTTGACCTACCCATACGCCAGTGGGAGGTTGCTGAGCTGTTATCTATAAAGGCTAAGGTGGGGCCGCTTCTGCCATCCTTAGAAGCTGTGTGGCCACGTAGGCATATAGAACCTTAGGTGCATGAGTGCGGGAGCGGTTGATCTGTTTGTGTGTGCTTGCCTTTTTATACACGAGTTCTAATCTTGCTTTCCCATTTCATGATGCGTATAGTGTGTTCTTATCTCCCGTTCTATTTACTGTGTTGCATATATCTGTCTACGGGTCTTAGCAGGTACCTAACGATTTCCGGACGTGAGATCGTTTGAGTTGATCTACAGCCAGTGAGTCAGAGTCAGTAGACAAGGAGTCCAAGTTACTATCACTATACACCCTGCATAGCTGGGGCCCTACGGAATGGTACCTTTAGGTACATCTGTACACTTCCACATGTAATAATATGATAATTATTACTAAAATACGCTTAAAAATTTAACATTTGGGAAAATAGAATAGGGTCGTCTCACAAACAACGCAACACCAAGACGACGAACAAAACAATGCCGCACTTAGACGACGAAATCACAGAAAAACATGAAAGAAAAACCAGAGAACATAGCCTGGTGTATTGTCTGCAAATTAATATTAATATGTTGCGAATTAATTAATTATATATGTCCCGAGAACATAGCCTGGTGGTAAAACATACATAAGAGCTATGTGGATGCTGGGAGCGGGGTTTGAACCCGTACCGCTTTACTCCCCCCTCCCCGTTACCATATGTACTAGACCAAAAAATTAATAAATTATATATAGCAGCAAAATGCAAGCTGGGCCACATATTTTTTTTGTCCACGAAATATTGCTTTATTGGCTGAAACATGGTTGTTTAGAAAACATAATGAATTAATAATTTTTTATTTAAAAATAACATAAACATGTTAAAGAATTGTCTTTATTAAAGTTTTAACTTTCATCACATTTATCATATTTTTTGCGTAAAAAATATGATAATGTATTAACTTTTTTAAACAAAATAATGTTTTTTTTTGAGAAGGCAAGAATTATTGCATTTCATTCAAAATAGAGGTGCCAATATAATCAGGGACATTTCGAAAGATGTGAGGGCTAACTAACTAGTGGTCACCTTAGCAAGATTATGAGCAACCACATTTGTCTCCCTTTTAATAAACTCGACACGAGAGTTTGAAAAAAAAGAATGAAAAATTCTTCTAGAGTCGGTCAAAACTGCTCCTAACTCCGAAACATTATTAGAAGAAGAAAAAAAATTATCAACTACTAGCTTAGAGTCCGTCTCAAAAATAACTTTGTCATATTGAAGCTCTTTGACCCAGTTAAGCGCCTGATAAAGCCCAACAGCCTCACCAAGGACCACATTGAGGATGGGCGTGCACCAAGAAGTTCTGGCAGCTATGAAGTTTCCTGAAACATCTCCGAGACACATCCCAAAACCCACTGAATCGCCTACTGATGGAAAAGCAGCATCCACATTGCATTTGACAAAACCGGTAAGAGGCTTCGACCAAGACGTTGGGGTTGAGTTCGGACCTGAGGTGGACGAATGAACACCCCATTCCCTCGCTGAGCTCCATATCTGAAGATAAGCTTTGCCCCTAGCCACCACTTCTTTGGCTGGTTCGTTAACGTTTTCCCAAACCTTTTTATTTCGGCTATTTTAGAGGCTCCAACAAATGGAGGCCCACTCACGCTTGATGCGGTCCGAGGCATTCTGCAACAAGTTGAACGCGAATTCTCGAAAATCAGAAACGTCACTGCTCCAGCGATTCACATCAGTTAGAAGATTAGCTGACCTCCAACAATCAACAGCTTTGGGGCAAATTTAAAAAGTGTGCCACGTTGTCTCCGGATGGCCATCGCAAAAAGGGCACAATCCAGGGCAATTAACACCACGATTAATGTCAATTGTATAATGAATTATAATTTTCCTAAAAAATACGTAATTTGAATTATGCTGTTTTGGAACATGAATGAACGTAGACTTAATTGTGTTCTATATAAATTTTAAAATGCATTATTTTTAAATGCAAATATTATGTTAATTAGGAAATAAGTAACAAAGAAATAGTAAGAAATTAAATACATTAAGTATTTAGAGCTGACAAATCAATGCGTAGGCAACATGTCAGAATTTTTTGCTGACGTTGATTGACACATGGCATTGAATATTTGACACATGTACATGGACCGAATGAGATTTTGCTAAGAGGATGTCAGCTTGAATAGTAATTAATAAAGTTTTTACGTGAGATTGATACTACAATATTTTTCTTTTTGAAAAATGACACCCGAAATATTAATCAATAAGGTTTAATCTTAGTTGTATATATAATAGATAGATAAATTCAATAAAAAATTTGATTTTGTTCTATTTAATTTTTTTGGGAACAAATTTTTAAATGTTTTAGACTATTTTTTCTAATATTTATTAAATTGAAATTTTGTTGACTCATATTAAATTGAAAGTTAATTAACGTGGATGTTTCGGAATAAATTAGGATAAAGTTTTGAATTTGACGGATCACGTTAGTTTCACATTTTTGCGATTTTCTTGCGTAAAGTTATCATCACATAACCCTGAAACAGCCACTGTCACGTCCTTCTCGGGTATCCATCCATCGCAACCCCAATAACGAGCGTTCTTTGCCCCCAACAATAACTCACACTCACCGCTACTCACCAAGAGGTAGTGTTTATTCCGTTGTCAAAAAGGTCACTTTCTTCTGCTCCTTCGTTAGCAGTAGTGGCATACGTTGCATCAATTCAATTCATTCTTGACTGCTATCGCGTTTTGTTTCGATTGCATTATGTCCTTTTGTTTGTTTTATTGGGTCTGGGATTTTCATGGGGATATTTTCCAATGCGTAGATTGACTTATGCTTTTTTTTCAATTTTTGTTCAATTGTGTTTTTTTGTTTGAATCTTTTTTTTTTTAAGAAAACAAATAGCGTAGTTTAGATCATGTCTTTATCCCATTTTGATCGGGATCTTAAAAATAAAAAATAAAATAAAGTCTATGCCAAAAAATAAAAAATAAAAATAAAAAAGCAGAGAGAATTTTCTTTTTTTTATAATAACACAGAGAGAGAAAAAATGTTTGATAAGACCCGATCACTATTAACCAGGAGGTAACCGCCTGATTGTTACGTGCAAAAACAACAATGCGAGAGAAAACAATGCGAGAGAAAAAGCGAAGAAAAGTTGAATTTCTATCGATAGGGACGCGCTGAAAATAATGCGAAAGAAAAAAAAATGCTAGGATCCGCACACTTTTTTTCTTCTCAACACTGCAAAGAAAATGGAGAAGCAGCGCATTTTTTCACATTTTTTCAAATTTTACCCCTATTTTATTTTTATATCTCAAATTATTTAAATTTTTAGTCAAAGACATTAATTTTTTTTAAAAATAATTAACAACTCTTTTTTTTTTTCTCTTCTCTTTCATTTATTTCAAAATCTACCAAATTTCTCACTTTTTTCCTCTCTTCTCATACTCTCTCTTTCCAATTTCTCTCTTCATATTTTTTTTGGTGAACCAATCACACACTAAGTGTTATATAAACAGATAATTATTCAAGAGGGAAGAAACAGGAATTTGAACCAAATGGATGGCCTATAAAACACAATGAACCGGAAAAGCAAAACAATCTAAAAAAATTCAAAAATCAAAAAATAAAACACACACAGAAAATCCATAAAAGGAGGAGGCACACCACAGAAAAAGAGCAAGCAGAGTTGAGAGAGTAACGCTCTGATATCCAAAAGGTAAGTCCTCCTAACACCTCCTCCATTTTTTGTTACTTCCTCGATTATTATTATAATAATTAAGTGTTATGCGTTTTGTTCTCCATGGAGTAATCCGTTGACGTTTTTTCTTCTATTAAATTGTGAATCATGACTATGGCTTCACTCCTTTTGCCAACATTTCTTTCCAATAATCTCTCGTAACAAATTAACCACTGCAAACCGTTTTTCTTCGCTGCACCACCGTTTCGCACCGCGAGGCTTCGGTTACTCATCGTGCTCACTCCCTGTTTTACGTTACTGTTTTTTGGATCGGATTTGCATTTGCTATTGTAAAGTGGGATTGTTCACATTTCGACCTGATCTTTTGAATTCGTTTATATGAGCTTTAAATGTGAGTGATTCCAATTTACGATTACGAAGCTTACATCATTGTTTTTAACGTAAATTGAAGCTCTTGGAGTTGGGCAGTAGGGTCCATGAGATGAATTTCGGGTTTAGGTTTATACTTCACTTTTCCCTTTTAGGCCTATAAAGTACAGATGCTCTAAAAAAAGTTCTGGCCTTTTTAGCTTCATCTGAATATTTTTTTTTTTCATATAGATTTAGGTTATAAAAATAAAATATTAAAAAAATCGGAAAAACGAATTAGATTAGGTGAGAATACAATTCAACAAAAATAACTGAAAATTATTTAAAAAATTGACTTGATTTGAATTTAATTTTATAGGGTTAAGTGGTTAAAAAAATTTCAAAAATTTAACCATCCTATACTTATTTTTTACTAGAGTTATGTGATTTTTAATATTCCTGGAGATACGCAAGGTCTATCAAATCTAAATTTAATTTTTAATATTTTTTTCCTTTTGTTTTATTTATCTATTATCTATTCATTTTCAGAAAAGGTAGGATATATTTTGAATTTGTACATTTAATTTGGGATAATTCTGGTTAAGGGCGCACTTCCTACCTGAATGATTGGTTAAACAATATTGATAGCGACTCCCATCACTTTTATTTCTCGGTGGTGATTTGGATCGCGAACGGCCTTTATAAAAAAATAGCTGCAAGTTTAACTGAAAAAAGGTAAAAGAAGAAAAATGTTTTTTTATAGAGTTGAAAAATAGTTAGTAGTACTATTAATCATTAATCATTGGGCCAAAAGGGAAAAACCAAATTCTAAATTTCTAATGATATTGTCAACAACAAAAAAAATCTATTGCTTTTGACACCTTGAAGAGCGTGTTTGGATAGGCAGCAGCACACATACCAAGTGAAAAAACATATAAAATGCCTTTGGTGACATAGAAAATATTATGGTCACAGTAAAGACAATTTTGCTGAATTCATAGTCATTCGTTTCCTCCCGAAATATAGTAATGCCTGATACTGTCTATTTGTGTGTGATGCCTGATACTGTCTTTTTTTCCTCGCAATGTCTTCTATATGTACACACTTGTGAATTTGAATTTGCTTTCCTCCACATATGATCATGCTGTTCTTGTGTTCATTATTATTACAAAACTCAAATACATAAGATTTGATGTTCACACGTCCTTTGTTTGAATTTGATTTTGATTTTGATTTTGTACAAGGGAAGATATCTTTGCCATGGCTTCCAGGTTTGAGATTGAGGGAAACAAGAGTCCCTCAGAGGAGGTGAATGAGAATGAGGAGTGCCTAGTCAAACAAGTGGAACTCACTGTGCCAAAAACTGATGACCCCACATTGCCTATTGTCACATTCAGAATGTGGGTTCTGGGGATTGTTTCTTGTGTGCTCCTGTCCTTTGTGAATCAATTCTTTTGGTACAGAACACAGCCTTTGAGTGTCACTTCAATTTCTGCCCAGATTGCTGTTGTTCCAATTGGCCATTTCATGGCAAGGACGTTGCCAACTCGAGTGTTCTTCAAGGATACGCACTTTGAATTCTCGCTAAACCGAGGGCCATTCAATATCAAAGAGCATGTTCTCATAACCATCTTTGCCAATGCCGGTGCTGGAACAGTCTATGCTACTCATATTTTGAGTGCAGTGAAGCTCATGTACAAAAGGAAACTCGGTTTCCTTCCGGCTTTACTACTCATGTTCACCACACAGGTCCTCTTCTGTCTATTCATAATTCCATATCTTTTCTTAATTTATGGCTTGCCAAAAAGGCTAGTTGCCTTGAGCTTTGAGAGCTTTCAAATTTCTTAACTGGTTGCAAACATACTCATACGAGAAGTATAATATAGAATATTGTCTTATGCTTTGCTATTCAATTTTAGGTGCTGGGATTTGGTTGGGCAGGACTGTTTAGGAAATTTCTGGTTGAGCCAGGGGAAATGTGGTGGCCTTCAAATCTGGTGCAGGTTTCATTATTCAGGTAAAATTTCTTCAATTAACGTGTTCTTCAGTAGCAGTAACCTGTTCAAGAATGTTACTATGCTAAGCTAAGTATATTAATGCAGTGCTCTACATGAGAAAGGCAAAAGACCAAAAGGAGCCACAACCCGCACTCAGTTTTTCCTCCTTGTCTTGATCTCTGGCTTGGCATACTATGTGTTTCCAGGCTACATGTTTTCAATGTTGACATCTTTCTCTTGGGTCTGTTGGCTTGCCCCAAAGTCTATCTTAGTCCAACAACTTGGCTCTGGCTTGAGAGGTCTTGGGATTGCTGCATTTGGATTTGATTGGTCTACAATTTCTTCTTACCTTGGCAGTCCACTTGCCAGCCCATGGTTTGCCACTGCTAATATTGCTGTTGGATTCCTTCTCATTATGTATGTGATGACACCACTTGCTTACTGGTTTAATGCCTACAATGCCAAGAATTTTCCAATATTTTCAAGTAAGCTTTTTATGGGAAATGGTTCGGTGTATGACATTTCGACCATCGTCAACTCTAATTTCCATCTTGATCGGGATGCTTATGCAAAGAACGGGCCTGTACATCTCAGCACATTCTTTGCAATGACTTACGGCCTCGGATTCGCGGCACTTTCTGCTACAATTGTGCATGTTCTGCTCTTTCATGGAAGGTAGAGACTCCTTAAATTATCTCACTTTATCATCAATACGACACATTTTAGGACTTTAGATTTGGGGGGGGGGGGGTCTAAATTTTATTAAACATACTCGTTATCTGCTACTATAATTAGTTATGCTTGTAGTGAAGTTTGCATTGAATTGACATACTTTCACATCCTAGAACTACGAGAAATTTTCTTCTATACTAATCTAGAACGAAAGCAGATTTTCTGTTTGAATTTGTTCAAATAAGTAGAGATTAGAGATGTTATTGTTATGAATTTATTAAGTAGAGATATTTGGAAAATATATGATATCTTGCAAAATTTTAATTTCATTTACACTTACAATATGCACTATGCAGGGAAATATGGATGCAAAGTAAAAGGGCCTTTGGAGACAGTAAAAAAATTGACATACACACAAGACTTATGAGGAAGTACAAGTCAGTCCCCATGTGGTGGTTTCACATCATTCTAGTGGCGAACATAGCTCTTATTATCTTCATTTGTGAGTACTACAACGAATCACTTCAGTTGCCTTGGTGGGGTGTACTGCTAGCTTGTGCTATTTCTATTTTCTTCACTCTTCCAATCGGTATAATAGCAGCCACTACAAATCAGGTATCTTAAAAATTTACTTACAGAGCTTGCTAATTTTATATTGGTGCTAAGGAGAATTGTCTAAAATTTCCTCTCTTTCTTTTTTACAGCCACCGGGCTTAAACATTATAACAGAATACATCATTGGTTACATGTATCCGGAGCGCCCTGTGGCTAACATGTGCTTTAAGGTGTATGGGTACATTAGCATGACTCAGGCCCTAACATTTTTGCAAGACTTTAAACTCGGTCACTATATGAAGATTCCACCAAGAACAATGTTTATGGCACAGGTCAGTTATGATTCCTCTTTCATTATAGATTTGAACTATAAGAGTGGCACATATTTGGAAGTTCTTTGTTTTAAAAAAAATAAAATAAAATCAAACTAAACCTGTCTGTCTGCTTTGTATGTAGGTGGTAGGAACATTCATATCAGTACTTGTGTACACAGTAACTGCATGGTGGTTGATGGGGACGATCCCTGACCTTTGTGATACTTCCAAACTGCCACCTGATAGCCCTTGGACTTGTCCAATGGACAATGTCTTCTATGATGCATCTGTTATATGGGGACTTCTTGGACCGCGCAGAATCTTTGGAAACCTCGGTGAATATGGCAATATCAATTGGTTCTTCCTTGGTGGAGCCATTGCTCCCCTTCTAGTTTGGCTTGCTCACAAGGCATTCCCAAGTCAAACATGGATACGCCTAATTCACATGCCTATCTTGCTGGGTGCTACATCGATGATGCCCCCTGCAACGGCGGTCAACTTCACCAGTTGGATTGTTGTTGGCTTTCTCTCAGGGTACATTACATATAGATACAGACAAGATTGGTGGAAGCGCTACAATTATGTTTTGTCTGGTGGTCTTGACGCCGGAACCGCCTTCATGACAATCTTATTGTTTCTTACTTTGGGTTCAAACAACATTGCTCTTAACTGGTGGGGAAATGATGTTGAAGGGTGCCCCTTGGCTTCTTGTCCTACTGCAAAGGGCATTGTAGTTCAAGGTTGCCCGGTTCTCTGATCACTTCAAGATTCTTCGTTTGGCTATGTTGATTTTTGTGTATATAATTTCAAAACTACCAAATTCGTCAATTACTCTGGTTATTCTAAGTAGATAAGTAGTTGCAGGCTTCGAATATTGCGTTTAGAATTTATGGAGAATCTATCCCTTCAGATAATTGGCCCTTGCCATCTCTGTATAAGCAATGCAAATATATCAAGGAAGGAGAGGTTCTTTAACAACTCGTGTTTTTTTAGTTTCTGCAAATGTCGTCGATGCTATATATGTTAAACAGGAGTATGCTTTCTTTAATGGACGCCATTTTTTTTTTTCATCAGCTTAAGATAGTATTAAAATTATCTCAATATGATTTTAGATACTTTTTATCATTATTTTTTACGTGTCGTGAGCTTTTTATCTCCACAGGAGTATGCTTTCTTTAACCCTTCGTAAATATATTATACCCTAATAATCCTTGTATTACAATGTTGTTCGATATTCTCGTTTACTGCCCTAAGCTACAATTGACATGGGATTCACCATGTCGATATCAATAAACCCCAACCCTAATCAAATATCCACCTTCAACCCATTGAAACTTCAATTTCATTACCATTCCCAACCAAACCCTATTTTGATTCCTAACCTCATTATGCATTTCCTTGATAGAAAACCGTGTCTAATGCTTCAAAAACGCCAATTCATCCAACATCAGTCGCAATTACAAACATTTCCCCATTTTCGTACCTTATGCCAGTTGTGAAGGTCATAGACAAACCAAACAACCATATGATGATGGTTAGGGTGAAGCACCATGTCCATGAGGGAGGAAAACAGACCTCCATAGCAGGTCGTATAAACCATATTATAATTTGCAGAGGCCCTTACCTCCCGTGTTTCACCTTAGCTTTCGTCCCTAGGGAATGGTTTTTGGTGACGGGTAAGTCTAGCCCGTGCTTGTCCTCTAAGTGGCTAGTTGACCCTGTTGACTGCATAGGCAGGAGATAGCCTGTGTTGTGTGTTTTTTCAGTAGGCAGTGCATGTCTTGCTCCTTTTTGGGTTTGCCTCTTTAGCACTTGTGTCTGTGTCCCTCTGTATACGGTTGGATAGAAAGAAAGAAAAAAGGCTTCACGCGCCTCCTCTAGAATGTGTCAATGGCATGGAAGTGGAGAGGAGATTGTTGAGGAGGATCACTAGAGCTAGACAGTGGCGTGCTGTGGCACTGTCTTAGGAGTCCATAAAAGATGGGCTTAATTGCAAATATTTACAATTTAACATTTAGTGTTTCCAATAAACAATCTAGTCATCTAATTATTTGATTTTTTATTGTATCCGACGGTGAAAAATAGTGTCTCATTGTGAGGGTGCTTTATGCGCGCTCACAACACTAAACTCACGTGCTAACACATGCATAATAAGAATTTATAACAGCTGTGGTCTTCTAAATTGAAGACACTACTCTAGACCAAAGAAGCAATTGAATGACTTAGCCAAAAAAAGCCATTGAATATGACCATGAATGGAAATCTTCAGATCTTGGTGACACTCAAAATTTCCAATGAGATTCAAGTAGCAGCATTTGGGTAATGTTAAGACACAAGCCCTAATATCAAGGGTCACGAGGAATGTTAAATTGTCACTTAAAAAGCACATATGCAACACAAGACATGGATATGATATGACACAAACACAAAGACACCATTTCAAATAATTGGAAAACAAGAAAGTGAAAAACTGACTCTGCATTTATGCAATAAGTCTATACTTTTTTCAACAGCCAATTTTTACTCCAATAAAACAGAAGAAACGCTTCTATATGATGTTTGACGGAGATAATTCTGTAGTGTGCACACGCAAGAAAGATCAAATGGCATCACCAAAATTGGGTAAACTTACAGGCGTGGTTCCAACATTCGATTGGAGCACAGAACTAACAAAACTTTATATTTGTCAACACACAGTATATTCCACAAGTTACACGAAATCTACATAAATTTCTAAGAGAGCAATTTTTGTAACAAAATTCCTTTCTTTACTGTTTACACGGGTATAAGAAAATAAATCACCAGGTTCGCTTATGATCCCTAAAATCTGGATCAAGGTCCAGAAAACAGGAATACATCCCTAAGTTGGCACTGCAGCTCTTGCAAGTTGCAACATCTTCAATCAAATCGCTCCATCTACAATATAGAATAGAAAAAAGATAATGACACTATATTAAAAATCAGTGAAAAAAATATCATCAAGCACTGGGTGGAGGATTCAGAATTCAGGAGGAAAAAGTGTTACATCAGAAACTGGATTTGGTTCTCAATGTAAATCCAATAAGTGATATTATCCAGATAAGCAAAAGAAACAAGGAAATAAGAAAAGGCATGCTGGTAGGTGATAGCACATCAAATAACATAAATATGACCACTATATATACTAATTTAATAATATACTCATTTAATAATAATGACATGAATAAGAAGGAAAGCATATAGCAATCAATACCTTCCAAAGACCATCATTGAGATAATGCAAGTTGTCGACCCCAATTCCCTTGTTGATTGCCTTTCTGAAACCACAAAAGAAGTTGAATTTCTTGAGTACAACAATCAAGCAACAAAGATGAAACTGGAAACCAATTCGATGCAATAACTGTGTCACGCAGTTTTTGATTTCGGTCGTCCGATCAAAAATCGGCCGGCTTATAAATTACAAGACATTGATTTGGTGAAATTGTAATATGGACCATCCAAGATACAAACTGCATGTAACTGCGGGTATTTTTACTGCAGCAAATCCGGGTCCAATGAACTAGGCAAGCCATAACATCTCTCTATTTCTGCATTAGCCCTAAATTTTATTTGAGGGAGCTTGCCTTAAAATTTATACATAGCAATCAAAGTGGAAAAATTGTATGGGGATGCGGTTGCACCACCACCTAAACAAGTAGGTCCACCTCTAATTGCATGAGAGGTTGTGCCTTGATAATGAGATATGACATAATAAATTATTTACGACAATTTTTCTCTAAATTGTTCATCAACTTCAAGCAGAGAGTATAATGATAAAAGACGGAATATCTGAAAGAGTCTCCATGTATTTGGTAAAGCAAAAATATTTATTTCATTCAACATTCCTGTCCAGTCAAGAGAATTGATAAGACAACTTTCTTACATGTCTTTTGCCGACATTTTTGTAAAGCCGATGGCAAGGGCATGCTGTTTTCCTTCAGCCATGATGGCCTGAAATCAGAAAAAGACATGATGTGATGAAAGTTAATATAAACTCACTAGAAAATGCTCACTGTGTGTGTATTGCGGTCATTCTACAAAACATAATGGCAGTACCACAGGACATTCTGCCCCCACTTCCTCATCCAAAGCGCCCCCAGGAGATGTAAGACCAGGACACATTATGTTTGCACCCGCCAAGACAAATCTTATTGCACCACGATCAACTTGTAACTTCTTCATTATATCTGGATCTGTAAAATTAAAAACAATAATACAGGTTGCATGCAATATAAGAAAGGACCAACTGCAGGTTGCATAATGTCTATGTGCGAGCCTAGAAATTCCAAGTGCTTCCGGTCAAAGCACAGGGTGTGAAATGATAATTGATAAATTACCAACCACTCCCTACATTTCAAAAATGAGAATGGATGCGATGATCAAAGTGAGAAAATGGTAGTATGGTATCAACAAGGCAACAATGGTTTGTTCCCCTTCCCTCTACGTCTTTCTCCATCTCTCTAAATTTACATTTTTTTCCCTTCTATTCTATTCCATATCAAGGTTCTCTATACAGTGGGGTAAAAAATAATTCCAGCATAACATATATAATATCTAGATTAAAAGGTTTGAGGAGTGCAAATAGGAGGAAACTTGAGAAAGTTTTCTCAATTTTCAAGGGTTCAGAGGAATCTAACAAGTAAATATCAGATCAGCATCATGTTCTCTCTTGTTTAGGATAACTAGCAAATCTATTAGATGAATTTCCAAACATCATATGGCTCCTACCACTCAATAAGACAAAAGTATGGGTTTAATATTTCATTATAAGTTGAAGACTTGATCTGGATTCTGAAACACTTCGACATTATATGCATAAAATGAATCAATAAATCACATCAATGAAGATGTTCCTAACTCCTCACTGTAATATAACTTAACTTCCATCACTATGCTTGAGACAAAGATGCAAAGAAATGAAACAGAAAAAGCCTAGCCTAATTGCCTTTGTGCCATGACAATCATATCAATCAGAACTTGGGTTCTCCTCAACCTCACAGCCTTTGATATGAACAGTACAGTTAAAGGATTACAATCCAACTAATCAACATTTTTATTTATGCTGTGTGCTTTTCCTATAAAAGTTCATCCATCATATCCAATCATTGGTTGCACCACGCAAAACAAGCAACTATAATTTTTTATCCCTATAATGTATTTCAACATCCTTTTCACCATACGAGTTAAACAAAAATTTGAACATCCTTTTCACCCCATAATGCCTCCTCCCAGATGAAAGAGTATTTATAACAAGTTAAAAATTGCAAGAAATATGAACTTTACATTGATGGAGAAGTCTCAAGGTGGGCATGTATGGGCCATCGCGGACACTGAAAAACAAAGGCACGTTGTTCACCAGAACCAGATTGAGATGGTTCTGACTACAAGAACAAAGGAAAAAGCAACCGGTTAGCAGCCATAAAAGCTATGATGCCGCAAAAAGCTCACAGAAAATAGAATAAAAAACAAACCATTTAGCAACTATAAGAGGGGATTTTTTGGGAAGTATATCATCCAACACTGGTTCAAGGCCCGGGTACTGCAGTAGTGTGAATGAGGTTAGTCTCATATGTAAAAGCAACTATTAGGAAATGCATAACTTGTTGAATTTGTAGAGTTTTACAACAATAAGGATAAATTTTACAACAAAGAGCCAATCCCGAAAAGTGTCATCACCTCTTCTGCAATACTTTGCCGTATTTTTCGTTGAACAGACGCCTTCACTTGATTCTGTGCAGACACCTCTTCAGATGAAAATCTGAAAAAAAAAAAATCATTTTTCACATGTAAATCTAAAGATACTTATTGAAAAATCAGTATTTTAATGGACAATCGTGGAGGGCAGCAATACGATCATAATCATGACCATGAAATAGAGCATGCAACACATTTGTGCGAATAGAATTGTTGAGCAATTAGGGGGGAGAAGGTGCAAGAAAAAGTAGGCATTGGATGTTCCTATACAAATTAACTAAATGATTTAGGGTTCAGGGAACCACTACCACCGACAATGGTGCAATTGCTAACAGAACACAAAAAATAATTGGAAATAAAATAAAATAAAAGACGTGGCGAATCACATCAGAATCTAGTAATCTACGATGTTGTAATTTTTCGGTTTGTAGATATGTGAGTAGAGCGAGTGAGCGTACTTTTTGAACATCTTCTGCTCCGTTCAGTTGACGGGAAGATTTTGGAGTGAATCTGTCTCTGACAGTGAAATTGTAGAGAGAGAGAGAGAGAGCGCTATGCAAACGCAACAGCATACCTCTCTCGGGTTTCTGTATTTGAACCATTGTGGGCCTTCCTATACATTTTAGATCCGTGACGATACGCTCTTATGAAGGGGTTGCTTTTCGCGCCCACCTTTTTTTTAATACACCCCACCGCTCCAACTTATTTTCCTCATAATATCTCTATTAGGGGTGAGAAGAACTCAACCCAATCCGAAGATCCGTCCCGTCCCTATCTCATTTGACCTGTAGAGTATTGGATTTATTCGGGTATTGGGATGGGTTATGGCCTAAAGAATGAACCCGACCAAAATTTAAAGATGGGTTAAGGTTAGGTATAAATATCAACCTGTCCATTACTCACCAACTTGTTAGTTTTATTATGTTTGTGATGATATTTCTATAAAATATTCAAGTTGGAATTCATGTTAGTTTTAGTTAGTAATCTTCTAGCAAAATACAATTGTAAGAGTCATATTTGGCTTTGAGTACATGGTAAAATACTACAAACATTCAATCTTTCACTTCTAACTTTTAGTCATAATTGAATGATCACTTTATAATTTTATTAGAATTATCCTTCGGGCCAACCTAGTCTCGTCTTAAATAGACCTAGTCTTGATTTGACCCGCAGGGCATCGAGTTTGTTCGGGTCTAAAGACAGATTAGGGTATGAAGAATTGGTCCAAACAAAGTTTAGGGCCCGGTTAGAGACTGGTATAACCTGTCCCAACCCGTCCTTTGTTGACCCCTAATCTCTATCAAGAAGTTAACATCCGAAAGTATATTTTTTCCATAGTCATATTACATTCCAGAAGTTAATTTTCGGGCTGTTTATACCTTCCAAAAGTTAACTTTTAGAATGTAAAAAAAAAAATATGCTTTTTTAAGAAATTAACTTCCGAAAAGTATATGAACGTGTTTAACCTTCCGATGTTAATTTTCGGAATACACATTTATTACATTTCGGAAGTTAACTTTTAAAGGTATAAACAACTCGAAAGTTAATATTTGGATTAAATTTTTTTAACATTTTTATTAACTTTCGAAAGCTAATTTCCAAAATGAAATTGTAACATTTTAGAACTTAAATTCCAGTGGGCTTCAGAAGTTAATTTCCCAAATGTTACAATCACATTTCAGAAATCAGCTTCTGATTTGTGGGTTTCCTTCTGCTACCATGGTCCTTCACACATATAATTTCAAACACTTCATTAGATACATATACGTATGAATTATCTTTTGCCTCTCCACGAGAAAACCCCACCCTTCACCAGTCGTGACCCTTCTCCAAGTGGATCGTAACCGAAAACGTCACAGTGCCTTCTTCATGCACTGGCCAAACTGGTGCACTATGTGATTTTTGCTCTCTTATGTTGTTTCTCCAAGTAGATCGTGCAATTTGTAAATTTGTGCTCTGTTGTAGAAAAGGGAGAGGGCGGTCGAGGGTGGGGCAATCAGGGTATACACGCGGTCAGGGGATGCAAGCTATTAGGGGTTGGGTGAAAGGGGTGGTTGTGGGGGCGTGCATGAGGGAAGGGAGAGGAAAGTGGGGAGGTGTAAAGTAGTGATTAATCCCAACGATGTAGGGCCCGTTTGGATTAAAGTTTGCGAAAGGACGTTTGATTCAACGTCATTTTGTAAACGGACGTTTGGTTAAAACTGAGTTTACCGTAACGTGATTTCTGTTTGGATACTTTTTTCGCAAACGTACGTTTGACAAAATGAAATTTGTTTGGATGATATTAACCAAACGTACTTTTAAATGTGAAATTACCAAAGAGGATATGAGTTTTATAATGTAGTATTAATAATATTTTTTATATTGTTTTATTAAAAAAATAAATTTCACTAACAGGTGAGAAAATTCTCAATACACTCTTAGTGAAAGTATAAAACAAGAAGTTAATTCATATGCCCCAAATTTAAAAATAGAATAACAAGAAAAATACATAGAGCAAAAAATTTAATTAATAACAAAAAAATAAATATAGAGAAAATTTCAAATACAATCTTGGTGAAAGTATAAAATAACAAGCTAATACATATGCTCCAAATTTAAAAACAAACTAACAAGAAAAATGCATAGAGTGTAATCGAATACAATTTGAAATTTAAATGCATGACTAATGAAGTTGCAAACGCTCAATAATTTGATCTCTGATTGAGTCTCGGACAAAATCCATCTCTCTTGAAGATGCTACATTTATATTTGACGACGAATCCCTACCAACACGATTGTCATCCTCATCTTCGATTACGTTTTCATCTTCATAATGCTTGAAGTCAAAATCGGTTTTAGATTTTCTTCTAATAAAGTTATGTATAGCCATTGTTGCAACAACTATTTGAACTTGTGTTTCAAATGTGTAGCTGCGCATGTTGCGTAAAATTTCAAACCTATTTTTCCATACCCCAAAAGTTCTTTCAATTGTGCATCTTAAACTTGAATGGTAATAATTGAATGCCTCATTGTAGTTTGCAAATCCAGAAGAACGCCTAAAATCTGGAAGGTGATAGCGTTCACATCTATATGGACCAATATATCCAATCGGCGTTGGATAACCAGCATCCACCAAATAATACTTACCTAAAAAATAATAAATTTATTGTTATGTATATTGTGATTCTAATGCTTTTAAAAATAAATTGTATGTACAAGAAACATACCTGGAGGTGGATGTGGGAAATTCATGGTAGAATTTGTGAGGGCAATTTCAAATAAATGAGCATCGTGTGCAGTGCCTTCCCATCCAGCCAAAACAAAAGTAAAACACATGTCCCAATCACATACAGCCATCACATTTTGTGTTGCACATCCCTTTCTTCCAATGTATTTGGCCTTCTCACTAGAAGCAACATGACATTCAATATGAGTACCGTCAATTGCTCCAATAGCATTCTTGAAAAATGGCCAATATCGTCGATCATTTCGAATCTTTGAATGGATATCACGAAATGTGGGATCTTGTGGCTTGATGTATTCAATGGATAAATTAATGCAAGCACGTAATACATTATGGAAATGCCTACTTATAGTCTCTCCCGAGTGTTGATACCTCTCTTGCATCATCCTATTTCCTTCTGCATGGCCAAGTATGCTTAAGAACACTCCTACTATTTCTTCCACCCCGATTCGTTTAGTTCCTCTTAACCCATGTTTAACCAATTCAGTACAAAATTGGAAAAATATATGTTTCTCCATTCGAAACTGCTCGTAACAACGATTACCTCTCCCTTGCATAATCTCTTGCACCCAATGATAACCTGTTTGCTCACTAGTTCTACATGGATCTTTACACAAATATTTTATTGCATACTCACCAATTAATGCACTAACATCTTCATCCTCCATATCATCTTGTTCAATGGAAAGCAAGATAGATTCTTTGATTTGATCCTTGACAAATTCTTCATTCCAGTCATCCATTAATGCTTTAAATCTGCAAGTGTAAGTATAGGATATAATTTTGGAATTATCTATTTGATGCTTACATTTTGTTAAGCCAATCAGATCACTACTAAAAGAACAATAAAGAGCATTTGAACAATCTTATTTTAAAAATTAAACAAGAAAAGACCAATTCATATATAAAGAGTAGATTCATTATAAGTCCTAAGACATCCCAGTTCCCAACTACATATCATTTCCTAACACAAAGTCTACCTAAATATCCATTATTAAAATAGTTCACCCTAACACAAAAAGAACAATATAAAAGCTATTTAAATACAATGATCCAACTAGTTCTTCATGAATGGTGATGGATTATAAGCTGTATACTTCAGCCAAGTTAATAAGCTATGCTCGTCATTTTTCATCGCTGTAAACATTTCCCTTGCAGACTTAAACATCATGAGATGACAGCACCGAGCATATAATTCAGGATCACTTGTAATGGATTCCATTTGTTGCAATTCAGCCATTACTTCACCGATAGATGTAGTGGACATCACGAGTGTGTTTACAACAGCTGAACGTGACTCAGATGCCGATGCAATTCTACTTATTGCATCTGCTATTTTCTTTGATGCGGGAGCTTTCTCCTTTTTCTTGCTTTCATTTGTTTCACTAGGTCCGACCTTCTTCCTTTTCCCATTGCTCATTTCACTACTATTGCCATGAGAAGAGCTTAAATTTATATTTCCCAGTTTAGCACCAACTCCAGCACTTGCTTCAACATTGCCACCTAGTATTTCATCACTGTCTCCCGATCCTTCCTCAAGATCTACACAACCAACTCCCTCAAAGGATGGACGATACACATCATTTTCATCTATGTTAGTAGGTAATTTCCCAGAATTTGGAGCCCGTTCATGTTTACCAGTAGCCGCCACATCTTTGAACAAAATAGTTAATTCATCGCCAAAAGGAAGTCCTTTATATATGTATTTCGCATACTGTGGTTTTTCCTGCATGTTTACACTAATTAACATTATTTGTAATTACTCAAAAAAAAATACAAAGATTCTAAATTCACGTTCAAAACTTCATACCAATAGTTTTTTCTCCCACCATTCATCTGGTGCATCTACGGTATTATTGTCATAATCCCATCCTACACCTGTCTCTTTCGTCTTCAGCTTGTACCATACTGGAGGGATAGAAGTAACCATGACAAGTCTTAAAGACACGCTATATATAATTATCAAAACTACTTAAGGGAAACAATTTTCAAGAAAAATAAAATATATATGGCCAAAGGTTTAAACCATATCAATTAATCAAATGCCACGAGCACATGGATGAATATAGAATCTTACGCTTAAATCATGAATGACCACAAAACTAATTGCCAGACATTTATTTTGATTAGTTCATTCAAAGGAGTATTAAGAAAATATCCAAGAAAGATTCAGGGAGTTCAAATTATCCAGAAAGAAAATTCAGCAAAGGGAGCAGCATATAATTGAGACATTAAAAGCAATATTAGCACAATGCTCATCCTTGATGATGATTGGCTCTATGTCATTGTCAAGTGACAATGTCTCATTCTCTAATGAGTAAACAGAATTATTAACACAAATTAACCGAAGAGAATAAACTTATAACTTACCTTCAGTATTTTCTTTGATATATACGGGATCACCAATCACCATGAAGTGTGGTGTTCCAATTTCTTAACTGCCATCTTCAGTTCAGAGGCAACAGAGATAATGTATTATAATTGAGTGCAGGGGGGTTATTATAGTTCTCAAAATATTGGCCCTGGAATATTCTAGTTGAATATCTTTTGTATAACAACCCAATCTTCTGTTCCTAAAATTGCTCAAAGTCAAACAAGTCACATGTAACAGTATTGGATAATATCAGCAACTAATCTCATCAAAGGAGCCGCAACTGAATCCACATCATTAGAGCTTATCTCTAATTGTAATTTAAATTCAAACATTCATTTGTATCTGTATATTAGCTAGCCGTTAGCTTCTTATCCCTACTTTCATGTAACAAACTCCCTTATATAATGTAGCTCTTGTAACTCAAATTTATATCAAGGAAAATTAATTTCATCCGTTCCTTTAAACAGTACAATGTAATTAGGAGCTAGAAACATCACACACTAACATCATTCTAATTATTCCTTATTATTTCTCCACTCACCCCCTGAACAAATATACACATGACACATATACTTCACCCTTTTGTATATAGATATTGCTGAGAGAAGGAACTAATTAAGATTGCCACCCCTTCCTTAAAATAAAACTCAATGAAGGGAACATCCAACATACATTATAATCCTTTCAAATCCTTCTTCAACTCTCGCACATACAATTAAAAATCTTTCAAATTCTGTCATGTGTATATATGTGACAGCATTTAATTTTTTGCCATCCAACTAAAAATCATCCATACAATTGCATGTCAATATGGTTAATAGTTGGACACTTAGTACATGACAGCTCGTGTTAAGTTACTTCCTTATAAATTATAATAGGTGCATGCTAACAATTAAATATTGCCACCTATGCATCAACTTATTTACAGGTGTCCTGGCAGATGGGCATTAGACAAATTTTGACATGCAAGAAAATGAAACTACCTAAGACTGGGAAAGGGACTGATTATTACGATTCTTCTCACAAACAGAGAAGCATTGCAGATTACAAACCAAAAAGTAAAATAAAGGCAGGGGTTACTTACCAATGGGTGAGCGGCGGTCGATCAGATTACAAACCAAAAAGCAAAATTGAGAGGGGGACCTGTTTATGGGTCGTCTTTTGGTTTCTTCGTTGGATAAATTGACGTGAAGCAAGAAGAGGACGAGAAAAGAGCACAGGAAGATCAGATCGGGAATATGGAAACATGTGAAAGAACTAGCAGACATTACAATCGGATTCCCGCGCTTCTTTCTACAGGGTAAAGTTGGTAAGCTATTACCCCAACGCCAAACTGAAAACGGAAAAGTAAGAACCAAGTTCCTTCTGCGTAAACGGAGTTTCGAAGCCAAACTGACGTTCTTAACTGCTTCGAACGTGAAAACAAACAAATGTTAAATTTAGTTTTCAGGTGGCAACTGACGTTTAAAGCGCCTAAACGGACAACCAAACATGCACGTAATTCCAATTTTAAAAATTCAAAAGGAACCTGTAGAGTAGTGATTAATCATTTAAATTTTCTTACGCGGTGTTCTTGAATGGTTGCGTTTTGGGATGGAATGATACATATCATAATAGGCCATTGATTTGCGGATTAACCCATTTTAGGTACAAACCCTAACTTTTTAAATTTGGAGAAAAGTTGAAATTGAATGTTAGGATCTCAATTTGAAAGCATATACATATGATTAGCACATTCAATTTATTTATATCCCTATCGAATTTCATTTTTCAAAGTTGGCCTAAGCTTTAAAATTTGGGTTTAACGTTAACCAATGTTACCCAACAACAATTGATTTTTATGCAACTGACGTCATATTGGTGTATAATAAGATATTTCACTAATTAGGTTAGAACATGTGAATGGTAACTAGAAAATACTACTAAATATATCTATACTAATATTAGTGATGGATAGAAGTCCAATTGGTAAGCTTAATGGGATAATAGCTATCATAACTTACCTGAATGAGGTTGTAACCAGTTTAGTTATTCAATTTCTTTAGGTGAAGGGACGGAAGTAGTTTTCAATTTGGAAACGAACCTATAAAACCTTTGTGTCTTGTCTTTCTTTATACGATTTCCTTATATTTATTGTCTAATAACAAAGGGTTTGTCTCACGCTTAACATTTACTCACAACATTGTTGTGTCTGATCATTGCTCTTACAGTGTTTTAGTATTGCAAACTTCTATAAAGACAACGTTTTAGAAAACCGTGAAAAGATTTTAAAATACAATTCAACCCTTTCTTATATTTTCTTGTTTGTATTTAATTAGAATGATTGAAGAGGTGTTCGGAACCGTGTCCCGAGACACTCCAACTTGTAGGGCCAATTGGAGTGAGTTAAGAACCCAACTTGGGTTCTAGAATTCGAATGAAAAATAATGGGAGTTCTTAAATCATATGTGGTATTTTATGACTCACTAAAATTGAGTTTAGAACCCAAAATTAATTATGTTCTTTCTTTGTGAGCATGCTAACTCAGTTTTCAACTAGAATGGTCCTTCACAATTACCAATTTCACAATTACGGTTTTTTATCAATAATTAAACGAGCTAACATTTATTTACCAAAAAATGAGCTGCCATTTAACGAAGCCATATGATGCCCATTTTTAAAATTGTAGTAATTTTTTTTGGTCTGATGGCCCAGCGGCCTACAACGTACTCCTAAGAGCGCTGAAATGGGGTGTAGCGGGTTCGAACTCGCGCCCAAGAGTCCAAGCGACAATTACTTTGCCAGTTGTGCTAAGCACCACGGACAAAATTGCAGTAATTAAATATATTAAACAACGACAACATTCACAATTGGGGAATATATATATATATATATATATATATATATATATATATATATATATATATATATATATATATATAAAGGAAATAAATAAATGTTTTCTAGTTGTCGTGATGCATTTTTTTTATAAACAAATAGAATACTTACAATTGTCTCAGAGAAAGCAACCAGGTGGTAAAGTGCTGCGAGACATTAGAAGCACGAGTTCGAACCTGCAACACTCCATTTCCCCTCCCCATCCCCCACCCCGACCATCTGTACTAAGGGGAAAAAAGTGGAATACTTACAATTGCCAAAAAATAAAAAATTGAAGAAAAAAGTTTCAAAAGTCAAAAATGTATATTCTCGATTTTACACGAAAGGCGAAGCCAAAGAGCAACCTACAAAAATAATTTCAGAGTTTTTTTTGTTATTAATAAGAGTGGGGATCCACCTACTTTAGGAGTAAGTCTTGTCATAGTTGTTTCGTTTAATAACTCATTGTAGAGATGAATTTCAACAATCCAACCGTTGAATATCATCAAATTATATTCACGACCATGCACGCCAAATGTCAGATAAATCAGATATTCATGGCTATGTAATCTTATAGTTGACATTTACTTATACCTTTAAAAAAGGAAATATACATTCAATTGAAGTTATTGATTAATTATTAAATAGTTTTGAAATTATATAAAAATTCGTGGAGTTCATCTACTTATTAATCATCCGCTGAACTATATTAATCATTCAGTGATGTACCCACTAATGGTTAACGCAGTATGATGAATGATTAATAAATTACCCATTTACCACATGTGTACTCGTTAATTAAGTTCAACACATTATTAATCACAATTTTGAACTACACGAATTGTTGTCAAAAAAATTGTCTCATTTTATTGTACAAATAAAACAATTATATATTTTATTACTATTTTTATCACGCAAAGTCTAATGAATGATTGATTGATGTAATTATTTTTTAATAAAACTTTCTCTTCAGAATATAAACCCAAATATGCAATTAAGTTTCATATCTAGTTCAATATTTTAATTTGTTAATCACATCTAATTTTGCAATTTGCTCAAGTTTGGCGATATAGAAATATCAATATGTATTTGTGCTAGTATGTAACCTGTGCCATAAAACATTTTTATAAATGGGCTTAAAAAATATTTTGTTTTAACAATGACAAATAATAAATATTATGATAGTACTTATTAAATCTTAGTGATGTTATAAGGAAACAAACGTAGTATACGTAAACAAACTGATATTAATTGAGTTGCATACGTTACAAACATTATGATGATGCATAGGTATATGCCTTGTTTTGAATATATTTTCTTAATATATTTGTATTTTTTGATATAAAAGTCTATCTAAAAAATTTGAATGGGGGAGATATATACCAAACATTATAGAGGAATTGTTTACTCATTGGTTGCCTTGTTGTTTCTCAAATTTAAAATATAAAACAAGGGTACAAATGTCAAGGTACAAATATCAGGGAACAAATGTGGTTTACGTCCCATATTAAAGCATCGTGAAATTGCTGAAAAAAATTGAAGAACTCCATGTCTTGAAATTATACACTTTAATGAAGAAGAATACACATTACTTTAATGAAGAAGAATACACATTGGTGGTGTGCATTCTTGATATTTCTGCATATATTTTTATTTTTTGTTGTTGTGAAGCCCAATAACACAGCAAAAAATAAAAATAAATGCATGAGTGGCTAAAAAACATATATGAATTATCCCAATGGGATAGAAATTGCTAGAAAAAATTAGTATATTATTTCATCAACAAACAATTACAACCTATACACATCAATCATAACGACCCGATTTTCTTTATTTAGATTTTTAGGGTCTGATTGATTTGGTTTTTAAAATCTGTTTTTGGATTTATAAAACTTAACAAAGAGCAAATTTTATTCTTCTTAAATTTTTAAAAACAGAAAACTGTTTTTTAATAGTGTAATCAAACATGCCCTTACCCACATTGACATCCTAGGAGCAGAATTAATAAGTGCAAAGGCAATGGTCTGTCTAAATAATAGTATTTGCTAACCTTCTATTACGGTAATTTAGATATTATTTTTACGTTATCATTTTTAATTTATATTTTTACGAGGTTTTTAATTTATATTTACTTCTCTTAAATAAATTATATTTACTTAAATATTTTTTTGAAGAAATATTATGTGGTATGATATTATATCAAATATTAGTGTTCTTTCATGTAAAATGTTCAATCTCTTTATGATATATTTTTTACTCCAAAATTTAAATATTAATATATTATTAGTTTTTATTTAGATATTAATATGCTTTCTTGAAAATATTAATTAATTTATGGTATACTTTTACTCTTAGTTTATCATATATTTATTTATAATTACTTTAAAGACTTAGGCAGTAATGTGCCTTTGTGTAAAATTTTATTTAATGTCTGTTTTATTATTACAATATAATTAATTAGGGAAATTACTCCTATCAAAAGGTTAAAAATTAGAGGGAAAACTTAGAATAAATTTAAAGAGAATACAAAGACATTGTTAGTTAAGTTTTTTTTGTTGTTGTCTGAGTTAGAATTTATATTTCCAATCTCTTCCGTCAAAAGCATTATGCAACTGCAATACACATTGTTTCTCGACTAAAATATGTATTTGGTCAATGTGACCATTAGAGATATTATTCATCTCATAAAAAGTAAAACCAAATCAGGCTTCCTCTTTTAGAAGTATTCAAACTTCACAATCACAATCTTTAAAATCTGATAGGGATACGCCAAAAAAGTTATCTTGCGACATGGCTATCTCATTGATGAAAAATTTGTACCAATTTTACAATATAATAACATATGATTCATTCGTGTACACATTATTTATTAGCACACCTTAACTACATCCCTTAGAGGGAGCTAAGTTTGGTGGGTTGTTCGAAAATGATTACATCATTTGGATGGTACTAAATTGAGATAGCAACATCTGAAACTGATAATACTTGTATGTTCTCTCTATATAAGAAATGCTAAAGTTTCTTTACTAAGCTTGTTTAAACCTAGTCCATAGACCGCTCTTTCTTCAATATGGCTATTGCTACAGGGATCTGAAGAATGGTATAGCAATGATGTTGGCCTCTTTTCCCGATAGAATGATGTTGGCCTTTTGCTTCATGTTCATGCAGTGAATGAAATTCTGGGATACTGGAGAAGAATGTGGCTTCACTGCATCTTGAAATGTTAGTGTTGGCTTTCAAACTTTCTCATTCAAAGGTGCATTAGTATGAAAATAATAGCATGCTAGCATCTTGCAAAATGATCCTTTGCAACCTTGTCACCATATTGTACAATAGATACACCAGGAATGCCCCCCTTTGAAGTGATAGAACTGATATACATTTCCTATCAATATCAAAGAGTTACTAAAAGTTAATTAAAAAAAAATAGTTACTAAAAGTTGTTCATGGTTTAAAATAGTCATTTACACAACGCAAACTTAGAAGGTTTTAGGAGGAGCAAAATTCAACCTAATTTACACAAAATCCAGTCCTACCATAGTATCTATAGTTTGCTAAACAATCAGCATTACTCACATTAAAGTAAATAAAGGGAAAGTGAAAATACATGCTTTTCTCAACCATAACTTTATTAGAGTATCAATTTATATCCAACGCAAGACCTGTATGGATGATTTGCTATAAATAATAAGCCAATGTTAACACAGAACAATTGGTCGAAGTGGTTAGGATAAAGTGAAACTATAGTTTGCATTGTTTAGCATATCTTAATTACATTCCACTTTTTTTGTGTTTGTCTCAGTGGATTTTATTATTATTATTTAAAAAGATACCCTCAATAATTTCTCTGCCTTTCTCTAGCTATAACCTTCTCTTCTTAATTAGACGGACATTTGAATTTATTTATTTATTTCATTTTACTTTTGGCTCTATTGGTGATATTAAAAAAATTCTTTTGGATGCTTGTTACACATGTTTCGAACATCAAGAATTATGTTTATACAAAGAAATACAAACACGAAGATCTTGGTATCGTATTTTGTCTCTTTTATGTAGTAAGTTTATCTTTTTATTATCTCTTGGTATAGCCAAAAGAAACCATATTTTTTTGCTTTCAAGTGAGTGCAGGTTTGGACAATTGTTATCCCTCAATAATCTCCTTTGGTTTTTCAGACAACTCATATAGTCTATTTATTTTACATGGTGGTCCGAAAGACTTAATTATTCTTACATCCACCCACTATGTTTTTCCCTATTTTATTGGCTACTGTGTTTAAGTGTTATAATTATAATTATATCTAATAAAGCAATTCATAAAGCAACATATTTTGCAAGGAAACATGTACATAATTCTTCTATCCCTTATAGTTTTCAATCGGTTAGCAAGGTAGTTCTGTTTCTTGTTTTCTAACCTTAATTTTCTAGACCATACTTCTATTTTTCCTATCCAAATCAAATAAAATTATAAGGTTTTTTCAATCATATAATATATTTTTGTATTATAGTTTTGTGAACAGTTAATAGTATTATCTAAAGATCCAATTTGTATAGTCTTGATACCATTTTTTTTTCTGGTTTCAGGGTGACTGCATAAAGTTTTGATATTTGGTTAGAAGTCATGGAAAGAAGGTTGAACTCAAAATTGTACTTGCAGAATTGTTACATAATAAAAAAGAATGAGAGGCTAAGGAAGAAAACTCAACTTCTTGATCAAGAAAATCAGGCACTGCTCTATGGGTTCAAACAGAAGCTCTTCAATTGTGATTCTATATTTTCAATTTATAGGTATCATAAAAACATTTTCAATATTTTATTTTTTTCATGCTCCAGTTAATGAGCTACATCTTGAAGGATTATGTTATTTAAATGTTATTCAGTCTAGTTTTAGCAATAACATTTGGATTTTATTCTCAAGCCGACAAACCCCAAAGCTTGAAGTAAAAATGATGGACGGTCTACTCTAACAACGCAACTTTCAATTTAAAATTGAATCACCATAAAAAACATGATACAACAATATCAATGAAACCATAGACTAAAGGATACAAAAAGAAAACCATACCAAGAGGCACTGAAGATTATAGGACAGTGAACACAGAGTTTAGCAAAATCTTCACTGTCAAGATCTTCACATGTTGTCTGGCATCATGTAGGAGAATTAATTTCCATAATTATATGCCTGCATGACAGATAAAAATATAACCTTTTTCTTAATTGAAGACTAAAGTGGGACAAAAAAAAAATTAGAAAATGGCAAATCCATTGGCAAGGTGACATTAGCTGACATGAAAATAGGCTTGCAATGAAATAATTCATCAGGAACTTCATAAAACATGTTAGTTAACATGGATTAAGCTTGCAATGAACTGATTCTGTCAAAAAATTCTTCCTACTGGTTTCTATAAGTTATAGAACCAACAGATTGCATGGGAGTATATGAGGTTCTGTTAGATATATGTAAGTAGCATTTTCGATCCAAACACATGTACTCCCAAACTACTTTTACATGTACTCCCAAACTACTTTTGTTAAAGTTCTATTGCTTACTTTCCTTATTTTTACAAAAGCAGAGGAAAACATAATAATGGTTGATAACATGCGAGACTAAAACATAGGAAAACATAAGAATGGTTAACAATAATCAGTCGAAAAGAAAAAAAAAAGCTGGTAAAAAATATAACGATATCCGATCAAAACCTCAAATTTTAGCTATAAATAAGAAATAATATGAACAACTACAATCATGATAGAGAAATAATCTTTGGAATATGGTGGTAGGTTAATTATTACATAGTCACTGTTTTCCCAAATATTTGCGGCAAATTCTTCTTGTATGAGCTGTTTGTTTCTCCTGAAGAGCCAAATAAAGAAAGCAAAGAGAAGAGAGGGTCTTGCTTTGAAAGAGACAAACACAAACTCAAAATGCATGTGTAAAATTGGCAGACCCCTACAAAAATCATGATAGGTAGCTTCAAAATACCCCAACAAACTTACCTTGGTCGATAAAGTACAAGAATATGAGAACCTAATGTCATACACAAATTCAAATTTAGGTGTCATGGATATTGGAATTAGTTATTAAAGGACGCTACTATTTTGCAGGATGGGGATGTTGTGCTTGTGTGATTTTGTCGTTGGAGGGATATGGTTAAATAGCCAACCTCTTTGACTGTTCAAAATATTTTAATTACATTAAATTTGATTGCTCCAACATATTTTTAATTGCAATTATATGAGATTTATTAGCATGTGTAGGTGAATTATAAAAAATGTAATGGTGGACATATGAATCAAATTGGACTGTATGATTACTATATTTTGAATTTTTCATATATAATGGTATAGGAAACTTTTAATTTGGAAACGTGTCATGAATGTGCGCATTAAATATTAGATACATGTTTTTTTTAAGATATTTGTAATAAAGGTTTTATTGAGCGGGATTGTACATTTTTATTTTTTCGTTACTATATTTAGACTGATAATTAAATGTGTTTATTCCTTTTGTCTGACATTTATTTCGTTTTTATTATTATTATTATTTTAATTTTTTAATTGCTGACACATGAGCATTATTTAATGCTCAGTTTATGTGAGCCTGACATGTGGCTTAAGCTCCAAATGTTTATTCTCAAATGTATAATTAGGGATAAAAGAAAAACATTTCAAAATATATGGATATGCTTTAGGAGGGTGAAAACTGCTTGCACCTCCTTTTCCTAGTGACATTTTGTTTTCAACTACGTTTATTTTTGGTATGTTAGCTAATTACTTGATGAACTTGCAGAACTTTATGATGTTCCAAGCATTTGTATCAACCCCCACGCAAAATGAAAGTGAAATTTCATGGTTGCTTTAATCTCTATTACTTTTTCCGTTACCTAATATAAGTAAAAAAAATTTATGTATTTGGTTCAAATTTAAACTAAATACGTAAACTTTTTTTGCTTATATTGAGTAACAAAAAGAGTACTTTTAAAGATATAAATGCTGATCACATGTTTTTCTTGTCTTAGATTCCAATATAATTCGATGATGGACCTATATGAAAGGATAAAGCTCTTCGACGTCTATTTTTTTTCATTCACGGAACTCAAACCTAAAACCTTTTTTTATTTTTAAAGGAAATCAAATTCCTTATCGCTTGGACCGACCATAGTTTAATTATTAATTGGTGGCGGGCTTTAACTTACGATAGTTTAATTTAATTTTAAGGTCTCGTTTTTGAACTGTTAAATCGCTCCATGTTATGTATGATTACGCAACCTAGTAATATTTAATTGTTTGAGCAGTTGCTGAAACGGTGATTCTTCGGTTGAAAAAATCATCCTTAAATTTGATGAACATATATAATTAGCAATTTGGTTGATTGACTGGATATAAAAATGTTAGATGTAAGAAGCGTAGAAACAAGACGGAATACTATTAACTTCTCTCAAATTATTTTATCCAATCAAAACATCCATGCAAACCATAAAGAAGATGGATGCTTTACGAAGAGAGTACTTTTTAAGTTTTTATTATTGACAATTATAAGGGTGTTACTATAGCTGACTTGAGAAGATTTCTTTGATGGGACAGAGTACAAAGATCTAATTGGCTTAAATAAATTGAATTGAAAATTGGGAGGATAAAAAAAGCTTTACTGGATATATATGTATCCCAGCTAATAAATTTGGATCCGGATTCGCTGCAGTAACTGCTTCACGCAATTATAAGTAGTTGACGATCTCAACCCTTTATTTGAGATCGGACGGCTCACACTATTTCTGTACTAAATTAGCTTTAATGAATCTTGATCGTTGATTTCAGATTGGACGGAAGAGATCACACACAGTTACATGCAGCAACTGCACGGAATCCGTTTCCAATAAATTTTCTGACATTATCGTATCATGATTGCAAAAGAAATTCAATAAGATTTTTAATATAAGAGTCAACATCAAAACTTGTAATATTGTTACCTAATATTTTTTTTTTACAATAATACGGTTATGACAAATTTTTTTAATTAGTTAACACAATTCAAGTTAGGTGTTACAATTTATTAATTATATACTGAACTTTATTAACCACTGATTTGAATGTTATTAACCACAATTTTTACGTGTTTAAATACATGTGGATTTCAACACGTAAAAATCGTGGTTAATCACGTTTAAATTTATGGTTAATAAAGTTCGGTAGATGGTTAATGAGTTGCAACTCCTGATATATCCGTTAACCAAATACAACACTTCACTAAACACATGTGTGAACTGCGTTAACCATTTAAAAAGTTGTCGAAAAAGTTGTCCAAAATTTATTGTTAAAATAAGGGGACCGTAGCTAATTACCTTTTGTAGCCTTTCTTAATTGCAGACCAGAATCTAGTCATTTTCATGATTTTATTCAAGACTCTGTTTCGGTTCATGGAACTTACCGGTCTTTTGTCATCCATCAACATAGTTTAAGACATCATATAAATAAAAGGATAATTGCAAAGCTTTTAAAGAAGTGGGATAGCTTGAATCACGGGATAGCTAAATGGATTCAGTGGGGAAAAGTGAAAACTACAGGTTGTGTGGAAAAGATTGCAGCAGGAGTCATATTATTCTGTCAAACTTTCAGACACTCAATATTAAATGATTATCAATTAAAAATTACAACCATTCTAAATTTATGAGAGTTGCTATTGCTAACAACTTTTTAATTTGGAGTAAATGCTTGCTAAGTGCTTATTGCAGTAGATAAGAGCAAATGAGCCAACATAAACATAAACTCATGGTCTAAATGAAATTGGAAAAAAATTCCAAGGTGTAATCATTCCAAGGGTAAGTTAAATCAGCAACTTTTTTCTGAACGTACGATGAAAGGGTATGTTATCAACCATGTTGCACGAAACAATCAACTAACGTTTGCCATTCAACAAAAAAAACTAACATTACAAGCAGTATCTAACAATTAAAATTTCACTACAACATTTTTGACTTTAGCCCACGCTGAATCTCGCTTACGCTAAAAATCAATGGCCTAAACGGAATGCAGCAGTTTCTAAATCGGTGAGAATCTACAAATTTCATTCATATTTTTTCAATTTGTAGCTAATAACCGCTGTCTCTTCTTATCCAACAACATTTAAAAAATCGTGGAGCATGTATAGGCACCCAAGCAGGTTACAAAATGTCGTGTTAGGCCACAAGTATGCATACGCGGGCTATAAAGCACTACAGATTTTTTGACTTTAAATTTCTAAACTTGCCCACTTCCGCTAAAAAAAACGCCTAAAATCTGAATAGACAATTCGCGGTTTTATAAAGGCGTTGGTAAAAATGCATAAATTTAAATCCGCCTTTTGGATTTTCAACTTACAACCGCTGTTCCTCTTTATCTAACAACGTTTTTAAAAATGTGCATGACAGATAGCTACTTGCTATGAAAAACGCTTTCGCTGGCGCACACTTTTTAGAAACTATTGATAGTATATTAATTAATTACTTTATTAATTATGTTATTTAAAAAAAGAATAAATAAATATTAGTATTTAAAATGTCATTTATTTGGGAAAAAATACTTTGGATAACTGGTGTTAAAATGAGTTTGAGGGGTTAAAATGTTTTAAATATATATAAATATGAATTTGGACTGATTTGCTATCTGCCCTCCTCCTGATTACTGATACAGCCCTTCACACCTCCTTTTTTCTTCATGGCCTGATGGGCCAATCTAAAGGGTCTCCCTCTTGAGATAGCAGCGCCGCGGCTGCTTCATTTTCTTCTTCCTCTTTCGATTTCTCTCCCTCGGTGAATGCCGCCATGAGGCAGCCTCCTAGGCGCCACCCACAGCCCTCCCTCCGTTCGGACTATCTCCCCAACCGCGAGCTCTCTTCCTTTCTCACGGAACCTTTCCTTCTCCACGAAAACAGAAGCACCGTGGCCTCTCAAGCGCAGTTCACTCCACGATTCAGCCACGACGTCTCCACCATGGTCTATCTCTATCACTCGCTCCTCTCTCCTCCACGAAAACCATTGCGAGTCGTGCCCAGAAAAGCCAGAGACATCACGAACAGAACCCAGTCACCGGAATCGCAGCTATTCCACGCGAGTTAGCCGTCCACGACCAAAGGGAAGGGCAAAACTGCAACTACTGTGGTGAGCCTCCTAGGCCGCCATTTTCGTTCTTCTTTATTAGTTCTGATTCAGATCCATTTCATGAATTCGTCTCTGTCATTGCACCTTTGCATGCGATTCGATGCTGGTTCCTTTAGGTGGTTTCGCTGGCCTTTCTGTCCTCTGAGTTATGGTGGCGGTAAGCCCTCTTTCTGTCGTGGTTTCCTTTCAAATTTGATTGATGCTGTTGGGAACCAGATTAATTCTGCTGAACGATTCTTAGTATTTTTATTGTGTTTTGGATGGTTATTAATCTATTTGGCACTGGTTTGTTGTGTTGTGGTGTTCTCCCCCACCTCCTCCCTTTCTATTCCACTGCTTGTTGGGTTAATATTGTTTATTGCCTGGTTAGAAATTTATCTTGTAGCTTTTAATTCTTGACAGCCTACCTCAAATGGAAACTATAGAAGTGATATTTACTGGATTTAGGTTTGTCTCCAAAACTTAAGAAGGTGGTCATGTATACTCATCAGTACTCTTTCCTTATTTGCCACTGCATCTAAACTCAAAGATGCATTATGGTAAGTACTGAAAATGAACTATATTAAATTAATTGTTGGTCCTTCATTGTAGCAAAATAAAAGAGAGAACATCATGAACTTGGGGTAACAGTGGGAAGGAGCCAACCAAATATAAGCTAGATGCATGATACTGGAGCTGTCTTGTGCTAGAAATAGTATAAAATTTGTGAATGAATTGGCATTTGTTTTGCCAAGTTTAACATGCATGAAACCATCAATACATGATAGCAAGTGTTCTCGGGTTTGAGTTACCACAGAGATTGATCACTCTCATTAAATTTATTAACAATCTTTTTACTGTTACACTATGAGTATTTTTGATAAAAATCTAGCAGAGCTACTGCTTTGCTTATGTCCACGCGTGATTCACTAGTACAAAGTTGCACAAAGTTGAGCATACTCTGGCAAGATTGATGACTTTGTTAATTATTGATGATCGAGTTATAGTGATAAATTATATCTCCAAATGGCACCTTCCCCATTTACTTGTTTTCGTGAATGGAAAAATAGTCTAGGGAATTAGATTTTTGTTTTGTTTCATGATTGATGCTTGGCAACCTGTTACTTGGCCTATATTCTAAATTGTGTTGGCTACATTACTGTCATTATGATGCATGGACAGACTTTTTGGTTTCTCATATTTTCATCTCATGGATTTGAAGCCACCAGTGGAGGATTGGAAAATACTGCCTTGATTCAGAATTGAGGAATGGGGCAAAGGAATAAGCCATATGGAAGTTGAAAATGGCATAGAGGCATGTGAAACTGAAAGCCAGTTGCAGAGGGGGTTACCATTCGCCTAGTTGTCGTGCTATGACCATTAAGAAGGAAGGGGATGTGTACACTTGCATGACAAAAGATGTAGAACTGCCATTGCGCTGGTCGCTGGTACGCCAGAGGAAGTAAACTGCACTAATAACGCCAAGGTATGGTGGGAAAGATTGGGAAATTCTATATGGGAGTTTTAGGATAGTGTTAAGATGGTCAGTTTCCTTATAATCCTTATAGTGCTCTTAAGAATTTCTATTGACCTCTATGTATGAGCAAAGCGATATGTTGATGTTGCGATAAATATTGAAGCCGTGATCACAATAGAGCAAAGTGATTTAGATATCATAATTATTGTATTATTGTTTTGATGAAAAGGATTATGTGTTTAAATGTTCTTAGTTATCTCTATGTTTTGACCTTCTAATTAATGAATGTAACTAATTGTACATGGAACAGTTGCCTCGTGTGAGGATGAATTTGCATTGTTGTATTAAATTTCTTGGAATGGATAAACTAGGAACTAGATGAAAAACACTAGAAGCATGGAATCTGATTTTAGGCTTTGAATACGATAGCAAATTTGTTAGACTAATGGGTTTAACCGACAGACGATTTGTGAATTTAAGAAATGTTCACGTGTCGATCCTAATGGCTTAGAATTAAATTGTTTATTGATTATATGATGTTGGTAAAATACATGACTGATTAGAATTAACTTATTAGCCAAATAAGATAAGCTGGTAAAACTATTAGACCTTCGTGGAATGATGTTTCGAGAATGTCTATGCGCTACTCGTATGATGTACGTGATTGATATTACCAAAGCTTGCCTTGTCGATATGCTCCTATGGTTGTTATTGATCATTGTTGATTTTGTTTAAGCCATTGGTTGTACTTGCATGATAACTCCTAGCACCGTTAGAAATATGTAGTAATGGATGGACAAGAACTAGCCCAGATGAAACCGCGGTGGGCATTTGCACTCCATCTATACATGTTGAGCCTCTCATTTGCTAGTGAAAGTCTTGACCGACTTTTTTGAGTGATCCATTCATATTAACTCTGTTTTTATACGTGCGCCTATACACGAAGATCATCCTGATGAAGATCATCCCGAAGATGAATGAAGTTAATTCGTGGAAGATTTAGATGTTTTTAGACTTATGATGACAAGATGTAATTATGATCGTGTTTTATGGTCATGCGTAGTAGTGTTCTAATATTTTGATATACTTAGACAAAGTTTTTAACCTTTGCTACTTGTATTAAGACTTAGTTATATTAAACTCTTGTTTATTATTAAATAGCTATAAAAATTTAATGGTTTAGTTGTTTTAAATGATAGTAATTAATTATCTATATGGTTTATTCACATTTATAATTTAATGATTTATTTAATGCGAAATTATTTTATTGAAAATGAGTCGGGGCTAAAAAGTATAACCGTGGCTTAAAATATAGGCAATGCTAGTATAAGCGTGGCTTAAAATATAGGCAACGCTTATGCCACCGTGGTCATCAAAACAAGACCAAAAATCATGCGGCTAAAACAGTCTAGAAAACCGTAGTTTCGTGTTGGCAACGCTAGATATGTGTGGCCTAAAGGTATAGCCACAGCTAAAATTTTGTTGCCCAAAAGACGAGACAACGCTTAGTATAACCGTAAGAAAGTATAGACAAGTGTCACCGTGGTCTAAAACAAGACTAGAAAACCGTGGTCCGAAACCTGCATGCAAAACCGTGGCACCATTGCTGTTATAGCAACGGTTATCTTTGTAGCGTGGGCGAAAACAAAAAACCGCACAGTAATAAAGGAATGGCACGTAAGATACTCCACGCCTACAAAAGCGGTAATAAACCGCTGCCTAAAGTTTAGGCCACGGTTTTTTCATTACGCCACGATTATTTGTTGTCAGCGCTTAAATCGATTTTTGTAGTGTTTGTCACTCAAAAAAAAAAAATCAATTAACATACAAAAAGGTAAATTCCATAAATTATTTTCTTATATATCCCATGAATAATGATCCTAAGAGGAACCAACTAATGCCAATGGCCTATACATTGAGTGTTAGAATTTTTCTAATAATTGTCATGGGATATAATCAATTATGGTTTTTTGGTTTGCCAAAAACAAGTTAATATTATGATTCATTTGATGATGCTTAGGCCGACTAATTTAGTGATCAATTTGCAATGGGTCGTGGACTAATATTGATCTATGTGAGAGGCACAATATGCCTAACTACTGAACTATGTGATGAGAGGTGCATAGGGTTAATAGATAGTGTGACTAGTTCTCTTTGACATCACGACATTCAATTGCTTACTCTACTGTTTGTTCCACTGAGAATCGAAATCCCAAATACGAAAAAGAAGGTTTGGCTTTGATTTTCAGGAATTTTATGACACGAAGTCGAGTTACCCGTAACTTTGATTATGTCTTTGACAAGTGTTTGAGTTCGTATTCTAATTTCATATAACACACGCTATTCTTGAAGATTAACTATTACATTGAGTTGATATTCAAAGTATATTAATTAGCACTCAGATAGCTTTGAGAATATGCCAATACACTAGTTGTTGCCATGCTGTATCAGTTGATTCAGTTTCCCAGGTAAATAGTATGTCCATTGAAATTAATATATAGTCATAGTCGATCTACAAGTCTGTGGAACATATATACAAAACAAGAAGTCTCAACCTCACTACCAAATGAATTAAGAATGAAATTAAGAACAGCCAGCTAGTATATACTCAGACGATCGAAGATCCTGGCCTGGCCTTGTTGTCATGATGAACATGCCCCAGAACCCAAGACATTCATTCCCCTTGCTGTATTACAGAAGCATGGTAAAACATCTTTCTCTTGCTCGCTTCTCATTATATATAGCATAGTATGTTCCTTGCAAAATTGCAATTATCATCATTAGGTTAGCTACAGACAGTTAAGGCTATAGCCAAACAAATCGAAGGTAATTAATTAAATAGCCCTTACAAGAATGCTAATTATTGGTGAAAAGAGAATCACATAACCATTCAGCTTATGTACATGCGTATTTCTTGAATAATTCCCTTTATTATTCCTGAAATTAGGAAAAATTAAGGGATATTTTGACTTAATTAGAAGAACATGCAGCTAAATAATATATATGCAGTGAAGTGTACAGGAGTGATATTGATTCGGCTCGTCTTAAGCCAATTATGATTCAATAATTAATAAGATGAGCAGAAGCAATACCACTCCTGTCTACTTCTGCAGAATCGACTTTCTCAATTCATATAAAAAAATTGCACAAAGAAAGCGTACAAGTAATAGTGTATAGATACATCATGCAATGAAGCAAACAAGAGTGATATTGGTTCGGCTCGTCTCCGAAATTGACATGATGTCAGCATGGTTGATCGAGGATGAGCCGGAACAATATCACGCCGTGTCTACTTTTGCAGAAGCCATTTATAATTCAGCTAATTAATTAAGCCAAAGCTTCTATTTTTTTGTGGAAAGAAAGGCAACATCTCCCTCCTATAAATAGGACTAGACTAACCAAAGCACTGTGATATGGTACAGTATATATTATCTCAGGATATGGTATGACTTTTCAAGTCTAGACTAGATACCAAAGGATGTGAGACAGGTGAATATCATATTGTCTAAAGCATCTAGAATATTTATCATGATTAAGATTCACTAAGTCCACTATCAATCAGTCTCTTTAATTAATGTTTATCATTAATTCCACATAATGGAGGACTAATTCTTTTGTTATAAATAGCACGGGAAACTACTATGGATGTCGTGTCATCCAGTGATGGAAATATGTAGACGTATATATGAGCAATAAGGGGGGGTAAAAAAAACCACACTTTTTAAGCTATTCAAAGCCTTTAAAGCTTAATTAATAAGTGGGTATATATTTAAGTAAAAGTAAGTGGGTAATAATATTTAAGCAAAAGTAAGGGGGTAACTAATATAATCAGGGCCGACCCAAAAGGCAGCTCAAACCCTTACTTTAGGCCCCTAAGAAAAAATTATTGTAAGTGTTAAAAAGACTCATCTAAAAGTGTCAAAAGCCCCATAACTATTAGCCCTATAATATTTTAAGGGTTAAAAGACCTCATCTCTTCTCTTCTCTTCGATAAAAAGAAGACCTCATCTTAAAGTGTTAAAAAGTCCATGACTATTACTTGTTTTAGCCTAGATGACTGTTAAGTCGGCCCTTTTTTATTTTTACTATTATTATTGTGTATTTTTTATTATAATGAGTTAAAATCATATACTTATTGACTTATTTAAAATTTAAACATGTTAGCCTACATATAGAATTAGATCTATAAACTTATTTAGTGATAGTTGTATGTCTTATTTAAACTTTTCATTACAAAACATATTTTTAAATAGATTTTTAGGTAGAGCTAGGTTTACGAGTTTGGGCGCAAGAATGGTTAGTTTAACATACATTCTGTGCGGGATAAGGACATACCCATATAAATGTAGGTTTATTATTTAATTCAATTCATTTAACTCATAATTTATACGAGTATGCGGTATGCTGGTTAACGGTTTAGCATACGAACTATTATTCCTTTATAATTTTTTAATAAAACGTTTTTAAATACTTTTAGGGTCCGTTTGGTGGCCAAGATATAAGAGACAAGATATGATAAACAATCATATTCTTGTCTTAATCCAGTGTTTGTTGAACCAGCAAGATATGATAACTAATTCTGTCACTTATCTTATCATGTCCATCTAGTTAAATTTTTATCATGAGAGGAGGGTTGAGTTAGAAACAACAGGATATGATAAGAAATTTGTTTCCGTATTCACCCTTACGAAAAATAATTTAAAATCTAATAAAATATAAAAATATTATAAATAAAAAGTAAAATTGAAAAATTAATAATAAAAGTTGTAGAAAATAAAAAATAAAAAATAAATACAAATAATATAATTAATTTTAAAATTTATATGTAATTTTTTAACCAAAATAATTATGTCATTTTACATAATACAAAAAATTAAATTGTAAAAGAATAATTTAAAATCCAAGAAATATAAAAATACTTAAAAAAACTAAAAATAGAAAATTATTATTAATAGTAAAAATTGTACAAATTTTAAAAATTATATGTAATTGTGTCACAATGATAATTTTGTCATTTTATATTATTTTTGAAAAGCTAAAGTCATGATATAATGGTATCTAATTTATTATCCAGTGTGCACCAAACATATGATATAATAAGAGCTTATCATTTCCTTATCCAGTTCTCTATCCTATTTTGTCTCTATCCTATACTGTCCACTAAACAAGCCCTTATTTGATGCTTAAAATTTATGCATTTCTTTATGTATTTTCTTATTTAACTTGCTGACCATTGTGTTAACCCGCTGTTTAAGCATGGACATATACCCTACCAAAAACATGGATTGTTAACTCTGCGAGTATGCTTGCATGCCAACATGGGTTGGGGCTAAATTGGAATTGGCCTAAACATACTGGAATGACTTGTCTATTGAGGGACTGGATTGGCTGTAGTCACTACAGTCAAGCCAATGAGAGCCAACGAATATGTTTTTGAGCCAATCTAAGTTTGTTTTACAAAAAAGTTAGTTCATATTTTTTTGAGAAAAAACTTATATAAGGTAAACATGTGAGACTCATACTTTAAAAAAAAATCAACTCAACACATATAGTCTATTTCGAGTTCCACCCTTTCTATCACTTGTAATGAAAAATTACAAATTAAGTGGCGATTCCTTTATTCTAATTGATATAATATAGCTTTCACGATTAGAAGAGTGAAAAGGTTAAAAAGTAATTTTTAAAGTAATTTAAAACAGTGGTTGGGGAGGGGCAGGCAAGATGCCAATCCTCGGATAGGGAATCTTCATCTGAATGTAGTATACTAGTGTAATAACTCATGCTATGCACGGGTATATGTTGGCTAATATTTCAACAAATCTTTGTAGCTTTTAATATATAAGAATTTTTAAAGCAAAATGTGGTGGTTCGTAATGACTGGGCCAGCATTGACTATGCTCATATTGGGGAACGAATCCGTTCATGCGCTACGCAGTTGGACCAGTGGGGGAAAACAATCAGGCCCAATTTCAAGAAAGAGATAGAAGTCTGTATGAAGCAATTGGAGCAGGCTAGAGTGTCCGCATCAGGCCCTGAACAAAATGATTTTGATGCTTTGTGAAATAAACTTAGTAAACTTTTGGCCCAAGAGTAAAATTACTGGAGTCAAAGAGCAAAAGTCCATTGGATGAAGCAGGGGGGCCAGAATACGACGTTCTTCCACGCCTCTGCTTCCGTTCGCTGTAAACGAAATCATATTGCTAAGTTGACTGGGCCGCAGGGCCAATTGTTGGAGGCCCAAGAAGATATAAAGCATGCAGCAGCAGAATATTTTGATAATTTATTCAAGCCCATTCCCAGTAATTACAGTCCGGTTACAATGGCCTTACATCAGTGCATCACACAAGATGACAACAACATGCTAGTTGTACCCCTTACTATGGAGGACTTCACGCAAGCTCTAGAGCAATTCAGCCCAAGGAAATCGCCAGGCCCATATAGGCTAAATTCAGGTTTTTATTCTAGATTTTGGGATCTCTATGGTCCAAAAATTTATAAATCCTGTTGTGTGTGGTTAGAGCGTGGCTATATGGATGAATCTATTAATGATACTCACATTGCTTTGATTCCAAAAAAGGATGTACCCATGACTATGCAAGACTGGAGGCCCATATCTTTATGCAATGTGATTTATAAACTCCTTTCCAAAGTTCTTGCTAATAGACTTAAGAAGGTTCTCCCCAAATGTATTTTAGAATCTCAATCAGCCTTTGTGAGTGGTCGGTCTATTATTGATAATGCACTTATAGCTTTTGAAATCATTCATTATATGAAGAACAAATCCAAAGGTAAAAATGGTGATGTGGCTATGAAAATAGACATTAGCAAGGCTTATGATCGCCTAGATTGGGGTTATCTTCGAGAAGTGATGAGTAAGATGGGCTTTACTGAGAAATGGATGGAGTGGGTGATGATGTGTTTGGAATCTGTTTCTTATATGGTGGTAGTAAACTAGGAACCTGTTGACCCTATCACTCCTGGGAGAGGCTTAAGACAAGGGGATCCTCTATCCCCTTATCTTTTCATTTTAGGGGTTGAAGGCTTGTCAACTATTATCAGACAAGCAGAAAGACGAGGAGATTTGCATGGTGCTAGAATCTGTAGAGGGGCACCTACTATCTCTCACCTTCTTTTTGCAGATGACTGTTTTTTGTTTTTTAGGGCCAATGCTGCGGAGTCTCACACTATTAAGAATCTTCTTGCTATCTATGAACAAGCTTCGGGCCATATGATAAATTATCAGAAATCAGAAGTGTTTTTCAGCAAGAATGTGAATCAAGATTGCAGGTCTAATTTGAATTCTATCCTAGGTGTTCAGGCTTGCCTAGGAACTAGGAAATATTTGGGCCTTCCATCCATGATTGGGAGGAGCAAGAAATCCACTTTCAACTTCATTAAGGATCGTATTTGGAAAAAGATTAATTTTTGGAGTGGTCGATCCTTGTTAAGGGCAGGTAAAGAAGTGCTTATTAAATCAGTTCTCCATTCCATCCCTACTTATATTATGAGTATTTTTTTTAATACCAGAGTCTTTAGGGGATGAGATCTAGAGAATGATGAACTCCTTTTGGTGGGGCTCGTCACGTGAAGGAAAAAAAGGAATCAATTGGCTCTCTTGGGATAAACTCTCAATGAGTAAAGACTATGGTGGATTGGGATTCAGGAATCTCTATGCATTTAATTTGTCTATGCTAGGTAAGCAAGGGTGGTGACTCATGTCTAATCCAGAATCACTAACCTCTAGAATTTTCAAAGCTAAATATTATCCTAGAGGTGATTTCTTGATTTCTTCTTTGGGTGGTAATCCGAGTTTCTCATGGCGTAGCATATGGACTTCAAGAGTGCTTATAAAAGATGGTATCTGGTGGTGTGTTGGCAAAGGGGATCAAATTCGCATTTGGGAGGATCCTTGGTTGAAGGAGGAGCTTACGAGAGTCCCGCAGCCACAAAATGCAAATGCATTGGAGTATCATTTTGTTAAGGACTTATTTTTACCGGAGACAAAAGAGTGGAATCACAATACATTGCAAGCTTTATTTTCCCCACATGATATCAACTGGATTTTGCGTGTCCCACTGCTGAGTTCTGTCACAGATGATCAAATTCAGTGGTTCCTTGATAAGCATGGATCCTACTCGGTAAAGTCTGCACATCATCTTTGTATTAATAATTTAATTGACTCGACACACCTCAAGGTTAATGGCAATTGGAGGCGCATTTGGCATCTAAAAATCCCACCACATGTCAAAGTATTTATTTGGCAACTAGCAAGGGGTGTCTCCCAACTCGTGCTGCATTACAAAACAAAGGGATTAATATCATTGATGCGTGTGTTCACTGTGAGGTCCAAGCTGAAACTCCATCGCACTGTTTCATTAATTGCCCATACACGGTCACATGCTGGCAGCAGTCAGGCTTTCTACAAGAAGTAAATCTTTGGGCCCAAAAATCAGAAACCATGGCAGACTTCATTTTTGGCATCTTTGTCTCACTAATCGGGCGCCTTAACAGATGGTGTGTTTTACTTTGGAGCATATGGCTGTGAAGAAATCAACACCTTTGGGAGAATAAGGAGGAGCAGCCTGCGTAGGTGCTTGCTAGAGTAGATGGTCTAATGGATAATTACAATCGTGCCAAATCACTAACTCCGCATGCAAACAACACTCAGCAGAACATGCAGAGTTGGAAGAAACCGAACGCTAGGATGGTTAAATGCAATATAGATGCGGGATTCAGGAAGCAAAGCAACCTCATGGGAGTAGGCCTAGTGTTGCGGAATGAAGATGGTGGGTTTATGCAGGCCAAGTCAGTTTGTTTTCCTTTTTGTTTCGAGGCCCATGAAGGAGAAGCTCTTGGTCTACTTACAGCTATTAAATGGGTTAGAGAGCTTAGCTATTCTAATGTTATCTTCGAGCTAGATGCAAAGATTGTGGTGGATAGTTTTAATATTGCTCGTGATGACTTCTCTGAATTTGGAGCAATCATTAAGGAGAGTTGTCAACTTCTTTCTTCTTTTTTTCCCCAACTCTTTGGTAGAGTTTACTATGAGGGAGGCTAATGTAGTTGTTCACACTTTAGCAGGAGTGGCTACATCTACAGCTAGCTCTCATATTTATCATGATATTCCAAGTTGTATTGAGGAGTTTATTTTAATAGAAATGACATAACTTTGCTTCTGTCAAAAAAATATTATTATTATATATATATATATATATATATATATATATATATATATATATATATAAGAATTTTTCAAAAAAATTTATGAAGAAATATCAATAAAAAATTATAAAAGATTTGATATATTTCAACCAGGGATCGTAAAACATAACAATTTTCAAGTTACTAATTACTATTATTTAGTATAAAAAGTTTGTTAAATATCTATTTAATCATTATATTTAAGATATAATATATGGGGGAAATAAATATAAATATGATTGAGGGTACAAATGTGGTCCAAATGGCATAATAATATTTTTTAGGAAGTCGCTAAAAAATATACAGATACTCTTAAAACGTATGGAATTTTAATATAGTGATAATTTGATACGTTAAGTAGAAATTTTGCATTAGTAAATATAAAAAGTACTTTTTTGTCAATGTAAGACCAGTGGCTATATATGGAGACTCGAACTCCTGCTATGGAAAAATACTCATTGGAGGCTGGGAGACTTCAAATACTTGTACCATTTGCAAAATCAAATCTTTGTTTACACTTTACACACTATTTCAAGGAAGTAGACGATACCATTCGACAGATTTTATTCTCCGGTCTTTGGGTTGAGAGAGAATGAATTTTGCAATTTTAGAATCTTACAGCAATTTGGAGTTGACTTCATAAGGTTCCAATTCCAAACCTTACTGTACTCTAGATTGGGACCAATTAAAGCATAATGGTTGCAAGAAACACTCGTTCCCCATACTTCAAATATGGGAAGGGTGTAGATTTATTTATAGAGGATGAGTATAAATTAACAATGTGAATGAGTTAATTTCAATAGCCGCGGTGCTATATGTTACGAAACTTTCTTGTAAGAAATTAGACGAAAGGGAAATCAGCCAAAAATAAATGAGAGGAGAGAGATTGAGAGAAGAATCAGGAGTGAAAAAAGTAATCATACAGTGGGATACCTTTTTTGTGCGAATTTGTTTCATAATCTTTTGTAATAATAAGCATTTTCCTTTCAATAGTCATTATACAATTATTTCTTTTTTCTTTTTAAAATTGCATGCATTAGATACACCATGCCCTCGCATGGATGGAGATTCTTTACATTCAAGTATCTCTATCTCTCTACATTATATTTTTTCTTTATTTTTTTAAATAAAATAAACCAAGGGTTGAAAGTGTTGATAAATCAGATCCTATGGCTCACATACCTCTGATTGCGGTGACTGCAAGAGAGGGTGAATGCATTCAATCACGATCTTCTCAGAGTGGTTTTACAAAAATAAAATATATCGCAAGAACAATAATTATGATCAGGTGATGAAAGGATAACCCAACGGGTCTATATTTATTTATATTGTAATTAATTAAAATTGCTTGAGAGGTAATTAATACTATTATTGATTATACTATTGTTTTAAAAATATTTTATTATATTATAACTATTAATTTTATGAAAAAATGACATTTTTATTAACAATGATTTAAGTTCGTTATTAAAAAAAGGAAAATGATATTTATCCCGAAAAGTTATTTCGTGATAATTCACGAACGTTTTCTATGTTGCTATCAACCACGATTTCCGCAAGAGAAATGCTAATTATCACGAATGAGTGGCTCGTGATATTTCACGAGTGACGTGACATCCTATTTTATTTCAATTTTTTGTTGTTGATAAAATTGATTTCTTTTTAATTTCTAAATTAGATCCAATCACCCAGTCCAGTTACCTCTCGTCTTCCACGTTCGACAACTTCACCGCCGGCATTGATTTCATGGCGGCCACCATCGCTGAAAAAATGTAACCCAGTAACAGAGACTCTAGATGCTCTCTGGAACCATACCAAACTCGCCTCCATGCCAATCCGTACCAAATGGCCATTTGCTAAACAAGGAATGGATATCTACCCCACATTTTCTTCCAAACAAGATCATGTCAAGACCAGCGTAAGATGGGAACAAAGATTGCAGAGGCCAAGGACAAATCATTTGTCAATTACTCATTTTCTCATCCTTTGTGAAAAATCACCACCAACAAGAACCGGTTAGTGGCATACCATTCGGAGAATGGAGAACCCCTTTGAGACTTGAGAGCAAATGGGGTTACTTGTTTGTTGACTGAGAAAGTGAGCCGGTTGTTATTGATACCATGAAATTGAAATGGGGTAGGCAAGAGAAAGGAGATAAGGTTGGAGTAAACAGTGGAGAGTGTCCGGCCGTCAATCAAGCAACAATTTTTCTATTTTTCTTTTCTATTTTTAATAGTTTTTTAGGAAAGAAAAATATTCGTGGTATTCACAATGAAATTGTTTCGCGACATATAGCAGAACTCTTTCCGCAAAAGATTCTGTCAATGACTTTCCGAATTTTTCTACAGTCCCGACATGTAACAATTCGTGAGCTTCGTTATGCATTTCCATTGCGATAAATAGCAAAGCTCTTGATAAAATGGTAAAAAAAAATTTAAATTTAGATTTTATATTATTAAAAGTAAATAAAATATTTTTCATTTGTGATGATATGCTCTTAAATTTGTTTGAGCGGAACTTACTAATATTTCCATTTATGTAAAAATTTATTAAAAATAAAACGAATAAACTGGAATATATTTTAATTATTTATTTATCGAATTAAACAAATAATTCATATAAATGAAATTTAAAATAGTCCCCAAAACGCACCTTAATGTTAACTCGTCAACGTCAAGTGTAAGCATAGTGGAAAGCAATGACATACTTGGCAAAAGGTTGAAGAAGGGATTAACATATTAGGCAAAATTCCTTACCTTTAATTTATTCCTTTAATCAATTGGCCAAGCTTATATGGGACGTTTTGGGAAAAAACACACACAGAGGAGTGATCAAATGACTCTAGGAGTAACTCTTGTCAAAGTTATTCCGCTTAATAACTCACTACAGACATTGAATTTTATCGATCCAACCGTTAAATATCATCATATTATATTAACGATCATATATACCAAATTTTAGATAAATTAGACATTCGTAGCTATGTAATCATATGATTAGCATTTTACTTGTATTTTGAAAATTATATTATACGTTGAATTAAAGTTATTTGATGAAGTATCAAATATTTTTAAAATTTTATGAAATTTTATGGAATTAATCTATTCAATAAAAACTTTTAATTTGACGGTTCGATCGGTGAAATTCAATATCTATAGAGAGTTATTAAGCGGAGTAACTCAGACAAAAGGTACTCTTGGAGTCATTTGATCCCTCATCATATATATATATATATATATATATTCTTTCTTTCTTTTTTTGTTGGGTTAATGGTACAAATATATTCTAAACCGCAACATTTAATAAAGAGAAATAATTTTTTGACAACTAAAATTACACAACTTTTGCGATAACTTTCTAAGTAGTTTATTTAGTTTAAATATGTGGTTAATTACGTTCAGTGAAGGGATTAACATATTTGGCAAAATTCCTTCCCATCTAGCTGTGGCGCTGTACCTTTAATTTATTCCTTTAATCAATTGGCCAAGCTTATATGGGACGTTTTGGGAACACACACACACACACATATGAGTGATCAAATGACTCAAGGAGTAACTCTTGTCAAAGTTATTCCGCTTAATAACTCACTACAGACATTGAATTTTATCGATCAAACTGTTGAATATCATCATATTATATTAACGATCATGCATACCAAATTTTAGATAAATTGGACATTCGTAGCTATGTAATCATATGATTAACATTTTACTTGTATTTTGAAAATTATATTATACGTTGAATTGAAGTTATTTGATGAAGTATCAAATATTTTTAAAATTTTATGATATTTTATGGAATTGATCTACTCAATAAGAACTTTTAATTTGACGGTTCGATCGGTGAAATTCAATATCTATAAAGAGTTATTAAGCGGAGTAACTCAGACAAGAGTTACTCCTGGAGTAACTATATCCCTCCTCATATATATATTCTTTCTTTCTTTTTTTTTGTTGGGTTAATGGTACATATATATTCTAAACCGCAACATTTAATAAAGAGAAATGATTTTTTGACAACTAAAATTACACAACTTTTATGATAACTTTCTAAGTAGTTAATTTAGTTCAAGTACATGGTTAATTACGTTCAGTGAATAATTATTGAATATACCAGCCGTCGAAACTCATTAACCACCAACGTAACGTCATTAACCACGAATTTGGACGTGATTAACCACGATTTCCAAGTGTTATAGTGGTGGTTAATGAGTTTCGATGCTAGTATATTCATTAATCATTCACTTAACGTAATTAACCACGTACTTGAACTGTATTAACCACTTAAAAAGTTGTCGCGAAAGTTATCCCATTTTAGTTGTTGAAATAGCGCGACCGTTTAATAAAATATAACAGAATCTCTTTCAACTAAACAGAAAGGGAATTTTGTTGCCACCATCTTTTCTTCTTACAGATGGAACACCGAGAACAAAAATATTTTATCATAATGGCCATTTGTTAAATCATATATGTATAGATTCTGGGAAACAAAAATAATTATATACACAATTAAGCATGTGAAATTTCTACATCATATAATAAGATTATTCTCATAAAATTTCTTTAGAAACTTCCCCTCTTCCACCCGATCTTTTCAATTATGTTGTGTGCGAGAAAGTGTTTAGTTTAATCGACCGCAGAAAGAAATAAACTGCTCAAATTTATCTTGCAGTATATGTTAGAAGTGGGGTTGAGGAGCAAAGGTTGTTGCTCAAGCTTTCTAGAAAACATTTAAACAAGGTAACTGAACACATAATATCAAGCATTTCACAATAAAAATCATGATTAGTGTCAGCCGCTAATTCATTGGTAGATGGTGTCCAAGTTTCCAAATTTAGGCCTTTTGATCAAATTCACATGTTTAAACACTCAAATCTCTTTTCCTAGATCAATAAATATTAGTTTAAAAAGTTAATTTAACAACATGCAAGCATGTGAAAATCCAAGTATTAATTTAAGCAATTTTAATTTGAATTTTTTAATCCATTAATAATCCGCAGTGTTTGATTTTAATAGTGGAATTTAGCTTAACATAAGTTAAAAACTAAAAGCAGATTCCTATGAAGGGGCACTTTGTTTTGTATCCTATATTTTTGTCCTAAACACGCATCATAGTCACCTTAATTAATTATGCATGTTCATGAGGTTCTTTTGCCAACTTGCATATATGGAAGAGACTTATCTTTCGGTCCAAAGGAGGTGGGGAAAGGGATAATCTTAATGGTTGAGGGTGTTTGGGGATAGTTAACGGTTACTCATAGAGGTGTTCATTAGGTGGGTTAGGTCAAATTGACGCTTAAAAAGGACTCAATTCAACGTAAACATTGTGGGTTGAACTGGGTTGGATTTTACAATTTTTAGTGACACAAACTGTAGGTTGGTTTGGGTGGATAATCGGGTTAGATAAAAACATTCGATATTTAAATTACTAATTTATGAAAAAACATTAAACTCATAGAAATTATGTTAAAAAATGGCGTAGCCCTAACCCTAACTTCTTAATAGAGTTGAAGCTAAACACCCCCGCAACTCTTGTCGTGCCATCAATAGGGGAGAAAATGGGAGGTCTTTGGTCACACCTAGAGAGAGATCCATCGTGGTGATGACTAGAGAAGGGTCCTATTGTTTTGCACGGAAAAGGATTTCACGGTCACATTTGGAGGGAAGACAAACTGCCATTTGCGGCCAAGTTGCAGATAGGAGGAGATGAAATAAGGCTAAGTCGTAGAGAAGAGGCAAAAAGAGGATGACGATGGGATAGAGATGGACAACACAAAAAACTTCTCAAAGTATTGAAGGAAAATACTTTTCATAAAATACAAGAGTTTAAAAATAATTTCAAAACACAAGTTCTAATAAAAAAGTTTGAAAATAAGATATAAAATAGGTTTATAGACAACCAAATTGATCATAGGTTTAAAAAAGCGTTTCAAAAGTAATTTTAAAATACTAGTTTATAAAACAAACAACTCTAAGAATGTGATACGAAAAAAAAAACCTTAAAAAAATCAGTTTAGATGTATAAAGTTTAAAAATAGGATATATTTATTTTAAAACTGCATTTAAAAATACTAGTTTCTAGGAAAATTTTAAAAATAGGGTACAAAAGGTGTTTCACTCGACAAATACTCGTGCCTACTATTCCAATTTCACAATATGAATAAATAGTTCATATTAAAAATGTATTTAGAACATATCATGCCTCAAATCTCGAGTTTAGGGTCTTATTAAGACACAAGCTACGGTCACTGAGGAGCATATAGCACCTCGATTACACACGGCAAATACTTGTATACTGTTCAATTTCTCAATAAAATTAAGAATTCATATTACAAATATATTTAGGCTCAAATCTCGAACTTAAGGTCACATCAAGGCACAATTTAGAGTCATTGATGAGCATATAGCAACTCGATTTCGCTTAGCAAATACACATGCATACTATCCCGATTTCGCTGTATAATAAAGAATTTATATTACAAATGTATCTAGGCTTAAATCTCGAATTTAGGGTCATATCAAGGCACAATCTAGGGTCATCGAGGAGCACATAGCAACTCGATTTCACTCGACAAATACTCGTGCATGTCATTCCGATTTCACAATATGAATAAAGAATTTGTAATACAAATGTATTTAGGGTCAAATCATGGTTCTAATATGAAATTTAGAGTCATATAAAGGCACAATCCAGTGTCATCGAGTAGCGCATAGCAACTCGATTTCACTTAGCAAATACTCGTGCATACAATTCTGATTTCACAATATGAATAAAAAATTTATATGACATGTATTTAGGGTTAAAACATGGCTCAAATCTCGAATTTAGAGTTATATCAAGCCAAATTCTAAGGTCATCGAGGAGCACATAGCAACTCAATTTCACTTGTCAAATAAAAAATTGAATTCATATATTCAATTTTTACCGTCCAAATCATTTAAACACGGGTCATAAACATGCACTAACAAAGCATGCATACCATTCCGATTTTTCAATATGAATAAAAAAATCATATTACAAATGTATTTAGGGTTATGTCATGGCACAAATATCGAGTTTAAGGTTTTATAAAGGCACAATCTACGGTCATCGAGCAGCAAATAGCACCTCGATTTCACACGGTAAATACTCGCATACCGTTCCAATTTCGCAATAAAAATAGAACTCATATTACAAACGTATTTAGGTTCAAACCTTGAAATTAGGGTCATATCAAGGCACAAACCAGGATCATTGAAGAGCACATAGTAACTCAATTTCATTCAGCAAATACTCGTGCATACCATTAAGATTTCACAATGTGAATAAATAAATAAATAAATCATATTACAAATGTATTTAGGGTCATGTCATGACTCAAATCTCGAATTTAAGGTCATACCAATCCATAATTTCACTCAGCAAATACCAATGCATACCAATCCGATTTCACAATATGAATAAAGAATTCATATTACAAATGCATTTAAGGTCAAATCCCAAATTTAGGGTCATATCAAGGCACATTCTAGAGTCATCGAAGAGCACATGGCAACTCGATTTCACTCGACAAATAAAAAGCTGAATTCAAATATTCAGTTTTTACCGTCCAAATCATTTAGACACGGGTCATAAACATGAACCAACAAAGCATGCATTACAAGTTTTGAATAAAGATTCATATAGAACTTGATTTTTATAGCCATCAATTCTCATGCATACCATTTCGATTTCACAATATGAATAAAAATCTCATATTACAAATGCATTTTGGGTTATGTCATGACTTAAATCTCAAGTTTAGGGTCTTATAAAGGTCAATCTATGGTCTCCAAAGAGCAGATAACACCTCGATTTCACACGACAAATGCTCGCACATCGTTCCGATTTCACAATAAAAATAAAGAATTCATAGTACAAATGTATTTCGGCTCAAACCTCGAATTTAGGGTTATATCAAGGCAAAATCCAAGATCATTGAGGAGCACATAACATCTCGATTTTACTCGGCAAATACTCATGCATACCATTATGATTTCTCAATATGAATAAATAATACATATTACAAACATATTTAGGGTCATTTCATAGCTCAAATCAATCCATAATTTAGGGTTATCGAGAAGCACTAAACAACTCAATTTCACCCAGCAAATACCCATTCATACCATTCCGATTTCACAATATGAATAAAAAATTCATATTACAAATGTATTTAGGGTCATATCAAGGCACATTCTAGAGTCATCGGGGAGCACATAGCAACTCGATTTCACTAGGCAAATACTCGTGCATACCATTTCGAATTCACAATATGAATAAAGAATTCATATTACAAATGTATTTAGGGTCATATCAAGGCAAAATCAAAGGTCATCAAGGAGCACATAGCAACTCGATTCCACTTAGCAAATACCATTCCACTTTCACAATATGAATAAAGAATTCATATTACAAATGTATTTAGGGTCATATCATGGTTTAAATCTCAAATTTAGTGTAAAATCAAGCCTTAATTTAGGGTATCAAGGAACACATAACACCTCAATTTAACTCGAAAATACTCGTGCATACCATTCTGATTTCACAATGAGTAAATAATTCATATTATAAATGTATTTAGGGTCTTGTCATCGAAGAGCACATAGCAACTTGATTTCACTCGGCAAATACTCGTGCACTCTATTCTTATTTCGCTATATGAATAAAGAATTCATCTTACAAATGTATTTAGTGTCATAACATGGTTCAAATCTCGAATGTAGGGTCATTTCAAGGTACAAAGTAGGGCCATCGAAGAGCATATAGTATCTCGATTTAACTCGACAAATAAAAAACTTAATTCATATGTTCAATTTTTACAGTCCAAATTAGATGGACACAGACCATAAAGGCAAAAAAACTCATTATCATGCACTATCAACACATGCATCTCAATTTATGAATAAAGATTCATATAGAATTGCATTGGTAGTCATCAATTCTCATGCCTATCATTCTGGTTTCACAAGAAGAAAAATAAATTCAAATTACAAATATATTTAGGATCATATTAAGGTACAATCTAGGGTCATCAAGTAACACATATCACCTCGATTTCATTCAACAACTACTCGTGCATACCATTCCTATTTCACAAAATAAATAAAGAATTCATATTACAAATGTATTTAGGGTCATATCATGATTCAAATCTCAAATTTAGGGTCATATTATGCCACAATTTAGAGTATCAAGAAGCACCTAGCATCTCGCTTTCACCCGGCAAATACTCATGCCTACTAGTCCGATTTCACAATATGAATAGAGTATAAAAATAGGATATAAAAACATATCAAAAGTACTTTTAAAAAAATAGATTGTAAAAAGGGGATTTCAAAAATAACTAAAAAACTGGTTTAAAAGTTATAAAATTTAAAAATAGGGTATAAAAATGGTTTCAAAAATAGTTTATAAGAAACTTGTATATTTGTAAAACTTTCAAAAATTAGAAATAAGAAAGGTTTTAAAAATACTTTTCAATACAAATAACTGCAAAAAGTTTGAAAAACAAGGTATAAAAAATGTGATCACTTTTCTAAAAGCTAGTTCACAGAAGAAAAAAGATTTCCATATAAAAAGAAGACAAGAGATTTTTAAAAGATTTTCAAAATACAATTCAAAAAGCTTCAGTTTTGCAAAGATAATATAACAAGAGTGAAAAAAAAAATTACCTTTTAGAAAAAACAACTTCATAGATATAAGTTTCAAAGATAGGATATAGAAAGGAATTAATAAAAATAATTTTCACAAAAACTAATTAATTTACTGGAATTTGTCAAAAAAAATTAATTTACTGGAAGAAAAAGATTAGAAAATCAACATAATTGAACATAGGTTTAAAAAAGGGTTTCAAAAGTAATTAGAAAAAAACTAGTTTATAAAAAACAATTTTAAGAATGTAATATGAAAAGCTTTAAAAAAAACCAGTTTAGTCATAAAAAGTTTAAAAATAGGATATCAAATATTTTTAAAAGTACTTTTAAAAATTCTAATTTGTAGAAAAAAGTTTAAAAATAGGGTACGAAAGGTGTTTCAAAAATAATTCTAAAAGATATAAAAAGGATTAAAAAATAATTTAGAAAAAAATAGCTCACGTAAAAAGGGTATATATCATGTTACATGATATAAAAAGGTGTTTAAAAGGTACATTTCAAAAAACTAGTTTGTAAACAAATGTTTCCAAAATGGGTTTAAAAACTGATTCAAAAAATACCAGAAAAAAACTAGTTTATAAGATATTAAAATTAAAAATGAGAAATGGAAACTTGAAAATATAAATAAAAAGTTTTGAAAACCAGATACATTTAAAAAGCTTGTTTATATAAATATAAGTTTTCAAAATAAGATATAAGATTAGTTTCAAAAATACATTTCTAAAAAGCGGTCCAAAGAAAAAAGTTTCAAAAAAGAATGTTTAAAAAATATTTTTCACAAAAAACCAGTTTATAGAAAAAAGTTTAAAAAGCATGTTATAAAAGGGGTCCAAACCAGTTTTTCAAATATAATTTCAAAATGTTTTGGAATGATATATAGAAGGGTTTATAAAACATGCATAAAAACTGATTTAAAAAGGACTAATTTAAAATGATAAAGAAGCACACATAAACATATAAATGGGAGAAGTGCTGTGCAAGAAAACAATATTTTAAAATGCACTTAATAATATATGAGAATTTACCAACGAGAGTTGAGAGTTAGGTCCAGCATAAGAGACTAATCCCCACAACGTGGCGAATCAAGGTTCAAATTCCCGCTGGGAGAGTATCACACATTTAGTGTCCGATGCGCCTTAAACAGGATTGCCTCTGTTAGAAGAGACCCGTGGGAAACCTCATATATATATATATATATATATATATATATATATATATATATATATATGAGAATTTCATGTTTCAACAATAATCTTAAAAAAATAGTTAATAGAAAAATATATGAGTTTGAAAAATACTTTCAAAACATTAGTTTATCAAAAAGTTTAAAATATGATATAAAGAGAGTTTTAAAAATTCTATCAAGAGTTTTTTTTTTTAAAAAAAATCTTTTAAAAAGTCATAACAAAAGAATTTAAAAAAACTACTTTACACAAAAAAAAAAGGAAGTAGTTTTTCAAAAATACTTTTCAATAAAATTTATTTACTCAAAAACGTTTTAAAAAATAATATATAAAAAAGTTTCAAAAATACTTTTCAAAAAATATCATGGAAAAATGTTTTTGAAATAGGGTATAAAAAGTGTTCTTGATAATACATTTTAGAATACTATTTAAAAAACTTTTCAGGAAAAAACTAGTTAATAAAAATTATACAGAAATTAAGTTTTAAAAAAGTTTCAAAAATATTTTTTGAAAAAACTAGTTCATTAGAAAAGGACTAAAACAAGGTTTAAAAAATAGTTTTTCATTTGTAAAAACAAATAGTTTTCAAAAAACTGGTTTCAGAAAATTATATAAAAAATACCTTTCAAAACAATTTTAAAATAAGATATAAAAAGTTTTCAAAATTACTTTTCAAAAAATTAGTTTCTTTAAAGTTTTAACAATAGGTTACAAAACAAAATCTAAAAATAATTAGTTTATAGAAATTCTTTTTAAAAAAAACTTAGTTTATATAGAAAATTTCTGAAAATAGTATATAAAAGGTTTAAAAGAACACTTTTCAAAAACTAAATTATAGAGAAAAAAGTTAAAAATAAGATTTAAAAAAAACTTTTCAAGAAAACTAGTTTATGGGAAAATGTTTTAAAAATAGAATATTAAAAATTATAAAAAACTAATGTGTAGACATAAGTTTCAAAACTAATCTAAAAAAAATAGTTTACAAAAAATTACTTTGGAATAAAAAAACTAGTTTAAAATTTGGAATAAAAAGGGTTTTAAAAATTATTTGTTAAAAAACTAGTAAATGATTTCAAAATGATTACTTTAAATTGATAAAGGAAAAAGTACTTTTTAAATTCTTTTTATATCCTGAGTTAAATGACTTCTGACCTGATCGTTACTGTATTTAACAATAATATTCTTGTGTGTAAAGGACATGCTTGCCATTATAACTATTCTTATCAGGATGTGGCTCATCAACATATCCTTAAACAAGAAAAAAATAATAATAAGTACCTTTCTTAATGATGAACAAATTAGAAATACAAATTACAAAATCACGTCAAATAAAGAGAAAGAGGCAGTTCTAGGCATACCCCACAAAGGCAGATCATCTGAATTGGTATTTAGTGCATTGCAAAGCAGACCAAAAGAAATAAATGGAAAAAATGTTAATCAGTTATTCAGCAAAAAGAGGAAAGAAAAAAAAAAGGAATCGTTAAATTAAACACAAATAAAGAGGATCAACCAGCAGAACAAACTCTCACTCACAACATTACAACATCAATCATCTAACACACTAACTCACTATGTTACCAAATGCACTGATATGGGTTTGAAAATAGAATACTTGGGGCAAGAAATGCACTTAATAATATGTGAGAATTTCATGTTTCATAAATAGTCTTCAACAAATAGTTAATTGAAAAATATAAAACATAAGAGTTTGAAAAATACTTTCAAAACATTGGTCTATGGAAAAAAGTTTAAAATTAGATATAAAGAGAGTTTTAAAAAATAAAATACAAAGAGTTTAAAAATATTTTCTAATCAGTAGTTTACAGAAAAAAAAGTGTAAATAGGAAATAATTTCAAAAATAAAGTTTATAAAAATTAGTTTAAAGAATTTTGTTGAAAATATAATATATAAATATTTTAAAAAATGAGCGGGACAGTATTTAAAAAAATTCCAAAAATAGCTTTTCAAAAACCAGTTTATAAGAAAACAATTTTAAAAACAGGACATAAAATTATGTGATAAAAATAGTTTTCAAAAAGCTAATTTAGAGAAATTTTTTTGCAAATACAATACAAAAAGAATGAACAAATTACTTTTCATAAAAACTACTTTACAGATATAATTTTTTTTTCAAAGATAGGATATAGAAAGGATTAGAAATTTCACATAATAAAGGCTTTAAAAATACTTATTAGCATAACTAATTAGTTTACTCAACAAAAAAAAAAGATTAGAAATTCGACATAATAAAGGCTTTAAAAATACTTATTAGCAAACTAGTTCATAGAAGGACCAAAAAACTTATCAAAGTAGCGAACGAAAATACCTGTTATAAAATACAAGAGTTTAAAAAAAGTTCAATTTCTTTTTTCAAAACACAAGTTCTAATAAAAAATGTTTGAAAATAAGATATAAAATAGATTTATAGAAAACCAAACTGAACATCGGTTTAAAAAGGGTTTCAAAAGTAATTATAAAAAAAATTAGTATATAAAAAAACCAATATAAGAATGTGATATGAAAAAAATTATAAAAATCATTTTAGATGTAAAAAGTTTAAAAATAGGATATAAAAGGATATTTAAAACTACATTTCAAAATTCTAGTTTGTAGAAAAAAGTTAAAAAATAGGGTACACAAAAGGTGTTTCAAAAACAGTTCTAAAAGATATAAAAAGAATTAAAAAATAATTTAGAAAAATATAGTTTGTAATAAAAATAGTTTAAAAAACTAGTTTTTAAAAACTGATTTAAAGGAAAAAGTTTTGAAAATAGGATATAAAAAGAATTTAAAAAGTACTTTTCAAAAGACAAGTTTGTAGAAAAATGTTTCCAAAATAGGCTAAATAAAGGATTCAAAAAATACCTGAAAAAACTAGTTTATAAGATATACAGATAAAAAATGTGAAATGGAAAACACTTCAGAAATACATTTCAAGGAATTAGTTTATAAAGAAGATTAAAAAAAGATATAAAAATAAAAATATATTAAAAAGATCATTTCAATGAACTAGTTTGTAGAAACTTTTTAAAAATAGGGTATAAAAATGGCTTCAAAAATAGTTTATAAGAAAAATGTATATTTGTTAAACTTTTGAAAAGGTATTTTTTGAAAATATTTTGCAGATATACAGAGAGTTTAGAAAATATTTTTTGAAAAAATTACGCAATAAAATAGTTTTTAAAAAGCTTGTTTATATAAATGTAAGTTTTGAAAATAAGATATAGTTTCAAAATCATATTTCTAAAAACTAGTTTACAGGGGAAAAAAATTCAAAATTGGATGTAAAAGGGCTTTCAAATAGACATTTCAAACAAGTGCTTCATACAAAAATGTTTTAAAAAAAGAATATTTAAAAAATACTTTTCAAAAATATAAGTATAAAGGTTTAAAAAGATTGTTATAAAAAAGATTTTTTAAAAATACTTCCCAAAAAACTCAATTTACTGAAAAGTTTAGAAAATAAGATATAAGGTTTCGAAAATACTTTTTAAAAAACTAGTTCATGAAAATCATTTTCAAAATATGGTATAACGCGTTATAAAATTACTTTCACAAAAAAAGTCTATAGAAATTTTTTTGAAATAGAATATAAAAAAGGTTTGCAGAAGTTTTGAAATAATAAATGCATAAAAACTGATATGGGTTATGATAACGAAGCACATATAAACATATAAAAGAATATTGGGAGAAGTGTTGTGCAAGAAAACAATATTTAAAAAAACAAATGCACGGATAAGCGTTTGAAAATAGAATACTCCGGCAACAAATTCACTTAATAATATATGAGAATTTCATGTTTCATAAATAGTCTTCAAAAAATAGTTAATTGAAAAATATAACATAAAAGAGTTTGAAAAATACTTTCAAAACATTGGTTTATCGAAAAAAAAAAAAAGTTTAAAATTAGATATAAAGAGAGTTTAAATTCTATCAAAAAAGAGTTTTTAAAAAAAAAACTTTTAGAAGTCATAACAAAAGAGTTTAAAAAATACTTTTTTTAATAAACTACTTTATACAAAAACAATAGGAAGTAGTTTTTCGAAAATACTTTTCAATAAAATTTGTTTACTCAAAAGAGTTTCAAAAATAATATATAAAGAAGTTTTAAAAATACTTTTCAAAAAGCATCATGCAAAAATGTTTTCGAAATAGGGTAAAAAAAGAGTTCTGATAATACATTTTAGAAAACTAGTTTATAGGAAAAAAAAAATTACAAAGAGAATACAATTTAAAAAACTTTTCAGAAAAAACTAGTTTATGAAAATAAGTTCTAAAAATGGGACATGAAAAGGTTTTTATAAAATAATTTTCAAAAAATTTGGTTTACTAAAAAGTATACGGAATTTAAGTTATAAAAAATGTTTTGAAAAAACTAGTTCATTAGAAAAGGACTAAAACAAGTTTTAAAAAATTAGTTTTCCATTTGTAAAAAAAAAAAATAGTTTTCAAAAAACTGGTCTTCAGATAACTATATAAAAAAGACTATTCAAAAATCGAGTTTGTAACAATTTTAAATTAAGATATGAAAAGTTGTCAAAGTTACTTTTCAAAAATTTAGTTTCTTAAGAGTTTTAACAATAGGTTACAAAACAAATTCTAAAAATATATTTCAAAAAATTTAGTTTATAGAAATACTTTTTAAAAAACTTAGTTTACATAGAAAAGTTTTGAAAATAGTTTATAAAAGGATTAAAAGAACACTTTTCAAAAACTAATTTATAGAGAAAAAAATAAAAATGAGAATTAAAAAATACTTTTCAACAAAACTAGTTTACGGGAAAATGTTTTTAAAATATAATATAAAAATATTTATAAAAAACTAATGTGTAGAGATAAGTTTCAAAACTAATTTTTTTTAAAAAACTACTTTCAAAAGTGTATAAAAATACTTCATGAAAAAACTTTAAAAAATTGGAACAAAAAGGGTTTTAAAAAGTATTTGTTAAAAAACTAGTAAAAGAGTTAAAAATACTTTTTAATAGTTTATAGAGAAAAGTTATGAAAATAGTATAGAATAAAATAGAAAATGAGTAAATAAGATAAAATAAAAGACATTGCGCTGAGCCGCTGAGCAATGAAGTGAAGTTTGTGCAAAACTACAATATCATTGAATTCATTATTTAGACTTACAGTAAGTTGAAGGCTATGCACATACCCGACATATAACATCCCAACAATAGCCAGCAAGATGACGAGAAGTACCAGCAATGCTATAGCTAGTTGAGCACCTGTGCCAACAACAGCTGAAAGAATAACTAAGTTGCGAGGAGGCCGAAAAACATCACCATGCACAAGTTTTTAGCCAGATTTTTTCACTAACATCTCTCTCCTGTAAGCATGTAGGTAAGATCAACATGGATGAACACACGGTAATTAACCAACCACACATTTCAATTTTATAAAAGAAGCTGTAACTGATGCTCAGAGAAAGGATAGTCCAGGTAGACATCAAAGCGGCGTCCAAAAGTGACATTGGTAGGAATCCATTTGACAGAATATGTCATATACAAATGTTTTCCTGCCTCCAATGGCTTTGGGAAATCCTGAATGAGATTAACATGAATGATCTGCAAGTAAAGAGACCTAACTATGAAGATTCAAGGATCCTAAAACCCCTCATAAGATAGAGTAAGATATTTCAATGACTTCTGACCGAATCCTTACTGTATTTAACAATAATATTCTTGTGTGTAGAGGACATGCTTGCCATTGTCACTATTCTTATCAGGATGTATCACCAACATATCCTTAAACATCAAGGAAAAAAAATAAGTATACCTTCCATAATGATGAACAAATTTGAAATACAAATTACAAAATCACGTCAAATAAAGAGAAAGAGGCAGTTCTAGGCATACCCCACAAAGGCAGAACATCTGAATTGGTATTTAGTGCATTGCAGAGCAGACCAAAAGAAATAAGGGGAAAAAAATGTCAGTCAGCTATTAAGCAAAAAAAGGAAAGAAAAAAAACCAGGAATTGTTAAATTAAATACAAACAATGAGGATCAACCAGCAGAACAAACCCTCACTCACAACAATATAACACAATCATCTAACACACTAACTATGTTACTGAAAATGCTTAAAAAATGACTTCACAAAGAATTCGTAGTTTCATACTTCTTTCAGTTCTAGAGCTTATAATACAGAAAACTAACGCTCGCTAAGGTATTTTAAAATGCTTAAGAAACAACTTCACATAAAGAATCCGTAACCAATTCATCACACACTGATATGGGTATTCTAGTGTTGTGCAAGAAAACAATATTTTAAAAACAAATGCACTGATATGGGTTTGAATATAGAATACTCGGGGTAAGAAATGCGCTTAATAATATATGAGAATTTTATGTTTCATAAATAATCTTCAACAAATAGTTGATTGAAAAATATAAAAGAGTTTGAAAAATACTTTCAAAACATTGGTCTATGGAAAAAAGTTTAAAATTAGACATAAAGAGAGTTTTAAAAAATAAAATACAAAGAGTTTAAAAATATTTTCTAAACAGTAGTTTACAGGAAAAAAAATGTGTAAACAGGATATAAAATAATTTAAAAAAAAAAGTTTATAAAAACTAGTTTACAGAAATTTGTTGAAAATATAATATATAAATATTTTAAAAAATGAGCGGGACATTTTTTAAAACACTAGCTTATTTAAACATAAGTTTAAAAAACCATTCCAAAAATCCCTTTTCAAAAACTGGTTTATAAGTAAACAATTTTAAAAATAGGACATAAAATTATGTTATAAAAATAGTTTTCAAAAAGCTAATTCAGAGAAAAAGTTTTTCAAATACAATACAAAAAGAGTGAACAAATTACTTTTCAGAAAAACTACTTTACAGATTTTTTTTTTTCAAAGATAGGATATAGAAAGGATTAGAAATTCCACATAATAAAGGCTTTAAAAATACTTATTAGCAAACTAGTTCATGAAAAAAAAAAAAAACTTTTCAAAGTAGCGAATGAAAATACCTTTTATAAAATACAAGAGTTTAAAAAATTCAAATTTTTTTTTCAAAACACAAGTTCTAATAAAAAAAAATTTAAAATAAGATATGAAAAAGATTTATAGAAAACCAAATTGAACATCGGTTTGAAAAGGGTTTCAAAAGTAATTATAAAAAAAATTAGTATATAAAAAAACCAATATAAGAATGTGATATGAAAAAAATTATAAAAATCATTTTAGATGTAAAAAGTTTAAAAATAGGATATAAAAGGATATTTAAAACTACTTTTCCAAATTCTAGTTTGTAGAAAAAAGTTAAAAAATAGGGTACAAAAGGTGTTTCAAAAATAGTTCTAAAAGATATAAAAAGAATTAAAATATAATTTTGAAAAAAATAATTCATGAAACAAGAATAAAAATAGTTTTTTTGGGGGGAATCAAGATACAGTTTAAAAAATAGTTTTTAAAACTGATTTAAAGGAAAAAGTTTTGAAAATAGGATATAAAAAGAATTTAAAAAGTACTTTCCAAAAAACAAGTTTGTTGAAAAATGTTTCCAAAATAGGTTTAATAAAGGATTCAAAAAATACCTGAAAAAACCTAGTTTATAAGATATACAGATTAAAAATGTGAAATGGAAAACATTTCAGAAATACATTTCAAGTAATTAGTTTATAAAGAAGATTAAAAAAATATGTACAAATAAAAATATATTAAAAGAACATTTCGATGAACTAGTTTGTATAAATATTTTCAAAATAGGGTATAAAAATGGCTTCAAAAATAGTTTATAAGAAACCTGTATATTTGTTAAACTTTTGAAAATCAGATATACAAAGAGCTTAGAAAATATTTTTTGAAAAAAGTACTCAATAAAATAGTTTTTTAAAAAGCTTGTTTATATAAATATAAGTTTTGAAAATAAGATATAAAATTAGTTTCAAAATTACTTTTCTAAAAACTAGTTTACAGGAAAAAAATTCAAAATTGGATGTAAAAGGGCTTTCAAATAGACATTTCAAACAAGTGTTTCATACACAGGTTTTAAAAAAAGAATATTCAAAAAATACTTTTCACAAAAAAACAGTTTATAGAATATAAAAAAGGTTTCAGATATAATTTCAAAAAAGGTTTGTAGAATTTTTGAAATGATAACTGCATAAAAACTGATATGGGTTATGATAAAGAAGCACACAAACATATAAAAGAATATTGGGAGAAGTGTTGTGCAAGAAAACAATATTTTAAAAAATAAATGCACTGATATGGGTTTGAAAATAGAATACTCGGGTAAGAAATTCACTTAATAACATATGAGAATTTCATGTTTCATAAATAGTCTTCAAAAAATAGTTAATTGAAAAATATAACATAAAAGAGTTTGAAAAATACTTTCAAAACATTGGTTTATCGAAAAAAGTTTAAAATTAGATATAAAGAGAGTTTAAATTCTATCAAAAAAGAGTTTTACAAAAAAACTTTTAAAAAGTTATAACAAAAGAGTTTAAAAAATACTTTTTTAGTAAACTACTTTATACAAAAAAAAAAATAGGAAGTAGTTTTTCAAAAATACTTTTCAATAAAATATATTTACTCAAGAGTTTTAAAATAATATACAAAGAAGTTTTAAAAATACTTTTCAAAAAAATCATGCAAAAATATTTTCGAAATAGGGTATAAAAAGAGTTCTGATAATACATTTTAGAAAACTAGTTTATAGGGAAAAAATTACAAAGAGAATAAAATTTAAAAAACTTTTCATAAAAAACTAGTTTATGAAAATAAGTTCTAAAAATGGGATATGAAAAGGTTTTTATAAAATAATTTTCAAAAATTTGGTTTACTAAAAAGTATACGGAACTTAAGTTATAAAAAGAGTTTTGAAAAAACTAGTTCATTAGAAAAGGAGTAAAACAAGTTTTGAAAAATTAGTTTTTCATTTGTAAAAAAAAATAGTTTTCAAAAATATGGTCTTCAGAAAATTATATAAAAAAGACTTTTCAAACAATCAAGTTTGTAACAATCTTAAAATAAGATACAAAAAGTTGCTAACAAAATTACTTTTCAAAAAAATTAGTTTCTTAAGAGTTTTAACGATAGGTTACAAAACAAATCCTAAAAATATATTTCGAAAAATTTAGTTTATAGAAATACTTTTTAAAAAAACTTAGTTTACATAGAAAAGTTTTGAAAATAGTATATAAAAGGTTTAAAAGAAAACTTTTCAAAGACTAATTTATAGAGAAAAAAATTAAAAATAAGAATTAAAAAATACTTTTCAAGAAAACTAGTTTACAGGAAAATGTTTTCAAAATATAATATAAAAATAATTACAAAAAACTAATGTGTAGAGATAAGTTTCAAAACTATTTTTTTTTTTTAAAAACTACTTTACAAAAAATTACTTTCAAAAGTGTTTAAAAATACTTCTCAAAAAAACTTTTAAAAATTGGAATAAAAAGGGTTGTAAAAAGTATTTGTTAAAAAAACTAGTAAAAGATATAAAAATACCTTTTAATAGTTTATAGAGAAAAGTTATGAAAATAGTATAGAATAAGATAGAAAATGAGTAAATAAGATAAAATAAAAGACATTGCGCTGAGTAATGAAGTAAAATTTGTGCACAACTACAATATCATTGAATTCATTATTCAAACTTACAATAAGTTGAAAGTTATGTACATACCCGACATATAACATCCCAACAATAGCCAGCAAGATGACAAGAAGTGGCGTGGCAGCAATACTATAGCTAATTGAGCACCTGTGCCAACAACAGCTGAAAGAATAACTAAGTTGCGAGGAGGCCGAAAAACATCACCATGCACAAGTTTCCTGCCAGATTTTTCAGTAACATCTCTCTCCTCTCCTGTAAGCATGAAGGTAAGATCAACATGGATGAACACATGGTAATTAACCAACCACACATTTCAATTTTAAAAAAGAAGCTGTACCTGATGCTCAGAGAAAGGATAGTCCAGGTAGACATCAAAGCGGCGCGTCCAAAAGTGACATTGGTAGGAATCCATTTGACAGTATATGTCATATACAAAGGCTTTGGGAAATCCTGAGTGAGATTAACATGAGTGATCTGCAAGGAAATAGACCTAAATATGAAACTTCAAGGATCCTAAAACCCCTCATAAGATAGAGTAAGATATTTAAATTACTTCTGACCTGATCGTTATTGTATTTAACAGTAATATTCTTGTGTGTAAAGGACATGCTTGCCATTATCACTATTCTTATCAGGATGTAGCTTCACCAACATATCCTTACACATGAAAGAAAAAAAATAAGTACCTTTCGTAATGATGAACAAATTTGAAATACAAATTACAAAATCACGTCAAATAAAGAGAAAGAGGCAGTTCTAGGCATACCCCACAAAGGCAGATCATCTGAATTAGTATTTAGTGCATTGCAGAGCAGACCAAATGAAATAAGGGGAAAAAAATGTCAGTCAGTTATTCAGCAAAAAAAGGAAAGAAAAAACCAGGAATTATTAAATTAAAAACAAACAATGAGGATCAACCAGCAGAACAAACCCTCCCTCACAACATTATAACATCAATCACCTAACACACTAACTAAGTTACTAAAAATGCTTAAAAAATTACTTCACAAAGAATTCTTAGTTTCATACTTCTTTCAGTTCTAGAGCTTATAATACAGAAAACTAACACTCGCTTAAGAAACAACTTCACATAAAGAATCCGTAACTTAATACTTTGTCTGTTCTGGTGACTATAAATATCACAAAATACCCACCCTAGCGGATCAAAATGCAGGAAGGATTTGCTTCCAGGATGAACGAAGTATATATAGTCACTGCTCAGCATTTCAACTTTCAAGCGTACAGCGTCAAAACCATAGATAAATGCAATCATGTATACATCAATAATCATACATAACGAAAATAGCAACCTAACTACAAATGAATCTGTTCCAATCAACATAAACAACCAGAATATGCAATACATTTTTAGTAAAACCGTATCAGTCTTGGTTGTAAAAGAACATAGAGAAAGAATGCACGTGATTCAAGTTTGTTGCAAATTGAAGACCAGAATTATTAAGAGGGAAAACCTGACTTAGTGCTCCAGTGGATGATGCACACTGCTCGAATGGGATTCTTTACAAGAAATGGAAATCCTTACACCAAAATCATGACAAGTGACAAAGAAGTATTCGGCACCCAACCCAATGTTCTGTTCCAATAAGGCCTTATATTCGGATATTAAGTTCTGAGACCTTGGAAACAAAAAACCAAAAGCGTAATCAAGAAACCCTGAACAATGGAAAATTTTGAACCGGGGTGAAGGGATGTAGTATCAAAACCTGAATTCTTGCATACTCTTTATTGTTCTTCCTCTTTTACCAATTAAAATTAAGGCCAGAACAACAGATTTTAATGTGTTTTGAATCTTTTGGTGGCCCCGGTTCCAGGAACAAATCTTTCTTGGTGTAACGAGGAGGCAAGACTTCAACATCTGCAAACAGATTAAAAATCTTACATCAATTGAAGATCAAGAAAGTGTACGAAACAATGTTTGAAGAAGAGTCCGAAAAGAAAGAGAAGCGAGTGATTACGAAAGGAAGCGGCATCCAATTTGATGACGGAGAGACTGAGGGTTTGGGAAGGAAGCCTGCGTACGAAAAACTGCCACCGACGATCATCGGCGAAGAAAATTGCATGCTTATTGCGTCATAGCGTAGCCTCGATTGCGTCAAGTGAAGAAGCGACTAATCGAGCCATCGTGTTTATAGAAATAAAAGGAGGAGATACTTGGAGCGGAACGGAAGCGCATTGTGCAAATGGAACTGAAGGCAGGGTTTCGCTCTCTGAAGTCTGAAAGATATGTCAGTATAGTTGAAGAGAGGGTAGTTTTGTAGACGATGATGACGGTTACCTCTCCAAGAAACATCACCGGAAAGAAATTAAGACACCACGACATCTCCATTTTACAAGACTCATTCGTATTGCCACAAGCCACTGAATCATGGCCTCTTAGGAAGAGGGTTAGAGTGATGAGTATTGGAGACCTTGGGTTTACGGGATAGCGAGAGACTCTCACTGTCGTAAGAGATCCCCTCCCTCCCTCTAGGTAAATTTTAGGATGCAAAAATAACAAATTTGCGTACTATACTCAAAACCTTGACGCTACCGTAGATTTAATAGTTTTTATATTCAATAGCCAGGATTGTATATGGGCAACCGGTTGTTCCCTTTTTGGTGTTTTAAAAATTTGTTTTCAAAGATGGGGTTGTAGAAATTGTAATTAAAATTGCTAGCTCTTCCGTTATTTTATAACAGATCCTACCAAGGTTCCTGACGTCAACTTATTTTTTTTTGAAGCCAATAATAATTTTTTAAAAAACGTTTGGTACGTAACTGCTCCATTATTCAAGTCAAGCGGTTTTTTAAGGTTGCAATGTTAATACAAGTATCCCTAAGCGTAAACATGGAATGAGGCGAAAGAAAATTGCAGCCGAGAAAACGCAGGGAAATTAACTTTTTCACTTGAATGGTTGTGCAGGAAAATGACGCGATGGAAAAAAAAGGTGAACTCCATGGATTGAAAATTTTCTCCGCATACATGCGATGAAAACGGCCAGCGAGTTATGTTTTTCACTTTTTCCATTTTCTACCCTTATTCCCTCTTTATATCTAAATTTTTAGTCAAGGACATTAATGTCTTTTAAAAAATAATCAACACTTTTCTCTTCTCTTTTTCTCTTCTCTTTCACTTATTCCAATCAATACCTAAAATCTACCAAATTTCTCACATTTTTCTCTCTTTTCATACTCTCTCTTCACATTTTCTCTCTTCACATTTTCTCTCGTGAACCAATCACACCCTAAATTAAAAAAAATTTGTTGTTATTTTTTGTGAACACACAAAAAAAACCTAAATATTTAATAAGAAATTTTGAAAACCAAACAGGCCATTGAACCGAGCAAGTCACGGGTTGAAGGTTCAAGTGTTTCACTGGGGTTAAACGTTGGATCGTAAATGAATTAAATAATATTTTTAGTATAATATAATCAAAATTAAACTCCCCTTAAAATGTTATTAATCAACATATAACATGTCAAAATTACATGTTAAACCAACGCAAATATGTCATAATAACATTTTATACTACAACGTGAGTACGTTGATAATAATATTAATGTATAAATTTAATTTTAAATTTTGTATATATTTTTTATTTAATCCATTAATGTAAAAACACTGAACCAAAAACGTAAAATTGACCAATTATTTTTTTTTCAAAAATGGATTTTAATTGAACCGCCGGTCCCCGGTATTTATCCGGTTTTGCAGTTTGGTTCCCGGTTTTTTATCGGTTGTCCGATTTATTCCCTGATTTTCATACAAATCGATTCTCGGGCTTATTTGTATCGGACATGGGTTCGGTTTCTGGGTTCAACTGGTAGGACCTTCCGGCCCGGCCCGACCCGTTTTTGATAACACTGGTCTTTAGTCATTACGGTTCAAATTCTATTGAGAGTAATGACGTGACGATGCATTTGGGCCTTTCCAATAAAATAAAAGTCAAATTTTATTGTGGGCTGAAACAAACGACCACTGTTTTGTGATAGTGAATCCGTAATAGTTATACGTTGCACTATTAACATTTTTTTTTATTGAAGGCAGCACCAATAATGTAAACCTTATTTATTTAGGATTAGAAAATAAAAATAATATAATTATTAAAAAGATGGGTGACTTTAGAGATATAAATATAATCCATATGGTATTGCCTTCATCAATATATACCATTCTGTCAAAAATATATATACCATGAACAATAGTATACGATGAACAAACAGGGAATAATGTAAATGTTAAAACAAATGGGCCAATAGCGTAATATTATGAAAACTGGTAGGACAGGATATAGTCGGTCAAACATGGCTTTGTGTATGGTACACAAATTTGACATTTTTGAATCCTAAATGCCACCCTCTCTCTATATATACAGGATGTATTCTACAACGGGGTAATGGTCACTTTCATCCCTGAAAGTGTAAATCGCTGTCATATTAGTCCCTAAAAGCATATTAACTACAAATTAGTCCCCGTAAGTGTACTCCGTCAGTCAGTTTAGTCCCTACCGTTAGCAAATCTGTTAACACCGTTTAAAATGCTGACGTGGCCACTGATTTGTCACCTTTTTGCCACTGTGGTCCATTTGGATCCACCAACGTGGCCAAGGTTGAAATTAAACCTAAAAAAAAAAAACGAAGGAACTGAACGCCAAAATCGCTAAATCACCAAAAGCAAAATCCCCAACTTGGCCAAAGAACCCTAGAACTCAGAAGAAGCTAATCACCAAATCACTAAATCTCCAATTCACGAATCAAAACCAGAATCGCGATTTGAATCACGATGCGTCGTGGGTGCCAGAATGAAGAATCGCGGGGGAACTCGAGGGGGAAGGTTGCGAACTCTGCATCTTCGTCATCCACACCGCGAGGGAGGTTGTGTGGTTGCGGTGGCCGAACGATTCTGTACATGATTAAGCAAGGTGTGAACAAAGGGAAGCTCTTCTGGAGGTGTCCCAATCGGATGGTATGGCTGATTCGAAATTCATTTTCTTTCGTTCTTCTTTCCTCTTGATTCATGCGAGTTTTTTATTCCCGGATGCCCACAACGTGTGACCTCTTTGTATGGTGAGGACATGGAAGAAGTCATTGCAGGATGATGGTGGAAATCAAGTCATTGCGGATGTTGTTTCATTTGCTCTCGATGTATTAGAAGAAGGAAAGAAGAAGAGTGGGAAGATGCAAAAGAAGTCGCATCTTTGAGAGATTCATTGGGAAATTGAAACTGATTTGTTTGATGTTGTCTCTGCTCTTGAATTTGTATTTTTTCATGACTTGTGGTGTGAAACCTAAACTATGTATTGGAAGGCTATAAATAAGGGTTTAGGGAAGGTTATGTTTCTGTAGTTTTTTGTTTAGGGAAGTTATGTAAGTGGGTATTGACTTGTAAGTTTATCAATTTGAAGCTCAATGAAGTCCATTTTTTTTGTATCAATGTTTGTATCAATGTTTGTATTAGTTTGTATTTGATGTAGCTTGCACTCAATTCTGCAATTTGTATCAATTTGTAAAATTCAGCACTACCTGAGTTTCATCCTCTCCACTTGTAGCTTGCACTCAATTTGTATCAATTCTGCATTGGAGCAATGAATGCTTTTGTGACAAACTAGAATTAATAGCCAAACAGAATGCAAACCAGTAGCACAAATTCACCAGTAGCCAAACAGAATGCAAACTAGAATTGATTACCATTTTGCAGCAGCAAAATGCCTATCATGTGAAGCATTTCTGTGATAAAAGCATTTCATGCATGCCTTGACCCATCAGATACATGCAGCAGCAAAATCCTTATAATTTCATTTTGGAAAACAGAATGCAACAAATGTTGCCACAATGTAAACCAGCAAAGTTTCACTCGATTTATGCACAACCAGTACATGCAGTAGACACATCATTACCAGTACCTGCAAACCAGTACCAAAACCAACACATCATTACCAATTCTGCAAACCAGTACCAAAACCAACATGCAATTCTGCAAACCAGTACCAATTCTTTCTACAAACCAATTCTGCAAACCAGTACCAATTACCAATTCTGCAAACCAGTACCAAAACCAAAATCATTTTTTTGCTTCTCTTAGAAACAGCTCCATGATGAACACAGCATCCAACAGTATCATCTCCACAAATTGTTCCTTGTTGATATCAGAAAATTTCTTTTGGTAACAGTGGCGTATATTTTGCTCTTCTTCTTCAAGGAAGGCCATTAACATATATATCATGAAAACAGTGGCTTAAAAAATAGTGGCTTAAACACTATGTGCAAGAATCAAACAGTGGCTCAAAAAATAGTGGCTTAAACCCTTTCTTTTGGTAACTGGTGACTCAAAAAATAGTGGCTTAAACACTGCAAGAATCAAACAGCCATTAACATATATATCATGAAATAGAACATGTAAGTGCACATTGGATGAACCTGAAAGTATGTTTCCTCCAATACTAGTAAGTCAATAATTTGCAAACCAGTACGAAAACCAGAATTGAAGCAAACACAAACCAGTACCAACACCAGTAATTCAATAATATTGCCAAGTACATATCAAAATACCACATTTGTTTCATATCCAATTACATATCAAAATACTTGCACATTATGTGCAGATACAAGCCATACTACTAAGTCTAAATTTCCAAGTACATATTAAAAATACTTGCACCTAACATGTGCATATACATAACTACATTCAGCAAAAAAATAGAACTTCAATCTTCAAGCTTGATGAGGTCCTCTTGGTTGAAACATAGGAGTCAGGATGAATGACATGAAACTTGGCTCTCTTGAAGAGGCAGCACCAGGTGTATTTGGATATGGCACAATAATTGGAGCTACTGCAGGGCCTCTTATGGGTGGTGGCCGAACTCCAGTTAGCATAGGATCAAATGTTCCCTGGCCAATTCCAAATGGATGAGACTGAGATGCACTCTGTGATTGAGGCTGAGATTGGCTCAAGTCAATCTCACTTTGATTCTCTGCAACTTCAGGCTGAGAATCCACAAAATTGCGACATCCATTTGCATTGTGTCCGGTAAGACCGCATCTTGAACAATTAATTCCTGGTAACCAATTTGGTGGCCTAATTGGAACCCCATAGTTGCAACATCCATTTGTGTTGTGTCCTTTGAGACCACATCTTGAACAGGTAATTACTGGATATGATCTTTTTAACTTGTCACCTTGAATAATGGCCTTAGACTCATCCTTCCTTCTTTGCTTCTTTGGCCTTCCTGGAGCCCTATTCTTTGGTCTTTGGAATAGGCCGCTCATACTCAGTTTGCTCCCAGGATTCTTGACCAGTTGTTGGTTTGACAAAATGCTCATATGTGGCATTATATGCCCCAATAGTCAGCCACGCGTGATAGTATTCCTCAGGCTTCATTCCACGCTTTCGCAATAGTATGACATGAGCACATGGAATACCTAACCAAAATGCAATTGAAATTAGTTAAATTTATTAATTAAATGATGAAAATGAAGTGAATAACAAATCAACATTAGTTTAAATACCTGTCAATTGCCAGAACCTACAGGTGCATGTGTGGGCATGGATATCAACATCCATCTGCTTCCTCGAATTGTCTTGCACCTCAAACCGACCTTCTCCAGCCCAGATTGGCTTCCATGCATTACTTATAATCTTTTGCTTATCCAACCTAGACTGCTGCTTAGGACACAATGGTCTTCTCCTATTAGCCATTTTTAGCTTGTTCGTGCTCATAGTCGTCATGATATAGCACCTTATCCCCTCAGCCATGATCAGTATAGGTTTTCCTCTATACTTCAAGATGCTTGAATTAAACCCTTCACAAGTATTGTTTGTAATGTTGTCCGCCTTAGGCTCCGTGCTGAAATATGTCTTGGTCCATGATTCCTTGCTCAACCTATCCAAGTATTTCCATGCATTTGCATTTTTTCTTTTCAACCGATCCATCACAGATTTAAATTTGGCGGGAGTGGTTGATCTTGCGGCCTCCCACACCACATTTCTAAGTTCTTTGTCCTTCCAATGTTTGATAAAGTTCTTCCACAAGTGCATAGCACAAAATCTATGAGGCACACCTGGCATCACATCTTGCACAGCAGCTATGAGACCCTGCATAACAAATACGCAGATTTATATTAGTCCCCAGAAGCGACAACTTACTATCATACAAGTCCCTGACAGTATGCAATAATATTTAAACTAATCCTTCACATACATATTAGATGACTTTGATAATAAATACCTTTTGCATATCACTCATAAAGTTCCATCCATGTTGGGTATAGTCTCCCAAATCCTCATGTAAGAGTGTGAGGAACCACTTCCAATTGTCCTTGTTTTCAACATCAACTATGGCATAAGCAATGCAAAAATTATGCATGTTTGCATCTTGTCCAATCACGTGATAGTTGGCCCCATAATAACCCTTCAAAAGCAACCATCTAGACCAATGAAGGGTCTACAACCAGCCTTGAACCCAAGCTTGCATGCCTCCAAACAAACATAAAACCTCTGAAATTGTGGTGGACCCTCAGGCATGGGAATGCAATTCACTTTTACTGTTGAACCATTGTTGCTCCTTACTAACTCATTAGCATAATCCCATATCATTCCATATTGTTCCTTAAAATTGTCTTCCACAATCACTTTTGCCGCTTTCAATGATCTAAATAGTTTAGTATCATTGATATGAACTCCAAACTCCTTCTTCATATAATGATAAGCCTCTATGTACGTGATCTTTGGTTGCAACCTAATCACCTCTTATAGCTTGTTTGCAACCCATGATCGGTCGGCTTGGCTTTTTGTGAACACCCTGCAACAATTGTGTTCACTCCTGAAAGTCTTTATTTGGAAGCTTATAATCTGTTCAGCCCAAGCACAATAAATCTCCCATAAGCAACCATCTTCCTTGCATTTAGCTCTACATCTTACCTTGTCATTTTTCACCCACCTTATGTTTCTCCCATGGTATATGGTGTAATCCTTAACAGCATTCTTAAATGTAGCTAGGCTGTCAAATTCCATCCCAACCTCCAAATGTAATTCGCCAAACTTTGCATTTGCATTAAATTGTGGGAAAACCGTCTTATCACCACCATCATCCTCATCATCTGTACTAACTGGGGTCTTCAACTCCTCAGAGTGGTAGGAATCATTGTCCGACAAAACATCATCACTGCCCATTGCATTGACATTAGGGTCTTCAATGTTTTGTTCAGTTGCACTAGCCCTCTGACTGTTTGGATCACTTGCATTCCCAATAGACTCAAGATCAACTTCTTCAAATGTTTCATCCTCTCCACTGAAGTATGAAGGCATGTATTCAGAACCTTCATCACTGGAAATTACCTCAACGGGTTGCTCTTGAACAGAGGCACCAACAACATTCCTGAACAAGTAAAACATGCACCCATTAACGATGGCTAAGGGTCAAGAACGAAGTAAAACATGCGCCCATTAAACCCCCATTATGATCACAGACATTGTAACCCTAAACCCTAACGAAAACAAAAATCACAGTCCAAATAAAACATGCAATCAGAAGAATACTGGAGTAATCAAACACGTTGAGAGGAGTATCGAACATTTAGGAGAAAAGCTTGGTGAATAAGATTACCTGGGGCGAAGATTACGAAGACGGCAACTCCTTCGAGTGCCCTGTTGAGGACGTTTACGGCGGCCTTTCATGGACGACCAACTAGATGGCGGCGAAAATGGCGGACGGACGGTGGTCGGTGGTGGTAGCGACGGCGCTGTTGAGTGTGGTGGTAGGGACGCTGGAAGCTTCTTTTTTTGGGGCAGTGTCTCTTTTTTTTGGTCGAACAAAAAGACAACTTGTGTCTTTCTGATTTGTCCCTTTTTTGTTTCAATTTCTCCATCCCTGGCCACGTTGGTGGATCCAAATGGACCACAGTGGCAAAAAGGTGACAAATCAGTGACCACGTCAGCATTTTAAACGGTGTTAACAGATTTGCTAACAGTAGGGACTAACCTGACTGACAGAGTACACTTACGGGGACTAATTTGTAGTTAATATGCTTTCAGGGACTAATATGACAACGATTTACACTTTCAGGGATGAAAGTGACCATTACCCCATTCTACAACTGTCATCGCGTTAATATTAAGATCATCGGCCTGCCATATGCTGCGGCACCCGATAATTAAACAAAATAAAAAATCAACATTAAAGACACCGCAAAAGACATTTTTTTACTAACATTGTTTCTCCACTGGTATCTCATCCGTTCGAACATCTTTTGTTAAGAAATTTTTTTTTTAAATTTGTTTTTATTTATAATTGCAAAAATACCTTTGATTATGTTTCATATTTTCAAAGATTTACATATAAAATAATGAGGGCAACTTTTTTTTTTCATTTTTTCTGTGTAAATATTTGGAAAAAAAAATAAGAGACAATTTTACAATAAAAAATAAAACAAAAAATATTTTCTCAAACTAATATGTCTTTATATTCTCTTTCGTCATTTCATTCGCGGATTTAGCAATTTAATAAAGGGGTGTATGACTCACTCATTCAACCATAAGTGGTTAAGTTTTCTAGAACAGAGCAGAGAATAATACCATACAATACTTCTCTTTTTATTAACTAGTTGGTTGCCCCGTGCGATGCACGAGTAGGTTATATGGGAGGACTATTAAATAGAAAAGTTAAATAGAAACCTATTAAGAAAGAAAGGTAAATGGAAGTCTTATTAAATAGGAACTATCTATTGTCAGTTTCCAACTCATGAACTCAGCAGGAAGTTCATATATAATTTGGTTTAAAAACTGGGCAAATCGATTAATTCAAATTCAATAAAATCCAAAGAAACCAATCAAAACAAACAGAAGAGGCTACTATGGCATTTCATCACACTTTCGTTGTGACAGACAGACATTAAACAAAATACTGCAAAGAAGTTTCTATTTTTATACCAATAGCATCATACATCACCTAATAGAGATACATTAAACAAAATACCGCATAGAAGTCCAGGGATAAAAATTACTTCGTAAGTGAAAATTTAGTAGAACAGTCATCAAACCTTTGCTTCGCGTCCTATTAGCAATCTTACACCAATAGCATCATACATCACTTGCCAATAATATCTTCATCAGAAATTTACACAACCATATGAATCAACTCTAAATTAGTTTCCCATGTCCAATTTAATGCTTGTTTAAATTAGCTTATAAAGCCAAAAAAATCTTTATTTGACAATTTACCAAAAGAACTTTTAAGAATAAACAATTATGTCTTCAAAAATATGATTTTACCTATTTTTGGGACATCAAATACTTTCTCAATAGCAACCAAGTAAGATAGTACATACATGTCCCATGTCTATTCATGCAGGTGCAGATATGGAGAAAGAACACATTGAATATTCCTTATATCATATATTATAGTAAATAAAATATTAAGTCCTTTATGAGATCTTCACAAATCATTATTGAAGTGATTTATTTGAAGAACTAAAGAGAGAAGTTATACAATACAGGATATGACCAAGGCAGTAGCAAAAAGAGGTCCTCTAAAGCCTTTCTGGAAACCAATGGTCACATCAAGAGCAATGACACTTGCCAGTTGCCACTATTTGCATGAGATCTTCTATTTCCTTAAACCTGCACATTAAAGAAAACATAAAGGGCATGACTGGTGTTAGAAAATATTATTTTATCATTGTGTACAAATAGTCAAAAAATAATAAAACTAATGTGATATATTTATAGTAATAAAGCTACAAAATGAAAATGAAATACATTGATCTAAACTGAACATGATGAAAATCAAAACAATTATTGTTTAAAAATAGTAATAAATTGGTATTTTTTTCATTCTTGTCTATGAACTTGTTGAGAACCAATACCTCGAGTTAAGAAATTGATTAGCATTGACTCCATTAACTTTCCAATAACCAATTATATGGTAGCATCCCTTGCTCATTCAACAATTATTTGAGGTTAGAAAAATAGTTTCTAACCCGGAATCTGCTTTTAGGTCCCATCGGAGATGTGAGAGGCTTGGAAACTTTGGACTTGTCCTCTAACCTACTCTTGGGATATTGAACTTCAATGACAACAAAAGATTTTGTAGACAACCAAAATAGTGCTTCTTCCACGTAATCTTCCTATTTGTCAATATTCAATCATCCTTAGTAAATTTCCTCAAAAAAGGAATCAAAAGAAATATTAAAAAGAAGTGAAACAACCCAAAAGTATTGGGGGAGAGGGGACAGAGACTGATACAACAGTCATACAAATGAATGAGATGAGAGTTGTGTTAAGTTGAGACTGGGTAACAACCTAAAACAAATGCCTCTTTACGAATTATGATCCAAATACCATTCCAGCAATGTCGTACGACCGAGTAACAACCCGAAACAATAGGTCAACTGATTAAAACCATGATATTTTTCAGAAGAGCATATCAAGTCTCGAAAATATTACATGCTTGTCTTCCATTAGCCGTTGATTAAAATTCGAATTGTGATAGTTTTAGAGTCACTTACCTACACAACTTACGTCAGAAGTGAAGGTCGTGTAACATGACATAAAGATAAAAGTGAAAGAATTTATTTACCAATCGATCCACAATTCTTCCATCCCAAAGGATATTATCAATTACAATAAGACCTCCAATCCTTACCTGTAAAAACAATTTATTCAGTGCATCAGTATAATAAGAAACACAATTAGAAGGTTTATTGCTACTATTTATCTATTTGGAAGTTACACATGGAGTCTTTATGAATTAATTCATGCTTTCTAAGTCAAAATAATCATTTTTGTTTAGTTTTATACTATAAAAAAAGAATAATTCCTTTCAGACTTGGTCACACCAAGAAAATCTGCAATGTTTGGAACTTCGTTGCTGCTATGAGTATTAACCATAAACCAGAGAAGATGACCAAAGCAAAAGGTAAAATCTCTAAAGAAGATTATTGAAGAACTTTCCTAGTAGTGACATACGACGCATGAAACTTTATAGCTAATTGAGCATGATTGTAATACCAGGCCCATTTGGATGCCCCCCATGAAAACTACTCTAATCCTTTTCTATTTTAACCTCTTTATTCAACATCTTCATCAATGTAGAAATAATAGAATGCCAAAACAAAGCATGGAGGATAAAGATAAGTAATGCCAACTTAAAAAAATGAGATTCATAAGAATTAAGTTCATCTATATTAAACAGTCAAACCTCTATTGATGCTCACATAAAAAAATAAAGTTTATCTCAATTGTATTAAACCTGTCACAGAATTAAGCAAATTCAGATTTAGAATATTAGTAAAAACAAAGTTTCGAGGGTTGTTTCTTGAGCCAAATTAACATGTATTGCATTTTGAACTAACATGTATTGTTTACAGGACATTGACCTAATTGGTTTATGTTTCAAAAATTAAGTATTTCACGTTACACGTAGCCACACGAAGTTTCATTATTCAGCTATTGCTTCAAATGAAGGGCTCTATCAGGTGAATGGCTGAAAGCCTGAAACAAATAAAGGCAGAGAATGTTTTTTAGAAGAATAATTGTTTCATAATATTGTTTGGTGCCAGCTATTAGTAACAGAAGGATAACAAACTTTGGTAGTGGCATGTTACTTTGTCGAAATAGTTAACAATAATTATGAAATATGTGAGGTTAGCTCCGAGAATGAGACTGCTAAAGCTTCTATTAGGTTCATCTAATCATGTCGCATAAATACAATGTTATACAGATGTTGCAAGTTAGCATAGGCTGACTATAGATGAACCTAATATATATTCGGTCCAAACCTCATAAATCATAGTTAGAGCAATCACATTAGCCATTAATTAAATCTCTTATATAGGAAAAATCAATCAGAAACACCACAAAGCATAAAAATTTAGTTAATGATAAAATCTTAATTTAAAAGGATAATAGATAGATAAATAGAGAAAGAAAACATAGGTTTAGCTCTTCTGGAGGCTTGGGAAGTTCCTTCTCAGATTATGCAGTACAAATATATGGTTCTAATAATACTCAGCAATCAAAGGAATAAGTAAAGGCACTATGTGAAATGTAAAATTGATCAAGACCCAGCGAAGAACAATCACTGGTGGTAAGACAAATTAGTGAATGGTAAGTCCGTGTTTAGCTAAAACCCGAAGCAACAATTTAGCTTCACTCGTGCACAAATATTCCATATCCTGGGACATGGCCACTAAAAGTTTATAGCCCCTCAAGGTTGCAGGAGAACATCAAATTTTGAACACTAGATCACTAACCTTGCAACAAATACCAAAATTTCAGAAAATCAACCCCAAAACTCAAGCACAACTTTCTGATATCCTTTTTTGGTAAACTAAAATGGAAAATCAAATTTGATTACTTTGACAATCCTTTTAAGATCATCCATTTCACATCAAAGCTGCTACACAAATCAAATTGAAGTGAGCTAATAATAGTCAATGTTTCACCTTGCAGTTGCATCCCCCTATTTCACATAATGTACACAAATCAAATTTTCAAATTGATTGTGCAGAAACTGTTCATAAAATTTCCTAATTTTTGACATGTTAAAACCAAGGATCAGAAGAAAATGATAGCCAAATCCATCCTCATTGCTTAGTTTTTCCTAAGTTTGTCTTTCATTTCATGATGAATGACACATGCTCTGCTAATGTGAAAGGAGATAAATAGCCAGATTACATTCCAATAAACAATACAACAATTAAATGACGTAAGGATACAAATTATATAAGAATGCATCATCTAACACAATCATGAAAATTGGGAAACGAATACAAAGTAAATATATTCATCCTCTTGAATCTATCCTATTTGCTCTTACATCCAATCATCTCAATTAATAATAAAAGTAACCAGTACATGGAGGAACATCAATAAACACAAATGATCTTTGATATTGAGCCACCTCCGACAACCAAGACCTGTTACGGCGACCAAAACATCCATAGGAGCATCAAACCGATAAGCCAAATCTGAAAACAGAAGAAGATAGTAGAGGAATATCCTAACCCTTATCGACGCCAATGTCGGCGCGTCGTTTCTCTGCGTGAATCAATGACTTGCACAGCAGTAAGATCACGACTTCTATTGTGTATCACCGTTGTCAATGGCAGCATCTCCGCCGTGCATGCGGTTGTTCGCTCCTATTCACGATCTGCCTCTCTCAACATACCATACAAAAACGATCAAGACATCAAATTAAAAAACTCCTCATACAAATAAACCCGAATTCCTGTACAACAATAACGATAAAAACAAAAACCCAAAAAACATCATGTGTGAAGGAAAATCCCCAACCGCCGGAGATCCCCAACTTCAATCCACGATGCTCAAAAAGTAATACCCAGTAGCACCGATAACCCAATAAAAAAACCAATAGAATCTGCCAGTGACAATACAATCAAAAACTGCCTTGAATCCCAAATGAATCAGCCAAAGATAACTAAAACAGAAAACATGCATGTTTACAGACAGGTGATTTCATAAGAAGGTAGGAACCTTTTAACTCAGCAACGACGAAGATAATATGAATGGAGAGAAAAGAGGGACTCACCCTATAGCCACAGCACCGCTGTCACCATCATCGGTGTGGCATCCTTCACTGCCGCTGCGAGCTAACAGCTCTGCCGTCACCGTCGCAGGTGGTCGTGATGGCCACCATCCCCGTTTCCCTTAGATTTTCTTTCTCTCTCCGCTCCCCCTTTCTTTCTTCTTTCTTTTTCTCTTGCGGCTCGTTTCCTTCCCACATGAGCCATTGGGCGACGTTTAACTGGCCAGTTGGGCAGGAGAGAACTGGCCGGTTTTGGAGCAGGCGTGACAGAGGCAAGGCGAACGGAGCGGCGCCGATGGTGGAGACAGCGTCAAGTGGCCACTGCTCGATGAGAAGAAGAATGGTCGGTGGTGGAGGGGAACAAATCTGGTGTTGGAGATGACTCCATCGTCTCCCCTCCCTCTCAGATCTGTTTCTATCTTCCTCTCTATCTATTTCCCTCATCCCTTTTCAGTTTTCTCCCTTCTCTGTCATTCTTTCATCCTTTCTCTTTCTTTAGTTTCTGCGGCAGTGGCGGTGGGACTGGCAGGGAGGGGACGGTGCGTGAGGGAGAGAGAAGGGGTGTGGTAAGAAGAGAATGAAGGTAAAGGTGGAGAGCTTTCCAATTCTCGAGGCACTAAATGAATGACCAATGCATGCTTGTTTAGTTGCAGAGTTTTTTGAGTGAGCAGAATGTCTGGAACATGTGGCAGCAGAAGGATGAGTGAGTGGTAAGAGAGGGGAATGGCCAAAGGGAGAAAAGGGAACCTGAAACAAAGTGATGAATTTGGCGGGTAAAAAATGCCGGAGACATTACTCGCATTATATATATAAAGATGTACAAAAAGAATAGTCTTAAATATGTTTTTGGTGTCTAGAAATATTGTCTGGTTTAAATTCCTAACAAATCCGAAATACCCAGTCCTTAGTCTTTGTTAGTTTAGTGTTAACGTGGCTAACAGAATGACTGATTAGTTGTGCCACGTCAGTTTTAATGAGTTAATGTGTACAGTGACGTGTCACTAACCATGCCACCTCATTGCCTTTTTCTTTCCCCTCCCTTACCCTAAATCTCCCCCTTTTCTTCGGCCTCTCTTCCCACCACCCCAATCGTCCCCCAACAGTGAGTCACCTTGAAGATGTTGCAAAACTCATTGTCAAAGCCATCACGTGAACCGCTGAATAACGCCACCATACCATTACAATGGGACCAGACTTCCACCACTGTGAGCCCCACTGTTGTCTGAAAACCATCATTGTTGCATCAATGGCGGCCACTGTTCCAGTGTTTGTTCGGGCATAATAATACTCAATTCAATGAACTATTGATGGCCATCATGGATTATGGGGAGAACAAAAGGAAGATGAATTTTTTTTTATATTATGACCCCTGCGTGGCTGTGCAAAAACCTATCAAAATTGTATTGGAGATGGTGTCGATTTCATCGTAATAGTTGGAAACATATTAAACTCAGTGTCTACTATGTTGGAGACTGCCCTAAACCATGTGTTGTGATTCTTAACTTTTCACATAGTGCCCACTCATTTACCATGTCTATGGCATGCGTACACTGGAAATTGATAAGATTTAGATATGGTATATTTTCAACAATCATGTGAGTTGTTCTCGTCAACCTTATGTCTTTGTCCACTACCTTATCATGGAGTGAGTTTGCCTTCATCGAAATGTCCACAGTGGTTCGTAATTGCTTAACTTAGGGATTTGATGTTGTTTAAGGTGGACCAATTGGTGTGGTGTGCACCGATGGAAGCCACATGGGCACACAACAAGGGAAAGAGAGGAAGCTCATGATTCATTGACAAAGCGGTCATCTGTGGCGGTGACGAAAGGGACACAAGTCACGAACGACATTCAGTGGTTGTTGGTGTTCGCAAATTGTAGGTTTTCGTGACAGCGATGAATAAGGCTGTGTGTGACAGTGAGGAGCAGATATGAGAGGTTTGCACAGCGGCAGGGGTTGTGCTTGTCAGTGGCGGTTGAACCGTGGTGGTGTCCCAGCTCCAATGGCTATTCGTGCGTCGATATGGGACTAGTATTTTGTGATGGGCGACTTGGGTTTGTGCGATTACAGAAACAAGAGAAGGATGGGCGAAGGCTCTCGTGATAAAAGGATGAGAAAGGAATCACTGTATGTTAGAGGTGTTCACATCCAAACCAATCCAACCGAAAACTGATCCAAAAAACCATAAACCGAACAGAATCGATTTATTGGATATTCTTGGACCTCTTTTTGTGAAGATTGATCAGATCAAATTTCGGTTTCTTTTTTAAAATCGAATCAAACCACATATATAAAATTTAATACTTATTTATTCTATTATTAGTATACAACATTGTATTAATATATTATTTGTTGGCTTTTGTTTTTTTAATAATACTTATTAGTTTAATGTGATTTCGTTTTCTACATTTTTTTATGTTCAAAATATAAAATTGACGCTTGCTACTTCACAATGTTTTGATTTTTAGTATGTTATACATTATATATGTAATGTTTTTAGACTTACTTCTTAGTTATTGTGTTATAAAAATTGAATCATCCAATCCAATTCAAACCACTTTTAATCAAATTGGATTGGTTGGGATTTAATATTGGAACCAATCCAATCCAAACCACGAATTGTTTTTATTTTTGGACCAGATGACTTTTTGCTCAAAACAGATCTAAACCGATCTGCAAACACCCCTACTATACGTATTGGCTCACTTAAATCGCGTGGCGCGACTGATCTGTCATTTCATTAGCCACACCAGCAACAAACTAACAGAGCTTGATAATAGGAACTATAACTAGACATTTTGAATTTGGTAGGGACTTAAACAAGACAACTTTTTTTATAGAGACTAAAATCAGAAAGGACAGTATTTACATAGAACAAAAACATATTTAAGTCAAAAGAAAAACATGAAGCCTAGCCTTCGACAAAACAATAAAACAATTAGCAAAAGTAGGTGCACCTTATTCTTTCCGGTGCAATTATTTTATGGACAAAACTTGTCTACATGCAGTACCATAGATGTTGTTTTGGACCAAAAATGCTGATAAGTACCTATAGTTGCCTTTGCATAACTATATTTGAATCTCAACTTTCATGTTGTTTTAGTGCATAATAACACCTACAATACCTATAGTACTATAGATAAGTTTTGTCCTTATTTTATAATCAATTTCATGACCTTTATTCATAGTATTTTAGATTATGTTTCCTCACAATGTGCAATTAAAAAATTGATTAAGTTGCTTTTGGTATGCAAACAAGTCAATGCCACAAAAAACTATTTATCTTGCGGGGAAAAAATTAAGAAGCAAAACTCTTAAAAGTTATTAACTGCTCTAAATTAGTATAAAGTATGACAACTAACACGGTTGCAGTTGACTATCACTTGATCGAATAGTTAATGGTTTGTCCTGACATTAAACTGAGAATAATTTGTAAAATAAGTTTGAAAATAGAAAATTTAAGGGTCTGTTTTCTATTAAAAAATATTTCCTGTTTTGCTTTTTTTTTGTGTTCACCTTTAAAAACAAAAATGACATATTGTTTACTATCAAATATTTGTAAAAAATTGTGAAAATAACTTTATTTGTTTTCAATGTTTCATATGGAGATCTTTAAAAATGGAAAATTAAGTGAAAATAAGGTGACCTTTTTTATAACTAAAAATAAAAACATAAAACTTTTTTTTGAATCAAATAGACTTTAATATTTTTATACTAAAACACGATGGAGGCAATGGGGCAGTGATTGTGTTCATGGCCATATGAATAAGGTTGGCTCTTCATGAGGTGGTTAGGGTGGTCTGCATAAGGTTGAAGGAGATAGTTCTCTTAAAAAAAAATGAAGCAGCTTTTTTTTTTTTACGGTTAGAAATTTTTTTGTACGTTTTATACATTTTTGAATTTAATTTCCAAAACACATCTTTATACTATACACTAAGAAAGAATTTTTTGGGTATGTTTTACAAGTGTCATCTTCTAACACTACTCTTGCCACATCACTATTTTAAAATAATTTTTTTCATACCCAATTTGATGCAACTAGCTAAAAATCAGACAATAGAAATAAATTTGTTGGGTAATAACTTAGACCGGACAAAAAAAAATTCACCAGACAATGACAGCCTCTATCACATTTTCAAATTCCAAATTTGCTCACCAGCCGTTCTCTTCCATCCTCATCTCTTCTATTCTCTCAAAAAAAACCCTAATCTCTCCCACTCCAAATCAGTGGCGCCTCCACCTCCCTTCTTCACTCTTGCTCTCATCTCTCTCACAAAAACCTAACCCTCACCCAAGCTACGGCCGCACCCCCACTATTTTTCACTCATCTTCGTCTCTCTCACTGTCTCTCCATCTTTTTTCTCTGAGAGCATCGGATCCCTTTTTCGCTCAAACCCACTCACCTGGTCGACACCATTTTCCTCCCCCACCATAATCGAGCCTTCGCGAAGCTGTAGCTGAAGTCGAAGCTGGCAAACACGATTCTTTCGAATTCGAGAGAACAAAGAGGGTGAGGCAATGGAGACCGATCTCTCTCATCTCATCTCAAAAAGGGTTTCTCTGTGGCTAACCCCAGATCTCTTCTTCCCTTGATGGTGAGTTGGTTTCTCTTTTCTTTTCCTTTTTTCCCCAATCTCTTTGAAAACCCTAACCCCAGATCCATCTTCTCCCTTTTTCCTTTGTTATCTCTTTCCAGTTTTGTTATTAATTATTTTATGCGATTTCTTAAACCAGGAGAGGTACTCATATCATTTGGGCATTTCGATTCAGTGAGAAATTGAAGGTATGGTGTTCTTAAGAGCATTTTGGAGGTTTTTTTTTTACTTCTTCAGGTTTTTGGCCTTTTGTGTTATTTCTTCTGCCTTTTTTGTTTAAACATCCACATCTCTCTGAGTTTGTTTTACAAATTTTTGCAATGGCAGTTACAGTTCTTGGCTTAGATGGCAGAAGGTTGCTCTAAGAGCATGAGGTAAACCTAATTTTATAGTTAACGGTTCACATTCAGTGATGAAATACAAATTTAATTTGAATGCAAATGGTCACAGCTTCCCTTTCTTGCTTTTCATTATGCAGTTTCAGTTTTTTCATTTTTCTGCTCTTTTTTTAAAAAGAAATTAGGGAAACGTTTTGCATTGGGTTTTCCCTTTCTCTATCTCTGTTTTTTGGTTTTTTGGGGGTTTATGTGCTACTAATGTATTTGGTATTACCTGCATGAATGAATTTTTTGTAACAACTTTCAAAGAAGACATAATGACGCTGAAAAAGACTAGGTCTGCTCTGGATATGCTACTAGCTTAACATGTCAAAATTATCCGTCTATCATAGAGGTATAATGTTATCCACAATATTCAAATTAAGAACAGTATAACTTGAAGTTCAGTTAGCTCATTCAAATAGCTCTTATGTTTTTTAACAATGTTGGTTGCATTATTTGATCCAGTGTGCAGACATTATTGGGACATCTGCACTTGCTCTACGAAATCAAATGCATAAGGAGGGAGAAGATGACCCAAAAGCTTATCCATAACCTCTTGATGGCAAGAACCTTAGCACTTAGGGTGAAAGTGCAGCATGGATACAAAACCTACTCTGTGCTCAAGCTTTCTGAAAATCTGGAATTGATTTAAGAAATAATGGACTGTAGAGGTATATTCTTTCTCTGTTATACCTTTCTATTTTATAAAAATCAGTATAGGCTTTTATATGAAGTGAAGTGAACAACATGAAGTGATTTACCTGAACTATAAAACACTTGCACATTATGGACTTAGTTGTAGATTTTTTTTTATTTTGTAAATGTTTTACAGAAAAATGCTTGCATATTATGGACTTAGTTATAGCATATTATGGACTTACATTTTCAATTATTGGGTACATCAGGTATTGAATTAGAGGTAAAATTCCATTTCTCATCATCGTTCGAACCAATGAAAATAAAATTTTGGTTAGATAATTTCGTTTTCGAAACAAAATAATAAGTAAGTTTTTCAACAGGAGATGGCATGGGGATCAACGATGATTCACGAGGTATATTGAACTAGAAGGACGATGCAGAGGTATATTCACTTTTAGCTTATTCTGTGTGTATGTTTTTTTCTTTCTTTTTCTTATAAGTAGTTTGTTTGTGGAATTTCTTCACACTTCTTGCATTGTGCCTTCTTGGCTTTTGTGGGTGATGTATGTATATCATCACATGACATGACTATTACATGTATGTATTCTGTGATCATATCACAATTTCTGATGCAGAAGGGAAGATACTATCAAGCATGGAGACAAGATGGGCAAATATGGACGTGTTTAAGGAGAAGTTGGATGTGCTAAAGAATGATTTGGAGAATCCAAACAATGACAATGACATAGACACATGCGATATCAGTCTCAGATTTGTGTCTCTTCCTCAATCTCTTTTCTCACCTCTACACATCAAAAAAATAAAGCTTTTCTCATTTCTCATCTCTCTTGCACGGTCCTGTTCGAAAATTTTATGGGGAGATAGAGATAGAGGTGGAAGAAGGTGAGGGTTTTAAGTCTTTATTTTCTCTATGTTTCAATGTTAGTTTTGGTCACTTCCTATATTTTTTTCCTCCATTTTTATTGATTTGTTTTGATGAACTTAACTTTGTTACTCAAGGCTCCCAACTTCAATTTCCTTATTCTTGGTGATTAATTTTTTATATTTTATTTATATTTTTTGTGGTTATTTGTGTGGAATATTAGAATTAATGTGAAATTTGGGGTTTCTTATTATTGGCATTTTGTAAAATGTGATTTTGTTTGTGGTTTGGAAAGTGTGGTACAGATTGCATGGATGGAAGATAATGATGGAAATGGAAGAGAAAAGGAGTTAGCTGGAGATAAGTGATAGAGCCTTCTCTTAGTTTTATAACTTTATTGACTCTATTGGGGATAGTGCTTTGGCTCTTTGATCCATGGTGTTTCAGTCATGGAATGGTAAAGTTGTCTTCTTGATTATTGTTGACCATCTGAATTTGCTTTGTTTGGAAATTTCATTTATGGGGTTTGGCATTTTTCTTTCTTTGACATGAATTTGGAGTCAAGATTCAAACCTTAGTTTGTTTTTCAATTTTCTGAGGACTGGATTTGAGAAGTGTTTTGTTGAAGGAATCAGATGTATGTGTTGTGTATTCTAACATTTTCCAGTTAAGCATATTCTCATATTCTTTTTTTATTTTATTTGCAATTGTCTATTATAATCACTGATATTTCAGATATTTGCATAGTGCATCAATAGTGATTTGTTATTTGGAAGCTCTCGGACATGATCTTGACATTGGAGATTTATGCATTTATTTACAACCAAGGAAACATGTGGTTGTTGTAGCATTTTAGTTTTAGGCATGATCATAAACATGAACATGCTTGCTTTTCTTGGGATGAGACTAGATAGCAAGCCATAAAGCTGAAATCTCGAGATTCCACTAGGCAAAGGTCGTATTGCTTTTTTTCCTTTTCTTTTAATTGGTCTTCTATTTTTTTGCACCTCTTTAAGATAGGAATATGAATTTTAATTCTATATCCAATTTGTTATGCATTGCTAGATATGATGATATAGAAACTATATTTGTCAACAATTCTGTCTGTTTCCAAGGCTTTTTTGAGATAGATATAGTGGTGCTCATAGAAAAATAATGAAAGTAGGTGAGTTGTAATTCTCATTGAAATAATTCTCTTTTCTATAATATAAATAATAAATAATGGTGCTTGCTCAAGTTTAGATCTGTTTGTTGTTAGGAGATGGAAAAGAAAATAAAGGAAACAGTACAATGGGGAAGTTGATTGAATTTTGTTTTATCACAATGGGGAAATTAAATTTGTGGTAAAGAAATCAATCCTATAAGCATGTTCAAGTTATATATGTTACATAAAAGTTGATCTTTTGTGAAATCCATTTTTTTTTCAATCTACTCACTTGACTTATGGACTATAGCTTCTCATGTTGTTTCATCTTACTCTTTAAGTCTAGAAAACCTTCTGTTTTGAGTCCTTGTTTGTTTGGGTCCCTTCATTCATTATTAGTAAGCTACATTTTCTTCTTTGATGTTGTTTTCTGTATGAAGTGCTAATTGAGCGCAAAGTACTCTTGCCAAAGGTAAGTTGAAGATGAAGTGATGAGGCACTCAAAGTTGTTGGATGGTTGATTGCCTAGAGAAGTTCCTGTCAACTCCTCATACAGAAGGTACTTTAAGGTTCCTTTTAATTGTTACCTATGCATAAATTACTATCTTTTAGTTACTATCCATTCTTATGCTATATTTCTTCTCTCTTTTTCACATATTGATAAACACATGGGTCTCCTGTAGATGCCACTCCTCCTTCTCCAACACCCTAGAATTTACCAAGCTTCATTGCATTTTGACTCATCATTTTCTAAGGCTTTCAGAGATAGATATGGCGGTGCTCAGAAAAACTACATTGTTATTTTTTGCTCAATTTATATGTTATGGAAAAAAGGGAATGAAATAAAGACAGACAAATAAGTAGCTTATGTTCTTTTAGTTTTACATCAGAAATGTGGGAAGGAATGCTAGAGATGGATTGTAAAACAGAACTAGAGAGAATAATATGTAGCTTATGTTCTTTTAGTTTTTCCAGAGTCTGTTGGGTTATTGCTTATTCCCTGTTTGTAAGTTGAAAGTGGTTGTGGTCTGTCTCTAATAGCTAAACTGACTTTTTTATGGATAACATCATGACATTGGACTCAGTGGCATCAAGAAAACCCAAGTATAAAGCTCAATTTACCTTATTGGTTGCTCTCTGTTCAAGGCATGTAGTGCATTTTACATTTTCAATTTTTTTGAGCAACACTTTATATTTTGAGATAAAAGGACTCTCTTCCGGTCAAAAACAAAAAGAGAAGATAAAAGAACTCACACATACGCACAAATGTGTTAATTATATGTATTTAATACTGGACCAAATAAAAGAACTCAAACCAGAGACCCATTCTATGTGCATCCAATCATACTTGACCAAAATCAAAGACTGCGTAATGACGCCCCATGAAGACATCTCCAAGGATCTTGTATTTAGGTCGATGCAATCAAGAGAGAATCAACCATGTGCTTCACAATCCAAATAGAACAGAGAGTGAAAAAGAGGCAAATGTTAGTGTATGAAAAAATTATTGAATTATGTTTACGGAACATGAAAATATGTTATGTTTTCAATGAAAATGTGAAAAAATGACACAGGGTCAGAAGAATATTAAAATCTAAAATTGATTCAATGATAAAGGCACTTTCGTAATTAAATGTAATTATATGTTTTATATTGTAGCATATTATAGAAGTATTATTCTTGATATTTAATTTAACTTATTTTCTTAAAAAAACGTAACTTTTTTTTTGGGTATCAAAAAAATAACTTATTTTATCTGAGTTAAGATATTAAGTGATAAATTCTTTTTTGGTTGACAAAACGAATTCTTTTAGATTCGGCGATAAATATTTTAAGTTCTTTGATGATTAATTACTATAAAAGGGGGAAACATGTAATGGTTTTATTGAGATTGTGAGTGTAGTTTTATTTTTTTTTTGAGCATGCATCAATTTTATGCATGTGTTTATTATTTACATGTCTCAACGGGAAAACATGTAATAACTCAGTATAAACAAGTATATTTAACAGAGAGAATTTGAAGTCACTGTATTTTGAGACAGGTTATCATATACATTTAATATTGATAAAGGGATCATTGTATTCAAATATTGTTAGGTCATAAAATATAACAACTAATATTGAATTTTAGTTTTAAAAATATGTTTGGTGATCAACGCGGCGCGACGTGTTATTTTGTTGTGTTAGCAATAGATGGAGTATGACCTATGGTATCGCCCTGATTAGTGCTGATATTTAAGAGGTTATTGGCAGTTCTATTTATTGGAATTAATTCAGATTAGTGCTTTTAATAGTTTTTGCAAGGAACATGAGAAAGCTATACCTTAGAGATTAGTTTTCTGAGAAGCACCCTGATAGCATTTCACTTTTGCGATGGAGAATAAGCAGACCCACCACCACCTGCAACTATTTGGTAAAACTTTGACAGCTGTTGATTTGGAGGGATGCTTTGTTTATTTTCAATTGTATTTTTTATACTTATTGTTAATGTTCAATTAACAACAGTTGAGTATATGTTTAATGTGAATTGTTAATTGTTAATTGTTAATTTTTTAACTCTCTTTTACTATCAGATATTGTTAATTTTATACTTCTTTTTTATTATCAGATTTTTTGTATAGATTGCCGCTGTTGGTGTACCAAGTGTTATTAATAAAAAAGGGGCTAAGCAGTAGACATTTAGATGTAAAGAAGGGCCAATTTCAAAAAATGGGTGGATAGGCAAATAGGTCAGTTTTTCGTGAGTAATAACTTTATCCTGTAGCGAGGTATTGGTCCGTGACAGATAGACTTTGCTGTATCGCATTTGAAAAAAAGTTTTTCCCTCCCACACTCTCCTCTCTGTAACAGACTCCGACACACCATTACTACTTTTTCATGAACATCTTTAAGCTACACGGTTCCATAAACTCTTCTGCACATATTTCAAATTTTGAAAGTCCATCCCCAATGCTCTCTCTCTCTCTGTCTCGACGAATTTCTGTACACGTTGATTCTTTCGACGAATTTCTCTCCGTGCATTGCACGGGTACTCAATACTAGTATTTATACATTCCAGAATGCATATATCTGTGTTTCAAAAACTGAGCTATAGAAAGTAGAAAAATAAAAATAAATTCTAGAAATTAAAATTTTGAAACTCATCGTAATTGGGTTTTGAATTAGGGTGTGTTTGGTTGGGGGGTTTTGGAGGGGAGGGGAGGGGAGGGGATATTTTAAATTATATTTGTTTGGTTCAATTTTTTTAATGGAAGGGGAGGGGAGGGGAGGGGAGCAAAATCCCTCCTAAGCCAATTTTGGCTCCCCTCCCAAAGTGGGGGGTTTTGGAGGGGAGGGGAGGGGAGATTAGATTAGATTATTTAAAATAAAATTACTGAAATATCCTTATATATAATATAATATAAAACACTATAAGGATATACCAGTAAATTAATCCCTTCCTTCCATTAAAATCCCTCCCCTCCCCTTCTGAACCAAACAAGCAAAGGCTTCCCTCCCCTCCTCTCAACCAAACACAAAATCAAAGTAAACCCCTCCCCTCCCTTCCCCTTCCCTCCCCTCCCCTTCATTAAAATCCCTCCCCTTCCCTCCCCTTATTTGAACCAAACAGACCCTTAAAGTTTTCGGAAAGGGTATTTTTTGTCAAGAAATTTTAAAAGGGGAGGGTGTGTATAAGTAAAATGGGGTATTATTAGCGAATCCCTAATTTTAATTCAGTGTCGGCCTGAATTTAAGCATCCGATCTGCACCGGTGTGTGGGTCCAGCTCCGAAGACCAGAAACATAAAGATGGAGCAAATCTACGATCATCGAGAAATGAGATTGAAGCGAAGCACAAAGTCTTCTGTAGCTAGCTAGAACTCGAATGCGGTGCAGTTTTTGAGGTGTGGGGTTGTGGAGAAGACACAGTAACGGTTCCCACATGGAGGTGCCGCTTTACGAGACGCGACGTCACGCTTCCAATTACCCTCCCCAACAGCAGCAACAGCAACACCCCCACCAGGTCAGGGTTTCATCTATTTTCTCATACGATTCTCATTCTCATTCTCCCAGTTCCGTTGATCATTGTTGTGTTTCAGGCAAATGAGGACGCTAAGGGGAGCTTGCTGTCTCTGCTCTCGGTTCGAGGTACGTCTCGGTTTTACTTTTTTGACTTACCGAACAAGTTCGGTTCTAGTATTTCGTTGATCTCGATTAACGCTTATTTGGATCCAACTCATCAATTGTTCGTGCCGTGAAGGCGTGAGTCAACTCAAGGAGAAATGGACCGAATATAACGAAAGAAAGAGACTCAGAAGATTGGTGTCGCTGTTTGTTTCCCCTACGGCCAAACACGTTGCAGTTGCCGCTGGAAATCGAATAACGATTCTGAGTAAAGAGGATGACTATCAGCAACCATGCGCAATATTCACCAGTAAGATCTTCTTTGAAATACATATATCTGCTAAGATTGTAGTAGAAAGTGAAAAACGGACACAATTTGATTCTGATGTGGAATTGGTTCGTTAGGTTCCGGCTTTGGTACATTTAGTGTGGGAGCATGGTCTGAAGATGAAGACATTCTTGGAGTTGCCGATGACTCTGATACACTGTATTTTATCAAATTCAATGGTGAAGTAGTGGCAGAAATTACAAAGAGGCATTTGAAAATCTCTACCCCAATCGTTGGCCTATTTTCTGATAACGACTCAGATACCGACGAGTCTTACTTGTAAGTATTCCCCCCCCCTCTCTGCGTCCCTTGCTTTCGCCTTTCGGTATGGCCTACCGAATATTTGAGACGTGTATAGTTTGTCACTGATCTTGAAATTATGGTCGTGCTGTCATTATTTGGTAAACTTACAGAGTTTAAAATAATGTTGGGAACTACGGAAATGGAGTGTAAGTTTGAAATGTTGGTATTATTTGAGGTGTAGGTTCACTGTCATTACTTCAGATGGTTCACTTCAACAAATTGAGATCAGTGATGGACAAAGTGGCTCTACCTTCCCCAAGTACATTTCTAATCACAGGAGTCATCTCCGCAGCAATGTTTTCTGCTCTGATCACCACCATGCACTTAACCTTTTTGCAGTTGTTCACAAGAACTCTGGTATGTATGTTATTGGGTTATTTTCTCAATTATTTTCTAAGTTATACAAGTGTTTGTTCTAAATTTAAGAAGTACATTATGTAATATACAAATAAACGGAAGCTTTCTTTTACTTCTGACTACTAGGTTGATACCAAAAGGAACGCTCCTTTTCTACATGGTAAAAGATCAGGGATTGTTTGTGACTTTTGGCTGTTGTTTCCGTTAAATCCATAAGCTAACTTTTCACCTGATCAGTTTGACAGTTCAGTTAATCAATTTTAACAAGGGAAAGAATGGAAATGAAACAAAGCAACAGAGAAGACATCATAATAAATATTTTAGAGAACAAAATAAAGTTATTGTGCCATTAGGAATCTTTGCCTAGACTGGGTTAAATTTGTGCTGAATTACTTACAGGCTGCTTTAAGCTGACTGCCGACCCCCTTGCTCTGCTTGTAGTTTCAAGAAAACTTTTATGATTATACCGTATATTGTGTTTGTCTTCTCAGTTCTCTGTGTATGAATGATGTCTGATACCCGTTTTAATTTTTTCAGAAAGATATAGTTCTTATTTTATCTTCCTGCTGCATGAAAAGGATGTTTTCCCCACATTTCAGCAGCTGGTCGTTATTTTAAGTAGTTATAAAAATTATATAACATAATAGGTGAATTTTAAGCTACTACAAAACTTGAAGCATAGTAACTCTTCTTTTTGTGAAGTCTTTTCATCTTTAAACTTTCTATTAGAAATTAACTAATTAAGGTACGTAGATACTCTAAAGGTGAAGGTAAATTTTTTTCTTTATTTTCTGTATTGTTTTATATTGACAAGAGACTATTTCATGTGGGCATCCATTTAAGGCTTGGTTGTTTTTTGATTGGTCATATTCACCGATATCATGTCTTATAGTATACTAGAAATCCATATTTTTATTTTGATCACGGACATGGAGTAATTCTATGTGATCTTAATTCAAATTTCAATCACATATCTTATCCTCTGCTCGTGTACTTCTTCCATTATGTTCTCTAATAATTTTGCTTCTTTTATCAAATAACTTATTCTTGGAACATGGAGAATATACGATAGTGTTTTTACAAGTCATTTATCTGCTAAATATTGTTTGTCCAAGTTATTCACTAACTAGTTTTGAATATGTCTTGAGGATCTTGCCATCTTTCTCTTTGGCATAAAAATTCAAGCGCAGAACTGGAGCAGTTGTTCTCTTTGCAGTTTGAGGGATTATATTTAAAACCAAAAGATCATAGAGGTCAGCTAACGTATCCAAAGGTGCTAATCTCGCCACAAGCTACATTCATTGCTACTCTGGATTTGACAGGATGCTTGCATATTTTTAAGCGGGATAAAGGAGGCTTTACACTCTCCCATTTTGTCTTGGGAGAGAGGGACAATTCACCAATGTCTGATAATTTATTGAATGGAGGAAGCAAATCTTTTGTGGGGTTTATGGATTTTACTTGGTGGTGTGACCATATTGTTGCCATTGTAGATAGAAATGGTGTGGTTATGTTGATAGACATCCTAAACGGTTCAAAGGTTCAGGAAGAGGATCCTGCATATTTTTTACCTGTTCTGGGAAGACCACAGAGTTGTAGTGGCTATCTTTTTCTTTTAGTAAGTGCATCATCCAAAGAAAGATACAGTCCTTCTGATTTTGGAATGGCAGATGAGTTGCATCAGACAGAGTGGATCATTGAAGATAGGCTGAAACAATTTCACCTTTCTAGGTTGTTCTGGTTCCTCGTTTCATTTTCTGAGAAATCTGTCCCTGAAATGTACGGCATATTGATTAGGAGGAAAAGTTATCAGGCTGCTCTGGATTTTGCCGATAGTCATGGATTGGATAAAGATGAAGTTCTGAAGTCACAGTGGTTGAACTCTAGCAAAGGAGTAAATGAAATAAATACATTTTTGGCAAATATTAAGGATAGAAGTTTTGTACTTTCTGAATGTGTTGATAGAATTGGACCAACAGAAGATGCGGTGAAGGCTTTGCTGGCTTATGGTCTACGCATCACTGACCATCATAGATTCTCAGAAGTAGATGATGATAATTCTAGTCAAGTATGGGATATTCGCTTGGCCAGACTTCAGATTTTGCAATTTAGAGACAGGCTGGAAACATTTCTCGGAATAAACATGGGCAGGTATTCTGAGAGTTATAGATATTAATTTAGATAAAATAAACTTAATGTTTTTTATGCTTTTGTTATAATATTTAAATTTGTTCTTATATTTTTTCCTTTTGCAAGTTTTTTTTTTTAAATTAATAAGGAAGCATCAATAAGTAGAAAGAAGAAATTACAATGAGTTGGAGGATAAGACGTCCTCTTAAACAAAGAGCGAAACACAAAATAATAAAGAAAAATAAAGGAAAACATCAATGAAGCAAAGTTGTCCAATGCCTCAACATATCGGTTGCAAAACCATTTAGAAAAATGCACTACATAAATGGAAGCCAAGAACTTAATCTTATCCCTAGTCTTGTGCAGTACAAACATCCTTAAAGATACGAGAGATAGCATCAAACTATATGCATCATATTATTGAGCGTGGATTGCACATTGCCACTAAACTATAGCCTCTACTTCTAGCAAAACCATTAAAGATAATAATCACAAATTGGTCCAATGACCTGCAGCACACTTAGCTTTGACCAAAAAATCAAACAAAGAGTTCAACCAAAAAACGAACGCTTCAAAGAGTTCAGGGTAATAGCTCACGTGGCACTTAAAATAGGTTTTGTATCACTTTTTTTTGACTTGATTCTTTTGGTGGCTCACTTTTCCGTCTCTTCTTGGTTTTAGCCTGCAACTTTTTTAATCCTCAGAATTCGCATGCAGCACTCTAGTAATGATTTCATTGCAATATGCACAATGGATTTTTGAAATATGTTATGTTGTCATCAGCAAGAAAAGTAGCATTTTTAAGATTAGATTATTCCAAGGTCTCCTTCTATAATTTGCCAATTTAAGGGTGAGGAATATTGAACAAGGTTGAGTACACCACCTTTTATTTACTCATTCTGATTTTACTACAAATACAAACACACGCACAAAACCCCCAGTCCTTATAATCTTAATGATAAAAGGTTCTTTAAACTTCAAGGTTGTGGGTGTTGTAAGTGTAACAATTGAAACTTTAACGAGTCTTTGTCTTTTCTTTTTGGTTGGCAATGTTGCAAGTACCCCCTCTCCCTGTACTATAACCCATGAACAAGACCTACAGGCATACACATATACACGCACTCCCATATATGGCTTTGTAATGACTACAAATGATTGGATTTTGAAAATTCACGATTGTTCAATAATTCTGATGGTTTCCACTGACTCAAAGTTCATTGACACAGTTTTCTGCAGGTTTTCTGTGCAGGAATATAGCAAATTCCGTGTTATGCCTATTAACGAAGCTGCTGTAGCACTTGCAGAAAGTGGAAAAATTGGTGCATTGAACTTGCTCTTCAAGCGTCATCCATATTCTTTGTCTCCCTTTATGTTGGAAATTTTAGCTTCCATCCCAGAAACACTTCCTGTCCAAACGTATGGGCAGCTTCTTCCTGGGAGGTCTTTTCCTTCTGGTGTTGCTGTGAGGCAAGATGATTGGGTTGAATGCAAGAAGATGGTTCACTTCATTAATACATCAGTTAAAAACCATGACATTCAAATCAAAGTCAAAACCGAGCCTCTCGTTAAGCATTTTATTGGATTTCTTTGGCCATCTATTGATGAGCTCTCAAATTGGTACATGAATAGAGCTAGAGCTATGGATAATTTTAGCGGGCAGCTGGATAATTGCCTGGGCCTCCTTGAGTTTGCTCTTCGCAAAGGCATATCTGAGTTGCAGCAGTTCCATCAGGATGTCTTATACTTGCATCAAGTTATTTACTCTGATGACAATGATGGCGAATCAGGTTTCAATATGAGTCTTGTCATGTGGGGAGAAATGTCAGACTATGATAAATTTAAATTTATGCTGAAGGGAGTCAAAGAGGAAAATGTAACTGAAAGATTGCACAATAGAGCTATTCCATTTATGCGTGAAAAGTTTCACAGGGTGTCCTTAATTGGAGATTCTACAGATCAAAATACAGAGGAACCATTTCTAGTCAGATGGTTGAAGGAAACTGCTTTGGAGAATAAATTGGATATATGCTTGGCGGTAATTGAGGAAGGGTGCAGAAACTTCCAGAGCAATGTCTATTTTGAAACCGAGGTTGAAGCTGTCGATTGTGCTTTGCAATGCATATATTTGTGCACTGTTACAGATAAGTGGATTGTCATGTCAGCGATACTATCTAAACTTCCTCGAATACATGGTGAGTTTTGCTTCATGTTTGTTCTAATATCTTAACGACAATGAGATGATGTAATTTTAATAATTTCTCGGGGGTTGGTTTATTGTTCTTGTTAACATTCCAGGGTTTCACTACAATGATTGAAAAAGATACATTACAGGGGCAAAACTGTGTAGCAAGGAGTTTAAAGTAAACATTTAAATATAAAAGGGCATCATCATATTTTTAACAAATCATCATTCATAACCTCGGGAATTTCAGGAACTAACACAGCTTTTGTCTTGTGGGAGAGGGTCTGTGAGTAATCTCTCAAAGCTTACTTACCCTGGAATTTTCTTCAATGAACTAAATGAAGTATAGAAATCTCAACAGATACATTTGGGTCAATGGATGCATTTTTACCTAGCGATTTGTGTCATACAACAACCGAAATTTGTTGAGAATATTGTCTTCATAATATCTTTGCAGCATTAAACTTAGTTAACACGTGATTTGATCTATAACCATTATTAATTGGAATATGGAATTTTATTTTCCCTCAGATTTGAAATCTATAAAGAATTAAAATTTAGGAGTTCCTGGTATAAAATTTTCCAGTTTCGAAGAATTCATTAGATTAAACCAGACCAAGTTGTTAATTAATTCAATATATGGTTAACCCATTTAGGGAACATTGTTGACCACTTGTTTATAAAGCTGTTGTTTCTTCACTAGTACATCCGTTGTACCTGCTTACCAACACTACCATTTCAGATTCTCCAGAGTTTGTCTCTTGTTATCCTTACATGACAACCTTTATAAAATTGTTACTGCACCTGATGGGGGGAAGTTCATAGTCATTACTTCCTCACATTCTCTTGAAAATAAATTTCTCTTTTTTCATATCCAACCTGCCTCCTCTTCCTCTACCCTTTTGTATTAAGTTCCTGATGTCTTCTAATGAATCTAGCTTTCCAAGACCACCTTCATGTCGATTGAAATCCTCAGCTTCTATTATTCTTTTCTCTGGCCCATTGATTACAAATCAGTAAAAGAAAAATTACCCAAACATCTTCTAAATTCTAATGAGCCTATAGCTTTCCATGCCGACTCTCCTCTAAGCTTTTGAAAAATTTCAAAGTCCTATGTATTTTTTGGTTTATTTTTTGCAAAGTGTTCCCTGCATAAATGATTTCCTTGTTCGGTATTATACCAGTATCTTTTGTCAACCAGAGAGTAATGACTTGTATGCTGACAATGTTTTTCCCCTGTATTTGTCATTTAGTGTTGATGAGTATTCTGCTAGCAGTCCGGCTATTCAATATTATTTTGCTGTCCTTTCAGTATATTTGATTGACATATGCCTTTGTTGTCGAGCTGGAGTGTGTCTATAATTAGAATCCCAAAACTTATCGACGATACATGCTGCATATTTATATGTATTTGCATGTGGTGTTGAGTGAATCCTTGCAGATATTGTCGATTCAGTACATTAAAATATGTATTATTGCACAGATGGTGCATTTCAAGCTGAGAGCCTTGAGAGAAGAATTAGAGTTGCTGAAGGTCATATTGAAGCAGGGAGACTTTTGGCATTTTACCAGGTTGGTAGTTTCTCCTCTGGGACAATCAAACTTTATGTCTTGAGTTATTCATGAAGTGGATCTCTAAATCTATTGATTATACAGTGGAAACAAAATTAATTTTACTGACAATGTGTATGTCACCATAGTTTAGACTGCTCAATTTTTGTTTTGCATTGTTTTCCTCTACTATTTGGCAATATGATATTGCTTTTTAGCCAGGTTGTATATACTATGTTATCTTTTTGTTTTATGCAGGTCCCAAAGCCAATTAACTTTTTCCTAGGGGCTCAATCAGATGAAAAGGGTGTGAAACAGATTATTCGCCTCATTCTTTCTAAATTTATTCGCCGTCAGCCTGGTCGATCAGATAGTGAATGGGCTGGCATGTGGCGTGATATGCAGTACCTGAGGGAAAAGGCATTTCCTTTTCTGGACCTGGAGTATATTTTGATTGAATTTTGCAGAGGACTGCTTAAAGCTGGGAAGTTTTCTCTTGCACGTTATTACTTGAAGGGTACAAGTTCTGTTGCTTTGGCATCAGAGAAAGCAGAAAACCTTGTCATTCAAGCAGCTAGGGAGTACTTTTTCTCAGCTTCAAGTCTTTCTTGTTCTGAAGTAAGATTTGCTGTTGCAGCTAACTAAACGTAACATCAAATATTTGAAATCTTTATTACATCCTTCATCATGTTAACACAAGCATGAATTCAGCAGTAAGAACCATTGTGCAACCGAAACAGACACACACAGAAGGGATCAAATTACACCGGTGTAAATTGTAATACTTGGGCATTGTTACACTATTCAGTAACGTCTTACCAGATAGTTATATTTCAAAATCGACCGTTGGATTGAAAGTTGTTATCATATAGATCATATCTGTAAAATTTTACATTAATCCGAAATCATTTAATATGTTATTGAGATGCGTCAAAATTAAAGCTATATGCACTTTTAAAATATATGAAAGTAAGAATCATTTGATTATAAACTTATTGTTGTCCAAATTTTATGAGATTTGACACATTCAGTGTCATCACTAGTTATTATTCAACGGTAAGGTTGACAAAAATTACATTGCATCTAAACAAAAATTACATTGCATCTAAAGTTATTAACGGTGTAATAGTATTCAAGTATTACACTAGTGTAATTTGATCTCTCCTATATATATATATATATATATATATATATATATTCCTGTCATTTGTCATTTAAATCACTTCACAAGGCCATTTTCTCATCATATTGAACTTATGGATTGTCTTTAAGCTGCTCTGTTTTATGCTAACCTAACATAGCCTCAACTACATGAATTGATTAATTATGTTGCTGTGATTTGCTCCAGATCTGGAAGGCTAAAGAATGTCTTAATCTATATCCAAGTAGTGGAAATGTGAAGGCAGAGGCAGATATTATTGATGCGCTTACAGTTAAGCTGCCAAACCTTGGGGTGAATATTCTGCCCATGCAATTCAGGCAAATAAAAGATGCTATGGAAATTGTAAAAATGGCAATCACAAATCAAACTGGAGCATATTTTCATGTTGATGAACTTATTGAGGTTGCCAGACTTCTTGGCTTGAGGTCTGCTGATGACGTATCGTTCGTTGAGGAAGCTATTGCAAGAGAAGCTGCAGTTTCTGGTGATTTACAATTGGCATTTGATCTTTGTCTTGCTTTGGCCAGAAAAGGACATGGTAATGTATGGGATTTATGTGCTGCAATTGCAAGAGGTCCTGCCCTTGAAAATATGGATGTGGATTCTCGAAAGCAGCTATTAGGGTTTTCTTTGAGCCACTGTGATGAGGAATCCATTGGTGAGCTTCTCCACGCATGGAAAGACCTGGATATGCAAGGCCAGTGTGAAATATTAATGATGTCAACAGGGACAAATTCTTCAAATTTTTCAGTGCAAGGCTCAGCTGTAAACTCACTTCCAAAGCATAGTTTTCAAAACATACTAGATAGAAACGGTTGCTTTCAAGAGTTTGATGGTAATAGCACTGAAAATCAGGATTTTCGTCTTGACAAAATTAGGGACATGCTTTCCGTTGTTGCCAAAACCTTGGCTGTTGGGGATCTAACTGATTGGGCATCAGGCTTGACAGAAAATGGGAAAGTTCTGTCTTTTGCTGCTTTACAACTCCCTTGGTTGATTGAATTGAGTAGGAAAGGAGAACATAATAAGAAATTTAGTACTGGAAAGCAGTATTTAAACATCAGAACACAGGCTGTGGTGACCATTTTGTCCTGGTTGGCTAGAAATGGATTCGCCCCCCGAGACAATCTGATCGCCTCTCTAGCAAGATCCATTATGGAACCGCCAGTCACTGAAGAGGACGATATAATCGGGTGCTCCTATCTTTTGAATCTGGTGGATGCTTTTAATGGGGTAGAAATTATAGAAGAACAGCTCAAAATAAGAAAAGATTACCAAGATATTTGTAGCATTATGAATGTTGGGATGACATACAGCTTACTACACAACTCTGGAGTAGGTACTGACCCTGCTCAGCGAAAGGAGCTATTGAAGAGGAGGTTTAAAGAAAAGCATACATCATCCAGTTCTGGTAATTGGCTTTTCTGTTATTTTCCTTTCCTTGTACATTTATTTAGTAATTGATTCCTCGATTGTTTTTTTTTTCCCCACTTTATTTATGATGCTTCTATTTAAAATGTTGTTTGTTAATCATGCTTGTATTGATTGTGGACTTCTTTCTTGTACCTTAATTTCTTTCTTATTTGGCAATCATTCTAAAACATTGTTTGATTTTTTTGCAGATGATATAGATAAACTTGGCAAGGTACAGTCTTCATTTTGGAGAGAGTGGAAACTGAAGTTAGAAGAGCAAAAGCGACATACTGAGCATTCCAGAGCACTGCAGAAAATAATTCCTGGGGTCGAAACAGAGCGCTTTTTGTCCAGGGACTCCATCTATATTGAGAATGTTGTTATCTCTCTCATCGAGTCAGTAAAGTTAGAAAAAAGGCACATTTTGAAGGACATTTTAAGACTGGCTGATACTTATGACTTGAACTGTACTGAGGTAGGAGATTTTGCATGAATGTGTTGAAACATAAATATTAAAGAGAAATGAATTGATTACAATGAAACCATTTATCTTTTAGTTCCTTGGCTCATTTATAATGTTGTCAAAGTTCTGTGCTAGACCATTTTAGTGTCTCACTTAAATTTTCATTGTCAAGTAGCATTGGTATAAAGTAGTTATAAATATGTATTTTGTCATGTTTCATAAGCAATGAGCTTTTACATGCAGCGGGTATTGAGTTATACAAGTTGTTTTCAGATCCATGTTTAACTACTTGAGTCAAGTCAAGTTCTTCGGACAAAATGCATATATACTGATGAGACCTCGTCATTTCTTTGTTTTTGTACAGGTGCTATTGCATTTCCTAAGTGCTGTCCTGGTTTCTGATGCTTGGACAAATGATGATATCACAACCGAAGTTGCAGGTTATAAAGGAGAAATAATTGATAATTGTGCTAAAACCATTGAAACCATCTCAACAATTGTTTATCCTGCAATTGATGGGTGCAACAAACTTCGCCTTGCTTATGTGTATGGTCTGTTGTCAGAGTGCTACTTGCAGCTGGAAAATACCAAAGATTTATCACCAATAGTACAGCCTGATCATGCAAATGCCAATCTAAGGTTTGCGCATTATTACAAGGTCGTTGAGCAAGAATGCAAAAATGTATCCTTTATCAGTAACCTGAACTTCAAAAATATAGCTGGGTTACGTGGTTTGAACTTTGAGTGCTTTAGTGATGAAGTTTATGCATGTATTGAGGAAAGTAGCTTGTCTGCTTTGTCAAAGATGGTACAGGCTTTTGTCAATATTTATGGTGATTCATTGCCTGAGGGTTTCATGACATGGCAGGATGTCTACAAGCATTACATCCTGAGTTCGCTGAGAGCTTTGGAGACTAGAGCTACAACTGATTCTGGCAGTAGAACTCCTGAATGCCTTCAAGGCTTTATAAGTAAGCTTGAGCAGAGCTATGATTCATGCCGAAAGTATATTAGACTTTTGAGCCAGTCCGATGCTTTGGGGATCATGAAGCAGTACCTCACTGTAATTGTGCCTCTCCACAGTTCATTTGGATTCCTACCTGACAATTCAACATGGCAAGAGTGCCTTATTGTTCTTCTGAACTTTTGGATGAGATTGACAGATGATATGAAGGAAATTTCACTGGAGGACAATTCAGGAGAAACTATTAGCTTCAACCCAAAATTTTTAGTAAGTTGTATAAAAGTATTTATGAAATTGGTGATGGAGGATATCATCTCCCCTAGTCAGGGCTCGGGCAGCATTTATGGCTATGTCAACTGTGGCTTAAGTGGTGATTCCTCTGTAGAAATTTATAATTTCTCCAAAGCTATGGTTTTTTCTGGTTGTGGGTTTGGTGCGATTGCAGAGGTTTTTTCTGTTGCATCATCGGAGACTGTTTCAGCTTCTGATTGTGGTACAGGTTCCCAGGATCTTCCTCATTTCTATTTAGATATTCTTGAAGCTGTTCTGCAAGAATTGGTCAATGGATCCCATGAGAGCCAGAACCTGTATCATATATTGTCATCTTTAAGCAAACTAGAGGGGGACTTAAAAGTTTTGCAATGTGTTAGACATGTAATTTGGGATAAATTGGTCCAATTCTCTGACAATTTGCAGTTGCCAAGTTCCATTAGAGTTTACGTGCTAGAGCTTATGCAATTTATCTCAGGCAAAAATATTAAGGGTTTCTCTGCAGAAATACTTGCCAATGTCCAACCCTGGGAAGAATGGGACGAATTGCTTTATGCTGGTAGGAAGAGTGAGACTGATGTTGACAAGCAGTTTCCAGATCACAAAGACTCCTCTAGTAGGTTTACAAATACTCTGGTTGCCCTTAAATCATCTCAGCTTGCGACATCAATCTCTCCTAGCATAGAAATTACCCCTGATGATCTATTGAATGTGGACACGGCTGTTTCTTGCTTTTTGAGGTTGTGTGGAGAAGCTAGTGGAGATCTCCACTTTGATGCCCTGGTTTCTATTTTGGAAGAGTGGGATGGACTTTTCGCATTGGACAAAGACGGAGAAACTACTGCTGAAGCATGTGATGGAGGAAATGACTGGAACAATGATGATTGGGACGAAGGATGGGAAAGTCTGGAGGAAGTAAACAATCCTGAGAAAGAAAAGACTGAGGATTCTGTTTCTGTTCACCCTTTACATGTGTGTTGGGCAGAGATTTTTAGAAAATTCATAAGCCTGTCGAGGTTTAGTGATGTGCTGAGACTGATTGATCAATCATTATTAAAACCTAATGGTATGTTACTTGATGAAGATGATGCAAGGAGCTTAAGCCAGAAAGCACTAGGCATAGATTGTTTTCTGGCTTTGAAGATGGCACTCATGCTACCCTACAAAACGTTACAATTGCAGTGCCTGGATGCAGTTGAGGATAGCATAAGACAGGGCATCCCTCAATCAAGGAGCAAGGACTATGAGTTATTAATTTTAATTTTATCTTCTGGGATTCTCACTTCTATAGTGACTGATTCTACCTATGGTACTACTTTCTCTTATATCTGCTATATGGTTGGAAACTTTTCCAATCAGTGTCAACTAGCTCTGGTATCAGGTAGAGGATTTACCAATAATGAAGATCATGAGAATCAGTTACTTCTTTTCAGAAGGATCCTTTTCCCTAATTTCATATCGGAACTTGTGAAGGCTGATCAACATGTTCTAGCTGGATTTCTTGTCACAAAATTTATGCACACTAGTGAATCTCTCAGTCTCGTTAATATTGCCAATGCGAGTCTGTGTAGGTATCTGGAAAGGCAGCTCCACATGCTACAGGTCAACGAGTTCCATGTTGAGATGACATGTAAAACATTGAGGAATACTGTTAGCAGGTTGAGAGGCAAACTGAGCAATTTGATTCAATCCACATTGCCATTGCTTTCTGCTAGTGTTGGTTAATAAAAAGTTTCAATAAGATCACTAATTACCCCCTTTGCCTCTTTCAGAAAATTGTTTTAGGGTTGCATTTGTATCAAGTTAGGATGCAAGGGTTTTATTGATTACTATTTACACAGATTTTCTTTTTTTAGGGTTGAGCTTGGGGGTGAATTGCTTGGTCAAAGTAAAAAGCTAATCAGATGTTCAAATTTTCATTCATACATGTATATGTGTTTTAAGAGTTATTTGACAAAATATTCCTGCCCCGTTTTTGTTGACAGTTGCCTTGGACAACAAAAGATGTCTTCCAAGCTGGCTTTGCGAGTTGTGTAGTAAACGAAGAACAGGAGATTTTGTTAATGTAAATAGGGTCTTTGATGGAGTCTACGCGTGATGAAATTTTTCGTAAAATAATGAATGACAAACTATATGAAATTTTCTTTGTTACCACATTAAGTATTTTTTGTAGTTTGCTGCATTTTTAATCAACACAATTTTCATATTTAACTATACTTTTAAATATACACAAAAAACACATCAATTAATTATCCTTTATTCAGTTGAAATTCTAGGGAGTAGGGACATGCAACAGTTAAATTTTGATTATTAAATATCGCTATTTTTATTTAACTCAATTACTTCATAAATAATATTTGGAAAAAAAAATATTATTGTATATAAATTAGTGTCAATTATCTTTAAGAAACTAAAATAATCAATACCGATGGAGATTAAACCTAGAAATAAAAATAAACTCACTATTTAATTCATATTTTAAAATTTACTTTTATATATATATATATTCTTTGGAAATTTTAGATACAGTTATTTTTAAGTGTATTTGAAATATTGAATTGAAATTATTAGCAAAATTATAAAAAAAATACAAAGTAAAAATTTATATATAAGCTATTTATTTCATAATGTAAATGAATCTTCACTTTAAACTGCTTCCAACATGACTGCATTTCTTTTTGGGGTGCCCTTATGATCAGGCTCGTGTCGTGAATTGAATGGGCGAGTACCCAACACATGCCTACGCGCGCGTATATTAACATTATTGATTTGTGATTGTTTGCTGTTACTTCTCTCATTGGAAGCAACTAGATTTCCTTCAACCGAAAGATTATTATTACCGTGGAACGGAATCTGAGGAAGAACGAAGAAACTACATGGTGATAAGTGGAAACTAAATCTGTTTCTGTTTTGTTGCATGAATTTTACAATCCAGTCCTCAAAATGGAGAGTCTACCTTTGGAAATTTGTATGAAGATATTCTGTTTCTTGGATTACCAGAATCTTGCAGTTGCTCAACAAGGTCAGTGATGACGATGACGATGATGATACCCTCTTGATTTTTAGATTGTTTTGTGTTTGAAAAATATCATTTTTTTATACATAAAAAAAAATCCAATCAGAATTCCGTTGATTTCTGATTTCCAAAGCAGTAACTTGTTTTATCGGTTAAAACATTGATATTAGATCTGAATTGGGTTTCTTCAATTCTATATATTGACTGAATTATCTATTTGTGTCTGTTTGGATTGGATCCAAAATTTGCTACCATGGAATTGAAACTGATCATGTGATTATCCTCTCTCTAAAATCTGTTGATTGGTTTGTTCCTCTTTTACGAATAATGTCAACGACTGACTCTGCCTTTAATTTAATGTCTGAATTGATACACTTTTACAATCAGAAAACAGTGCTGATGGAATTGAAAACCGGAACACGATTTGGTTGTTATGTAGTTTCCCTTTTTTGGGAAGAAACAGATAAAATTGCTGCTTCTGTCACATATTGCTCAACCTATAAATATCCAATAGTTCCAATCACTAATCTCTATAAATAAGATACAGCGCTGTGTTCCTTGGGCCTGATTCTAACTGTCACCATGCTTTTCAAGAAACACAACAAATCAACACAGCACCTTTCATTAACATTTGGAGTTTGACCAAAATTTGCTACATGGCCTTAATTAACATTTCATCTGTTCTATAAAATTTAAACTTTGTTGTTGTGATCAGTGATAAACAGATCAATGTGATTTTATGTTTCATCGGACATTTGATGTCCACTTTTTTCACATGATTACAAACAAATGAATCAAATAAATCATAACTTCGGATTAGGACCATAAGGAAAATATTAGTTGATTATAATGTTTAAAGCTTCTAAAGTTGTTTAGACTGATAATATTAAAATAAAAATAAAAAAAGCTACCTGGTAGTTCCAAGTTGCCCATGGTTCATTTATAATCTCATATCCAGTCTTTCAGAAACAACGTGTCAGTTTTTCTATATCTTCCTTTAAATTTTAGACATAATAATAAGAGTTTGCGTGCAAGTATAAGCATGGGTTAAAAACAAGGATTTGGTAATTGTCAAGTGAGTGTTAACGGTGAACAAGCATCACACCCAAAAAAATATAATTTGACAAGTTTTACTTCAATTTTCTTTCTAGGTTCTGAGTTTGTTACCTTATTTTGATAAGCCATGACTATGACAATTTTTTTTACAGTCTGTAGGAAGTGGAAGCTTATGGCATCAGAAAATGATCTGTGGTCAAACCTTTTTAAGGAGAGATGGGGAGGAGACCATGCTGCTTTTTATGCTCCTATTGGTTCAAAATCATGGAAAGAAGTATTTGAGGTGCAAGATCGGTGTGATCGAGTTGGAGTGTAAGTTGTTTAATTTACTCTGCTGTGAGTCTCAGAGTATGGCTTGCACATGCACACAAATGCCATTCATGTTTCCTCTTTAATGCCATGATGATTGGAGGAGCTTTTGCTTTATCCTTGCCTCTAATCACTCTTTGCATTCTTTCTTGTCCCTTGAGATGACATGAACATAATTGCTAATTACTGCACAGCTACAATATCGATGTTGGCTTCCTCTTACCTGAGTCTTGATTATAGCTCAAACATGAACCATAGTTATTCAACATAACAAATTATTGTCGAGTTAATCACCAATTTAGTCTCTGAATTAGCGAAATTCCAAAATGATCATTTCATTTGAAAATTCTCGATCACATTAATCTCTGCCACACAATTTTAGAGACTAAGTTGACTGATCCAAAAGGACTAATATTATCGAAGATTTTCAATTTCAAGGACTATTTTGAAATATTGATAATTTTATAGACTAAATTGACGGAGCCCTCCAATTTCAAGAACTAAATTGGTATAAGTAAAAAACAAAATCTGGAATTCACTCTGCAGTCATACAATAAAAAATCTATAGTTTGTGGCAACAATTATTGGACTCTGATACAAAGGAAATGGCTTTTTTCATTGTTCACAAAACAGGGGTTTGAAGATTATTAGAGAAGGCAGTGACTACTATCTTGTTCACCAAGGTGAGATACAACGATATCTGGGTTCAAGAAAAAATGGGGAACATGTAACTGGCCACAACTACAATACTTTTAGTTCAGAAAGGAACTTCACTGGAGAAGGTTCTCTAGCTGAAGAGAGATCATGTCGAGGAATTTTGGACAAAATCCTTTTTTTCATTGGGGATTTGGAAGTTGCTTCTGCTGATGCAAAACGTAGCCGTGTGATATGACCATTTATACTATTTAATCCAATAGTGAAGTTCACTGTAGAACTTCTCTGTATGTAAGCATTGTTTTATGTATATACTTATTTATATTTATGTATAAATAATGTATTGAGTTATTTAGTTGTAATAAAAGTATAGACCACTGTGCCATGTAATCTAATTACTTTATCCGTTCATAAGAGCCTTATGTTAGAACTTTAGGATTGAAATGTGAAGTTCAATTTCATTGTTTAAAAGAAAGAAATAAATGATAAAAAAAAAATTGATAGTATGTTTGTTACTTTTTTCTAAGTGCCTAATCGGTTTGGGTAACCGGCTCCTCAACATGTTATTAAATTGACTTCTTAAAACATAAATGAAGCAAACAAAACAAGATAGGGAAAGAGTGTCTGAAGTTAGTCATTTTCTTCGGAGTTGTAATGAGACTCGCATCTAAAAGGCCAATAAAGGAAGAAAACGAATTATACTATTATCCTTCAGAATACTTGTCCTTAAGAAAAGAAATGGGGAAATTCTTATTTTACTTCAAACATGAAAATTCAAAGATTATGGATATCGGTAAATATCTAGCCAAAAGCCCATTCACCAATGCTCTTTATCTTACTCATTCTTTTATTTTTTGTTTTATTGATAAACTTAATTTATATCTATATGACAATACCAAAAACCAAGTGCTCTTGGCCTAGTGGTGGAACACTAGGGTGCTTGGAGAGTCGGCTTATTGGTAGTAGGATCGATTCCACCTGGGTGCAAAACTAAGCCTTGGCCAGTCCAAGCCTCTACGGACGAGTGCAGATTAGTCTTTCATTGAAAGCGATGGGACACTGTGTGGTTAGCCAGCGATGGTCCCCAAACCAAAAATATGACAATACCAAAACTTCACATGAACATATGTATCAAACTGAGATTTGGCTGCTATGGGGATTTGACTCCTCTAAAGTAAGTAGAGAGTAAAGTAAATAATTTTAAAGTAAATTCTTAGGTATCCTTTAAATTAGTCGGGTACCGTACATATATTAATTGTTCTAATAAAAATAGTCCACTTATTCAATATTTTTTCATATAACTGTTACGACATATATTTTTTATTATTTTAAAAAGTAAGCAGTAAGTTATGAATAATTATTTCGGTGCCCCAAAAAAATATTTTACAAATTTGTTAATATGTTGTTCTTCCTATTTTCTCTTGAACGTTTAGAATGACCATCATATTAAAAAAAAAGTGAATAATCAAATAGCAGTAAACATATACCAATGCCAACTTGTTTTCGATATCTAGGTTCCATCGGAAGAAGAAGAGAAATCAAATCTATGTGGGAAGAAGAAGAACCGTGAAGCGGATATAAAGATGAAGAAGAGAGGATACAAAGAAACACCGTAGAGAAGTTTTTGATAAAAAATTATTATTTAGTTTAAAAAGAGTGCATCTACAATTTTAAAAAATCAAATAACTAATTCATGATAATTAAAGTAGATTTAATGCCATGATAAGTGGATAAGGGCTCTCCACCTCTGAGCGTACTGCTTAGAGGTCTCTTCACTCTTCTTTTGTAGTATTCCCAACTGCTCACGAGTCGGAGCCGTATCCAGGTTGAACCTGTATTGGCTCATGAAGGCATCAGCAAGATCTTTTCAACCATCAATTTTCGAATGGTCTAATTGGATGTACCATTCTAAAGCCGGTCCGGTCAAGCTTTCATGAAAAAAGTTGACGAGAAATTTTTCATCCTTGGACCATATCGACATTTTGGAGCAATAAGTCCTTAGGTGCAATAGTAGGTTAGTGCTTCCGTCATATTTTGTGAAGTCTGGGACTTTGAAATCTCGAGGAATTACTACCTCGGAGGTTGGGCAAAGTTCCTCTAATCCCAAAGATCCAAAATTACCGGGCCCCTGCATCGCCTTAATCTTTTCCCCCATCTTTTCCAGCCATTTCTCCCTAGCCTTGTCTTTCCGCACTGATGCATGCCTCTCCTCTGTGTTGTACTCCACATGTGGCACTCCATCACCTCCAACTCCGTTATACAGGTTTTCAACCCCATGGTGGCCCACAGTTTCATACCTCATTCCTATTAGGATGGTGAACGACCCTAATGCTCGGTTGAGCATGTTTTCTGCATTGACATGGTTATGGGCTCCTACTCCCATGAAAGTGGGTATTCCGAAGGTATTGACATTCGAGGTTCCCATGGTGGTCCTATTCGTTGTCAACATAGTGAACGCTTCTTTCATGGCCAGCAACGCCTCTTCAATACGAGTTTGTGCAGCGACCATCTCATCCATTCTCTCTTCACTGTGTCTACCTCTTGAGTCAAGTTCCTTCCCTGCAACTCTTCTTCACCCGACATTCTTGCTCGGCTCCTAGTGAAGTACACTCGAGTTTGATTGATCTTTACTTTCCTAGAACGCGAAATGGTTGCTAAATCCCTGTTTTCCAGAAAAACAAAGTTTGTTTATTTATTTATTTATTTATTTATTTATTTATTTTTAAACAAAAAGTAGATTACCCCTTATTATGGATCTACTGAAGAATCGTGAAGGATCGTTCTTGAAATCTGGAGTGAGTATCTTTGGTTTAATCTTCGAAAAAGTGATAAGGTTTATGAATAAGAGACATGGAATCACGAAGGAGCAAAGCAAAGGAGACTTTCATTTCAAGCATAAGTAAAACATAGTTCAAATACAACTCGAATACATTAATTTTCCCTAATGCTTTTGATCAGCTTTTCAACTTCATCAACTAACTCCTTACAAACATCAATCAAATCAATTGCCTTTCATGGAGTAGGGAGAGGATTAACTGCTTCTTTCAATTTCTCTCAGCCTGCGAGCCCAATGACTGAACTCCTGCCTGGCATGCGAATAATTCTCCTCAGCGCTCCTTATCAGGCCTATATAGTGGTTTCTTTCCACTTCCCACTCTCTAATCTCTTCATTCTTCTCTGCGATGGTAACCCGATACATATTGATCACCTCCCTGACTTTATGCTTGTCATTCCCGATTCTTGTTTCATACTCGGCAATCATGTCCTTCATTTGCATGTCGAGGGTGTTCAAACGTTGCTGGGTTTCCACCCGACTTTCTTCAAGGTTCATTATTTCTCCCTTAAGTTGCCAGTTTTCTTCTAGCAAGTCTTCCATTCCTTTCAAGAGCTTTTCTATCTCCCCATGCTTCTTCTCAAGATGCTCCTGATACCCTCTTATCGCTTCTTCAAAAGCTTGGTCATCAATCCTTCTAGTTATTTCAAACTGGGTAGCATGCTCCTCTTGCTGGCGCTTGAGGGCGTTCAATTTCTGCCTTATCTCCACATGAGTCCTTCTCAGCTGCTCATTTTCTTGTATGACCCTATCTCGTTCTGCGTTCCAAAGCCCTAACTCCTTATTTGCAGACCTTAGACAAACCTTGGTTCTATCCATGGAATCCCTCTCAGTTCTGGCTCTTTTGTTTGTTTGTTCCAATGATCAGGCCTTCTCTTTATGCTCCAGCTTCAAGGCTTCAAAGGCTGAATGAACCTCTCTTAACTCGACTTCCAGCGTGTTCTTCTCGGCTTCTACCTTTGCCAATTTCCCCTTCGAATCTTTCATCTTTTCACTTTCCTCCAGGACTGTGTCTGTTTCTGATTGGTTGCTAGGATCTGGCTTGTGAAATGGCAGTTTGATTTGTTCCACTCTATCTCGCACCCATTGCTTATAACTGTCCTTAGCTCCACAACTTCTGCGCCCTAAATCCTTTCCCTTACAGATGACTTTCCCCCATGATTGATAAATTCTATCGAGCATCCTTTTATCTTTTAAATCGGTCATAAAAGGAACTATCGAACCTTTGGTAGGTGGGCCCATCACCATATAGCATAATTGGCGTAATGCTAAAATTGGGTTGTAATTGATGCATCCGAAGGTCCCCACTAAAGGTATATTCGGGAATTCACCACATTGGCAGATCACCTCTTCTGTTCCCATCCACTCTAGATACCAGTGCACTGATTCCTCCTTGAGCCTCACAAAAACTTGTGCCCTTTCCTTAGCATCATGAATCTTTAAACCCATCCTCCTTAGATCGACAATGGGACAATAGGCTTCGTAACCTCTTTGAAAAACATGAGTTGTCAACCACACATACAATACTGGTATGCAACACAAGATCCTTTTTCCCTTCTTCTCATGGCAGAAGTTCATGGTGTAGTATACATCTGCAAGGATTGCAAATGTTGAGTTCTCCCCTCTGTACTTACAAGTCATAAACACGTCCATCGCAACAGGGCCCACTAAGTCACCACCATTCAGGAACAGAACCAACTCATAAATTGATAGAGCCAGCACATCCGTGAGGGTGTCCCAGTCTTCGTTCGTAACCAAGTTGTTCATCAATTCTTCCAAGCGTACCCTCGGGATCCCCTCAGGAGTTTTCTCGTTTGGTTTCTTATTGTTCAACTGATTCGGGTCAACTCCCAATGCCTTAGCAACAGTCTCAACGAGGGGGTAATTTCCTTGGAAGTGGTATGGCTTCCCTTTATTCAAAGATTGCCCTACGATTCGTGAAAATTCTTCAAGAGTAGGGGCCAACTGGAAGTTAGAGAAAGTGAAACACCTCAGCGGGGGATCATAATATTGAGCCAGCACAGAAACCGCTTCTACCTGAACATTCACACATAGCAAGTCCAAAATCTTCCCATATCTTTCCTTAAATTTGGACCTCGTCTTATCAAGCAATACCTGAGCAAAAGCTTTCAAATCGTCCATTTTTGGCTTCTAAACCTTGAACTTAAAAGTCTTCCTTGTTGCTGGCACTACTTTTTCAGTCGTGGATTCCATGTCTTTCTTCTCTCTTTTTACTCAAAGATATTCGCTACCAGATTCAGAACTTTTGATTCTCCAACAAATTTACCTGAAAAAAAAAGGGATAATCGTAGGGAGGTGAGAACCAAAAAAAATGACGCATGTAAAAAAAATGAAATGGGGGTAAGAGGTAGAGTAGCTCCCTTTGTGACCTACATCGGTTCATGCATACTAATGGGCCTGAGTCTAATGGATTTAAGCTTTTCTACAGTGTACACTCACAATTGGTAGTTGTTGTAATCTATAAGCTTTAGGTCTCTAGAGCCAAGTACTCTTTCAGAATGTTGACCACACCAGGATATACATCCAAAATGTGGGCACCCACAAAAGAGTCGCACTCTCGATGAGAAATTCATGGTAGCCACACCGGAAGTACATTTGAAATGGCTTCCACTACACAACCTCTTACTAACTTAGGCTTCACTCAGACCTGGGTATAGGGCCCTACTCAAAGTGTGTGTTCAAAGTGTAAGTGTGGTGCATAAAGGGAGCATACAAACCTTGAATCCTAGAAATAAAAAATAAAAGGAAGACCAAACCTGCAAAGTAATCCAAGAAACAACTGCACAAAATATCAAGTGTCTTCTAACCTAGGGTTTAGTACTCACAAAAATAATTAAGGAAGAAAGTAAACATATATACAAACATGTGAAATATATATAACAAATAAGGAAACAAAATAATACTAATAAAGGAAAACAATAAATATATACAAATAAAAGAAGCAAAAAAAGAAACACGCACAAAAAAAAAAATAGGTGAAACAAACTAGATTTGCACAACCAATCAAAATGGGCTTGATTCTCAAACGTTCCCTACGAGTCGCCATCTATAACGATCCAAAAATTTAGGAGCCGCCACCAATTTTATTAATTTTAGGAAAAAATGGAAAACCTAAAAAAATAGTGATATTTGAAAACCATACTGAGTTCGGGAATCGATTGTGCGTGGAGAAGGGTGGAGACTAAACCCCACAACACCCCCAACACGCCTGTCCTATGACAGTTACCCAAATTGAATGTGCAAAAATATAAGTTCTAAAATATTTGTTTCACCCCAAAATTAAATAAAATTAATACTAAGTGCAAAAATGAATATTAGTAAAAGGGAACTAAATTAGAAAAATCTAAATTTGACTTGACGGGATTGACCCGCTCCTACGTATCCTCCAGTACAATGAGGAACTCAAAAGTCACGTAGTTATTCTAAAAAATATTTGAGTGTTGGTTTGATTTTTTACGGGTTTAAAGTCACCAAATTATCGTAGCTCAGCTAATCCTAATATGTGTTCCTTTTTTTAAAAAAAAAGATATTTTTATTTGATTTAATAACATTAAACAAAATGTATGATTATAATAACATGATAAAATGAGTTAGGCTTGCCCATTAGTAAGTAGACATAAACAAATATGAGTGCACTGAAACCCAACATCTAGAATCAGGCATCAAATAATCAAATAAACATGTTAAATAAGTGAGACAAATCAAATACAAAAGGAAAAGAAAAAAAAATAAAGATAAATAAAAAAAGAAAAGGGGTTGAGATTAGTTAAAGAAAATTAAAACAAAACAAAAAAAACTAAAATTAACAAAAAGAACATATAGATAGATACAGTCAAACAAAACAAAAAGAAAGACGGAAAAAAAATGATCAGCTAAAAAGAAAAAAAATGGGCTACGAGCCCAAAAAAACTAAAACAGCCTAGAAACTTCTATTAGGTTAACACAAACAATCCAAAAGAGAAAAAGAACAGGGGAAGGCGCTGGTATACATGGAGCAGAGAGAGAAAAAACTGAAAAGTGTGAGATAAGGGAAAGAAAAAGAAAGAGGGTTGATTGGGAGAGAGAATGGAAAGGGGGAATGTGGTCACCCCTGTGGTGGTGGCGCCGTGACCGCGGCATGGAGGCCGCACACAACGCGGCAAAGGGTACCGTGATAGGCACAACGAAGGGCACCGCGAACGGCGGTGGCGGTGGGCTATGGTGGCTCCTGAAAGGCAACTGTGGTGGATGACGAGTTCAGTTCCTCTTCCTCTCTTCATCTCCTCCTTTCTTCTATGTTTTTTTTGTTTCTGATTTTTATTATTATTGTTTCATTTTTAATGAGGATGAAACACCAGGTGGTGGTTTTGATATTAGTTGGTTAACAAAACAATGAAAAGACTAGTCAAAATGGGGAGATGAACACAGATTGGAAGATTATATTCCAAGAATTTACCTGGATTCCAAGCTCTTTATATGTAACGGTTCCTTTCAGTTGCTGGGTTGTTGTTGTTCTTCAATTAACACTCAGACCTCTCCAGTGTTTGAATTAAGGGAGCTAGTACCCGAATGTAGGATCTTTAGCTCTTTGTGTGGTGAGGATTCTTGTTAATTGCTCGCTTTTTGAATTCACTTTCCTTCTCCTCTCCCTAAGTCTCTTTTAATTTTTCTCACAGCAATTAAACGTCCAAAACTCCCTCTTTTTTTTGTTTTAGCTTCTGTGTATGGGTATTTATAGAGTTGAGGAACTCTAATGAGACAGTGTTGGCCTGCTTGTTGCAGGGTTGTGGGAGGTCTGAAGGATGCAGGGAATTGCAGAGTGGTGCCTGCAAAACTGCTTGGTCTTGGCAAAAATGAGAAACAGGCTAGAAACATGGAGAAAGGGACCTTGGCTTCGTCCTCAAAATACCTTGTTGTTGCTGTTGGTGCTCTTTAGAAGGATGCCGTGCGCATTCCTGCTATTATTTATTTATTTATTTTATTCATTTTTTGTATTTTTGTTTGTTATTCATTTTTTGTTTTTTGTTTTTTTTTCTTCTTCAACTTGGCCAAGTCCAACAATGGGTTTAGACAATGGGTCAGATCAATGGATTTTTTTTTTATTTTGATATTTTCTCATTTTAACAAAATAGAGCAAAAGTGAGATAAAATAAAGGCTGAAAATTCAATATATGTGAAAAATATTTTTGTGATTTTTCTTAAAAAAATGAAAACTCCGGTCAAAATTGGGTGTTCACAACATCGCAATAGCTGCTGTCAACTCTAGTTACCCTCTTGTCGATCGTCCTAAGTCGAGCAGGCCACCACTTGCTTTTTACGATGAAGACTTGATAGGAGGTGAGCCCAACAAGACACTCCCCTCTTAGTCCGGGCGAAGATGGCAAATATCGACGTGAGAAGAATTCTTGTTGATCACGGGAGTTATGTCGATATCATGTACAGAGGATTGTTTGATACATTAAAGCTTTCGAAGGACCTCCTCATCCCTTACGAGGGAATGGACCTGCAGGGTTTCAACGGGGCCAAGACGACTCCATTGGGGTATGTCGAATTAATAGTGACTTTCGGCACTCACCCAAAGGCCAAAGTCGAAAACGGTCAGGGTGCAGTTCTTGGTCCTCCTATGCGACTATGATTATAACTGTGTCATTGGCAGACCCACTTTAGCCGATCTCAGAGCCGTAACGTCAACAATCCATTTGAAGATGAAATTCCACATCTCTGGCGGCGAGATCATAACCCTGCATGGCGACCTGGACGCATCAAAAAGATGCTTTGAGATTAATCTGAAGAGGGCACATGTTGATCGGATAGGGGAGGGACCGGTGCCCGAAAAACATTCCATGTCCCCCACAACGTAATGTTAACCGATGTCGATCCCCATTTCGGGTCCGAGGACGTCAAGGTTAAGACCAAGGATATCGGTGACCCACTGGCCAAAGAGCTCGCGAAGAAAATTGAGAGACCGGTTCCCATTGGCGAATCCTCCAATGTCCAAATCGGGAAGGATCCCTTCCGAACGACGAAAGTAGGGGATGATCTCCCCGAAGAATTGAGGGCAAACTTAGTTAAATTCCTCCAAGACAATGTCAACCTATTTGCCTAGACCGCAGATGAGATGCCCGGAATATCGCCCGATGTAGCATGTCACAAGATGGCACTCAATCCATCGGCACGCTGAGTCACTCAGAGACAACGTCGCCAGTCTTCCGAAAAGGCCCAAGCTACTGAGAAAGTCGTTCAGATCTTATCAAAGCAATTTTTGTAAAAGAAGCCAAGTACACAACTTGGTTATCAAATGTGGTGCTCGTGAAGAAGTCAAACGGGAAGTGGAGGATGTGTGTCGACTATATCGACTTCAACAAAGCGTGCCCTAAAGATGCATACCTGCTGTCGAACATTGAAAAGCTCGTCAACAACTCATCTAGTTTTCGGTTTCTATCCTTCATAGATGTCTACTATGGCTACAACCAGATACCGATGTATGAGCCCGACCAAGGGAAGACAGCTTTTATGACCGAAGGTGCCAACTACTGTTACAAAGACATGCCCTTCGATTTGAAAAATGTGGGCGCCACGTACCAGAGAATGATGAACAAAGTCTTTGAGGAGCAGATCAGGCGGCTGCTCGAAGTATACATGGATGACATGATAGTCAAAACTGTCCAGGACGAAGACCATGTCACCCACCTCGCCGAAGTTTCTCTGAACTCCGCAAGCACAACACACGCTTGAATCCAGACAAGTGTACTTTCGGTGTGAGGGCGGGGAAGTTCCTTAGGTTTTACCTAATCGAAAAAGGAATTGAGGCCAATCCGGACAAGTGTCGAGCAATCACCGACATGAAGCAACCGACCTCGAAGAAGGAAATACAACGATTAACCAGGATGATGGCAGCACTGACCAGGTTCATATCAACTTCAGCTCAACGTGCACTCCCTTGAGTTGCTCAAGAAAGAGGTCCCTTTTCGGTGGACCTCCAAATACCAAGAGGCTTTCGCCCAGTTGAAAGAAATTCTCTCTACTCCACCAGTGTTGAGTCGACCTCAGAAAGGGGAGACCTTGTACTTTTATTTGTTCGTGACCGAAGAAGCTCTGAGCGCCGTACTGGTGAGAGAAGACATCGCCGGACAGAAACCGGTATACTTTGCCAGTAAAGCCCTTCAGGGGCCAGAACTGCGATATCAGCTAGTTGAGAAGATGGCTTTAGCTCTCGTCATTTCCGCACAAAGACTTCGCCAGTATTTCCTTTCTCACCGCATCGTAGTCAGAACTGATCAACCAATAAAGCAGATCCTATATCGACCCGATTTAGCTGGTCGGATGATTAAGTGGTCGATCGAACTGTCGGAATTCGACATCAGCTACGAACCAAGGAAGGCAATTAAGGCTCAACCTCTCATGGACTTTGTAGCAAAACTCACTCCGAATTCATCTTCATCGCCAGCAGGCAGGTGGATAGTCTTCATTGATGGGTCTTCTAACCCTAAAGGAAGCAGAGTCGGTTTGATCTTGAAGAATGAGGATGACCTGGTTGTCGAATACTCACTGGCATTTGCCTTTCCGACGTCAAACAACCAGGTCGAATACGAGGCGTACATTGCCGGACTCACATTTGCCAACGAACTTGGTGCAGCACGCGTTGTCGTTCATTCCGACTCACAACTCATAGTCTCACAAGTAAATGGAAGTTACCAAGCTAAAGATCTCTTGCTGTAGAGGTACCTCACCCAAGTCAAAAATCTAATGAGCCGGTTCGTTTAAGCTAAGATTATACACGTTCCGAGGGAACAGAACGTCCGAGCCGATGTCCTTTCTAAGCTCGCTAGTACAAAGATATCGACCTTGCACTGGTCGGTTATCTAGGAGACATTGACTACTCCGAGTGTTCAGGACTCTGTGGCTGAAAACACCCTCGAAGTCTAAGAAGAATCACCAAAGGTCGCCACCGCGACTTATGTGCACAGCCTGTCGATTTCAAACATCGACTTCGGGGATTCATGAATGACACCGATCTTAAAGTTACTCTATTTGGGGGAAGTACCAACAGATCCGAAGGAAGCATCCAAACTCCACCGAAGAGCTTGCTCATTTTCCATTATTGAAGGGAAATTATACCGGAGGGGCTTCTCCATGCCGCTGCTGAAGTGTCTCGATACCTCGAAAGTGCACTATGTGCTGGCTGAAATCCACGAAGACAACACTTAGGTGGGAGGACGTTGGCAAAGGAAACACTCAAGGCAGGCTACTATTGGCCTACTATGGAACTCGACGCCAAGGAGTACGTGAAAAAATATGACAAATGCCAAAAGCATACTGATGTACATATCGCACCCCCTGCCGAACTGACTACCCCGTCTTCCCCATGGTCGTTCGCCTGGTGGGGGATCGACATTCTAGGTCTGTTTCCCTTGGCTCCGGGACAAATCAAATTCTTAGCAGTGGCGGTGGATTACTTCACAAAATGGGTCGAAGCCCAACCTCTTGCAAAAATAACTGCAAAAAACTTCATCAAATTCTTTAACTCCCAAATCTTCACAAGGTTCGGGATTCCAGAGGTCGTGATAACCGACAACGGCTCGCAATTCATCGACCAACAATTTCGGAAAACACTTGCAGACCTCAACGTGAAACACCATTTCATTTCCGTCGAACGTCCTCAGACCAACGAACAGGCCGAAGCAGCCAATTGCGTAATCTTACGCGGTCTCTGACGATGCCTCGATGAAGAGAAGGGTCGATGGGTCGACGAACTGCCTCAGGTTCTCTGGGCCTACAGGACGACTCCCCATTCATCGACAAGAGAGACACCTTTTTGATTAACTTACGGGGTCGGAAGTGGTAATTCCAGTCGAGGTCAGCGAATTGAGCTGGAGAACCCTACACCCACCTGAACTGAGGCTGAATTACCAATATCTCCGAGAAGAGCTGGACCTCTTAGAAGAAAATTGAGAGATCGCAGCACTGAATGAGGCCGCTGTCAAGCAACGCATAGCTGTGAGATACAACCACCGAGTGGTTCCACGAGACTTCGCCATAGGAGACCTCGTTCTCCGAGAGCTGATGTCGGATTGAAGAACGCCGCACAAGGGAAGCTAGCTCCGAATTAGGAAGGACCTTATCGGGTCACTGCAAAGACCGGTACAGGGGCCTATTACCTCGAAGATTTCCAAGGAAGGGCTATCGCCCGAACCTGGAATGCGATAAAACTTTGGAAGTACTACAGTTGAATCCGGTCTCTACGACCAGGATCAATCAGTGACAGTATCTCACCAAATGCACTCTTGTGTTCCAAACGATTTTGAACTATCCAAGTCGAAGTTTAATTAAATCGTTTATAGTTTTCCTTCAAATTGAAATTTGACATCAATTTCTAATGCAAGTTACATACAAGTTTACAGTTCTAATGATTATTTCTTGTGTTAGGGAAAGAAATAAAATGGCCAGTTAGTACACCGACGAACGCCACTCGACACACGCCTCGAAAGATTTCTGGGAAGTTTGCACTATCCCCAAGTGTCATCGACATCACCTTCTCCGGCAAATGACATCGAAGTTCTCGACTCCCAGCACACGCTTCGAAGGAATTCGGGACGTAAACAACACTCCCAAAGATCCTCGCAAGCGGCGTCCGAGGAACACGCGGTAGACCACCTGATCGACCTAGCCTGTCTTTCCAGGGCAAGTCACGCCGACATAGCGTTCACCCGTCTTAAGGATCGAACTCCCTAAGATCGGGGCAGAGGGGGACCAATCTTTGGCCAAAGTGGACCCTCCGAGAAACCAAATCGGATCCAACTCGGAGAAAACAAAAATCAGAACCAACTCCAAAGAAATCCAAATCGGATCATACACAAAGAAATCCAAATCGGATTCAACTCTGAAGAAATCGAAATCGGAACCAACTCTGATAAACGTGCATAAAGAATTACGATACATAACAAGGAAACTTAGCATGGATAAAAATAAAATATTATCTGTCACAAAATAAGCCTCCGAAGAGGACCAAGTCATAAATTGTTCAAAATTTATACAAGTTACAAAAGAACCCTGGCATCCCAGGTCTTCAAGCCGTCTCTTCGGCAGTCTTCCCCATGGCTTCCGATGTAGGTGCGACTTCCTTCTCCGCTGTAGGTGCCGCCTCATAAAGGACTTCCATGGTCTTGGGGTTGATGATTATGTCCTCATCGACAACACCCATATGGAACAACCGAGAGATGTCGACATCAACAGTCGGGTACATCAGTCGGACTTGATCGACAACATTTTCAAACTGCCGGTCCCCGAACTCACCGACAATCTTCTTCCAGTTTTTAGTTTCTTCCTGGGCTGAAGTAAGAGCTTTCCTAGCCTCTTCTAAGTCCTTCTCAAACTTTTATTTTTCTTCATTCATCTTAGTTTGAAGAGTTTTCTTTTCCGAAAGGAGTTCATCGCGTTCTTTCACGAGGTCGATGACCCTCTGCTGCAAAGATGCGACCTCCTTCTTCGCATTTTCTAACTTGTATGTTTTATCCTGGAGGTTGTTTTCAAGATCGGTCATCTTGGCCTCCCTCTTCCCCACATCTTCAGCACGAGCTTTCAACTTTTCGGTTGCGTTGTGAAACTCCGTATTCTCCTTCTCCAGCGCAGCATTGCGTTCGGCGGTGTGAACAAAGAGGTTCAAACTTCGAACCATCCAGCTCGAACACTCTAGCACCGAGTCCTCATGAGCCAAATTAGATAAGTTCGACAAGTAGACTTTATCTGCGGCTGAAGTGTAGTGACGCAGTTCTTCCAAAGTTAGGGCATTGTTATGTGTCCACACCGGTGGACCATCGCTTCCTGAGAAGTCGCCGCTTCCGGTGACCTTTTCCAAGCGACTTGGTTTCTTCCCGGTGTCTTTCTTTTGCTTTTTCCAAAGGCGAACGCCCTGTTCGACTTCAGCATCCTTCCTTTTCTCACCTTGGGAAGGAGCCTGAATCTCTTCGACCTCCGGGCCTTCCATGTGATCCGAAGTCGGGGTTGAAGCACGATGAGGAGCAGGTGACAGAGAGGCGGCTACTGCCGACAATGGCGAGCCCGCCGAAGAACTGGCCAAGGCCCCAGAGGTCGAAGTGCCTCCTAAAGTAGTTTTCCTTTTCTTCTTGTTAAGGAACTCATTCAGAGCTGCGATGTCCGCCATTTCACCTGAAACAAAGAGACATGTTAAAACCACGATCTAACATAAAAACTAGGGCGTGTATGATGTACTAAGTTACCTAAACACTCCTTAGCCTCAGCTACCGAGGTGCAGCTCATCAACAACCGACTACTCACGTAGCGGGGCGAGGTCTTTCGACCTAATGGGTAATCCCTGACTTCGGGAGCAAACCCCTTTACAAACTTCGCCAACTTAGTTACGTACTCGACATCCTGATCGTCCAACGAATCTTCGGGAGTACTGAACTCCTTACATTCAACAAGGAAGTGGTCCTGACTCTAATAAGGCCGAACAAACTCCTCTATTCCCCCTTATTTCTTCTTCCTGATTAGACATTTCTTGGCCGACCAGTTCAAGGGTTTCAAAAGAAATGCTCGCGTTTAAATCCCCGAACGGAGTCGTTGTAGGCTTCGATAAGTCTCACCTTCGGCTTCAAGGACAACCACCCCTGATAAAGGTCCACGCATTAGGGTGAAGCTGAGAGGGGGCAACCCGCAAGTGATTTAGAACTTCAAGTTGGAAGTCGGTGAACGGCAACCGAACTCCCAGTTCGGTAAAGTATACCTTGTGCATGGGTAAGAAGATGTCCTCGTCCTCGATGGGCTCCACACAGATCTGATCATTAGTGCCCGGAGAGATCACTTCCCAGTTGCTCAGATTTCCTTTACCTTGAATGATGTCCAAATAAGGTAGGAATTCGGCCAACGTCCTCTCATTGCTAAACACCGACTTGGCGCATAAGGCATCATCAGCCACCCACGAGTACCGATCAGAGTTGGTCAAAGGTGAGTATCCTTTCTTGCCTTTCGAGTCCTTCGATTTTTCCATCGTCGACCTGCTCAATGAAAGGATCGTTTAAATCACCGAACTCCCTAACCAACATAAATCCAGAAACCCCCACCAAACGTCCTCACCGGAAAACTCAATCCTCACCGAAAAACTCATAACTCTCATCGGAAAACTCGTAGTCCTCACCGAAAAATTCATAACTCTCATCGGAAAACTCATGACCTCGCCAGAAAACTCATAGCCTCGTCTGGAAACTCATAGTTAATGCCAGAAAACTCGTGAAAAGAGTGAAAATAGGCAACTTAACATGAAACCCAGGCGGAAGCCAGGAACCGCCGCGAGAAAGAAGGGATCCAGCCAGCCTCTGCGGCAGCCATGCCCAGAACAGGAAAGAGTAAAATAAAACGAAGAGAAGGAACATACTTTGAGTATTGAAGAAGAGGAACCACGAATGCAGAGAAGCAGAGAGAAGGAGAAATCGAAGGCTCTCCAAGAAATCAAAACTCAGAGAAGGGGAAGGGAATTGTGAAATTGTCAAATGACACCCCATTCCCCAATTTATAGCACCAGGGGTAATGATCACCCACGCATTAATTGGCGCGTCAATCTAAGATTCACCTCATTTGAAGGACGGGCATGCCGTCCGCGTGCGAAACGAGGCCACCTTTTCAGTTTGAAACGATTGAAATGATGCATCGATTAGGGTTTTTGACATAGAACACCCTAGAAACCGTCATCAGGCAACGATGCATGTCGCGTATGGCAATGATCTTCCTAAAGTCGAACTTCAAGATAACATTTGAGGTAACATTTCGATGGTACAACCGGCTAATGCTTCGACGATTCCCCAAACGAAACATTTCCGATGTATCCGAAATCATAGTACGAGAAGCATCCGGAGATATACGTTGAAATACATTCGACGACACATCAAAATTCGCGCTTCGATATATCCAAAGTAACGCTTCGACATGTCATCTGAAGTCACACTCATGAGATATCCGAAGTCGTACGAATGATGTATCCGAAGTCACACTTCGAAAACGTCCAGTCACACTCAGGAGTTACACCCAACGACACGTCGAAATCTACACTTCGACAACGTACTGCAATTTTCCTATAACATCGATTGGGGGACAACTTAAGTCGAAGCCCTCCTACGTTCGAACATCGACTTGGGGGACAACTATTCCGGACTGGGCCAAGGCCCACTCCTCCAAAACTACTTTAATGGCCCAACGCCATCGACTCATCGAGGCCGGCCAATGATTATCGATCTGGTACGTCTGTTTCATCTATGGTCCTTGATTCGCGTTGCTTTTACGCTACCAAACTGAGACCGTCGATCTGATCAATGGTCCACGACAAACCATGAAGGGCTTAATCAACTAATCATCATCCATTTACTCCAAACCCTAAAAGGAGTCATATATAAGGAGGACCAACAAAGAATAAGGTACGTTTTCATTACATCATACTGACCTCATCAGAACCATACTGACTTGAGTGTCGGAATGCCTTTTGCAGGTACCCCACCACTGTTCTCCGTTGTCACCTACCACCGCATGCAGCGAACTCAGTGACTCCGACCATCGCTTCATTCCTTGCTCGGAACACATATGATATTTCAGGCCTAGTGTGAGTGAGATAAATAATTCTACCAATGAGTCTTCTATATTGTGAAACATCAGTAAGAGGTGTGCCAGAGGTTGCATGAATTTTCTGGTTAGGTTCCATAGGAGTATTACACGATTTGGCACCCAATAAACCAGTTTCTTGCATCAAATCTAAGGCATATTTCCTCTGACATATGGAAATGCCCTTGCTGGATCGGGCAACTTCAAAGCCTAAGAAATATTTCAAAGTTCCCAAGTCTTTGATATTGAATTTATAATTCAATTTCTGTTCGATACTCTCAATCTCTTTAAGATCAGTTCCAGCAAGCACCAAGTCATCTACATATACAAGTATAGCAGTAAAACCATTGGAAGATGATTTGGTAAAGAGAGAGTAATCGGCTTTGGACTGTGAATAACCAGAATTCAGCAAGGTGGTTGTTAATTTTGCATTCCATTGTCTGCTGGCCTATTTAAGGCCATATAGTGAACATTTTAATTTGCAGACTATGCACTTGTAGGGAATATCCAGCCCTGGGGGTGCTTTCATATACACTTCTTCATGCAAATCACCATGAAGAAATGCAGTATTGACATGACATTGAAACAGAAACTAGTTCTGAGAAGCAGTTAGGGCCAAAAGGAGCCAAATGGTGGTCATTCTTATAACAGGGCTTAATGTCTCCAAATAGTCAATACCAGTTGTTTGAGTCAATCCCTTGGCCACTAATCTGGCTTTGTATCTCTATATAGTGCCATCAGCATAATATTTAAGTTTAAACACCCATTTGCAACTAATTGCCCTCTTGTGAGGAGGTAGAGTTGTGAGCTCCCAAGTGTTAGTCTTTGTTAAAGAATCTAACTCAGATTGCACAGCCTTTCTCCAATTAGCATCACACATAGCAGTCTCATAATTGTGAGGTTCAGTGATGGATTAAATGGTGAGGCAAAAATGTTTAAAAGAGGGAGACAAGCGGTCATAAGAAACAACATGTGATAAAGGGTACTTACTACCAGAAGAAGATGATGGTTGAGCTTCTGAGTTGTGGACTTCACTTTTGAGCATGAAGCAATGGTAATCTTGAAGATAGGTAGGAGCTCTAGTTTGTCTTGTGGATTTACGGGTAATGGGTAAAGTAGATGAAATAGTGGGCTACTGTGGTGGAGGAGGTGAAGAGGAAGAAGGAACAGTAGTAGGTATAGGAGATGGTTGCTGTTCTGGAATAAAAGTGACAGGAGGAACAGAATACTGCTGTTCTGGAACAGAAGAAGTAACAGTAGCAGGAATTATAGAAGGAATAGATGGTGAAGAAATGGAGTTAGGAGCAGAGGAATGGAGGTCAAGAAAGTCATAAAAAGGTGTAGAATTAGGAAAACAGGAGCTGGTAGGTGATGGAAGAGAAGTATTTTCATGTGAGGATGCAAATGGGAAAACTATGTCAAAGAAAACCGTATCTCTAGAAATAAACAGATTTCTAGAATGAAAATTAAATAGAATATGACCTTTAACTCCATTTTGAAATCCAAGGTAAACACATTTCTTTGATCTAGGATCAAATTTCTTTCTATTGGCTTGTAATGTGGATGCAAAGCATAAGCATCCAAAGACTTTCAAAGAAGAGAAGTCAGGTAATGAATGATGTAAAATCTGGAAAGGAGACTTGAAAGACAGAAATTTGGTTGCCAACCTGTTGATGATGTAAACAACATGGTTGATGGCATGTGCCCAAAAACAAGAAGGTAAATTTGCTTGAAACAAAATGGCTCTAGCAACTCCTAAGAGATGTTGGTGTTTCCTTTTAACAATTCCATTTTGTTGAGGGGTACCAACACATGAAGTTTGGTGTTGTATTCCTTTTTCAGCATAGAATTGCTTTAAAAGAAATTCATTAACATTATCAGACCATATGCATTGATTGTGGTATGAAATTGAGTTTGTATCATGGAAACAAAATTCTTGACAAGAATTGATGTTTCAGATTTCAATTTCATTAAAAAAAAATCCATGTAAACCTACTCTTATCATTCACATCATTGAGGAAATATCTATGACCAAGCAAAGAAGGAATTGAAAAGGGTCCTCAAATATCCATGTGAACTAAATCACAACATTGGCTAGAAACAGTGGAACCAATTGTGAAAGATAATCTTTTCTATTTTGCATAAAAACAGGTATCACAAGGAATAGAAGATTTCACAGCTTTTATAGAAGGAAAATCTTTATTAATGTGCACAAGTTTTTCATAAGATGGATGATCAAATCGCATATGCCAAATGTCACAATGTTTGATACAAGGAAAATTGAAATTGGTATCCACAAGACTATTTACAAAATGAGAAAGTTTAGGAAAACTTGATTTCTGAACAGAGGGATACTTCAAGAAGTGAAGTCCATGATTCAACTCAGCTGCTCCAATCATCTTTCGGGTACACACAACCTATATCACACACTTCTCAGAATCAAATGTAAGATCACAATGAATTGTAGAAGTTAATTTTGGAACTGATAGAATGTTGAAAGAGAAATTAGGTATGACCAAAACATCTGTAAGATTAAAATCATTTGTAAAGAAAACAATTCCCACAGCATTAGCAATTATAGAATTGCCATTGGAAAGTTTGATTGAAATTGGGTGAATGGTCTTAAGAAACTGAAAGGAAGACCTGGAATAACAGATGTGATCTGTTGCACTAGTGTCTAAAAGCCAATGATCATGTTTTTGAGTGATAGAAGAAGGGCAGAATTTACCAATATTAGGAGCTGGACTGGAGGTGATATGGTTGAGGGAATGAGACTGAGATGTGTTAGAGCTTTGGAGAAGTGCTAGCAATGCCTTGTGTTGTTCTTGAGTAAAGCCTAACTGTTTGGAATCCTCAACTTCTTCCTCATGACATGCCGACTTGAAGGACTTGGCATCTTCTTTAGCTTCATCATATTCAGCAACACAGTTATTAACAGCAGAGGATTTCTGAAAATGTGGAGGGAATCCATGTTTCTTGTAGCAAGTGTCAATCATGTGACCAATTTTGTGACAAAAGGTGCATACTCTAGTGCCTCTTCCTCTACCATAAGAGGTTCTTCCACCTCTATTAGAAGATCCCCTGCCACGAGAAGAAGTGCCTCGGCCAGAATTAGAAACTTGAGCTAAAAATCCATGAGTAAGAGTTGGAATGGAAATCTATCTCTCCTGCTGAAGTAATAGAGAAAAAGCTTTGTTGATGATTGGGAGAGGATCCATCAACATGATTTGTGATCTAACAGGTGCATATTGTTCATTCAGCCCCTTCAAAAAAACGAATCACATAGTTTTCTTCCCGATACTGCTTAATCTTAGGAAGAAGAGTGCAGGTACATTTAACAGCACAAACACACAATGGAAGAGGATGGAAGTTTTCCAATTCAAGCCATAATTTCTTTAATTTTTCAAAATATGCATTGATGGAAGCATCACCTTGCTTAAGGTTGTAAATTTCTTCTTTCAATTTCGAGATTCTAAATATATCTCCCTGATAGTACCGGTCCTTCAAATCTTGCCAAACTTCAGCTGCTGTGCTCATGAACATAACAATTTGAGAGATTTCCAGATCAACTGAGTGAGCAATCCAGGATAAGATCATTGTTTTGCAACGGTCCCAAGCCAGTGTTTGCCTATCATCACCAACAGGTCGAGGCAGAGTTCCATCTATGAAATGTAATTTGTTCTTGGATTGCAAAGCAACAAGCATCATGTGAGAGCAAGAATGATAGTTCTGATTTGTCAATGGTGGAAAAACAAGTGCAATGCCAGGACTATCACTAGGATGCATGAAGTATAGGTCCAACATATCTCGTTGATAACCACAATTAGGGTTATTAATGTTAAAACCACCATGAATTTGATTAGGAATAGGTATGGCGTTGTCATCATTCTCAGCAGCCATGAGTGAATGCAGAATGGAGCAAAAGATAGGACACGAAGCACAATTGCAAAATAAGAGATCGCGAAACAGAACGCGAATCAAGCAAGAAATGTGAATCAAGAATCGCGAATCGAACGGAAATCGCGAAACAAACAAAAATATTGAAATGCACAGAAATCGCGAATCAAGCAGAGATTAGGGATGGCAAGTGGGCCTGGCCCGTTGGGTCGGCCTGCCAAAATAGGGCTAGTTGGGCTGGGGTACCTAAGCCCGCTGCCCAACACAACCCGACGGGCCACAGGGGCGGGGCGGGCCAGCCCGCAGGCCCATATATATATTTTTAGTTTTTTAAACCAATTTTTATAGTTTTTTTGGTATTTTGGGCGGGCCAACCCGCCATTTTTTAGGCAAAAATTCATTTTTTTTTGTTTTTTTAATTTTATATTTTTAAGGCGAGCCAGCCCGCCTCAACCCAACCCGCGGCGGGCTGGGCTGGGCTGGGCTCACTTTCTCAACCCGCCTCAAATTGGCGGGCTGGCCCGCCCCACCTCGTTTTTTGCGGGCCGCCCCACTTTGCCATCCCTAGCAGAGATCGCGAAATGAACCGAAATCGTGAATCGAACAGAAATTGGAAATCGTGATGCAAACAATGGAAATTAGGTTTCGAAAATAGGTTTCGATTAAAAAGAAAAGAGAAATAAGAGATCAAACTCACGATAGAGGTCGTGAAGATCGTTGATTCAATCAGAGTTCAGCGTGAAGAATGTTGCCCCCAGGAATAATCATCTGATACCATGCAGAAACGTAGGGGCAGAGAGAAGCGAGAAAAGAAAGAGCATTGGAGCTCATTTTCATTGATCAAATTGAGAATTACATAAATGAATTAACTAACTAACAATGCAGTGTAACTGCTACATATATATGAGTAGTAACAGTGACGGCTAACTAACTAACTGAATAAATGACAGCTAATGACAACTAATAATAATAGTTAATTATTTACATTCTACAGATATAAGTGGTTAACAAAACTGATATTAGTGGTTAATACAATATTTAAAGTGGTTAATGAGTGCAGTTTGACAAATTAGCATAAGAGTAGTACATTAACCAGTTAGTGAACTGCATTAACCACTAACATGAACTGTATCAACCACTGTGTTAATCAGTAATATCAATTTGGTTAACCAAGTATCATTATCAATACAGTATTAGAAGTGGTTAATGCATTGTAAATAAGTGGTTAATTCAGTTCACTAACTGGTTAATGGGTTATTCTGATACCACAAGTTATACTCATTAACCACGTTCAGTACTGTATTAACCAATTATATTAACTCTGTTAACCACATGTGATTCACGACTTTAATAACTTTTTCACTAAATAATATTTTTTCAAAAAAATTGGGCAAAAAAAGGGTGTTGCAATAGGTGTTGCCAAAAGTGATATCCAAATATCATTTTTTATAATTATCAATACCTACATCTACATTATATACAATTGAGAATTGTCTCAAAGAGTAACCTTCCAAATGGAAAACTCTCACGTAATTGTTCAAACGAATTTATTCCACTTAGCTTCACACAACTGATTCTCCCCAAACTTTGCTTACGTGTCAGCATACATTCATTTGCACGGAAATCTACTTATGACAACTTTTTACAGATACTACCTACAATCTCATTAAATGCAATGGCATTAATGATGAATCAATTTTAAATTCCAAATCCATGTATTTACACACTAGATCAATAAATCAAATTGAATGCCAAATTGAACATAATAAACATCAACGGTTAATAAATAATATCGAGATTTTTTCTTTATTGCCTATAAATCCAATAAAAGCTCGATTTTTAACCCACAAAATCAAGTGATTTTCAAATTCAATAATATGTTTTTTTTTGATTAATTCAATAATATGGTTTATAATCAGTATTGATGACTTACTTCATTAAGGGCCCGTTTGTTACGGCTTAAAAAAAAGTGATTATGTTTTAAAATAATCTAGAGATTATTTTTTATAGATTTTAAAAAAATTAGAAGCTAATTTGTGTTTGTTTAGAAGTATAAAAATCATTTTTCCTCTTATGAATGAGAAGCTACTTTTTTCAGCTTTTCATTTTTACCCTAAAAATCATTTTTAAAAAAAATCATTTTCTAAAAAATCTGAAACAAACACAGTTAAAATTAAAAAAATGATTTTTAACATAAAAAAAGTGATTTTATTATAAAAAAAGCTGTAACAAACGCCCCCTAAATCCCTCTATTTTACTCGTGCAGGGCAATCCATTGATTTGACAATCTCTTGTATATAGGCTATGTTTGGATAAACAGTTTATTTAAGCGTTTATGACATAAGAATTTATCACATGAGAGTTTATGCTATAAGCGCTTATATTAAATAAGCTATTTGCGTTTGAATATGTACATTGAAAAGCTCTTATACAAAAATTGAACTGTTTGGACGCATAATTAGATAAGCAATTATAAAATGTTAAAATTTTTAAAAAACAAAAAAAAATTAAAAATCAAACCATAATTAAAAATTTATAAAAATATCATGATATATCACAAAATGGTTGTTAAAAAATTAAAAACTCACCAATCACCATAACATAAAATTATTATTTATAAAACCAGTGTCTTATATTATAAAATCATGATTAAAATTAAAAAATTACCATTCACTTGTTAGTAGTCCCCAAGGTGTAGCTCAAGTGGTTGAACCGGGACATTTGAAAGAGTTGGAGGAAGGGGGTCTAGGGTTCAAACCTTGGCTACTAACATAACTCACTAACAATTAACATTTGTCTATAAAAAAAAACCATTCACTTGTTAGTAAATTTTGTATTTGAAAAAAATTATTAATCAAAAAATTATAAATTATTATTACAAAACAAAAAAATTACTATTCACCATTCACACATATAATAATATAATAAGTATATTATTATAGGAAAAGATGAAACGTATGTAAAAATTTAACAACCATGTATCACTGTACATCATTGTGAGAGAAAAAATTAAAAACTAATAAAATTCATCATCTATCAATACACAAAATTATTTTATTTTTCTTGGTTTTAATATAATAACGTTATCTTATTGTATAGGAAAAAAACTTTAAATAGCAACCCATTTAAAATTTTGTTTTAATATGTCGCGGGTTCGAGTCCCCACTAGTCCTCTTGGGCCGTAAGTGCTCAAAGAGCCCTGAAGTTTTCTCTGCCTTTGACTGATGCGTCATCCCCTCACCCTAAAATTTCAGCCACCAAAGAAGAAACATAGTCAAAAGAAAACATGTAACCTAAAACAAATTATGAGCTGGTGATTAGTTCAAATAGAGCCAATTCGAATTTGAACTTATACAGATAATATCACACCGATAATACCATCCAATCCATTATTATTGTCTTAAGCTATTAACAAAATCCAACACTAGATTTGCTCAATATAATTAGAAGAATTTATCCATTAATAAAAATACTGAAATTTATCCAAATCTAACATAAGAAACAATAATTATTTTCAAAAAAAAAGAAGAAACAATAACAACTGTAACATCAAGTTTTTTTCTTTTTGGACCTCCGCTACTGCAAATAACCACAACCACAAGTGCGACTTCAGTTGATTACCTAGGAATCCTCCTTCTTATTAAGTGCAAAGTATAACTTCTCATTGACCCTAAATGACCAGATGTACAGTTCATGACCTTTTTGCAAATTGTTTTGCAATAACAGAACTTTTTCAGTTTTTAACAAGATTGTAAACACTTGTGGTTCTCATTTCCCACTTCTTGAATTGCATGGTGAACTCTTTATAGGAAGGGTCCAAGATAGTAACTTCAAAACCAACAGGTCTACCGTCTTCCTTTGAATCTAGTACTTCCTTCTCTATCTCAGTAAGGAAATCACATTTGATTTCTTTCTGTGGCATTGAAAGACGATTGTTGTTTGGGTTGAGATCTGTGTCAAACAACTTCTTGCACATGACAAATCTGACATCACTGCCATTCAAATATGTGATCTTGTTCCTGACATGAATAGGCAAATATGGTGGTGGTGGTGGTGGTGTTGGCTCGCTCTTTTTTGGTTTCTTGTTATTCTTCTTTGATTTGACTCTTCTTTTTTCTTGATCATAATCAGACGTGTTGCCTTTATCAGATGGGGAACGATGCCTTTTCTTACTATTCGTTATCTCTTCTTCCATTGTGTTCTTCAGTGAAATGAAACTGGAAGGTGATTCTATTTCTAGGAAATAGGTTTGGTTGATTTCCTCTATTTCTGCCAACTCTTGTTCAGTAAAATAATGTGGAGCAACCACTGATAACACTCTACTCAAAAAAAATGAGAGGAAGATTTGAAAGGCATGCTTCCATTCCTTTGTTCCATCCTACAGGCTATCTCGTCGTCGCTGAGCTTTCTTATCCCTCAAGGTTTTTTTTACTCTTTAAAAAGGATGAAGTTAAGGTATGATGAAGCAGAGTATATATAGGAGAGTGCGCGATGAATACGAGAACATAAATATATTCATATATAAGAAAACATGTCCTCGTTAAATTAATCGTACGCCCAAAAAAATATCTGAATTTGAACTTATATTCAAATAATATGAAATTAAAACAAACAGATAATAGATAGTTTTTTAAGTGAACATCCAATTATTTGAATCCTAATTTATAGTGCTATCCTAATATCTTGGGAAGAATAATACATGATTGAATTCCAAATTTAAAATAGAGATATAGTTTTTTTTTTTTACAGTGAAATATAGTTAGTTAGTTAGTTATCTCCATCCATGATATTTTACAAGTGTTTCACGATATATACATATCTTATATTTATTTCATATATGTAAAATAATAATACGAATCAATAAATACAATATACATATAATAAAATTAACTGGAACAATATCAGCTAAAGTAATATTTTTTTACGAGAGAAATATTTAATACAATGTGTTAAATTTGAATTTCAGGAGGTAACAATCAGAATTGAAGAAGGAACCACCTTATTTCAAAATCGCAGCAATCATCCTACTCACTCCTTCCACCAATCGTTTAAAAATTATTTTACTTCAAAAAAATCTTCTTTATAAAACTTGCAATAAATTTTCCATAAATGAAAAATTAAATATTTGTTTTAATTGAAAAATATCTATAAACTAAAAATTAATTCAAATTGGACCAATACCAAGACTCAAGAGAGCCCAAACCACACACATCATCCAGTGACTCGACCTCAAATTTTTACAGCCACGAAGAGCCATATGCACCCATCCATCATCTGATTTAAGACGAGAAAATCTGTCAGCTAGAGTAAAATACTGTTACCCACTTGCATGGCTGTGCTCAAGAACCACAACTTGGAGATGTGGGGAGGAGCTAAATTGGTGAGGGAGCTTGATATGAAGTGCCAATGGAATGCGAAAAAGCAAAGGATCGTCCAACGCCCTGATGTGTCAACTATATCCTGTCCATTGCAACCCCTTAAACAAGTTCCTCCTTAATTTGACGGGCAGCCAAAGAAAGGAGTAAAAATCATCTCCATTTCTCGAAAGATGATAGCTTAATATCAATTGTGCAAGACTAGTTATCTTGCTTAATATTAATTGGGCAAAACTTTCAGAATCTCAGGTAGAATATTGTACCAGTTTCATCCAATCAATTTGAAGTGAACAAATTCTAACATCTTTACATTCGTGAGCATAATGCTCCAAGTTGTACGTCAAAAAGGCACTACCATATTTGATGAGGGTAAATAAATTATGATTAAAAGGATGCATTAATTAAACGAAGAGTGGTTTCATTACAAAATTAAGACAATGAAAGTGGGTCACATATACTATTCCCAACGGGACAAACTTAGATCCCGCCCCAAAAAGAATGACATCAGAACTACCAAAATGGAGATTTCTCCTCAAGTAATAATAGCCAATAGAAATCTAACGCACTACAGTATTGATAACCAAAAACACTAAAAAGAAATTGCCCCACAAATCCTTTCTGCTTGAACCCCTTCCCTTGGTGGGCATCAGGTTTACCTTCACACTCAAACCGCATAGCACGCAGTTTAGACACAAACTGTATTATGTAGAGGACTGAAGCAGCAGCATTCAGTGCCTCCCCAAAACTTAAAACCACTTACATGTTCAATGGCTCTGACTCGGTGTCCCTTTCCTTCATTTGCCAGTCTTCTGTTTCTGTTTTCAAACAAACAAAAAAACTCTCAGCTCCAAGTAAGAACATTCTTTATAAAAAAGGGAAATATCGTTTTGTAAAGAAAATTTTATTGGTTGATGCAGCGCTGGTTATCATGTCAGTCATATTGCCATGTGTTGTTATAAGATAGACAGGACAGACCATCGGGCCCTATAAAAGCAAAGGGAGGAGCCCGTGGACTATTACTTTTAAAGGTAAAACAAATATGCCAATTAACCAAAATGAGCAATCATCTTGCACACAAGAATGTTTGGCCCTGCTGAAGTATCAGGGATCTACCAAGAACAGCTTCAGGCAGGATATAACAGAAAGGTGATGTGGCCAAGAAGCCAAAGGTGTACCAGCAATTTCCCAGATAAGATACAGTCATACACAGTATATTAGTCTAAATAAGTTTTGAGCCCATTGCTGTCCAATTTCAACATAAGCAACAGATCATCGTTTTTTTTTGGGGCGGGGGGGAGGGTTTAACAGAAAGGTGATGTGGCCAAGAAGCCAAAGGTGTACCAGCAATTTCCCAGATAAGATACAGTCATACACAGTATATTAGTCTAAATAAGTTTTGAGCCCATTGCTGTCCAATTTCAACATAAGCAACAGATCATCGTTTTTTTTTTGGGGGGGGAGGGGGGAGGGTTTCTTACTTGGCTTATCTGCAATCACCAGCAGTCGCCTTTGTAAGATACTAGCCATGAAAAGGAAAATTGAGCACATGCCAAACATAACAGTGATAGGGAATGCATCAACCTGCACAGAGAAAACAAATAATTAGTCAAAACACACATGCACAGATACAGAGAGAGGAAGATAGAAAGACCCCTTTTTTTGCTTTTTTCCTTTTGGGGTTGGGTGGAAAGATGGGATTGCATATATTTCCAAGAAAGGGGTTGTAAGTGTAGAATTCAGTGGGATGATAACTGGTCCAAACAGGCATTGTATTTAGGAAAGGGTATATAATTCCTGGTTCAAATTAGTGCAATATAAAGGTGGGTTAGATTGCTGGTATTCAGCAAACTGTGGTACGTCAACAGAAATGCTGCATTGTTAAGATCAAGCATTATATCTAAGTCATAGACTGTGAAACATACATTGTACAGCACAACACACACAAAAATGTTCAGAGGAATGCGGAAAAAGTTCATGATGGTGCTCCTGGATTCCTCAGGAATGTATTGAGATCTCATCTTCATAATGGATGGCCAGAATATGCCAACACAACTCTCAAAAGTACAGAAGCCAAGAAGCTGAATGTAACCGGTGAATGAGAGACTACCACCACTTGCTTTGGCAGGAACTGCCAAGAACTGTTCCACAATAACCAAGTCAAAATATTGCAGAGTAGTGTTGAGATGTAAATCACAGTACTAAGGGGAAGGAGGGGAGAGTATATTGGAAGAATAGCATACAGTGGTCAGAATGGGAAGTGTTAGAGAAGCAGAAGAAACTACAAAAACAATCTGCATGTAGCTCTCTACTCGGAACGACGAACGGGCCATCAATTTAGATGCAAGTGAGCTTCCCAACATTGAAGACAACATAAATGTTGCAAAAATAAAACCATGGGGAATCTCTTCATCATTCGGGCTCAATGCAGGGGTCCATAAGAACACAAAGGTATACATTGAACCTTCAAAGAGAGACTGTATGGCACCCAGCAAAGCTATTTTTTCATCTGAAAGACAGAATGTAATAATAAATGATCGTTGAAAGTAAGCAATGAACAAAAATACAAGACGAGATGAATAAAATAAATGATAACGACAGAGTAAGGAAAGCCAAAGAACAACTTTGCTCGCCATTTAGGGTAGCTTTATTAACAATTGCACAAATGTTTAGATTTCTCTTCAAGGCCCGTACAGAAAATATACATTATGTGTGGTTAGCTATGGGTTCTAACTGCCTGGACAAAACCAAGGAAGAAAGGCAACTCTATCACTTAATCTTAGTATTTTACAAGCCCCTGCCTCATTTTAATTGTTTGACGACATATGGAATAAGTTCATTCCAACATACAACACTCCCAGGATGGAATCAAAAGATGACCAATCCACTCCTTATGCAGATTAGTGTCACGCATAGTCTCAAAGTGCAAGTTCACAGTACTGTACCATTGTATAAACACAATGAGAAAATACTAAGGTAAGAAATATACCAGAAGCAATGGCCACAGCAGCACCCCTGAATTGGGTAAGCAAGTTCTTGTTATCAGAAGGATCCCCATAATTTTCTGTCCATGTAGATAATATGACGGCCATACCAATTGCAAGAAAACATGCAGCAGCATCAAAGGGGGCCACAGGTCCAAGAGCCAATGTATCAACAAGAACATTTCCAAACAGTCCAGAGAAAATGGCAACAAGACCATTTCCAAGAAATATAGCCTTTGAGAATGTTAATGAAAGCCATTGTTGATCAAAGCCCCTCTGACAGATTCACGTGAGGAAAAAAAAATGAGATAACATAAATGCAAAATGCAACATGAAAGAAGAATCAAGACAAAAGTAAAAAACATGGTAAAAACCATTTGTCACATTTTAAGGGTGAAAATGTATTTTGATGACCAAAAATCACTTCATTGGCCACTTGTCGGATATTTAAAAAATGCATGTATACCTTGTTTGAGAGACATAATAAATTTATAAAACCCGGAAATTAGCGTTTTTTTGGAATCAACACAGTTTGCGGGAACAAGTTGATTCAGAAAACATGAGATTCTACAGTGGAGTAGACAAGCAAGAATGATTAAGCAGAATAAACATATACGGGGAACTAAATTGGATATGAAAACCTTAGGGATGGCAAAATGGGCCGTCCGGCCCAACCCGGCCCGCCCCGCCATGAGCCCGCGTAAAAACGGGCTAACCCAACCCGGCCCGTCAAGGGATTATGGGTTGAGATGATGAGCCTGGCCCGATCTATAACGGGTTGGGTGGGCTTGGGCTGACCCGTCAAAAAATAAAAATAACAAAAATAACATAAAAAATAAATAAAAATCTAAAATTTAGACTAAAACTGGCCAAAACAAGCCAACCTATCTGGCCGACCCTCAAGAGTCCGCCCAAAACAGGCCACAATAGTGGGTTGGCTAGCAAGCCCGCCCGGAAATGTAAAAAAAGAAAGAAAAAATTGTTCAAAAATAGGGGAAAAAATAAAAAAATTATATATATACTGGTCTGATGGATTGGCCCGGCCCGCTCGTGGCCCGCAAGATTGGCGGGCTAGATGGGTTGGGCTAAATGGGCTTGTGGGTTGATGAACCCCAACCCGGCCCGCCCATTTGATGCGCCCGACCGATGGGCCAAGCCCGTTTTGCCACCCCTAGGAAACCTACAACTAATACAACAAAGATATCAAATTTTAGATGCCATCGAACTGTATTGCTTCTACCTTAATCACTTCATTAAGTGAAATACAGCATTTAAATTAAACCATGCAGCACTCATCAGATGGAAACTAGTGCGTTAATTTATGCTGAGAGAGAGAAAGAAAGAAGCATATGCTGAAAACCACGACTCACCACACCACAGACACGGTATTTATATAATTTATACAAAGATACAATTTTCCTAGTTACTAAATTTACTCAATACACTGACTGAACCTAAATATAATGATCCACATCCAACAGTTCTCAAAATTTTTAATTATAAGATCTATTGACTAGGTAGTTCTGTTTAGAATGACATCTCAAGAAGTTCATGTAATATAATTAAGTATTGCATACAAGATAAGCCCAATTCGAAATGTCATTCCAAAACAATCAAGCTAGTATTATTATTTTGAGGATATAAAACCCCCTCTTGTCCATGTGGCAGTTATAATAAAACAATATTCAAGTCATTTACAGCCTCCATATACAAAGAAAAATCTTATTAACATATTTACAAGTCAATGACCACGTTCAAATTATAAGGCACTTCTTGTCTGTATAAAGTCAGTATATCCAAAGGAAGATTTCATAATAAACTAAACAGCAGATAACTTTAAAAACAAACAACTCACCTTGAAATGCTCAGCAACAAGCCACGATTCAAACGCTGAAAACAGAAGTGAAGTGGCAATACCTCCCAAGATACGACCCAACATCAAGACTTTGTATTGAGGAGAATGTTTGGTCATGCAGCTCAAAATGTAGGTTATGCAATAAGTCACACAAGCCCTCTTCCGGCCCCTGATTTCAGCATAAGAAGCATGAGATACTAAGAAATGCTATGACATATGTGTCGCAAGAAAAAATTAGAACACAAAAAGGCATCTCACTGTTTGTCAGCCAGAGATCCCACAATTGTTCCAAACAACATTGAAGATCCAAAGCCAGCAATGAAGAGTTGTCCTATCTCCCCTTTCCCGTATCCATATGTACTGTAAAGGTAGTAGACATATGGACCTTGCAACCAATCTCCAGCTATAGCCATAGAAACAGCAACCCGTTAGATTAACAAAAACTAGCAATAGTAATTGTTAGCAGAGCGATCTCTGCTAACAATTACCAAAGTACAATCAATGCACTCTCAATTGCCCAATATACATCAACACAACAATGTGATCTCAAGCATGCATAACTCAATGATGAAAAATGTTACTATCAGATAACAACATCAAATAACGTAACATTTAATCAAATCGACTCCTTTTAAGGCACAACTTGGCCAAATCAAAGCTTCTAATTTAAATATCATCTCGGTCAACATTATTATAATTTGAAGGATGAAAAACGACGTTTGAATAAAAACAAAAAAGCGAGCTTAGTAAAACATAAGGGATAGCATAAATTAAACAAGTAAAGTGTGATGTACACAGTCATTTTGAAACCAAAAAGAGAGAGAGAGAGAGAGTAAAAATCACAAATTCGAGGACCATAAAACACGTCACTGCTGTCGCAAGCAACCAAAGCTAAGAAGATCATCAGGCAGAACCATTGTCCACTCAGATGCATAGATTGCGCTAGGATCCGTCTCAATTGCTTTGGTTTCTCACCGGTTTCAATTTTACAAACAGATTACACATAAGAAGGAAATAACAACAAACAATAGCTTTTCCTTTTTCTTTTTTAGTAATAATTAATATTCTATCGCGAAGCAAGAAATCATCAAACGAAGAAAAGAACACAGAAGGCAAAAATGTTGAGGAAATGAGGCGCAGATCAAGGGAGAAAAACAAGTGAAAAGTGCAGATCGAGAAGGAAAAGGAAGAGATCCAAGAGAGAAAAGACAGATCTACCCATCATGAGGGAATAAACGAGGAGGTAATTGTTCTTGAAGGAACTGAAGGCGGAAGAGGTGTTGATTCGATCCTTGTTGTTCTTGCTGAGCTCGAGAGCTGCCACAACAGAGGCCAATCCTCCAAACACGACGTAGAAGAACAACTCCATTTTCGCGATCTCAGTGTGTCTGCCACACAAATTGCAACTACGAAGGAAAAATGGCACTGTGTCTGCAGAGTATGTACGATTTCAGAGATCCCACGAGTGGTGTGAGAGATGAGATAGAGAAAGAGAGACAGAGAGGAGGGAAGGCTTATATAGTGGCTTGGAACGGTGCTGCGATCAGCTGCGACCCCTCTTTTATAAAACTGGCTAAAACGGTTGTCGCTTTTTTTTTTTTTACTCTCATTTTTATTTATTTATTTATTTATGCTCTCTCTGGCTCTGCCTAAATCTGCTTCCAAGTGTGAAATGCCAAACGTGGACAGCATCAACCATCAGTGGAACATATCACAGTATCACTTATATTGGTCCAATACTCCAATTTCGTGTCCATTTCTTTTTTCGATAAAAAAATACCCAATCATAACATTTTAAGGATCTTGCTTCCTTTTAAGGATATTGATATCATTAAATATTTTTTAATTACTGAAATATTAAATAGTGTCATTTTATTTTTATTTAATATTTTTTATTTTATCAATAAATATTTATAAGTAGTGGTTAATATTTTTGATATTTTCCGGTCAAAAAAATATTTTTCATATTTTAAAAAGGAAAAATGGTAGGTAACATTTGATATAGATAACGTATAAAAAATATTATTGCTGATTTTTTAGAAGAAATAATTTAAATGATAAAGTAATTTATAACACCGACAGATCACATTTGTTAATGATAGTTTACATCACCATCATGTTCATATTCATATTACACAGTGCTGTTAAGATAATGATTAAAGAATTAAAAAAGTAGCCTGGTATTTACTTCTTAATAAAAACTTGAGTCTTGTTAATCAATGTCCTACATTAATTAAGGATTCAAAATGTAGAATTATTTATTGAAAAATGCGATATAAATGTACATTAAATATTATACTTTTTATTAAATAATTTTGCTTTCAACTCTTTATACTACTCTAAAAACACTATGGATTAATATTTTTTTTAAACTTTTAATTTCCTAATTTTTTATGCAGTATATCCTGGTAATAATATCCAGTTGATGGGTTTCTATTTTTTAAGCAACAAGAACAAGGTATATTTTTCGATCCATTTTGTCTTTTAGGACGAAAGTGCAATAAGATAAAGCATAAGACGCGTGATTCAGGGAAGGGTGGCGTTGCATAGTAGGATAATAAGGTGGACGACGACGCGGTTTGTTATTGATATGCTGATCATCGTCGCATAACTGAGATGGGATGACACGTGGAGGCAAGCGAAACGTCTGATTAATATTGAATAGAAGAGATGCGTGGTGTCGGTGGTAATTGGCTGTGCCGCGGCAGAGAGACGCTCCATGCGGCGAGGTCTCGGATCTAGTACTCACTGCCAAAGTACAAATAGACAGTGTGCGGTGGGCCCCCCACCTCACCTTTTTTTTTTTTTGACGAAAACAAATTTATATCATTTCACATAAAATAGTACTAGTATAAGCAATACAACCAAAAACATAATCAAAGACATGGCTACAAAGATAAAATAGAGTCGCCCTTATGATATAGATTTTATTTTATTTTGACCTTGATTACATTTGTACGGGCACTCAATTAATGAATGAATAGTCAGTTTCATAAATAACGAATAAAACAAACTTGAAAAAGTTAAATCAGCATATCCTTTTGCTATTTTTAAATATAAATTACTAGTATACCAAGTACAATATTACTCCCTCTAGAATAAATTATAAGCACATAGAGCTAAATTTAGTTCATTAAATAACTAATATATTTTATCTATATAGACCAAATACATTGGTTATTCAATGAACCAAATTTAGCTCCACATACTTATAATTCATTCCGGAGGTAGTATGATTTTTTTTATTCAATCTTGCACACATTAAGACTAATTAATTACCCACATTTTTTTTCATTGATTACTCCCTCCAGTTTCTAATATAAACAAAAAAAATTCCAACTTTGGTTGCAGTGACGGATCCGAAAAATTTAGGTCGTGCGAGCAACATTGACACCTATTTTTCATATTAAAAATATAATTTATTATGATTTTTGGCCAAATTATATAATTTATTATTTTGAAAACTATAAATATACCTCATAGTATCATAATGTATTAAAGTATAAATATAACATATTCTAGTAACATTAATGGGTATTTGTATAAAATAAATATATATTTTAATTGTCATACACATATTATCGATGTTGTCTCGCATATTGATAAAACTTCTTTTTGAAAATATCTGGCCATGGTTTGATCCTCAAAGAAATATACTTTAGCAAAGATTTGTATTGTGTAATGGGTGTGTGACAGAAAGAGTTGTGAAAAGAACGCAAAGGCCTAAATCTAGAGTCGAAAGTCGATAGGTAGAGAAAGAAGGGAGTAAACAAGGTTTCTACTTTCTATATTGAGGGAAAAATGGTACACTTTTGAGCTCATTTTCTATTTTTTCCTCTTTAGTGGGGTCAACACTTATTTTTAAATGGAGGCAAAATAAAATTAGTCAATAATTAATAAAAAGAAAAAATAAGTTAGTAGGGTCAATTGCCCCCAATTTGTTACACGTGCATCCGTCCATGTTTGGTTGTCCAAAGTATAAGCAAATTTCAACTAATTATACCTTATTTAATGATATTATTCCTAAAATACTCTTCAATTAATTTAGATTTCATTTTTCATTAATCTCTTGTATTTCTATGAAACAATTTTTCATAAATGACATTTTGGAGAGTGCAATTTTTTTTTGGTGGGTTATGCAAAATATTTTTTGATTACACCAAGAAAGTTAAATAAGATTAGCTATAATTCTTAATTAAGGCGCATTTTTTGCTTATATTCGAAACCGAAAGGAGTACCTAGTTTCCTATTTCTTTTTTGTATGTAATATCTTTCTTCCCACTAAATAGAAATATGATTAATTAATAAAAAAATTGAGTAATTAATTAGTCTTGTAAAGTTATACGGGTTAGAAAAACGGTAAATATTAAATTGTGACTAGACCGCTACAAATGAATTAATGGTGTGATACAAGGTTTAAGTAACTCTTAATACCCGAAAAAAGGTTTAAGTAACTTTTATATTATATTTATTTTATTAATACAATGAAAAATAAAAAAAAGCGTCTGTTTACTTGAAAATAAAATAAAAAGAGGGAAAAAATTAAATGGAAAGAAAATGACAGGAATTGGATTGATTGCAAAGGAAAAATGGGGATAAATAAATATATGAAACCCACATATTAAAGTTTTTCTCTCCCTAATTAGTGGAGATAAAATACAAATTTAAATAAAACAATTCACTCTTTATAATTTTATTTTTTCTCTTGTCTAGTGTGTAATCAACTTAATTTTTTATTTTATCAAAAAAATATTACAACAATTATTCTTTTTTTTCCGATGTTTTACATCCATCCAAACAAGCAAAGAGAAAATTCTAACTTTTTTATCTTCAATTTTCTTCTCTTGCTCTTTTTATCCACAAAATTTCCTCTCATTTTCTTCGCATCCCAAGGAATAACGATGGACAAAGTATTGTAATACTCATCCTCATATCAGTGTTTAGAAAGATGTCATACCTATGGGGAAAACTACTTTAATACTCGTTCGCATACCATCAGATATCTATATACTCATTGATCCTACTAGCTCGTATGAGATCTCTCCCATTTTATTTTTTTACAAAGTAATAACATGTTAATACTATTATAATACTATTAGTTGGAGTTAACATATGAACTATTTTATCTGACGGCTCAAACATTCACAGATTTCGAGTGCAATTACTAATATGACAAATTTATTTTTCAAGTACTCCATCTGGAATGAATTATAAGCACGTGTAGCTAAATTTAGTTCATTGAATAACCAATGTATTTGATAAATACATTGGTTATTCAATGAACTAAATTTAGCTACACGTGCTTATAATTCATTTCAGAGGTAGTATCAATTTGATATTCACTCTACTTGGGAAGAGATTTGAGCAACGACAACTCTGTTACATGCTTGTTTATAGTGTTTTTCAGCCAAATTAAATTCTTATATATGCTCGCTTAAGTGAAGCACGAGTTCAACTTTTAGGTACTTGAGTCACAATGGAATCACTTCCATTGATCCAACAAGGTCAAAGTGTAAAAGGAGAGAGTCAAGTTGTTAGGCTTGTTCTTTAATTGCCAACTTAATTTGAAATCATTCTGAAGTTTATTAACAATACAATTTTAATGAAATTATACCTACTTCTTTTAAGGCAAATGAAGTTTATGCAAACATCATTTCTAATTAAATATTTTTTTAACAAAAAGAAACTTATTTGTTTTTATAAAAGATGAAAATTATTTCATTTCAAGGGAAAATACATATAGTCCACGATGCATGTTGGAACTGAATGAAAAATATGGGGACTAGCTATAGATGGAGCCTCCTTTGTTAAGGCATGAGCTACTTCATTTGTTTGTCTCATTACAAATTAACATTAAAGTTTGTTTTCGGGGAAATAATTAAGATGTCAACACTCCTAAATAATTGCTCCAAATTCCAAATTGTCTTTTCTAATTTAATATTAGTTTTTTTAAGAGGCAAAAGAATTATTATTGATATAAGTGAACAAAGGCTCAAGAAAAGCCTAGTCTCTAATTTAATATTAGTGGTTATTCTTTTATGCTTTGATTGGTTAAGAGATGAAACTGTGAATAGACAAAGGAGAGAAAGAGTGGGAGAAGAGAGAAAGAGATGAGAAATATAATAGATTTGATTTATTTTTTGATGTAAGAGAAATAGAAGAAAAAAAGTGTGATTTTCTTTCTCCTTTTTGTTTTGTTGAATAGAAAGTGAAAAAGAGAAACGTTATTAATTTTGAAAAGATAAAAATACCATTGAACAAAAAAATTAATCTACTATTTATATTGATTTACTTTATTAATTTATTTTTGACTCCATCAAAAATAATTCAATTTATTAATTTTGTCAAAAAAATTCAATTGATTAAATTTTTATTTAAATAAATTATTAATCTAATTTAAAATAAGTTATTAATTTTTGTTCCCGCACCCTACTTTAATTCCCTCATCCCCGCCTAACCTTGTATCGACCCCCCACCCCCGATGCGTTATGCAATCCCCATTCTATTTCTATCGACCAACGATTGCCCACCCCCGAGTCGATACATTTTGCATTCCTCCCACCTCCAACTTCTATCAACCCTCACAGTTGCAAACCCCCTACCTCCACTCGAAATTAGTATCGACCCCTAGCCCCAAGTCGATGCGTGTGTGAAGGCTCGCTATTTTCATCCACCAGCACGAGGCTCGAGATGGGTTGCATGATATTGCGCACAGAAATGGGGCAACAAAGGTTGGAATTGGTGACAAGGATAAGAGTAAATATGGAAAAAGATAAAAGAAAGTGTCTCTCTTCGCCCTTTTTTGCACGAGCGAATGCTGGAAAAAAGTGTGGAGCTCGCATATTTCTTTTTCTCTTAAGCAATTCATTGATAAATCAAACAAGGCGTATTGCTTATTTCTCGCCTCTTTCTCTTGGCGATACTTTTTCTCGGTTAAATCTCTCATACTAATCATACTGTCAATGTTCTGTATTATTAAGCTCTTGTATTTAAAAAATAAAAGAAAGTTTTAAGTTAGTATGACTTTTTAAAAATGTTTGCAAACAATTCGTTAAGCGAGAGGATATTAATGCATACTCTTAATAAAATAAATATTAAATAACTTTATTTTAAAAAACAACATAATTTGTTAGAATATACAATTATGTATATGTCCATATCTTATGTCATACGACTCTTTTTGACCGAATCTTATATATCATAACTTGAAAACTACTTAACTTTATTGCTTAAATATAGTTTGCTCGCATAAATTGACTCCTTATTGAACAACTACATTAATTACAAACAAAAACTGACTTAGGCCAGAAATCTCTAAACCCTAACGCCTCTCTTCTATCTCTCTAAACCCTATCTCTTCCTCCTTCTTCATCCACCGGAGAGGGGTGGTTTTTGGCTATCTTTTAGCCTGGAACCACCTCTCTACATTAATTTTTCCTCTTCTTTTATCTAAATAAGTGATTTTTTCCACATAGATCTAGTTTTTATTTCTTATTTTTCCGTGATTTCGTCGTCTGAGTGCGGTGTTGTTTTGTTTGTCGTCTTGGTGTGACGTTATTTGGTTTTCCGTCTTGTTGCGTGTTTGATTCAAATTGGCAGATCAGCTTTGATCCATCCTAGTTTCAATCAAGACGTGGACGGCAACGTTACAAATTCGGAGTGCTAATAGTGGTCACCGCCAACCTCAGCATCCTTTTCTCCCTACAAATGGCTCCTAAGCATGTGGTTCGATTGGTCATATCTAAGACCACTTATAGTCGATTTGAGTCTGTACAGAGTATAGTAATGACCCGTAACTAGATGAGTTTAAAGACTGTGACTCCTTATTTCTTTTTGGCCATCGACCGTACTTGGAAGCTTTTGTTTTGGCTATTAGAATTAAGATGGCTTGGTAATGCCATATTGGCTTCTGTTGGCTGACTTAGATGTTCGTGTTAATTTTCAATTGTGGATGGGGAATGTCCCAACACATTTTGTTCAATCTGGGTGTATTGATCTTTTTCTAATTTTTGAAAGAAATTTGAGTTCCATCAAAAAAATCTGACTTAGGCTATCAACGTGTTAATATTAATTCAGCCATCTATACAAGGAATCTAGAGGGGTAAAAGATCTCTTTATTCTCCTAATCTTAACCGAGGGGCTGGGTAGGCAGGTAGCAACTAGCTGCTACTAAACAAAATGAAACAATTATAGAATGTCGGCAATCCTCCAATTTGTGCATTATGGATCTCGATCGAATGGTACTTTCTGCTTAGCAAGTCACCATCATGATTCATGGCAGACATTAACATTAGGTAGCCACACATGTAAGAGCTCTTTTGTTTTCTTCCTAACTACGTACGTACTGTTGTGCACATAGTGAACTTATACTTGACATTCACGTTTATGCACGACTGCCATTGACCGACACTAGCCACTTAATTTTCTTAATAGCACTCGTGCCAACCTCTTCCTACCCAACTTCATCTTGTGATTAAGGAAATACTCAATTGTAAATTGACACGGGAATGTCAGATATGATGTTCTTAAAAAATTGTATTTGCGATGCTACATATTGAACTGATAATCATATCGTTGTTTTGAAGCATAACACAGGTGTCACGCAGCATATGCATGCATTTTTTCTTTTTCTTTCTTTTTATTTTTTTTTACAATCTAATGGATTCTTCCTTGCTGAGTTGCTGTAAACATAAGGAATCTTTTTTACGATCTAATTTGCATATCTCGCCTTTGGTTTCCTTTTGGATTAATATAATTCGAGTTGGGAGGAAGTGTAATCCTAAAAAAATTGACATTTTTTTTATGAAAAATTCAGAAATCCACTTGACACAGAGTAAAAGCCGGGATTGTAGCCTCATTAATTCACTGTTTTTGTTAGGTATGGGCCCTGAATGATTCTTCTGCCGTAGAATGGGGTTGCTTACAGCACCCTGTTTTTACCAACGGCACCCACACTACCCTATTCCCAACGCCCGCAAGCCCAACCTCGCGGCCCCCCAATCAGCGGTCCCCTTCCACTGGCGGCCCCTCCCCACTCTTGACTCTCACCCCCAACCAAACCCACACTCACTTCTCCCCCTCCCCTAAACATTTTTAAACCTTACATCAACTACATGTATACAAAACTAGAAAAAATGGATATTCGAGGTGGGAGCAATGACAAATATAAGGGAGGGCACCCAGGGGATTGGCCCACTTGTAATTCATGAGGTGAATGCGCCTAGCCCATTTCATCGCAAACTTCATCACATTCTCTGTGTTTTGCTGTCAAGCTAAACCAAATTGTGGGCGTCCAAATAGTAGAAGTTGCATTGATGTAATCAGCCACAAGAGTTTCTTCCAAGACTAGGCGTCGATTCAACTTTTTTCTTCAGGGGATTTATTATATTTTATTGTATGTTTCTTGTCCAACTTTCATATAGTTGCCACGATTGTAGTGGCTAATTTTACTTTTGCTTCTTTGAACATTATTTAACCTTCTAGCGTCTAGTTGTTGGAAGATTACAAAACCAGCAAAAAGGGGGATTCAAGGTGGGAGCACCGACAGATATAAGAGAGGGCACCCGAGGGCTCAAACCCTCTCCCTGAGGGATATTTTAAAAAATACATAAATCTTTAGTGAATCGGTAAATGGGGAATGGGCCACTTGTGACTCGTGAGGTGAATGTGCCTAGCCTACTTCATCACGTTCTCTGTGTTTTGCCGTCAAGCTAAACCAAATTATGGGCACCCAAAATAGTAGAAGTTGCATTGCCATAATCAGCCATAAAAATTTCTTCCAAGACTGGGCATCGATTCAAGTTTTTTCTTCAGGGGATTTATTATATTTTATTGTATGTTTTTATCCAACCTTCATATAGTTGTCACGATTGTAGTGGCTAATTTTACTTTCATGTGTTGAGTGGAAAGTACAGTTGAAATGAAAAGGTAGAGGTCGCTATGGGTGGGCTGAGAGGGAAAGATCCCAGCTTTGAGGGTGACACGGCTGGGTGTGGAAATCCCATATGGCCTGGACTAATCCTCATGACTACCTCGACGATTTACGGGACATTATCGGGACTAGTGAGAGTGTAAAGTAATTGAATATTCACCTAAGAGAAGGGTGGTCTTCTCATAAAATGGAACATGTACTCCTAGTCAAATTTTTTTGATTAACTAATGAGATTGGTATCACATGCATATGGAGTAGAGTATGATAGAGTATTTTTGCTTATTTACCATATAACATTGTTATGGTGTACACACCCCTTCTTTGTGTGCTTTTCTCATGTTATGTATTGTATGTACAAAGGATCCTCAGTCAAGCCGATGAGTGATCAATTGGAGATCTGCTATAAGATAGCGGCGCGGAGGCACTTATGCCTTTAGGGGGTGTTTGTTTCATGGATTCAAAAAATATTCCCTGGAATAACTTTCCCATGAATATAAAAATAGAAATTTTATTCCTGGGTATTTTTAAAAAAAGTGTTTGGTTAGGATTTTAGATTCCCAGGAATTTTTTATTTTGATTTCCTAGGAATACCTAACTCATGTTTGGTTTGTAACATATTTTCCTAGGAATAAAAGTCACAATTCCTAAAATACCCCTATGGTTGATTCGGAACGTTGAGACACGTGAAGTTGGCAAAGAATTATACAAAAACCACAACTATTTCTTTGCAGTACCACCTGACTATTTAACCACCCTATCACAATATTGGAGAGGGGATATCACTATAATTCACAATTGCATACGAAAAATACACGGCTATTTGAATGACTGAAATTTGGATCATTGAGCTCAATTCTGGTTGGACCGCGTGACTTCCATTATCCTTTCAAGTATTTTTAAATATTTTGTTTTTAGTATAAAATAGTTAAAACACTAGAACTGGTGATATAGATGCAAGCAATGCCTTTGGACGCTCTTCATGGGATAATCCTCATAATGCACCAAAAATGAAATTGATGAGTACACATAGTTCAGCACGAAGACCAAGTTCCATGATATTAACATACACAAATCAATTCAAAGATTATAAAATTTAACTCATTAGCTTTCCATTGCCAAAATTAATCCTCCAATGCATAGTTTTTTGTTATATTTGGAAATAATGGATAGTCACAAACAGCAAGTTCCATTTTGAAGACTCTAAGATGTAGTTAGTGAAGGGTGATCTAAAGTAGTTGATGTAAAATACTTTAGGAACAGTTACAAGAATCTTGAGCATGATTCCATCAACAACAACCCAAGAAAAAAATTGGCCAATTTGTGAACTATGAAGTAGTTGTATTATCTGAATCACAAGAAGATTAGAACAAGATAAAATTCAAAATCATCAATCACAATGGAAGACTTACTATTCGCATCAACTATTTTCAACTTAAACATAAAGGACTTCACTACTTCAGGCAACCAGTAGCAATAACAACTATAATCTAGTGAAAGAGACCTTGTTTGCCAAAGACTCAAATTCATTATAAATAAGAAACATATGCAACCCTAAATAAATAATAAACATAACTATTGTCAAATTACAACCATGTTCTACATAAATAAAGATGTGTCCTTCTTCATCATATAAAAATGCAACTAAATAATAAAACCAACAAATATAATTACTACATAAGTTTTCTAAGGACATTCAAAGTATTAGACATTTCTAATCCTACGAAGCACCATTATTATTTAAAACAATGTACACAAATTCCTTCCTCAATTCAGGGGGTATTCATAGCAAAAAAAAACAACCACAAAGATTGTTGTCTTTAGTGAGCATCACAGAAGCCCTCACAATATCTACTGCAGATAGTTCATCTATTTCTTTTAACATGGGGACAATTTGATTCCTCCTTTCAGTTGTCCTTTCAGCGATGTGTTTCTCATGCAAAAACAAGATGTGAGTTGTTGGATATTGTCCATAGTTCCAGCATAAAACTCACCTAACTTGTTCACTAAAGTTACTAAGCTATCAGTGTGGAGTTTAGAGTGCCTTAAAATCAGTTTGGAGGATCATGGAATTGCTTGAAAGTGTTTCTTGAACACTGGGAATCGATTCCCTTGCTATGTGAATCGATTCAAGCATGTTTGGTTCTCTGTGAATCGAAGTACGCCTCTGTGAATCGCATGGGAAGCTTGCAGGAATCGATTCACTTCATTAATTCGTGCAGGGGAAGTTTTTTAACTAGGTGAATCGATTCACCTATGTCTGTGAATCGATTCACAGTCGGGTTTTATAAACCTGACTGAGAAAGCAGTCGATCTGACGTGCAGTCTTTTCTAGGGTTGTGTGCAGCCGTTCTTGAGCGTCTTTGTGAGGTTGTAGGAGCTGGGAAACACTGTTAAACACCTTGAGATCTTAGGAAAGAATAGAGGGAGGATTGAAGGCTTTCTCTATTGTTGTTCTTGAGAGTTTATCATAGAGGAAAAGAGAGAGAGAGATTGGGAACTCTTGGGTTTGTTCTTCTTGGACATTGTAAAGGGGTTCAAAGCAATTGTAATCTCTTGTAAAGACTCTTTGATAGTGAAATGGAGGGCTGCTCTCTCCCGCAGACGTAGGTCATCTTTTTGGGGCCGAACTGCGTAACCAAATAGCGGTGTGATTCTTCCTATTCTCTACTCGTGTTTGATTAACTTTATTGCACTGTTGTGATTGCTATTAATTTTAGTACTGGTTGCCTTTGATATTTGTTTAATTTATTCTTGTTAGAACTCAACAAGTGGCGCCGTCTGTGGGAAGGAACAAATAACTCAATTGTGCACCATGGGTACTAAATGGGACATCGAGAAGTTTTCCGGTAATAACGACTTCGGTCTATGGAAGGTGAAGATGGAAGCAATCCTTATACAACAGAAGTGCTTTGAAGCCTTGAAGGGTGAGGCAAGAATGCCGGTCACCCTGTCTCAAACGGAGAAGAAGGAGATGATAGATAAGGCAAGAAGTGCCATTATCTTGTGCCTTGGCGATAAGGCATTGAGGGAAGTTGCAAGAGAGAAGACCGCGGCGGAGATGTGGGCAAAGTTAGAATCGTTGTACATGACAAAGTCATTGGCCCACAGGTTATGTCTGAAACAACATCTCTACTCATTCAAGATGGTAGAGACCAAACCTATTGTGGAGCAACTAGCAGAATTCAACAAAATTATTGATGACCTGCAGAACATTGATGTGAAGCTCGACGACGAGGATAAGGCTCTGCTCTTATTGAATTCGTTGCCTAGATCCTTTGAAAACTTTAAGGATGCACTCCTCTATGGCAAGGAGTCCACTATTACTTTGGAGGAGGTCCAACAATCTATTAGGACCAAGGAGCTAACCAAGCTCCAAGACTTGAAAGTGGATGATAGTGGCGAAGGCTTAAGTGTGTCAAGGGGAAGAAGTGAGAGTAGAGGAAACAACCACAAAGGGAAGAATTCTAGGTCGAAATCCAAGTCAAAGGGGAACAATAAGAAGTATAAGTGCTTCAATTGTCACAAGACCGGTTACTTTAAGAAGGACTGTCCTGAGAAAGGGGCAGGGGTGATTCTGTGGATGTTGCAATTGCTATGGAGGATGGTTATGAGAGTGTGGGTGCTCTAGTGGTGTCGAGTTTGGAATTTGAAAAGAACTGGGTCATGGACTCGGGATGTTCTTATCACATGTGTCCTAGGAATGAATACTTTGAGACTTTGAAGCTTAAAGAAGGTGGAGTCGTTCGCCTGGGTGTCAACCGAGCTTGTAAGGTGCAAGGTATGGGTTCGATTCGTCTCAAGATGTTTGACAACCGTGAATTTCTTTTACAAGATGTGAGGTATGTTCCTGAACTCAAACGAAATCTTTTATCTATAAGCATGTTTGATGGATTAGGCTATAGTACTAGGATTGAACATGGCATGATTAAAATTTCGAATGGTGCATTAGTAATGGCTAAAGGTCTAAAATGTGTGGCTTATACATATTAGATGGTTGTACTGTTATAGGGCATGCATCATTAGCTAGTCAAGCTCCGCATGATAAAACTAAACTATGGCATTTAAGGTTAGGGCATGTTAGTGAAAGAGGTTTAGTTGAACTAGCTAAACAAGGTTTGCTAGGTAATGATAAATTGGATAAGCTAGAATTTTGTGATAATTGCATACTAGGCAAACAACATAGGGTTAAGTTTGGAAGTGGCATGCATCATTCTAGCAAACCCTTTGAGTATATTCACTCGGACCTTTGGGGTCCCTCAAGAGTGACAACTCATAGAGGGGGTTCCTATTTTCTCACCATGATTGATGATTTCTCTAGGAGAGTATGGGTTCACATTTTGAAAAATAAAAGTGACACATTTGAAAAATTCAAAGAATGGCATACTCTCATGGGAAATCAAATAGGAACTAAACTGAAAGTTTTAAGGGTGACAATGGCCTGGAGTTTGTTTCAGAGCGCTTTAATGAGTTTTGCAGAACACATGGAATTAAGAGACATAGGGCCAGTGGTAGGAACACCGCAACAAAATGGTGCAGCGAGCATGAACAGGACTATTTTGGAGCGGGTCGGATGTATGCTTTTGGGAGTGGGCTACCTAAAAGTTTCTGGGTGAAGCGGTGAGTCTGACTTACTTGATCAACAGATGCCCATCAACGGCTTTAAACTTCAAGACACCTATGGAAGTTTGGAGTGAAAAACCGGCAGAATATTCTAAGTTGAAGGTTTTCGGGGCTTTGGCGTTTGCTCATGTCAGACAAGACAAACTTGAAGCCAGGGCTATGAAATGTGTCTTCATTGGCTATCCGGAAGGTGTGAAGGGGTACAAGCTGTGGAAGATGGAGCCTGGGGGATCAAGATTCATAATAAGCAGGGATGTGACTTTTGATGAGACTCGTATGGGGATGAAGTGCAAGGACCTGGATAATAGTAACTCGTAAAGCAGGTAGAGAAGACTTCGGTTTGAGGTGGAGCCTTCCACTAGTGAGGCAGGAATGATGAAGAGGAGAATAGTTCTCCACCATCAGGTTCTAGAGGAAGACAACCAACAGTGGATCCTGGCTATCAGTTGGCAAGAGATAGGGAAAGGAGGGAAACTGTGGCACCTAAGAGATATGGCTATGCAGATTTAATTTGTTATGCTCTAAATGCGGCTGAAGATATGCAAGACTCAGAACCGAAGACATTCAGGGAAGCAGTTGAGAGCAAAGAGGGTCAGAAGTGGTTAGAGGCAGTGAATGAAGAAATGAATTCATTGGAGAAGAACCAGACCTCGAAACTTGTGAAACTACCCAAGAAACAAAGGGTGGTTGGATGCAAGTGGATCTTCAAGAAGAAGGAAGGCATTCCGGGAATTGAAGAACCAAGATATAAAGCAAGACTTGTGGCCAAGGGTTTTACACAGGTTGAGGGAATTGATTACAACGAGGTTTTCTCACCCGTGGTGAAACATTGTTCCATAAGGGTTCTTATGGTAATCGTGAATCAATACGATCTTGAGTTGGAACAAATGGACGTGAAGACCGCATTCTTACATGGAGACCTAGAAGAGACAATCTACATGCAACAACCAGAAGGTTTTGTAGAGGACAAGTCTAAGGTATGTCTTTTGAAGAAATCCTTGTATGGGTTGAAACAAAGCCCTAGGCAATGGTATCTTCGTTTTGACGATTTTCTTCTGAAGACGGGATTTGTGAGAAGTGGGTACGACAGTTGTGTGTACATTTTGAAGAGGATGAGAAAGTGGTTCTCTACCTACTTCTATGTTGATGACATCCCGATGGCAAGCTCTAGCAAAGAGGAGATTAGCATGCTCAAGGAGAAGCTAAATTGAATTTGAGATGAAGGATCTTGGGGCGCTAAGAGGATACTTGGGATGGATATCATGAAGGACCAGGAAGAAGGGTGAATTATTCTTATCTCGGCATGGGTACTTGAAGAAAGTGGTGGAGCGGTTTAGGATGCATGAAGCTGCTTGCTAGCACTCCTTTGGGTCATCACACAAAGCTCTCGGTGACACAAGCTCCTGAGTCAGAAGAGGAGAGGAGGAAGATGGATACTACTCCATATGCTAGTGGGGTAGGAAGCATCATGTACGGCATGGTTTGTAGTAGACCCAGGACTTAGCATATGCGATTAGCATAGTGAGTCGGTTTATGGCAAATCCGGGCCAAGCTCATTGGGAAGCACTGAAGTGGGTTCTGAGGTATTTGAATGGGTCACTCAAAGGTGGTTTGAGGTACACAAGAGCAACTCAAGGAGAAGACGCTTTGGAGGGTTATGTAGATGCAGATTATGCAGGAAACGTGGATACAAGGAAATCCTTATCTGGATTTGTATTTACATTGTTTGGAACGGCAATAAGTTGGAAGGCTAATCAACAATCCGTTGTGGCATTATCTACTACTCAGGCGGAGTATATCGCCCTAGTTGAAGGGGTGAAAGAGGCCATATGGTTGAAAAGTATGATTGGGGAGCTAGGAATTACACAAGGATGTGTGAAGGTACATTGTGATAGTCAAAGTGCTATCCACTTGGCAAATCACCAAGTGTATCATGAAAGGACAAAGCACATTGACATCCGCCTACATTTCATTAGAGACGTCGTAGAATCTAAGGAAATTGTGGTTGAGAAGGTTGCGTCAGAGGACAACCCGACGGATGTATTCACCAAGTCATTACCTAGATCAAAGTTCAAGCATTGCTTGGACTTGATAAATTTCTCTGAGACGTAATTCCAATAATGGAGAGAGCAGCTAGTGGTTGATGGATAAAGTTGAGTATCACCACTGATTTGAAGTCAAGGTGGAGAATTGTGGAGTTTAGAGTGCCTTAAAATCAGTTTGGAGGATCATGGAATTGCTTGAAAGTGTTTCTTGAACACTGGGAATCGATTCCCTAGCTATGTGAATCGATTCAAGCATGTTTGGTTCTCTGTGAATCAAATGCGCCTCTGTGAATCGCATGGGAAGCTTGCAGGAATCGATTCACTTCATTAATTCGTCAGGGAAGTTTTTAACTAGGTGAATCGATTCACCTATGTCCGTGAATCGATTCTGATCGGGTTTTATAAACTGTATTTGCGAAAGCAATTCGATCTGACGTGCGAGTCTTTTCTAGGGTTGTGTGGTAGTTCTTGAAGCGTCTTTGTGAGGTTTTAGAAATTTGGGAAACGTTAAACACCTTGGGATCTTAGGAAAGAATAGAGGGAGGATTGAAGGCTTTCTCTATTGTTGTTCTTGAGAGTTTATCATAGAGGAAAAGAGAGAGGGATTGGGAACTCTTGGGTTTGTTCTTCTTGGACATTGTAAAGGGGTTCAAAGCAATTGTAATCTCTTGTAAAGACTCTTTGATAGTGAAACGGAGGGCTGCTCTCTCCCGCAGACGTAGGTCATCTTTTTGGGGCCGAACTGCGTAACCAAATAGCGGTGTGATTCTTCCTATTCTCTACTCGTGTTTGATTAACTTTATTGCACTGTTGTGATTGCTATTAATTTTAGTACTAGTTGCCTTTGATATTTGTTCAATTTATTCTTGTTAGAACTCAACAATCAGAAATATCATCATTATACTTTACCCTTTTCCCCCCACGCTTTCCTGTCCTGTATGCAGTAGCATCACATTGTGGTTGATTTGTTGGATTTGGTGCTTGAGTAGTATTATAGGTGGGTGTTTCTGGTATTTGTGACTCAAAGTTCTCTTCATCTTCATTTAAATTGAATCTTGACTCATTCCCTTGGGTTGATTGAAAATATTCTCTCACCATGTTTAAAGCATGATCTGCTGGACTTTCTGAAATACCACCACTTGCTTTATCTTTTCCAAATGCAGCATCCAAGCTATCAAAGTGGGGAAATGGTTTTCTATACAAACCAATTGCAGTAGGGTGGGACTACATTGAAGGAAAAAAAATGTTTACGAAACACAAATTTAATGGAAAAAAGCATAAATTAAAATATACTATACATTGTTAAAGTGTGAAATGGTATGTTACCTTGCACCATTGATTATAAACTTCCTTCTCTACTACAATCATCTTCCTAGTATCATCCCATCCGAAACCACTTGCACTCGGACCCAACATATCTTTGATTGCTGAATATTGTGCTTTTAGACGTTTCACTCTTGATTCAATGTGAGGGTTAGCTTTTAATGTGCAATTTGGAATCTTTTTGTGTAGATATTTCTCTAGTACTTTAGAATACCCTGGTTTAAATGTGCCTGCATCAGCCTTCCACCCATCATCCACTAACTGCAATAAACCTTGTACTAATACTGCATCTTCTTCTATAGTCCATTACCGCTTTGTGCATTTTGCATTTTGATTTTCAGAGGACTCTTCCATCTATCCAACAACTCAACAAGTATGCATGTTAAAATTAAAAACATTATATAAATTAAATCATTATATTACGTACACATTATTTAACAAATAAAAGATTACAAACACCAATATATTAATTTAATGAAAATTTTAAGTCATAGTCCATAATACAATTAAAATAAAAATCACATAAAAAATAGAAATGACAAATAACAAACACGAAATCTATCAATGATTTCCACCTCTCCATCTATTAAACATTTCCAATGCTAAATTATCTCTCCATTGACTCCATGCATTACTTGGTTCAACCACAATTATCATATCACCACACATAAATTCATTAGAGAACTCAACATCTTCTGAATTCCTTTCCATAGGATCTATTGCCATTTCTTTCCGAATATGGTTATGTAGAAGACAACAAGCTGTTATTATTCTTGCTTGAGTTTTCACAGGATAGAATGACTTCTCTCTCAATATAGCCCAATGTCCTTTCAAAAGCCCAAAACATCTTTCTATTACATTCCTAGCTGAAGAATGTTTTATATTGAAAAATTATTTCGGTGTAGCCGATTGTAAGCCATTCCTCCACTCACTAAGGTGATACCTTTGACCTCTATAAGGAGTAAGAAAACCTTCCCCGTTCATGTATCCAGCATCACATAAATAATAATACCATATCATCAATAAAATTAGAGTTATTATCTTATAATATATGCAAGACATGTTTTGTTGTTACATGAATGTATGCTATTATACCTTGAGGAACCCTTAATCCATTTGGCCGAGAAATAGCATCTCTAAGGACTCTAGAGTCAGCAGCTGAACCCTTCCACCCGGGTAAAACATATATAAATTGCAAATCTGGTGAGCATACACCTAACACATTTGTAGCTGTCTCACCTTTCCTTGTTCTGTATCTACTTTTTTCAGTTTCGGGCACATTGACCTTGATATAAGTGCCATCAAGAGCTCCTAAGCAATTCTATACATTGCCATAACTATAAATGTTACTACTCTAAAATTGAAGCTTAAGGCATATATTAATAAAAAAAATATAGAGATAATGGGCTTTACTTATATACCTTGAAGTATTTCCATCTTTCATCGACGTTGCTCTCCAAAATTGGTGTGGGTTGTTTTAACAATTCTTTGTGACACTTCACAACCGCCAATAACACATTTGTGAAATGCCTACTAATTGTTACACCAGACCTAACAAATTGTCTTTTTATCATTCTATTATTAACATGATGTGCCAATGCGTGTAAAAACGTGGCCACTAACTCCTCAACACACATATGTCGAGTAGGATGTAATCCGCCTACAACTTTCAACATCTCACATAGTTTGAGGAATGCAGCCCTATCCATCCTTGTATTCTCAATACAAGCCTTATCACTCAGGTAAATAATTCTATGCAAATCCACTTCTCTGACTAAACTTTTTTCATAACAATCCCATGACCTTTTTCGCTTTTTCAAGCGCTTACTTAGAGCAAGATAACATAACATCATTGTCATCAAAGTACACAAATTCAACATCTCCAAATACAAGACCAATATTGTTATGATCCTTTTCTTCCTTCCACGTACTACCATCAAATGTGCCATGCTCAAAAAATAAATTATTTACTTGCTGCACATGTCATAATATTATATCAGACTTATTTAAAAAATAAAAACAAGATAATTCAATAATAAATTTTAAAATTATAAGAGACATTACGATAAAATTTTCATACTATAAAAGAGCATATTTGAGTTTTGCAAGGAGCTATTGTTTAGATGTGGTGGAATAAAGGGGTAGCAGTCACAAGATGGAATGAATTCAATCAGAACTAAGTACAAGCATGTTTCAGATGTCAGAACAGATTTATATTGTCAAGACAAGAGTTGTGATTATCTTATGTTAATCACTCTAGATTGTCTTATTTTTCTAGCTACCTATTACATAATTACTATTGGAAGCTGAAGTCTTTCTTTCTTATATTAGTCTCAGAATCGTAATTATATGTACAACAAGTATATTTCAAGTTGGAAGAACTGGGACTTGGTTGCATTTATATCAGCAATTATACACCGAGATGCCGAAATTAGTTAAAAAAAATCTATGGATGCTTACTAATTGGACCCCTGAACATGGGGCAAGAACTTATCTTACCTGTGAGAACCAGAGAAAATACACTCCCTTGGTGTTGTGGTTCCAATTGCCACCTCCAGTCCTAACTATTAACAGAGCAAAATGTGAGCAGGCAAAAGAACCAAACCATCAAACTAATCTATTAGCTTGTATTAAAATTATTTATCCTGCTTAGAGACAAACATGTGTTATGTTTTTTTTAGATAAGACAATTAATTGTATTTAAAGTGAAAGAAGACCCTCAAAGCATACAAATGATGAAGGATCTGCACAACACTTATGCAGACCCGAAAACCAGAAAATAAAAGAAAGTGAACAAGCAAAATACATCTAATGAACCAGAACAAAGACCATAAACATCGACCGTGTCAAGTGAAACTTGATGTTTTGATATAGTGTGAGATCCTGAGATGCTCAGCAAAAACAAAAGATCCAATTCTGTTCTCTAATTAAATTAAACCATTTTCCAGATTGAAAAATGCCATCAATTGTTTTTAAAGTAGGTGACTGAGGTGGCACGGGAATAGGATAGTCATGGAGAATAAAAAAGAAAGACCGAACAATGAAGTCAACAATATCAATTCTGAAAGACAGTTCCAATTGATTAGAAAAACTAGCAATATCAATTCTGAAATCTCAAACCTTGAATAAAGAACGAATAAAAACGAAAATATCAGGCAGAGAAAGACGGTACCTTAGAGAGTAGAGAGTATGGTGAAACCCAAATCCAGAGAAAGTATTGGGAAGCAATATGAGGAGAATAGGAATATGACAGTTTTTCAGGAAGGTGGGAAGGTGGGAAACATTTTGGAGGGAATAACAAGCACGTAAGGGTAGTAATGGATTTTCACAGCAGAACTTCATGGTTCCCAGGAATAAAATTTTCCCACCCCACCCCCTCTCGGTGGGAATAAAATTGGCGAGAACGTGGGGTAGAAAGGATTCCCGGGTAAAAACGATTACCAGACATATTTATTTTTTCCTGTCTACCAAACTTGGATTCCAGTGAATATGTTTTGTAAACCCGAAACAAACACGCACTTATTATATTTTTTAGCTTATGTTTTCAAATATTATGCATTCAATTTTATGGAATTTGTATAGCTCTAATTAGTGTGACATCGGGCTATGAGTTATTGCTATTATCATTTTATTTTCATTACCATACTGGCATTGTGAACATGTGAGACCATTGTTGTTTAAGGTTTAATTTGACTGAGTATAGATGCGTGTAATGCTCTTAACTACGTGCAGAAGTTTTTATAAACTTGTGTTTTTATTCGGCCTAAAACCAAGATTAAGCACTATTTTACTTAACAAACGCATTTTGGAGTTAAGCGTGTCACAATTTTCACACGGCATCTCAAAGAATGTAAATATAGGAGAAAACTAGTAAGCATAGTAATTAAAACCGGATCGGACCGGTCAATCCGACCTGGAGGCAAGCCACTGTGTCAGGTCGGGTGAGCCCTTATGCTGGCGTGGGCCAGGTTTGGCGGGAGAAGCAAACAAGAACCCGCGAAGCCGTAGGTTTGGTCGAGCAGGTTTTTCTTTTTTTAATTGTCTTTATTTAATAAAAAAATCAATTTTACTCTCAACAGGACTTGAACCCTGTCTTGGTAGCAATAATAATCTTAGTAAATTTACATGTTATTTTGTGTATAAATTGAAATATTATCTATATATTATATATTTCTTAATATATATATATATATATATATATATATATATATATATATATTATATTTGGTATATATATATTAAAAAAAAAATTTATTAATATTTTATTAAACCCTGCAACCTCAACCCAAAACTCAACTCCTACTCTTTCCGATTCAACGTTATCCTGGTTTTAATTACCTTACTAGTAAGTACTAGTGTCCCTTTGAGTGAGTGTGTGTGTGTGTGTGAGAGGGGGAGAGAGAGAGAGAGAGGGGGAGAGGGGGACAAAAAATTAAAATGCTTATGCCGAAAGACAGAGTGAGCCAAAAATATCGTGTCAAGGAGAGCGGAGGAGAGAGAAAACAAGAGATGAAAAGAAGACAAAAGGATGATAATGTACGATATCCAAATAGCAAGGGACTCCTAAAACATCGACCACAAATTCAGATTCTGAGCCCTACATATCCACAATCCGCAGACACTAATTTCTCAGAAAATACCCAAAATACTCACTTGACAACAAGAGTGTAGTCTGATCCCAAGTACTTCCACTGATTTAACTAATGACCATTAACTAGAAGATTTTGAAATCCCATATCTGATTTTTCTGTTGAAACTGAGAACTTCAAAGCATGGCGGCTTTTACACCAACTGCTCTACAATATTCATCCACATCATATTTACAATCCTGGGTACCTTCTTTAGAAGGTACACGTGATCATAATTCATGGTGTGTCAGGGTGAGATCATACAAATCCACTGGTCAAAGATTACACCAACAGAACGCTGCAAGAGGGCTAACAATCCTGAGCGCAGCCACAAAACCAGCGAAGTCGCCAGGTACCTCTTCTGAGTTACTCATGATTAATTAAATTGTTGTAACACTTTGATGATGTGAAAGAGCCTTAAACATCTCCTTTTTCACTTTTTTTGGATGTATTAGCTGAAGAAGATTGGAAGGTTAAGCGAGAATATCTGCTGCAAAAAAGGGTAAAGCTCCGCCTCTGTGTCACGCTTAGTCTCCTGTATGCACAAATAAGTACACTTGCATCTTTAGCATTTAATATTGAACTGAGCACAAGGGAAACATTTACGGAGCACACCTTATAGCAGTTAGATTGATGTAATGTTTTTATTATTTGATATAAAAAAAAATTAAACGAATTTAACGACTATAACATATGATATACACACCCATTTTTAATTGATGCACTGCAGTTGCCACCCAGAGAAATTTCAAGATAATGCAAACGGTGTAAATCATTACGGCTATATGCAACCATTTCATATTTAGAATCATACTATAAATCAAGATTACACAAAAAAGGCAAACAGCTAAGATATGATACAAAGGGGCAACCAGACCATGTAGTCAAAACAAGTGCTACAACTTACAGTCAAAACAAGCTCGAATAGCAGCCAACCCCAAAAATGCTATAACACGATAGCAAATAGCGGGATGACCCCTATTCTGAAATTTTTATAGAGGTTATATAATTTATACTATATACACAAAAACTCAACAATCAGTTGTGACTGGTTTCTGTCAAAAAAAAAAAAATTGTGACTGGCCAGTGGGTGAAAATGACAATAGGAGTGAGTTAGAGTGAGATAGGAGAAGCCCTAACACTATTCTGGTGTTTTTTAATTACCAAATTCCTAAAATACCCCATCCAAAAAGCCCCAACATTTAAAATTTAAGGGTTTTTTTTTTTTTTTTTTGGAATTTTCGATCTTATTCTTAGGTGTGGTGCTATCTCGCCGTGACAGCTGCTACACCAAATTGCTCCGCTACTGTGTGTTCTGTAGCGGCCCGCTCCGCAGCTATATAGCACTATTGACTACACTGCTTATAACAACACGTACACTCAAGTCTTTGTGTAAAATCTAAGGAAATGTGATGCCACAGCAGCAAGGATATGACAAGCGAATGGGTAAGATACAAAGCACGCAAGAGATCATAGAATAATGGAATCAACAATAATGACACACAGAGGCAACCAGACTATGTAGTCAAACTAATAATAACATGTACACTCAAGTCTTCGTGTAAAAATATAAGAAAATGTGATGTTACGATTATATCACATGCAAAGTAAATATTAATAGGTATACGATATAATATTGCAGGTTAAAAGTGTGGAAGCAAAGGAAGCTCTGCGTCTTCAGAAAGAAAATAATTTTGTAATTCTCGATGTAAGGCCAGAAGCAGAGTTCAAGGAGGTTAGTGAACAAGCTCTGTTGATGTTGCATTTTTATGTGCCTCTCTTGTGCTTCTAATTTCGATCAGTCGTTATACGTGGGGTATATAAAGGAAAAAATTGAGGGATTTGGATATTAGTGCAGGCTCATCCCCCAGATGCTATAAATGTGCAAGTATACAGGCTTATAAAAGAGTGGACAGCATGGGACATTGCCAGACGTGCTGCATTTGCATTTTTTGGTATTTTTTCGGGCACAGAAGAGAACCCCGAGTTTATCCAGAGTACGATAGATTTACCCCATCATGCATTTCTTGAATTCATGCACTTCTAGTGTTCTGAAACTAAATATTTGATTCATGCTGGCAGCTGTTGAAGCAAAATTAGATAAAAATGCAAAGATAATAGTAGCTTGCTCATCAGGGGGTACAATGAAACCAACACAAAATCTGCCAGAAGGTCAACAATCAAGGTATTAAATCCTCCCTCTCCCTTTCCTGTGCCTGTTTTCTTCTCTCTCCGGTTTTTCAATTTTGCACATAATTTGCATCCAACCTCGAATTCAGAGACATTTAAAATTTAGAGTAAAGGGTAAATGGCATTTATATTATTGTAAACCATCCAACATCTCAAATTCAAGTTAGTTCTTCATAGGCTAAAATGCACAAGGGAAGGAGCAATTAAAAACTTGGATTGCATGGATGTAAGATCAGGGAAAGTTATATGGTTCTATAGCAATATATCATCTTACAGCTGTACTCTTCATTTTGCACACCACCTTTCATGTGATCATGAAAAGGGAAAAAAAAAAAAAAAATCTCAAATCATTGATCTGTTGCTCATTGATCACATTTTTATACTTTCACAGGTCTCTAATAGCAGCTTATTTGCTGGTCCTTAATGGTTATACCAATGTCTTCCATCTAGAAGGTGGTCTCTACACATGGTTTAAAGAGGGTCTGCCAAGTGTTTCAGAGGAGTGAATCTAGTGCCAACCATTGTGCATGCAGTGAAGCCTGGACGTAGTTTTGACCATAATGAGAATGCTGATAAATGCATATGAAGAACTGAAGAACAGAACCCATGGATTGAAATGCCATCATTAAACTGGTGCAGAAAATTAGTATGCAAGAATTGATAACAAAAATGTAAAGTTACATTCTCTAAAGATTGCATCCCTAGCTTTAACTGAAGCATTTTATGATCAGCATCATGTTATCAATTATCAGCATTTTGCAATTCACCATGCACATAAACCATATTTCTGAACCACTGAAGCATACTCAATTAAAAAACAAGTTTTGTGATCAAGCATTTCTGGTTCCATTGCCTTTGATTCCTCAAGTGTCCAATCCAAAGGGGAAAAAAAAAAAAAACCATATGCTCGGGGAAAAAAGTATTTGTTTCAACCTACCGTTGCCTAAGTCTTTAAAGATGCTCTTGCCATGGCTAGAGCGCCATCATAACTTCGATTTCCTCCAATAAAACCACTCATGTGCACAAAAGTACAACCTGGGATTCCGGCAACCTCAGATAGCTTGTCATTTTCCAAACCCCTCCAAAGATATGGCAATGGTTTTCTGCTCTCAAACCTAGCAGGTGAAATTGCTACTGCCTGTAGTCGCCAATTCTCACTCCTATCATCCTACAAGCAGAAACCATCATATATAAATCACAGATCTAATAGTAATTTATATTGAATAGGAAAACAAAGAAAATCTTTATGAAGTTTACAAGTCACCCTCGTTATGATGAATCGGAAAATAAACCAGTGTGTAGGATTTTTTGGGAGGGGAATGCTGCTGACCAGGATGGGTGCTTATATTCAATTTCAAAGACTGATTGATTAACTCAATCAAATATGCCTACCGGGTAAAGAATATATTTGATGGAAGGCTTGATTTTCATTTCCTCCTCGAGCTCATGTATGTGAAATTTCCACTGTGGAACAAGTGAGAAAAAGCACTTAGAACTTAGAAGGATATTCAAAACCAAATATTATTTTCCCTAGCAAAGATTATAATACCCTTCATTGGTATGAAGACATAACTCTTGCAAACAATTATCAAAAATTCGCGTGAGATTAATTAGATCCCTTGTGTGCTTACAGGACAGGATCGGTTTAGCTTTATGATCTCTCCACTAGAATCAATAGTTTCTCTTGCCGCAAGACACTCCATAACAATCGACCGCGCCGGTAACCATGATTTTGCATAATAATTCACATTCTGTAATACAAATACAATTGAAAAAAAAAAAAAAAAAAGATCATTTTTTGTCAAAAACTAAAATGACAAACACAGTGAACAGAAATCAAAGATGGACATTCCAAAACAGTCTCACCTCCAAAAATTCACCACCAGCTAGGGCCATTGCCCGATGAAAGGCCTCATTTTCTGCATTAGACGACTGGTCAGAATTCATCCAATCCAAATTCAATCGTTTTATTCTAGATGACAGGCTTGTGTTGATTACATATTTTGGAGGCTCGTTCAGGTCATATTGATTCACTCCATTATCCACAGCATCAATTGCCTGTGAAAAGAACAGTATTTTAACCAACAGAAACATGTTAAGGATAGCTAATCTTCACCACCAAAATTTCAAGGATGAAAATGAATGTGTGAAAGCATTGTAAAATTAGCTACCTCTACAAAGTTTTTGTATATAGCTGGATATAACTGGTGTACATGAGGATGACCTTCATCAAGCCCAAGCACCTTTGCAATTATCTCCAACCCAAAATGCTACAGTATATAATGATTAACGAATAATTAATTCGTTCACAATCAATAATTACGAAAATCAGTGAGTGAGCGAGTGAGTGAGTATCGAAGAAAGACCTTATACACAAGGCCAGCGCTACTGAGCTTAGTGGCGAAGCCGTAACCGAACACTTGGTCGAAATCCCTTTGATGATGATCGTAACGGTGTCGTTGCGGGTCATATGCGCCTCCCACGTCGACCACGGCATCCACAGATTCGAGAAGCTTCGGGTCCCTCGTTCTAACGATGTCGGCACCGGTGAAGTGTTTGGATAGGAGAAGCATGAAGCAAGCGAGGGCTTCGTCGCTGTGGAATGTTCCGCTGTGAGTGCCGACGCGCTTAGCACTGTACGTGGAGAAAGACGATGATAGAATGTTGCGAACCGACACTAACAGAGGCTTGTGGAACGTAAACTTCCTGTGCCATACCCTCGCAACTTTGACCATTTTTGGAACTTCCTCTGCCGTGTGACTGTATCTGCCTCAAACCTCAGCAATGGGGAAGATGATGCAGTCTTTTTGTTTTTTTGTTTTGGTCAGTTAAGATGATGCAGTCTACCGACGTCGTATTCAGAGAGACGTAGCTTGGGCCGCATCGATGCCATTGTTGGGTTGGATGGGCCTGAAGTTTGATCCCTTTGAGTTAACGGCCTGAATTTTGTTCACTTAGTTAACGCCTATCGGTTTTGGCAGTTGCTACCCCCACAATTCATTCCCACACCCTTGCGACCCCTTTTCTGTGATTTGACGAAAACATCCTTATCCCCACACAAATCCCTACATTTTTTTCCGTATGTCAGTTGTTTTCAGAAATTAATTTTTGGAATTAATGTTAATAAATTCCCAAATTTATTTTTCGGAGTGGTTTTTGTAGGAATTGAGAGCAATCCGAAATCTAGATTCCAAAATACTTTTTATTGTGATCCAAAAAGTAGTTTCTGAAATGCAATTACGTTCTGAAAACTAAATTTTGAAATTTTTTTTACTCTTTTGTCAAAAAAATTAAATACCATAATTTAATTTTTGGAATGTATAGAGATGGAGGGATGGAAGAAGGTTGCTACAGGTTGTACAAATGAGAGATAGAGGTTCCGGTGGGTTGTGGTGGTTGGGTCAAAAATGGATTAGGAGATGGTTCATGGACATATGTCAAGGTGGTGGGATAGATGGTGCTTGCCGAATGTTTCCATGGTGGCTAAGCTAGCAGGGGTTTCGTGTGAGACCCTTAACCCCGAAAACACTTAGTGCATGTTTGGATTGCCGTTTGGACCATCTCAACGTCCGTTAGGTATAGATGAACGTAATTTGTTTTTCGTTTGGCTTCATGTTTCAAATACGTTGGTGAACGGAATTCAGCCTAAACGTTGGTTAGATTGAAAGTAAACCTGGCCATGCTTTTCAGTTTTCATTCTTCCGTTCGAAATATCCAAGACCATTTCACCCTTTATTTTGGTATTAATAGTAACATCTATTTAATATTATATAGCTTTTTAGTTTTGTTATTTCAGTGATTCAAAGAAGCTTCATGGCTTCTTACTCTTGTTTATTTCAAATATATAATAATACTAATACTAATAATAATAATAATAATAATAATAATAATAATAATAATGTTTTGTAATTATAAAAATGATATTAATAATTTTTTAGTTACAATAATAATGTTTTAACTAAAAAATTATTAATATCATTGTTATAATTACAAAACATTATTATTATTATTATTATTATTATTATTATTATTATTATTATTACTTCAGACAATTATTTCTATTCTCAACTAATTTTTAATTAGTTTATATGTTTTACCTTTACAAAAATTTACTCATTAAAATATTTAAATAACGAAGAAATATATTGCCATTTAATAAAAAAAATTAGCTTTTATATAATATTTTGTATTTTTAAATACTTAAATATTTATTGAATTTAAAGAGGTAAAAAAATAATGGATAATAAAAAAAATATTAACACTACATAATAAAACTCTTACCCTCTTTGGTAATTACCCATTTAAAAGTATGTTTCATCAATATCATTCAAACAAATTTCATTTTGTCAAACGTACGTTTGCGAAAAAAGTATCCAAACAGAAATGACGTTGAATCAAACGTCCGTTCGCAAACTTTAATCCAAACGGGCCCTTATTAATTAAAAATATGCAAAAAATAGGTAGTTTCATTGTGGATTTCCAAATTTCTTTTCCGCACGGTCAAGAACACCACATTGTAACACATAGTCAACTTAACTTTCATCAAATTAAACAAAATAAGAATTTGGCTGGCAATCGCCTTACAACTTTTCTTCAAACTAAAGCATAACCTGAAATGTCAATGCAAAACATAATAATAGAAATAATAAATCCTAACTCGTGATGACAGATGATCAAAGCCGTATGAATTCCGAAATAGACATAATCCAAATCCAACAGATAATCAACTAAAGACAATTAACATAGGTATAGTCTATTCTCCGCCCTCATAGACGAAGCTCTTGCATTCGCTCATTGGTCTCAGCACAAGGATCATCTACATATAAAACCATACATGACAAGCACACATACAATCGAGAGGTGAGTACGTCTCAAATCACGTTTTAAATGGTATAATGGTAGAAGTATATAGAATGACACACAAGCAACCAATTACAAAAGTATACCACAATAGCATATCACATATCAACACTAATGTAATGCATGTCAATTTAATGCTCCTCCTTCACTACTCAGTATGCACGTGATACCATTCTAACTTACTCAATAAAGTAGACTAAGAGTACATGCTCAGTATCTCGTGTGAAGTGCAATACCCCTTTGGGCTTGTCTTTGGTATGTTGCACTTTCACTAGTATGATAATGTCACGTACTATATGGTAGGTAGACTTTACTTGTACGTCTCAAAATTGTAGGGTAATTGATGATTACTATTAATTGTTTTTTATCGTGTATCATTATGAAAATTAAAAACATTTAGTTACACTTATATGATTGAAGATGCCATAGATTGGACTCTGATAATTGTACTGAAAGAGTCTTTATTTGCTAGTGTTGTTTGCATACATCAAGTTTTTAATTGAGTTTTCATGAAAAGTTCATGCTAACGCCTTTGAGCTATTCTGAAAGTGAATACTTGGTCTCTCTTCGAACAAAGTTACAGAAAAAGGGAGAACAATCGCTACTCATCCATTTTAGAAAGTTCTTGTAAGCAATGATGTTAGTGGATCAAGAAATGATAATGCTCATGTGAGTTATGGTTTTAATGGTGAATAATTTTCTGTTTTTATGATTTGACGATGTTATTTGACATTCTTGTGAGAGGAAAGAAGTAACATCAGCCAGAAGGAATCTAATGGTAAGATCATGTTTATGTTCTTTGAAATTCTTCTTATTCTCATGAATGAAAGAGGATTAAGGAGCATGAAGTGGTTGAGAAAGATATAATCTATGTTGGCATGGAGTTCTACATAAAGAAATTATGACATGTATGTTGTTTTTGTTGGTTTTAGCGTTTGAAAAAATTAGAGAAATAAAAGCAAGTTAGATAAAGAGATTGTGATGTCTCATGAATTTATTTGTTATAATCACAATATGTTAGGGCAGTGGTGACTGCTTAGCCTTATAATCTCAGGGGATTGTGTTCAAATCCCTTCAGGAACAGTTTGTATGACCTAAGTGCCTCTTCACTCTTCCCATTAATAAAAATCTCATCCCCCACCCCTTTTAAATTAAAAAAATAATTGTTTTGAAGAAGGCTTCAAGAGGAACAATGATCATGAAGAAAAAAAATTACCCGTAAAGATATCATAACTGAATGTTTAGCACGCATGATCATTGGTTAAGAATCAAATAATGGTCGAGAATCAAATGAAAATATGTTGTTACATCTTTTGTAAAAGACCACAATCATGAGTTTACAACCCCCAAGAGTAAGCATAAATTACCATCACAAAAGAGGGATTTTATTGTTCAACAAGTTACTGAAGTTGAAATGGCAAATTGGTTTGGTATAGGTCAGTTTTTGAGGTTATAAGTCGAAAAATTGGAGGTAAAGATTGTTAGCTGCATATATACCAAAAAAAAAAAGAATGTTAGCTGCAATGCTAAAGATATTATCAACCCACCGAGTTTCTGAAAAAAGTTCTAACACATTATTGACTTTTAAAACTTAGATTTTGGATCAGAACTAAGATATTAGCAACCCAGTGTAATTTTGTCAAAAGAAAAACAACACTGTTACATCAATCTTCCACATAGTTGATTTTGACTATTAAAATTTAGACTCTGGATCATAACTTAGGATCAATTAATTATGGACAACTGCAACCGCAGTAATCTCTTATTTTGGGTCTAACTCAACTCCAAAAGCTAGCTCATGGGGTTAGGGTTGCCCCCCACTTATAACCACTATTGAGGCCATATCACAATCCAATGTGGGACTTTAACAATTGTAACACCCGCATCTCAACATAAATTGAAAGTACGACAAATTACATTAAAGCACAGGAATTACAAATAATTTACAAACTTGATTACTGTAATCCAAGTCATAAATTAAAAACCTAAGTCATTAATCTAATAAACATATTACACCCTCAAAATTAAAAAATAAAAACTAAATCAGAGTTCCCAGCCTGGAGCTTCACTTCATCAGTCTTCGGTACCTGTTTATCTGAAAAACAATAAAAAGAATGGGGTGAGATTAAAAATCTCAGTGAGCCATTCAGAGACTCCTCACCATTCTCTCTTCGAGTCAAACTAGCCTGAAAAGACTAACTTAGGCATTCTATTCCTAAACTTACTCTCCCTATATACCATAAGGACTTGTCTTGAAGGCATCTTAGACACCCTAAGCGAGAACGCCTTAGAATGAGCTAACTTGAACTTACATCTTTGTATATTGTAAAGTAGGGTAATCCTAGGTCCAATATACCACCTATCAACTTGTGATTAAAAATAAACATATAAATGAATAGCAAACACACATAAATCATACAAACATTCTTTCTTTAACTTATGCTTAGCACGGCTAAACTCAATGCAATGTAAATGCAACTTTCTTAACTAAGAACATATTGTTCTTACTTACTTATGCTTAGCACGGCAATAATAAATGTAATGCTACTATAATCAGAACATAATGTTCTTCTTTGAGTTGTGTTACTGGGTAGTGTCATATGCTTACGTCCATGCAACCCTAATAACACACTATCGATATGGTAGTTAGATGTCTTAACCGTCCAAGTGGCAACCCACAAGGCGAACCATATGATCTATCCTCATTTTGAGGCATCCTGGTGTCTTTTAAGAATCTTAAACATGACTTACGCTATGACAATGCATACACTTAATGAAATGAACAATTTAATATAATTCAATCATCCATAATAGGCAACTAGGCCTCTTAGTCTTATACAACATTTACTTATTATTTGCTATCAAACACAACTTAACCTTAACTATAACAACATTTTTCAATCAATTGAAAACTCAACATTTAGGATGACAACCTAATACTTGGAATAACCATTCATTTAGCATTTGTGACCTAAGCCTATTATATAAGGGTCACCGGATTTCATTGAACTATCATCAACTCACTAATTTCATGATCAACATTGAACCACTACTAAGCATGCTAGAACCTCAATTCCAAGAATCACTCCATGAACTTAGGGCTCTATGTCGAGCCTCAAAACTGACCAATTTAATGGACACAGATACATCAAACTCATCCCCTTGAAGCTCTATGGAGCTTACAAAGGAGCAAACATCAAACATACATATATTTGTGGGGGATTGAGGGCAGCCATCCAACCTCTTTTTAACCAAACCCACTATAAAATCATAACAATAATAATATCTAACTCTACTTCATAAGGATATTCAAAACCCCTAACTTGTACCTAGGGTTCACATATTACTTAAGGAAAAGAAATTCCTATATGTGGGACTTATGGTTGCCCATCACCTAAGGGATGAAGAACTCACACACTAAAGCTTTGTGTAATCACATTTACTCAATTTGAACCCAAATTAAGCTTAAACACAATTACACAACTTCTCACAACTTATACTCAACTTAGCTCAGGGAAAGTTAAAACAAGGGACTCTAACATAATCTGAGGTATTGTCCTTCAGAGATGATAGGGTATTACACTACTCGTCTCTATATTCGTATTTGAAAAAATTACTTGTATCTGAGCCCGTATCCGTATGGATGGCAACTTTAATATCCTTACTCGTACCCTCTCGGTACCTAAATACCCGTATATGGGCCTATTACCCGCACTTTATCTATGAAAAACAAGAAAGAACAAAAGAAAACGATCCAAAGATCTTTTAAATCTACTCCTAAAACATTACAAATCAAAGTATTCTATTATAAATTTAAGCCCCCAATGGGCTGACTGAATTACCAAAATAGGCATCTTATATGCTTGCCACGTATCTATTTTTGGGGTATTTTTGTCGACAACTTCCTCTCTCCAAATCTCCAAACCCTACTTTTTCTCCTTTTCTCTTTCAGAAGAAGAAGATGCCGAGATTAAAAAAAAAAATTGAATCGTTTCTCCTCTCTCAAACAACTCTCTTCCTCACCACTTTCCACCCTCCCTTCTTCTCTCCCTCCCCCCCTCTCTCTCTCTCCCCTAAACACAATTTCTTTCCTCTCCTCTTCTTTGATTTTCCAGAGCTCCGTTTTCTAGATCGATAGCTTCGTCCAGCCATTGGCGCGACCTGGTAGCAAGTAGAGATGGAACCGGTCTGCATTGGGGAAAGCACACACACGGAGGAAAGCCAGATCGATAGCTCTTCATCGTCGCCATACCATCACCTGTAAATCTCCTTTCCGATCTTCTATGTTTCGGATAATGTTTCTTCTACTTCTATTTTCGATTTTATATCTTCTTTTTTCATCTATTTTGCTGTAGAAGAAACTAGGACAGTTTAGTTTCTTCTTTATTTTCTCTGATTCCTTTATTTTCATCTTTAGGTCCGAGTCTTATCTTTTTGTTAAAACAGATCGGACCTATATTGTTGAAACAGGTCCGAGTCTTCTCTGATTCCTATATTGGTGACGATCAGATAGATGAAGATGGACTCAAGGTAAATATTTCTGATGCAATTAAGTTGTGGCTTGCACTTATTGCCTTTTTTCACTTTTCCTATTTTTCTTGCTCTTTTAATCCATTAAAGGTAATTCAAAATCAAGTCAATCAAAGGGATGGAGAGTATTGAGAGGAGATAGGTAATTCCTTCAACTGAAGTATTGTGCAAAAATTAAGTAGTCTGAAATGGTAATATGAAGTAATTTTGTATATGTTGAGTCTGGGTATGTTCATACTTATTTTTCACAAAGGAATGCAGCCTATATCTTGGAGATAGTTGAGCTGTGCACTATTTTAAATGATTCATGAGAAGATCCCAGTGAAGGTAACATGGCATGAAATGGTCTTTACAATGAACTAATATTTTTACGTAGAGGTTAAATAGGGAAGGTACTACAAACTACAAAGGTTCTTAAACTAGCTGGAAATGCAAGCAATGTCATAAAACTGTCAAAGGTTGTTAGAGACCAAGCTAAAAAAAAGCTGAGTTTGTAGAGCTTTATATCATATATTAATTGTTGTCATGAAACTGTCATTTGTTTTAATTTCTACAAATTCGATTTGGTTGGTGTGTTTCTGTCCATTTGCTCTATCCATTTTTTCCTAACTTGGATGGATGAATTTAAAGTGATATGTGAGTTTCTGCAGTAATTACAAGTGAGGACCATTGACATTGTTTGTACTTTTGTTCAATCCTATGGGATTTATTCTGCTGACCTCAACCATGAAGTATGCATCTGGAGTCATACTGAAATTTGTGTGTTTATTGATGTTCGTGTATTAAAAATGGGCATTGGTCCTTCCTGTTTTTTAGAAGCTTCAATATGTTTGCGCCTTATTATAAAAACATTATATTCTAGACTAGATCCTTTTTTTTCACTTGGTACATGTAACATTCTGCCTTTTATCTTTGAACATGTGGTTGCTGTAATGGCAGATTTAAGTTAAATTGAGAAGATTTTGGTGTTTATGAATTCAAACTAGCATTTAATTAAAGGATTGGTTTGGCTCACATAAGCAAAAATAAAGAACATGAGGTGTTTACAAAATGATTTCAGTGCTTTTCTAATTGTGAAATTATTTATGCTCCCAATGCTTTTGTTAATTAAATTGGCTGGTTTTTAGCCACTTTTCCAGGGATCTTACAAGTATAAGCACAAAGATGCTTTTGATAAGAAGGAAAAATCAAAGGTGTGACTTTGTGGCATTTCTTGGTCTTTAATTACTTTTATTATGACCTTCAATCTTTTACCTTATTTCCAATGTCTTGTCGGGGCAAGAAGCAGAAAATCTGAAGGGGTATAGACCTTACTGGACAGGAAACAACCATGTAGCTACATGATATAATGGATTTCACTAAGAGTGATTTAGTAAATTGAGCTGAAACAATTTAATTACACTAATTACTTCTATATTTTGTGTCATATAGATCAACATTGAAACTGCAAGGACGAAGGAACTGTCACGAGGAAAAGGAAGAGCTACTCTGATGGAATAGTAAGCAAATCAATAATGACGGTGTAGCAAGGGCTGGATTGAAGTTGTTTGATGACAGTGTAGATGCTATTGCACGCATGAAGTAGTCTATGGGGCTGTTAATATAATAATGATATATATCCTGAGGCAAACATGCAAATGATTATTAAAGTTCAATTTCAGCTTTCTGGATGTGTTGGAACGAAAAATGAGAGTTTTGCAAGAGGTAGTCATAGAAAAGCATGCTTCAATTTAGAATAAGAACTTTAATGCTTTCTTGCAATGATGTAAAATTACCTGTCCTATTAGTTTTATAGTAATACTTTCTTCCATTTTAATATTTCAACATCTAATTTTTATCATACAAGTGTCTATATATGTGTAGCACTACAAATTGACATTAGATATTGTTGATATCAACTTATCTTAAATCTTTCTAACTTAGGAGAATTTGAAAATCTCATGTAGCATAAGAGGACACAACGCGTCTCGTGCGTAAGCACGGGTATTTTGCTAGTTAACTAAATAAAAACATTCAAAACATCAAAAAAGAATAAATATCACAATAAAAAAGTATAAATACCGCTAGGTTAAGAAAGTTTAGAATCTATATATTAATTTTGTTTTTAAAAAAATTGTATCAAAGTTAAAATTATATATATTAGTAATATAAATAAATAAATAATTATATATTTATATATGTGAGTGTAGGGCGAGATGGGTACTATAGTACCAATACTCGCACTCATACTCATTCAATTTTGTGAGTAATTACATACTCAGATTTAGACTCATTGTGCTGATAATTACTCTATCCATTGTTAATAATTTTTGTGGGTAACTGTTGAGCAGAGTACAAATTGTCATTCTTACCGTTGCTTTTACGGTTGGAATTTGGATTTGGGTTTTGTTTTGGTCAATACTTGATGAGACTGCAATTATATAGTACAAGATAATACTATTATACAATAATATATGATATGATAACACGTAAATGCAGTTTCCATTGTTATGTGTATTTACGCTCACTATTATCTTAGATAATAATTAATAAATAATAATAATAATAATTTAAAAGAGTGAAAGTATGTAATAAATATGTAAGGATATTTTTCTCTTTTGAATAGTTTTTTTCTTTTGGCGATGTCTCTTTTGGATAGTATGTCCATGGAGCAAAGTTGTTCCATGATTTGGTAAGAGACAACATTTTGACATTTTGTCCAGTCCATTACTCTCTTTTTTGGACCGTCTCTTGATCATTTTCCAAATCAAAAACAAATATTTTTGTACAAAAACAAATATTTTTGTCTTATCAGGTCCCTTACTTTTTTTTACAAATCAAAGAGACTCTTCGTGTCATCAAGCTTCAAGCACACGCCACTGTTGAGGCAAAGACAGTGCTAAATTATTTTACCAATTTTAAAAAAAACCTACAGGAATTGACTCGTATCTACCCTTCATCCAAACCGTGTACAGATTGGAGCACCCTCTTTATATTCTTGTAGCCAAATGAAATTGTTTTCGTTTTTCATGGTCAAACAAAGGTCACAAATTGACGTAAGTTGAAGGACACGTGCCCTGGAATAGCCCTTGTTCGTTGGTCAATTGCTCCTAAGTCCTGATTTATAATTTACTGTATCATTATTTCAACAAAATGTTTGACCCAAATGAAAATAAATAAGTAGATTGTTGAATCAAAAAATATATAATTGAAGAATAATGGCAGGCGTTGAATATGGATTCCTATCAAAATTCAAAAGATCAAACAAACAATATGAATTCTAGTTCCCTTGGCCTTACCGCCCTATCATTATTTTTCTGTGGTTACATACAGCAACGTAACTGTCGACGTAAAAAATTACTAAAATTAAAATCTGCAATATATTTGTTAGTTGGCAACCGGAAAGCAAGCAACTTTACACCATTTTTTTTTCAAGAAAAGAAAACTATTCAATTCGGATCCATTTTATTCGACCCGACCCTCGATACGCGGAGCTTCTTTCTCTATGGGAGCCGAATGGACGGACTCCTCCTTCCTCCTACTTCCCAAACGGAAAAGCCCATACAGCTTCCGGAACTCCCTCACCGTATGAACACTTTCTCTACATATCACAGAACTCGTATCGTTGGTCTCGTCGGAGCTCCGACCCGACCCACTGTGGCTTAACCTCTGACCCGGACCATTGGACTGCACCTGCATAGCGGTGATGACGGTTTTCAAGGCCCGGCTGGGTGAGTTCCGGTTCGATATCATAATCTCACCAATCTCGGCCGGGCTGAGCCGCGCCCCGGTTTGAAAAACCTCCTCCACCTGAGGGAAAAGCTTGTGCTCCTTTAGCCCCAAATAACTGCTCGCGAGAATCTTGAAGGTGGAAAAATCACATAAGGGAAAGTGTATGTGAACATCAACCCTCCCAGGCCTCAACACCGCTTGATCAACCTCATCCTTAGTACCGTTCATCGTGAACACCATCACGCGCTCTTCTCCACAGCAAGACATGATCCCGTCCATGAAGTTTAAAACGCTCGATATGCTCACCGCCGTTGATTTCCCTGCGAGCAAGCGATCGAGATCCTCGATCAAGATCATTGACTTCGGCGTCGTTTGCATCAGCAGCATCTTCCAATCAGAGGCGTCCGTCACCTTAGATACGTCGATATCGTACACGTCGTAGCAGAGGAACTTCGCCATCGCTGCAACGAAGCTGGATTTTCCCGTACCGGACGCACCGTAGAGGAGGTAGCTCCGCTTCCAAACGCGCCCTAACCGTTGGTAGTACTGCTTCGACTTGAGGAACTGGTCCAGATCGGATTTCACCCTGTTCTTCAGCTCAGCGTCCATCGCCACCGTCTCGAAGCTTGCCGGATGCGTGAACGGCACTGATCGCCACCGCGAGATCTCGCCGGCGCCGGAATTCATGAACAGTTTTACATCCTTCTTGCTCCGTTGTTCGATCTCGTCTGCCACCGAGAGAATGTGCTGGAAGTACTGCCGGAAAACCCTGCGCTTGTCCTTCTTCTTCATTCTGAGCACGAGCGCGGAGGAGGTGTCGCTGGCGGCGGTGTTGTTGGTCCAGGAGAGCTTGGCGCCGAGGAAGGTATCGTGAACGGTCTGGTTGGCGTCGAGGTGGAGGAAGATATCTGAGGGATTAGGGCCGGAGAAGAGGTTGGTGCAATCGGAGTCCTGAACGGAAGGGAGTGAATCGAGGTAGGTGAGGATTTTCCGGTAGAGTTGATTTTCGCGGAAATTGTGGTCGTAGAGAGGGATTTTGAAGGATTGGTGGAGGTGGAGGCGGTTTTCGAAGGAAAACCACCATTGCTTGAGGATGTGTAGAGCAGAGGTTTTGCGGAAGAAACGAAGGATTAGGAAAGAGAAAACGAGGATGAAGGAAATGGAGGAGATGGAAGTGGCCCAAGGCCAAAAAAACATTGTTTGGCTGAGACTCAATAATACTCCTATTGATCAAAGATGAGATTGAGATGAGGAAGTATCTTACAAGCATTTGGATTTGGGAATGGAATGTCGATGCAACTGTCCAATGAATCAATAATGCACTTTTGTATCAGTATCAACTTTGAACAGGTCATCGCATTCATCAGGTCAGTGCCGGCAAATTTAATATTAGAAAACATGCGTTCTTGTTTGGGGTGTTTTGATTTTCAAGGTTTTTGACTCAGACTGCGCACACATTTCTCAATTATTGTTAATCTTTTTTTAAGAGTCAATTTCTAATTTTTAGTAGGATTTTTATTTTCTTTTTATGATTTTATTGTCATTTTTTTTTTGATAGAGTTTTTATTGTCATGTCTAGTAGTACTTCTTATAATAACGAATGATGTTGACTTCTTGTGATAGGTTGCTCACATAAATTCATATAGTGAAACTTTACAGAAAAACGACACTCCTATAGGTAAGTTGTCTTAAATCGATCACGCGTATGTATTTGTGTAGCATATGTTGTGTGTTACTATTATGCCAACCATCTATTAAGGGTTTTCTTTTGGAAAAAAATGTTTCATTAGAGACTATAAATGCATATATTTGATTTCACTATAAATTACAAAATATTATGTAACAATGAGTGATTTTAAAGGTTACACCATATTAGGAAGTTAGCAATTATGCTGAAATGTACTATAAATCAACTTCTTGTGGCAGTCCAAAAACAAAACTTCTCGTGGATACTATATTCTAACTAATTTTAATGTCTATTATTCTGTATTAATATTATTTGTATACGGATTTTTCTATGTTTGTTTACAACATTTACAACAATTTATCGAAGGACATAATTTTTTTTTCTATAATTTTTTTTCTCAACACTAATAAATTTGTATACGTAATTTAATTTATCAATTTTAAAATAAATATCTTCATGGGGTTAATTGAAATGGGAATTGAAACAATTTATAAGAAAGCATGTAATAAATTTTTGGGCATGTATTTTCTTCGTTTGTTGATAATATAAGACAAAGGCTAACGAGTGCCCTAAGTACATTGTTTGAGAAGTCTAATAAAGTAAGTTTTTATAGAAAATTATGCATTTAACACATTAAGAAGAGATATACTTAGTTTTTCAATGAATATTACCTTGTTTGGAACCCTTAAACAATGCTCTTAGAGTACTCGTTAGCAAGACCAATAATATAATGGTTTAATGTTTTTGTTACCAGATAAAAAAAAGCTAATCTAAGCTCGAATATTAAGATATTAAACCCAATTTTTTTTCTTCAAAAAGATATTATTGTCAATTAATTTAGTGAAGACCCACGTGTAAATTACTCCCTCCAGTTTTAAATATAAGCAAAAATTAAAATATATTTAGTCTAAATTTAGTCCAAATACATCTTTTGCTTATATTTGAGACCGAAAGGAGTAATACGTTTTGAATACAAATATTACACCAGTTACCTTTTTTTGACAGTATTCGTTTAGGGGGGAAAAAACTTAGGTATAGTTCTTTGTATTATTATGATCAAATTCTCCGAAACGTGTAGATATTTTTTCTATCTCCACTAATAAATATATTATTAAATTTTAAAAAATTATTCACACATTATTAGAGAATTTAATACTAAAAATAACTTAATCCAAGTTTCGTTTATTTCAAGATAGCCGTGGATAAAGTTGCTGGTCTTCATCAACTCGTGTATTACAAAAACCACATACCGATTTCTTATACCGCCAAAACATCAAGAATTAAGTATACTTCTCATTCACACGGTGCCCGACGACGAAAGAAAAGTAAAGAAAAATAGCTTCTCTTTTTTAATTTTTGGGACAGGGGAAGAGTGGAGTCAAAGGGAACGTCAGGAGAATAAGTAAACAAAGAACGAAGCCATTATATAAGTCACTATTGCATTCAAAGGTGCGTTTAATTGTCTCCTTTGATTTTGAAGGTTTGTACTTTACAGCTCTCAAATTTTGAACTCGTATTCGGATACATGGTTTCAACTTTCAACCGTCTGCAGCTCTACTCGGGGAAAAATAAAATGATAAAAGAATACATAAAAAAAAGGATGGATTTATATGTTTTTTGGATAAAGGGGAAAAAAGAAAGAAGTGTGAAATATTATGTTGAATGAAAAATTTGAAAAGAAAAAAACATTAATGTTAAATAATGTTTATGCGCAACTGTAATGAAGAAAAGTTTATTATTTTGTCTTTCCATTCAATTAAATGACAACCAATAAAGAGTTAGTTCTTAGAAATATAATCGATGATTCAGTAATAACACATTTTGAAATTCCTCTGATTCTCACCAATGGTCATTATTATATTACTAAAATATCTAACGTAAAATAATTGATTGCTGTGTAAAATTCATGACGATAATATATAAAATAATAGCTTTCTCTCCATGTTTCTGGTCTCCTTTTCATATTTGGAAAAAACCTGATATAATTAATTGTAGGATTCATTAGTGATGTTTAAGAAAATTGTATTTTATTGATAAAAAAGAAAACTGTATTTTTCTATTTCTAATAAAACTAATTCTAATATTAAAAAAATACAAAAGGATCATGTATTGAGCCAGTAATGAGAAGTTTAATAAGTTTGCATGAAATCATATACTTCAAATTTTGTCCTAGAGAATGCAGCCGAGTGGTAAAGTGCTGCAGACATCGAGAGTGCAGGTTCGAACCCGCAACGCTCCACTTCCCCTCTCTTCATCCCCCCACCCCCGACCATCTGTATTAAGGAAAAAAAATATATAATTCAAATTTTGTTACCACCATCCCCAAGTGAATTTATAAATGTATTCTAGTGGCATAAAATCATTTCCTTGATGCGCCACATGATGTAAGAGGAAGATATGCCATTAAAAAAAGGGACAATTCCTTGTTTAGATCAATAATGGCTTAAGATATAGAGTCAGCATCATAAGCTTTATAACCAGAAAAACTAACATACGCTAGATTGTGGCCATAAAAAGATCGAAAATCCCCATACGCTAGATTTTCATGTTGGTTAATACAGTTGTCATGCCACTTTCAGTACCATGTTATAGTTTATTTGTGTTCAATCATCTACAAGGGTATACTCTCCACAAGACTTCCAGGTTTTCGATAACGACAGGGATATTTCCAAACAGAATAGCCAATTCCAATTCCAATTCCATGACCGTAACATAAAATCTGTCCAAAGAAAGAGTAACGTTCCTTCCTGATTGTGATCAATCATGTATACAACTTTTTTTTTCTGACCTTAAAAGTGGTTAAGTAATGATGAAGCGACGAGGCAGGTAACAACCAAGCCACGGGACAAATTAAGGAAGATTCGCCTCCTAAGTGGTGGTCCCTGCCTTAGAAATATGTTTGAGAGGGTGAAAAGGGGGGGGGGTGTTATAAATCTGTGGTCCTAACTATAATGAATGAACGTGATGGGAAGAGCTTGCAACTTTCAAAGTTTTAAGTTAATCATGATCATAAGCTGGTGGACCAGAAAGACAATTAGACTACAAAAACACAAGTATATGAATTACTGACCCACGCTGCATAATGTATAACCATGCCGAACCCACTCCAACACCAGTTATTTCCCCGAGGTCTCAATCATTGATGGCTGTTGGCAACTAGATAACTGCATCGTCTTGATGAATCTTAGCTTACTCTGTTAAAGTTGTCGGGCATGTTAGTGTTAGATCCAATTATACCACTCATGGATTAAATCATATAATTGAGCAAAAGGGATGAACTTTTGGTTGTGTTAGTATTATCAATAGGACCAAAACTAAGTGTTAGTTAGAACTGATTCAAATTATAATGTTTTACTCTTCACAAAGCTTGAACAGAAAACAATAAAATGCGTGATTCAGCTCTACCCTTAACCGCTCAGACCTCATGGAAATTTACATTATCCCTTCATTAACATGTTTGGCTAGTATTATACAATGTCATAGAATGTCAATGCAACCGACACCTGAAACAGACAATAATAACTACCATTTTATGTCATTTGACTGCATAATATCATGATACAATGTAAGAAAGGAGGGGGGAACAATAAAAATATCTTAGCTACAAGAAGGATTAATACATGGAATCAGAAATAAAGTTTGGCATATATAGAATCATACTTGCTACAACAAGGATGGATACATCAAATACTAATAAACAAAATGCAATAGCCAACCATGGCACTTCAATAAACAATGTATTATAATATCTGTTCTAGATTTAGTATAACTACCGAAAGTAATCGCTGTTACAATCTGGACTAAGCTAAATGACAATAGAAGAATGCTCTAGAGAAACTAAAAATTTTAAGGATTCTGGGTATCTGATTGGAGGTTAATCATTTGGGAAACCACAAGCTTAGAGAAATCATTGATTGCAGCTTGAAGCTGATAATCACCTGACTCACCAGAAAACGTCCATCTTGATGGTGACTGTAGGTTCAATCCACCGTATTCACTTGCAGCAACCTTTGTCTTCCGTGAAGTGGCAAGGGCCTTCTCCAAATCTAACTGCGACAAAGGTCTGGGTGCCTGAAACGTGAAAAACAAACAAAACAGCTCATTAATTTTCATCTACAACACTCATGATGTGAAAAAGCCACTGAGAAGACTAACCAGGTTAACAAGACTTAATATATGAAATAATATCCACCATAAAGTCACAAATTGATCCTTCACATTGAGTAATTGCTTTAATTGACCAGATATGCTTTTAATCTAGGGATTTTGTTTTTCTTTTCTTTTTTTTTTTTAAAAAAAAAAAAGGTCCACGACCATGATCTGGACCGCGACATCAAGATTTTTAATGTCTCCGTGACCGCAATGCAACCCCGATTGCTACCACAACAGGCGCATTTGACTACAATTTTCTGTAATTTCGAGAATCTTGACGCGACCGCAATCGCGATTTAAATCCTTGCTTTTAATCATACCGATACAACTTTGGATGCATGCTATAGTTTCAATTGAAACTCACGGAAATGCATTCTAGTCAAGTTATCCGTGCATAATATATTATTCACCATTAGGAAAATGAAAAAATATTAAGGTTGAGAAGAAAGTATAAGAGAATGACAAATATACTAACCGTAGATCGTTTCCCTTTCTTCTCATCATCCAGTAGTTCTCTAATAGGAAAGTAGGCGGCCTTCTTGCAAAGATCAAATAGATCTGAACCAGTGTAACCCTCACATAAGCCAGCTATATAACCAAAGTCTATGTTGTCTTCAACCCTCTCACCCTTTAATATAACCTTCAATATTGCAGCCCTCTCCCTCTGGTCTGGAATTCCAATTTCAAAGGCTTGAGGAAGACGCCGAAGTATTGCTTCATCAAGTTCTGAAGGACGATTAGTTGCTGCAAGTACCATAACTCGAGCATTCTCTACACACAAAAAGTAATAGTCATTACCATTAGCAGTCTACTCAAATATAGATATCTTGATAATATTAAGCTACTAACTAAATCTCCATAATATTTGTCACTTATTTGTATAACTTATTTTGAATATTTATACAACAAAAGAAAATTACATGATAAAGAGTTTAAAACTTACGATCTGTGGTAAATCCATCCCATAGAGCCATGAACTCGGTTTTCATGTTTAACAAAGCCTCATGATCTGTTGTACGGCGTTGACCCAAAAAACTGTCTACTTCATCAATGAATATGATGGCGGGCTGAAGCTTATAAGCCAAGCTAAATACGGCAGTCACTGCAGAAGAACGGCAGAATATTAACAATAGACCAAAACAAAGAACCACACTTAAAGCAAAGAACATAAATCAAAGTTCAGCACATTACTAATTAGATACAACAAGTATATATTGTATAATCACAAAGTCAAGGTTTGATAACTGAAGCATAGCTACATCTACATATACAAAGATGACCTCGTTAACTATTCTAATGAATAATTTGGCTTATATGCGGCTGAACAGCTTCAATCCTTCAACCAAAAAACTGCACATTTGTTAATCCACAACAAGATAACCTATTCAGGGGGGCCATCACTATACATATACACTCCTTGCGAAGGAATGTACAAGGATGACAAACTCAACCAGCAACAACATATAGGGGAGTGCTTTTCCTCATTCTAAAACGGAATTGTTTGTAATATTTCAACCATATTTTAAAAAACAAATTCAATAATAATTTCTTTTAGAAAATGGTATATTCTTGACTGATTGTAAGCTTTTAGAAGCTAGAAAGTTCGTCAAATGGCCTTATATAAATAGAGGGAGAGGGCTTCTCTTCTATTTTCAAATGATATTGATCTGCTATAATAAGCTCATTTTCCAAATGTCAGGCCACTACCAATCTGATAACACCAGATCTCCATTAAATGAACAGAGGGCCTAATCCATCAAACAGGCTGGGACCATCGTTCAAAAGAACATTTGCACTACACGGTATAAATTGCTCAATGATCAGTCATATAGTATACCTACATATTTTTTCACAAGACAAAAAGGTCAACCTGATACTATAAAGCTCCCACCATTGCAGGGTCTAGGGAAGGGTCCGAATCGGACCCATTATGGATCTGTTGTAGGCAGCCTTATATTGCAATTTTTTTTTATTACACAGAGACCCTAATGGGCCATTAGATCAAGATGCTGCGACCTCTCCCGACCCCCATAACATCTTGTACGACAAACTTAAAGCAAGGACTGCAGGGGTCAAACAAACAAATGACATCCCAGGACAAGAGAATGTGCGATAAAAGCCATACAATTGGCAACCCTGTTGCCCTCTCTATATACATGTGTTAAAGACACCTGCGAAGATCTTTGCAACATTTCCTTCACCCTATGTGAGTCCAAGTCTGTCGTTCACACTTGTATTGCATTTACAAGAGGCTAATTCCACGACTTGAACCGGTGCCCTTTAGACTTACAGCAGCATATTGGCTACATATTCTCTCACAAGACACATTTAATTCAAATAGATTGCCAGGTAAAATTTAATCAACAAACAGTATGTTTTATTGTTCAAAAAGTATTCTCTCACAAGACACATTTAATTCAAATAGATTGCCAGGTAAAATTTAATCAACAAACAGTATGTTTTATTGTTCAAAAAGTATAAAAAACATTAATATTGACGTGGGACATGGATACAACAAAGTACGAATACGAGATAACAAATTCTGATGAAAACTCGACATAACTGCAATACCGGTCGAAAAATCAAAATAATTATATACTACAATAAGTGTGGCATTTAAAATCAAAATCATTGATGTTGATTATGAAACTTTTTATCCATATGCATGATTTTGGGGATAACCTTAAACATTAACAACGCATGATTTGAATTAAAAAACTCAGAAGATTACACAAAAGTGTCATTTTACAAGATACTCATAAAACTTCATTCATAGAAACAATAAGTCAATAAGATCTATCATATCGAATTTGATAGAGAATATCTTTCATGTAAACACTATCCAACATAAGATTTCCTACCTAATAGAAAGTTGCTTAATCCTTGTACGTTGAAAGAAAAGAATGAGTACAGCAACTACATGATGACAAAGGTTGCTTTCAACAACCACAGGAGAAATAGATTGACTTTTCTAAAAATAAAACATGTTAAGCCTTTTTTTCAGTCCAAGATCATCAAATTATAGCATACAAATGTAAGTTTTTTAGAGGCTGATTGCCTTATGGCCCTGGATACTATCATAACCAGAACATAACTATCATACATGTATGATTGTAGTACTCCTATCAACTACAATTTTCCCCACATAAAACCAAATTCATTTTTGTAATGTGAGTCTCTTGTCTTAATCTCTACTCAATTACCCTCTCCTATAACTTCATAGTATAAATCATGAGCTTAATCCCCCCCTATAAGTTGCACAGTTTTGTATGTCAAATTAGATCACACTTTTAATTTTTAGGCCTAAATAAAGTGATTGGCTTTATTGTCATTAAGCCCTACTCATAAGCAGATATATTTTTAATTGTTAGGCCTAAGTAAAGTGACCGACATTGTTGCCTTTATTGTTATTAAGCCCTACTCATAAGCGGATATCGTCTGGGGTCTCAGTATGGGCTTACCATGATGAGTATGTTTAGTCCACATGTTATATATACCCAAATAAAGGATCTTACTCCTTGCAAGCAGTCAAGGCGTAGTCGTCCCATCAACATTGACACACAATATACTGATTGTGATTGACTCAAACCAACAACAGCTGCATCATCTCCTTCCTTTCCACGTACTTCAGTTAACCAATCTCTAGGCAAAATTGTTTGTGGCAGAATCTATATTTAAGATTATAATTGTATAATTTGTGTTGTGCTAAAATTCCTTTTTCGAGCAAAAGAAACTATGTTGCAAATGCTTTAATCATATCTTATCAATGAAGGCATAATTAACCTTACAACTGCACGTGATACCACTTCTATCAATGAGTGAAACAAGATTGCAACACATTCAACTCATATAAGCATGGCAAGCTTTTATACAGATGCAAGGTAAACACCCACAATTTTATGGAACTTCGTGTGTATACATGGATTTTATGAAGAAGAAAGGATAAAATATATTCCTAATATAGTTTTATGGTGCATTGTATAAGTATTCATAATGGTACTACACACTTGACACTTACCAAGCTTTTGGGCATCTCCAAACCATTTGCTCATCAGGTTAGATATCCTCACGTTAATGAAAACCGCTCCTGATTCCTTAGCAATAGCTTTCGCCAGCATGGTTTTTCCAGTGCCTGGGGGTCCATACAACAGGACACCCTTTTGTGGTCCAAGCAACTTGCCATATGAAAATAAATCAGGTCTTCGTAAAGGCAGGATAACAAGCTCAAATAGAGCTTGCTTAATTGCTTCCAGCCCCCCAATGGAGTCAAACTCCACATCAATGTGGTCAGGATTTATAACATCACAGGCTATTACATCCTGTACACAATAAAGGACACGATTAAATATTAAAAATTAAAGATAACACTTAACTAAGGTCCAATAGTTTTACAGAAAATCTACAAATATTTAGGCTAAAATAAAGGAAATCCATATAGCCGCATTTCTAATTCACTAAGGTCCTTCTCTTCTATGTTTAATTGAATAAATTCTATGTTTAACAAAGAAATTGGTCAACATTAGGAAAAATTATACTAGGTTAATTCAAAAGGAATTCAGAAAACTCTTTTCAGAAGACAGTTGCCTAGGCATAGAAATCCATCTTTGCATTGATTATATATTATAGAAGTGACGAGATAATATCATCAGTACATTAGCACACCAACAACAACCAACTCTCTTATCCCTCTAGGAAGAATATATCAGTACCGGCAGTTGTATTTAATGTCAAAACTAGAGCTTAGTTACCCAAAAGCATATTCTTTCACCTATTAAGATTAAAGATTAATTCTAATATCAACCTATGAGCCTTAATATGAAAGCCAAACAATAACACTGAGACGCCCACATACAATTATAAACAAGACAAGCTTGGCAATACGCTCCAAATATATGATCCTTTCACATATTTCCCCACCGTACACTAGCCATTACAAAGAAAAGGCACAAACACTCAATTGAAAGTAGAATCACTCAACGGAAAATTGTTGTTGGCGAAAGAGATAGAACACGTTACAGTTAAACACACAAATATACCCCTACCGTGACAGTTAACATTCAAGTTTGATAAATTACACACTGAGTTGCGAGACTGGAACACGTGTAACAAGTTAAAAGCAAATACGTTCCCAATTTCGTACCTCATAAGGATTGGTTTGAATGAGGGGGCGACCGAGACGCTTAGCAATCTCTTTCTTATGCTCCATAGCCTTCTTAGATGCCTCGCGATTCGGGTCGAGTTGTCGGAGCCCAACGAACAATACCAAGCAACTCAGCGCTGCGCTCGCCGCGTACAACAACAGGTCTTGCAGGATCTTCGTATCTGATGAACCTCCCATTCTCTCTCTCTCTCTCTCTCAACAATAAAAATTTAAAATTATAATATAGGTCAGGCTTAAATTGTCAAAATACGTTTTTCGTTCTTCTTCTTCTTCAATTTCTCTCTCGCTCTCTGTCTGTCAGAAATTCTGGAGAAGAACGAACGAAGGTTCTGAAAGGTTAAAAGGAATCCCCAATGCTTGAGGTTGCGCATGACGAAAAGATAGAGCGAGTTCACAGGCCTGTTCCTGGGCTGGGCCAGTCGGGGAAAATTTTCTATTGGGCTCCACAGAGGCCTAATTTATATGAGGTTGCTTTTTGCACCTTTTTTTCCCTCAAATCTCCGTTTCCAGAATGGAACTCGGTTGATTTCCAAAAAATTGTTTTCTATATTTTTTATTTATATTTTTTTTTTACTTTTTCGGAACTTAATTTAAAGAATGAAGATAAATCGAGTTTAATAGTGAATAAACAAGCCATACCCTAAACCCAAGCCATTGGCATGTCGTGTTAAAGGTGAACACGTGAGATTCGAGCAGTGTTATTAGATTTCGACCGGTCATTGACTCCGCGAGAATAATGTGTCCGTAAATAAATGGTTGAATCAGTGAGTCACTGATTAAACTACGTGAATCGATAAAAATCGAGCTAAAAGGTGTCAGCTTTGACCTAGTTAGACATTCGATCCAATACATCGACTAGATTGGCCAAAGGTGTAGGTTTTGGTCGAATCGATTGGACAGACGGTGCCGATCCCAGTTCAATAATACTAAATGCAAGTAAGTTTTTATTTGGATGTTGTCGTGCCTGGTACATACAAGAACCTCAAATTGATCTTTGATTTTGAAAAGTAAATTAAAATTAAAATCTCTAAATAATTATAATATTTGGCTTGCCCACAGTGCCATACCAAAATTATTGTGGGCTACTACTTTATTAGTCCAATCCAGCCCTTCATGGGATGCAGGCATGCAGAGTAATGGATGTGAAAAATATATGGTTGATTCCTCATAAAGAAAAGTTTGTGGCGACATGGACAGACGAGCAATGCACTTAGGGAATACAACAATAAATAGGTATGCTCAAACTAATGTGTAAACTTGATTTGATGAAAACATATTTGAACGTGAACACAAGAAGGGGGGTTGAATTGTGTTTACAAACTTTTCGTAAACTTTATGTTAGAAACACTATAGAACACAAGTTTTTTCAAAATAGTTTGTTTATCGGATGCTGGGTATAACCGGACGCTGGAAAAAGCAGTTTGATAAAACTTGTTTTTAACACAGCTAGATAAAAATGAATAGAAAGCAGTAAAGCAGGAGACACAGAAATTTATACTAGTTCACTACCAAACTGATAGCTACGTCTAGTCCCTTCGTTCCTGAAGGATTTTCACTATAATCAATCTGATTACAATTTCCTCAAGAGTATTCTACTGTCACAACTTGACAATACTCTCAACTTCTCAAAACGACTCAGTACAGTCGAGCCTTTGAGGATACAGCCTTAACTAGGCCAAAACAACTTTTACAAAAGAGTTGAAGTACAGTTAAAATTGACTCTCACAGAGAGGATAAAAGATTAAGTTCAACTATAGAAAAACTTTCTTAAAGAAAGGGTCGAACGCTGAGTTCAGTTCTGTAGTCCAGAGACTTAGCACGAGACTTGGTTGCTCACAGAAGCAGTGCTTGTTCTCAGTAAATATTTCAGCAGAATTTCAGCAAGCTTTTTCACAGTACGTTCGTTCCTTCTTCAATGGATACCATGAGGTATATATAGGAGTTCCAAGGATATAACCGTTAAGGTAAAAATGGCTCCTTACCATTGAGTAAGGTAAATTCAAAATGCTGTCTCTTTCTAGCTTTGCAGAGAATATCCCAGTAGTACATGTTACCGTTTTTGTACTACCTTGCTTGTACGATTTTTGTCTTGTAGTTAAAGGTTTCACCTTTGATACCTCGTACAACCATTTTAGCGCTCAAGATCAATTTTGAAATCTGTTCCAGAAAAACGAGAGGTAGAGCGACAGCGTGACTAACACGTGATTAGAAGTGAGGTTCAGACGCTCGCTTAGAATCGGAAGTTCGGACGCTCGTTCAGAATCGGAAGTTCGGACGCTTGTAGCAATTGGATAAGCATAGTGTATAAAGAGGAAATTCCAGACGCTCACAAGGATGAGCCGGATGCTGACACATAGAATGAATCCTTCTATTGAGAATTACTTTCTTCTTGCTTGAGTGGCTTAGAATATACGTATTATTAGTATCTGCACACTTCAAGAAATGTTAGAACATAAATTGTTCTCTTGTGAATACATTGTTATCATCAAAATTAATGAGGGTCTAAACATCTCAATCGTTTAGGTTCCAACAATCTCCCCCTTTTTTATGATGACAAACATCTAAGGTAGATGAACAATTTAGTTTCAAAAAGACATTAAGGGTCTCCCCCTGAATTTAACAGTTTAGATATATATGAACAATTCAGGTTTTAAGGCAATTTTTGGTAAGCAAATTCATTTAAGTGATTACGAAAAATCAGTAAATGTATCAGAGCATGTATTTAATAAAGTGAGATCGGATGCTGATTATATACCAAATAGATTGATTTACGAAAAATCCGAAAATTTATTAAACATTATCATAGCACTAGATCAATGAATATTAGCGCAAAAAAAATGCTATGTATGAAATGATATGCATGATACTTTTAGTTCCAGTGTATCCATCGGATGGTGGATAATCGGATTCTCTCGTGTTCAATGTACCTTTCTTTCGTGTTCATCATACCTTTCTTTTACTCCCCCTTTTGTCATCAGACAAAAAGAGTGTAAAAACACATCATAGTCAAAATAAGACTTAGAAAAATTTGAACAAAAGACAGATAATTAGATCAAACATATTTATATATATATATATATATATATATATATAATTGTATCAACCAAATAGATTTTATATCACACACAAGTAAAAAAAATCAAGGGTTTAGAAGAGGTGGAGGTGGGATATTGAGACGTTCGTAGAGTAGCTTCAGTGTAGCCTCTAGCTGAGTAACCTTCAAGTTTGTAGCCTTCATTTCTTCAAATTCTGCTTTGGGAATGGTGACCATTTCCATTGCAGAAGAAGAAAGCGAAGGTCCAGCTTACAGATGCATCTGAACTTCATCTTACGATGCTCGCTAGCACCCAGTTGGATAACTTCAGTCTCAAATCCTTCTTCCTTTGAGCTCTCAAGAAGAATGCATCATTTGGTATGACCCATTTGATGAAATTTCCGAGTCTTCTGAGCTCTAAATCTGCCACTGATGCTTCACATCTTCTGGATAAAGCAAATGCAAGAAGATGGTTTCCCTATGAAGAAAAACATCAGCTGTGTAAGAGTCAAACCTGTTCCCAGCGTCTTCTCCCCATAAATTTCTGATAAAGACACTCAAAGCTTCACAAGTGAAGGAGAGTGCTTCATTTTCTACCAGGTAGATTCTTCTCAGATTTTCCCTGTCATATTCTTCTAGCACAAGGGGGTCGAGGCGTGGTAATAAGGCTTTGGCTTTCCACGATTCAGACCATTGACTCCACGTAAACCCAATATCGAAGAGCTTGGTCACTGACCCATTGGTTATAGATCTTCATGCGGTCAAGTGCGATTGCGAGCATCTGAACATATCATCGAAGTATCTTGTTCAAGTTGATGTCGGAACTTTGGCTGATTTTCCCAACAAGAGGAATAGTGGCCTTTTCAAAGACGGCGGCTTGAGGAGCCAGTTCTCCATTCATCTTTCTTGAGAAGTCGGGTAAAACCTTACGGTGTGATCCTCGAGAGATCTTGGCAACCAAGTGAGAGAAATCCTTAATATTGTACTTGGTAGGTGCCTTCTCATATTCCTTTAGCCCGATCTTGCTGAAAGGCTGCTTCCCCGGAGCGGGTTCCTTCCTTTTCCCAGGAATAGACCAAGGTAGCCACATTTGTCTATCTGGTACTATCTTGACAGAGACAGATGATGGGTCTCGATATTGCCTTATAACTTCAAGCCTTTTCTGCTCAAGGCAATGTGCCATGAAGGCAGCTTCATCATCTGTGATCCACCTTCCACATTCTTCCAATGTGAGTGGTTCAGACTGAGGAAGGGATAGAGGAAGATCAACAGAGAAGGGAATTGCTCTGCTTCCTGAAGCTGGTCTCAACCTTCCTTTGAAAGACATTTGGACGTGATCATCTCCATCCTTGAAGGTTGCACTTATAGGATCGGCAATCTCCAATCTGGCAGCTCCAGAAGTGAAGGTTTTTAAATGCCAGGTTGAAGGACGGTTGTAGATCTTTGTTATATATCTCATACTTTACAAACCGAGGTTTGTATGAGATATTTTCTTTTCACCAGCGTCTGTTGGTTTTATGGTAAGGGTAAGTAAGGTGGGAGTGGCTTTGGTGATTTTGTAGGCTTTTGGTGAGTGGGGTTTGAAGGGATTTATGGGGGTGTTTTGAAAAGTAGGTTAAAAGGATGAGAATGAAGCTTGGAAATGTATGTAGTGAGTGAAGTGTTTGGGGAAATTTGTGGTAGGTTAAGATTGAGTGTAGTGGATGATGGTTGGATAGGTTGTTTAGGGGCAATGGAGGTTTTCTGTTTAAGGGTTTGATGTTGTGGTGGTTGAGCAAAGGATAGTGGTGGAGCAGTAATGGTATCAGATGCAACAACAGATACAGATTCATCAGGAGAATTCAGTACCTTTGGTTCAGGTTGATTGCCTAACCGATCTTTTGAGCTTCGAGGGGAAGATCTTTGGAGCGGATCTTGAATGTCCTTCTACATTGTCAGGATCTTGAGGCGGCTTCTCGGCTTACGGCTGCTCCTCTTCCTCGAACCTGGTGATGGGAACTCGGTCCTCATCTTACGGTTCCTCAGCAATGAGTGCAGAGCCACCTTCTATTTTGTTCTTCTGGTCTCTCGAAGGAGACTCAGCGTGTCTTTTCACACCAGGCTTTGAGCCTCTGGTGGTTTTCTTTTCTGCTTCCTCTTCCTGTTGTTCAACTTTCACCTTCTTCATCATGGACCCAGTAAGCAATTTCATTCTTACCAGGCTGTTGACTCCAAAAGTGTCAGGAATCACAATATTATCAGCACCAAAATACTTTGCCTTCACTTGATCTGGTAAAGCAGTCAGCTTGTTTATGACCAGATTCTTGTCCATCATTTTGGTGAGCAAGACACCATATGGAATGAACTTGTAGGTGTTCTTCTTGTCGCCAACACCTTTTCTTGAGTTGACAAGTGCATTGAAGCGAGGTTATTGTAGATTAGCCTTGGCAGGTTCACCTTGTTGCCCGCCATGAAGTGTCTCATGATGAACTTCTGCTCGTAGTTGACAATGTCACTAGAGCCAGCCTTCAACAGGACGCTCTTGGTGATTATCTTATGAAGAACTACGAAATGACTTTTGATTCTTGGCGATAGGTGTTTCACCAGATTCTTTCAGTTGCTGGTAGTTCTCAAACAGATCATTGTTGACCTTCTCGATCCCATGAGATGCGTCAGCCCATTCTGAATAGAAGGCGGTGGCTTCACACGGACACTCAGGAACGTCCGAAATATTCTTTATGGTAAAAACAAACTTGAATCCTTTCACTGTTCCTTCAAAGATACCACCTTTGTGTAGCCGAACATTTCCCCAGAATTCTTTAATCGCGATCACGGAACCTCAACCGGGTTCGGAAGAAATATTGTTGACCCATTGCCTGGAACCCATTGAAGAAGTCGAAGCCATAGAGTTTGAAGCTTTCCAAATCGACTCGATTTTCCATCAAGACTTTTCCTTCAGACATGGTATCAAAGATAGCCGTATATTCAGAAGTTGATACTCCAGCCATGAGTGCAGTTGAGAGAAAGAGGTGATGAAGGTTTTAGGGTTTAAGCACACACAGAGAGAGAGAGAGGGAAAAAGAGAACGAGTACGGTTTTAGCAGAAGACAGAGAGTGGAGCGAAAGAAGTGGAGTAGTGGGAAAGTTAAAGGAGAATGGTACAGTTATTTTTTCAAAAATATCGCTTCGTATTCTCTTATAAAAATAAATCAAAAAGAAAAGAAAATAAAGATTCGCTTTTTCATTAAATGCGGACGCCAAAATAAAAGTAAAAGATTTTATCGGAGAATGTAAATAATCATGACTCAGTAGGTATGATGAGACGCTTGAGTCCTTAACACGTGTGACACGTGTGGGTGTGCTTTCGGACGCACGCAAACCGACTTCTGGGATGATGATTTATGATGCGTATGATGATAAGATCTTTGATGCACATACATGCTTATGTCATATCGGATCTTTGAGATTTAGTTTATCATCGAGGCCATTGAGATTAATCATTCTTTTATAAGATGAAAGTTTAAATTCCTTCTTATAAAATTGAATCTATCTTCAAGGGGTTTTGTAAATATGTCACCACCGATGATCGGTGTCTACAAATTTTATTTCTAAAATACCCTTCTGAACATAGTCTCTTATAAAATGATGCTTAATCTCAATATGCTTTGCTCTAGAATGCAATATTGGATTTTTAGTCAGACATATGGCAGATGTATTATCACAGAAGATAGGAATGTTACTCTCTTTTATCAAGTAGTCTTCAAGTTGATACTTCATCCATAGAAGTTGAGAACTGCAACTTGCTGCTGAGATGTATTCAGCTTCTGCCGTTGAGAGTGCTATTATGCTTTGCCTTTTGCTTGACCAAGACACAAGATTAGCTCCAAGGAATTGGCAGCCTCCACTTGTGCTTTTTCTTTCAATTCGATCTCCAGCAAAATCAGCATCACAGAAACCTACTAATTGGTAATCTTTTGATTTCTTATAAAGCAAACCAAGATTAGTAGTTCCTTGTAAATATCTAAATATTCTTTTAACAGCACTTAGGTGTGATTCTCTAGGATCTGATTGAAACCTAGCACACAAAGCATGAACATAATATCAGGTCTTGAAGCCGTAAGATAAAGTAGAGATCCAATCATACCTCTGTATAGCTTCTGATCTACCTTCTTACCAATTTCATCTTTACTCAGAGAGCAGGTAGGATGCATAGGCGTGCTCATCGGCTTGCAATCCAGCATCTTGAATTTCTTCAATAATTCTTTGATGTATTTGCTTTGATGAATATAAATACCATCACTGCATTGCTTGATTTGTATTCCAAGGAAGAACTTCAATTCTCCCATCATGCTCATCTCAAATTCAGCCTGCATAAGCTTAGAAAATTCTTTGCAAAGACTTTCATTAGTGGCTCCAAAAATAATATCATCAACATATATTTGGACAAGTATGAAATGCTTGTTTGAGGTTTTTCTGAAAAGAGTTGTGTCAACTAAACCTCTAGTAAATCCATTTTCCATTAAAAAGGAACTTAGTCTATCATACCATGCTCTGGGAGCTTGTTTAAGACCATATAGTGCCTTTTTAAGTTTAAAAACATGTTCTGGAAATCCAACATCTTCAAAACCAGGAGGTTGTTTGACATAAACTTCTTCAGTTATAAAACCATTTAAAAAAGCACTTTTCACATCCATTTGATATAAAGTTATCTCATGATGTGCTGCAAATGAAAGTAAAATGCGAACTACTTCTAATCTTGCAACAGGTGCAAAAGTTTCAGTGAAATCAATACCTTCTTCTTGTGAGTAGCCTTGAGCAACTAACCTTGCCTTATTTCTCACAACTTTACCGTCTTCATCAAGCTTATTTCTGAATACCCATTTAGTACCAATAGCTTGCTTATCTTCTGGTAGAGTGACTAGCTTCCAGACATCATTCCTTTGGAACTGATTTAACTCATCTTGCATAGCTAGAATCCACCCTTCATCTTCCAAAGCTTGATCAATCGTCTTAGGTTCCATTTCAGAGAGAAGTGCAAAATCAGCATGCTCCTTGAAGGAGGATCTGGTTCGTACTTTGTCACTAGGTTCTCCTATGATTTGATCTTTTGGATGATTGGTTTTGTACTTCCAGCTTTTTCTTGCTTCAGCTTCCGCTTGAGTCGAGTTCTTCGTCTTGTCACCACCGGATGATGAAGATGTATTTTCACCGTCTGGCTTTTCACTGAGGTTTAAATCTGAAAATAACTCATCTAGCTCTGACATTGTAGTGTCAGGCTTCTTATCATCAAACTTGACATGAATGGACTCTTCAACTGTCAAAGTTTCTTTGTTGTATACTCTAAAAGCTTTAGATCTTTCAGAATATCCCAAAAAGATTCCTTTGTCAGCCTTGGAATCAAACTTACCAAGCTGATCTTTAGTATTCAGGATATAACAAATACAACCAAATGGATGAAAGTAAGAAATGTTTGGTTTTCTTCCTTTCCACAATTCATAAGGAGTCTTATTCAAAATAGGTCTTATATAAATTATATTTTGAATATAACAAGCTGTGTTTACTGCTTCTGCCCAAAAATGTTTTGCAATATCAGCTTCATTGATCATGGTCCTGGCCATTTCCTGGAGGGACCTATTTTTCCTTTCTACAACACCATTTTGTTGAGGTGTTCTAGGAGAGGAGAAATTGTGGGAGATGCCATTTTCTTCACAAAATTTTTTAAAGTTCTCATTTTCAAATTCTCCCCCATGATCACTTCTAATAGAAGAAATACAGATGCATTTTTCATTTTGAACTGATTTGCAGAAAACAGTAAATACTTTAAAAGACTCATCCTTGTGGGAAAGGAATTTAACCCATGTCCATCTAGTAAAATCATCAACAATGACTAAACCATATTTCTTTCCAATTAAAGAGGTTGTCCTTGTGGGACCAAAAAGATCAAGATGTAAAAGTTCAAGTGGTCTAGAAGTTGAAACAACATTTTTTAAATGAAAGGAAGTTTTAACTTGTTTTCCTTTTTGACAAGCTTCACAAAGGGCATCGATTTGTACTTAAGATTTGGTAAGCCTTTAACAAGATTGTGCTTGTTTAATTTTGAGATTAATCTCAAGTTGGCATGACCTAATCTTTTGTGCCAAATCCATTGCTCATCTTCAATGCATATAAGACACTTGACATCTTGTTTTTCAAGTTCGGAAAGATCAACTTTATAAACATTTTGTTTCCTCTTTCTTTGTAAAGAATATAGATCCATCGTTTTTGCTTTTTACTAAACATCCGGTTCTGTAAAGATGACTTCATAACCATTGTCACATAATTGACTTATGCTCGATAGATTATGTTTCAGTCCTTCAACATATAAAACATTATCAATAGAAGGAAGAGAGCCTTTACCTGTCGACCAATTCCAACTATTTTACCTTTCTGGTTTCCTCCGAAACCAACGAATCCAGCTTCTCTAGGTCTTAGTTCTTGGAACATATGCTTTTCTCCCGTCATGTGACGCGAGCATCCTTGTCTAAGTACCAAGGCTGGTGTGTTGACTTTGTTGCTAAGCATGTACGCAACATAGCCTCTTTTATCTTTAGGTACCCATATCTTTTTGGGTCCTTTCTTGTTGGTTCTCGAAGGAGGCTTATCCTTCTTAGTTTTAAAAACATTACATGCACTTTTCAAATGACCAGATTTATTACAATAAGTACAATGTAAGCATTTACTATGGCTATGGGATTTATCAGATGCTGAATTATTTTCCAAAAGGGTTTCATCGGTATATAGCCAAGACCATGAGTTGTCGTTTCTTGACACCCAGGATCATTGAAGCTTGCTTGCTTGAGTTACACTCTCTGCAAGAAACTTTTGAAATGCTTGTTCATAGTCATTTGATTTGCGATTAGAATTTGCTGTAACTCTGAACTCTTAGCTTGAGAGCTCTCGACCACGGTTGCTTGTTAGCTTCCAGACGCTGGTTATCAACCAGGCCTGATTTTCGGTTTTCCACGGTTCTCTTCACTGAGTACATAGTTTTCATTACGTAAGGAATGAAAATCTTGTGATAGTTTTAAAAATTTCTTTTTCAAGTTCTTATACTCAGTAGAGAGAGTGGCAGAGTCCTTAAGAAGATCATCAAAAGCAAGTTGAAGTTCAGAGTAGGAATCATATACTATTACCTCTTCAACATCTTCTTCTGACTCAATGTCAGTGTCTGCCATGAGGGCAATGTGAGCTTCTTCCTTATCTTCCTCATAGGAGGATAAGTCAAGATCTTCCCATGTTGCCATGAGACCTTTCTTCTTTTTCTTGAAGGAGCTTCTTGTGGGCTTTTCTTTAAGATTAGGACACTCGGATTTGAAATGTCCAGGCTTCTTACATTCGTAGCAAATGACTTGGGCTTTGTCCTTGTCTTTGCTCTCCTTCTTGTCCTTTGAATCTTTCTTCTGAAACTTCCTTCTAAAGTTTCTTTTCTTCCACATTCTCTGGATCTTCTTAGATATGAATGCAAGCTCATCATCTGATCCATCAGAGTCTCCTTCTGAAGCTTCATCATCTGATTCTTCTTCTTCAGCCTGAAAAGCTTTAGAAGTACTAGGTTTATGTTGATTAACTTTTAAAGCAATAGACTTACTCTTCTTGGTAGGTTCTTCTTCATTTAGCTCAAGTTCATGAGCTTTTAGGGAACTCATAAGATCTTGGCCAGAAGAACGTTCAGATCTTTTGCTTCTTGAATAGCAGTGACTTTGGGTCTCCACTGCCTTGTCAAGCTTCTCAAAATCTTTCTCACGTGATCAGGTGTGGTATAACTTTTTCCAAGGGCTTGCAACCTATGAACAAGTGTTTGGAATCTTCCAAACATAGTTTCAATGTTTTCTCCATCTTCCATTTTGAATAGTTCATATTGGCGAACCATCATGCTAGCCTTTGTTTCTCTTACTTGGGCAGAACCCTCATAAGACAATACAAGAGAATCCCAGATTTCTTTGGCAGTATCAAACTTGCCACATTTATCATATTCTCTTTCTGTCATAACACAGATGAGAATAAATCTGGCCCTCTGGTTGGTTTGATATCTCTTTTTCTGATCATCAGACCAGTTTTCCCTTGATATTGCAACGCCAAGGGCATTAGCGGGAAGAATGTACCCGCTTTCAACTATATCCCACAAATCAAGACTTTGTGCCTCGAGGAATGCTTTCATCTTATCCTTCCAGTAATCAAATTTTTCTCCATTGAATAGAGGAGGACGGTTCATATGACCACCTTGATGAGACATGTTCACAATATAGAATCTTTTCTCTTGACCTTTGTTAAGTGCTCAACCAAGAGGCCGAGCTCGATACAAACCGAACGTGAACACAAGAAGGGGTTGAATTGTGTTTACAAACTTTTAAGTAAACTTTATGTTAGAAACACTATATAACACAAGTTTTTCAAAATAGTTTGTTTATCGGATCTTTGGGTATAGCAGGATATTTGGAAAAAGCAGTTTGATAAAACTTGTTTTTAACTGACTAGATAAAAATGAATAGAAAGCATTAAAGCGGGAGACACGAAATTTATACTAGTTCACTACCAAACTGATAGCTACGTCTAGTCCGCCCGTTCCTGAAGAATTTTCACTATAATCAATCGATTACAATTTCCTCAAGAGTATTCTGCATCACAACTTGACAATACTCTCAACTTCTCAAAGCGACTCAAGATGATCGAGCCTTTGAGGATCTGACCTTAACTAGGCCAAAACAACTTTTACAAAAGAGTTGAAATGCAGTTAAAATTAACTCTCACAGAGAGGATAAAAGATTAAGTTCAACTATAGAAAAACTTTCTTAAAGAAAGTGGTCGGATCGAGTTGATTACGTAGTCGAGAGACTTAGCACGAGACTTGGTTGCTCACGAAGCGATGCTTGTTCTCGATAAATATTTCGAGAATTTCAGCAAGCTTTTTCACGACGCGTTCGTTCCTTCTTCAATGGATACCATGAGGTATATATAGGAGTTCCAAGGATATAACCGTTAAGGTAAAAATGGCTCCTTACCATTGAGTAAGGTAAATTCAAAATCTTTGTCTCTTTCTAGCTTTGCAGAGAATATCCCAAAGAGTACATGTTACCGTTTTGTACTACCTTGCTTAACGATTTTTGTCTTGTAGTTAAAGGTTTCACCTTTGATACCTCGTACAACCATTTTAGCGCTCAAGATCGATTTTGAAATCCGTTCGAAAACTTCGAGAGGTAGAAGCGACAGCGTGACTAACACGTGATTAGAAGTGAGGTTGAGCCTCGCTCGAATCGGAAGTTCGGACGCTCGTTCAGAATCGGAAGTTCGGACGCTTGTAGCAATTGGATAAGCATAGTGTATAAAGAGGAAATTCCAGACGCTCACAAGGATGAGTCGGATGCTGACACATAGAATGAAACCTTCTCTTGAGAATTACTTTCTTCTTGCTTGAGTGGCTTAGAATATACGTATTATTAGTATCTGCACACTTCAAGAAATGTTAGAACATAAATTGTTCTCTTGTGAATACATTGTTATCATCAAAATTAATGAGGGTCTAAACATCTCAATCGTTTAGGTTCCAACAATATTCTGGTATTGCATTTGATGTTGTTTCCAATGTTTGTTAATAGAGTTGAGTCTCAATATTGGAGATTGAAGAAGTTTCTGCAAGATAGCAAGGATGACATGTGTAGTTATTGGGAGACCGTGAACAATATGCTGATACTGCATTGCACTGAGATAAGGGCATCATTTTAGAGAAGCATAAATCTATTGGAGCACATACATAATATTCGTATGTACAACATTTTGCAGGGGTTTGTATCAAGAAATGCATTGCAACTGGTTGCTGATGAGTTTAATAGAGTGAACAATGTAGGTGTTGATAAATCTATGTGTGGTTGCAGAATCAGAACTACACATGGTTTACGTTGTGCCTGTGAGCTCACGTATTTGAGTATGTAGGGTGTTGCAATTCTATTGGAGGCAGTTCATATGCAATGTATGAGATTAAACACTGGTGACCAACAACAACCAAAACAGTGTCAGATGAAGAGTTTGTGCATGAGTGAAATGCATTGTTGAGACACTTTCAGACGCTTGACGTTGTTTGTAGAAGAACACTCTGAGATACAACTTCAATGTGTCCACCTCCTAAAAAGGTCAAGACCAAGAGATCACCGAAAAATTGTAAGACATTATGTTAAATGTGACCCATCATATTTTGATCACGTGGATTCAATTTTCATGCACTAAGATGCATGTTGTACAATGGACAAAACTATCTACCCGTACGTGAATAATGTGCTTTACTTATTGATTTTGATATGACTAGAAATTCTTACACAAACACTGTCTACTATGGATCACGTTATAATACATGATATATAAACACTTATTTCTAAAGAATATTCTTATACATGCCAATTGTTAATTAGAATTCACATTATTATATATAAAAACCATTCTCCACTTTTGGATTTAATGAAGAAGGAGAATAATATTTTATTTTTAACTCTATAAATAAATTAATTAAAATTTCAAAAATCTTAATATATATGATTTATTAATTAATTATAAAATTAATAAAATTAATACTTCTAACATAATTTTTTTTTGAAACTATTCTAACATGAAAGTTTTATTTTATATAAATAATTATTTTATAATATTAAATAAGGTTTTATTTATTAAATAACATTACATTATTTTAATATAAATTAAATAATTAATAATTAATAATAACAAGTAAAATTAGTAGCAAATTAATCGTTTCTTAATTAGTAAAAAGGAGCACAAATTACCTCTCTCGTTAAAAAATCAAGTTATTATATTTTTTTTGACAGAATTATATTTTATTCATTTTGTAATTAAAAATTTAAATACTAAAATACCAAAAAGTTTAATTCAAATATTTTTAAATGAGACAGCAAACTTTTTTTTTTTTTGTGAACTGAGACGGCAAACCCCTTCCACTACATGTAATCGTGTACCGTCTTTTCTTTTCATTAAAAAAACTGTATGCTATCTAAGTCCATACATTTTGTTAGTTCAAAAAAAAGTATTTTCTTTTTCAAAAAAAAAATTGGTATTTTCAAAGACTTTTTACGCTTGGGTTATTTTTCTTTTAATGGTGATCGAACAATTTTTCGCGTAAAGTTTTGCGGGCAATCATTGATTTATGAACCTTGCATCGTTGAATATACAAAGATTTTCTATCCCACTGGAGCGACGTGACTGATAGCTCCATGCCCACTACTCAATTTATTAATGAACACATAATACTCCCTCCCTTCTAAAACATTCTATGTTTTGTCATTTTAATTTTATTTTAAAACTTTTGATATTTTATAAATCTAAGACTATATTAATACATTTTTTTAAACATACTCTTAATTCCAATTAATACTATGTACTTATAACGAGACTATTATATTTACCAAGTTAATAGTTAACTACTCATCAATGAGAATAATTACATTACATAATTTTTAGACATGAATAAATAAGAGTATTTTGGTCTAGATATATACTATTTAATAATTTCTTAATAGGTGTGCCACAAACTTAAACATCAAATGTTTTAGAATCGCGGGGTAGTTAATCCTTCCATATTACCCACACACAAAAAATCCTTGCATAGGGTTGTCCCTATTTTATTGATGACTTGCTTTTAAGGCAGACGTGAAATCTGTAGATGTTACTATATTTTCAAATATTCTGATAGTTCCATTCAAAAAAAAAAAATCTGATAGTTATCATCAGAATCCTTCAATATAAAGGTAGCTAGACGATTGTACCACAAAACAAAAGTAACTAGATGTTATCAAAAAAAAAAACACAGGTAACTAGATGATAAAAAAAAAAAAAAGAGGTCGCTTGTACCCAAAAAAAAAAAGTTAGCTAGATGGACGTTGTGTCTAGTTTTTTTTGGTACAATATGTGTCCACTACTCCATTTTCCTATTTGTTTTATATATTCATGTTTATGTAATTTCTCTCTACCCATAAAATAAGAAATTAGATAATTAATAAAAAAATATGGATAATTAATAATTCTTATCATGTGTAAAGATTGCACACGTTAAAAAAACTCTATTTCAAAAACCAAACTAATTACTATCAAAATATCTTTTAGAGATCAAAGATATAATTTATTATTTTTAATGACCTACTCTCTCCGTTTTTTATCATAAACAAAAAAGTATATGTATTTAGTCCAAATTAAATATATGCACATTTTTTACTTATAATAAAAGACAGGGGGAGTACTTTATAAAATTTAAAACATACGATGTACAAAACCCACATGATTAACTTCATATGATATTACTCTAATTTCACTTAACATTTATAACTTCAATTATTTGAAAGAATCTTCATATATAGTATTCAAATAATATAAAATTAACTTAATTTATTTTTTATTTACAAGTATATTAGGTTAAGCTAGGAATGACGACCACTTGAAGCGAGACAAGATGGCAGCGAAGAAATCTCGCCCAAAGCTGAAAGTGACGCGACAACTGGATAGCATAGAAGCAAATTGGAAATTAGACTTCATAATCTGTGTTTTGTTAATCATAAAAAGACTTAATTGCAATTCTGGGTTGTACCAAAAAAAAAATTGCAATTCTGGTTTCTGGTATCCAGGTATGGCTCGTGTGATTTTGGTCCATCAAGTTTTAATTGAATGAATTGGATCCTCACAGTATCATAATTAAGTAATTTTAGTCCCTTAAGTTTTAATTGAACGAAAATGTTGTAAGAATTTTTAAACTTTTAAGGCAATTAACATGATACTAAGATCAAGTTGCAATTAACATGATACTAAGATCAAGTTATGTATTAGGTCATATATGCACGTGACACATCGGTATTTTCAATTAGAAATTGAATGATGAAAGGGATTAAAATCACCCAATTGCAATGACTGGTGGATTCAAATCGCGCAATTAGAATACGAGGGACCAAAGTCGCACGATCACAATACTTGGAGGACCAAATTTGTACAATTGAAATACGAGGGACTAAAATCACACAATTATAATACTTGAGAGACTAAAAGTTAAATTAAGCCTTATAAAACATTTTACAATTTTTAAAATTCTAGCGTGAGTTTGGTAAACCGGAAAAACAGGGGAAAAGAAAAGAACGGAATGAAAACTCGTCTTTCAAGACATTTTCATCAGTTTGGTTGCAAAGGATTCTCGAAGGAAAAGAAAAAATAACATGATCCAACAGTAAAATCTTTTCCTCCCAATTTGCGATGAAAGCAGTGGACGAAGGGGCGAAATAATCAAAATGACAAGTATGTGTTTAATTTGGCTTTATTACCTGTAGGGTGCATTTTGAAAAAAAAAAATACCAAAATAGTGTAGTTTGAAAAATAATTATTAAAATGGGGTAAGTCGTACATGATATGTACGACTTTACTTTTTTCTTTAAGGAAGTCGTACATCTCATGTACGACTTCACTTTTTTTATATAGAAGTCGTATATTAGGTTGACGACTTCAATATTTTATTAATTTTTTTGGAAGTCGTATATTGCATGTACGACTTTGCATGAAATTTAAGTAAAAAGGAGTAAATGCGTGGAGTGTATGACTTTCCCTATTTATTAAATATGTTTAATATAATTATAATTATAGTTGACACACAAAAAATGACACCCCAACGATATCTGGTAATGACGTGCAAAAGTTTGGTTAATGTAGTAGATAGTTAACGATGAATTGTATATATTAACCAAATATTTGCATTATTAATCATCTATTGATTAACCATCTACTGGACTGAATTAATTAAACTTTTGCACGTTATTAACCAGGTGTAGTTGCATTCTTCGTTGACCATCTACTGAACTGAATTAACCAAACTTTTGCACGTCATTAACTAGATGTAGCTAGGGTGTCGATTTTTGGTGCCAAAATAACATTTCTGATAATTAATGTACACATTAAATTAAATTTTAATAAATAGGGAAAGTCGTACACCCCATGTACGACTTTCTTTTTTTACGAAATTTTCATGCAAAGTCGTATATGCGATATACGACTTCCAAAAAAATTAATAAAATATTGAAATCGTCAACCCAATATACGACTTCTATATAAAAAAAGTGAAGTCGTACATGAGATGTACAACTTCCTTAAAGAAAAAAGCAAAGTCTTACTACCATATACGACTTACCTTATTTTAGTAATTATTTTTCAAATTATACTATTTTAATAATTTTTTTTTTCAAAATGCACCCTGCAAGTAATAAATCCGTTCAATTTATATGGCAGTACACGATGCTGAGTTGCATTCAATTTTTTTTTACTTTTCTGTTTAACTTGAACATTGTTTTTTTTCTTTTTATTATTCCTAGATTGTAAATAAATAAAAACATTTTTTCACTTTCACATATTTTACTTTTTATTTTTATTTTATTTTATTGATAAAATAAATATTTTTACTGTATTAATATTTTTTATTTATCTTTAATTTTTATGAAATATTTATTTTTTATAAATATCTTTACTTGGGGATATTTTAATCATTTTACAATTATACTTTTTTTTTCCACTCTCACGTTCTTTTTATTTTCACTCATACCAAACCACTAAATAATCATTTCATTTTATACTCATTTTCTCTTCTTTTTATTTTCTTTTCTTTTATTTTCTTTTTTCTAATTTTCTTTCATAAACCAAACAAACCATTAAAGTCTATCAAAATTTTTGTTTTACGTTCTCCTTCGTTTTTTTTTTGGTACATGTTTTACGTTCTCCCTCTACTTGCACATTGTTCGTGTAATTTCGCCAGGAGAACTTCTTTTTTTCTTCCCCCCTTCTTCCAATTCGTTGATGTGAAACGGGTCTTGTTGCCTCACTGTTACGCCACGTCAATCTTCGGTAAGAGAGGGTGAGTGAAAGATGATGATTTGCAACTTGGGTGGGTTGAGAATCTAAAACAAATGGCACGGGCCCCACCACCGGGTCCACTTCCGTTTCCTTATCTCTGCAAGGCATCGCCTGGACCCTGACGCTCTCGTGTTCTTCTTTCACCATGTTACGGATGGTTGACCTTTCAAGTTTGAGGAGTGTGCCTTCCTCCTTCCTCTTATGACAGTCAATTTAATACGCCCATGTTTATGCCACACGCCTCTCCCCAACCTAATTACTAACTAACAAGCAAATTAAGATCAACCATCCTAAGATCAATCGCTGTAATTTTTCATTTCTTTTTACCCGGTACATATGGTAAAAGGGTAGGGAAAATTAAAGCGGTGCGGATTTCAATATTTACGCATGTTTTATCATTTTGAGTATTTTCGCAAAAAAATTTGGCCGCAACAAATATGCCGAGCTTATGTGGAAAGTGGGTTGTTGAGACTTTAAAAAATGTAGTACGAAAAAAAAAATCAGAATTTTCAAAAATCGTTTGAAGTGGTAATAGTAGTAGTACTACACCATTACGTTGTACTACATGCAAGCGAGGGTGAAAGGAGACTCCTTTGTTGAACCTGTTGCAATGACATATATAAATTCCGGGGTTTTGCTGCAAAGCTTTGCAGGTTTTATAGATTTTGTAAGATAGTATCTATCACCTTAATCTCTTCTCAGCCGGTGGAGAATACATTTATTGAATTGAGGCCTTGTTCCTTCCTGTCACGAAAGATTCAATTTTCTATCGTCAAAACGGAAACCGAGGTAAGACATTTAATAGGGGTTCAATTCAATCGGTTCAATCTTTGAACTAGAATCGGATTCCAATTCCTTTTGTAATAATGTTTCTTTCTGAATTCTGATACTACAATACAACCGTCCACCTATTTTTTTTTTTTTTAGATTTTTATTATTTTATTATTTTAGTTTTCTTTTTTGCAATAATCAGATATATATTCTATCATTTTTAGTTATAGTTTAATTTAATTAATCACTTTAGATGATTTATAAATAGAGATGCCACAAGTTCAGTTCCAAGTTCTGGAGTAGAGAGTTTTAGTTAGCCATTATTGAATATTATTTCTCTTTCTCTTGAATAGAGTACCAACTCTATTATTTTCTTTTCTGTGATCATTGATTCACCCAGAGTGGAGCAATTTATGAATCCAATGGGTACTACTACTACTACTACTACTACAAACAGCGAAGAGCTAAGAGAGATTGAGAATCACCTGAGAGAAGACATTGAAGAGGCTCCGGCTATGCCTGAGGATGTGAGCAGAATACCACCATGGGCTAGACAGATCACAATTCGGGGACTAATAGCTAGCTTCCTGATTGGTGTAATTTATAGTGTGATTGTGATGAAGCTGAACCTCACAACTGGGCTAGTTCCCAATCTCAATGTCTCTGCTGCTCTCCTTGGCTTTGTGTTTATTCGAACTTGGACTAAGCTTCTTGCAAAAGCCAAGATTGTTTCAACTCCATTCACTAGACAGGAGAATACCATCATCCAGACCTGTGCTGTCGCTTGCTATAGCATCGCGGTAGGAGGTTGGTATTTTCTACAATTTCTCTTGTTGTTTGAATCTGATCCTTTAACTTGTATTTGTGTAAAAGATAGTGTGCTGTGTTTTTGTGTGTGTGCATATGCAATTTTTTGAGCTGAACTTGTGTGATTGTAGGTGGTTTTGGGTCTTACCTCTTGGGTTTGAATAGGAGGACATATGAGCAAGCAGGGGTTGACACAGAAGGGAATACTCCTGGTAGTACCAAGGAGCCTGCAATTGGCTGGATGACAGGCTTTCTCTTTGTGACTAGTTTTGTTGGACTGTTAGCGTTGGTCCCTATTAGAAAGGTATTTCATTTTGGTACTGAATTGAGTGATTTATATGATTTTGCATTCGATTCATTTAATGCAATTGGTTATTACTTTACGGTGTGAGTGGTGAAAATCTCATTTCCTAAAGAATTTGGCTCTGCTTGACTTGAACTGTATTGCTGATGAATTTTTTATTGTTTAACAGATCATGATAATAGACTACAAATTAACTTATCCTAGTGGAACTGCTACTGCTGTTCTTATTAATGGATTCCATACTCCTAAAGGAGATGTGATGGCCAAGTATGAAGCTGTTTTGTTTTTGAATTTTTTCGGAATGTTCGAGCTAAACAAGGTAAATTTTTATAGGAGCTCAAACTAGTTCAACTTACTTTCGCAGGAAGCAGGTTCATGGTTTCGTGAAATTCTTCTCAGCGAGTTTCGTCTGGGCTTTCTTTCAATGGTTCTATACTGGTGGAGATAGTTGTGGATTTGTTCAGTTTCCTACTTTTGGATTGCAAGCATGGAGAAACTCGTATGTTCATTTGTTTTTTGTTCTACTAGTATAAGTCTTTTAACTCTGAAATAATTATCCAATTGTCGCTGATTAAAGTACTTGAACTTGGCAGATTTTACTTCGATTTCAGTATGACTTATGTTGGAGCAGGAATGATTTGCTCCCATCTTGTTAATTTATCCTTGCTTCTTGGTGCTGTGGTTTCATGGGGCATTATGTGGCCGTTAATCAAGGGACTAAAAGGAGAATGGTTCCCTGCTAGTATACCAGAAAGTAGCATGAAGAGTCTTAATGGTTATAAGGTCTAAATTTAGCTAGAATTAAAGGACCTTATAAGAGCTATATTATTTGATTTTAGTCCTTTCAAAGTTTCAATATCAAGCCCTTGATTTATTTTCCCCTTACTGCAGGTTTTTGTTTCCATTGCCTTAATTCTTGGTGATGGCCTTTACAATTTTGTCAAAGTTCTCTATTTCACTGCCACAAATATCCATGCCAACATGAAAAGGAAGAATCTTAATACGCGTAAGTAAATGGCCTCTTATAATTTTTCCATTTCCTGAGGATGTCAGTAAGACCCTCAACATACTCTTTCCATTTTCAGCTTTCTTTTTTTCCGTGTCATAAAAAAGGAAATGTTACATCTTAAGACATGTAACATAGACTGTTAGATATAGTATACAGCTGCATTTGATGTTTAGCCACTCAGAAATGTTCTAGTCTGGAATGGTTATGATATCAGTGAGTCTCATATTTGTCTGTAAAATCTAATATTCCTTTGTCATTGCAGTTTCAGATAACCAGAAACAATTGCCTCGTGATGATCTCAGACGAAATGAAGTGTTTGCAAGAGAAAGCATTCCTATATGGTTGGCATGTACAGGCTACATATTGTTCTCCATCATTTCCATCATTGTAATCCCTTTGATGTTCCCCCAGTTGAAGTGGTATTTTGTGGTGTTTGCATACGTTTTTGCACCATCTCTTGGCTTCTGCAATGCTTATGGTGCCGGCCTAACTGACATGAACATGGCCTATAACTATGGCAAAGTGGCTCTTTTTGTACTTGCAGCCTTGGCCGGAAAAAGTGACGGTGTGGTTGCTGGACTTGTGGGGTGTGGCCTGATAAAATCTATTGTTTCCATTTCATCTGATTTGATGCATGATTTTAAGACTGGCCATCTCACTTTCACTTCTCCTCGTTCAATGCTTCTAAGCCAAGCAATTGGGACAGCAATAGGTTGTGTTGTTGCTCCTCTCACATTCTTCCTATTTTACAAGGCTTTTGATGTGGGGAATCCAGATGGTGATTACAAGGCTCCATATGCTATCATATATAGAAACATGGCAATTTTGGGCGTGGAAGGCTTTTCTGCACTTCCCCAACATTGCTTGCAGCTCTGTTATGGTTTTTTTGCATTTGCCATAGTGGCCAACTTGGTCAGAGATCTTACCCCAAAAAGGATTGGGAGATGGATTCCACTTCCAATGGCAATGGCTGTCCCTTTTCTAGTTGGTGGTTACTTTGCCATTGATATGTGTATGGGTAGTTTGATTGTGTTTGCATGGCACACACTAAACAAAAAGGAGGCAGGTTTGATGATTCCTGCAGTTGCTTCTGGTTTGATCTGTGGAGATGGATTATGGATTCTCCCTTCATCCATTCTTGCTTTGTTGAAGGTTCGTCCCCCAATCTGCATGAGCTTCTTCTCATCTAGGTAGAAAGTTCACAATTACATTCACTTATAGACATCAAAGGGATTAGATGCAGTCAAGTCACTACCCGAGGTAATTATGGTCATAATGTCATAGGAGACTTGGTTATTATTAGTCATTAACAATGTGTTCATAAAGGTGCAGCTTTTAGAATTCAGAATGATATGTAAATCCAGCTCAAGTTGCTCAAGAAGAGTGAGTGTAAAAATTCGGGGCGTAACTATTAACACTCCCTTTTTGCTAGCGTGCACTTCGAGATGTGTGTATTTTTTATATTCTAAAAGTTTATTTCCGGATAATTATATGCATTCAGGAATAAACTTCCGGATAATGAAGGGTTTTATGGGCTGTTTTAGCAAAAACACAGTGTCAATAATTATTCCAAAAAATTTATGCAAAAATACTGAGACAAATTTTAACATATTTGAATAGAGTGATCAATTCAAGCGCACTTTTCGTACCTCCTAATGGGTAAAAATGAAAGTACCAATTTGTGATATAATAAAATTAATAAAATTCTAAAACAATACATGAAATTAAAAATATTCGATCACACTCAGTTTTTTAAGTAGTCAATTTAGTCTCTGAAGTTGTCACAAATGGACTAATATGATCGGAATTTTTTATTTCACCAATCAAATTATTTGATCCATACAATTGCAGGAATGATTTTAGGAATGAAATTGGTCATTCACCCGTAATTCAAATATGTCAAATTTTGATTTTTCCTGTTTGACTTTTTGTAAGGGTGCCTAAGTGGGCTGAACAAGATCAGTTAGTCCATAGAAAAAAAGCGTACAAAACGTGTGATGAGCCAACAAAATCGAAGAAAAAAGAAAAAGATCCGGGCTTGACTTCTAGTTTGATTCTACCTAGTCCGTCGTGCATTGGCTTGTATTGGATTAGATTGGTTAGCAAGTTCAAACATGTCGTATTATTATGAAATTAACAATTAATGACCTGCCACTTAGACTAACCTCTCAGCCAAAAAAGCCACACGGATGACACAATGACAGCCCAGGTTGACATGTTAACACCACATCATTTCCTAATTTTTTTTAATAAACGATAAAATTAAGAAAAACTAATTAAGGAATGTATTTATGAGTAAAAATCTCGACATTTAATGGACACAAATATATTCAACCATATCAAAGCTAATATTCAGTCCAAATACATCCAAATTTTGAACCAAATCAATTTACGAAATTAAAATAGGAATGTATTAATTATGTAATTATGTAATTCCATAAATGTCAATTAAAATAGCTGGGGTTTTCATATATATATATATATATATATATATATAATTGCTCAATTTGAGAGTGGTTTTAAAAAAATCATAAATATACAACATATGTATATACAATAAAAAAATTACTAAGTTTTTTTAATATCATAAACATATATACTCTTACGAATAGTATCAATATGAATATATATTTTATACTGCCATTAATTCAAGAAAATTACCAACGAGATTAAAAAATACTTAGTATTTAAATTTTAAAACATAAAATATAAATATAAAATATAAAACATTTTAAAATTATATACATTTTAAAATAATAAACATCTTTAAATTAAAAACGTTTTGAGACAAAATTAAAAGTAAATAGGTTGACTATTCATTAAAAAACGCCTGCAGCACAAATAAATGCATTTAAATTATTAATTTCCTATTTCCAAAACAATAAGGAAATAAAAAAAAAAGAACAAATAAAGAAATGGGACGAAACATAAATAATTTTCATCAATATTCGTAATAAATTGTGATACGCAACATCAACAATTGCATAACACCTTTTAAATGCCATGTTTCTCATTTTGGTTACGTAAAGAAATTGAGATCAATTTATCCGAAAAAAAGGAATTGCTATCAACAGGACATTAAAAACTGGGGCAAAACATGATTAATTTTATATTGTCAAGCGATATATGTGCATAATATAACGATTCATAACATCAATTTGAAATTCAAAAATTGGAGTAAATAATAGTAGCAAATTTCTTTTGCATTGAATGGTACAAACAATTAAATTTTCACTGCTATTTTTTCGATGCTAAACAATTTCTTTCAATTTGAAATTGTAGAATGTAAATCAATAACCCGTTCAATTTGTAAAATCAGCATTAATACTTTTTGGTGCTGTATATCAGCAGAAGCATCAAACCTTCTTTCTACTCCCACAAACCACGCGAGCCGTCCCTCTCACGACACCTTCTGGACGCCAACTCCGCTCTCACGTCGAAGGAACCCCGCACAACCACCCAAGATACTCGAATAGCCGGAACCGTGGTCTCAATCTCTGATCATCGTCACAAAGCACGTGTCTATGCGCGTCCTTCATTCTGATCGCAGTTCGTCGCTACCACTGGAAACTACCACGATCTATCGCTTTCAGAACACCATGAGGCATTGATTGAACTTGCTCAATGAGACCACTTTTGTCACAAAGTCTGCAGCATTCTCAGCAGTGTGTACCTTCTGCACATTAACCTTTCCTTCAGCCACAATATCCCTGATCCAGTATAGTCTAGTATCAATGTGCTTTGTCCTTTCATGATATGCATGATTCTTGCATAGAGAAATGGCACTTTGATTATCACAATGCACACTAACACTTTCTTGAGGAACACCAAGCTCACTTATCAATCCTCTTAGCCAAATTGCCTCTTTAACAGCCTATGTGAGGCCTATGTACTCGGCCTCAGTAGTTGATAAAGCAACAACATGTTGTAATGAAGCCTTCCAACTTACCACATTGCCAAACAAAGTGAAAGCATACCCAGTCAAAGACCTCCTCTTATCTCGATCTCCTGCAAAGTCTGTGTCAACATAACCCAATCCTCCACTTGAATTCTGATTCTCTTCTTGCAATACCTCAGCCCTACTGCACTTGATCCTTTCAAATATCTCAGAATATATTTGACAATTGACCAATGTTGATTCCTCGGATTGCCCATGAACCTGCTCACTAAGCTCACAACATAGATTAAATCAGGCCTAGTGCACACCATTGCATACATTAGGCTCCCAACAACACTAGCATAGGGTATCTGCATCATATCTCTCCTCTCCTTTTTTGTTTTTGGACTGTCTTCAGCAGAGAGCTTGAAATGAGATGCAACAGGAACATTCACAGCTTTAGCATTTGTCATGTTAAACCTTTGTACAACGCTCTTGATGTAACTTTCTTGAGTTATAACCATAACACCAACACCAACCTGCCTTGATAATTCCATTCCCATAATTTTCCTTGCTTGACCCAAGTCTTTCATGTCAAATTCTGATTTGAGTAGTTTCTTGAGTTTCAGCCTTGCTTACTAGCAATTAGCATATCATCAACATATAAGAGCAAGTAAATGTAATCATTGCTATCCAGCCTTTTATAATACACACAGCTATCATGATTGCTCCTCTTATACTTAATAGTCAATATGAAACTATCAAACCTTTTATACCATTGGCGAGGGGACTGCTTCAAACCATACAAGGAACTTTGAAGTAGGCATACATGGCTTTCCTTTCCCTTAACTTCAAATCCCTCAGCTGCTTCATAAGAATTTTTCCTTCTAGTTTATCATGGTGAAAAGCTGTTTTTACATCCAGCTACTCCAAGTGTAACCCGTACTGAACCACAATAGCTAGCATGACCCTGATTGAACAATGTTTCACCACTGGAGAAAAGATTTCATTGAAGTCCACATCTTCTCTTTGAGTGAACCCTTTAGCAACCAATCTAGCTTTATACCTTAGAGGGTCATTCTCAGAGATTCCTTCTTTCCTTTTGTAAATCCACTTGCAACCTACAAGCTTGGCACCTTGAGGTTTATCTACCAATTTCCAAGTGTGATTCTTGTGTAGTAATTCCATTTCCTCTTCTATAGCTAGCTGCCACCTCCTTGTATTATTTACTGCTAACAGCTTCCTTGTAGGTCCTTGGCTCTTCATTTGTGAAAGACAAGGCAGCATTTAAAGCATATGCTGTAACCTACTCATGACCATACTTGTTAGGTGGCCTAATAGCTCTTCTTTCTCTGTCCCTACACAACAGATACTCATCTTCAGAGTCTTCCTCAGAATCTGTAGGAACATGTTCTGTATCAGCATGATCCTGCTGAGTTTAGTTCCCTACAGTTTGTTCTCCTGCAGGCCTGCCTCCAAGCTCCACCTTAATCTGATGTTTAATATGATGTTCCTCTGTACCCTGAGTGTTCCCAATGACCTCACTGACATTCTGATTTCCAATCAATTTGGTTTCTAGAAACTTGACATCCCTGCTAATTATACACTTTCTTCCCTCTTGAGACCAGATTTTGTAACCTTTCACTTCCTCTGGATATCCCATGAACAACCCTTTCTTTGCTCTTGGTTCCAATTTACCTTCATTCACATGATAGTAAGCAGTGCATCCAAAGATCCTCAGGTTCCAATAATTTGCAGGTTTACCATTCCACATCTCTTGAGGTGTTTTGTTCTCAATTGATGTGGATGGACTTCTATTTATAAGATAGCATGCTTTGTGAACTGCCTCTCCCCAAAACTGCTTGGAAAGATTAGCATTTGACAGCATGCACCGTACTCTTTCCAATAGAGTCCGGTTCATCCTCTCAGCAAACCCATTTTGTTGAGGGGTTTTACTGACAGTGTTGTTTCTATAAATCCCATGCTCCTTACAATAGTTGTTAAACAATTCATTACAATACTCAAGGCATTATCAGTTTTAAGGGCCTTGATTTTCTTATCACACTGATTTTCTACTTTGGTTTTCCACTCCACAAAAGTTTTGAAAGCTTCATCCTTAGATTTCAATAGATATATCCATAACTGTCTACTATAATCATCAATAAATGTTATGAAATACCTATTACCCCAATGTGTAGAAGTCCTTGCTGGTCCCCATAGGTCAGAATGTATGTATCCAAGCTTCTCCGTTGTTTTGTGAATTCCAGCAGTGAACTTTACTCTTGTATGCTTGCCATAGACACAATGCTTAGAAAAGTCAAGTCCTTCAAGCTTATCATTACCCAGCAGCCCTTGTTTTCCCAGCTCTTGGAGTCCTTTCTCACTTATGTGTCCTAGCCTTTGATGCCACAGAGTGCTAACCTTGTCATCTGATTTTCCAGCCACACTAGCTTCTCCAGTGATGGTGTCTCCCTTGAGTACATATAAACAATTCTTGGTCCTCTCACCTTTCATGACTACCCTTGATCCTTTGAGAATTTTTAACACAGATTTTTCTGCTTTAAAGCAGTAACCTGCTTTCTCAAGAGTTCACAAAGAGATAAGGCTTCTCTTCAAATCGGGCACATGCCTGACTTTAGTCATGATCTTCTCAGTACCATCTCCAAGTCTAATTTTAATAGATCCAATGCCAACAACTTTGCAAGTGGCATTGTTTCCCATTAAAACTTGATCTCCTTCAATTGATTTGTACTCACAAAACCAATCTCTATTCGGGCCCATATGGAATGAACACCCAGAATCCATTACCTAATCAATTTCAACCTGAGTGTTTGAGGCAACAAGCAATTCTGAGATGTCATAACCATCTGATGCAACTGAGGCATCACCACTATCTTCACTGTGATTTTGCTTCTTTCCCTTCTTCTCAGGACAATTCTTTTTGAAGTGTCCCTCTTTATGACAAATGAGACATTTGAATTTGGTCTTTGATTTTGATCTTGATCGATTTTTTCCCTTGCCCTCTTTCTTCTCAATTCTGCCCCTGATCATGAGACTTTTCCCTCCTACACTGTGTTCCTTTTCCTCTGACTTCTTGGACAGTTCTTTGGCCATTAGTGCAGCCTGAACCTCTTCCAGAGATATGGCTTCTCTCCCATAAATGAGAGTGTCAGCCAATACATCATAGGATCTTGTTAAAGATCGGATTAAGAGCAAGGCTTGATCTTCATCCTCCAACTTTACATCTATGTTCTCTAGGTCAAGAATTAACCTATTGAACTCATCTATATGATCAGCAATAGATGTACCTGATTGCATCTTTAAGGTATACAATCGTTGTTTGAGATAGAGCCTGTTTGCAAGAGTCTTGGTCATGTAAAGGTTTTCAAGCTTGAGCCATATAGCAGCAACAAATTTCTCTTTTGACACTTCCCTGAGAACCTTGTCACCCAAGCACAAGATTATTGCACTATGCGCCTTGTTCATAATCTCCTTCTTTTCCCTTTCAGAGAGAATGGCTGGAAGTTTTCTTTCTCCTTCTAAAGCTTCTTCCATGCCTTGTTGCACCAGCAATGCCCACATCTTCATCCTCCAAAGGGCAAAGTCATTCTTGCCATTGAACTTTTCAATGTCGAACTTTGCCATGGCCATAGATCCTCCTTCTTGCCTGATGCTACTGATACCAGTTGTTATGCAATGATCCTGCTGAACAGAATCACAACCCAGAATCAAGAACAGGATTTTGAATACTATGCGATTGGCAATTATGAAAGCAAGATTAGGAACAATAAAAGGAATGCATAAAGGAACAAACACACCAATTTGATGACGGAGTTCGGCCACCAATCCTGCCTACATCTCCGGGACTTAGCAATGCCTTGTCCAATTCATTTAACAGCAAATCAAAGAAGCTTTACAATGAGCACTGATCCTTCTATGACTCTCTTCTATTTTTCCTCACAAGTTACACTACCCGATTCCCAATTAAAACCAGAGCCTAACCAAGATGATGAATCTTGTTTCTCTCCTCTGATCCCTGTTGACTTGAATCAGGCCTCTCATGTGAGTGTCACCCTCCAATCATCTAAGACCTGACTTATATATCTATCGGGTTAGGCTTAGATGCTAACAAGAGTGAGTTAGCCCAATGAGAGTTAGTTACAACTATAATAACAAAAAAAAACAGTAAATAACTAACAACTAACTACATGATGACTAACAGAAGCATTTTGTATGTTGAAAGCATAATGTTAACTTGTTTTGTTCTTTCCTCTTGAATGAAAACCTCACTGGTTTATTCATTGTTTTGTACAAGATATTCTCCATCTCTTCCTTTCTGACATATTCTTTTCCCATCCAGTAATAGTGACAAATGGGTTAAGTATTAATCAACTTACAATTACAATTATCTCTGATACTTACCTTTCATTACAGGATGGGGAGCATTTATCAAATGATAAATGTGATAAGAGGTATACAAAACAAGTAAGATCAAGAAAGCATAAATATTGTGCCATAAATGGAATGGGTATCTCTCATCAGTATATTTGGGAGTTCCAATTGATTATACTATTATATTTTTTTTAGAATACCTTTTCTTTTAATAACATGTTGCATTGTTGCATGCCATGGAAGTACTAACTTCCAAAGCATCAATGTTACCTCTTTGACTAAGAATGATAGATGGAACATAGGGCTTTGCAATCGGACAAGGTTGGCCTTCCATCCCTGATTTCAATTTTAATTAGAAATATTTGAAACCACACAATGAATTGTATGCAAATTTTCACTTTAATTTGGACACATTTTTAGCCATTTTGTTATGAGCTGAGAGTATTGGTGTTGGCTTTTGACAATGGTTTTTTGTTTAAGCCTTTGCCTTACATGTTAAGGTCATTTTCCATGTTTATTTATGAATAAGCTTTATGGATAAGTGGAATTTGATGTCATACATATAAAACTTGTAGGCATTGAAGGACTCCAAGTTTGGATTAGGGACATGAAAATAGTTGCTTCAATAATTTTCTTAGGTGTACAATTTGCTGGCAAAACAATAAAAATTTTACAAATGATTGTTAGTGCGATTGATTTATGGTTTTTTGTTGTTGATGTTATGTGACAAGTGCCTTTTAGGAAACCTACTGTGACTTGCCGGTGAAATATAAATTTGATCTGACGCGACCTTTTAGCCAAGTAACTAATTTATGTTTCGCTTCTTCATCTGTGCAAGTTACCTGCTATCCTTTTTCGTAATTTTTTGGATATATAAGGAAAAAGTGAACATCGATTTAATTCCTATTTTGCATGCTTCTTTGTGTAGGTGTACCATATTGATGCGCCAGAATCCGATCCATGGAATTTTACAGAGGATGATTCCATATATATGTCACTGAGAGGCAATATTTTATTGATGTTTTGTTTTCGTAGTTTACTGCACTAATGCTTCAAATACTTTTTAGATTGTTGAGATACTAGTTGTTTATGAGAAGAATAGCTTACTTTTAGCAGCCACCTAATATGAATTTCGATCAACAAAAAATTTGACCAACAAGTTAGCTAAATTTGGTGCCAAACCGAGCTAATTATGTAGTTGTTCTCTATTCAGATTTGCCAAGTCTCAATTGCAATGCAAAGGGCTCAGAACTTACGAGGTGAGTTTTTAACTTTAGTGTATAATTATATCTCTAGATAATTAATGACATGCATTTGTTGTGTCATGAAATCAACATTTGAGGTATTATTAGTGTTGGAAAATTACACTCGATGATGTGCCTCTTTCTCTTTTATATGAGGGAGAAACTTATCTTGAGATGAAATACTCATGGTAGAATTTGACTAATAGTATGCAGCAATCATAACCACTAGACCCCTTTAAATGAATTAATTCAAGTAAAAATTTAGCCAAAAATGCCAGTTATATCTTATATTTTCACGTTTTTAGATAAAATTTTACCTTATTTTTGTTCACAATTCTCTTCAAATAATACCTGTGCTAGAATCTTTTTGTCTTTTCTGACCCTTAGCTTATGCATTTTTTCTTACATTATCCCTGTTACAATTGTCCTATTTATCCTTTGTTTGACTTCTGCTCTTTGATTTTATTATAGAAGAACTTATGTCATTGGTTTCACTCCTCACTACATCTTTGTAATCACCAAGATCTAACACCCCACTTTAGTTTGCATTAGATCTTGAGTTTGTCCAAAAATGTTTAAAAAGCTTTGCTGCATGTGACTCCTGAGCTTGGACTTTATATGCTATATACTTTGAGAATGAGTTTCTGCAACTGGCCCGCAGACTCTTCTGTTTGAAAACTAGGTCTTTTCAGAGCAATTAACTTCAAATACTCTTGTGTAGTGGGTGAGTTTCTAATTATATTGTTAGGATGGAAGGCTGGATTTTTTTAAAAAGCCTTGAGTAACATTTGAACTTTTTAAGCTTTCTGTTGCATTGTTATTCTTCATGCTCATTGTTTTCTTCATCTTACCATTTCAAGTACTCAGTGATTTGCTTTTTTTAATGTTAACTTCATGAAACTTGGTTCATCTTACCATTTCAAGAAGCTTACTGGTGATATCAGCTCTGCCATTTTCAACTAATTACATGGCCATGTTTTGGCAATTTGTTTTAACAATGTTAAACATGGTTTGCACAATTTTTTACATATTTAATATTGGTTGCTTATGATTTTTCTATCCTTGCCCAAAAATTGAGATGTATAAAATTATAGATAAAGAACTAGAAAAATTTCATATTTTTCCTGATAGAATTGTACAGTTAAGCATAGAGTTTAACTTGCTTGCTGACTTATGTAATTGATTTGACAATTCAATTTTATGGAACCTCTGCCCTTAATTAATCGATGATGGTATAGTTTAAAGTAAAGAAAAGTACTTATTATGCTTGACATACAGTACTTATTGTAGTACACCTAAATAAATATTATGTTTGAAATCATTTTTTGTTTGCAACAGTAGTTAAATGGGAGCAGCTGTGATATCTTTACAAGGATAGTACACATAATAGGTTATTAGTTACTAAATTTCTCAATTCTTTATTGGTCTGTTTCTTTTCTCATGTACTCTTTTTGAATTATTTGAATGTTTTGAATAAATAGTAACATGTGGCTGAAGTAGTTCTTAGTGAGAATCTGTGAAAAAAGAAAACGACTAAATGAAAATAGTCAATAGTTACTAAATATGAGCTGAATACCTTTGATTTGCTGAAATATGTGATAATAATCCCATGAAGGATAAGAGGGACTGGATCAAGTTTTTCCGGGAGAAGCATTTTCTACCCAAAGGCCTAGGAGGAAAGCCGTTTCAATAAGAAACACAGTCATGTATAAGCCATTTCAAATATAATCCTGCTTATATTAACAATGTTACACTTTTTAAATTGCAATTCTAATTGCAAGCAATGTCTCATTTTAAAATGCTATCACAAAGCTTCATGACCCATTATTTCTCTCTCTCTCTCTCTCTCTCTCTCCATCTTTTATGTAAAAAAAGAACACTTCTATATTTGCACTTATATTTAACAGAAGTCATAGAAGAAAAAAATTAATTTTTTTACGAGGATTGATATATTACAAGAAAATATAGGAAAAAATTACAATAAACATAATATTTTACGCAAAAAAATTTAATATCTATGTGTAACTTGATCAGTATAGAAATTATGGATAAAACATTACATATGGGAATAACAATTTATATGAAAGAAAATTTAGATCTATTGAAGTTTTAGTTTAATATAAGCAAATTTGGATTCTCTTTTTTATAAATTTATATCTATATATAGCTTGATCAATATATAAATATAAATTATATTCAGAATATAATGCACGAGAATGAACATTTTACATGAAAGATAAACTATAATACACGGGAATGACTGGTTTATATGAAAGACAAATTCGTTATAAACATATATTATGTACATTTTAGATAATTTCTTATAAAATTCTCAACAATCTTTTTTTGTTTATATTTTTTTAATATACACCGTGCGTAATACGGGTCAACATACAATAGATATGTTGTTACTATGAAGTGCATCTCATTTGTACCCCGATGTATAACACATTCATCACATTGGTTATAACAAAATGTTGTTTTATTTTTTTATCCTAGGAACCCTCACATTAGTTTGGTAAAAATATAAGTTCATAATAATTTATTATTCTCTTAAGTCAACAATAATTTATATGTTTTCCACTCTATTCAATTTTAAATATGATAACTAGCCACATATTTTACCAACTCTTTATAGTGGACAATAGTAATTACTATATTTTTTTTAGGAAAATAGTGATTACCATGTTAAAAATTATTATACTTTGTGATGCATAATTGAAATTAAAATACTCCTATATATTTTTTTTCGTAGATATTGCCTTAAACTCATTTTAACAAAAATATTATATAACAAAATTAAATAATTTTATACAAATTTCCAAAGGTCAATATATACACGTGCATCGCACGGGTTACTATACTAGTAATTAACTATTGTAATAATTCATTGGCAAAAAAATATTGTAATTGTAATGATTCAATTTCTCTTCTTTAAGTTTACCCTTTTTTTAGAAGAAATAAACTTATTTCATTTCATCAAGAATCAAAGGTTCAAGTAACATAGGGTGACATAATAAGTATGGGGGCTAGTGGGATAAAGATGATCTATGGACAACCTTATTGACTTATCTCCTGATGAACACTAGCTTGAACGTAGTGTGAATAGAGAAAATAACGCGACAACGAGAGAGAGTATTTCCCAACTCAGTGACATTATCTAGGTAGTGTGACATAGTAGCATCTAAAACAAGCTTCTTGTACAATTCAAAAATTACGCTTTGGAATTCCTAAGCATGAGCCATTTGGAGAGCTTCAAGAAGTCCTAGAGCCTCACCTTGAACAGAAACATCATAGGGAAACCAAACTGATATGGCCATAATGAAAGAACCCAAAAAATCACGGAAGCATAGGCCAATGCCCATAATGGAATTGTTTTGGAAAAAAGTGTAATCAACATTGCACTTTAGCACTCCCTTAGGAGGTTTAGTCCACCACAAAGCTGCAACAGCAACACCGGCAGGGGGAGGATTTGCCTCCAACAGTTTTTGCATCCACGACCACTCGCTGAGAGTGCCCTTTGCCTAGAATATCACGCGGGCAACAAAGGTCAGATTCCCCTCCCAAACCTTGTAATTCCTACATTTCCAGAGGCTCCAAATCATCACCGCAAAGGCTGTCCCCTCCCAAACCTTGCACCCATCGACGCAGGTTTACTTTTCTTCATTTCAAAAATCTGAAGATAGCTGCACTCCTCCTCATTTCACAGCTGTGAGTTCCTCCTAATTTCACAGCTTTACTTTTCTTCACTGTAAGTTCTGCTTCACTGCGAGTTTTCTTCCTTGTTTCAGAGCTGCAAGTTCCTCCTCATTTCACTGCGAGTTTTGCTTCACTGCGAGTTTTCTTCACTGTGAGTTCCTCCTCACTTCAGCTCAACAAATGGTACCCTTCCTCATCTTGCTTTTCCCCCTCTAATATTCACTATTTGCTACTTCACTGCGAGTTCTGTTTCAGTGTTTTCATCTTGCTTTCTTCACAGCTACTTCACTGCGAACATGGGAACTCAAAAATCCATCCTCCTCATTTCACTTCAATAAACGGTACTCCTAAAAAATCCATCCTCCTCATTTCACTTCAACTATGTCTATTTCGTGATGCCTGGCTTTGATTTACGGTTTTATCATAAAATAGGTTATACTTCGTTTCCTCTTATTCTTTTACTACCATGTTTCGGTCTTGAAACAATGCATGTTTATTAAAACAATGCAGGTTATAAAAAACTACCAATATTCAGTTTAGGCTTTTGTTCACCTGTTTAAATATGTTTTGGATATGAGGTTTATTCACTACCTTTTAGAAAGAGTAATTTACGAAACATGTTTTCCGATTTTGAGTTTTACTCCTTTTTTGTATGACAATGTTAAGTGTGTGTTTATAAAAAGATTGTATCTCTTTGTTAGTTACAGACCTTAAATCTTTTCAAGAACAACCTCATAATGTATTATATAACTAATGTTGCGCTAATATAGTTAGTTGCACTAACTAATGTGGTATAATATATTTCCTGTTTAGGCAATGACACGTCCATTTGTGAAGATAAAATATCTAAATGAGGCTGCAGGATTAAGTAGGATTGGTGTTCGAATTATCTCACTTTGGATAGTTCAGAAACCTCCCAAACCAGGGCACCTTGAGATGGTCCTTATGGATTCACAGGTATTCGCTTTAAAGAATGTTGGACATATTGGCTTTGAATATATTTTTGCATATATTCAACAAATATATTTATTGATTAATTATTTGAGAATTGTCATCTTTTATATAGGGTGATCAAATACAGGCAGCTGTGAAAAAGGAAGAGTTTGATGAATGGTGTGGGAAGCTGGAGCAGGACAAGACTTATATAATGGAAAACTTCAATATAGTCTGTAATGAAGAGAAGTATAAAGCATGCAACCACCCTTACAAAATGTTTTTCATAGGTGCTACAACCTTGAAACAGAAAGATATTGCTGAAATCCCGCCCTTTAAATATCACTTCACAAGTTTTGGTGATATAATCAACGGAAAAGTAAAAACAGACCTTTTAGTAGGTAATTATTTAATTGATTATAACTATTCTTATTTAATTGATTAGTAGGTAATTATTTAATTAATTGATACATGTTTTTGGATCAAATACAGATGTAATTGGAGCTGTGGAAAAAGCTCTGTATTCGAATCAGAAATTGGTGGCTTTTTGTCTTAAAGATATGAAGTAAATTGAAATATACTTGATTTTTTGCTTTTATGTTATATTAGATGTTACTTTACTTATATCATCTAACATGTTAATGTGATGTAATGTAGCCTTGATACGATTCAATGTACTCTTTGGGATGAACTTGGCAAGGAATTTATGGACTTTTGGGCATAACAAGCTAAACCTGAAACGGTGGTTGTTATTCTGAGACATGCAAGAATAAAGGAACCACAAGGGAAATATCCAATTGCATTGTCAAACACATATAATAATGCTACTAAGGTGTTCACAAACCAAGACTTGGTAGAAATAAAGGAATTTAAAAGCAGGTATGTCAATATGTAATTTAGTGCATTAAATATACATACATTCTTTAGTGTAGGAAGATAAATTATTGTTTTTTTATTGTAGAATTGGATTGAAGATAGTACTAGTGCAATCAAGTCTCATTTCCCCAAACCAAATGTCATCGTACTTCCAATTTACTGAACTTGATAAGTTCATCTATAAAGCACAACCCAAGACAATTGCAGAGATAAATTCATATAATACTAGAGTGGTATGAAATAGACTAAATGTTCTGATTCTTTTTTAAGAGATTTTGTTTATGTATTCGAATTCAGATTATTAATTTATATAAATGAAGGAAGTGACATGTGTAACTGTTGGACAAACTGTGGAGTTTATTATGGGGAAAGGTGGTTGGTACTATAATGGATGTTCAGACTGCACTAGGAGAAGGCCTGACATGGAGAATGACGGTCCATTCACATGTAAATGTGACAAATACAATGCACATTCTGTTCCAAGGTAAATTTCAGCTTGGAATCAAAGTTCAAAACAGATAAATTACTTTTCATGTCAGCAGCAATTTTTTTCATTCTTTAAAACATTATTAATGTATAGCTGAACCCAATCTGAACATCTATAGGTACAAGTTGGAGATCAAGGTTGTGGACAATAAAAGGAGTGCAAAATTTGTCTTCTGGGATGCTCAGTGTACTGAAATCATAGGACACAATGCAGCCACACTGGGGAATCAAATGCTTGAGGTGAATATATCTCATTTTCTACAACATATATCTTGCAATTTAGAGTGCTTTCAACAACTGTGACATAGTTGATTTGTGGTTTATAGTTGGGTGAAGATGATCCAAAATCTTATCCATTACTGCTTGATCAAATGTTGCATAAGACAATGGCACTTAGAGTAAAGCTACAACCAACTTTTATTTCTACTTCTGTTCAAAGAATTTCTCTCAAGCTAGACATGATTCAGGGAGTATTGGATCAAATTTGCTCTGAAGAGGTCTCAAATTAGCCTTATATGTTCCAAACACACTTTCCATTTAAATTTATTAATTCTTTATATTATAACTTAGGTTGTATTTACAGGGTACATCAAAGTTGGTTGGAGTGAAGTCTGACTTCAAACTGATTCTTTGTGCCACAGTAAATTCAAAATTTCTTTTAGTCAAGTATATTCAATTCCTTGATATTGTATTTGGTGATGAATATGTCAATATTCTTTACTAATAGGATACACCAACAATTGAGGGGTCAAAGTCTGAACCTGAAGTATCTGTCCAATTTTCAACGACATATCAATATGAATTTTGTTGGTCTGTTCAGCAATCAGTATTAATTTATTTTTACTTACTATTTGTCACTTTATTCAGCAATCTCTGTCTGCTACAGCCGATCATGATCCAGATATGTTGGGTTCTCTTACTCCGGCAAAGAGAGTTATATCTGATCAAGACATTGGTTCGGCACAACATTCATCTACCAAGATGACAAAGACTATCAAGACTGAGTGATAATCAACTTTCCTGACTTATGTTGCCTTTTCTGTAAAATCATGATCTCATGGTTTGCTGTATTTTTTGCACAATTATGAAGTCAGAAGGAGAACTTAGACAAAGAATGTGAAGAATATGTATTTTGTAATCTCATGGATAAGGATTCATATATATATATATATATATATATATATATGTATGTGTGTGTGTGTGTGTGTGTGTAATATGTACTCTATTGACATCAATATGTATTTTGTTGAGTGGCTTAGCCTCTGAATTCCTATTCCCTTCTATTTCGTTTTCCTGCATAAGAAGAAACTGACAGCAATATGTATTCTGTTGAGTGGCTTAGCCTCTAAATTCTGTCATAAATTAGGTAAGGCCAAATAGAACATAATTCACTAGCCCATTATTTGGCCTTAGGAGGTACAAAATAACCTTGATTGTTGCATCAAACACACACTTTAGATTCTGAAATATTGTAGTAAAGACATGTAAATTAGACCAAGGCCATTAATGCAGTTAATATTGGAACTTTAATTGGAACATGTTCTGCTAACATCTTCTTTAATAGCTTAATTTCTTCTCCTTATAAGCATTCAAAAAATTTGAACCTGCTGAGTCTTTGAGCTGCATTCTAAGTACACAGCAGCACCAATTTCCCTCTTCAGCTCTTCTCCCTGCCCAATATTTTACATGATTTAGGTGTACTCAGAAAAGAAAAAAAAAATCATAACAAAATTTAAGCCTATAACAAGAAAATAGCCTTAGTTAGAAGTAGTGACTTGCCTGGGCAGTAGTTATAGCATAAGCATAAGCAACTTGCCTGTCTTCCCTCAAATCTGCAAGCCAATCAAAAAAAAAACTCCAATTAATTATTAAGTGACAACTAATGCCCAATTTTTAGCATAAGCAACACAAAATTGCAAAGTAAGTTTTATATTTTTAGCTCATACCAAGTTTGGTTCCCACAAGTACAATTGGCACAGTTGGGGCATAATGTCTCAGTTCAGAAATCCATTACATAAAATTAGCATAGTTGGGGCTACCCAATAACTAATGTTACAAATTAGAATCATTAATTATAGAAGGATTCAAAAAATTGATATTTGGAAAATACTAACTAAATGCTTAGTTTTATTATAACTCGATGGATTCAAAAAAAAAACTTAGTTTTATTATAACTCGATGGAGTCCATAGCTATTTAATACCAAAGCCCATTATTTGGCCTTAAGTTGACTATAGGTAATGCCTCTTGCAGATGAAAGCCCATTACAAATATAATGCCACTTGCAGATTAAGTCCCTTTTGGGCGAGAGCACTAAAAGGGAACAAATGAAAGAGAAATCATGATACCAAATCTAACAGTGGTGAGCTCTTGACACAAGCTGAAATCGTGACCTTTGTGCCGCGACAACTTCGTAACAGACACAAGCTGGCAGTGCAGTGCTTCACTTCCGACTATTATCATTCAAGGACTAAAATGAAAATCAATGCATAGTACATCTACCTGTGCAATGCTTCATCTCCATTTTGAGGCTATCTCTTCTTCTTATTCTACTCATGCAGTTGACAATGATGAACGTGATATTGGGGGTTTTATTTTCCTTGCTTATAATGCTAAAATGAGTTCATATTTTTTCCAAAACAGGCTCATTTCTCATTGTAGAGAGGACTGACATAGAAAAGGGAACAACTGTGTTTACATAACAACTGTTTAGGGAGAATAACAACAACTTAGAAGAAAAGATCACCTTCTATTTATTTCGTTTTTCTATTCCCATTTATTTTGTTTTCTGCAGATTACATCGCCTAACCCAGACTCACTTCTTCCTATTCCTTTCTATTTCGTTTTTCTGCAGATTAGGTGCTTTGCAAGCTCGACCACGTTGAGTTGCTTCAAAAAGGTGTGTCCAGTTTCATTGTTCTTTTTTTTTGCGGTTGACATTTTACTGTTGAAAAAAACCAACCTTTTTATGTTCTATTTACATGTGTTTTTGAGTTGTGATTCTTCTGCTATTTTTTAATTCTATTGCTTACTTATTTCCATGTCTCTGTTTTGAACGCCTATTTTGGTTTATTAATTAATGATGTTATTGTTGCACAATGACCTAATGCACCAAATTATTTGGTTTCGTGTTGCAAACTCAGATGGATAAAAAGCAGAACACACTGGATAATGCAACAAGTAATGCACGACAAAAAAGAAGAAGTGTACTTAGAGATAAGGGTACTACTTTCTCTAGAATGACTGTGTGGCAAAAGAATCAAAATAAGATTCAACAACAGCGGCTTCAACAAAGATCAGGAAACACCACACCACTCTCTGAAATCAGTTCCACTCTACTCAATCAGAGACCTGAAAACACTGATGACGCAAATACGAGCCACTCTTCTAATTCAGCAATATATACTCAACCAACTACTGGTCAAAGACAAGTGAAGAAAAATAAGAGATCAATTTGTTTTGATGGATTAGGTGTCAATTTAATGAACAAATTCAGCAACAAGGAAAATGAGGCAGAATTTGTGCAGAATTATGCATCGGCTTCAGCAAGGTCAGCTACACTAACTTCACATGTCACTCAAGAACATACAATTGACTTCTCTGATGATGAAGATTGTGAATGTGATGTTGAAGAAGAAGGTACTATATATGTATATAAACAATAAATATTTAAATATTATATACTGTTTGTGTTCATGTTATATCTTATTTATGGATACCGAATCTCCTGAATATAGGACTTAATTGTGAAAGCGATTCAGACCTTGAGTGGGAAGAACCTAATGGAGATTTCTATACACAAGCACACACAAATGAAAGTCAAGGTATTTTTGTCATATTTAATTATAACATACATAGAATTTGATGAACGTTGGTCTACTATTTATAAATTATTTCTTTCCTAAATAGGATATTATGATGTTGGTGATCCAACCATAGAATGTAAATATTGTGGGGCATATATGTGGTACGCTGAAAGAACAAGTAAACAAAGGCATAGTCACAGTCCTAAGTTTGAACTGTGTTGTGGTAAAGGAAGGGTTCAACTACCATTGCTAAAGACACCACCACCAGAACTTCAGCATCTTCTATTTGACAATTATTCTGCAGATAGCAAGCACTTTCAGGAGAATATTAGAATGTATAATATGATGTTTGCCTTCACTTCACCAGGAGCAAAATTTGATAAGTCAATTAATGATGGCAGAGGACCACCAACAATTAGGATTCAAGGTCAGCCATGCCACAGAATTGGTAACATGTTGCCTATGTCGGGTGAAGCGCCAAAGTATGCTTAACTTTATATTTATGATACTGAAAATGAAATACAAAATGGAATTCAAGGATTCAGGTACTCTTTATTTGATTCATGTCTCAGCACATCAGTCTTTCATATGTTCAAACATATGTCATTATATTCATTTTACTTCATTATTAGGTCTCAGAAGAACATTGACACAAAAATTGCTTCCAATTTGGGAGCAATGTTGGATAAACACAAATCACATGCTAAGTTTTTAGGATGGCTAGGGATAGATTCAATAATGGAGATGTCCCTAATCTGAGACTGAAGTTAATTTTTCAAAGAGTTTCTGATGGTCGAATTTATAATATAGCATCTGTATCTGAGGTTGCTGCTCTAATTATGGGTGATGTAGACACTGCAGAAAAACGAGATATCATTATGGAGTATCAAAGTGGTAAACTTAAAAGAATAGATGAGTTACATGCAAACTATCTAGGTTACCAATATCCATTGATATTTCCTTATGGTGAGGATGGCTACAGGCACAATATAGCACATAGAGAGTCTGAAACTAAAAAGAGGAAAAAAATAAGCCGAGTTATAGTCAGTGAATGAATGTCTTTTAGGCTACAAACCAGAAGAGATGAAGCACATACTTTGTTAAGATCTAGAAGACTATTTCAACAATTTTTAGTTGATGCTTATAGTATGGTTGAGGCAGATAAATTGTCTTCCATTTGGAGAAATCAATCAAAACTATGGGTTGATAAATACCGTAGTTTGAATGAATCCGAAAACCATGAAAAAATCAAGGATCAACAATAGGCAAAAGAGTAATACTACCTTCTACATATGTTGGAAGCCGTAGATTCATGGATCAATTATACTTTGATGGGATGACTATTTGTGGATTTGTTGGTTTTTCGGATTTGTTTATAACTTTTACATGCAACTCCAATTGGCCAGAAATTGTGAGGATACTTCAGCCATTACATTTGAAACCACATGATCGTCCTGATGTGATTTCAAGAATCTTCAAAATGAAATTTGATGAGCTATTAACAGATTTGACGAAGACCAAACTTTTTGGCAATGTACTTGCATGTAAGTGAATTACCAAATCTTGATAAAATTGTATTCTAATTGCTTTAGTCATTCCATATTCATTCATTGAAATTTAATTATTTGCATTGTTCACCACAGATATGTACACAATTGAGTTCCAAAAAAGGGGATTACCACATGCACACATACTTATTTTCCTACATCCATCTAGCAAGTATCCAACCCCAGCTGATATTGACAAAATAATTTCAGCAGAGATTCCAGATCCTGAAAATGAGAAAGAGTTGTATCACTTGGTGAAGACGCACATGATACATGATCCATGTGGTGCAGCTAATAGATCATTACCATGCATGAAGGATGGTAAGTGCTCCAAGTATTATCCCAAGAAATTTCAAAACCTGATCAAGATGGCTATCCTATTTATAGGAGAAGAGACAATGGAAACTCCATTGAAAAGAATGGAATTTCTATTGACAATTGTCATGTTGTGCCACACAATCCAAAGTTATTGTTGAAGTATCAGGCACATATAAATATGGAGTGGTGTAATCAAAGTTCTTCATTCAAGTACTTATTCAAATACATAAACAAAGGCTATGATCGGATTACAACCGTTATTGAACCTACCCAAAGTGTGAGAGCCACTGATCGTGGTAATATTGACGAGATCAAACAATACCTCGATTGTAGGTATATTTCACCATGTGAGGCATGTTAGAGAATTTTCAAGTTTAAAATTCATGGTAGAAGTCCCAAGTAGGTAGCTCGGTTGGTGAGCCAAGGGACGCTGAAAGAGTGTAAGCTGGAGGTCCTGGGTTCAAACCCAGAAAACTAACATTTCTAACAGTTACTAACAACTAACATTTGCCTATCAAAAAAAAATTCATGATAGAAAACCAGCAGTTGAAAGATGTTTCTTTCACTTTCCTGAAGAACAAACTGTCTACTTCAATTATAATGAAGACATTGATCAAGTCCTTTGTAAACCATCTGTTACGGGATCAATGTTTACTTCCTAGATGGAAGCAAATAAAATTTATGAAGAAGGTAGAAATTTGACTTATGCTCAGTTTGTGTCAAAGTTTGTCTACATCAAAAGCAAAGAGCGTGGAAACCTCGATGCAGAGGTTGTACTATTCGGAGGCTAATTTGGTTTCCTCCGTGTACTGGTGAACTATTTTATTTAAGGATGATGCTAATCATTGTGAAAGGACCAACTTCATATAAAGACATTAGAACAGTTGCTAACATCCAATATCCAACTTTCAGAGAAGCATGTTTTGCAATGGGCTTACTAGAAGATGATAGAGAATATATAGAAGCCATCAAAAAAGCAAAGGACTGGGGCTCAGGTTACTATTTTATATTTAAAGTATCAGTAGCCTTTATTTATTTATTGCAATGACTTAATTAATTATACAAATTTCATTTCATTGTTAGGTTACTATTTGAGAAAACTATTTGTGACAATGCTCTTATCAAGTAGCATTAACAAACCTGAGGATGTTTGGAGACAAACATGGCAATGGTTATCGGATGGAATTCTTTATGACCAAAGAATTAAATGCAACAACAAAGGTATCAAATTAGTCAAATAGTTAATGTTTAACAATTACTCAAATTACTGAAAACCATTGTGTATTTGTTGTATGGAATACCAATTAGCCGCAGATCGGCTGAATTCCAAAACGGTGATTCCCTTTTCTTCAAGCGATTACGCCAAGGAAGGAACTCTGTTCCTTAGCTATGGGTCCCTTAACTCACTCCAGAAAGGTTTAAGTCGGTGAACTAAGATAAAAACTAGGACATAAAGGTAAACATAAATGCGACTGAATAAAAGCTTGAGCGAAAAATAAGTTGTTTGATTGATTGTCCGTTTTAAAAATTATGTATACAACTTGGGTATTTATAGTAACAACTAAGAACTACCCTTATTTGTCACGTTCAGCTGGCTAACATTGATAAACTCCTAGTTGACAGTTATTCGGCTGAGTAGTGCCATATTCCACTAACCACGATCCTAAAATCTAGGCGCCACTTCACATCATGGCCACGTCTCAGTCAACGTCTGTTTCAGCGTGGATCTTATCATTCTGTTCCCTCGCTCAGCTCCTAAAAACTTGGAGATAATTCTGAATTTGATTAATTTTAAATTTAAATTAATTCAAAATCAATCTCCATAACTTTCGACTCATGGAGCAATTCAAGAATCTGACCCAGTGAATAACTTCACGCTAGCCCAATAGGCCCAATATCTTCATATTAATCCAATAAGCCTAAGGCCCTTGCCTAGCTCTTGGTTTCCTGCTTTTGGCTTTATTAGCTGCAAATTCGGCTGTGTGCAATTCGGCTATTTGATCCATTCGGCTGTGGCTGACTTTGGCTAAGTCTAAGGAATATTTTTAGGTGTAAACACATGCCCCCCTACGCTGTCTGTAGCCGATAACTTTAAATTTAGGCTGAAGCGGCGTAATGATTCAAGTCAAATCACTCCTTTTCATCATAAATGCAAGGTAATCCATTTGCAACAAACTTTTAAACAGTGCAACGGTTCGCCTCATCCATCCAATTTAAGCGCCTTCAAATCCCACTATCAGTGATTCTTCCATCTCTTTAAATACTCACTAGCCGAATTACCTCTCACGTTTACTACCAGCCCTAAATCCTGTAGCTTTCACCATCTTCCAACTTTCGTCTTTCACCTACAAACCAGGCCCACCATGTCTTCTGCTTCTGATTCTCAAAACCAATCCTATGCACACGATATCGAACAGTCTTCTTCCTCCTCTGTGAACCTTGACCGCTCCCTTAGCCCCCCTGAGGCTTTTGATTCTGGCCTTCAATCTCCCCTGTTCGAGATCCAAGACTCTCTTTCTTTGGCTCCTTCCACTTCAGATATGAGTGAAGGAGCGGTCTTTCTGAAGGAGTACATGGCCCCTTCTCTATACGCATTACCAATCTCCTGTGATTGGTTCACCACGAAGTCCAAACCCACTGACCTTCGTTCATGGCCTCGTTCATCTCAACCCTATCTTGATTGGGTGGATCGGCTGAAGGCTGCCAAATCTGATAAATGGAAACAGTGGGGTCTCTACGACATGATTATGTTGTCGACTCAAGATATTCCCCTTAACCTGGAGTTGCTTTATGGCTTCTTCGGCTATTGGAGTATTGCTACCAACACCTTTACCTTCCCATGGGGCATGGTTTCCCCTACTCTCCTGGATGTGGCGGCTATTTTGGGGCTTTCGATCACAGGCGATGATGTCCTCTCTCACTATTCCTTCAAAATTCCAGAACTGGGATTCCACTTCTCAAAGAACACTTCCGGGTATTCCAATTTCCTTGCCAATAATGCCAAGTCCAAAGGATGCGTAATGGATCTTTGAACACAACGCATTTCTTACATCTTTGGTTCGAAGTACTTTCTCTGCTCCAACTCTATTGCCGTGGTTCAACGTAGTCTCTTAATTTTCTTGTCTTATGGCAACCACCACCACTACTCCGCAATTTATTGTCGTTGAAGACGACCCTGTTAGTCCTCCCTCCAAGAAAAGAACAAGGGCCCCTGGCATTGTAATAGAAGAACCTGCCCAGGTTCAGGCCAAGCCCAAAGAAAAAACACATTCGGCTAGTAAAGGAAAACAGCCGAAGGTGAAGGTAAATATATTATCCTTATCCCCCTTTTCTTAATATTCTTTGTTAGCCTGAACCTAACCACCTTGTTTTTTCAGAAACCACGTGTGGAAATTCCCTTTCCGTACGTCCAAGAATTTGCTGAAGGCGCTAGCTCTCAGTTTCCCCCAATGGTACAGCCGATTTCTTATTCCTTTCAACATATATTGTTTGCTTACTCTATCGGCTAACCATCATCTGTCATAGGATCCCCACTCACAACCTGAAGAGGTCATCCATGAGGCTCCCCGGGTGCCTTCGCCTCCCGCAGCTCCTGCAGTGGCTATCTCAGAAGATGAGTTAACAAAGTATTTTACCTCTGCTGACCCCTATTCAATGGCTTCCTCTCCCATCTCCAACCACTTGGAGAGAGTCAATGCTGCATTGATGGGGGAAATACCAACCAACAGGGAACAGATCGCTACTTTGAGAACTTCTTTGTTCAAACTAGCCAATTCGGCTGATATCCCTGCAGCTAGCCAAGAGGTATACAATACTTTGGCCCTCCAACTGAGCAGTTTATCTCAGCAGTACGGGCGCTCCCGGGAAGTTCATGACATGACGTCTCATGACCTCCAAAGATTGAGGGACCTCCAGGCGCAAAAAACTCATTTCCAAAACTCCTTCATGACCTTGGAGAGGGACCGTCAGGAAACTCTAACCCAACTTAAGGACACGGATGAAAGGTTATCCGTTTTGTTGGCTGTATTAGAGAGGGTTAAGAAGGAGATAGCGGAGTTGACCCCTCAATCGACTGCCTTGGCTGAGAAACTCCGTTCTAACTCTCAACAACGTTATGGTCTCTTCAAGCAATCTTCCTCTCTAGACCGTGACTTGGCAGTATTAGGTGCTCAGAGGACGTGTTTAGAAAAAGATCTTGAAACTACCAGCGCTGGGTTAGCTGAGGCCACTCAAGCCTGGAACTCCTTCAAGCATCAGCTGGATGAGGTTAGGAGACAGGAAGCTGTTGTGGCAGCCGACCCTCCAGCCACCCAACAAGGCGATTCTGAAGGCGCTATTGTCCCACCAGTGGAGGCACTAGTTGACGCACCAGCATCTGAGCCCACCCTAGATGTAGCTGCAGCTTCGGCTACGACTGATGCTCCTGCATCGTCAGCCGATCCAGGTCCTGCCCCAATTGAAGAAAAATCAAGTGATGATCTTGAGGCTGCAGCTCTCTAGCTTTTATATCTTGTGCTAAACTTTTGTAATTTTGGCTAGGTGGCTGATCAGTGCATTTTAATGCACTCTTTATAGCTTTGCATTTAGTGTTTTTGATTGTGTTATGTACCTAATATCTAAGTCTTAACATATTTCTAGACTTTGGGTCTTAATTGAGCAATATAGTAAATTATTGATTAACTTTTGTGTTTACTGCATATTGACCCCTGTCCACTCTGCAGGCCATAACTTTGGCTATAGTTATCCGATTGAGGCATGCGAGCATGCGTTGGAAAGCTAAGGAACAGAGCTACAATTCTTCTGTTGGGCTCGAAACCCAATTCTGTTGTCTTCAATGTCAAAACTGCGAATTACGGACGCAGTAAAATGTAAAACGGGTTTTGGGCCTAATTTTGGTCGTTTATCGGGCTTTTATCTTATAACCCGTTAAGGGATTTAGGTTGTTCTTTGAGCTGAGACTTAAAAAGGACTAATCAGCCGTTTTATCCTATCTTACGTTTTATTTTTACAAACTGTTGTGCCCTAGCCGTCATGGAAGCCTAAGCTCCTAAGTTGATTCATCGGTGAAAGGTTGTCGTTACAGATTTTGAGGTTCGGTGTCTAATGTTTAATACAATTTCGTTTTAATTTCTTTAATTCCATCTCTATCAATTTCGAATTTGGTTTGAATGTATGCAATTTATTGATTCGTTTCGCTTAGTTAATTGTTCTGTCTTCATTGTGAAATGCGATTCATTGTGTATGAACGCTGATTATATGCATCTATTTTCGTAACTTTTATTATTTCAATTAGTTGATCGCTTAAATTAATTGATTCGAATAGAAATTGATAGAGGGTTGATTAGAATTCTGTTATGATATTGGTTGCGTTTTAAGACGGCGCTTGTCCGCCTCCGTGACCGATTGAACCCATTGTTTAGCGCTTGCTTGAAGCGGTGTGAATTCGTATAAAGCGATTAACGCTTTTTAGTTAGTTTATGTCAACTGTGAATTTGAAATTGAATGAATTGTTGTTATTTAGAACCTGTGATAAATCCAAGACGAGCACTGAGCTGGCGAATCAAGCTGTCTCTGTCGATAATTCTCTCAAGCTGTTTCAAAACCCCCTTTTCGTTATTGTTGATTTTTGTACCTCCTGAATTTGGTAATTTTGGTGTTAGAGGTTCTCGTGAGACGACCAAGGTCTCTTGCCTTGAATACTATAAGTAAATCTTTTAATTATTTTGACCCGCGTACGACCGCTGATCAGTGGCCAGCCTGTGGTCACCAAAAACAATTGCACTTTTATGTCAATGCAACTACTTTTAATTCTCCAATATGCCTTCCCATATAGTGGAATAGTATCTCTTAAGATGTTTTCCATTGATGCTTCTACTTAGTTCTTCGCCTTGCATGTTAACTAGCCGATAAGCACCACCCTGATAAGCTTTGCTAACAACAAATGGTCCTTCCCAATTTGGTGACCATTTCCCAAATTTGGGATCCTTGATCCCAATAGGTAGTATGGTTTTCCAAATGAGGTCTCCTTCAACAAACCTTTTTGGCTTCACATGTTTGTTATAAGCCCTAGCCATTTTTTGCTTGTTATGCTCAATTTAGTCTAAAGCCATGAGTCGATCTTCGTTAACCGAATCTAACTCCATTAACATGGCCTGTTGATATTCATCCAGACTTAGCAGGTTTTGCTTTGCTACCCTTAATGAAGTCACATTTATCTCTAAGGGTAACACTGCATCTTGACCATATGTTAGCCGATACGGGGTAAAACCAGTTGCACTGCACTTGGAATTCCTCACGGCCCACAATGCCTCATTCAGTGTTTCATGCCACTTCCTTGGCTTGTCCTCAATGTTCTTCCTGATTATATCAATAAGAACTTTGTTGGTTGCCTCTGCTTGCCCATTGGCTTGAGCATAATAAGGGGATGAGTGAATTAACTTAATCCCAAATTATTGCGCGAAGGCCACCACTTTTTCCCCAGTGAACATAGTACCTTGATCTGTGGTGATGGTTTCAGGTATCCCAAATCTATAGATGATTTGGCATTGTATGAACCTAATCACCTCATCCTGAGTCACATTCACCATTGGTTGGGCCTCTACCCATTTGGTAAAGTAGTCAGTCGCAACTATGATAAACGCATGCCTCTTGGACGAAGGTGGATAGATTTTGCCTATTAAATCCATGGCCCATCCCCTGAATGGCTAAGGTTTTATCACTGGGTGGAGGTTTTCGGCTGGAACCCTTTGAATTGGACCATGCAGCTGACACGCCTCACATCCTTTGGTATATTGATAACAATCAGCTGTAATAGTAGGCCAATAATATCCATGTCTGTATATTAGCCATTTCATGGTGGGTCCAGCTCTGTGAGATCCACAGATTCCTTCATGTACTTCTTCCATGACCTTCATGGACTCTTCTTTGTCAATACACTTAAGTAATACCCCGTTGATGGTTCTCCTGTAGACTTCATTGTCTACCAATACATATTTAAGTGCCTTCTGCTTAAGCTTGAAATCAGTACTGCTTGAAGGATCTTTAAGATAGTCGATTAACTCTTGTTTCCAGGAGTCGATCGTTCCTATAGGTGCACACTCCCAGGTTGGGTATTCTTCCTGTTTTACTTCGACTATCATGTCTTTGTACCCTGAGGCTTGTTGAGCCAAATCATTAGCCTCTTCATTCTCTTCCCTAGGAATGTGATGTACTACTGCATCGAGAAACAAGCGCAATAGGCGCTAGCCGTTTCATAGCACTCTTTCAAGTTAGGGTTATTACATCTATATTCCCAGTTAATTTGTTTTATCACCAACCGTGAATCTCCCATGACTTGAACATAATTTGCTTTCATGGTCGCCAGGATCTTAAGCCCCAAAATCAGGGCTTTGTATTGCGATTATTTGAATTTCCAAGATCGGTGACACATGAATTTCCAACTTTTCCTGCCGGTCCGTAATGGTGATGCCAAAGACTACCCCTCTTTGCGTTCTTGACCCACAAACGTCAAGGTTTCAAGTTAATACACGCAACGTGTTCGGCTAACGGGTCATTGACTTCAACACAAGGGTGTTGAGCCAAGAAATCGGCTACTGCCTGACCTTTCATTGCTCTCAATGGAACGTATTTCAACGCAAAAGCATTTAACTTAATGGCCCACTTCATTAATCGACCCTGTAAGACAGGCCTATTAAGTAAATACCTAATAATATCAATTTTGCATAAAACCAATACTTCCTTAGGCAACAAATAATATTCAAGTTTTGTACAAGCATAAAACAACGATAAACATAATTCTCAATAGGGGTATATCTGGTTTCGGCATCATTCAAGATGCGGCTGAGATAGTATACAGCTCTTTCAGTCCCATCGTCAGCATCCTGCGCGAGCAGGCAGCCGATTGACTCTTCTTCTGCAGCTATATACAATTTGAGTGGCCTTCCTTATACCGGAGGTGTTAGCACAGGAGGTCTGGCCAACCCTTGCTTAATTTGATCAAAGGCCTGTTGTTGCTCTCTCCCCCATACCATATCCTCCGTATCCTTTAATTTCAGCAAAGGGGAAAAAGTCTTCATCTTTCCAGCCGAATTAGCTATGAATCTCCTTAGGAAATTGATCTTGCCAATCAAACTTTGCAGTTCCTTCTTGTTCCTAGGAGGTCTGGCCTCCAGGATAGCTTTCACCTTGTTCTTGTCTACTTCTACTCCTTGATGGTGGACCAAAAATCCTAGGAAATTGCCAGCTGCCACTCCAAAAGCACATTTGGCAGGATTCATTTTCAGCCCATGGGCTCGCATCCTCTTTAGGGCCCACTCTAGATCTACTAGGTGGCTTTCAAAACCCTCAGACTTGACAACCACGTCATCTATGTACACTTCCATGGTCTTGCCAATCAAGTCATGAAAAATGGAATTCATGGCCCTTTGATAAGTGGCTCCTGCGTTCTTGAGCCCGAAAGGCATGACCACCCATTCATAGATCCCCAATGCTCCTGGGCACCTGAAGGCTGTCTTGTGAGTATCTTCTTTCGCTAGAAAGATCTGGTTATACCCTGAGTATCCATCCATAAAGGTGAGAATACCATGTGTGGCTGCCGCATCGACTAACATGTCAGCCACAGGCAAAGCGTATTCATCCTTTGGAGTGGCCAAGTTCAAGTTTCTGTAGTCAATATATACTCTTATCTGGCCATTCTTCTTGACGACAGGGACTATATTAGATAGCCACTCAACATACCTGGCCATTCTTATAAAGCCTGCCTTCAGTAGTCTTTCAATTTCAGCTTTAATTTGAGGCATCAGCTGGGAATTGAACCTGCGAGGCGCCTGCTTGAAAGGTTTGTATCCTGCTTTGATAGGCAACCTGTGTTCCACCAACTTCCTCGCCAAACCAGGCATTTCGAAGTAATTCCAGGCAAAGCAATCTTTGTACCACTGGATTAATTCGACTATCTTATCCCGTTTGTCTTCCTCAAGCAACCCACTCACCTTCACGATTCTGGGTTGTTCTGGCGTACCCAGATTGATCTCAGTTAAAGGATCCTCTGCCTCAAAAGCAGGAGCCGTCTTACGAAGAGGGGAGTCCAATTCCATAGGCTCAGCTGCACACGCCTTATCAGGCTCAGCTGCCGCACCTTCCTCCTTGGAAAATAGGACCTCCTCTTCCTCTTCAGTATCATAGTCCTCCATCATGGCATCCATCACTTTGGACTCGACCTTAAAGATTTCTAGCCGACCCAAAAGGTTTTCGAGTACCTGTGGTTCCCTATTCATTAGTTACCTGCGCATTAGGCCGTGGCTCGGCCTGAGATCTTAGCTTGAATCCCTCATTAGTAAGGTTGCATGCTTTCCAAGCGCCTTCTTCATAATCCTCTGGGATGGCAATAGGACCTAGGTGTGGGGAATAGAATAAGGCTTCTAGCATCTTTACTTCAGCCGAAAAAGGATTCTTGTCTGCTTCGACTGTCTCAACATTGTCTCCAACCCAAAACATAAGCTTCTGATGAAGTGTGGAAGGGACACACTGACTTGTATGAATCCAATCCCTTCCCAGGATTACGCTATAGGAGGGTTTGCGATTAACCACAAAGAAAGCTACTTTGATGGTTTTGGGACCTACCGTGACTTCGGCTATCAAGACTTCAAGTGCTCTGGAAGGTTCCCCCAGGAAATTGGACATTTTCATGTTGGTAGGGACTAGGTCCTCAAGACTTTTTCCAAGTTTCCTCATAGTCGTCACAAGCATGACATTTAGCACAGCCCCCTCCGTCCACGAAGACTCTTCCAAAGATCTTTCCGTTGATATAGGCCTTGATATAAAGGGGCTTCAGATGTTTCACCATTTCTTCTGTAGGTTTCTCAAACACTACCTTGGTAACCTCATCAGCCGGTGTATTGGCTAACGTGGCCCATTCTGTCTCCTCAGCAAGCACGTCTCCCTCCAAACCTCCTGGTTGTGAGTTGTTTGCCCAAAACTCTTCTGGGAATAAGCTAATAGCCTCTATCTCAGCCAGTAGGCCATCAGCTTCTTCATTGAACAAGAGATCCAACAAAGAATCTTCCATGATATCATCCTGCTCCTAATACTTCTCTGGGATCACTGAGCCTTCTATAGTGATTGCCTCTTTGCCAACGTCGACTGAGGCGATAAGACCCTCTGCTTCAGGAACAGGTTCCTGTTCAATAATCGGCTCTATACTTTCGGGCACTTCCTCTTTCCCAGCTTTCTCAGCCTCCAGCTTTGGGAAGGCCTTATCCAGTGCTTCATTCACAGTTTCTAAGGGAATCTCGCTCTTTTCACTGTTCTTTACATCGGCTATCATCTGTAGAGTTTGTTTCATCTTCTGGACAGACCTCATTCTCTGCATCCTTCTCTTTTGGGTTCTTGATAGCACGGTGATCGCCTTTTTATCTTTGGCATACTTATTCAAGAACCAAGGTGCCGCTTCTTTGGCGTTAGCCGGAGGTTTTAACATTCTCTGAGTCCTCAACTTCTCATCATTCCTTACTGTTATCTTCAAGGAAGACATGCCCCCTTCTACAGTGAACTCGGCTACCCTTCTTTTATCCTTGGGGACAGGTTCCTCATCCACCTTGGGTAAAGATAGCCTACCACTTTCTCTGAGGGTTAGCCGATCTTGCCCCCCAGTTTTAGCAATGGGTGCCTTACTCTTCTCCTTGTCAGGTTTCCCTGTTAGGGCCTGGCCATGTGTAATGTACTGTTTTACTAATTCCTGGGTGAGCCTACCTGGTTTAGGTGGCTTGCCCCCTGCCTATGTCCTACCTCTGGTTGGGGTTTTCCCAATCTGTCAAAGACAGAACCCCTGGCAGCCTGAGGTTTCAGTCGATCAATATGGGTTGAATCGGCTGATCCCTTTTTTGGCCTCCAGACTTGTTGTACAGATATCCTGTGCTTGTGGCTGGGTCCTTCGTCATCGAATCCTGAGAATGAGACCATGCTTATCCCAAGGGCAGGGAATGGATCAGTATCCACTATCATTTCAGCAATTCCTTTGTCCGCAAGCTTGAACCTCCCCTCTTTTATCCCCTTCTGAATGGCCTTCCTGAAAACCATGCAATTTAGAGTCGCATGATTATAAGAGTTGTGCCACTTGCAGTATTTCTTATCTTTTAACTCCTCAGTAGGTGGGATCTTGTGCCCATCCAGCAGCCGAATCTGCCTATCCTTAAGCAAGTAGTCAAAGATCTGGTCTGCCTTGGAGATATCAAAGGAGTATTCTGTCTTGCCGTCTCCTGAACTTGGTTCCTTTCCTTTGGCAGCTCTTAGGGCAGGGCAGGTATAACCTTTACCCTTCACTATTTCAGCTGCCATGATGTCTGCCGTGGAATCGGCTGAATCATCCTCGGAGTCTTCCGTTTCTACAATGGACACCAACTGAGGACCTCTTCCTCTACTGGCTCGCTTCTTTACCTTCTCCTGGATAAACTGCTCAATGCGTATAGCCCTTGAGACCAACTGGTTTAGGTCAGTGCAAGCTTGGCCTACTAGTTTTTCCTTGAGTTGAGGATGCATGCTGCTAATGGCCATGGCTGCATATTCTGTCTCAGGGAATTGCACTGAACATTTCCCAGCCACTTTCCTGAACCTTTCCACAAAATCAGCAGCCGATTCATCTACCTGTTGTCTCAGGTTCATGAGGTCAGCCGCAGTGACTTCGGGTTGGGGCCAGTAGAATCTGTCATGAAAGCACCTCTCCATATCTGACCATGTTTGTATGGAATTAGGTGGTAAAGAGGAATACCATATAAATGTTGTCCCGGTAAGTGACAAGGGGAACAGCTGCAACTTGTGATATTCATTATGGTTCCCTTCACCACATTGGGCAGTAAACCTGCCTACATGCTCCATAGTCGATTTGCCATCCTCTCTGGAGAAAGTAGCGAAATCGGGAGTCTTATACCCTCTGGGCAGAGGTACCAATCTATCCACCCACTCAAGGTATGGTTTCCTATAGATTGGACGATCCAAAGGCTTCAGCTGCACACCAAAGTATTTCTTGATGGTGTCTGCAATGATGGCTGGGTCTAGCAGCTGCGAACCCCCTGACCTCACTTCTCCCAAGTTAGGAGCAGCCGTTTGTGGTTGTTATCTCCATATTGGGGGATGTGCCTGGGATACTTGTTCTGGAGGATTGGGGTAGCCTGGTTGATTAAATGATGGAGGTGGGCAAACCCCCCCTGGCTGCTCCATGTTCCCTTCACCAGGTGCCCTATATTGAGTTCCAGGAACGCTTGTGTTAAATGGTTGAGGTGGGATCTGTCCCCATGACTGCTCCGCCATCAAACCAGGTGCCCTTGGAGGAATTGACCTCATTTGAGCGCCTACAGACCCTTCAGGATAGGATGGATAGACTGGAAGGTTAGCCGATACAGGTGGAACATTGTTCCATGATCACGACCGCATATCCCCAGGTGGTCTTGTCCCACCCATTCCTGGGCCAAGAATTTGCCCCAGGTGTCTTGTGGGTTAGTCGCCGCACAAAGAAAACCATAAGGTGGCGCATAGCATAGCTTGCGGCATACCAATTGGTCCCATCGCATCCGGTGGCCTCCTAGCCATCCGCACTCGCCCAAAATGAAGATTAGCCTGGTTATTCATGTCATTCGCCACCTGTTGACCTCCAGTGTTCAACGTGGCAAAAGCACCATGCTGGGAATTACTTGGATTAAAAGGTACCATACCATATTAATTTGAACTCGAGTAGGTCTGCTCGAATGTAGGTAGGTGAACTTCTTTGTGCACTGCCGAGTCATGTTCTACCGAACTGACCGTCCTCGCTCGAGCCGCACTCTACCGGATGATGAGTCCTGCCTGGGTAGGGTACCCCACTTGCATTGGGATAGCAGAATTGATAGAGCTTTCACTTGCGTGAGCCCTCTTAGCCTCTATCTCCCTGGCTTGTTGCACTTCGTTATGTACCATGGGTTTCACAATATCGGCCAATTGTTGTGACACTTGGTACATGATATCATTGATTCCCAAATCGAGTTGTTGGCGTATAAACGAGGTGGTCATCACCACCGGGGTCTCATTGGGCTCGTTGGGTTGAGTTACAGCTCCTATCTCCACTTGTATTTGCTCTGCTAGTGGAACATTGCTTCCACGGGATGGCCTTCCTTCAATCGGTTTCCTGGGATTGCTCTTTGCAGTCATATTGCTCAAACTTTTACCCGAACGCAAGTGCATACGCCAATGGTAATCCTGACCTGGGGATTCGAACGTGTTGATTCGTTCACCTTTGGTCCCACCGGGCGTGCCAATTTTGTTGTATGGAATACCAATTAGCCGCAGATCGGCTGAATTCCAAAACGGTGATTCCCTTTTCTTCAAGCGATTACGCTAAGGAAAGAAATCGGTTCCTTAGCTATGGGTCCCTTAACTCACTCCAGAAAGGTTTAAGTCGGTGAACTAAGATAAAAACTAGGACATAAAGGTAAACATAAATGCGACTGAATAAAAGCTTGAGCGAAAAATAAGTTGTTTGATTGATTGTCCGTTTTAAAAATTATGTACAACTTGGGTATTTATAGTAACAACTAAGAACTACCCTTATTTGCCACGTTCAGCTGGCTAACATTGATAAACTCCTAGTTGACAGTTATTCGGCTGAGTAGTGCCAAATTCCACTAACCACGATCCTAAAATCTAGGCGCCACTTCACATCATGGCCACGTCTCAGCCAACGTCCGTTTCAGCGTGGATCTTATCCTTCTGTTCCCTCACTCAGCTCCTAAAAACTTGGAGATAATTCTGAATTTGATTAATTTTGAATTTAAATTAATTCAAAATCAATCTCCATAACTTTCGACTCATGGAGCAATTCAAGAATCTGACCCAGTGAATAACTTTACGCTAGCCCAATAGGCCCAATATCTTCATATTAATCCAATAAGCCTAAGGCCCTTGCCTAGCTCTTGGTTTCCTGCTTTTGGCTTTATTAGCTGCAAATTCGGCTGTGTGCAATTCGGCTATTTGATCCATTCGGCTGTGGCTGGCTTTGGCTAAGTCTAAGGAATATTTTTAGGTGTAAACAGTATTTAGAATTATTTTCAAATTCTGTCTTATTGTTTTAGATTTGCAACTTAGTGATGAAGACATTCAAAATCTAACTCTTCTAGAGATTGAAAAATTATTGGAAACAAATAGAAGAAGTCTAAAACAATTTCCTTCAATCCCATATCCAAAAGGATACATTGCAAGTCAGTTGGGGAATAGACTCATTTATGAAGAACGTAACTATGATGTTAATCTTTTACGAGATAAATTCAAGAAATGTTTCTCTTCTCTTACAGGTTAGATACTTTATTATCCATTTCAAACAGATAATTAGATTTTTTTTTACTGTGGTTAATTTGAAAACTTCGAATAACATTATGATTTCTAATTGTCCAGATGAACAAAAATCTATATTTGATAAAATCATGAATGTTGTGCTCCAACAGCAAGGTCAAATTTTTTTCTTATATGGTTATGGAGGTACTGGGAAAACTTTCATGTGGAGAACTTTATCCTCTGCATTGCGTTCAGAATGTCATATTGTTTTAAATGTTGCATCAAGTGGTATAACATCTTTATTATTACCAGGAGGAAGAACAGCACACTCAAAGTTTAAAATTCCTGTTCCTACATTGGATAATTCTATATGCAACATTCACCAAGGGTCTGAACATGCTGAGCTACTTAAAGCAACGAAATTGATTATATGGAATGAAGCTCCTATGTCCCATAAATTTTGCTTCGAGGCCCTTGATAAAAGTTTGAGAGATATAATGGGTCTCCCCTCTATACCTTTTGGTGGTAAGGTTGTTGTTTTTGGAGGAGACTTTCGACAAATCTTACCAATAATTCCGAGAGGAAGTCGTTCTGGCATTGTACATGCCTCAATAAATGCTTCTTATCTCTAGAATCATTGTCAAGTCTTAAGGCTAACAAAAAACATGTGCTTGCAACAAGGTATACATAATTCGAGTAAAAGAGAGTTGGCTGAATTCTCTAAATGGTTGCTAAATGTAGGTGATGGGAAAATCTCAGAACCAAATGATGGTTATGTAGAAATTGAGATTCCAGTTGAATTTTTAATTTCAAAATTTGATGACCCAATACATGCCATATTCATGCATATAGATGACAAGGTTGATTCCAGGTAATCAATATATTTTAAGCTTGATTCCAGGTAATTGGTGATTTAATTTATTTAATGCTTCATATTCATGCATATAGATGACAAGGTTGATCCATCATTTCTGTAGGTGATGAAAAAGAATATCTGAGCTCAAATTCGGTAGATAGATCGGAATCTAATGACAATCAAGCATTTGAAATGCTAACTCCTAAATTTTTAGCCACTCTAAACGTATCAGGTCTGCCTAATCATATGATAAAGCTCAACATTGGAACACCAATCATGCTACTAAGAAATTTAGACCAATCTGAAGGTTTATGTAATGGAACAAGACTCATTGTGACAAAATTAGCAAATCATGTCATTGAAGCTAAGATAATGTCTGGGAAGAACATAGGAAATGTGACATACATCCCTAGAATGTCTATGTCTCATCCGATTCACAATGACCTTTCAAGCTAATAAGAAAACAGTTTCCTGTGATTGTTTCATATGCCATGACTATCAACAAATCTCAAGGTCAATCATTGGAAAGTGTTGGATTGCATTTACCCAAACCTGTTTTCAGTCATGGTCAACTCTATGTGGCATTATCTAGAGTTCAGAGCAAACAAAGATTAAAGATTTTTATTCATACAAGGAAAGGCAACCTTTGAGTACAACAACAAATGTGGTCTTCAAAGAGGTTTTCCAAAACCTCTAACAAGTCAGTATATTCATTTCAAACTACCTTTGAATAAATTTCAATCCTATTTTACCATATTTCATAACATTAATTAACATTAATTATTCAAAGTTATATTTCTGTTTGCAATTAACTGTCTAACAAAATCCATTCATTGTGTGGCTTCATTCATGTCAATTTTGGGGTATTCAAATCAATAGCCTTTATTCAAATCAATAGTCTTGAAATAAATTGATTAGAAATTAATGCATCTTTCGATAATATATATTTTCTTTCAAATTTGTAGGACCAATGGCTTCGAGAATGAGTAAGGACCAATGCCTTCTGGAATGACTTCTTGATCATGTGAACAAAGTGATTTGGATTTGTTAAACTCCGTCATTAGTGTAGATTGATCTTCAAAATACTTTGAAGGTGTTGACTTTACTTTCTGATGAGCATTTTGAAAGTTAATGTGTATTACAAGGATAACATTGCTAAGCAGTATGAAATCCACATTTCTGTTTTGTTGTACATCTACTATATATATTTTTGTGAGCATTTGTTTAGACGATTTTATCTATGTTATACTCTATGTTATATTGTTTAGAGCATTTGTTATAACTGTATTTCAACTATTTGATTTATTAGTATCAATTTGTGGAACCGAATTTTGTCCTCCCGTGCATATGCACGGGTACGTTACTAGTTATACATTAAAACTAGTGTTTTTGACCGGTGCGAAAATGGACCTGAGCCAAAACATAAAAATCATGAGTTCGAAATGAATGGACTTGGGTTGGCCTTAACTAAGTATTATCCTTTTTAAGTGTCGATTATAAGGAAAGCTCTAGGTTCTTGGTCTTGTAAATGCATTAAAGATTCTGTTCTCTGTTATATAGTTTTAGCCTTCCATCAGTTATAAAATACAGTTGCATATATTTTAAAAACTTGGTTTTGTTTGAACAGTTCAGTTTTTGTTGTTGTTGTGACTTACCATATACCTCTCTTTTCTTATTTATGTATGTTGGCAAAATGACAGATTTTTGAAATTTGTATTTTAGTTTCATTGCTCATTAGCTTGAGTGAAGGTGATCCTATTTAACTCTTGTTTAGCTTAAGTTTCAAAACGTGATGGTTTTTTATCTCTATATACAAAACCAAATTAAAGAGTGTTCTGTTAATTATAAATGAAAGTACTAAATTGGTGTAAGTGATGTTATCAAACGATTGATAGTGGTACCTTCGGGTGAATTACAATATAATATACTCAGACCACCACAATCTATTTGAAGCAACTTGCCATTTTAACTCCTTGGTAAGGAACAATTAAGTTGGCAGAAGAAAGTAATACCCAATGTTTTAAAAACCGAACCGGACATCGAACCGGTGAGACTTCCGGGTCATGGTTCAACTGCTTTTAACCGCTCGAATCGGGACGAAACCGCGGTTGAACCGCTAAAATAACCGGACCGTAAACAAGACTGGTTCAAGGTTCAACCGATTGAACCGTCCGGTTCGGTTCGGTTTTTAAAACACTGGTAATACCTCTTAACACAAATAGATTAATATGAAATAGAATAATAACTATTGTCCATAAAGCTTAGGACAAAGGTTTTAAGAAGATCATTCATATTGAAATTTGAAATCTACTCGGCATTGGGCCAAAAACACTCTGCACACAAGCTCACCAGTGATACCATGTTTTCTTATGCTAACAGAAAGATGAAAAAAATAAAATAAAATAAAATAAAATAAAATAAAATATTTCTCAAGTTATTTCAATGCAGAAACAAAAGCTTTTCCTAGGCCACTCTATATATGAACATGCTATTTAGTATTTACTTAACAGTGAAACTTTGCAGTTCTTGTAAAAGAATTCCCCTTAATTCTTGCCACCACATAAGGCCTATTTGGAAAGTGGGTGAGGGAAAGGAACACCATGTGAAAAGTTGAAAGAGCTAAAATCTTTTCGTTTTCCGATTTTGGAACATAGTGCCATGTAAAGTCTTCTAACTCGTGTGAGAACTTGAAGGGAATGGAGAATGTAGGGAAAACATATTTTTAGTGCTTAGCATTTCTTGAAAACATAGATGTCTTGAAAGTAAAAATTCCTTGTTCAGTAATAAGAATGAACAAATTATAATCAGTGGATTTATTAGCCTTTGATTGGGGAAAGGAATGGAGTTCTAAGCTTTAGATGGATAAAAAAAAATCTTAGCAGAAAAGCGGTGCAACTCCAGTAATGCAGAAGATATCATCTAGAAAAGTTGAACTCATCAAGCCTTGGCTCATTTTTGTGAAGCAGAGTTGACGTTAAACTGGTTTTAAGTCATAACTAGCAAGATACCCGTGGATTCGCACGAGTCATTCTATTTTTTCATGCATTTTTGAAATACACTTGTTTGTAAAAATAAACTCTTTATTGTGACAAACATATCTAGTAGTTTTAGTTTTCTAAAAATGCTGAAAGATTGAAAGTATTCAAACAGAGAAAATAATTATATCGACAACATGTAATATTTTTTCGTCGGGATTTAAAACTAAAATAATTATTTATAAATAATAAAAAGATTTATAAAATATTATGTGTTTAAATACGATTAAATTATACTAACATATTATGTTTTTCCTTCGAAATTCACAAAATAAAATAATCATTAATAAATAATTTAAAAAATTATAAAATTGATATATACTGAAAGATAATATATATAATTATACCGATAAGAATGTCAACCTATGCATTGTTAATTTCTAATGTTTTGCCAAACCATTCAGGTTTATATCTTAGTTTATTCTTTCTTTGCGCCCTTATCATAAAATTTTATGAAGTGATTAATATTATGGAGAAAAGGCATGGATATGTAGCTCAGGGGACAATTGGCAAGGTATGTCCTCTCAATAAACCTTTGATGACCTCAAGACCTGGTTTGGGCTTCCAACTTCCAACTTTCTAGATCAGCTATGCCATTTTCTGTGCAACCATAATATTAGTGGCTAAAATATGAAAAAGCTTATACATATATATTACATAGTCACACCCAGTCACAGTGGTGGCCTTAAGCATGGGTGGGATGGGAGACCGCCCAGGGCTCTAATTTTTTGGGAGGCACCAAATTATTTTCTACTTAGTAGTGTATACAAATATTTTTTTTGTTGATAAGCATATACAAATATTTATGATACAATAGGTCAAAGATTGTTTGAAGAATTAAATAAATATTTTAAGAACTCTTGGTCTTGATATTAATAACCTGAGATGATAAAAATATGATAATAGATCAAACGTGAAAGGTAAATAGTAACGTGTACAAAAAAAATTATTAGATATAAATCCTAGAGCCTTATACATAACATGTGGTTGTCATAGCCTTAACTTGATACTTTGTGATATTGAAAATTCTTGTACTGAAGTTAAAGATTTTTTTTGAAGTGCTATAACGTATTTATACTATATTTTCTCATTCAACAAAATGTTAAAATTTTTTAAGAGATAATGTGAAAGGTTTAACTATTAAACCATTGTCACAAACATGTTCGAAAGTCATGTGAATAGTGTGTGTGCAATTAAAACTAAAGCTTCAGACATAAAAGAAGTCTTACTTCAACTAGCTAAACAAGATAATGATCCTAAATTTAAGAGTGAAGTTGAATCTTTAGCAACTCATGAAATTAGAAATTAAGTTTTTATAAGCTACGATTATTTGGTTTGAGTTGTTAACTGCTGTAAATGAAGTTAGCAACAATTTGCCAAAAAAAAAAAGACATGTGTTTTGATGTGGCTATAGAATTAGTAAAATGTTTGATTAACTACTTGGAAAGATATAGAGAATCTGGATTTGAAAATGTTATTGTTAGCGCTAAAAAAATTGTGAATGAAATGAAGATTGAACGTGTGTTTGTTCAAAAACGTCAAATTCGTAGAAAAACGCTATGATGAAAACTCTTCTAAATGCACACAACTGAACCTTGAGTATGCTGAGGAGTCTTTTAGGATTCATTATTTTTTATATATTGTAGATCAAACAATTGGTTCACTTACAAAAAGATTTGAGCAGTACTATAGCATATATGAGGAGATTTTTTGATTTTTGTTTAGTGTTAAAAGACTTAGATCATTCTCTTATAATTAAGGACTTCAAATCATATTACAAACATCTTGAAACTTACCTAAAATATGATAATTTTTATGATCTTGATGGTGACATTTTATTTGAAGAATTGAAAGTCATTAGAAAGATTTAATAGTTGAATCAAAATTAAACTATATGATATTGAATTCTTTGAAGACAATTAATGCATGCACGCCTTATAAAAAATATTAACTATCCATGTTACTGTTGTATCTGCTGAAAGAAGTTTTTCTAAATTGAAATTGTTAAAAATTTTATTTGCAATTTGCTATGTGACAAGATAAATTAAATAGTCTTGCTTTGGTTTTTATTGAAAATGACTTTTTAAAGAACCCTGATTATGAACTGATTATTAATAACTTTTCAACAAAAAATGCAAAGACAATAATATTTAAATAATTATATAAACACTATTTTTTTGGTTCGCACAGGGTACCCAAAATCTAAGGATCGCCCTGCCTAGTCATCACAGAAACACAGTGGCAAGACACATACTCTCAAAAGCAATTTAAAAGTACGGACCATGAAAGTGAGAAATAAATCCAAATAAACCTTGTTAAAGGGGAGAGACCAAATTCTCAGCTAGGGAAAGCCATCCCAGAAACGATTAACTCGGTAAATGAGGTGACTGACCGTGGAAGCCATTCTGTGGTGCCATTCCTGACCCCCAGACTTGGGACACCATGAATTCAACACTGTAGCTTCACTTTTTGGACCTCTTTATCCACAAGCCTTGAAAGCAAGGCCCCAGCTATTAGAAGAATCATCCCGTACTGGAAGCCTTTCCAATTCATTCCAGGTGTTCTTTTCCTTGTCATATTTCTTCGCCATATTAGTTGTATGCTTAACACATAACAATGTTTTTTTTTACTATGTTTATGTTGTTTATAACTTTTTTTTTTTTGTAATCAGTGATAGTTTGACTTCTAATTTAAATCTGCTAAGCAAAAGAGCTCAACGTTATGGCAAAATTGAGCACAAATGTTTAAGGCAATTGAAGTGGAATTGGAAGCAATGGTGGAAACTGTCAAACTAAAACAGTGGTAGAAGCATTTGTTTCATGAAATTGATTTCAACATAAGTAGTTGTTTCATGAAATTAATCACAGAAGTTAGTTGAATGCCATGAAAATACAAAGGAAAGTAAAAACCAAAATCTCACGTCCTTTTTCATGTTTATTTTGCTTGTTATCCTATCATTTTAAGCCTAAACAATCCATAAGAAGTAACTCAATTAGAAAGCACGACAAATCTATCTAAATTTAAGAAAACAAACTATTAACACTTAATGGGGCACGTGTCAACATTTGAAAAAAAAAATTCCCGCTCCCTTCAGCATCAACAGCTCCCCCTTTTACTTTTTTTATTTTTTATTTTCTTTTCTTCTTTTTACGTGGCTGCACCCTTTTTTTTTTTTCCCTCTCTTTTGAACTTCAATTTCTAGCTTTTAAGTCTTTGATACATAATTTTTGACTTTTTAATTTTCACTTTTTGCTCAGTTTTCCGCCTTTTCGGCCAAAAAAAATTCTTTAAGTTTTTAAATTGGGCCAAATAAATCCTTTAAGTTTTTAAGTTTGGCTAAATAGGTGATTTTCGGACAAATAAATCATTTAAGTTGGGCCACATACTCCCACTTTTCTCTTTTTTCCTTCGAATTTTTGCTCTCTGGCGCGGCAGCTCACACTTTTTTTCTTTTTCATTTTTCTTTTCAAATAGGTCATTTAAGTTTTTAAGTTGCGTCAAATAAGTCTTTTTCGGCCAAATAAGTCCTCTAAATTTTTAAGTAGGGCCAAATAAATCCTTTAAGTTTTTAGGTTTTTAAGCCTTTTTTCCCCATATTTTTTCCTCTATTTTCTACGCGATTCTCCGGCCGTTCTCTCTCTCTTTTTGCTCTCTTCTTCTTTTTGCCTACTTTTTTCTTTTCTTTCTTCATTAAACCATAAAACAACACATTTGGTGAAATCTTCATCTTCTTAATTTTTTTTAGAATTTCTAAATATCTATTTGACTTTTGAGTCCCTATGATATTTTTTTTACTTCTTAAATTTTTTTATTTTTTCTTATTTTCTTTTCGTTTTTACTTAATGTTTTTACTTCTTAATTTCATCGTCTTTGATCATATATCAAAATCTATAAATGTCTTTATTATCTATAAATGATTATTTAATTTTGATTTTCCACGGGAAAACATTACATGTCGGTATAAATGATTATTTTTCTTTTGCGTCCCTACGGGAAACATTAAATATTGTCGGTATAATTTCATCATCTTTGATTATATATCAAAATCTATAAATGTCTTTATTATCTATAAATGATTATTTTACTTTTGATTTTCCACGAGAAAATATTACATGTCAGTATAGTTTCATAAATGATTATTTTACAAATATCTATATTTTGATTTTAAAAGACGGGCACTACCGTGCCCGTCTTTCCGCATTTTTACTACGCTACAGTATATATTATTTTATCGCATTTTTTTTTAAACTTTTTCAGTATATAGCGTTTAAATATTGCATCAATATAAACTTTTGTACTTAAATATTATGTCAATACAATTAATTTATTTAATTTTTTTTCCTTAAAGTGATAAAACCTTTTTTATGTCAATATAAAATCTTTATTGCAAAACTCGTTTATTACTTTAAGGTAAAACTTTTTTATGACTTGATTAAAATTCAATTACTTTAAAGTAATAAATAATTAAACTAAAAAGCAAAATCTAATTATCAAATAAGGGAATGTAATAAAAAAAATTATCCTTAAAAATACCAGTTTTGTTTAGCATGGGATATATGATTGGCGAAAAACACACTAAGAGTCATTTTCTCTTAAGACTATATTATAGACTTCCTCCCAGCATGATATCAGTCAATTTTCTCTTTAAACATAATGTATTGAATTCAATAATTGCTATCCCACTTGCATATGCATCAGGGCATGCTCTGACTATCGCATTTTTCAACATTTTTCCAGAGTTCTAAATGATGATGGATATGTTCCATCAAATACAGAAAAGTATTCCCTTGGAGGAATTATCTCTACTATTGAGAATGCTTTCCATGCATCTCCTTTAAAAGTTTGCTCAAAAGATTTTGTGGAGGAACTGCATGCAAACCCAAATAAATTGAAGTTAGGCTTCATAATAAGTCAACAACACAAACTGTATCTATTACTATAAGCCTTAATATTCTGCTACTTCAGAGTTTTCATTTTTTCGAGTTGAAATTGAAAGTGGATGTAGAAGATCTATATTGGAAGAGTACTTCTTTAGGCCCACAAAATCAAATGACTGAAGAAAGATGGCAGCTTAATAGACTCTTTAACCCATCTTGTCTTTCAGTCCTTTCATCTTTCCAACTTCATCTGTGACTTCTTGAAATTAAAAGAAAGCATGAGGCATAAATCTTTCGGCAGGTAATCATATATACAGAGATAATGCAACATAATTGTTGGTTAAATTCTGTGTTCATCAGGATAGTTAATATATCAATTATGCAAGAACAACATTGAAGAGTATGGAGGAAGAAAAGTTTCATATAAACAAACGATTACCTCTATGTCCATGAAACACTAGATAAAAACACACATCACTTACTACTTAGTACATTCAAAAAGTCCAAGCAAGATGTATTCAAAAAAACAAAGTGGCCTTTAAAAATCAGAGGGACCAGCAATTTTTATCTGTTAGTGGGTCAGTGGTGCTTTAGAAACTGAAGTATTTTTTATATATAGGATATATGCACCAAACAAAGATTTGTTCCAATTTTGGCAATTGATCTCAGGAGAAAACAACTGATCCAGCCGCAGAGATCTGAACTCTCTAGTTAACTATCGCATAAAATTACAAAATACATGGCTCAATGGTTGAAAGGAGAATATATAAACTATCCAAAAATAATCATTCCCGGGAATGCAGTGAGATGTCTAGAACTGAAAACACTGAGCACTAAGACAAACACAATTGAAAATCAATAAGCATAAAAAATAAGTGTTAAACTACCAACTTGAAGATTTCCATTGCTAAATTTAACAGCACAGTTATTCCTCAATTTGACACCTTTCTACCATGAATTGCAAGTATTTTCATAATTCAACAATGGGTACCGAAGAGTCATCAATTCTAATAACCCCCCCAAAAAAACCAAATCTAAGCTATCCTTATAACCCCAAACCCCAGAGAAAGCCAAAAATAAAAAAAATTCAATCTGTCAAAGCAAATTCACTCAATCCTTAAGAGCCATCAAAATAGGTCATATATGATAGAACTTAGAAGGCAAATTAGACGGGAAAAAAACACTGACCTGATGTACAGGGCATTGCAGCTACTCGTGGACACTGGTTGCAGGAGCAATGATGGTCGGAACCATAATATTGTTGTTATTGAGCGAGAAAAGTGAAAGAAATTATTAGATCCCTTTGCAAACGTAAGGAGTATACAAAAGGAACGCAGACGAAGGAAAATGTGCAAGACCTGGTTGACGGACTCGATGTGCGGAAAGGCGTATGAATTGCGGATATGCTACCATTTAGAGACATAAAATGTGCAAGACCTGCCTTTTTTCTATTTTCCTGTGCGCAGCATAGTATGTATGCTCTCCCCCTTCCTCTTTTTTCTTTCGTGATGCCCGTCAGATTGAGTGGGTTGGTTGCAGAGTATTTTGAATTTTTGATAACCGTACAGGGTCAGTTGAGAGAAGAGGACGAAAGCGTAACACGTATTTGTTGGGGGGGGGGTTGTAAAGGGTATTTTGGCCAAATTAAAAAAAAGCTACACCAAAATTCTATATCCCCATTATATATTGTTATAGATTATAGATATATTGTTATAGATAAATGATTGTTTTGCTTTTAAGTCTTAACGGGATAACATTACATGTTTTTGGTATAATTTTATACATGATTACTTTTACGTTTAAGTCCCAATGGGAAAATATTAGATATTGTCGCACGGGTTTATATAACTGTTCGTATCGTCTTAACGATTTTTTCTTTTAGTTTTTTGATATTTTTTCATATTCAATATTTATAATTTTTTTATTTATAGATGATAAATGATTATTTTTTTAAGTCCTATGAGGAAAATTTTACATGTTCTCGGTATAATTTCATTATCTTAATTTTGATTCTTGATAGGAATACATTACATGTCAGTATAAATGATTATTTTTCTTTTGCTTCCCAACGAAAAAATATTACATGTTCTGAATATAGTTTCATCTTTTTTGCATGTAATAAATTTTACAAATATTTTATTATTTATAAGTGATTATTTTTCTCTTTAACTCCAATAGATTGACCCGTGTGTATGCACGGATACAGTGCTGGTATATAAATAAAAGGTACAACTAAAGCAAATAAAGCCTACGCACACTTTCTTTCAAAAAACATTATTCATGGTAGTACAGAGACTTGATCTTTCCAAGTCAATAGTTTCAGTTCAGCCATAAGTAAGTTTGAAAGGTCTTACCTCTCTTTCATCATGCTTTTCATTATCTACCTTCATTGCCTGTGGTTCCATTTTCCGAGGGACACAATTCTCTTGTTGCAGGAGAATATGCCCAGGAAAAGCTATCTCTCAATTTTCTTGGCTTGTACTTTTGTTTTTTGATGGCTTCTAGCTGCTGAGACAATTACCTAAGGAATTAGCTCAAAATAACAATAACAACTGAGTTTCAAAGTTTAACACGGAATCCACATTAACTGAGAAGGGAAGCACTTTAATAGTTTCATTGAGGTTGAATATTGAGTAATTGTTACATCTGTACTTTTCTTTTTTCCAGTTTTAGCCTTAATGATTATTACAGAAGTATACTTGATTGCAATGAACTTAAATCTATTCATTGGTCGGATGAGGCAGTAAGCTCTCTTTATCACCCTCACTATAACTGAGTAACTGACAGAATTTTTCTTTAACTGAGATGCTTGCAATGCAAGGCTGTGCGTGTCTGTCGAATGTATACCTTTAATTTACATTTTTCAGTAGATTTGTGATGGTTAGTGACTTGTTTCCCTGTTCTCTTTGTCCCTCAAAAAAGAAGAAATCAAAGTTTATGATTATATAAGAAAGGTTGGTAAGAAGTTAAGGAAGTTTAAATTCAATATAAGCCACTTGGATTTGATATCGAGTAAACATCTAAGAGTTATAGCTGAGCTTTGAGTTTAATGGATTTTGTTTGCCTTCATACTATTGTTTTTCTCTCACCTAAAAGGTTTTTTTTATGTAAAATTGTACACGTTAGAAAAATCGTTCTTCTAAATAGTGAAATCAAGGTGTAAAAACTTTTGATTAGATGTGATTCGTCATATCATCTCGTAATTATTTAATTATATGATATGTTAAAAAAAAATTAAATGTGTATGATCTCCATTAAATGCTATATATGTCAAATATTATTTTAAGTATATAATATTCATGTCTAACTAAAGGATACTCATCAGAGTGTGGGTTCACATGAAAACAACATCGAGCTTACAATAATTTGATACTCATTCGTTTTTGTTTATAAGAAAAAAATCACTTTTTAAATTCATTAAAAAACGTATGTAACATCGGGCTTACAATAATTTGATACTCATTCGTTTTTGTTTATAAGCAAAAAGTCACTTTTTAAATTCATTAAAAAATGTGTGCATCTAGTCTAAATTAGTCACATGGATATGAATTACTTAATTTGTGTGACTTGCATTATATAATTTAAGATATTAACAAAAAATATTTTAACAATTAAATACATTAAAAACTTTAAGAAATTACTATATTCTAATATTTTTTATTTTATTCTTTAACAAGTGGGAAAAGCAAGTATTTCCCCTTTGTTCCATCTACTTCAGCATGACTGGCTCTGATTTTCTTTGTCCTAAAATTGAATGAGTTTTTATTTACGGAAAATTGAATGAGTTATGAGACTGTCTTCAACCGGGGAATAAACAATAGGAGAAACATTAAAATTTAATTGAATGTTTTCACAAACACATATTTATATATATATATATATATATAAATATAATATAAATATAATTTAACATGTAATTAGAGTTTAATTAATATACATTGTTGGCGTAAAAAAAATGTATACTATCAACTAATCAAAAATATAATTAATGTATGACTTTTAAAATGATAAGAATAATAGTCCAACATTTTCAATTGTGTATCAATTTTTAATTTATAATCCATATAATTATTGATGTAGGGGACTTGATGTGGGGGCCTTTGGATTTCGACCACCATTGATTCGTTTAGTCTGACTAGCCCATTGTTTTTGTGGTAGTTGTGGACTAGTCATGTAGGAGTATCCTTTTTGTTTTTGCTTTTGTCAAACCCAAGTTTTGACTTCAGTAGGTAGGTGTGCAAAGCTTGGTCTTTGCCTTGGCAAGGCCACCTAAGTCTACAACCTAGTCTATATCAAGTTTAGATTAGATTTTTTTTTTTAAATAGACTAAAACAAGATTTTTTAAAAAGCCTATTTAACTTAAAAGATCGGGTTTTTGGCACCTAAAAAGCCTTTTAAGCTTAACAAGTTGGCATATTTAAGTAAATATAAATAATAATTTTATATTGCTATGAGAGATCATACAGGTAAATTCTTGTGCGGGTATCATGGTTCTTTGGGATACTCTAATATTGTTTATGCTGAGATTATGGCTCTTCTTCATGGTCTTGCTCTTTGCTGGGATATGGGAGTCTCTCGGGTGGTTTGCTATTCAGACTCTCGTTATGTTTTGGGCCTTATTAGAGACGGCAATCAGGACTTTCACATGTTTGGCAATGAGATTGCCACTATCAGAAATTTGATGAGGCGAGGTTGGGATGTCCAGTTACTTCACACCCTGAGGGAGGGCAATCCAAGATGGGTGCTAGGAGAGATACTTCGTTGGCTGTCTTGTCTTCTCCACCAATGGAGCTGAATCCTTTGTTAATGGCTGATGTCATAGGTGTTGCTTTTGTCAGGCATTAGGCCCTGGTTTTCTTTTTGTTTTGGTCCTCCTTTCTCTTTTGTAACCAAAAAAAATATTAGATTTTGTACATTTTGTTAAATCAGAAACCTACTGACATTACATAAATTTTTAACATACTTAAATGCCTTATTGCAATATATAATTTAAATAGGTTATCATATAAGGTCTGATTCTCTAAAAGGTCATGTTAGACCTTAAAAAACTTTATATCATACGAATAAGTCAGAATCAAACCTTATAAAACTCAGTTCGTCCTATCTATTTATACCCATATGTCTTGTGTCTCTTAGTAGCAATGGTTTTAATTTTCTTTTTTTATATCTTATTATAAATAGAACTTAATCCCATTGGTCTATTAGCCCGTTAGTCTATTTAAAGTTAACCTCATTGGTCTATTAGCTCGTTAGTCTATTTAAATAAATGAGTTATTTAAAGACGTTAATATTAAATAGATTTATAAGTAGGCTAACGGGCAATATTAGACTTTCAAAAAAGCCAAACTTAAGCCTTACATTTGTTTTATCAAGTCAAGCTTAAACCTTGCAAAACTTAACTCTACTCAACCTATTTCCCTTCTATTTCCCGTGGTTGTAGGTAGGAGTGTTCCAAGTTTTCCGTTTCATTTGTCATTTAAAAAAATATTACTATTGTTAATTTTCTATATTGTATTAGGTTCATAACCGTTTATTGCGATAAAACTTGCTAAACCTTTTCAAAGAGTCATGAAATCGTTTTTTATTGATCTTGAATGAAAACATTGAATGAAAATATAATATTACTTAATGTCAAATCTGCAATTTGAATAAACTACGAGGTTTTTTTTGTAGTCCAAAAATTGCTGGCATTTATAAGTAGGCACATGGCTAGATCACCGTCACCACAAAGAGCGAGAGAGAGAGATTTGACACAACACTGTCACTGAGAATCTGGGAAGGAGCGGCCCTGGTAAGTGTTGTTGTTGTTGACCCTCAAGAATCTCTTTTTCCCTACACTTTGATATCGATTCATTCCTAATTTTCTAACCCTTTTTCGCTGATACAAATCACGTTTTTGCTCTTTTTGTTAATTCTCTATGGGGATGATTTGATGCTTCATGCTTGTTCCCTTTCTTTCTTTCTCGATTCTTTTAGATCATTTATTCGTTCACAGTCCAAGAAAATTAAAACTGGGGGTTTGACTTGAATGTTGCTGGGTTTTTTAATTTTGTGGCAGTGAAAAATAAAAATGGCTTCAGATCCAAAGCTTCACACTTTCGATGAGGTGGCAAAGCACAATCAGACCAAAGATTGCTGGCTTATCATTTCTGGGAAGGTCAGTTTTTTGCTCGAAGAATTGCATGAATGGTTGATTCTTTGAAGTTATCGACACTCCGAGAAACAAACAAGGACCCGTTTTTGAAACTTAAACAAAATCACGATTTTGGTATTTAAATGCTTCATTTGATTATTTTCTTGAAGATGAAGTTTGATCTTTTGAGCTTCATGCATGTCTTTTGATCTTTAGTCTTTTTTTTTAATTTTATTTTCCCACCTGGATCTTGTATAGTCATTCCTTCTTGCAATAACATTTGTAGAGAACTTATTTTATCTTCCTTTATTGTGTTCAATTTTACTTTTGGATTTTTTTTATTTGCTACCTCGGTTTCCTGTTGTTAAGAGGGTGAATTTTGTTCGGCTTTTGTTTATGCTATGTCTGATCTTATGCACAACAAATTAAGGTTCCTGTGCTCCTAGGATTGCATTTTCCAGGGGTTGCAGCATCTTATTTAATGTTACATGTTTGACTTTATAATATCTTTTTGGGTTAAGAGTGTTTTTCGCCCTTGAAGCAAAATCTGGTTTTAATTCCTGAAAAAAAAAAATTATTTGTTTTTGTTCTCTACAATGTAGAAATTTTTGCTTTTAGTCCTTGTAGTTTCGATTTTAGTCCCTATAATATTTGTTTATTTTGGATTTAGTCCTCATATAATACTACATATTACATGGACTAAAATCAACATGGACTACATGTTACAGGACTAGAACCATCATGAAAAACTATTACATGGATTAAAATCGAAACAACAAGGACCAAAAACAGAAGTTTCTATATTGCAGGGACAAAAAACAAATAAAAAATTTTGCAGGGACTAAAACCGAATTTCACTCATATTACAGCGACGAAAAGTTGTATTAACCCTTTTTTTTGTGTGGTTGTAATTCACTTTCATTTAACAACGTTTCAACTTTATATGATATACTTTGGAGGAAAACTCACTTCCTACACGACCTGATATGTATGTCTACCCCCTTAGGTTAGGATCTCATTGTAGCATATTGAATTCAAATCTGAGAGGCTCTATAGATGCTGCAATTTAAACTTTGCTGCTTAATCATGGATGGCAGGGTGATAAAATGGATCATCATCCTGACACTAATGAGTTTGCATGTAAGAGAGTAGTTGAGCAGAATACGAAACCTGGTTGACAAATGATTATCAGAAGAAATGCGATTACTTGTAGCGAATGATTTTATAACAAGACGCCATCTCGTACTTTTTGGCTTCGGCTGCATACATGCATTCATATACTGAGATGAAAAAAAGGCACAACAATTGACAATAGACATCAACTTAATAAACCTACCCAATCTCTCAACAATTCAAAAGTTAAGCTCCACCAAAGTTTACCGAAGTGTAGCAAACATTGCACATTTTCATAGAACTTTGGCTTGTTTACTTCTTCCAAAACTATCAAAACTGGTCCAAAGGCTTGGTCCTACCCACCATTCTCCAAAAAAGCAAAAGAAAGAATTCCATGAAGCAGTGGCAGCAGATTAATGCAAGAGAAAGTGAGGAACAGATTCTGAGCTTGCACCAAGATCACTCATAACACTTATCCGGGGAAATTGCCTTATTCGACTTGCACACCTGTAGCATGTCATTGGAATCCTATTAAGCACACCTGTCCAAATAAAAGACTAAACGATATAGGGGGTTTTAGACTTTTGAAGGGGTTTGTTTGTTAAGGTGGAAAGTTTCTCTACTCATTGAGTGAGGTAAGAATTGGAAAAAGGGATTTGCAAGAAAAGCACTCTAGAAGGACCAAGAGACCTAATTTTTTGATCTTGATTGGAGGACAAATGAATAGAATCAAGGAGACTCCACACAACCTCAAATTCAGAATATTCCCTATCATTTAAGTTTTAAATGATGGACACTTGAATACTAACAAGTCTTTGATAGTAGAGTTATGAAAGGAAGATAGACATAAAAGCCAAAGGAAGGCCAAATTAGAAGAGGAATCTCCTGCCAAATGGTCCTAACAAAACATGACATGAGGACTGTCACCTACCTTAACGGAAAGCAATAAAAAACTTAAAGGTGGCATAATTAGGAAAAATTGATAAGAAACTTTTGGCTGTTGTGTTGGTGTGTCACCCATTTTAATCCAAGTCAAAGTCATACTCCAGATAACGGGGTGCCAAAGGGAATGAGGTTTCAAAGGAAAATGCCATACCCATAGCCACTTAGCTACCAGAGCAATGTTTCTAGACGCCTTATTGCCAAATATCGAAACCCTGCCTCTTTCTTAGGCTTACAATAAACTTCCCTTTATGCATCTTCAGTTTCCAGGTAGTTATATATTTGTATTCTGTGGGGCTCTTTCCAAATTCAATATCTGTTGGTGCATGAAAGATTTGAATTGACCCGCAGATCTAATGTGATGTGGTATTTGGGAGGGGAAGCTTCCGCCCCCCATTGGGTTTTGGGATTTTTTATTTTTATTTTTATAAATGGGGGTTATCATGTAACCTCTTAAGACCTTCCTTTATTAATTTTTGTGAATATTTTAAGGTTCCCCTAATTTGGATGACTAATGAAGATTCAAACAAGGGGAAGTAAGGTTATTCATTAACCTGCAATACTCTTCCTTTCTTCACTTTGATTTCTTATCCTTCCGTCCCCTTATGACTCCTAAACATAATGAGGAGTATCATGACTAGTCTTATGGTAACAGCTTGGTAACATTCTTTTTTATGCAAGCTGTTTATGTTCCTGATTAAAACAGCAAGATGTTTGTCAAATATGCTTTGAGGGGTGATCTTCCCCATTCTTCCTTTTATATTAGCTTAGATGCTTTTATTGGCTATGGTATTCATATAACTACGCTGCCTTCCCCTATCACATCCTCTCTAAAAGACATTGGCTCTATGGACTTCTAGCAGAAGGAAAACCACTTTAAGTATTTTAAACATTACCTTAGATGGTGATGGCCCATTTTTTAGGCTATTCAAACGCCCTTTAGAGTGCAAAACTCCATGTATAATGGCCTGAATGGTCACCATTGGGCCAAAGGTCCTTGCAGAGAAATTATTAGCTATTCCCTCCAGACTCATTTATAAGCAAAAAAGTCCTTTCAACATTCATTAAAAAATGTATGTATCTGGTCCAAATACATACATTTTTTAACGAATGTTGAAAGGACGAGTCCGGAGGGAGTACTAGATAGCTTTTGAACTTGAGTTCTAGTTTAAGACCCAAAAAAAAAAAAGGAACTTAGCTCTTGTATGTTATAATGTTAATTTCTGTCACTTAACAAAATTTTGTGCTTCAACCATATTAGGTGTATGATCTCAGCCCTTTTATGGAGGATCATCCCGGAGGTGATGAGGTTTTGATATCAGCAACAGGTATGCTCATATCATCTGAAGGTGTACTAATAAAAGCACCAAAGCATAACCGTATTGATTATAATGTACTGTATGGCTTACAGGGAAAGATGCAACCAATGATTTTGAAGACGTTGGACACAGTGATTCAGCTAGAGAAATGATGGAAAAATACTATATTGGTGAAATTGATGCATCAACCGTCCCACTGAAACGGACCTATGTTCCACCTCAGCAATCTCAGTACAATCCTGACAAGACTTCGGAATTCGTGATCAAGATCTTGCAGTTCCTGGTCCCTCTCCTGATACTGGGCTTAGCATTTGTTGTTCGATCCTACACCAAGAAAGAGTAGTTGCTGCTTTATCACATTGGACCCTTGTGAAGGGTATGTTAGCTATTTATACAGGGTCATTTAAAGGACAGTGTTTAGTTTCTTTCTGGTGTCTGAGCATTGAAACTGGGATTATAATGTTTTCCAACTTTCTTTTCTGGTGTCTGAGCATTGAAATTGTGATTATAATGTTTTCCAACTTTCTTTGGTAATGGTACTAGTGTCATTATGACTGAGGAACGAACCTAATAATGTTGGACGATGTGTTTCCTTTCTCTTTATTCAGCATCTTTGCTTCATTAATATTTTCTCGAGTCCTTTTTTTAGGATCAGCCTAATTGATTTAAGGAGTCTTTGTTGTAAGGTCCTTATTTTCTTGTTTATGAACATGCAAAGTGCAAGATACTGTGTACCTTGATTAAAGTCCTATCTTCCTGAGGCTACTCATTTACTTGAGCGATAAATAATTCACCCCCCTATGGTTCTGAACATCGTTTGGCTTTCATCAGAGGAAGAAATCTTCCCTAGCTCTTAGGCTGCTACTCGTTATTCATCAATAATTTGGAACATAATCTGCCTAAAATATGATGGCTTGACAAAAATAAAAAATAAAAAAAATACTATGTAGTTCTTAAGTTGGGGTTGGAAAACACTAGTTTCTTATCCAGGGTAAGTGTATATTAGGTCATTATTATCATGCATTTTAAACCTACGAAGATTGACATCTACTTGTTAGGATCTATTATTTACTATCTTGTTTGACAAAAACTAGCTGATAGTGATTAATGTATGACCGATAATATATATAGGATGATTAAACTTGAAATGTTTAATAAAATTAGCGATTAGTTCTTAAGTTGGGGTTGGAAAACACTAGTTTCTTATCCAGGGTAAGTGTATATTAGGTCATTATTATCATGCATTTTAAACCTACGAAGATTGACATCTACTTGTTAGGATCTATTATTTACTATCTTGTTTGACAAAAACTAGCTGATAGTGATTAATGTATGACCGATAATATATATAGGATGATTAAACTTGAAATGTTTAATAAAATTAGCGATTAGAAATGTTGATGAATGGGAAATACATAAAAGGACATGTTTCTATTTTTATATATATTTTTCATTTTAAAATTTTTCTTTTTATTTCTAAAGTTTTTTATTAAATAAAATGATATGATATAAATAAAATGACGTGAGAATATGCTAGATTTGCTTTATTTACCTGAGGCTAGATGAAGAATTTAATTAAAATATTAAGGAAAAAATCGAGATAAAAAATAACTTACAAGATCAAAGATTACTTTAAGTGATGATTGAAAAAATGTTACAAGCTACTGGGTACTGAAATGAACTCTGTCAAATACTTTCTACTTTAGTCGAACAGACTTATAAGTTAATTAAATCCACTGTAACCTGGCAAATGGAATATGCCGAACAAAACTTCAATATATTATTGAAGGCAAATTCCACCGTGAAGATGGTCTATCTAGAACCCATCTATGAATCAATGGGACTTGCCAAGCATTACTTAAATACAAGTGACGTTTGGTTACTAATTTCTGAGGTGAACTCTATGCTAAAATGCTAAGTACCTCTATTTTGGTCAACCAAGCTTATAAGCTAGTTGAATCCACTAAAAACTAGTGAAAGAGACTTGCCAAACAAAACTTAAATATATGAATGAACGACATTTCAATACCAATCCATGGTAAATTAAAAAAGAAGTTTAACGATACCAAACACTTGGTAAAATATAAGTATGAATGATAACTATACTTCTACTCTTAAATTTTTGGCGTATAAGTTAATATTATACCAAGTATAACGGAACATTGCATGGCACGAAAAGCATTCCAGAATCAAGCCTATATCGGTTAAGTGGGCTACGTTGCCAAATTGTATGGCAAACAGGTTATGGGGTACCGTTAAAACAAAGTGTTAGGCCTGCATAGCCAAATCATGTGGCCGTTGGTTGGTATACTCTGCAGCAAATAAATATACAGAAGGTATCCTCTAAACTCGTTCGATATGCTACTCAGTCAGCATCTAAAAGAGTCAACGGATTCGCGAGTTCAGATTCAGTCAAAAAGGACAGCATTCATAATTATCGACAATATCTCAGCCTCTTCTAACGGTTACATGCACCTAACCATCTGCTTTTCGCAAAGGTGCTCCGAGATGTGTCTCAAATGACAAATAAAAGAAAAAGGGCAAAAAGGATGGAGCCAAAAGAGAAAAACATGCTATGTAAATCTAGCTAACTTCAATCCCCACATTAGCCAACATTACCCCAAAAAAAAAAAAAAAAAAAAAGGCCTAGTAAATAAGCAGTGACAAGTTTCAGGAAAACTAAAGCCTGGTAAATAAGCAGTGGCAAGTATCAGCAACAGCAAGCTTTGTTTTAATTAACCCAGCATTTGCGGTGCTTATTTTCAGATGCAGAGGAGAAATCCGACAGCCTTTCCGTAACACTCTAACAACGATATTATAAAGTAGTTTAAGTATCGACTGCAGTCATCGGAATGATGTCTCTATTTTCATTTTATCATGAAGGGTGACCACCAAGTTATGGGCATCATCAAGCAGCTTCCAAACATCAAGTTGTCCTGCCATGCCATTGCATTCCTTAATAATCTCGTCCATGCTGCTATACTTCTCAATAATCAATTTCCTCCTCTGCAACACTGAGGCTGCTATTGCGAAAAGCAATAAATCATCTGTTGGTGGTGCACGCTGCCTAATTCTGCTCCAGGCAGATTTCCCAATACCTGATCGGATTGCTGCTTGATCTGCCCACATTACTTCCCAAAGGCAAAGAGTTTGTTCAAATGTCAACTCCCTTCTAAACAATACCACAACCATCCTATACACAAAAAAGCAATCCTCGGCCTGGAGCTTCTGCAAGTGCCTAAACAGGTGGGCATCCTTAAACTTGATTATTTTTGCAACTATATCGAGTTGCCTCCTAATACCCACCTCATCAAGCCTGAAATTCTGCCTAGCCTTCTTCATAAATCCAACGAAACACCAGAATGCCTCGTGATCTTCTGATATAACACTAATTATAGGAGATAACAGATCACTCATACCCTGGCAGTAGCCAATTTCAGGGTCGTATAGTGCATACGCTTCAAGAATAGCAACCAATCGAGCAGCATGAAAGATTCTGCCAGCATCTAGGTGACCATAATCCTTCAAGCCAACAGCCTCAGCAGATCGATGTGCCCTACTTTCCGTTATAACAGCTTGAGAGGGAGAGAATGGCATCCATTCTGAATTGGCACGTACTGCATCAAGTCGGATGATCCGTTGCCATGTGGCAAAGTCTTCACTAGTGCGTAGTTTTGACGAGACTTTCATTTCGGAGGGAGAAGAATTCTCCTTGGAAGTTGTCTTGGCATTGTTCTCTTCCAGGCCTTCATCAGAATGAAATGTCTGGATTACCTCAGGACCTTCTGAGGAATCTGAATCATCTGAATCTGTATCGAGTGCAGAGGCATCAGCATTGCTGATGTTAGGAGCATCGTCTCCTTCCAACAGGGCAGTGGATGGATCATCTGAATATTCAACATCTGGGCTCTGTTCCTCACTAGAAAGGGATTCTCTGGCACTTGCTGCATCTTCGGAACTAGGAGAACCAGAATCTTGAATAAGACTCCCACCATCTCCTTCATAACTTATTTCACCTATTTCATTGAACTTAAAGCTCCCACTGCTGGAATTTAGCAGTTGCCGGCATCGTCTGCGGAGTTTCTCATATTTCTTTCTGTGTTTAGAGATTTAGCATAAAAGTAACTATGTTAAACTGAACAAAAAGAAAAAGGGAAGTACAAACAAATAAAGTTTTAAAGACCGGAGAAAGATGATGGATTTGTATATCAAACTTGTATGCTTACCTATTTCGAGTTCTTATAACATCTCTTTCTTCTTTGGTACTGTCCAAGTCATAGCTGTTTGCAATGAATGTGTAATCAATAACCATGTAAAAGTTTGTCTAAATAATTTAATATAGAAAAGTATGGGGAAAAGTTCTAATAACATATAATAAATAAATGACAAGGTAATCAATATCCATCCAAATGCATAACACAGCAAAAAAAAAAAAAAAGTTTGAGATTTGAAAAAAAAAAATGAAAGATAATCAAGGTTCATCCCAATGAAGCCATGAAATGAAGCACATAAACATAAAATTTTAAAAGAGAAACAAGACAAAATGAGTATGACACTTTTAAATATTAATTAAAAGCTTTAAATTTTGCTCCATGTGTATGCCCGTTTTGTATGGCGTGTCTGTCTAAAAGTCCATACTTCCAAGATCTCATGTATGCAAGAAACAAATAAACATCATTTAGAAATGAAACGTGAAAGTCAAAGCATGCTTACACTCCGAGTAGGAAAGGCCAAACTTCAGCTCTTATACTAGGATCGACACCCTGCATCAGATATTTGTAACGCAATCAATTTCAAAATGAAACACCAACAACACAAAATTGAAATCTAAATAGATAAATCAGTAAACTCACTCCACTGCGAACTCTTTTCAGGAACTTCAGTCCACCATCGCGAATTCTCCCATCTTGGGTAAACAAGCTTTTCCATTGCTGAGGTGAAAGGACACGTTTTCTTTTCCGGCGTGACCAGGGTGATTTAAGACGACCACTGAAATTTTGTCACAAAGAACTATTCGTTACTAAAGAACTATTCATTATTACTGCATGTAAGTAAATAAGTTTTAGAATAGAGAATAGCAGCAAACAATCATCTAAGAAATTTAGTGAAGTGAAAAAGTACACACAAAAAGATATTATTTCATATTAAAGCATATCATAGTGCTCCAGTACAATAGATTTACTTTTTCAAGCCAATTGTGGCTTTCTTTTTTCTCCATGGAAAAAAATGAGCAAGCAAGTACAAATTTGGTATTCTACAGTTAGAAATCTAAGCGCATTACCATTTTGTCACAGATTTCTTGCATTTTGCATTTCATTAGTGTTTATGGATTCTGGCGCAAACTGTTTTTATGTAGAACTGTCTTATTTCCTTAATGCTAAAATAATTTAAATGCATTAAAAGTGCTGGAAGCCCTCAACTTACATAGTTAATATTTGTAATATGCAGCATAAATTTTACATATGAAAATGAACTACATCAAGTTTGAGAAGCGCCAGTCTATTTAATTCAACATTAGGGTTCTTGTCCAATGAACACATCAGCACTGACTCCCATAATACTACTTGTTTGTTGCTCTGTGCTAAATTTACTGAACACAGCCTTAGAAAATCAAAACAGTTGATTCTAAATTCTAACCAGGAGATTACAGCATCACCATTGTTTGCCAAAAATTTTAACTTTAGTAATTAACAAACTAATTCTGAGGGAGGAAGGAACCAAACTATTCCAATTAAAATTTATGGGATGCGATTTAAAAAGAATAAAGGAAGAGGACATAAAGTACAAACAATTGTCCTTGAAGACTTGTGACACATCAACATCCCTCAGTTATACATCCAGAAATATATCTAGAATATTAAGGCCTCAAACCTATAATCCATGATGCAACAGGTTGATTTGCGCCTATGATATATTTCCATAAATCTACTTAGACGCCAAATATTTAATTAGGTCTTGAAAACATGTTTTTTCAGTGTCCAAATAAACACACTCACTAAATATGATCCGCCATAGATCTTCCTTTGTAGCTCAGAAAGATCCAAGCAAGACACACTACTAGAAGAAGAGGTTTTGATATCCGATCAAAATCACCATCGAGTTACATTTTCCCTAAACAAGGTGATTTGTTCACGGACAACTGATTTGACATGAGACATGACATGGGAATCAGATGATAAAAAGTCCAAGGCAAGAGGAAAGGAACTTCAGATTGAAGAAACTCCCACAAAAAAATACGAGAATACCCCACTTTAATGTCTTAAACGAAAACAGAGATCTGTCTCCCTCTAACTATCTCGTCCTTCTCAAACCTCCTTCTCCTGTCACAGACAAATCAGATTCTTTTTTTCATTTTCAAAAGCATTACAATTCCAACAAATCTACCATTCTACACAATGAGACCGAAATGCTGCCCAACAAAAAGACCCAAATTAGAAACACGGAAGTACGAAGCACAAAAAGGCAAAACACACATGCTGATCAACCTAAGCTGACACTGATAGCAAGATCGGGGATGCCCAAAAGTGGAGATCTGGCACGAAATAAACAGAAAAAAGTAATATAAATCTTAGAGCTGCAAAAAAAAAAAATCAAGTGAGAGCAAGAGGAGAGAGAAGAAGAACTCACCGATCAGAGGATGAACAAGAAGCTGGTGAGGAAGAGGTAACAACGAATAGAACCGAACGCAAATGGATCCACGATGAAGACGACGACGACGACGATGATGATGAAGAAGGAGAGGAATTCGAAGACGACGAAGATGAATTGTGACTTCGTCTAAGGGGATTCATCTATAAATTCCTTCTATATACACTTTGTTTTTTTTTTTGTGTTCTTTTTTGTTCTTTCCCTTTTAGTGTAACGAAATCGGAATCAAAAACAATATCATCTAGGCCTGAGCCAGAGTGGGGGAGTGAGCTAGGGTTTTTGCGATTGCGATTGAGATGATGCTCTCTAATTCGTTCATTTGGAAGGTCTTTGGTTTTTACCTACTGGCACCGTAGAAGATGACGGCGACGAAAGCGATGCCGGCCAAGGCCGTGAAGAGCACCGCCGAAGTCGATGGCGCAGCCACCGCGGCCATAAAGGAGAACCTGGCGCCGCCGCCGGCGGAGAGAAACGGAGTGTCGTTGTTGGCGTTCAAGTGAGTGGATAGGAACATGGAGGAGAAAGGACCTGAAATTACTGAAACACCCCTGCTACGATCCCTTCACTCGTTCTTCTTCTTCTTCTTCTGATTCCGCAATCTCTTTACGAGAAGTGAACGCGAAAACCAACACGTCTTGTTTCTTTTGCTTTCGATTTCGTGTTTTTGATAGATAAGCCTCTTATTTGCCTTTGTCTCTCTCTGAAGCGCCACTGTGAAGAGAGAGAGAGAGAGAGAGAGGAGCGAGATGCAAATGGAAGAATCTGCTCTCCCTATGGCATATGTTTGTTGGAAAGAGCTTTGGGCTTTTACTTTCATAGTAGTATGGGATGGACTGCAACCATGGCTAAAACGCTGCCGTTTTTGTCATTCATTATCACGTGGTTCAAACTTTCAAACCTCAAACTAACTAACCTCTTTCAATCTTCTTAATGGCGATAAGGGTTGGTTTAAATTAATTAAAAAATAATTTAATTGTGTTGAGAAGATTACTTCACCGGCTACTCAGTCCTTAATTTCTTTACAATAAATTGCCTTCCAATCATGGGGTCAAAAACTTTATTACGAGTAATGCGACTGAGCGTTGTTTGCTTGTAATACTTTACGTGCGTACTCACTACTACTCATCCACCAAAAGTAATTTACTAGTTTGGACTTTGAAGAATACCGTTTGCAAAAAAAAATTTAGGAAGGGTTTGATAAAAATAAGCTATAAGCTAGTTTATAGCTGAAAAGTTAATTGATACTTTCTCTGGCCTCATTTATAAGCAAAAAAGACATTTCCACATTCATTAAAAAATATATGTATCTGGTCCAAATTTTGGACCAAATACATACATTTTTAATGAATGTGAAAATGTCTTTTTTGCTTATAAATGAGGCCAGAGTAGTAGCTTATAGCTCAAAAACTAGCTAACTAAAATTGAAGTGTTTGGTAAAATTAGCTGTTTACCTAACTGATAAATATAAAATGACGAAAAAATGTAAGATTTTATCTTTATTTAAATTTGAAAAAGGGATAAAGAATAAAATAATAAGGATAAAAATAGGAGAAAAGATTAAAAGCTATAAGGTATAAGCTGAGATGCTACTTCAAGTAGCATCTAAAAAAGCTATAAGCTAGTGTGATAAGCTTGCTTACCAAATATCTTTCATTCGGTTAAACAAACTTATAAGCTAGTCTAATAAGCTATAAGCTAGTTTCTTGGCCTTACCAAACTGAGTCTTAGTCTTCTTAATTATTTTTTTGTCTCCCAAAGAATTTTCATCTCTTTTTGTCTCTTATTTATAGAAACTTATCAACTTTAGCCCTATAGCTAAGTCCATCCATCAACAAAATGGCCTATGTAAAAGTCACAAAATCTTGTACCAAAAAAAAAAGTTACAAAATCTTGGTTATAGGTTACATTTACTTGAATGGTTGCAAGCAATAATTTATAGGCTTTGGCTAGCCTACACAAGGCTGGTAAGTGGCGTAGCTTACAAAAGATGGAAAAAAAAGAGTGACACAAATTTCAAAACTGTAAAATAGCCGTTCGATCTTTAAACAAAAAATGAACGGTCAAGATTAAAAAGAAACACCATACTCCTGACTATATGATAGCCATGCTCCCACATGCTCTCCACCTTTACTTCCCCGTATTCTTCATCGTCGACAACAACAAATCACTGCCACGCTCGTCCGCCGTCAACCCCATCTACCACGCCTTCTGCGCCGCTTCCCACCACTCCTTTTGACTCCTTCCTCCCCACCACCAGCAACCCCTTTCGCGTCGCCGCCACCGACTGCTTCCTCATCGCCTCCGGTTACTCCCTCTGCACCTCCACTGGCAACGCCCTGCCCATCCTCCTGCTGACCTTCCTCATTTTGTCACTCTGATTCACTCGTTAAGGTTCCGCTGCAATAACAACACCGCAATCAAAATATCTCTCGTTGCAATAACATTTTTCAGAGGTTCTGTGTTGGTGTTTGCTCTTGTTGGATCGTAATCAAGTGCCTTTGCATCTGATGATCCACTTGATTCCTATTTCCCTCTTTCGATTTCGTCACTCCACAACAGCTTCTTCAAATACATCTCCTTTTTTATTATTTTTTTGCTGACCTAATTGAGCACGTTCCATCAAAACGTGATCGGATCGTGATGCGTGTTGTGCTGGTGAATTGGGGTAGAATCTCTGTTCTTGTTAATTATGATTTCTGAAAGCACTGGTGGGAGCCGGGAGGGGTTGGGTTCAGAGCTAGGGTTTGCGAAGAACCCTTTGGGAGAAAACAATCATGGCTGAGGAATTTGTGTCTTCATCACTAATAACAAACAATCATGGCTGATGAGCTTTCGCCAGAAGTGTGACAGGGAGGGGACGACGGACGAAAAGGGGTGAGTGGGGGTTCACAGGATTGGAGGATGAGGGTAACCGCGATGGTTTCTGAGATGTGTGGGCACTGATATAGTGGAAACGGTACTATGGAATTGGGGGTCTGAATGCAATTATCTTTTGCTGTTATAAACTTGTGCATCGTACACAACTCATTCACTTTGTGTACGGTAGCCAGCACCTAATTTATAATACCAAAATTTAATAGCTTTTACGTAAGCTCTTTGTCTGATATATTTAGCTATAAAAAACAAAGTTGACATTGTATCAAACAAAAAAAACAAAGTTGACACATTTTCAGACCAAAGTGAGAAAAAAAATTAGAAAATCAAAAGCAAAAATTATCATATTTTAGGGATTAAAAACATATTTAATTCTTTTTTTAAGTTAAAAAAAGTGTGTTGCAATTTACAATAAATAAATAATAACGTGTTAATTATAAAAATGATTTGCCTTACTGCCAATTGTAAACTTCAATGTCATTTTCTGCCTCAAGCCATGTTCTTGGTTTTTAAACTACATTCTATATGCAAATCAGCTTTAAATATTACCATGGCATGTGATGCTAAATATTTTTATACGATGCGGTTTTGACAAAATTTATAAGTTTTTTTTTGGTTACATGACAAAATTTACAATTGTTCTGCAAGTTTATTTAAATTTATATTTCAATGATAGTTAGGATTTGTTGGGATGCAGGAAAAACAAATAAAAGGATAGAAATTTGAAAATTTGAGATAATTTTATGCGAGAGCTCGATCCCAAGCAGGGCGAGACATAGCCATGTAATGGCACCCCTAATTATTCATATTGATTATTTGTTGGCCCCTCACAAAATTTATTCATTTGTCTAATGTTTGCCCCCACACATTATATTTCTGACTTCACCAGAAAAAAAAAAGAATGTAATTTGTGTTTATCTCATCAAAATTTTCTCATTTGTTATATACTTTCTCTATTTGCACTCAAATTTTACTACCAAATAAAATAATGACACAGTTTTTTTTCTATCATTAAATAGTCTTCCCAAAAAAATATTGGTCAATTTTGGAAAAATCATTTGCATGTCCTTGTTTTATTTGAGAATTCGACAGTAATAATACAAAAAACTTAATACAAATTTTGTTCTTTCATATAGTGGGGGAGGGAAAAATAAGTATATAATTTTTTTTTTGCAATTTTTTTTGTTACATGTCATATGTATATGTATGAAGTATTTATCGGTTTCGTTGAACACTAATCTCTACTAGGGAACTTGACTCACCACCTTTAGTAGAGTCTCTCATTCCAACCACCTCAAACATGAGACATTGATTAAGGGATCTAAGCCTAATTTCGCTCGGATCAACGTAATATTGGTTCACTTTTTGTATTTGATTGGATGGAAAAGTGACAATAACAACATTAATCAAACCTTTTTCCCATTAGGCCATGTGGGGTCGGCTATCCAGCCATCCAGGTACTCATTTCATGCTTTGGGTTCAAAGATAGAATAAGAACATTTCTTAGTGACGTGACTTATACTAGTGTTTTATATGTCTTTATTTTTAACCATTGGATTATCTTCTATTCGATCCATTATCATTATCAGTGCTTTAACAAATCTTCTAAATTCATGTTCCAACCATTTAATATGAGGTTCTATCATCTTATCTACTACAGGTGCTACCACAAACTTTTTTCAAACGATTATATTTATAATCTCATATTGTCTCATGTACCATTTACCTGCTATAACATTCTTATCTCTCTACACTTTATAAGTTTACTTTCTTATGCGATGCGATAAAAGCTTCCTTTAAACTCGATATGTATTTATAAACTGCATGTCATACTCTAGCCATTATTCTATTCCATTCATCATTTTAGATCGTATGGTTGATATCTCACATTATCTTTCGATCACCTTATATGGTGAATTAAGACACTTAAAATGTGAAACTTATGTTATTGCATATTCTTTAATTTTTACTTCTACTTTTATTTTGCTAAACTAACATTCTATGTACTCCATTTTGCTTCAGTTTAGGCGAAAACCATGTGTTTTTAATGTTTGCCGCCATGTGTCTAAGCGCATGTTTGGAAATGCGGTGACCACCCAAATTCTCGCGCCTCGTTGCAAGTCAACGTGGAAGCTACAATTGTCAGCTTCAAATCGACCACGTGTTCACGAGAGTCGATTGTGGTTCCAAACAGATTGTAAGACTCTTCAACTATATCATCCATAAATAAACTACAACGGTAAAGGAAATAAATAACACTTATTTTTTGCCTTAAACAGTGCTTAAACGCGCTGTATATTCAGCCGCTACTGAATGTGTTTAAAAAAAAATAGCGTTTGCGCAGCGCTATTGAAAACTGATAATAAATAGCGCTTCCTTTAAAAAACGCTGTCAAAGGTTGGGAAAAAATAGTGCTTCTTTGAGGAAGCGCTACTTATTCCTATATTTAGGCAGCGCTTTTTATAAGGAAGTGCTGCTAAAGTGTGGGAATAAGCAGTGCTTCCTAAAGGAAGCGCTATTTATTCCCTTTTTTCTCTCATATTCACATGATACTGACATTGTTCCTGTGCATATATATTGTGATAACACCAAATGCACACCAAAATTGTCATCAACACCCAAATTTGTATCAACACCAAACTCACCAAAAGCAAATTTAACATTATAATATAATTCTCAGCCAAAGTCACAATTAACAAAATTATCATCACTAAAACATTAAAATGTATTAACTAAACATTACACATGTCATTCTACAAGAGTACTTAAACATTACACATTAATCTTCTTCTTCTTCTACCTGCGACTCGAACTGATTCTACAGAGTTCGATGAGTTCGATGGGCGACAACGGAGACGAGATGAGATGAAGGCGACGACGACGGTGATGGCGTCGAGATGGGCGATGGCGAAGAAGATGTGTTTTGTTTGTGCAGAGCGCGAATACAGTGCGTATCAGTGAATGCGGTTCTTCACAGTGGCAGTGACTGTTGCGACGGTGAACGCGAGAGAGGAAGACTGTGGTGAACAGAGCCTGCGTGAGAGAGAAGAGAGAGCAAAGCAGATCGCGCGATGATAGAATGAAAGGGAATAAATTTATTAGGTATAGAGAATAAGTAGTGCTTCATAGAGAAAGTGTTGCTTTAGATTACGAATAAACAACGTTTCATACCAGGACCTAAAGTAGCGCTTTCTGTATTAAGCGCTGCTTATTCTTTGCGTACAACTTTAAACAGCGCTTCCCAACCCAAGCGTTGGTTATTCCTCTATCACTTAGAGTAGCGTTTTGTTTCCGAAGTGTTGTTTTTGTCTTTATCCTTCAGCAACACTTCTTCAATAAAACGCTATTTAAAGTTTTCTACATAATTTTAAATAACACTTCAATAGTTAAGCGCTATTTAAAGTGGTTTCATCTTTTAAGTAACTTGGCGTAGTGAAATCTGCCATATAACACCATTTCACAGATGTGTTTGGTAAGCATGTTTAGAACAAAATCAAAAATATACGGGCTCAAAGTTTTCCCTTGATGCATACTTAGTTATAAAGATCTTATATATTTTCATATTGTGTTCTTAAACTTGTTTGGCCCCTTTATACATAGACTCGACTATAATCAATTCAAACATTTTTCTTCTTTAAAGTCTTCCCAAAATCCCTATATAAGTGTTCTATTATATTAAATTTGATTGGATTAGATATTAAAGAGAAAGAAAATGTATTTATGCTAAATACCATTTACATCATCATTTTATAATGCTGCTAATTAGTAAATGATTAAATTTGTTATTCTATACTGATTTTTGTTTTTTATCATTTTCTTTTCATGAGAAAATATTTTTTAACCTCACTACGTTTTTCTCAATTTTCATTTTCTCTCTATGATCGAATGAGAAAAAAATTATTTATCTCATATTTTCTCTTTCAACCTATTCACTGTCATTTTTTTCTCAAAACAAACATAGCATCAATGTAAATCTATTCACAATTTAATCAAATCATATTTCACGGAAACAATAATCTATAATTGCGTATTTTCGTTATGTCATTCAACATTTAATCTTAGCATTAAATTCAATGTTTTTAATAAATGGCTGTGTTTGTTGTTTAACGAGTTATTTTAAGGGTGTGTTTGGGTAGTTGAATAAATATTTATAATCAAAGAAAAATTGTGATAAAAATATTTTCATATAAGTTGTATGTAAGTTGTCTTCATAATAAGATATTTTGGGAAACTTAGTGAAATAAGCTGAAAACATATTATAGACATGTCATAAGCTGCTTTTATAAATTCTCTTAAACACTTACACACGTGCTTATGTCATAAGGTAAGACCAAATAAGCTAGAAATAACATTTCCAAACGCACCCTAAATTTATGCTCATGTGATATCAATTGTATTTGTCTCGTTTGCAATATTTGGAAATGTAATTCTGAAAATTTTAAACTTAGTCAATATAAAGCGAGTGACATTTGTGATTATAATCTTACACTACGTATCAAACACTGAGAATCAGGGAAAGAAATGAGATCAATGCAGAGGAGAAATTTAATTCTTCCATTATGAAAAAATGAACTAATCGGAAGCTATTACATTGCTATTTGTACAAGTAACTACAAGTAACTAACAGTCTAACTAACTTAATTTATAACTAATTCTGTTGAGCTAATTCTAACAACTCTAACCTTGACAGTTCCTAAAATAAACTATGGTTAACTTAAGCTAGTTAATGACTATGGTAAACTTAAGCTAGTTAATGACTAACTGTAGTTTAATACTCCCCCTCAAGTTGGGAGGTATATATCTATAATTCCCAACTTGGAAATGAGTGTGTTGAATAAAGTCTTCGAAAGGGCTTTAGTCAATGGGTCAGCAAGTTACTCCTGAGACTTGACATGTATGAGCTTGAGGAAACCCGAGCTGACATGTTCTCTGATAAAATGACAATCTATGTCAACATGTTTAGAGCGCTCGTGACTTGTAGGATTACTTGCAATTTGAATCGCAGCCTTGCTGTCACATAGAACCATGGCTGATTTCAGAGGGATGCGAAATGCGCGTAACAACTGTCTTAACCAAAGGATTTCTGAAGTAACTGAAGCCAAAGCACGGTACTCTGCCTCTGCTGAAGATCGGGCCACAGTTGCTTGCTTCTTTGACTTCCATGTGATTGGAGAATCACCTAAGAAAATGCAGAAGCCTGTGGTTGATTTGCATGATACTGGGCAGCTGCCCCAATCTGCATCCACATATACATATATGTTGAGGTTGGAAGTTGCAGAAAACATCAACCCTTGACCAGGTGTGCCTTTTAAGTATTGAAGCAGATGATGAACTGCTTGCAAATGAGTGGACCGAGGATGTGCCATAAACTGGCTTAGCTTGTTGGCTGCATAGGTGATGTCAGGGCGTGATATTATCAAATACATCAACCTTCCTACGAGTCGTCTGTATAGAAAAGGTTCAGCTAAAAGATCTCCATCTTTGTCATTAAAGTGAACATTGGGTTCCATGGGTATTGCCATAGGTTTAGCACCAATAAAACCAGTGTATGTTAGCAATTGGAGAGTGTACTTCCGTTGACAAAGATGAATACCCTGTGGAGATTTAGCAATTTCTAACCCCAAGAAGTATTTCAAATCTCCTAAGATTTTGAGTTTGAAATGCTTTTCCCGCATCTACTGTGTTTGCTTTATGATTTCAGAACTTGGTCCAGCAAGAATTATGTCATCTACATAAACTAGAAGAACAACCAATGAAGAAACATTGCTCTTGGTGAATAGTAAATGATCAACTGAACTTTGTGCAAAGCCATGTGCCAAGATAGTAGAAGAAAATTTGTGAAACCATTGCCTTGATGCTTGTCTCAAGCCATACAAGGACTTTTGTAATTTGCACACTAAATTCTCCCCTTTGCTTGGATGTCCCAATGGTAAACCATGTAAACTTCCTCAAGTAGCTCTCCATTGAGGAAGGCATTATTGATGTATAGTTGCATTAGATGTCAATGTTGTTCTTGATGTATAGTTGCATTAGATGTCAATGTTGTTAAGTTGCCAATGTTAAGAGAACTTGAACTGATGTGAGTTTTGCCACTTGACTGAATGTGTCAACAAAATCAATGCCATTATGTTGAGTGTAGCCTTTTGCTACAAGGCGTGCTTTATATCTTTCTAGGCTACCATCTGCTTTACATTTTGCCTTATGTAGCCATCTGCACCCTGCAGTCTTTTTGCCTTCAGGAAGAGGTTGAATAACCCATGTACGATTTACTTCAAGAGCAGCTAGCTCTTCAGCCATTGCCATGCGCCATTCTGGGTATTTGATAGCTTGATGGTAGTAAGTTGGCTCATAAATTGATGAGACCAGAAAGATAAAGTCTTGATAGGAAGGTGATAATTTGTGATAGGAAAGGTGTTGCTGAATTGGATATGTGGAAGTGTGGCACACATAATCTTGAAGGTGTCTAGGGGGTCTTTCACGTGGAGTGGCCCTTTCACTAAACTTGTGTCTCTGAGTTGGTAGTGTGGCAGCATGACAAAGGCAGCCAAAGACCTTCATGTGTGCATAGTCAGGCTCCTTGTTATATAACAACTCATAAGGTGACCGATTTTTCAACCCTTTGGAATGGGTTCTGTTGATGAGATAAGCTGCAGTGGACTGCTTCTCCCCAAAATCTAATGGGCATATTAGCTTGAAACATAAGTGCACGAGCAATGTTGAGCAAGTGTTGATGTTTTTTTTCCACAACCGAATTTTTTTGTGGTCTATAGGGACATGAAAACTGTTGCACAGCACCATGTTCCTGCAAAAAAGAGCTGAGAACAAATTCTTTCGCATTATCTGATCTCAATGCCTTGATTGTTTTGGCAAATTGAGTTTGAACATATGCAAAGAACTTCTTAATGATGTCAGCAGCCTCTGATTTATTCCTCATCAAGTATATCCATGTAAATCTTGTGGAATCATCAACTATGGTTAGAAAATATTGCTTACCATTATGTGTTGGATGGGAGAAAGGATCCCAAGTATCACAATGTATTAAATCAAATGGTTCATCAGCAAATTGATTATGAGTTTCAAAAGGTAATTTTTTGAATTTTGCTAAGGGACAAATGTTGCAACATTGAGAAGAAAAAGTAGAAGAAACAGAAATAGGAATGATATTACTCATGGATTTTAATACAGTGTCAGAAAGGTGTCCTAAACGTGCATGCCATATTTCAGCACTATTCGAAGTGACTGAATTACAGAGAAATGTGTAACACCTTGTTTCCAGAGTGCTACAGTATAATATTAATTAGACTCTAAATGAGTGATTAGGCAATATAGATGTATTGAAAATAATATTTTATTAAAACTAAATAATTGATACGTACATATCTTTACGGAACCCATGTCTTGGGCCCACAATATATATATATATGTATATATATATATATATATATATATATATATATATATATATATATATATATATATATATATATATGTATATAGACTCTTGACTCATTGACTTTGACTCACTAGCTGTAACACTTAACTGTAGAGAGTTACTCATATTGAGTATCCTCTATACACTCCACGATGTGTTGCGTTATCTTCATCAGGTCCATGCATATCTGTTTTATATGGAAAATAAAATACAAACAAGAAAAACAGAAGAAAGGAGCTAAGAAACACATTATACACTGTAAAATCGGGAAAGCAGGGATGGAAAGCATATACAAATGGCACACACAGAGGCAAGCACAACTAACTCTCGCTTTTACTTAGATCACACTCACTATCTCTTAGGTTTGCACTATTACACCTAAGCCTAGCTCCACCAACTTCCTTCTCACACCCTATAACCTATAACTTATTTATAAGTACTCTGCACCACCACTGGCTAAACTGTCAACTCTAACATACCAGCTAAGGCCTAACGGTACTCTCTTGACACTCCTATCACATCCATAGATTATCACAATCACAGACAGGGTCAACTAAAGTCAACTAGCACAACCAAAGGATATATCAAACTAGCACAGACATCACATAGATCAATCCTAACGTCGCTATGGGCGACCACTGGCTAACATATTATTCAACAACACAGTCACACAAATACCAACAATCATATCTAATCAGCAATCATAAAGTAATCATAGGTTGTCATCCTAGGGTTTTCACATATTAGACAAGTTACTCCTATGGTTGATAGACCTCTGACAACTGTCCTCAGCTATCATAGGTCACAACCCTTCTCCTGAGGTGCTGTTGTTATCAACTGCAAGTAGGGCTTGGGTCACCCTACGCACATTTATTTACACTACTCTATCCTACTATCCCTAGAGTGTAAGGTTTTTTGCTCCCACCTGGTTAGAAGATTGTTGTAGTTGTTGTCACTCTCCGCGTCCTCACTACTTCTGCTACTCGTATTTCTACCTCTTGACACTCCTACTTAGTCTACCAAGCCACTCTCATCCTCTCCTCTTAGAGGAGTACCTACTAAGGGCTTTCTGATGCACAAGATCCTCACTTGAGGCAAGTTCAGAGCATACTTGCTCCTTAGTGGCCCTCTAAGTCTCACTCCTATTCTCAATCTCTAAGATTACTTACTAAGGATTTTCTGATGTGCCAGATCCTCATTAGAGGCAAGCACAGAGCATACTTACCCTTAGAAGCTCCTAAAGAGAGAAAACTAGAGAGAGAAGAGGTTGAGACCATACCTGGCTTAGAAGACCATCCTTGCCCCACGTCCTCGCGTCTTGTCGTGCCTCCAGAGCTCCTCCACATCCTCCCAAAGACCTTTGGAAGAACTTACAGAAATGGAGGGAGGGTGGGGGCCTATTTATAGGTGAGATGGAGAGCTCCTCCTCTCACCACCGCCTTTGATCACGAGTCGATCGCGTCACGATGGCTTACCACTAAAAGTTTGTCGGTCACGATGGACCCTTATCCGGAAGGTTCTATTTCTGTCTCCCATCGACTTAATCACCGCCTCTCATCGCGTCGCGATGAGCCATAGTGTATTCTGGTCGTGACGCGACCAAGGCTAAGGAGATATTCGTAATTTCTTCCATTCTAGACGTTTCTGGAGGTTCCTATACCATTCCTAGGGTTATTTTGGTCATTTTGAATGCTTCTATAACCCATCTAAGTGCATTCCTTTCCAAATTAAGGTTTTTAATACCCATTCATCCACATAATTACCAGTCTAATTATACTTTAAATATTATTAATGTTTATCTGAAAAATGGGATGTCACAAAATGCATGGCATTTATTAGACATTCCTAATGAACATGAGCTAGGTGTGTGAGGGACTACATGTGATGTATTATTATGCTTGTAATCTGATGAAGAACCTGCAGGATGATGAGACTGATGCAGAAACAGACCATTGCACAGATTAGCTCTACCAATCTCCTGCTTCTAGTCCTGAATGCAGCATGAATTATCATGAAAGAAGACACCAATGTTAGGATCTCTTAAAAGAGCACCAACTGAGATAAGATTGACATTGAATTCAGGAATGAACAAGACATCTTTTAATATCAAAGATTTTCCTAGAGATATAGTTCCCATGGCCGAGACTTTAATCATATAATTATTAGGTAAAGTAACAAATTTATCAACCAAGGGAGTATGTTGATGAAAAAACTGTAAGTTGTGACATATATGAGATGTGGCACCTGAGTCAATGACCCAAGTACCTGAATTAACAGCAAGATTAAGAAGTTTTAAGAAAAAACTCATACCAATTGTTGATGAATCCAATTGCGTGATATTTGAAGCATTCTGCTTAGCCATATGATCCTGGAACATAGTCAAGAACTATTGTAATTGTGCAGACATGTCCACTGCAGATGCAGTATTTGCTGATTCGGAATTTTCAGCTACAAGATTCACTGAAGCAGTGTTTTTCTTGTACCTTGGTGGATACCCATGCAGTTTAAAGCATTTGTCCTTAATGTGGCCCAGCATGCCACAGTGTGCGCATAATGGTCAATTGTTCTTCTTTTGTGCTTGTGATTTTCTAAGTCCAGGTTTAACAGCAAATGCAGCTTCAGTGGCAGGATTAGCTTGTGAAGAGCCTACTGTTCGTTGCATCTCTTCTTGAAGAAGAAGGGAAAAAACTTCATGTAGCTAGGAATTGGATTGCGTATCAAGATTTGACCACGAATGTGAGAGAAAGATTCATTGAGTCCCATCAAGAAGATGATAACACACTCCCTCTCATAGAAATCCATTATTTGTTGAATACCACCACAAACACAGTGATTAACAGGTTGAAACTCAATAAGATCTTCCCAAAGAGTTTTGACTTTAGAGTAGTACTGACTTACATTGAGTGAACCTTGGCAACAATTGTGCAGTTCTCTCTTCAATTGAAACAGACGTGGACCATTTTGTTATCCAAAATGGTGTTGAACTTCGTTCCAAAATGCTGCTGTTGAATCTGCATAGAGCAAGCTAGCAGCAATTTTTTTCGTCATGGAATTGAGTAGCCATGATGACACTATGCTATTGTTACGTTCCCAAAGTTGAAAGTTTGAATCCTTTGGATTTGGCCTAGGGATTGATCCATCGATGAATCCCCATTTGTTTCGACCTAGCAGTGCCATACGCATAGCACGCTTGCAAGAGTTGAAATTTGCTCAATCGAGTTGATGTGACACAAGATTCAGACCTAGAGTGTCTGAATTTTGCAGAAAGAAAGGATCATTGAGGTTTTCCATTGAAGAAAATGCTCAAATTGAATGAAGATCAGAAACGCAAGAGACCACAAGGTTTCAGAGAATAGCGATGGAAAATCGCAACTTCGATCGAATTGACCAAAGGAGAAACAAGAACTTGATTTAGAAATCAAAGCCGAATCAGTGAACAAAGAATGAACGCAGAAGTGAAAAATTCTTCTTTTGATACCATATTAAACACTAAGAATCAGGGAAAGAAATGAGATCAAGACAGAGGAGAAATTGAATTCTTCCATTATGAAAAACTGAACTAGTCAGAAGCTATTACATTGCTATTTATACAAGTAACTACAAGTAACTAACAGTCCAACTAACTTAACTTATAACTAATTCTGTTGAGCTAATTCTAACAATTCTAACCGTGACAGTTCATAAAATAAACTATGGTTAACTTAAGCTAGTTAATGACTATAGTTAACTTAAGCTAATTAATGACTAAATGTAGTTTAATACTATGCTTGAATTTAAGAGGAAAAAAAGAAAAAGAAAAACTGTTTGCATTTTATTTTGTTTCACTATAAGGAGAAAATAAAAATAAAAAAACTTAACATTCTTTTCTCAATTTTTTGATATTTCAAACAAATATAAAAAAATTTCATCTCTATCCTTTATCTCAGCACAGGAAAAAAAATCTCACACTCACATTGTTTCACCCATCTTACCCTGTTTCTATTTTTATTTTTTTTGACAAATACCCTGTTTCTACTTTCTATTTTACTCGTACCACTCATCACATATAATATTTTTTATCTATTTATTTTTCCTTGGAAGTCTATATACACCCAATGTACGAGAGAAACATTATTGCAAAGAAAAAAATCGAGGTCTTAAAAAAAAATCAGCTCAAGCAGCGACCCAAGTGCAGCATCATATTCTTCCAATTGAACCAGAGTCTGGCAATCACTTTCACGGTGGCATCTAGGGGTGAACCAATGTTTAAATGGTTCATTATGGCCTATTATTAATAACCGTTGGATCGAATAGATGTACCAAATCTTATGATACATCATACACACTAAATACTTTTTTATTCATCTTCTCTCTTCCCACACTTCTCCCTCATCCTTTCTCCAGTTCGCCAGCAATTTTTTTTTCTCCCTTTCTCCTTCCAGAAATCGAGTTAATGTGGATGAAACAGATTGACAGAGATTTTGAAACGAACGAACCAAACTGAAAACGCTAATTTTCCACATCACTTTACTTTCTCTCACCTTCTCTATCACTGTTTTTCTCTCTTAACAAGAACCATGGAAGAAGACAATGGTGGCCTATGAAATATGAAGATGACTACTGGGTTATGCATTTTTAATGGCATCTCATAGTGCTTACAATGCCTTGTCAATTTCACCAACCAGAGTATTCTCCCCCAACAACCCCGTCATGTCAAAGCCATCAACCAGATGCAGACCCTTTCTCTTTCATAATAAAGAAAATGCTCAAATGAATTCATTGTATTGAACTTGAAATGATCGAGTACAGAGTTGATTTATTTATACAAGAATGTTAGTCCACTATAATACACTACACTGTCCACATGGAATTACTACCCTGTAACAGAATTAGTTATCCAATTGGCAGTTGATTTAGCACACATGATGAAGTTCCATGACTCACTTCTTTATCCTTTAATACCCCCCCGCAAGTTGGAGCTTGGTAAATGTCTACCATGCCCAACTTGGAGGCTAACAAAGTGAAAGGTTTTGGGGATAAGGCTTTAGTAAAGAAATCTGCAAGTTGTTCTTGAGAAGAAACTGGAAGGAGGCGCATAACACCAGCTTGAGCCTTTTCACGAACAAGATGACAGTCGATTTCAAGATGCTTGGTTCACTCATGGAATACGGGATTAGCTGCAATATGCAATGCACTTTGATTGTCACAGTAGAGTACAGGCACACGGGAACAAGTTATCTTCAAATCATCAAGCAAATACAAAAGCCACTGAAGCTCACTGGTGGCAGCAGCTAAAGCATGATATTCGGCCTCAGAGGAAGCGCGTGAGATTGTTGTTTTTTCTTGGTACGCCATGTAATGAGAGAAGAGCCAAGAAAAAAACACATGCCAGTAACAAAGCGCCTAGAATCCAAGCAACCAGCCCAATCTGCATCTGAGAACCCAAATAATTACAGTGTGGAATTTCTGGGAAAGAATAGTCCACGACTAGGATAACTCTTTAAATATCGCAAAACTCTGCAAGCTGTTTGATGATGAGTAACAGTGGGTTTAGACAAAAACTGGCTTAGTTGTTGAGTCACAAAGGTCACATCTGGCCGAGTAGTGGTGAGGTATAAAAGCCTGCCAATAAGTCTTCTACATGAGAAAACATCCTCAAATGGCTTACCACTATCACAATGCAGCTTAATGGAAGGATCAATAGGAGTCAAAACAGGTTTGGATGCTAATAAACCAGCTTCAACAATTAGATCCAAACAATACTTCCTTTGACATAAGGAAATCCCTTTTTCAGAATGTGCAACTTCTAAGCCCAAAAAATACTTGAGTACACCCAAATCTTTTATCTTAAAAGAAGAATCAAGTGCAAATTTAATGAGTTTAAACTCATCAAAGGAATTCCCAGCAAGAATCACATCATCAACATAGACTAGCAAGGATGTAAAAGAGTTACCGGATTGCTTGAGAAATAAAGAATGATATGAATTAGCTAGAATGTATCCATGCTATAGAAGAAGAGATGTAAGTCTTTCATACCATTTTCTACTCGCTTGTTTAAGTCCATAGAGAGACTTAAGCAATTTGCATACTTGATTTGGCTTAGAAGAAGTGACACCTTGAGGAACAATCATGTAAACATCTTCCTGCAAATCTCCATGCAAGAAAGCATTGTAGACATCTAATTGATGTAGGTGCCATCTATGGATAGAAGCTAAAGCAAGAAGCATTCGAATGGTGGTGAGTTTTGCAACCGGTGAGAAAGTGTCAAAATAGTCCAAGCCCTCTATTTGATTATAACATTTTGCTACAAGTCTTGCCTTAAATCTTTCTATGGAACCATCTGCACGATGTTTAACCTTATAAACCCACTTACTGCCTATGGGTTTGACATTGGGAGGAAGATCAACTAATTTGCAAGTGCCATTTTCTTCCAGTGCAGCAAGTTCAGTTTCATGGCTAAATTCCAACATTCAAACTTACTAGCCTCAGCATAGGATTTAGGTTCAGTTTGGGTAGCAATAGACAAGGCAAAATGACAGTGTGGAGCAGAAACTTTAGAGTAGGAAATAAAATCTGAAATAGGATAGAGAATACCTGAATAGGAGTGCTTCTGCTAATCAGTACATGAGCAGCATATATAATCTGTGAGATGTGATGGTTGATGCTTTGCTCTAGAAGATTTTCTCAGAATTGTGGGATTTGCTGGAGGTGCAGAATCGCTAGTGGTGGTTTCAGAAGAAGATGAATTGGGACTATCGGGTAGATCAGCAGATAAAGAATGAGGGAAAGGATTAGAAAAGGATTAAGTGGTGTGATATTGCCAAGTGTGGAGTGGTTTGGTGTTGGTAGTAACTCTGTATGGTAGTACAGTTTCATAAAGCTGTACATTCCTTGAGAGAAAAATTTCATTGGAATGTAAATCTAGCAAGATGTAACCCTTGGTGCCTGGTCTATATCCTAGGAAAACAGCTTTTCTTGCTCTTGGATCTAATTTGGTTCTATGAGATTGCAAAGTAGATGCATAGCATAATGAGCCAAACACCTTGAGTTCATGTAAATCAGTTAGAGACTGATATAACATCTGATAGGGAGACAGGTTTTGCAAAAGAAGAGTAATGACTCTATTGATAATGTAAGTGGCATGAGATAGAGCATAGGACCAGAAACTTTTGGGTAATTTTGAGTGAAAAAGAAGTGTTCTACCAACATTGAGTATATGCTGATGTTTCTTCTCAACTCTACCATTTTGTTGAGGGAACTCAACACATGCTCTTTGATGAATAATGCCTTTTGATGCATAAAATTGTGGAAGAATGAATTCAGGACCATTATCTGTTCTAACCGATTTAACTTTGCCATTAAACTGAGTTTCAGTCATGGCAATAAAATCTTTAACATGTTGTTGCACTTCAGATTTCGATTTTAACAGAATAATCCAAACAAATCTGCTAAGTCATCTAACACAGTTAAAAAGTATTTGTGTCCATGAACTGAAGCAATTGATAGTGGTCCCCATATATCAAAATGAAGCAATTCAAATTTAGAAAGAGCTTTAGACTGACTAATAGCATATGGTAGTCTTTTTTGTTTTGCAAAATGACAAATGTCACAAGCTGAATGCTTGTCTGCAGAAATAAAAGGAAAGATATTACACATTTGAGACATCCTAGAAGGAGACAAATGACCTAGCCTGAAGTGCCACAATGCAACTTCAGGTATAGCCATATCAGTACTGGCATGAACAGAGAAAACTTGAGCTTTATTTGCATCAACCACTAACTTGTACAGCCCTTCACTTTGATCAGCCGAACCAATCATCTTCTTGGATTTCATGTCCTATAAATCACAACCAGAATATTGGAATTGGACTGTACAATTCAAGTTAGCACAAAGTTTGGAAATGGAGATTAAATTGAAAGAGAATTTTGGTAGATAAAGAACATGTGAGAGATATAAATCTGGTGTAAAAGAAATAGTGCCAGCAAATTTTTCTACAACAGTGTTACCATTTGGTAGGTTTATTTTTACAGGTTTGATTGTATAATATGTGTTGAACCAATTCAAGGTAGAGCAAATGTGATCACTAGCTCCTGAGTCTAGTATCCATGAATTAGTTTTGACACATGATGAACAAACTAAAGAAGGAGGGATACCTGATATAGGACTCTCACTTGGCTTATGGCCATAATGAGGTGATAGGTTGACCTGGTTGACTTGCTGAGCAGGTACCATATCCTGATTATTAGTTAAGTTTCTTTGCTGAATTAGAGCCATGATTCTGTCATACTATTCTGGAGTAAATGAACAAGAGGAACTAGCTCGTGGCTCTTCATATATTCCTGCCATTGACTTGGTATCTGAATTGTCAAGATTCACTGCATTAGCATTTGCATTTGTACTTCCTCTGTCATAATTTGGAGGAAACACAAACATCAATAATGTGTCCAGATCTTCCACAATGTGTGCATACTCTACTGTTATATTTGCCACCATAATTGTTAGAACCTCCTCTACCCCTTCCTTGTGGTTTGCGATTATCAACGGCATTGATAAGGACTTTGGAATCATCAGGATTGTCCTCTGTGTCTTCTTGGCTTTCTTCTTGTATGACCATGGAATACACTCTATTAAGAGGAGGTAAAGGATCCAGCAGAAGGATTTGAGTTCTTACAATCGAAAAATTATCATTTAAGCCAGTCAAAAATTGCATTATCTGATCTTCTATTCGAAAGTCTCTTGCATTTTTCATTGCTACACAAACACACTGGCAAGGACATGTACACACAGGAATTGGTCTATAACTTTCTAACTCTTGCTAAAGTACTTTCAATTCTCCAACATAATTTGTGACTGATTTAGATCCTTGTTTCAAACCATTAACCTCAGTACGCAGTTTACAAACACGAATTCGACCAGCCTTTGAAAATTGTTCTTTTAACTCACGCCACACATCAACAACATTCTCTATAAAGACAATACTCTGTCCAATTGAATCTGAAACAGAATTCATAATCCAAGAATGTATAAGATTGTTGCATCTCACCCATGCCTTATGATTCAGATCTGACTCATCGGGAATCTCAATGCTTCCATCAACAAATTGATATTTGTTCTTTCCTCCTAGTGCTCGTCGCATTGCTCGTGCCCAAGCATTGTTCTTTGTCAATTTTGGAGTCACCGTCACTGAATTCGGTCCTTCTGAAGGATGAACATAAAAGATCGAGTCTGTATCTTGTTGAGTGTTTGATGAATTGGATGTATTGAGTGCATTGAATGCATTTGCGTTCGAATTTCTCACCATTTTGTAGATTCAAAAATGAACAAAATCTTGAACGAAAAAGGAACGAAAAGAATTGATGAAACGTGAATCAGATTCTTGAATCGTGAATCGTGAAACAGAAGAAATGAACGAATCTCGAACAGAAATGAACCAATCGTGAATCTTGAATGAGAAACTAGGTTTGCGGAAGCAGAGCAGGATTAACCTGCTCTAATACCATCATAAGAAAGAAAATGCTCAAATGAATTCATTGTATTGAACTTGAAATGATCGGGTACAGAGTTAATTTATTTATACAAGAATGCTAGTCCACTATAATACACTACACTGTCCACATGGAATTACTACCCTATAACAGAATTAGTTATCCAGCTGGCAGTTGATTTAGCACACGTGATGAAGTTCCATGACTCACTTCTTTATCCTTTAATACTCTTGTCCTCCATGAACAATGCCACACCATCCTACAACATCCTTGTTTCTGAAGTCGAGAAAAAAAAATGGTGAAAGAGGAGGAGAAAGGGAGGCCGAGAAAGAGAGTGCCAAAAGGGGAGGAGATGTTTTTCGAGATATTATTACGTGTGGAGGTGTAACACCAACGGTTATTAATCATGGTTCACCGATGAATCATTTGACATAGATCTCCACCGTAGAAGTCACCTCACTTTAATAGACAAAGATACTAACATAACAACCACTTTCAAAGACAACCCCGGAGGAGGACCAGGGTTCAAACCCCGACAAAAGAAAAAATACTAACATAACAACTAATAGCTAATATTTTCTATTAAAAAAAAAAGAAGACAAAAAAGTAAGTTACCGTCAAAATGCGTTTTATTAACGACAATACTATAATACTATTAACCTTACCCAAACAATTCACATTTCGGTCAAAAGGAGGATGAATTTGTTAATACCACCGACTTGTTTAACAACCTAACCGAACCTCGGGCCACTTTTGAAATTATGTTGCAGATGGTAGTCGCTTTGTAGAAAGGTAAATAATGCTTGAAGAATTTTGCTTTTTAGTATAGCATGGTTCTACTAGCAGTTAGCCTAGACAATTTTAAAGTTAACCAAAACTTGTGTTTGGTTCTAAATCAGCAAAAATTGATTTTGAATTAATTTTACTTGAAAATGAATTGAATACAATATGATTTATGTTTGAATACATTCATGTAAAAAAGAGTTGAACAATAAATTTGAGAATAAAAATCATATTTGAAGGTAAAAACTACAAATACTAGCTTTGAATTAAAATCAATTTTAGAAAGAAAATTAATTTTACTCGAAAACACTAAAACATGTCAAAATCAATTTTATATATCTAAAATTACTTTTAGTTCTCTTACAATTGAATCCAAACATGTGATTATTGGGTAGGGTTCGTTGAACTACTACCAAGTTATCACTTTGTACTACTTATTCTTAACCCAAAAAAAATTGTATGTTGTTTTCAAAGAAAAGCAGGAAAGGACAAGTTTCCAGATTTTGTGATTTGTCAACTAAGTAACTAACAAAATCAAAATAAAAAAAAATACTAATTAACTAACAAAAAAAAACTAGAAATATCAGTCAACAAAATCAGGTGCAGTGTTAGATCTTAATTAACTTTTTAAAAAACGAAAAAATGTAAATGAAATAAGAAATAAAATAATTGCATTTGTTATTTAAGAAAATTATGGTATTTATTTAATTTAAAATTTTATTTATTAAACAAAGATTTTCAAGTGTCATATGTACTCCAGGTAAACTTGTTCTTTTAAGGTACATAGGTGAACGGATGCAGCATTGCTCATAAATAAATACTCGAATGGCTGTAAAAAACCTTGTGCGCCGTTTCTCCACCGCCTGACCTCTTGCCTTCGTCTTCCCCCTTCTAACCACTAGAAGGGGTGGTTTTTTGGCTTTTTTTGGCCAGGAATCACCTCTTAATTTACGTCGTTTTTCTCTCCTTTTATTTAAATAAGTGGTTTTTTCACATAGATCTAGTTTTTTTTCATGATTTCGTCGTCTGAGTGCGGCGTTTTGTTTTGTTCGTCGTCTTGGTGCGACATTGTTTGGTTTTTCAGTCTTGTTGCGGTGTTTCGTTTGATTCAGATTGGCAGATCAACTTTGATCTATCCTAATTTCAATCAAGACGTTGGCGCCAACATCAAGGTAATTAAAACCGGACCGAATATTGAACCGGAGACGGCCAGGGTTCAGGGTTTTTGGGTCGGACCGGGGGTCGAACCGGGTTTAATAAAATATTATTTTTTAAATATATATATATATACAAAATGTATAATATATATAGTATATATATTATATATTTGGTATATATATATATATATATATATTGAAAAATAGAAAATATATAGATAATATTTCAATTTATACACAAAATAACATGTAGTCTAGTGGTAAGATGGCTTGTTGTGGCCTTGAAGATAGGGGTTCAAGCCCAGTTGAGACCAAAATTTGGTTTTTTTAAATTAATAAAGACAATTAAATTTTATTTTTTTTAAAAAAAAAGAGACGAACTGGTTTGACCCTGAACCGGCCGGTTTTGGCCGGTTCTGGCACCGAACCGGCCGGTTCTCTGCCAGCTGGTCCAAGAGGGTCACCTGGACCGAACCATGGCCCGGTTCCCGGTCGGACCGGCCGGTCCGGTCCGGTTTTTGTTACCATAGTCAACATTAGAGATCCAGAGTGCCAATGGTGCTCACAGCTAACCTCAGCATCCTTATCTCCCTACAAATGGCTTCTGAGCATGTGGTTCGATTGGTTATATCCGAGACCACTTATAGTTGATTTGAGTCTGCACAGAGTATAGTAATGACCCGTAACTGGATGAGTTTAAAGACTGTGGCTCCTCATTTCTCTTTGGCCATCGACCGTACTTGGAAGCTTTTGTTTTGGCTGTTAGGATTAAGATGGCTTGGTAATGCCATGTTGACTTCTGTTCTGATTAAGTGTTTCATTACCATGTACTTGACTGATTTAGATGTTCGTGTTGATTTTTAATTGTGGATGGGGAATGCTTCAACACACCCTGTTCAATCTGGATGTATTGATCTTTTTTCTAATTTTTGAATGAAATTTGATTCTAAAAAAAAAGTACATAGGTAAACGTGGTAATATGATCGATAAAATTAGTACCGATGAATATATCGCATATTGTATGAATATTTAAAAAATATAATTAAATTAAATTAAATTAAAATATTTAAAACATGTTTGTGATACAATAGTGACAATGGAATTTTAATTTTTGATATTGTGCAAAGGACCAAATTCTTTACCATCAGTCCAATTTCAGTAGCTTAAACTGATTTATTTAATATAAATTATTCTAATGATAATAAAAGTAAAATATAATAGAAAAATAATACATGCTTAAAATTGTTAATTTTAAAAACTCTAAAAATTTATTCAATTGATTGAAAATCATTTTATAATAACTCGCAAGTATCTTATTATGTCTAGTATTGATCGAAAAAATTTAAATATCAGTTATGGAAATCGAGAAAATTAAAATTCTCCTTTCTTAAATAATAAATAAAAAAAAAATATGAATGTTGATTTGATACAAAAGATTTCACCATATAAAAAAGATATACAATTTTGTGAGAATCACCATATAAAAAAGATATACAATTTTGTGAGAATCATAACACCCATGGAGGAGTTGTTTCACTATAAAAAAAATAAAACTCAAATTTAATATATAATATATATGATCAATTTTAATAACCAAACCATTAATTTTAAATGTCGTATAATTTATATATTAGCAAAAAAAAAAGGAAAATTACCTTCACATTTCACAATCTCCATACTTTTTTATGGGACTCCCAAACAGTAGATACTTGAGAGGATATGATATTTGATATTGTTGTGGGCTCGATAGTCTTCCAAGTTTATTGTTTTTCCATCAATTGCCACTTTGAGATCCGACAGTGGACTATAAAAAATTCTCCCTGAATGATATGTATTTCCCTCCATATAATTTATCATACCCACTGTCTACAATTCCATCCAACATTGTCATGATGAAGAGGCAACTTTAAAAATAGCACGTAACGCTTCTTTGCACAAATCTTTAGAGTGATAACTGATAACCCCATATTTTCTCTATTAATAATAACAGCAACAACGGCCATGACAAAATCAACTAAAAATCATATTAATTGGGTCATTGACATGCCCGGTAGGCGGTAGATCACTTTCTTGAAAAATGAGAAGGAAAAAGAAACAATCTTCTAAGGCCCATATGTTTTGCCTTTTGAATTTTTTCATGTTTTATTGGTCCTTTTCATCATCTACCACAATGATTAAAGAGATTCCAAAAGAATAAACAGTTATAGCCTGCTTGTCTTCTGTAGGATAACGACAACACCACACCATGCCAAAGGTGTGTCGTCGTAAGTATTGATATTGCCCCCTAATTACCACATTGCACTCGATGTTATCCTAAAGTACTATGGCCTTAATTATGTGAAGTGATTGCGGTCAAAACTGCTAATGATGAAGTGGTTGTTTTGGTTTTTAAGCAACTCCGAGAGAGCCTTGATTAATTTGGACTTTTTCATTGAGGCAACAAGGCAAGAGGTATTAATTCTATCTTAAACCAGCTAGCGTAGATATGTACATAATCACCTAAGCCCCTAATTATTAGATTTAGAAAGATAGTATATAGCATTTACTTTAATAACATGGAATTTAATTTCACAAGCATTTTTTTTCTTTGGTCTTCCTGATCTCTTTTATTCCCCCTTTTACTTTTGGACCTTGTCATTTATAGGAAGCCTGACCAATTTGCTCTGCCTGAATTAATAGGAACTGCGATGGTCTTATTCTATATGTGGAGGGATGTATGAATGAAGCTGGCATATATAATAGATCGGTTTTTCTCAGGTGACTTTGCACACGATAAGAATTATTAATAGTTCACTTTTTTTCTTATTAATTATTCACTTTTTTTTTATTTAAATTAAATATAATCTCTTTCTGTCCACAAAATAAAAAACTAGATAATTAATAAAAAAAATAAACAATTAATAATTCTTATCGCGTGTAAAATTGCACACGTTAAAAAAACTCATATTAGATTACTCAGTCAAATACTCCTTTACAAGGCATGCACTAAAGTGACATTTTAATACCAAAAGTGGGGTTTTGGGGAGGGAAAAAAGAAAAGCTACTACATCGAGCAAAACATTATCTTCTTGGACTAACCATCCAATTTGCTTGCAAATTGCAATAGGAAAGATACTCGTTTGAGAAAATGAGTGTAGGATTAGAAACCAAAGTATGGAGTACTTTATATGGACAAGAAATTAAAGGTGTGCAGTGTACAGAAATCAATGCCATGTAAAACCACAAAAGACACATAAAACGCTGTGTGAAAAATTAAAGTATGAAACGCGAGGTAGAGAGGACAATGTAGCATCCCCAAAATTTGCGGTGCCCATGTGCTCAGAAGACGTAACTTACTTATGTTAATGCATTTTACAAGTCGCAACTTGTTTTATGTGGATATTCTTGGAGTGGCTGTTAAGTATGATATCAAGACCAAAGAAGTATATATGTGTATATTCAAGGTTTTCTCGCGAAAGGATCGCGGTGAAAACTCATTATCATAATAGAATAGATTACTGTACAAATTATGAGCGAGTAAATTTATCCGAAACAAAAAAAATTCCTCCTTTCTTTTTACGTTTGAACAGAAAATATCAGCGTGAGTCTTCTTTTCTCCCCTCTCCATTCGGATAGAGCTAAAAAGAAAAATTCTTTTTAAAGTGAGTAGTAAAGTGTATTCTGAAAAAAAGTAAATGGTATCTATTGCTATTAATTTAATTTGAAATATATTGTGATCTTAACTATTTTTTTTTTGAAAGAATTGTGATCTTAACTTATTTAAATTAAACAATACATTTGTATTTGTTCATTTAAAAAACTCGCCTTAGATAAGGTTTTTTCCCGAAATTTTTAATGTGAGGGTAGTAGTATTCATTACAGAAGCAACATGTGATCCCTCTAGTGGGTAACGTGTCATGTAAATTAAGAATGTGTTTAGTTTAGGAAAATATTTTGCTTCTTATTTTTTTTAAATTAATAATTATGATAATGTCACCTTATATTTTATTTTCTATTTTCAAATACTTACCATTTTCTCAAAGGTGAAGTGCCAAAGGTCGGTGTTTTAAGTAACGGTATATTCTGCTCACATGGTAGAGAAGCATTGCGTTTTCCGGTCAGTTCATCAGCTCTATCATCTTGGTTCTCACTCACCCCATTCAGTTTCTCATCTGGACTTTATAATTCTTTCCATGATTTATGTGTATCCTTATGCTCCTTGCAGAAAACCAAGTCCCTAGAATACGGTAGCGTATCATGATACACTATGCAACCCAAACAAAAATATCTCCACAAAAAAGTAGTAGAATCAAGGAACGTGTAGGGTCGATACCCGGCACTAATTGCGGGGGAAAAACAAGTAGTACTAAATTAGCACAGAACAATCATTTGATTCATTAAAAAGACAAGGGTGGAACAATGGCATTATTGAACAAAACTCAAGTAAGTCCACTTATTCAGTTATTATGTCCTTTACCATAGGAATCAGATCAGCTGAGGAATGAACGCAACTCAAGCTTCCGCCGGAAGCATCTCATCTCAATTGAATGAAAAGGGAAAGGGGGTAGGGGTTGGTTGCTTCACAATAATAATGGGAAATTTGTGAGGTGGAAAATTTAGAATTTTTGAACCAAAAACAACTTCACATTGCACACTTTCTTTACTTTAGTCCCCTTATTGCTACAACAACGACAAACGAAGACACCTCTCCGGTGTTAATTATCACCGAGTTCAGCACTAGATATGAGTGTTCTCATACACAAACTCATTATTGCAAGGATAAATACACTAGCACAACACAAAGATTAACTGGCTTAACTGCAGGATCTACAGCTTTGATGCTGCACCCTTGTCTAAGAACCATTTCAACTCCCCTTCAGGTGAAACCAATGCAGCAGGAAGCTTATCAGAAGTTTGAGATCCACGTAGTGCAGAGTGAACTGCATCTGCTTTACCAGTACCCGTCACCACAAGTGCTATGTACGCAGAAGAATTGATCACGGGAAAGGTAAATGTTATTCTCTTTGGTGGTGGTTTTGGCGAGTCCTTAATGAAGGCAACCCATTTTTTATTCTCCTGCACAAGAGGGTGCCCAGGGAACAAAGAAGCTACATGCCCATCAGGGCCCATGCCCAGCAACATGAGATCGAATTTTGGAAATCCACTGGCTGATGATAAAGCTATCACATTTCTATTGACCAGGTGTTTGAGACGTGTCTCATAATCATCAGCCGCTCCCTCGGCTGAAAGGGCATCATTGATTGCATAAACATTGCCGGGTGGAATAGGCACCTGCCAAGAGAACCGTGATGAAAGTACAACAGGTTAGATTGACAGAAAATTATTCTAATAGAAGACTAGGGAGGGAGACAGCATACTCTGGTCATGCAGTCATTTTAAAGAAGACTATACATAAATAAAATATAGCATATAACTCGAAACTGACAGTAATTCTTTCCCCTCTGGCCACATTTTATATGAATGAGCAAAACAAACTTGTCAATATAATACCTTCCCATCCAACAATGGGATTCATTCGCCTGATCATCCATACACAGTAGTCAACCCTGAAATGCTTGTACTTGTCCATTCGCTTCATCACTTAATAGATGTTCTTTTTTTGTTTCCTAGGATATTCTGACACCCTCTGGGTTTGATATTAATCTCTTTGGATTTGAAAGATTATGGTTTGGACATACCACATAAGTGGAGTCTCCATAGCTCCGACCTTTGTCCTCCGGAGGGCATACCACTGTCCCCAATACCTTGTGAGTCTCCATATGCCCACATACCACATTCTATCCAATTCCAAAATCGGGTTTCAATTTATAAGAAAATTTCGTGTGCTAAATCGGTGTCTCTTTTCTCAATTCTTCCTAACAAAGACTTCAATGTTAGTTTTATGCATTTTTAATGAAATTTAAGGTTACAACACAAAGTATGTACTTATTATTTGTTGAATAAGTGATATATAATTGATGACAGAAGCAAGGAAGGAGGCGGAGCAAATTTGGTTGTAACGCACAAGCAAATTTTCTCTGGAAAGCCGATGCTTGATGGCAAAACAAGCTTCATATTCCTCTTTGTATAGCCAGCGCTTAAGCATCAGGAAGCAAGTGCATGAGCAATGGCTGCACAAAATGATATTTGCATTGGAGTGCCCAGCGCTTGAGCATCATCAGTAAAATCTCACAAACTGTACTTGTGGCCTTAAATAGAAGAGGGAAAGGATCTGAAAGTACACTTTGCATACGTAGGGCACCTGAAGTACACCTACTGAGCTTGACTGGGGAAGCTTGAAAGATCAACTGATGTCTCTTCCTTCCTTCATCAATGGAGTTCCTCTCTTCTTCATCTTTTTTCTATTTTCATCTCTTTGTGGTGATTTACAACTAAATGCCTAGTTAGAGTTCTGTAGTTTACTTTGGATTATGTAATGAATGCTTTAAGTGTTAATCTAATCTCTTATTCTTAAGATTTGAGAAGTGTTCCTTCTTGCTTACTGCTTCTTTAGTGCAGCTAGCCATGAATTGATTATTGGTTTATAGTTGAGTTGGAAAATTTTGCTATAAGCTAAATCTAAGGTTCGCTTCTATTGATTTATCAGAACTAGAAATAGATTTAGTGATCTGATTCTGATCTGGTTTTGCTGAAGTCCTACTGTTTTGATCATTCCTTTTTCTCATTAGAAGTTACTAAAACATTGGTGATTAAAAAAGTATCAAGCCTTTTTGCTTTGAAAAGCTGGGCCATTCACCGTTGCCTAAGGTCAATTTCTTCACTCAGGGTTTGATTAGAGGAAGAGGGGCAGGAGAGACATCAGTCTCAATGCCAAGAAGGATTAGCAAATTAATTGGTGGTTAAATTTTTTTAAAGGATTCAACCTTCAAATCTGAAATTAGAGACTGGATCGGGATTGAGCTAAATTACATGCGAGGGATTGGATGCAATCAACATCCTAAGAACTTTCTTATGAAATCTTACAAAACCAAAATTATTATTCTATTGCATTTTTTGCTCTGTTTTTGTTTTCAGTATAAACAAATTTACTTTTAGATTTAGTTCAATTAAAGTTTCCTTCAATCCACATTCAGTTTCATCCATCTAGTCTTAATTTAGTGAATTGATGATTGATAGCTTTATCCTTGTGAGAACAATACGCATGCTTCCTCTTTATTACTTGCATGATTTGGTATTCTTGCCAAAGTCTTTGTTGGTTTCAACTTGTAGAGAAACATACTCTGAATTAACCTCCTTTTCTTTTCTCAAAATTTCTGAGCGGAACACGTATGAACCAAAAAGAAACTTTTCAATAATTGGAAAGCATGTCCAATCTAAATAAATAATTTTATGATCTGACACCTTAAAAATCACTAACAACATAATATACCTTGGAGAGAAATCCATCAAAAGCAAGCTTGTAGTTACTATCTTCATGAGTCTTTGGGACAACTCTCTCATCCACCCAAAACACATGCCATTTAGCCCATTCAAGAGAATCAACATACGGAGGCTCCAATAGTTTCCTGAAATCACAACACAAAACACATTTTCCCATAAAAACGTGATAATAATAACTTTTATAAAAGAAGAAATAATAATAATAATAATAATAATAATAATAATAATAATAATAATAAGGGGAAGGAAGAAAATCACCAGAAATAGTTGATCAAAGAGCCACCAGACAAACAGACGGTAAAAGCCCCTCTTTCTTGGGTGAACTTATTGGAGAGATCGGCGACGTATTTGGCTAGAGACACAACAAGCTCTTCTTTTTCGAAGACATCTACCTCTACAGCCATTGATGCTTTCACCTCGCAAACGAGCCTCTTGTTGGGTTTGGTGCTGACTCGTTTGAATCTGAGGGGGCGAAAGAAGAAAGGGGTGGAGGGTGGACGCAAATTGGGGTTTGGCAGTGAGAGGGAGACCAATGGGATTCGCGGAGTGTGGAGGTGCAACGCAGAGTGGGTGTAATTGTAAGCCATGCCCTGCGTCGTCTTCTTATAATTGGCAGTCAAATTAAACGGAAACACACTCTCACTCAACAAGCCTAAAATTGATGCCCGCCATTTTCTCGTGTCAACTATTTCTTGGCGTCTAAAAGGGCTGGACAGCGGGCGGGTTTGGACGGATTCGGGCCCAATAAACCCCATCCGGCCCAATCCGTGGGTCTTATTATGCAGTCCAATTTCATCCAATTGTCCCAACGGTTTGGGCGGGTTCCGGGTGGATCGGGTTGGTTAAAACGGGTTGGGCCTTCAACCAAAAAAAGAAGAAGATAAAAACTAATTCTTTGAACACAAGTACAACTGGGGCGGTTGTGGAGTGGAGATGTGTGCAAACCTAAAAAACGAAACAGGAGGACGTTGTTGGTGCTTGGTCGTGGAAGATGCAGCGGCGACAACGAGAAACTGTCGATTGAGTGAAGCCATGAGAGGCGCGAATGATGATAGATCTAGCGTAGAGGAAGACAACAGCAGCTGGATTGCTTGGTCGAAAGCCCACCAGTGGAGGAACGTGCCCTTTCCTCCTCTGCCGGCGCAAACTAAACATTGCAGAAACATTGTTCTCCATTGATATCCCTCTCACTGCGTCCTCTTTCAGTGTGCGGTCCAAAGTTTTGAAGCTTAATGACAAGGGCCTTCCCTTCTGGAGGAACCAAAAATGAAGGAGAAGCTATGTTGGCCTTGAGCTATTGAAAGTGATGTACGGTGCTAATTAGATTAGATTAGGGAGAGAAAAGGGAAGTGTGAAAAGGTTACTAGGCTATCTCAATATTGTGTTGAGTGAGATAGTGGTTGCCCTTTTTTTTGATATAATAAGGAGCAGATAGTGGGTGCCTTTACTTTTCTTTTAAAATAATAAAAAAATAAGGCAAATGCTAACAAGTGTCCTTAAGACATTAGTTAAATAATCAAATATAGAAATGTTGTGTTGGAAGTTGTGTATTCATTTTTTTTAAGTTAAATAGTTGTTTTTTTTTCCAATACAAAATCCAAGCACTTGTTAGCAAGACCCAAAAAATAAAGCTTCATCTTGTACTCAATTGTTTTGATATTTTCCAAGACCAAACGATTTGGGCAGCTTCTATCGTGCAAGACCAAGATAGGTCTTGTACGATACATCACCTGTTCCCCACATCTCCACCATTAGATTTTGTTGTCTTACAGAATATAATGGTAGACTGTCTATACGTGATCTGACCCATTCTTCCCTAACCTTTAGACACCCTCAAAACAGGGGAAAAAACGAAAGAACATTTCCTTTCTCAATCAAAAAAAAAAAAAACCGAAAGAACAAAATTTGATGTAAACCCAAAAACAAAAACGCAAAAACAACAAAAGATGGAACTTGGGAGAATCTGATATCTTTTTGTATTTTTTGGTAATAAAGAACAAAATCCAATTGATTGAAATTAAAAATATCCCCAAACATTTTCTCCAGACTAAACAAAAACTCTACTGTTTTTAATCTTTATCCGTGTAACCAAGAAAAGATGGAACTTGGAAGAATTTGGAATGTGTGGGGAAAGAGGGAAGAGAAATCCACGAGGGCGAACACTCGAAGTCGTTGTGACGATGCAGGACAGGTGTTGGTGGCCAGAGAGCACCACACAGGAGATGGGAGCTCGCGAAAAATACGCTTGTTTGAAGGTTGAATCAGTGACTGTGGTTTTGAACTCTGTGGGCATTAAGAGACTTGGTCACGAAGAGGAAGCTTGGTGGGAGACCGGTGGAAGCTATAGGTCGTTCGACGGAGTGAAGCCATGGCCACTAGCATATCTGCTTCAAGTTGGTGGTGATGGCGACTTTGGCGCAGGCGGTGCTTGGAGAATACTGTAGGTAACTCGGATGAGGGAAGGGAAAGAGAAGAGGAAAATGGATTTCAAGAAGAGAGGCAAAAATATGGTGTAGAGAGTCCACAATAAAATCAGTGAGCCCACTAAATCCAACGGTTAGCAAAAGTCTTGTATTGTACCGGACCCATGACGGTCTGGCATGGTAGACGCCGCCAACGATTTGACTATTTCATTGAATATTTTAAATGCCTAATCTAGTCTATGACTTGTATTTCTTACCTTGTTGATCGGTTGCTTTTCCTTCAAGTGATACTCAATAATATCAATAAAGCTACAGGTAGTCATATCCCCTGTCACCGCAGCAGCTGGGTTTACAATTTTAAGAGGCAACAATATTAATTCCTTTAGTCGGTCGAATGTAGTTTTCGACGGAATTTTTAGAGAGAACCGCACCTGCCCGTGTTTACCCACTTGTAACTATTTTCCAAGGTAATAAAACCTGGGCGTTGAGCAAAGTAGAGGTTAGGGTTGAGGGTTTTGGTTTAATTTGGATAGGGTTCAATAAAATATTAACTTTTAAATAAATATACCAAATATATATAGTATATATATTATATATTTAGTATATATTTATTAAAAAACATATAATAAAATATTTTTTTAAAATATTTAATATAATATATAGATAATTGATAAACAAAAAATAAACTTTTCACTTAAAAAAATTCAAAACTTGTCACGGCAGCAAGATTTTATTGCTTTTTATTTTTTTGGTCAATATGCTAAACATTGCCAACAGGCCCAGCTTCTAGCGGCCCATGGCTATGCTAAACATTGCCAACAAATTCAACGCAGAATAAGCCAATAAGGGATGGATAACCCTAGACGCAGAACAAAAGAATAATGAGGTGAAATTGCAAAATCACTGAGATGCAGAATGCATCTTTTCTTCTTCGGCTCCTTCTTCTTCTTCTTCTCATCGCCAAGCTTCTTCTTCACGTCCCTTCACTGCGTTTGTCTTCTTCTGCGTTAGTCTTCTTCCCGCGTCTTCGCTTCTTCTGCTTCGTCTTCTTCTTCATTTTTCTTTGTTGTTTTGTTGATTTTTGGCTAGTTTTGTGTCGATTTTTGGGTTGATCTATTGATCGTCACGGAGCCCATATCTTCTTCTTCTTCTCGGCTCAATCTTTGTTTTGCCCCTTTTTGGAAAAAAATGCTATTTTTGAACCGTAGGCCCATCACATAACCCGGTTTTGGCGGTTTTCCGGTCCCGTTTTTTACGGTTCTTTCACCGGACCGGTTCTCGCCAAAGTGTCTAAAAGGGTGACTCGGTTTGGACCATGGCCCGATTCGGTCCCAACCGCACGGCCCGATCCGGTTTTGTTACCTTGCTATTTTCTCAAACCTGACAAACCGACAAACCGTGATCCGATTAAACCCACCCAAACGCTTATCATTGTTATCGGATTATTCGGTTTCGGGTCAGTGTCGGTTACTTGTCCACCCCTACTTGGCGATACAACCAACCAACGGGTGCTTTAAAATAAAGAACAAATAAAATTTGTTCCTACACCAGTCTCTATCAATTTTTAGGCAAATATTAACGAGTGCCCTTAAATATAAGAATTTTATATTAGAAGTTGTACATTTAATTACTTAAAAGTTTAAATTTTCTATTTTCAATATAAAACTTCTATTTTTGTATTCCTTAACTAGTGTCCTAGGGGAACTTGTTAGCAAGACCCCAATTTTTATAATCTAGCTTTTTTTTTTTTCAAACCCCCCTTCCTCAAAAACAAGAGAGAGCTTTTTTTTGTCTAGTAAATATAGTCAGGAGAAGTGGAGCGTTGCGGGTTCGAACTCGTGCTCACAGTGTTTACACAACACTTGCATGTGATTTACCACTTTGTTGTGTCTCTCGAGACAAAAGAGAGAGAGATAAAACTAATGTGAATGTTTTCAGCATTTAAAAATTAAAAATATATTACAAGAAATTGACTGCTTCCTCATTAGATTTTTGGAGTGGAGCACTGTTAGGTATATGTTCAAGGGTGAACCGTGGGTGATTATGGGGCATTATCTAGTAGTGTCCATGTGGATGCCAAATTTCTTCCCATATGAAGATAAGTTTAACAAAGTTGCAGTGTGGGTTAGGATTCTGGGCTTACCAGTGGAATATTATGACAATAAGATCTTATAGAGGGTTGGGAACAACCTTGGTTTCACAGTGGAGGTCGACACGAAGACGCTGAAACGGAGAGATAACACATTCGAGGAGAGCTATATGACTGAGAGGCAAAAATTTGCCTGGATATGCATTAAAATCGATTTGCATAAAACCCTAGTTCCAAAAATTGAGTTGAATGGAAGGGTATTTAATGTGGAGTATGAAAGGATGAGCATGAGTTATTTCTAATGTGAATGCTACGGGCACTTGAAGGAACACTGTGATCTAGCAGATGGAGGTGGGGAGTTTGCAAATCCAACGATAGAGAATGTTGAAATGGCAGAAAAGGATCATGAAATGCCGCCACAAACGAAGGATCCATCATTTGGCCCGTGGATGATCATCAATTGGAACCCAAGGAAGAAATGAGGGGCACACGCAATGTGCATGGTATGCAGAGAGATAACACACATAATGTAGGTTCGGACATAAGGGGGAGACAAAAGCTATGAATGGGGGCGATGTGGATAGGCTTAGGCATAACAACATCTAGTTTAGGGACAACCAACCCTTAGGCATAACAACATCTAGTTTAGGGACAACCAATGCTGGGTTGGTTAGAACTAACTCGGGGTCACACTTTGGTGTGCTGAGCAAGGTTATGAGATTAGTTGATGAGAGAAAAAATGTGGTTGAGGGGCCTCCATTGGCCAAGGTGAGGCATCCTAGTTGTACTGTACAAAGGAAGGATATGCACAATCGAATGAGCCAGTAACGAAAGAGGTAGTGATGCCTAAGTATAAGATCTTGAGTGGGGACAATTTGAAGGTGGATGGGGCTAGATTGAGTGGGCCTATGATGTCTTTTGTGTCAGAGGAAAAGTGCCACAACTATTAAAGTTGTTAATAATTGTAACTTGTGTCGTGTAAAGGCTAATTAGGGGTGGCTATATGGAGGGGTGTGAAGTGAGCCTAACTCTAGCAATACGAGTGACCCAACTGAGGGTAAGAACTTCCTACCTTCTAGATATCAGAGATACTGTGACGAAAATCCCTAACCTTGTGGAGCTTCATTGGCAAGCGTCGCACAGGTACATGACTGATGTCACATAAAACCAAATAAGTAATGTCGTGGAACCCAAGGTTGTTGGCGTGAGCGGGTCGACACTCTTGTCCCTTAACCAAGGATGTGTGTTCGATCCTTGGGAATATAATCGCAACCAGAGGTAGCATTTTACCACACACGGGGCAACCTGGTGCGAAGTGGTTGTCCACTCTGGCCACCATTTTTTGTATAAACAAAAAATGTCGTGGAATCTATACCTTTATATCTATACTTATATATAAAGAGAATATCATAAGATAACTAAGTTTTTGTGTGTCCACATTTTCTTTCCTTTTTGTCACTAACCGGAAAATTAAACTTAAATTTAAATTTATATACCTTTTATTTTTATTTTGTATTAAAAAAATGAAATAATAGTTTACTTAAATACCAAATAAAATTTATACTATTTAGCAAATTTATCTAACAATATAAATAAGAAAAAAATACATAAAAAACGCGAAAGCACATACAAGCTAGCTAATTAAGAACCTTGTCTCGAAAAAATAAAAAAGAGTAAAGTCTCATTTTAGTCCCTGACAATTTTTGCGCGACCCATTTTAGTCCTTAACAAAAATTAAGTCCATAAATAGTCTCTGACAAATTTAAAACAAGGCCACGTTAGTCCCTCCGTCTATCTCCTTCTAAATCCGTCAGTTAACGCACTGACATGTCACGTTAAATGCTGACGTGGCAACATTAAAAGGTCTGCTGGCTGCCAAATCACCTCCAGCTATGCTTTTTTTTTTTTTTATCAAAACTCGGATTGGCCCATTTTAGTCCCTGTAGAAAGGGGACATATTAGTCCCTGTCACTCTACCCCTAAACGTGTTACACAAGCCTTCTCTCATTCTCTCTTCCCTATTCCAGAAAATTCCACATAAAAAGAACCCTGAGACGTTGAGCCTGAGACGATGAAAATTCCAGAATGCGATGAGAAGCGATGAGCCTGAGACGTTGAAAATCAGCAGAGCAGCACCAACGTGAAGCAAACCTAACTCAAACGCACAACAAGAATAGATTTTTAATCCTGATTGTTTTGATATTCTGTTGAATGTGTTGTTGAAACCATGGAATCTGGGCGATTAGGGTTTAGTGCGATGGGGATGGGGTGTTGTGCGATGGATTTTCTGCCATAGGGATGGGGTTTTGAAGATTATTGTATGGACGATTGTGGTTATTGAAGACTATTCTAATGTTGTTGTCTCGGTACTTGATTTATGTGGTTATTTGCATTGTCTTTGTTTAATGTTTTGTGGTCCTACTTGTTCTGTGGTCCTTGTGGTCATGCTTCTTCTGTTTTTGTTCCCTGTTTTGATGGGTTTGCACATGTATGGTCCCTACATGTTCCCTGTTTTAGTGGTGTTCCATGTTCCCACATTGAAATTCATTGTTTTGCTGAGTTGGTGTTTTTTTGTCCTTTTTGGTCCCTTGTTGTTTATATACGTGTGAAACAAAGTGACTTCTCCTCATTATTTATTGTTTTGTCCCTGTTGGTATCATATTAAATATGTCTCTGTTGGCTGTTGGTCTCATATTAAACATGTCACTAATGTAGTTATTGTTTTGTCCCTGTTGCAGATAACAAATATTAAATTCTTCTATCACACACAACATAGATTTGAAAGAGATGAATATAGGAGAATCAAATATATGGATGGTAAAGTAGATGGCGTACCACCAATGGACATCGATCTAGTGAATTACTTTGATCTGGTGGAATTATTCAAGGGCTTGGGTTATCATGACTTGAAGTCTATGTAGTGGATGCATCCGGATCATACTTGCCTTAATAGTGGGTTAAGACCACTTCTTGGTGACAATGACATTAATAGTATGCGTGAGGTAGCAATGCGTGCAAGTGGCTCGAATGAATGTAGCATGCATCTATATTTTGAGCACCCGGTGTTAGGGGTTGAGGATGTTGAGGAAGTAAACCCTAATGAGGTTGATGATGATTATGATAGCGTGGAGGATTCCTTGTACAAGCCGTCTCATCTAACTGATAATGACAGTGATAGTGACAATGATGACATTAAGAAAAATAAAAGGGTTGACTCAAGCAAGAAAGGTCCTAAAAAGAAGAACGTGTTAAATAAATCATGTAGTGAGGATAGTGGTCGTATGTCCTTTGAGGTCAATGGGTATAATTCCTATTCTAAACAATTAAGGACACCAAAATCTATGGATGATGAGGAAAATTCAAGGCCTAGGTTTCCTGTGTTTAGGGAATCTGTTGGTTTTGGCGAAGTTAGCCTAGAAGTTGGGATGGAGTTTGATAAGTTGGAGGTTTTTAAGACTGCTGTTAAGGACTTCAACATTGCCCTTGGAAGACAAATTAAGTGGAAGAAGAATGATAAGTTACGGGCTAGGGCTGGGGTGTCATTGGGTTGCATTTTGTTCTTGGAGTATAGATGAGAATACCTATCAAATAAAGACACTTGAGTTAGAGCATACATGTTGTAGAGTGTTCAGGAACAAGGCAGCCACTGGAGGTTGGGTTGCTAAGAAATTGGGAAAAAAAATTATTGGTACAACCTGACCTTAAAAGGAGACATGCACAGAACATTACGAAGGAAGACTTTTTTGTCCACGTAATCGAAAAAAGGTTGCAAGGGCATTGAAAAAAGCTAGAGAGGCAGTGGAAGGTTCAGAAAAGGAGAAGTATGCGAGGACTTGGGATTACTTGGGTGAGTTGTTGAGATGCAACCCCAGATCAACGACAAAGATGGATGTGTTGCCACGTTTGGATAATCCGCCATTGTTTGAACGACTTTATATTTGTCTAGATGCATGCAAAAAAGGATTCAAGGCTGCCTGTAGGCCATTAATAGGGCTGGATGGATGCTTTCTGAAAGGATATTATGGCGGACAACTACTTTTAGCGGTTGCTCAAGACGCTAATAAACAATTTTATGTCATTGCATATGTTGTGGTGGACGCTGAGACGAAAGACAATTGGAAGTGGTTTCTAACACTTCTACTAGATGACATAGGAGACCATGCCTCCAATGGTTGGAACTTTATGTCCGACCAGCAAAAGGTGCTAAGTTAGCCTCTTTATAATTTTCCCAGGTACTAAATAGACCTCTTTTCATTTTTGTCAGGGACTAAATTAGCCTCTTTATAGTTTTGGCAGGGACTAAATTAGTCTCTTTATAATTTTGTCAGGGACTAAATAGCTCTCTTTGTCATTGTTATGATGTGTTTTTGTTGTGCATGCATGCAGGGATTGTTGCCTGCACTGAAGGAATTAATTCTAAGTGTCCATCACAGAAACTGTGTCATGCATATTTAAACTGTGTCATGCATACTTGGAAGAACTTTATCAAGCAATGGGAATGTGCAAAAAGCACGATTGAAGCAGAATTTAAGGCAATGATGCTTAGGTTGAAGACAAAGAATGAAAGAGCATGAAGTTATCTAAACAATATTAAGCCAAGTGCATGGGTCAAAGCATATTTCAGTCATTGGCCTAAGTTGGATAACATCACCAACAACGTTACTGAGGTCTGGCATATCAAGATTGTAAAGGCCAGAGAGAAGCCAATTTTGACAATGCTAGAAGAGGTTAGGTGTTGTATAATGAGGAGGATGGCATCCCATAAAAGGTACTCAAGCACATACAGAGGTATGCTGCCTCCTGTGCAACAAGAAAAGATTGATAAGCTTAAGATAGAAAGTAATTTCTGGACACCTACCTTTATGGGTGATATTGGGAATGACACTTATGAGGTTTACAGTCAGAGACAAAGGTCAAGTGTTGGGGTTAGCTTAACTCACCGTACTTGCGCCTGCCAGGTGTGGCAGTTGACAGGCATGCCTTGTAAACATGCCATTGCAGCAATTGCACATAAGAATGAGAGGCCTGAGGATTATGTGCATCATTGGCTGACAATGGATGCCTTGCGTGCAACCTATGAGTACTACATTCAGCCTGTCAACAATCAAGAATATTGGGCTGTTACAAACCACCCTAAACCGGAGCCACCCAAGTTGAAAAGGCCGATTGGCAGGCCAAAGAAACATAGGAGAAAGGATGATGTATCTGAAGAACAACCAAGCGGCCATCAGAGGAAGCTTAAAAAGAGATATGTGGCCAAATGCACAAAGTGTGGTGAATCTGGTCACTATGAAAAGACATGCAAAGGACCTTCACAACCTGGAAATGAAAAGAGGAGGCTTGAAAAGATGAGGAGACAAATGAGGAAAACTACTACTCAGGAGGAGAGTAACACATAAGTATTATTCTGTCAAGTGCTTTAATTTTGTTGGTTTATTGCAATTGTATCTGTCAAGTGCTTTAACGCGGTGGAGTGTTAGAATTATTTGTTGGTTTAGTTTATTCTGCTGGTTTGATTTATTCTGAAAGAATTAGCATGTTGTTAGAATTTTGTTTTGTCAAGTGCTTTAGTTTTATCTATTAGGAATTGACTAAAAGAATTATATGCATGCTGCTGTATTGTTTGCTATCTGTTACTGTTACTGCAGCCTGTAATTATATTTGTTGCACATAATTATAAGGATTAATAGCTTGTATTTGTTTTTGTTATTGCAGTTTGTTTCTGTTACTGCAGCCTGTTTCTGTTAAGAATTATACTGTTAGTTTGTTTCTGTTAAGGATTAACAACTTGTACCTCTTGTTCTTGTATCTCTTGCCTCTATAAATATGGAGGTACAACTTCATTTGCATTGTATCTCTTGCTCTTGTATCTCTTGCCTGTATTCTGTATTTGAGCTAGTAAATATGCAAATGCACAGTCTGATGTTGGTGTATGCTTTTCATGAATCGCTTGTGAATTCACAACCACCAGCTGTAAGGCCACCACCAATTAGGCCACATGCTCAAATGACACCGCAAGCAACACCTCCACCTTTCAACCCGTTTCCTTCTTCCGCAGTAGGTACACAATCAATACGAGCACCACCACCACCGGTTCGGCCTTTCAATCCTCCAAGATAGGTTCACAATGAAGAAGAAAGCGGTATTAGAACACATGCAGTTTCAGTTCATGCCTACTCCTAGATATAGGCCACCACCATCTAAATAAATAGACATGTAGTTTCTTTTTTTTGGTACATTGGTGTATAAACTCTTGCCAATCTTTGTATTTGGTACCTTTTTGCAATTGTATTTGGTACCTTTTTTGCCAATGTAGTTTCTTTTTAGTACATTGTATTTGGTACCCTTTTGCAATTGTATTTGGTACATTGCTCAAACTGTTATGTTTATCGAAATATAGTTCTAGGTTATGCCAAAACTAGAAGGATTGACATTTGAATGTTGTTTTGTTAGATTTGAATGTGGGATTGACAATTGTATTTGGTACATTTGAATGTGGGATTGACAAACTGTTATGACATTTGAATGTTGTGAATAAATACTTCATGGAAATGTCAGATGCTCAAATATCTTTCTCAAAACATCAAATTACAACCCAACATCAAAACATTCAATCCAACATCAAAACAAAACTAAATACTAATACATTAGTTGCTAATTTTTTGATTAATTCGAAATACAAAGACCTAAAACCACAACAACAATCACAAATCCCACAACCCCTTCATAACATTTCCACTTTTTAACTCCTTGCATCTTCACTTGCATTTGGGTCATTTTTACTTGCATTTCATTCATCTTCGCTTTCATCACTTCCATATCCTTCTCCATTTGAACAATTTTCATTTGTTGTCGCTCAATTTGATTTCGGGTCTCCATGAATTCATCAACCCACAAAAAAAAGGAGCACTTTTGCAGATTATGCAGCAGTGTAATAACAAAAATTAGTTAATGCAAGATTGCCATATTTGAAGCTGAAATAAAGCATTCCATTTTAGACCTGAAATTTAACAAAACGTTTCACAAAACATCCTATTTTAGTCCCTGACATTTAACAAACACATCCAATTTTAGTCCCTGACATTTAACAAAATACTTGTTTGAAGGTAAGAAGCTGAAAACGTTTCACACTGCAATTTCAGTTGCTGCTAAGCTTCTTGTTTGAAGGTAAGAAGTTGAAAACGTTTCAGTTGCTACAGTGTAATAACAAAGATAAATGAGGAAATTTCAAGACACTAAACTTAGGGTTTCATTACCTTAAAGTTGATGCAGCCATAAAAATCTCTATTCGGATTAGCATGCATATGCACAGTGAATACCGTTGCTTTTTTACCACAATAGCAATGAGGACCACTCCAGCTTAAGCGATTGCTGTCAGTTGAATCACTCCAGGACACCTCAATGCCGTAATAAAAACGAGAAGATTGAGAACTCATTGTAGCAAAGAGGGGAAAAATGAGGATTAGGGTTTTGGTAAGAAGAAGAATAATAAGAAGAAGAAGATCTGCTTAGATTAGGGGGACAAGGACTAATATGTCCCCTTTCTGCAGGGACTAAAATGGGCCAATCCGAGTTTTGATAAAAAAAGCACAGCTAGAGGTGATTTGGCAGCCAGTAGACTTTTTAACATTGCCACGTCAGTATTTAACGTGACACGTCAGTGCGTTAACTGACGAATTTGAAAGGCGATGGACGGAGAGACTAACGTGGTCCTGTTTTAAATTTGTCAGGGACTATTTTTGGACTTAATTTTTATCAAAAACTAAAATATGTAGCGCAAAAATTGTCAGGGACTAAAATGAGACTTTTAAAAAAAAAAAAAAAAGGGGACCTTGTCGAGTGGCAAACAACAGAATAGTCTAGGAGCAAGATAACTCGGGTTACCAAACACACCGCCTGAAAACCCCCAATCTAAAAGTTATCACTGTATATTTGTTGGTGTTGGGACTTTTAGTCCCACATCGGGTAAAATAGTAAAGAGGAGTGAACCTCTTTGTTATAAAAGGAGGCTTGGGCCTTGGTTTTATGTACACCATTCAAAAGCTTGTCTAGCAACTTTTGTCTCTAGATAAATTCCTCTCTTTGTTTTTAGAATTTAATAGAATTCTTAGTATGCTCTGTGGTTGCAGCTTGGGCTGAACCTCCACATCAGAAAAAGAATTTATTAGGAATATTTCTTGTAAAAGGAGAGGTGTGAGGAATAAGTTTCTTTGGTGGGGAAGCTTTGTGGGTGTCTGGGGGTGCGAGAGAGAAAATTGTGTAGTTGTAATAATTTTCTACATAGTGAATTTTCTCACAGTGTGGTGGTTTTTCTCTGGGTTGGGAGTTTCTTTGAGGAAGCTTTGTGGGTGTGCAGAGTGCAGAGAGAAAATTGTGTAGTTGTAATAATTTTCTACATAGTGAATTTTTCTCAGTCTTTGGTGGTTTTCTCCTGGGTTGGGAGTTTTCCACGTTAAATTCTTGTGTTGTTATTATTTCTCTATTCTGTTTTTTCAATTTTCCTGAAGTGCGGGTTTACGGGAAGAGAATTTGAAGAGTCAAATTCCCATGACAAGTGGTATCGAGCACGAGGTTACGCTAAAGTGGATGTCAGGAAGCGAGTTTCAAATGCGGATTTGATGTAGAGAAATTTGTGGAAAGATCAACTTTGGCTTGTGGCAAATACAAGTCAGGATGTGTTGATTGATCACAGTTTACACAAGGCTTTGAAGAGCGGGTTACTCCTGAAAGTAAGCGGTGATCTTTGGTAAAACTACATTAAAGTGATGATGATTGGGAGGATCTGGATTTGAGAGCAAAGCAGTGCAATTAAATGCGTGCTGCGACCAAAAATGTTCTTGCAAGCGTGAAGGAGCATCCACGGCAAAGGGACTGCAGGAAAAACTCGAGGAGTTGTATCAGACAAAGAGCGTCTCAAATCGGTTGTATCTGAAAGAGAAGTTTCATACGTTGCAAATGGATGAAGGTACTACTATTTCAGATCATTTAAGTATTCTCAATGGCATTGTTTATGAGCTTGAATCTATTGGAGTTAAAATTGATGATGAGGATCAGGCCTTAAGGCTGATCGTGTCTCTTCCACGATCCTATGAGCACATGAAGCCGCTATTAATTCATGGGCATGGTAAGGAGAAAATAATTTTCTCGGAGGTTACTAGTAAGCTTCTTTCTGAAGAGAGGAGACTTGGTAGAGATTGATCCACATGAAAGTTCTGCATTGGTGCTCATGGTGGAAGAAGAAGAACTCCGTAAAGAATGTATACGCATTGGGGGATGTGGGCGATCTGGCCATATCAAGAAGAATTGTAAAGGTAGAGCGAGGTTCGGCAAAAGCTGCATGTCGGCAAGTGGAATCTTGATAATGAGGCTAACATTATCTCCGATCTTGATGTCGCTGAAGAAGGGCGTGATACGATATCCTTATGGCATGGGTCCCAAAGTTAAGCCATGATAAAGGATATTAAATGTTAGCGGGACCACATTTTGCACACGGGCATTGGTTGGCGTTGATGCGACGGGTGTGTGGTGAAATTTATGTCGATGGTGATTAACTTCCATGAGTCAAATATGGGAGTTCTTGGCACCATAGTTTTTTCAGTGAGGTTATATTTCGACATGTCTTGGGAGTTTAAATGCTTGGGATAGGCTAGGTTACGAGTGATTATGCTTTTATGGTGGAGCATGATTGCGTTGCGATGATAAGCGAAAAGTATGAGAATCTTCATCGAGGTGGGCGTTGTGGGACCACAAAGTCCTGAGGTGGAGATTGTTGGTGTTGGGACTTTTAGTCCCACATCGAGATAAAATAGTAAAGAGGAGTGAACCTCTTTGTTATAAAAAGGAGGAGCTTGGGCCTTGGTTTTATGTACACCATTCAAAAGCTTGTCTAGCAACTTTTTGTCTCTAGATAAATTCTCTCTTTGTTTTTAGAATTTAATGTAAATTCTTAGTATGCTCTGTAGTTGCGGCTTGAAATTTGAACCTCCACATCAGAAAAAGAATTTATTAGGAATATTTCTTGTAAAAGGAGAGGTGTGAGGAATAAGTTTCTTTGGTAGAGAAGCTTTGTGTGGGTGTCTGGGGAGTGCAGTAGAGAAAATTGTGTAGTTGTAATAATTTTCTACATGGTGAATTTTCTCACAGTCTTTGGTGGTTTCTCTGGGTTGGGAGTTTTCCACGTTAAATTCTTGTGTTGTTATTATTCTACAATGCTTTTTTTGATTTTCAGCAGTCTACAGTTTAGGAAGAGAGAATTTGAAGAGTCAAATTCCCAACAATATTCACATATATAAGAGAGGCGGCAGAAACCCTACTTGCTGTTTGGGAGAAAAGAGAAAACCAGAGGGGGGAAAAGATGCAGATCTTCGTGAAAACCCTAACCGGGAAGACCATCACCCTTGAGGTGGAGTCAAGCGATACCATTGATAACGTGAAAACTAAGATTCAGGACAAAGAAGGTTCGGTGTAACTGAAAGAACCAGATCGATTGGTTCTCGTTTTCTCTTGTTCGTTCTTGTTTGATTCATCTTGTTTTCTCATTGTGTAGGGATTCCGCCGGACCAGCAGAGGCTGATCTTCGCCGGGAAACAGTTGGAGGATGGCCGTACCCTCGCCGATTATAACATCCAGAAAGGTTTGGAATATACAATTTCGAATTATCACATGTTTCGGTATTTTAATTGCAGTAATATTTTGAGTGTGGCAACTGATTAATGTCCGAATTATATGTTTTGATGAAATAGTATTCATCTATATCTGTGGTAATTGAATGTTTGCTGACTGGACCCAGAATATCGTGAATTATGCTCAATAACTGTGGTTTAAATTGCGGGCCTTATAAGATCTGTTACTCTATTTCGCAGAGTCAACATTGCATCTTGTTTTGAGGCTTCGTGGTGGCATCATTGAGCCGTCTTTGATGGCATTGGCCAGAAAGTATAACCAGGATAAGATGATCTGTCGCAAGTAAGTTTACACAATCTGGCTTTTATGTTATTGGATCCTGAAGTGTGGGTAGTTGCATTTGGTTAATTTCTGAAGAAGTAATTGCAAATGTAATTCTCTTGCTCTGGATAGTTAGTACTCCTATGTATTAAAGTTGATGCATGTAGTCTAGTCAAAAGGTCTCAAAAGCAGCAGTTAAATTGCTGAGAGGCAAGCTGCCAGAAGGGCACTTCCTGGTTGAGGTTCAGTTTCTTCCTTTTAGTGTGCCTCATTGATAACTGTAGAGAAAAAATCCTCAACAAGCTCAGCCACTTAACATGCTATGAATGATACCAAGGGAAGCGAAATAGTCTGAATGTTTTAAAAAATGTGAATGGTCACTAGTCTCTGGGGACTAATAGCTCTGTTTTTTAATATTCTTTTTTTTTTTATTTCAATATGAATGCTATGCTGAAACACTTAAATTATAGAAACAACAATCTGGTGCTATAAAACTCTTGCCATAGTGGATCCAAATAAGGGCTGGACACATTGGTGTTATGCTTAAATTCTTAATTTAGGTGGAAAGTAAATGCAAACTGTTCCTATATAGGAGGACTATGTTTGGAAATATAATGCCTTTCTTTAGTGAGGCATACTCTTTTTGGTGCCTTTCTCCTCTAGGCGTTAAGGGTACTTTTTGCCTTTGACTAACTTGGATGTGTTGAAATTTTGATGTGTACGAATTTAGAATATGATGCAAAGGTAAGGTTGTTGCCTTGTGATCTGAAGGTTATCTATTCAAATCTTGGAAACAGACTCTCCACTTGTGTGGGTAAAACTGTGTATATCTACCTTCCCTGGACCCCACCTGGTGGGGGGCCCAGTGGAGGTGGGGGCCATGTCCACTGGGCTGTCCTTTATGAATTTCAACTATGAGCAGCAGGAATCTTTCTGATGACACCAAATGTATGTAACAACATCAACCTTCAAATACCTTCAAATAATTGCCCAAAACTGTCTTAGAACTGCTGTAATAACTAATAAGAGACTGTAGCATTGAGATGTTGAGAATTCAATTCAGTAAATCATGTCGCCATTTTGAAACCATATATACTCCTTGAAAAAAAGAATGGTAGTATTATTTGATAGTATGGTTTTCTTTGAGAACCAAAGGGGTGCATGTTGGAAAATAAATATAAAGAAACCTTACATCTTATGTGATACTACAACGTTGTATTATTCATGTTCAATGACTGCTTGAAATATAACTGCCATATATTATTGAAACCGAGACTAATCTATATTGGCATGTATAATACAAATTCACAACCATTGTGCTTATTGATCATTGTGCTTTGCAGGTGCTATGCACGTTTACACCCTCGTGCCGTCAACTGCAGGAAAAAGAAGTGTGGACACAGCAACCAGGTACAATATTTTTATCAATGTCATCGCTTGTACTTGTTTTACTGAATGGATTTTGCAAGTTATAATTATTATTTAGTCATCTCAGAGATTATTTTTTTGTATTGCAGTTGAGGCCAAAGAAGAAGATCAAGTAAACTGTTCTGATTGCAGGAAGGAATTGTGTTGTCATGGATTACTGGATGTCTTGTTATCCTGATGACTTAATTAGCTTCTTAGTATTGTAGGAATCTGTTGGAAATTGAACTAACAGAGTTATTCTCTATGATTCTGTTTTTGTTTGAGACGGGTTGATATCAATTATGCTACAATTCCTTGTGATGACATAATTTTGTTGCTTTTGATAATAATGCTCGTGTGATGTCTGTTTTCATTAACCCTAATTTCGAATACCTGTTTCCTTTTCTCATATCAACTTGAGAAAGACCAAGCTCGATAATTATAATTTCGAAGAGTTTCTTGTTACAAGTTTTGATATTAGTTTACAGTGCCATGGAAGGGAAATTCTTTCTCCTGGTTTTGCATTTGGTATAAAGATTAGGTGCACCAATTATGGAAGATATCTTTCGTTGTTTGTGGTAATATGCATATCTTAGAAAAATAATTATATTCTTTAATAGTTGGATTGGATGAGAATGATTAATTAATACATGTAGGTTGAGTTGTCAATAAATAAAGACATTGAAAGGAATGCTTTCTAAATGTTCTAAGGTGTTATCGAGACAAAATTGAAATTAGTATGAATCCTCTATTTTTCTATTTCTGCACGCTGGTGGGACTTTTAGTTTTGGTAGGAAATTTTTTAGTAACGTACAAGTAAAATATTTTTAATATTTTTATCTTTATTATTATTTTTTGCTGAGAATATGAAAGATATAGTATTTTCTTTATGTGTAGCAGTAAATTATTTTTTCAAAACAAGTTGTTATTCATATATAATATAGTATTATATTATTTTTTTCCTACAATAAAACGTGACTATAGGATTGTCTTATGGTATGTTGAACCATCACGAAATTACTGAGCTAATACACACTTAAATGCAATACTTTTAAGAACGACGATTGCTCTCATAATGACCTGTTCCTCGTATCTCCTGGACGAGTAAAAATTAAATGGTTCAATCATCTGCTCACTGATTTTCACCATCCCAGAGGGATCAGATGATGACAAAACCTGTGTGACCTTGAGTCAATTAAGGTATGCATTGTTATTCTCAGTCTGCACCTTGTGCTGAGGCCTCGCCACTGATATCATCTGTTATGAAAGAAAAGTAATGTGAAACACTAATACTTCTGAATTTTATTTACCTTTCAATATCTGGCCAATAATTGTTAACCTGGATCACATGTATACCTGGTTTGGAAAATGTTCTGGATCATCCTACGTGGTGATTCTTGTGCTGCATCCTCCAACCGAAGCAGCTCGTCTGAGGAGAGGCGCCAACCCAGAGCACCCAGATTTTCCTCTGCTTGTCTTATTGACTTGACCCCAGGAATTGGCACTGTACCTTTGCATATGCACCAATTTATTGCAACCTGACATGATAAAGTGATGCATTAGAAGATGAACTTAAGTGCTCGGGCAAGGTTGGTCAGTGTAAGTGGTCAACATTGTCATTTGTCATGCACCTAGGACAAGGACAATTAAGTGGGTTGGTCGGTGGTTTTGTAAAGGGAACTTTAGAACCATTGAAAAAGTAAGTTGCGTAGGCGAACACGGCGTTAAAAACATGAATGTGACATTAAGAGTTTGTCTTCTTTGGTGGTTGATCCTGATAATGAAGCAAGAGTAGTTCTGATGTTATGGTGGATAAGATAAAGCAGTTGCTTTGTGACTCTCCGAAGCTTGACAATAAGAACTTGGACTTCTGTCACTTAACAATGAACTCACTTATTTCTCTCTCTTAGAGTCATTTAATACAAAGGGTACAACAACAACAACAACAAAGCCTTTTCCCACTAGGAGGGGTCGGCTACATGGATCAAACGACGCCATAGTGGTCTATTATGAACCATATTAATAGTGAAGTCATTCATTTCAAAGTCATTCTTGATAGTTTCACTTATAGTTTTCCGTGGTCTTCCTCTTCCTCTAGCAACTAGGTGGACCTCCATCTGATCAACTCTCCTTACTGTTGAATCTACCGGTCTCCTCCAAACATGCCCAAACCACCTCAACCGAGATTCAACCATCTTTTCCACAATAGGTGCCACCCCCACTCCTTCTCTGATACTATCATTCTGGATCTTGTCCCGTCTAGTCTTGCCACTCATCTACCGCAACATCCTCATCTCTGTCACCTTTAGCTTAGTCTCGTGTTGACCTTTTCGCGCCCAACATTCACCCCATACAACATCGCAGGTCTAACCGCTGTCCGATAAAACTTACCTTTTAACTTGAGTGGGACCTTGTTATCACATAAAACACCTGATGCCTTCCTTCATTTCAACCACCCCGCTTGAATTCGATGGTTCACATCACCCTATATTTCTCCGTCGTTTTGTATGATGGACCCCAGGTACTTAAACTTAGTAACTTGTGGTATGATATGGTCCCCACCTTTCACCTCTATGCTGGGGGTGTTTTGCCTTCTACTAAACTTGCATTCCATATACTCCGTCTTACTCCTACTCAAGCTTTAACTGTGTCTCCAAAGCTTGTCTCCAAGTCTCAACCTTCTCATTTATCTCCTCTCTCGATTTCCCGACTAGGACAATATCATCTGCAGAACAAAGATGCACTGTGTCGACTCTTGTATGTGTTCCGTGAGCACATCTAAGACCAATGTAAACAGATAGGGGCTTAAAGCCGACCCTTGATGCAACCCTATAGTGATCGGAAAATCTTCTGTGGATCCGCTTTGAGTCCTCGCATTAGTAGTGGCATCATCATACATATCCTTGATGGCTCGGATATAGGCCACGCGAACCCCTTTCTTTTGTAAAGCTTTCCATAAGATCTCTCTAGGCACTCTATCATACGCATTCTCCAAGTCAATAAAAACCATGTGCAAGTCTTTTTTATCCTCCCGGTATCGCTCCATGAGCCGACGCAATAAGTAAATTGCCTTCATAGTCGATCTCCCAGGCATAAAACCAAATAGATTCTCCGTAATGTAAGTTTCCTTTCTCAGCCTCTTCTCAATCACTCGTTCCCATAGCTTCATAGTATGACTCATGAGTTTAATCCCTCTATAATTAGCACAATTTTGTATGTCTCCCTTGTTCTTATAAATCGGGATTAAAGTGCTTCTTCTCCATTCATCTGACATTTTCTTTGACCGCAAAATCTCATTAAACAACTTGGTGAGCCAATGAATACCTGTATCTCCCAGGCTCTTCCAAACCTCAATCGGAATATTGTCTGGTCCGACTGCCTTACCATTGTCCATCCTTCTTAAAGCCTCTTTAACTTCACGCTCTTGAATTCTCCGATAAAAGGTATAGTTTTGGTCCTCCTCACTAGTGCATAGCACATTAGCGTATGAAGAAGTTCCATGGCCCTCGTTGAATAAACTGTGAAAATACTTCTTCCATCTATCTTTGATATCCCGATCCATAACCAATACTTTACCCTCATCGTCCTTAATACATTTCACCTGATCCAAATCTCTCGTCTTCCTTTCTCTACCTTTGGCAAGCCTGTAAATAGATTTTTCTCCAGCTTTGGTGCCTAAGGATTGATAAAACCCTTCATAAGCTTTAGATCTCGCTTCACTCACTGCCTTCTTGGTCTCCTTCTTAGCTTCCTTGTAATTATCCCAGTTTTCCGCATTTTTGCACAACGACCAAGCCTTAAAACATTCCCTTTTCGCCTTAACTTTCTCTTGCACACTATCATTCCACCACCAGGATTCTTTATCCCCATGCCTAAAACCTCTTGATTCCCCAAAGGTCTCTTTTGCCATCTTCCTGAGCCCCTCAGCCATCTTGTTCCACATGACATTGGCGCTACCGTTTGCCTCCCAGAAACCTCCTTCCAGGACCTTGCGTTGGAAGATCATATGTTTTTCACCCTTCATTCGCCACCATTTGATCCTTGGAACCTTATCGTGGCATCTTCTCTTCACTCTCCCCTTAACTCGTATTTCCATAACCAAGACTCTATGTTGAGTAGTCAAGCTCTCGCCAGGTATAACCTTACAGTCCATACAAATCTTTCTATCCGCTTTCCTAATGAGGAAGAAATCAATCTGAGAGTGTGTTGCCCCACTTTTGTACGTGATGAGATGCTCTTCTCGTTTCTTAAAACATGTATTGGTTATAGTGAGATTAAATGCTTCCGAAAAATCAAGGATAGATTTACCCTCAGCATTTACCTCCCCTATGCCAAAACCTCCATGCACACTCTCATAGCCTTCAGACGTCCTCCCAACGTGACCATTTAGATCCCTCCCTAGGAAAGTCTTCTCTCCTAGTGGTATATCCTGAATCAGACCTTCTAAATCCTCCCAAAATTTTACCTTGATGTGCTCTTCTAACCCAACTAGAGGTGCGTATGCACTGATCACATTAAAGGTATCATGTTCCACAACAAACTTTAGAGCTAGGATCCGATCTCCTATCCTTTTAACATCCACAATGTCCCTCTTCCAGGTCTTGTCAACAATTATGCCCACACCGTTTCTAGATTTAGTTTTTCCAGTATACCAAAGCTTGAAACCCGAAGTGTCTAATTCCTTTGCCTTTTCTCCCACCCATTTAGTCTCCTGAAGGCACATGAAATTGATCCTCCTTCTGATCATAGTGTCAACTATTTAATACAAAGGGTATTTGTGGAAAAAAATTAAAATTATAGCATTATTAATTAAAATTTATTCATTTCAATGCATTTCCTTGATCTTGATGATTTTGTCAAATGTTTCTTATAAATAAGACTGGATGTAGCATGTAAGCAACCAACATAAGAAATTAGTACTCTCTCCATTCCATAACTTTGGTAGTTTTAGTAGTTTTGTTTTGTTTCAAAACAATGGGTGTTTTATAAACCCAAGATATAATTTACATTTTTTTCCAAGTATACCCTTCATATATTTATTGAGTTTACATTGAAAATTGACACAACTCGACAAATATTTAATTGAATATTTTAGAATCTGCAGTAATTAATAAGGCTATTTTGGTAAAAATATACTTTAATTAAATAATTTTTTGATCTGTCTGTAAAAACCTTAAACCACCACAATTATGGAATGGGGGGAATATCATACAAAGGGAAAAAAATAGGAAAAAGATTACTTGTGACATGGTTTTGCGCCTTTTATTTGCAATGTCTCTCAGGGAACTCAACAAAGGATCCAGTCCTGGAAGTATTTGCTTAAATAGCAATGCCCTGTGATTTGCAATTAATAACAAAGGCACAACGAAAAAAAGCTAATAATGCATTAGTTAGGCCATAAAGTTAATCATCGAGAAGCGTTCTAAAATATTTGCTTTAACGTCAACACACCTTGGCCCAGTTGGAAGATTGGATGGTGAGTATTTCCCAGTAAGCATTCCAAGTCCTAGAGGACTATAAGCAATCATGCGAATACCCAGAGAATCACATATACTCTTGATCTCTAGTTGATCTTTCCCCATACTTAGCAAAGAAAATTGCACCTGAAATGTTGAAATTATAAAGAAGATTAATTAATGAGGGAATACCAGCAGAGCATGTCAATTTCTGACTTGTTTCCGCATACTGATAGCATGTTGTGCAGAAATAAGTACTGCATGGAGTTATTCTGGCATCTCATTTTCATTTAACTGATATATCATCTAGAAAATCAGTGAGGCGTGATACTATAGTTACTAGTTTCATTCCTCTGCCTTTTAGTTTTCCTTTTTCTGTTGTAGTCTCTTAAGGATATTTGTGACTGGTTTCACAACCAGACCATGCTTATTAGTCGCTACTGAGATTAAAAGGCATTTCCCCAATACATTATGCAAAATTTGAATGTTAAACATTACAGTTATGCACATCCTTATACCTGGGCTGAGCATAAGGGGACGCCACGGTCTTTCAGGTAATCATGTATCTTCAAAAGCTGCTTTGGTCCGTAATTACTTACTCCAACAGCTTGAACTAATCCCTAAATGGCAATATAAATATGAGAAAAATTTTGATCATCGGAGAAATGAAAACTATTGTTTTTTCTTTTAGTAAAAACATTGGAACTTAATGAATATTATGCTCATCTGAAAATGGATATGTGAAAAAATGATGATCCACGCAAGTAAATAAATCACAGCACCCTGAGTGACTTTATCCGCATGTTGCATTGCAATCTTCAATTATGGTGTTTTAGACAGTAGAACACTTTTAACCTTTGAGCTAAGTCTCAAAAGAATGGTTCACTTAAGGTCTTTTGTATATATACCAGATAATTCTACTAATGAACATGAATTATAGTAACCTTCTCATACATTGCCACTAAACCATCCCAAAGAGCTAATTCCTGTAAAGGAGCATAATTTGCAGTTGACCAATGTAGTTGTCCTATTCCAAGTTGCTCAATCTGCATCCTATCTAGTGATGCCCTGGAAATTTATTTCATTCAAGTTCAACATCTTAAGCAAAGAAATAACTCAAGCAAATATTTCTTATGGGAGATGGGATAGGAAATCTCAGGAAGGATTTGATAGGTACAGATACTTCAATCCAATTCAGGCAGAATTGGAACATATCAACACAAAAAGAGTACCTGCAAGCATTCACAAACTGCCCTGGTGTAAGGCGCCATGGATATGCCGCAAACTTTGTAGCAATTACAATTTCACGTCGGCTGCCCTTTTTCTCTGAGCAAGTGAATACGCAATTTGGTGATCAAGAGGAAATCAAATAATTCAGTACAATGTATTCAATGTGTATTATGAAGGAGCCATTAAAAGGTCCTGACTTTTTCACACTGAATTCACATTTCTCTCTCTATCTCCATTTTTTCCTCCTTTCCATGATACTCACATTTACATGGGTGCAAAGTGGTGTAAACTGTGAAGTTAGTATGGGGAGAAGCCTTTACCGTTCTAAGTCCTTATTTTATTTACACCACTTTTTCGCACTCACTTCACACATCTCTCTTTTTCTTTACCATCACATGTCTCATTACATCTCCCCCCTTTATATCACATTCAAGTTTATGCTGAGTGTAAATGTGGTGTAAATAATAGTGAGGTCGAATTGAAACCCTCATTACTCTTATTTATGCTAGTATGAGGAGAAGTCTTTACTGTTTAGTAACAGCAACTCTCACAACACACCCATCCAACAAATTTTGAATTATATATGCAATTAACAATTTAATTTACATAATGGTAAAGGACTATAGGCCAAATTACAATGAATTTACTCACACCTGCAATGCAATCTAAAAGATCTAGCTGAGAATTTGTACCAAATTAAATGAAAGTGAGAAAGGAAAAGTGTGATGGACCTCGAAATTCTCGAACAAACCTCCCCAGAAGCTTCTCGCTCTGCCCATTTAACCTTCCGGTGCCATAGGAATCAGCAGTGTCAAAGAGATTGACACCATTCTCCACAGCCACGTTGAAGATTTGTTGAAGCTCATCATCCATGGATTCCCGGTAGCCCCAAAGAAACTGATTGCCCCATGCCCATGTTCCAAAACCCATGGGAGATACACTCAGAGGACCCATCTTCACCTGCAACAACCACCATCGGAGCTCGCTAGTTGTAGTTGCTACTCACATCACACATGCATGACAGTAGTCCAGAGTTAAAGAGAAAAGCATACCTTTTGTGTTGGCCAGAAGGAAGGGAATTTGAGAGAGTTGAATGGAAAAGATGGTGTTGGTAAGGGGTTATTAATATTTGAAGAAACAACACTGCAATTTGAGAGTGCCATTACTGAGTAGTAGCGAGTAACTTGCAGACACCAACAACACAACTTGACTCAAAATCGATTTGGTAGTTAATTCGTTAGTTATGGTGTGTTGGTGTGGTAACCATAGATTCCTCGCTCCGTTATGGATCAGTTCGGTCGCGTCACGAGTTTGGAAGCACAGAAAAAAAAATTCGAAAAATAAGAAAAAGAAATGACAGCTGTGGGATTTGAACCCACGCCCTTTCGGACCAGAGCCTAAATCTGGCGCCTTAGACCACTCGGCCAAACTGTCTTCGCTGAAAGATGCGTGTTATTTCCTATATACATACGTTTCGTTCAAGTTATACATAAAAGTTCGTACATTTTTCTAAAATCATATTTACAAGTCTTTTAATTTTAAGTTAAAAAATTAACATTAAGTTAAAAGTCTTTTAATTTTAAGTTAAAAAATTAGAAGCCATTTCAATCACAAATATACGTAAGTGTAATACTGTCTCGTACATTTTATTATTTTATTGAAAAAAAAGTCTCCCTACACCACCCTTTTTTTTGTTGGCGGCTTCTATCGTGCCTTAGCATTATGGGTCTTGTACGATACATTAGACGAAAATAAGAATGTTTTGATGCAAGTAAACATGTTTTGACCAATATTAACCAAATGTTTTACTTACCACTTGTTTGCTAATATTGCGAGTTAGTTCCTATGTTCCAACGTGGCCCCAACTTCCCTCTCCCTTCCCTTGACCTCCACCTTTTCCACCGGTATCCCAACGCCCCATCTCTTCCACTCCACCCCTCTCCCCCTTTCCTCCAACACAGTAAATGTTTCAGCAAAACAATCAAAATTAAAAATAGAATAATGAAAATTGATGGCAGAACAATCAAGGTCGTTAGGACATCAACGAGCAATTGAGTTATTATTGGATCTGGTCGTCAACAAGCTGTACAATTCCATCGTCGTCACTGTCTCCGATATCGAGCAAAGGAGGAATCGAGTACATGACGGATCACAACAAAGGGTGTGTGTCTGGTACGGTGTTGGGGCAGTGGCTGTTAGGGCTTTCCCGACAGCAACTCACAGTGAAGAACAAAGCGCTCAACAAGGGATGCTCGGACCTCACAAGAACGGCGGAGAGGTTTGGCAGCGTTGCCGCAGGAAGAGAAGGAAGATGTATGGCGCTGTTGCATGACTCCCTCATGAACGTGCTCCCTTCTCCCCATGTCGCTGCCGACTCCCTTACCGCGTCTGGGGAAAAAAATTGGTTTTACATTGAACCGTAAATACCTATTTAGGGTACTTCCGGTTCCTCAATTTTTTTTTGTTTTACGTTGAACCGCCACATCTTTCTCCTATGCCTCGCACCACCAGCCTCCGTCACACCTCCCTTCAAAGGTAAATTTCGATTCTTTTGTTCGTTCAATAAAATGTAGTGTTCGTGTTTCTATAATTTTTTAACAATCAAAGAAATTGATTTGTGTTTTCAAATGCACAAGTTTCAGGGGCTACATTTCATTTTGTAAACAAGGGTGATTACACAGTGGTGCGAAACTTGCTCCACCGCCGACTACGGCTCCGCTCTTTATGGAGGAATGTCGGGGGGTGGTGGTGGTGATTGAAAATGGAGTTGCAGTAACAATGGAGATCCGCCGTCGAGATAGTTTGGTGATGGAGGAGAGATTCAAAATTAATTAGGGTTTTTTGGAGCAAATTTTCATTCTTTTGGTTTTTGTAATTCAACCCCCTATTGGGTTTATATTGTAAATACATAAAATTTATAAATTTTCCAACTAAGTTAAAAGTCTGTGCAAGTTGTGCAAAATCTGATATTACCAACTATTTTTCACTTATGTATTGTACAGAGCCTAGATGACCCATGCACGATAGACAAAACCTTTTTTGTTATGAAGAAGTCAAGTTGAAGTTTATCTTTGATCGAGGATCGTGATCCTCTAGAGTTAAATAAAAAAATGAATAATTGTAGTGGATCTGTTTCATGTTAAATAAATTTTTTCTATTAAAATAAATCATAAACATAATTTTGAGAAAGACTAAATTATACTTTTGGTCCCTTATCTTTATTTTAGGTGTCAGTTTAGTCCCTTATCTATTAAAAGTTCTGAATTAGTCCCTTATCTTTATTTTAGGTTTCAGTTTGGTCCCTTATGTATTAAAAGTTCCAAATTAGTCTCTTATGTTACGAATATTATACCAATGTGGTCCTTTTTTTTGCATAAAAAAGGGACAACATTGGTATAATATTTGTAACATAAGGGACCAATTCGAACAAAAAAAAAAGAGGGACTATATTTTACACATAAGAGACCATATCGAAACTTTTAATACATAAGAGACCATACCGAAACCTAAAATAAACATAAGGGACCAAAAGAATAATTTAGCCTTTGAGAAATAATGTTGGTAAGGTTATAACTGCAGGGTGGTACAGGTCCTTTCAAACTGCTGAGGATTCAAATCAATTTGATAGAATATGTTTGAAGGTAGACAACAACGTATCAGATATTAGTTTAAAGATAATGGGACCAATTAGTAATGTCTAATAAAGATAATGTGCATTTATGATGTCTTGAAGATAACCGATACCTTCTATATGGAGTAGGATAAGCAATGGATGTGAGGTGGAGGTAAGAGCAAGCAGCAGAAGGACACTCCTTTATTATCTTGTAATTTAACAAAATAAAACATGAATATAACAGTATTATTTTAAAAAAATTAAATTATTTTTAATTTATAGTTTGATGTTTAATTACAACGACATTAAGCTTACACAAAGAGAAATTATCCTATGAAAATAAGATATCTTCCATATTACCCTGCTTTATTGGTACTTCCTGTGTGACCCAGTCATGTTACAATGATCATACACGTTAATAGAAGAACAAAAAAGGGGTTTTAGATCTAAACCCATTGAAAACCAGAAATGGAAAATGGATTGAAAATGCATGCAAGCGTGCACAAACAGAGACATTTTTTTTTACATTACATTATATCTTCTTCTAAATATCTAAGCAAATGAATTGAGTGAGGCTATCATAATTCTCTCCCTATCATCAAATCAAGCCTACAAAACTTCATCTCTGAGTTTCTTGGCCTATCCAATCCAACACAGTTTGCTTGGCCTGCCATGTTTTGTTTTCAGCTTCTCTAGCTGCACATGAGCCACCAAGTCTTTGTTCCTTCTTGGAGGAAAACAAACACCAAACATGCAACATAAAAGCATGGTGCATGCACTTTTTCAAGTCCAGAAATCTAACCACTGAGAACTGCTGCATGACTGGTCTAAAATACCACTTGGGTCCACACTGTACCATTTTTCAAGTGTTGTCAAGGGAAGAATCTCTTCATGATCTTCGTTTCTCGCAAGTTGGTTTCCTCTGTCCTCAGCTTTCTCAGTCCTTGTACTCCTCCTTTCATTCTGATCATCCAAACCCTCATTTGAAAACCCTGGCTTTTCTTCAACAACCCTGCAATTGCTGTGTCCACTTCCTGAACCACCATCTTCTGTGCTATTCTCCTTTGCTTCGTGAGATGTTTCCATCAAATAACTTAGCTTCTGCAACTGTTTGAAAAACAAATAAGCACACAGTTAGTTAAGGCCTAGGAAACTGCAAATGCTTTGTTGAGTATATGCTATCTTAGATTTTGGAACTAATTCGACCCCATAAACCCGAGTTCAGATCCTCTACAGCTATGCTACTTCTACAGCAAACAAAATAAGGGTGGGAGGAGAGAGAAGTTGGAGATAAAATAGAAAGATGATGAAGAGAGAAAGAAAAATCTAGAGAGAGATAGGAAGCGGTAGAGAGTGCTACTGAGAAAAATGTGCATCAGATGATCCATGTCACACAAAACCGGTTTGTAAGGTAAGGACAAACAAAACATTATAAGCAATACTTATGTCATATCTTTAAGGGACGTGGGACGAAACACACCCAGCACACCAGAGGCTGCAATGAAGGCAGCCCAAAGTTCACCGCACTTAAGGCGGATTTCCAATATCTCTTGGGGAGGTGGGACTAAACACACCCCTCACACCCGGCACAATAAAAGTGCTGGAGGCTGCAATGAAGGCAGCCCAAAGTTGCCGCAATTAAGACGGCCACAGGCGGACCGCAATTAAGGCGGATTTCCAACATGTTATTACAAGAACAAAACTTATTGCTTACCTCTAATTGCAAAGACTCCTTCTCTTGCTTTAAAGACTCAAACCGAGATGCTAAATTGTCGTATTCATCTTTGAGTTTTCTGTATTCTTGCTCTATCCTTTTTGATTTCCACCTTGCCCTTCTGTTCTGGAACCATATGGCAACTTGGCGAGGCTGCAGCCCAAGATCCATTGCCAGCTGCATCTTTTTTCTTGGCTCCAACTTTGACTCTGACTCAAATATGCATTCTAGTGATCTAATCTGCTCATCACTAAACCTCCTCTTGTTTTCTATCTTCTTGTTTTTCTTCCTTGGATTCTGATGTGCCTCAACATTCTTTCCTTTTGATGCTTGAATATTCTCTTCTTCCTCCATCATCATCATATCATATGGCTAAGAGTAAGAGAGAATTAATTTATTTGCCCCTTGTAATATAAAATTGTGTGAATTAAAAGTCTGGTGAGGGGGAAATGGGTTCAGAATATATAGTATAGCTAGCTATCTATCTAAAGGACATTTCTATCACGTTATTAGGACTTGTAATGGAAGGATCAAAGTGACCTATGTGATTAGATACCGTGTGGTGCTTACTATCTTTTTCTATGTAGGAGGAAGGAAGATATTATTATCTTTGTTCGTTTACTTGTAGGCCTTCTATCGGCCCCTATCTATGCTATTTCATTTGTAGAAGGAACTCATTACTTGTCACTTGTCACCCTCAATGCCACACGTCTCTGTTGCTTTTCTTTACTAATTTTCATCTTTTAAGAATTCATTATAATTATTATTATTATTAGGAAGCATTTATTTTTTTCAACAACTAAATTGTTGAGAAATCTTTTAAATTAAGTGGTTTTGCTTCTCAATTTTGGTATTATAAGCTGTCACCTAATAGTTGTATTATAATCATCTGAAATTTCTATAAAAAATATGTATTTGTAAAGTTTTAGTTATAATGTTTAAGACCTCAAGAAATAACAAGTGACAAGAATAGAAAGAGTGGTCAACAATAACTTAGAAACCGACCCAAACAAAGGTCCACAAGTATATGCAACACGTTTAATTTGAGGATAACTCTTTCCATGGGAGTGAATTGAAGAAAAAGAGGGAAAGAAAAACAACTTGGAAGGCACATAAGGATGATCATTCAGCTGAGTTACTCTCACTCTGGCTGTCAAAAACCGACGGTGGCAGGAATAATAAGATGTCATATTGTTGGATTGTAAGTTATATATAGCTAAATTTGAGGTTATTTTGTTACGCAAGGACTGGTGTTTTTGTCAATAGTGGACCTATTTATCTTTTGTTGTTTGGATTTGAGACGAATTCTTATCCTATGTCATTATTCTTATGTTGCTTTCTATAAGGTTAGGTGTCTAAATGTAGATCGTAGAACTTATACAAACCGTGACAAGATAGTTTGTTTGATTTACACATGTATTGTTGATAGCAAATGCAATTAGGAAAAGGGGCAATTTCTACTACACATTGTTGATGGCTGAGTCAAACGCTAATCTGTGCAACCGCTTGAAGGGCATTGATGGCGAAGGTAATTAGGAAAAGGAGCAATTTCTACACAACGTTGATGGCTGCGTCAAATGCTAATCTGTACATGTGCTTAAAAGACATTGAAGGAATTGCAATTTTTTTTATTTTTTTTTAATTAAAAGGGGTGGGGAGGGGATTTTTATTAATAAGGGGAAAGGAAGCATTTAGAATGGACGGTTGTTGCAGTATTAGCAATTTTTTTTTTTTTTTTATATACACACAATTGGAGGCAGTTAATTAGCTATACTTATTTGTAGTAGCAATTTAGAAACAGTGAACAAGCTATGCTGGAGTCATTTTACATATTTGTGTCAGTCTCGGTTAGATAAGAAGATAAGATGAGATAGAAATTATCATTTATAATGTAAGAGTATCAATCACACACAAGATAAGGGTCAATAGATGTCGCCTAATACAAACAAAAATGTTGTCAGATTGTGGGGTTCAATCACAGAAAGCGAGTTTTTACATTTCTTGCCAATCATATTAATTGGCCTTGTGCAGACCACTTGATATTTCCTGGTTTTGTTTTATACCAAAAAAACTATGGCTGCTTTCGAGTGCTTATCATATTAAGCTTTAACATGTTTTCGGTTCTCTTTGTCAAGCTCCGTCCAGTTAATGACATTCGGGGATTGGCTAGTCTATGTTGGTCTCATCTCATGGTTTGTGTTTGGTGAAGTGTCTCGCGCATACAGGCAAAACAAAACTCTTAGGTCCAGAAATTGAGATGCCCCCTACACTTGAGATCATGATTGCACCCCTGGTGAGTGTGAGTTACATTTGGAACATCTTGAGAAACAATCCCCTCACAGGAAAGCATAGACATTCTATACGTTTTCCAAAGTCCTAGAATGCCAAAGCACAAATGTCATGTTTTGAAGAAGGGAGTTAACAGTGTTAGATTAGAGTTTCCAAACAGTACATGTGATGTAACAGTTATATGGTCATTAATTTTTTAGAGCAACTATTTACACCATGTTTTTGCTAAAACACCCCCAAACACCCACTTTTTCCCGAGAGTTTATTTCCGGATGACATAAAATTGTTTGGAAATAAACTTTCGGAATACAAAAATTGTGCATCCAGAAGTTAATGAGGAGTGCAGACTAAAAAAAAGGGGGTGTTAGTAGTCATTTACTTAATTTTTTTTTCCAAAAAAAAAAACATATAACCAAAGAATACCAAATGGCAAAGGTAGGACAAATTAAACGAGTACTGTCCAAGTCCAGGAAGCTGGGCAGCCTCATGCCCTTAAATGTATTTTTCTTTCTTCTCATCTTTTTGTGCTAGAAACTGCGTAGGGAGAGAAGCATTCCCTTTTCCCCCATTCATTATTCATGCCAACTTTTATTTTTTTCTTTGTGACTATGACACGAATTTTGTCTTAAACGGCCATGATTAGCCTTGCTTTCCGTTTGGGCAAGTATGAATTAGTATCCCACAAGCTGGTCTTCTTGTAAACGTCAAGCTATTAAATCTTTTACGGCCATATGGGGTCCAAAGCTTTTGAGGAGAGGATAGGTGTCAATGAGCCAATTGCACCAAATGGGTGGCCCTCAAATTAACCAATTGGGTAAGCAAAGTTAGGTATTAGGTGCCTCAAAGTCCAAGATGAAGTGATTGCTCTTCCAATCATTATTACCCTGTCTTAGATTCGTCTAATGATTGTGAAAAGAATCAAAGAAAATGGAGAAAACATTGGCATATAGGAATCATATATGTCAGCAACCAAACTTGCAATACAGACCGTCACAATCTATTACTGCTAAGTTCTTTTTTTATACTACTAGTACTAGACTAGATAGTTCAATAGGTAAGTAAATGCTAAATAAAATATTACCGTATAAAAACAGCAATATACAAGTCATCACTCTTGTGACCAAATTTTAAATCTTTCAAATACTCATTGTTAACTAAGTAATCCTTCGGGACAATACTTGACAAACAAACTATTTCGGTATATGTTTGATCAATGTTGAACATGCTCAATTAAATGATCACTTGCATTTATGATTTATCAGAACCTTTTCCTTAAATAATTTTCATTTTCATTTCACTTTACCGTTGATAAAAATTAGGGTTAATCCTGCAATATCAGGAAAATTTAGTTTTAGTCCCTGTTAAAATTTTTGTTTAGATTTCGCCCCTGTAATTTCAGATTCACCTATTTTTAGTCCCTCACCTCATCTCTTCGTCCAGGTGACACGAGTGACGTGGAAAATTTTTTGTACACGTGGCTTGTTCCTTGCTGACACACCTTCAACCATATTAAAAAAATAAATAAATAAATTATAAATTAAATAAATAATTAATAAACTAAATAAATAGATAAAAAAGAAAAAGGGAAGAAGAACAGGACTCCATCTTCTTCGTTTCGCCTCGTTCTTCCTCCGTTCCCTACTTGTTTTCAGTTCATGGTTTCTGGCTTTCAGTAGAATGGTGGATTGGATTGCAGTTTTTCCCTTTCCTTCCAAAAGTTGTATTGTACAACTTCAAGCCTTAAAAATTTTATAGCCTCAAGTTGGAGACAAAGTTCTACTATAATGGCAGATTCTGGTTCCTCAACATCTCCAGCAGAAAAGTACAAGAAAACCACTTCCTCTTTCTTCAATTGTCCAAGGTTGTTCACCAATTTCACACTAAAAGGTTTCAATGAAACTGAAACCATGATGAGTCCTACCTCTATACTTGACAGCAAGCCTTTTTCTAGCTTCAAGAACCCTTTTTTTGGGTCTGAAACAAATAGCCCCCAAACCCCAGTGGGTGAACACAAGCGTTATTGGGATATATTAGAATCAAAAGTTGTTGGTCTTGGCTTAGTTGATGCTCTTGTCGATGAAAAAACAGATGAAGTGAATTCAAAACCTGAGAACCGAACGGTTCTGTTTGGATCTAAGCTTAAGATTCAGATTCCTCATTTGGGTTCTTCCTCTCGAAGCTTGTCTCCGTCTCCTGTGGGGTGTAGGGGCTTGATTCTGCGAAGAAGAGGAGGGAACGGAGGAAGAAGATGAGGCGAGAAGAAGATCGAGTCCTGTTCTTCTTCCCTTTTCCTTTTCTATCTATTTATTTAGTTTATCAATTATTTATTTAATTTATCATTTAATTAATTAATTAATTTTTTTAATATGGTTGGAGGTGTGTCAGCAAGGAACATGCCACATGTACAAAAATTTTCACGTCACTCGTGCCACCTGCACGGAGCGTGGAGGTGAGGGACTAAAAATGGGTGAATTTGAAATTACAGGGGCGGAATCTAAACAAAAATTTTAGCAGGGACTAAAACTGAATTTTTTTGATATTACAGGGACTAAAAGCGGTATTAACCCTAAAAACTATTTTGTGAAATTCTTTTTACATTGATGAGTTATCACCACAATTTAAATATGTAATGTCTATTGAAATCTCAACTCACTCCTATCATTTGAATTTCATTTAGATTAATGTTCCTGATAAAATTTAGACCTCTGATGATCGAATGCTAGTCTCCAAGATCTCATGCGATCAATCAATCTCCTCCCTTCTTCGTTCAGGGTTTGCTCCCTTTAAGCATTCTCTGGCAACTGCCCTCAACTTCGCTTTAGCAGTTACCCTACTTAAGAGTCTCCTTGGGTGCCACCTCAACTTGGTTCCCCTATGGGGGTGTTTCTTTGAGCGCCAACTCAACTTTATTTTTAGTCGGCATCCAACTTCCCGATAAGCTGTAAGTGGGTCGATCGAGTTAGTGAGGCTGATGCTAATTCGATAACTACAATCCTTGGGTCTCAAATGGTAGGTTGAGATATTAATCTAACTATGATGGTCCACATCCTCCCAAGCATGAGGCCTGTAAGGGCAAAATGCTTAAGAAGTTGTCCACTGAGAATGGGAATCGGGCAAGTTGATAGATGGTAAGCCGAGATAATATACTAACTAATGACATACCATAGCCGCCCAAGCTTGAGGCATTTAAGGGCAAAATGCTTAAGAAGTTGCTCCTTAAGACGAGATGAGTCTTCCGATCTATTCGGCAATGAGGGCCAAATGGGGGTCGAGCTATAGTATGTGGGTCGGACGAGCTGACAACCCTAATTTATACTCGGCCATGACCACAACATAGGCTTGACGGACCGAGATACTATTTAACCAAAACGGTCTACAATCCCTTAAGCATGAGGCCTGTAAGAAACTCTAACGTTGAGTAAACGCATATTATATCAAGCAGGTCGATATGATATGATTTTAATAGTGTCTTGCATGGAGCGTATCACACTGAGTATGTTTTTTATTTGCTGCAATTATTCACAATGCTTAGGTGATCGATTTAATAAATATGTGATTTGCACGAGTTTATTAAACCAAGTACTCTTTTCTTTGCGCTCAAGTTGGTTTTGATAAGGCTCTGGACCAAGTTCGTTAATTACCTTTATACATGGGTGGACGATTATAATAATATTTGAATAAGCTAATGCAGATAAATGAATTCCATGTCGCATACTGTATAACATCAGTAATATCATCATAAATGTTGATAATCAAGGTCTATTGATACTTGGTGTAAAAGTCATACCTGAAATAACCAATGATTCATGAACTCGGTCGTCCACAATAGATCCCAATGTAAATAACCAAAGTCTACTGACTTGGTGTAGAAGTCATACTCGAAGTAATAGTGCTTCATGGACTCCCTGGTCCATCGCAACTCCAATGATAGATAACTAAAGTCTAGTGACTTGGTGTAGAAGCCACACTCGAAGTAACAATGCTTCATGGACTCGCTGGTATTGTTGTTGTTTTTATGTCGAAGTATTTTGCTATTAATTTAAATTTTAATTATTTCTTCCGTATGTATTTCTTTTTTGAAAGGAAAATGATCGATTTTGTTATTTTATTATTTATGTGTTGAAATAAAGCCAGTCTTGGGTAGAGGATGATACAATGTAAAAAAAAAATGTTGTGTTATTGTAATAAAATTCTTGCTTAGGTAGTTAGATTGTACTCAAAAAAACACTCTTGCTTAGATTTTGAAGGGTACTTTTTTTTTTTTGTCAAGAGAAGACTTACATGTAAACCCTAAAGAAGGGAAGGGGAATACATAAACCTTACGCAGGGAAAGGAGAAAGGTACTACCAACCAACGGGGGGATTGAACCCACCTGATGTCTCTTCTTGCTCACCAACTGAGCTGCACTAATGGTACAAAGAAGAAGGGCACTTCTACAGTTAGGTTTTTCGATTATTATTACAACCTGTTTGTATAAGGTTTCTGTCACAACAGACACGTGTACAGTTGGCACCGTTTCGTAGTCAAAGTCGTCAAAGGCTTCCGTCGTTGACGTAATGCAACTATGCAAGAATATCAACGGATTGTTGTCATAGGAAAGGCTTTTGTTCCCCATACCCATCATCCCTCTCACTACATCCATCATTTTTTTAAAATACCAAAAATACCTTTATCATTTGTTACCCGTAAATATGATTTTTACGAGTTATATATTTTGGTTATATATTTTTCTAAGTATATAACCGTAAATATCATATTTACGGTTATATATTTAGAAATATATAACCTGTAAAGATCATATTTATGGTTATATATTTTCTAAACATATTTACGGTATATATTTGGAAAATATATAACCGTAAGTATGATATTTACGGGTTATATGTTTAGAAAATATATAACCGTAAATATGATGTTTACGAGTTACATAATTTTTAAATCAAACAGTAAATATGTGATTGAATCGTAAATATCATAAATCAAACCGCAAATATCACATATGAAATCGTAAATATCACATAAGTTATAAATCAAACCGTAAATAGTGATTGAACCGTAAATATCATAAATCAAACAGTAAATATCACATTTGTGACCCGTAAATATCACAATTGTGACCAAATATGAACCGTAAATATCACATTTATGTAAACCGTAAATATCATGACTCAACCGTAAATATAATTAAACAAACAATCTAAACCGTAAATGTCTATTAAAGAACCGTAAAAAAATGGTATACTGATGCATTACTGGGGAGGAAGAGATAAAGTAAAATAAGATAAAATATAATAAGGGTTTTTTGGGTATTTTAAAAAAATGATGAGTATAGTGAGTGAGATGATGGGTGTGGGGAAACCATACCAATTTGATCAACAAAACCCATACCAAGATTTGGGCTTATATTTGGACTGCACCCCCTTTAGTAGGGCCAATGTTTATGGTCCTTTAAAACTAAATGGACTTGGCCTAAACTAAAAGTCCGAGGACTCGCAAGACCTGGTACTTGTATCGGTTAATTGATGTTAGCCGTTAAATTTTTAGACTTAATATTTTTTTTTTGTAAAATGTAAAATAAATGATCAAAACATTGAATCATGTAATATTATCGTTATGATTATGCATATCAAATTGCATGTATTATAAGTCAAGTATTATCTTCATAATTATGTTTATTAAATTTCATATACTATAAAGTTAAGATCCGTTGACAATAGGTATATCTTATTAAAATATAATAATATACATAAAGATTTTAGTAACTATACATTGATATAGTAAATAAATTCCAAACAAACCCTGATCACATTTTACTAGTATCTTATTATAGTGTAAATAAGTTTTAAGAAGTGATATTATATCCGTAAAAAAAAGGAGTGATCTATTGTAACACAATAAGATGGCGAAATATGATCAAATGTCTTTACAAAGCTCATATGTATTCAAGGGATAGGGATCCACGTATTGTTAGATTAACTATTTAATCAATTATTTGTGTGGATTAACATTAATCAATTATCAAACATCACTGGTTATTATCGTAGCATTAAACCAATTGATGAATATTGTATTAGGTTTGTATTCTAAATGGTCACTACAACAAATTCTTTAAAAGATGGCGCCACTTTAAATAGCGTTTAAATATGGAAGTGCTACTTAAAATTAGGTAGAGCACTTTAAGTAGCGTTTAACAAAGAAACGCTACTGAAGGGAAAAGAAATAAATAGCGCTTACAAAATAAGCGCTACTTATAGTACAGGAATAAGTAGCGCTTATACTATGAAGCGCTATTTAAAGATGGACGACAGAATAAGTAGCGCTTAACCCTGGAAGCGCTACTTATTGTCTTATACCTAAAGTAGCGCTTAAATCTGGAAGCGCTACTTATTGTCTGACCAAAAGTAGCGCTTAAACGATAAAGCGCTATTTATTCTGTCGTCCATCTTTAAACCATGCATTGATATATTCTAATGTATTTATGTAGAGAATAAGCAATGAAAACCGTGAGAGAGCGTCAAATCCTCCCTATCCTTACAAAGCAGGGGTAAAAGGGTATCCCCGCATTGAGGAAGAAATGGTATGTACAATATCGTTAATTATAACTTGTTTTTAATGCATCTTTTGGTTTTTTTTCTATTAGTAATGGTGAATTTCAATTTGTTTGGCGAATTTCAATTTGTTTATTCATATGTATAGCTGTTGGAGGCAGGAGAAGATGTAACATCTCAATCAATTGATCGACATTTATTGTGGATAGAAGCCCGCCGAAACAAGGAAGGTCAGATTGAACATCCACCCACTAGGGAAGTCGCTGATAGAATTGTAAGTATGATTAACGTTTCCATTTGTTAATAATAGTGATAATATTTAAAAATATTTGTTAATAATAGTTGTGTGTCACAGGATACCCTATCACAGTCTATGTCACAAGGGGATGTATCAGATATGTCACAAGACATCCTTTCTCAGGCCATACCGATCAAGGAGTATCCTGGTCGGGGAAGGGGTATGGGATTTGGTGTCTCTCCAGGCGCTATCTTCGGATCACATAAGCGCACAAGACGCCATGCTGATGCTAGTGAAACAGAAGAGTTGAGGAAAATGGTAGCTCAATTGTACAAAAAGGTTCAGGAATTGGAAGATAGCAAAAAGGATAAGGAACCAGTAGAGAAGGATGAGCATGAGTTACCTAACCCAAATAGTGTTAGAGATAGTTGCACTATTGTGTCTCCCGGGGTAATAATCGTTAGATTTCTTTCTATACTTGTGTCACCTGAGTATTCAATGGTTTAACATATTAATATTTTGTTTATCATTGGTTTAGGGCATTCATGAGTGCAGCCTATATTTGACAAGCCCAATGCAACGAATGGTCGGTAAGGGAATTTTATATAACGGACCAGGTGTGTTACTACACAACCTACCCTTACCTCCTAATCATGTGAAGGTTAGAGTTGACGTTGCATTTGAGGGGGATGCACCGTTGCCTGTACCACAGGAGGTGGGTGAGGTGATGACAGTGGAACAGGCAATAGGTACCTATGTGGCATGGCCAAACCACCTTGTAGTTACAAGTGATACGATACGTATATATTAAATTATATACTGCATATATTTATTAAATTAAGTGGTCACTAACTAATTAATGTATTGGAATGCAAAATATGTAGGTATCCCCAAGATCCAAACCCAAGGACAAGGGCAAGAGCAAGCAGTTTACAGCTAGCAAGAATGTTGGCAAGGAGCCAACAATTGGGTCATTTACATCTCCCGTGAAGAAGGTGGTTGCATCTACCTCTCAGCCTCCTACAGCTCTTGCTACAGATTTTTCAATTTTTCTAAGAGTCCATGTGACAACAATGATGAAGGGGGAGGATACCATTAAAGTACCAATGGATAAATCAATTTTGGGTTATAAGCACGTATTAAGACTTGGTGCTAATGCTGAACTTCAAGAAATTCTTAATGATAATGAATGGCTAAGTGTTATTAGCGTATATCTCAGGTACTGTATTCAACTTTAAAGTATCCAATGTTTTTATTGTTTCAGTTAAATATTTATGTTATTGTTAATGTATTCATTTGTATGCATGTTTTAATTTAAGGTACCTGTATCAAGAGATATTGGTCCCACAAGAACAGACTCAGAGGTTTGTGTTTTTGTGCCCACAACAAACCAATTTGCAAGCTTGGAATGCTCAGTATTCAATATATAGTTCAGCGTTTTTCATTGGCAAATCCTGAGTATGAGACTTTGTTTCTGTCGCCTTGCAACATAGTGTGAGTCATTTAATTTATACACACACACACACACACACACACACACACACATATATATATATATATATATATTGAAATGTGATTACCTGCTTATGATTTTTTCCTCCAACATTTTTGTAGGGATCATTGGTTATTGATAGCCATTAATCTAAATCAAAACATTGTGTACTATTTGGATCCATTGCACGTACACTTCAGCCTGCGCAAAAAATTGAAAGAGACATACAATCAGTAAGAGTGTGTGTGTGTGTATATATGAATTTTCTTAATAAATATATATATATGCACTTTTATGCATGTATTGGATTGATTATCGTTATGAATCTGAAATTGAATATTGGAATGCTGAATTTATTATGTTTAAGGATTGTGATTGATTTGTTTTTAATGACTTAAGTATTTGGATATTGTAATGTTGAAGTTTTTATTTGTTTATGTTTGGTGAATTTGAATCCTTGTCTTGGTGGTATGGTATTTTATCTTTATTCTGGTGTTGTATAAATTTTGGAATGCCCATATTTTAGGGAGACTCTGCCAAAATTTTGTTAGAAATTTGATATAGTTTATGTGGTCATGTTAAGAGCAGTCTTATGCATGTATTGGATTGATTATCGTTATGAATCTGAAATTGGATATTGGAATGCTGAATTTATTATGTTTAAGGAATGTGATTGATTTGTTTTTAATGACTTAAGTATTTGGATATTGTAATGTTGAAGTTTTTATTTGTTTATTTTTGGTGAATGTGAATTCTTGTGCTGTTTGGAATGCCCATATTTTAGGGGAGACTCTGCCAAAATTTTGTTAGAAATTTGATATAGTTTGTGTGTTGATGTTAAGAGCAGTCTTATGAATGTATTGGATATATATTGAATGATTTTTTTGGATTTTGCACTCAGGGCTATCCTTGTTCATCGAACACTAAATGTCAAGTCTCGGTTTTCTAAATCAACGACACCTAAATGGATACCGATAAAGGTATTATACCAAATTTTTATGCAATTATTTAAATTACCAAAATAAAAGCAATTAATTTCATATTTTTTGTTTTATAGTGTCCTCACCAACTGAACTCTGATGATTGTGGCCGGTATGTATTGAAGTTTCTCAAGGATATTGTCATTCATAACCAAACACAAATTCCAACGGAGGTATGTATATGTAATAATTAATTTCGAAGTTTATATAATTTTTTTACTTTTACACATACCATTTGGAAGCATGTATTCAATTCTAACTTGATTTAATTTTTATTTCAAAGATTTTCTCGATTGTCAATTCGACGCATATCCTGATCATACCGTACTCAAGGAAGAGTGGTGTCGATATTTTGTTACGAACTTTATTATGTATAGGCACATAGAAGAAGAAGAAGAAGAAGATGATGATGATGATTAGTGTGTAATGTTTAGGTACTAGCATAATATGTGTTATGTTTTAGTTAATGTATTTTAATGTTTTATTTATGATACTTTTGTTAATATTTGGTTGAGAATTATTTCATGTAATGTTAAATTTGGATTTTGTGAGCTTTGATATTAGCACAAATTTGAGTGTTGATGATTATTTTATGGTGTGCAGTAACCACTATATGCATATATAGGTATGTGAATATAACCAAAAAAAAAAAATCATTATTGAGAATAAGTAGCGCTTATTATGATAAGTGCTACTTATTCCTTGAGAATAAATAGCGCTTTTTAAAGGAAGCGCTACTTATTCTCAGGAATAAGTAGCGCTTGCTAAATGAAGCGCTACTTATTCTCAGGAATAAGTAGCGCTTTATAAATGAAGCGCTACTTATTCTAAACGAATAAGTAGCGCTTTCTAACTAAGCGCTATTTATTCGCAACTTTAAGTAGCGTTTAACAAACGCTATTTATTGAAGATACAATCAGTAACGGCACGATATATAGCGCCTTTAAGCGCTATTTAAGGCAAAAAAAGCGCTATTTATTCCCTTTTTTTGTTGTAGTGGGTCTTTGATGGATTGAGTCATTCAATTGGTACCAGGTGAGAGGTCCAAACATTTATATATCCAATAGGTTATTTAATTGTCGATCCATTAGACAATTATTAAAGATTGCTAAATCAATCTGGCAGAGGGTAGTCTTCTCTCACCCTATTTCTTTACAAACTTTAATTCTCTTTCAGGGTTTCACTCACAGCAGCGACCAAGATACAAAGATAGAATCTTTCATAACAGGTACATATATCTAACTTAATTCTCTTTATACGTGTGATTGTTGAACATGTTAGACACATTCTAAGAATCTATAAATCTGGAAGGAGAAATTATTATTTACTTTGAGAGTATCATATTTTTATATTTGTTTTGGAATTTTTAAAGCTATAACTCGACAAGTGGACGTTGGGTAGCAGTAAAATTTGTGCCATCTATGAAAGGGTAATTTTCATTTTAAGAGATTTTATGAAAATATGTTTGGCTTAACTTCTACTTTTAAGGAGACGAAGACTCTTCATTTAAATATAAAACCTACATAAACTAATAAACTTCTCTTTCCAACACTTTACAAAAAAAAAAGTATGAAACATTAATATTATAATATTTGTTTATTTGATTAATTTTAAATTATTTTATAATAAAATTTACATCAAATCTGAAATGTTGAGATACGTACTCTTAAAAGCATTTATTATGTGACTCGTTTGGTTGCAGGGAAAGGTATCTGATCTCCTACAAGCTCTTAAGTGGGTGTTGAGCCTGAGTTTTAATAATCTATTATTCAGGAATGTTCTAGGTTGCAGTTTTTTTGCACAAACTTTAGTTTGAACTGTGAAGTTTATTAGGAGACAAGTCAATCAGTTGTATATTACTTAGCTAAAGCAGCTCCATTTTTGTTTAGCCCCCACTCTATTATCATATGCCACAATTAATTGCTATTTTAATCACTTTTGAAATGTCTAGTACTATACAGTATAATATTATAATAAGCTAGAGATCCAAATACCAAATGTGATGCCAAAAATTAAAGACTTGGATCTTCTGTATCGGTACAGCCACTAGAGAACCGTTGGATTTAATAGAGAAATACATATACATCACAATTCAGATCCAACGGTTCTTATTGACTGCGTTGACGCTTGAGGATCCAAGCACAAAAATTAACCAGAAAAATTTACTCCATGCATCATTATCTTTATGCTTTCATTGCATGATTCTCTTAATATCTCGCTGGAATCATCATAAATAAATGAATGAGACACGTAATAAGGGAGAGGAGGAAGCTTTTAACTCTCACCCAACAACAACTACAGCTGTGTTCTAGAAATGACCGCGACCGCCAGACCCCATCTCTCTCTCTCTACTCTCTGCGGTGCTTTTACTTTCCATTAAAACCAAATGATTATCTTCATCATTGCATATTTCCTCATATACCGCAAAACCCAATCTTCGTTTCATTCCAAAGAAATTTGTTGCTTCCTAGCTTGAAGATCCGAATGATCAGACAATTAACACAACCTAAACCACCAGCTTATAATTAGTTGTTGAACAGAATCACACGCTGTGCTACATGATCAGAATCAGATTTGAGGTATAACTAGCCATATATATATGAAAAGAGATCGATCGGGAAGCTCTCATTTGTGGGGAATGCTGCCTGGTCCAAGGAGATCAGATGACACTATACTATTACTACCTTTGATCACTTCACTCAAATTAAACCCATTTTCACAAAGCTTAATTATCTCAGATTCAGAAAGTAATTAACAATTAATATTGTATTTGTGTTGATGAGTTATTATTGTCTCCTCGGACCAGGCTTCATTCCCCTCAATTACAGCTTCTGTGTAAACCAATACAAATATTTGTTCTTCTCTTCGATCTCCCTGAGCCTGAGGTCGATCTCAGTCGATCAGCACTCCAAGGTCAGTTATCATAAATTTTTTTTTCTCTCTCAATTTTTATCTATATATACAGTGTAATTTGTTTCCTTCGTCTGTGGAGATTTATATATATATATATATATATGGTTTGATTCACTGGTGGATCCATGTAATGATGAAAGGATTTGACTTCACATGCCCTTGAAGTTGTCTTCTATTCAACAGAGATAGCTTAAAAAGGCAGTCATCATTTGTTTTTGAGTTCTAGTTCTACATTTTCAGCTCTGGTAATTATCATGCTTGCTTGTTTTCAGTGTCCAAATTTTTGGCTGTGTACTGTTGTCCATCATTGGATCGGAATTTCACATGATCAATGAGTTTCAGGACCTCATGTGTCTAACTCTAATCTAGTATAAATATATTTATTTATAGGATCTGTTAATTAATTGCCTGTCATCCTTTTTTTTAGCTAGTTTCTTAGGGTTTTCATAGCCAACTTCTTAGGCTTCAAGGTGGTTGCGTAGAATATATGCATCTATATATGATAATTAATTTTACTTTGATATATATATGTATATATAGGCCAAAGGAAAATGACCCACGGCAATGGAAATTAATGTTCTTTTCTTAATAAATCTCCAAAACATACAAATCAATTAGTAGTAATGTGTGATCTATTGATTTTCAGTTTTTTTTTCTTGATTTGTTTAGGGGTGTGGTGTGGGTAGATTTAAGTGCCAGACCTGCATATATGCCGTGTGGATCTTCACCGTCTCAGCTTTACCAATTATTCAACTATTATTGTTATTTCTCTTCTTTTTCATCATTTTCAGTAATTAATATATAAGTTTTCTTTTGAGTGGAAGACATTGATGGAGAAGGATAGTATGTAGAAGCATATATCATGTGACAAAATATTCTGTAGAATAGATTCTATTTTATTGCTATCTTTTCTTTCTTTAATAAAAGGAGACATCTTTCTGCTGTCTTTTTGAAATCTTTCTTTCAAGTCTTTCTTTATGTATTCTATCTTTTACTAAATATATTCCCTTGGTTCATGTCAGGCAAATCAATTCTAATTAAGTTTAACTTGAACAATATTTTTTGACACACGTTTAAGTTAACCAAAATCTTGTTGTATTTCATGTGATATTTCAAAAGTGGAAAATTTCACGTTACTTGGCTCTTCGACTTTCTAAGTGTTTATATATTACTTTGTGACTTGATCTTGTAAACAAGGTAGAAAAGGGTCTGGACTCGCGTGCATAAGCATGTGCCCAAATGTGTGGTTTCAGTGTAAATCTTTCCATTAGTTGAATCAGAAAAATCTATACTCTCTTCTCTTCTTTCCCAAAAATTTTGGTTTCCTACATTGTCTCTGGTTTTCTTTTTCTTGCTGTTATAATACCTCGGGCCTAAACTCGGGACGAACTTGTTGTATCCTGGAGGATTTGCGCACTGTGGGCGGATAAGTCCTTAAGAACAATCTCACAGACGCCTCAGGTTTATTATCACCGGTTTTTATTTTGCAGATCATTCTTTATCTGTTGTTTGCTACTCATGGATCATGTTGTGCTATTGGCCAATTATTTGCAACAAATCTTGCCTTTCGATCAGCAGTAAATATAGATATATGATATATTCCAGTTGTTTTCCAATCATGTCATGTATATTGTCAGGATATGCCACACATATGATAATATGCAGGGAAAAAACATGCAAAATGAAAGGCAACTTAACTAGGTCGTCGAGTCGTTTCGATGATCAATGGATTTTTATTTTTTTTAACTCACCGTAATTAGTGTCTTGACCCTGCATCAACGCGGTTTTAGCTTATTACCTTCGTTTTTATTTATAAGTTCTTTTAGATAAAAACACGATTATTAATAAAAGTAGTTAGTTTAATGAAAATTATCAGTAATGTGTTTGTTTTTCCCAATTTATCCTTTATTTATTGTCATGTCCCAAAACAAGTCTATTAAGAAATACATTTACTACACTAAAAAGATAGTATTAATTAATGGTATTTTTGAAAGAAAAAAATAATAATTAATGTATCTTGTAATTTATAAATAGACTTATAAAAAAACATTTTATTTCTTCTAAAAGCGGCTTATAAATAGAAACGGAAATAGTATATGAAACAGTAAGTTAATTTTCTTCATGGGTTCAATGAGTGTACGTTATTAGAGTGTAATTAATCGCGTGTTGGTGCCTGTTCTCTTCGATAAGATTTTAGGATAGTTTTTTCATGCATCGTCCATATATTTCAAATCCAAAGAGCTTTCATGTGAAGGATAGAGATGTAATATATATGATCTAATCCATGGCAGGTGTAAATAACATTATAACATTTTCATCCATATAGTTTCCATCCATTTATATTTTGGTCTACCAATAGCTTTGTTTTCTTTTCCCGTAAAAAATAATAGCTTTGTTTTCTTTTGATATTAATCGGTCCTTATAGTTGCAGTTACGTACTCAAGTGTTAAATGTTTACCGGTAAATTACTAATTCTTATATATTTCACTTATATTTTGATTAAATATTAAATATAGGACCATTTGTTCCATCTATCAGTTTTTTTTTTGACACAGATCTATATCAGTTTATTGAGACATGGATTTTCATCTTCTGATTAATTCTTTTGTTGATCTAATTAAGTAACGAAATGGAAAGAAAAAAACAATAACTTACTGATTTATATAGAGGCATGTTGATGTGGGCATGGGCCATGGGCCCTTTGCACTGTTCTTTTCTCCCTTTCGTTGCTTTTTTTCGTCCTCAATTCTTCCTTAAAATTCAGAATCTGCTGCTGCAGCACTGTATCCAAACCTGAAGCTCATGGCAATATGTATAATTAAAAAGAAGCTCAGAGTGAGGTCTCAGACTCAGACCCTCTTTTATTTTTCTTGTCTGCAAGATAAAGATATTTTAATTTCTTTTATCTTTTACATTCCCCATCCCAAACGTGGAATAGGGTTGCGCTTTCAACTAAATATCTGCATTTAATGTATTCATTGTTGATTCCCATTTCACTAAATACTAGTAACATACCCGTGCATACGCACGGGTAGGGCGTCGTTATGTTTATTAGTTTGCGTTGACAAACAAACTATCTCGACAGGTTGAGCTTGATCTCGACAGGTTGAGCTTGATCTTGACAGCTTGAAGACAACTATCTATTGGAGCATCAAGACCCATCACAATCAAGCTGTCGAAATAAATCATGTGAATAGCTGTCGAGATCAACCTGTCGAGATCTAGCTCAAGCGGGATCAAACTCAACCTGTCGAGATGAAACTCAAGCTGTTGGTCCTCAAGCTGTCGAAGTCAATCCCGAGACAGGTTGAGCTTGATCTCGGTTGAGCTTGATCTCGACAGCTATTCACATGATTTATTTCGATTGAGCTTGATCTCGACAGGTTGAGCTTGATCTCGGTTGAGCTTGGTCTCGACTGGTTGATCTCGACAGTTATTCACATGATTTATTTCGACAGCTTGATTGTGATGGGTCTTGATGCTCCAATGGATAGTTGTCTTCAAGCTGTCGAGATCAAGCTCAACCTGTCGAGATCAAGCTCAACAGCTTGAGCCTGATCTCGACAGGTTGATCTCGACAGCTATTCACATGATTTTCGACAGCTTAGATCAAGCTCAACCTGTCGAGATAAAACTCAAACTGTTGGTCCTCAAGCTGTCGAAGTCAATCCTGATCTCGACAGGTTGCTTGATCTCGGCGACTTGATTGTGATGGGACTTGATGCTCCAATAGATCGTTGTCGCAACCATGTAGAGATCAAGCTCAACAGCTTGAGGACCAACAGGTTGAGTTTGATCTCGACAGATTGAGTTGGTTCTCGACAGACTGATCTCGGCAGCTATTCACATGATTTATTTCGACAGCTTAGATCAAGCTTAACCTGTCGAGGTAAAACTCAAGCTGTTGGTCCTCAAGCTGTCGAAGGCAATCCTGATCTCGGCATGTTGAGCTTGATCTCGACAGCTTGAAGACAACTATAGCTATTGGAGCATCAAGACCCATCACAATAGCTGTCGAGATCAAGCTCAACCGAGATCAAGCTCAACCTGTCGAGATCAAACTCAAGCTGTTGGGCCTCAAGCTGTCGAAGTCAATCCTGATCTCGACAGGTTGAGCTTGATCTAAGCTGTCGAAATAAATCATGTGAATAGCTGTCGAAATCAAGGTCAACCTGTCGAGATCAAACTCAAGCTGTTGGTCCTCAAGCTGGTGAGCTTGATCTCGACAGGTTGAGCTTGATCTCGACAGCTTGAAGACTATCTATTGGAGCATCAAGACCCATCACAATCAAGCTATCGAGATCAAGCTCAACCTGTCGAGACCAGGATTGACCTCGACAGCTTGAGGACCAACGGCTCGAGTTTGATCTCGACAGGTTGAGCTTGATCTAAGCTGTCGAAATAAATCATGTGAATAGCTGTCGAGATCAACCTGTCGAGATCAAACCGCCGCCGAGATCAAACTCGTCGTTGGTCCTCGCCGCTGAGCTTGATCTCGACAGGTTGAGCTTGATCTCGGCAGCTTGAAGACAACTATCTATTGGAGCATCAACACTCAACCTGTCGAGATCAGGATTGACTTCGACAGCTTGAGGACCAACAGCTCGAGTTTGATCTCGACATGTTGAGCTTGATCTAAGCTGTCGAGATGCACATAAACATGCACAATACCTAAGGAAATGAGTACCCACATATATTATGTGTCCTGCAAATAAAAAAACGTAAATGTTAGGAAGAAATCGAACAAAAAAAGTAGATAATAATAAATGAGAAAAGGGAAAGAGACACCAGGAAGAAAAAATAAGGTAAGCTATATCTTTAGCCTTTTAAATTTTTAGGGTTCGTGATTTTCTAAAAATCAATGGCCGCCACAGATGTTGAGTAATCACAGCCGGCAAAGAAGGCCCTCGAGAAAGCCTTCTCTCAAGATCTGGCGAAGTCGTTCTCCATTTTGCCTAGCTGCTTGAAAGGGGGGGGAAGAGGAAGAAGAAGATGCTGAAAATGGGAGATGAAATAGGAGGGGATGAGAAAGAGAGAGCAACAGATGCGAAGAGAATGAAGCTGAATTTCAAAAAAAAAAAAACAAAAATTGAAAGATGAAGAGAGAAGAAGAGGGAAACAGATGAGAGGTGAAGGAGGGAACACATTTTTTTTCCCGTGAATCTTCTCAAGGCCTTGAGCTCTGTCTTCTCTCCCCTGTCACCAGTATCAGCGAGGGAGTGAGAGAGATGAGTGAGTTAGAGAGTCAGAGTGAGTTAGAGAGTAAGGGTGAAGGAGAAGAGAAAGATGGGGAGAAAGCGAGAGTGAAAGAGCTGAGGGAGTTAGAGAATCAGAGAAAGAGAGCGAGAGATTATGTTTGAAATTTGAAATTATTGTTAAAATGACTTTTGTACCCTTAAAAAAGGACAGATGACATAAATATAAGAGATCTAATTTAGTAATTATAACAGCCTATTGTTCTCTTATATTAAAATTGATTTTCAAGTCCAGTAATTAAGCTGGTGATAATTTTGCGTTATCTCTTGCTTTGCTTAATTACTTCCCTCGACTTGGACCCCGTTCAGTGCATAATATTAATTATGGATGACTAAACTATCAAAAATATCAAAATTTTAATTATCACGAGAGGGATGCAGGTGCGCAACACACGGACAAAGGAAAGGGATACTTTTTTTAAATACATATTTTTTATGGGTGGAACAGAAAGTGGTCGCTGGAAATTTAGGCTTTATATGTATTGCCTGTTAAGTTGTTGGCAGAATCATACCCCGAATTTCACTTTCCCAACTTTTTCCCCACTAAAATGTAGTACAAACTTTATTAATAATCCAATTATAGCTTTGTTAGCGCAGGAGGATTTGGTATGGGGTGGTAAAAGAGTTGAGATCCTCTCTATTTCTCAAAATAAATAAAGAGTCAATTATTATAGTTTTAAGTGTATAAATACACATAAATATCAAATATATGTCACTTATTTTAGAAATGTGTATATTTATTCACCCAAAACTATAATAATAGAGTTCTCTATTTCTTAAAAAGAAATGGAGATGATCTCTACTCGTGGTAAAATCAGTGTTGCCGGCAATTTGTTTTTGTTGTATATGCTTTGGGTTTTCCTAGACTGTCCACATATATAGCAAGTAGCATGATGGGCTGCCATGATACCATAGTGGGTCTCACACCTTAATTACAACAATACATTCCAAAGTTAACTTCAGATTATGACATTGATGATGCGGGCGAGTGGATTGAGGAGGTTTGGTGTTGGAAGTGGCATTGGAAAAGAAATTTAACTAGGAGGGAAGCTGACATGTTAGTAGAATTGAATGGTCACTTGGTAGAGTTTGTGCCTTCTAGAGATACACCAGATACATGGGTGTGGAAGGCGTGCAAAACGAACTGTTTTTGTTGCAAATCAGCATACCTTAGTTTGATGCAATTAGACACCGTGGAGATGACTACGAACCTGTCCTGTGCTCTTAATAGGTTTTGGCACACGTCAATCCCTTCTAAAGTGGGGGTTTTCGTGTGGAGACTCTTGCAACATCGTATTCCTACACGAGTGGCCTTAATTCATCGAGGTATCATACCTACTACCATTAATGAAACTTGTGTTCTGTGTGGTCAACATCCTGAAAATGTAGATCATTTATTTTTGATGTGTGACATGTCTTATAATGTTTGGTGTGCTATTTATGCTTGGATTGGTTTGTCGGGGGTTTGGAACAATAGTATAGTGGAGAATTTTCTGGCTTTTCACGTACCAATTAAGGGTAGAGCGGGACGGAAAGTTCGGTATATTATTTGGTGTGCGGTGGTTTGGGTTATATGGACTTCAAGGAATCAACGCTTATTTCAAGATTTTTCGGTGGATCTTTGTACTTTGGTTGCTAAAATTAAATTGTTCTCTTGGAGATGGTTCATTTCAAGAGAAGGTAGACATTCGGATTGGAAATACTCTGATTGGTGTTTGAATCCTATGGCTTGCTGTAATTCATTATAATTATTGGGCTGTGTTTTATGTCTGGGATCAGATTGTTGGAATCTGTTTTATGCATTAGGTGTGTGAAGGAGGATGCAGGTATGATTTTATTATTGGGTGAAGTTATGCTTTTTTCTGCAGGCTAATTTTGGTCTTGGTTGGATGGGTTCATTCAAAGTGGTTGAATTTTTTGGTCTTGGTCAAAATTGCTATTTGATGATGGAGGCACAGGGAGCACATTTTGCAATTGGTAGTGGATATGTCTTTTGTTTCAATCTGGGTTCATTATGGTCATGACAGGAGGATCTTGTATTTCTTGTTGGCTGTTTGTTGGATGGGTTTTATTGTCTGCTGGTGGTTGCTGGGTGGATTTTTTATATAGCGTTGCAGTTCTTGTGTTTTGGTAGTTTTTTCTTTTTGGTTGTATTCTACTGGTTGTAACCTTGTACTGTGATGGTTGTGTACTCTTTTTCCTCTCATAGTCTTTTTCCCATTGGGTTTTGGCTTTGGGAGGTTTTAACGAGGCACTTCCATCCTGTTGGAGTACTCCTTGTACTCCCCTAATAAAGTTTTCTTTGCTTATAAAAAAAAAACTTCAGATTATGAATCTTTAACTTTAAAATTTAACTTTCAATCCGGTTCTTCATAGCACAGTGACACGGATTTAGAAAATTTAGGTTGTGAGGGCAACATTGACACACACATATTTTTCATATTAAAAATATATAATTTATTATTTTTTGGCCAAATATAATTTATTCTTTTGAAAAATATAAATCACAGTATCGTAATGTATTAAAGCCTAAATATAATATATTCTAGTGAAACGAATGAATATTTCTATAAAATACATATATATTTTAATTGTCATACACATGCCATTAATGTTGTCTCGCATATTATTAAGACATCTTTTTGAAAATATCATATCATGGTTCGATTCTCAAGGAAATATACTTTAACAAAGACTTGCATTTACTAAATGAATGCAATGAATGTGTGATAGAAATAGTTGTGAAAATAACTGAAAGACCTAGACCTAGAGTTGGAAGTCGATAGAAAGAGAAAGAAGGGAGTAAACATAATTTCTACTTTTTATGTTTGAAAAAAACATGATATATTTTTCATCTCATTTTCTATTTTTCCCTCTTTAGTGGGGTCAATAATTATTTTTAAGTAGGGTAAAAATAAAATTATTTAATAATTAATAAAAAAATAATAATTTAGTGGGTCAGATGCCCCAATTAGCTACATGTACATCCGTCCATGGCTACGCATCCACCCCAATAAGCGTGTTTGCTTGGAGATTGCTGTTGGGGAGGTTACCTGTTAAGGAACAATTAAACCGGAGGGGAATTATCCGGCGCAATCAAGATTTATGTTGTATTTTCTGTTCTAATTGTATTGAATCTGTGCCTCATCTATTTGTGAGTTGCCCTTTTGTGCAGGAGGTTTGGTTGAAGGTTTACAGCTGGCTTGGGATTGTGGGTGCCATGCAGAATGAAGTCTTGCTACATTTTCTACAGATTGGTGGCTGTGTGAGGAAAAAGAAATGGAAGTATGTGGTGTGGTGCGCAACTACCTGGGCCATTTGGTCAATGCGAAACAAATTTATTTTTCAAGGGGAAGCAATTAGTTTTACTAATGTAATGGCACACATTAAGGTATTATCATGGGGTTGGATTATGAGTAGAGTAGGAAGGGGAATATCCTTGGCTTATTCAGATTGGTGCTGCAATCCATTAGGTTGTCTCCAGGTGTTGGAGAAGTGTTGAACTCTTAAGCAGTATTTGGTTGTAAACATTTGTAACTCATGGCTTGGGGTACTCTTTTTCCTCCTTTAGTCTTTTTTCCCAATTGAGTTTTTGACTTTGGGAGGTTTTAATGAGGCCCCTCATGTTGCTTCGGGTTGGAGTACCCCTTGTACTCCCACTTTTAATAATACTTTTGCTTATCTAAAAAAAAAATTCTGTAGCACTAGCATAACTCCACAATTGATGCAGCATCATCTCCAAACTTTTGCCCCTAGCTAATTATTCGTTGTATTATCGCTGTAATTTAATTTACATCAATCTACGCATGAAAGAAATAATAATGTGTATAGTGTATTAGGATTGTATCGATCTGATCCTCAGACTCAGTCATTACATATAGACGGTTTCATGATTGTTCCATTTCATTAGTCCTGCTCTTACAAGGAGTTAGGGGCAAGTATTGTGTATCAGCTGGAATAATGAAACTAAATAATTAATTAGGAGTATTTTGGGTGGTTTCAAATGACATGCACATGGACATAGCACAACAAATGTAAATCGACACCCAAGGACGTGTCTAGAATATTTACGGCCTTATGCAAGATTATTATAGAGACCGCGGTGTAATGTAAATTGTCAATTCAATATTATTTTATAGCTTTTTGAGTTGCAAATTAAAATTATTTATCTAAGTTTTATAATTAAGACATTATCATATTTCATTCTCAATAATATGACTAATCATTTAATCCATCTCGTAACATTGTTAATCTCATTCAAGATTTAAAAAAATTTCTCATCCATTCTTTGAGAAGGATGTGTGGCAAGAGATGTTTCATGTCCGTTAAATTTGACCTCGAAAAGGCGCACGGTAGGTTATCGGGGCAGTTTATAAGAAGTTGTTTAGAAGAAATCAAACTTCAAGTAGGCCTTATTGATGTTATTCTGGAATGCATAACCTCTTCTTCATTCTCTTTGTTCTAGAATGGTGAGAGAGCAGGAGATGCGATTCCCATCTCGCGGAATTTGCCAAGCTGACCCTCTTTTGCCTTATGTTTTCGTGATTTGTATGGCAAAATATAACATGTGTCTTTTTATTTTAATAAAATTGAGTACAAAATTAAGTTCACTATATATTACTAAATATTAACTACCAAAAATAGGATTATATATTAATGTTTTTGTAAAATACTTTTTAAATGACAATGAGAATATATTAATTTTGCTGAGAACTAAATTATTTAATATATTATTATAAAATAACTTATATATTTTTGATAATATTTAGAATTAAAATATTACTTAAAACAAAATAAACAAGTTGACAATCATGTATTTGCCCTTTTATTAGAGTAGAATTGACTTAAGAATATTTGACATGAAATTTTAATAATTAAAAGGATATATATATGTATATATATATATTTTAATAATTAAAAGAATATATATATATAAATTAATTTGATAACAGTATTAAATTTATATTTATTACTATAATATATAAACTGATATAAGAAAATAATAAATGTGTATTTAATTATTTTTTACACAAAATATTATACTATTATATATATATATATAATAAAGTTTTCTCGATATCTAAGAGGTATTAATGATAATATCGATTTATTTTTATTAAAGTATAAAAGTTTTAAAAATAATAAATTTTATGCACATAATTAAGATTTTTAATATTAAATTTTCTTGATCATAATACTAATTACTGATTATAATTTAAGAAAATATATTTTGAAATAAAAAATGACATTATTTAGTATTGTGTGGTGTAAGACGAGTTTCCTGCATGGGACGCTTCTCTCTCTCATGAGAGTTATTCTTTCGCAACCCTAGCTATTCCTTCGCAACCATGTTAACCTACTTTCCCCAGCCGTCTGAAACCCTTCCGCGGCCACCAATGGAGCATCTATCTCTCAGCGACGACGAGCCCGAGCTGGAGTTCAACGATGTTGGTGTAGAACGTGGAAGTGCAGCGTCACCGTTATGGCTGGTCGGGAGGTTTTTAACAAACAAACCCATTAGGTCTCAGATAGTTAAAGATCGGATAGGAGAAGTGTGGCAACCAGGTCGTGGTATTTCTATAAGGGAGGTGGAGCAGGGCCTTTTTGTTTTCAAGTTTTATCACTAGCTGGATATACAAAAAGTCATGAAGCTTGGTCCCTGGTATTTTGATAAGCACTTACTCATGTTGAGTGTGTTGCATGATGGAGAGATACCCCGACACATCCCTTTATATACAGCCCCGTTCTGGATCCAAGTTCACAATGTACCCTCTGGATTCATGACTAAAACTGTTGGCGAGCAACTTGCTAACTATATAGGGGAATTTTTGGAGTATGATGACAAAAATAACCCCAACTTTTGGAGGGTTTTCATGAGGATCAGGGTGTTAGTTGATGTCAGGAAGCCGCTAAAGAAGGGCAGGAAGATGAAGAAGCCAGGCATGGATGCAAAGCTTGTGGTCTTCAAATATGAAAGGTTGGGTTCGTTTTGTTACCTATGTGGTCTTCTCGGCCATGTGGATGACCAATGTGACCGACGCTTTGATATCGAAGTTGACGACGGAAAGAGAAGCTGGGGGCCAGATATTCGAGCTCATCCAAGTCGCAGGGGGGAACTCAGGAGGAGGGCCATGGTGGATTCGGGAGGAGGAGGACCAAGATTGGAAAGCACCAAATCCGGTCGGTAGCTACACTTACGGCGGAAGTAGCTCTGACCAATCAATGCCAGGTCAACCTAATAATGCCAGTGGGACAGCCTTGATTGTGCACAAGAAGAAACCAGACTTGGAAAATTATTTTCGCAATCCACAACTGATGTTTCCACGTCCAGCAGGTCAACGTGTGAAATCTCATAACGATGCAGGTATTCACGATGTAACAATGGCAGAAGAAAGGCCTGAGGAGGCGCTGACTATTGAGGGGGACAAGAAAATGACTAGAGTGGTAGGTCAGGAGGGCTTCGAGGCACAATTACCTCAACATGAGAATTCTCCAGCAGGTCAAGATGTGAGTATGGGAAAACCAAGTCGTAACAGTAGCAATTTTTTAATGGCGGGCCCTGGCAAAGAGGCCTGCCAGGGATCATGAGTATCCTAAGTTGGAACTGCCAGGGCCTGGGCAACCCAAGCGCAGTTCCATCTCTCCGTGACCTCGTTCGATCGTACTAGCCGAATGTTATGTTCATGTGTGAAACTTTTGTATAAGCTACGAAAATAGAAGAGATTAGAGTTCATTTAGGTTTTGAGTTTGCTTTTGCAGTTAATAGAAGTGGTAGAAGTGGGGGGCTGGCTCTTCTTTAGAGTCATCCTTTTGATTGTCGGATTATTAGTTGTGCACAAAATTTCATTAATGTTGAAGTGAGTCAACAAGGTCGTCCCCAAAGGCGCTTTACAGGTTTCTATGGTTTCCCTGAATCTGAGAGGCATAGGGAGTCTTGGGACCTCCTGAGGACTCTGGCTCAGGATAATTCTCTCATGTGGTGCATCATGGGTGATTATAATGACCTTATTTCCAATGAGGACAAAAGGGGCCCGCAGATCATCCACCTTGGATGTTAAGGGGCTTTAGAGAAGCTGTTCAGGATTGCAACCTTATTGACTTGCCAATGGAGAGTTACCAGTTTACTTGGATAAAAAGTAGGAACACTTTAAATCCAACAGAGGAACGCCTAGATCGTGCTTTGGCCACCCAACAGTGGCTTGATGTGTTTCCAAATTTCAGGTTTCAAAATGCCATTTCGGATCGTTCTGATCACTCCCCGATTCTCATGCGTCTTTATGAGCATGAGCGTAGGACGGGGGTCCGCATCTTCAGATTTGAGAATGCCTGGCTAGAGGAGGCCGAGTTGGAGGAGGTTGTGAAAAGAGGGTGGGAGAAAGATTTCACTAATGCTTTGCTAACTAGATTACATTATTGCACTGAAGAGTTGGATGATTGGGGTAGAAGGGTGAGGACTCAGTTCAAAGCAGGTATTGACAAGTGCAAAAAAGAGATGGAATTATTCAGGGATGGCAGAGACAGTAATACGGTTGCTAAGTATAATGACCTGCGAAAACAGTTGAGTACTTTGTTGAAGCAAGAGGATATGTTTTGGAAGCAGCGAGCCAAAGCTCATTGGGTTAAAGATGGTGATACTAACTCCAAATTTTTCCATGCGGTTGCTTCAGCAAGAAAGAAGGTAAACTCAGTCTCAAACCTTCAAGCTGAGGATGGTTCCAATGTTTCGGATCAACCTGGCTTGTGTCGTGTTGCAAAGGCATATTTTGAGCAATTATTTTTGCATGGGGCAGCGGATTATGATGTGGTGTTGAGGGGTATTTCACAAAAGGTCACGGAGGAGGATAATGCAATCCTTACTTCGGCTTTTAGCATGGAAAAATTTAGGCAAGCTTTGTTTAGCATGCACTCTGATAAGGCTCCAGGTCCAGACGGTCTAAACCTGGCGTTTTACAAGCGTTTCTGGGATCTTTGTGGCCAGGAAATTTTCAATGCGTGTGGTTCTTGGCTGAATCAAGGGCGGTTGCCTCCCCACTTGAATGATACCAACATTGTGCTCATCCCCAAGAAGGACAATCCAACCTCCATGAAGGATCTCTATCCCATTTCCCTATGTAACGTGGTTTATAAGATCATGGCTAAGGTGCTAGCAAACAGATTGAAACCGCTTCTTTCCAGGTACATCTCTCAAGAACAATATGCTTTTATCAAGGATATGTCCATTTTAGATAATGTCATGGTTGCCATAGAAACTATCCATCATATGAGATGTAAGGTGAGTGGTAAGGTAGGAGAGGTGGCGTTGAAAATTGATATTAGCAAAACTTATGATAGAGTTGATTGGGGTTTTCTAAAAGTAGTTATGGGGAAGATGGGTTTTTGCAACAAGTGGGTGGAGTGGATGCTTATGTGTTTAACATCTGTTCAATATTCTGTCCTTATGAATGGTGAGAAAGCGGGTCAAGTGACTATTGGGAGAGGCCTGAGGCAAGGGAATCCTCTATCTCCTTACCTATTCATCATGTGTGCAGAGGGCCTCTCAACCCTTATCAAGAGAGCAGAGGCGAGAGGAGACATCCATGGCATTCGTGTGTGCAGAGGGGCCCCCACCCTCTCACACCTCTTATTTGCTGACGATTGTTTCTTGTTTTTCAGGGATAAGGAAAGAGAAGCAACCAACATGAAAGAAATTCTCACTTCTTATGAAAGAGCGTCAGGTCAAGCTATCAACCTGACAAAATCTAAAATTTTCTTTAGCAAGAACACCCCGCCAGACATGAAGGAGAGAATTACAGGCATTCTTGGGGTCACAGAATGTCTTGGCACCGGGAAATATCTAGGCATGCCTTCTATGATTGGCAGGCAGAAAAAAGCTGTTTTTGGGCTTCTCAAAGACAAAGTTTGGAAGAGGATTCAGAGTTGGTCTGGCAAGCGCCTTTCCAAAGCAGGACGTGAAGTTCTAGTGAAATCAGTGGCCCAAGCCATTCCCACTTATTATATGAGCACTTTCCTTCTTCCAACATCTTTAAGTGAGGAATTGGAGCGTATGATCAACTCGTTTTGGTGGGGTACTAATAGAGGCACGGAAAGAGGAATAAATTGGCTCCAGTGGGAGAAACTTACTATGCAGAAAGAGTACAGAGGAATGAGATTTATGCATTTCTATGGCTTCAACTTGGTCATGCTAGGGAAGCAAGGTTGGAAATTACTGACCAATCACGATGCTATTATATCCAGAGCCTTCAAAGCTAAAACTACCCAAGAACGGGGTTCCTTGAGGCAAGCTTAGGCCATAATCCAAGTTACGTGTGGCGTAGCATCCACGCTTCCCATGTAGTGGTTAAAAGAGGCGAGAGATGGCGTTTAGGAGATGGTAAGAGTGTTAATGTGTGGCAACAACCTTGGTTAAGGTTCAACGATAATGCTTTTGTCTCTTCAAATCCTCCTCCAGGCTTGGCCTCCATGCGGGTAACAGACCTCATTAATATAGACACTAAGGAGTGGCACATGGATCTATTGCAACAGCTGTTCCAACAGAAGGATCTTCAAGAAATAACCAAGATTCCTATCTTGCATGCTCACGATGAGGACAAACTATTGTGGCGATTAACAAGGAGTGGAGCTTTCTCTGTGAAGTCAGATTATTACAACTTGATGGAGCATGTCATTGATACACATGAGCTAAGGGTGCCCGGTGACTGGAAGGCTCTGTGGCGGCTGAGAGTTCCGAGCAAGGTTCGTGTGTTTCTGTGGCGAGCTGTTAGAGGGGTGCTGCCAACGAAACAGAAGCTGAGGTCTAAGAGAGTTAACTGTGACCCTATTTGTGCGCAGTGTGAGACCACGAAAGAGAATGAATGGCATTCATTCTTTGGGTGCAACTTGGCAAGGGAGGTGTGGGCTGAAGCAGGGATGTGGAATGTAATTCAGCCCCTGGTAGATGTAGCAGAGGGATTTCGAGAGCTCATTTGGGCCATGTTCTCACATCTTTCCTCCACACGAAAGGCACTCGCGGCTATGATTATTTGGAGCCTTTGGGGGTAGCGAAATGCCAAGATTTGGGAGAATATAACTCCAAGTGTATTCGAGACAGCAAGGAGAGCAGTAGGTACTCTTGAAGACTGGATTCAAGTTCGGAATAAGGTGAGATCCAGGGGCTTTGTGCAGCTCCCAACCGAGCAATCTAGATGGAGAAAACCAAGTGCAGGTTTTATGACATGCAATGTTGATGCTGCCATTTTCTCAGAACAAAATCTCTTTGGTGTTGGAATGTGTTTAAGGAATGATAAAGGAGAGTTTGTCAAAGCTATAACTATTTGTATGCATGGCTCGCCCTCAGCTAGTGAAGCAGAAGCAGTAGGCCTTTTGGAATCCATCACTTGGCATAGAGATTTGAATGCTGCTAACATATCTATTGAGTTGGACAATTTGCCAGTGGTAAAAGGTATGCGAAACAAAAGGAGCAATCTCACAGAATTTGATAGTATTTTATCTACGTGTCAGTCGCTATTAAATTTATCAAACAACTTTGGGATAAGTTTTGTTAGGAGACAAGTCAATCGAGTTGTTCATGAGTTAGCCAGGGCGTCTCGATTTTTTGCTAGTCACCATGATTTTGATTACATGCCTCCCTGTATTGTGGAACTTATTATTAATGAAATGAGTTGAATTTGTTTTGGTCAAAAAAAAAAGTATTGTGTATCAATTTTTTTTTTAAGAAAGTGTCAATTATTAAATGCTATATGCATAACTGAAACATTAAGATCACATGATGATAATGTCAATTATTAATAATATTTTGAGACAAAATGATTTTAAAAGTGAAATATGCATTAATTAAAAACCAACAAGGGTTGGTCCGAGTGATAACTGGGCTCGGATCCCATCCCAAGGTCTCGAGTTCGAGTCTTGGGTGTGGCAAAAACTCTGTTGGGAGGGGAGAACCACACGCAGAAAAAAAAAACACGTGGCCAGGGTTAAAGGCAGATTAGTCTGCGTGGCCGTGAAGCTAACACCAATGACATGGTAACCAAAAAAAAAATATACATTAATTAAAAATTAATTACTCCTTTCGTCCCTTAATATAATACCTTTTTGGTAAAAAAAAATTGTCTCTTAATATAAGACTCTTTTCAAAGACCAATGTGCATTAATTTTTTTTTACAAAATTAACCCTATACCAAGGTGTATTAATTCTCTCTCTTTTAATAAATTGAGAAAAATAATACATATTTTGTACAAATTTAATCTTAATAACTAATAAAACCCACTTTTTTAAGGGGCGTAAAATGGTAAAAAAAATGTCATATATTAAGGGACGAAAAAAGTATAAAAAATATGATAAATTAATTAATTAATACACGTTGTCAACAAATCAGTGGTAAGTGGTTTGCTTAAAATCTATGGGAAAAAGCCCGATCTTTTTTATTCTAAACACTTACTAACAAACACGTGCAAAACGCGATAACTTATTTAGTTATGGTATGGAATCCACATAACCGAATCTGATCATTAACTTTAGTGCTCACAGACAACCGTAAACACAACCCAACCACGCATTGCATTTGCCTTCGCTTACATTAGCTGTCATCTCAGTACTATTTCAGTTTCATTCGTGAATCAATAGTAACTTAATTAACCTGCCAAATCACAGCATAATGCATCCGAAAGTTTCCCAACTGGATATATGACAGAAATTGTTGCAATCAGGATATATATGACAACCATTAAATCGTCAATGATAGCATATATAGGACAAAATAGAACGCACAAGCCAAATAAGCCAAACAATATTCTTATCATGACGCTATAGCCAAAATAAGGTTGTAAAGATCAAAGAGAAGTTGGAAAACAAAGATTATATAATAACAATACAGGATATATCACCATTTATTATCTTTTTATAAAAAAATTCTTTTTTTAAAAAAAAATAAGAAAAGAAAAGGCAAATATACGCTGTCGGTAACCGCACAGAACCGAAAATAAAGGATCCATCTCATTACACCGCAAAGCCACCCTTCTTCTCTCGTGCCAAAAGGGAAAGGAAAAAAAAAAAAAAAGTCAAGCTCTCTCTATCTCTATCTCTATCTCTATCTGCTACTCTCCTCTCCTCTTCTCTCCGCCAGGTTTATCCCTTTCAAAACCCAAATCTTTTGTAGCTGTTCTCCCACCGGGTTGGGAATAGTGGGGAGAGAGAGAGAGGAGAAGAAAAAACAGAGAGAGAGAGAGAGCAAAACTTAAAAATCCCCGCTGTCCCTTCCGGCCAATCTTATGTCTCTACACCTTCAAACATCAACCCCCATTCTCCCATGCTTAACCTCACTCTCTCTCCACCGCCAGTTCCTCCTCCACCGCCAGTTTCAACATCACCGCAACCCCATCACCATCATCTCCTTCAAGTAAACAAACATTATTTCGCGGGGCAATCAATACAACACAAATAGAAGGAAACACGGATCTTAATTATCATTTTCATATGTGTATATATTATTCGTCCACCACCATCATATTCATACAAAAAGAAGATAAAACGACCGATCCATGTTGTTCATGACCGCATCACCAGTCCTCAATTCAGCTTTCGACCTCACCACCGTAACCTTCATCTCCGCCCTCATCATCCTCTCCGTTTTATCCCTCTGTTTCATCTTCCACCTACGCTTAAAATCCAAATCCCTAACCTATCTACAAGGCTTCAACTCTCTCTGGACCGTCCGATTCCTCCTCGTCTTTTTGATATTCCTCTGGTCCATCACCGAACTCCTCCGGTTACCCTTTTTCCGTCGAAAATATCTATACACCTTCCTACCCTCCCTCGCCATTTCTCAACAAGCCAACCTCTGCAAAATCCACGTCGTCCTCTCCCTCGGTTTCTTCGAACCCGCTTTTCTCGTAACGCTCCTTTTCCTCCTCAACGCTTCTATTAAAAAGAAGACTCCAAACGACGTCTGGGCTATTACCTCCGTGTTCCTCACGTGCCTCCCTCTTGTTGTGCTCCACGGGTTGCTCGTGTTTTTCAATCCATTGGAGTATAGGGTTCCGGGGCTATTACGACAGACTTCGGTGGTTCTCGAAGACGATACGGTTCTCTGTGCTTACCCTTTCCTAAACAGCGTCGTTTTTGCGGCTTTCGGTGCCGCGTATTGTGCGTGGTTCTTGTTCTCGTGTTGGAGGGTGTTGTCGTTGGTGATCAACAAAGGGCTTCGGCTTAGGATTTACGGGTTGGCTTCTGTGGTGTTGGTGGCTCTGCCTCTTCAGGTTGTGGCGCTCGCTTTCAGCGTTCTTTGGAATCCAGAAGATGAGATTTACGGCGTCGTTTCGCTCGTTGTGTTTCTCGGGGCTTTCTTTTGTGCCGCTGCTGGGGAGGGTATTCTTGTAATTAAGCCAATTTCGGATGCATTGGATGCTGGAGGAAACTGTTCCAGGTGGGTCCCGCGTCACGTGGAGGCGCCTCCGCCGACGGGGAAGATGGAGGAACGAGACGCCGTCGGGGAAGGGTGCGTTTAGAGGGATGGATGGTGTGAGGGTAGGGTGGTAATTTCGTCATGTTGAGGAAGTATTTTTTGGTCATCTCGTGCACGTTCTTTATGTGCACGTGACACGGGGCTATAAAGTTGATTTGCAAAAAAAGAAAAAAAAAATATGATGTTTTGTTTTTTCATCCTCTCTCTCTAATTCTGTAATCTGTACTGGTATTTTTTTCCTTCAATTTTTTGGTGAAAGGTATTATTTTTTTTACTTAGTAATAACTTATGTAGCTAATTTTGTTTGGTGTTATTATTTTTTCATTTTATTATTCTTCCTCAATAGGATCAAATGCTACTAAACGGACTACAGATAACTAAACATAACCCTTCAAATGTATTGCGCAAAGTTCCCAGTTCTTCATGAAGTACTTATGGTATCCATTTGGTTTAGAAAAATGTGGTTTTTCCTCATTTGAAATTATGGCGGATTTTGTGATAATGAAGTGTGTGTTATGGCCCAAATATATTATAGTAATGTTCAAATATTAGGCCTAAGTACTATGAGCTACATTGAGTGAAAGGAAGTCTCTAGAATAATGATGAGTCATTATAGTTTGTTAGATTTTGATGAGTCATTGTGCTAGTTGTTATAATGGTTACTACCATATATGTAACCAACAGAATGACAACAAAAAGAATATGAATGAAAAGACTTAGTATTTAGTTTTATCTTTTAGCAAATTAGTATTTTCGTTCTTAGCTACCGTAGTTATTTTTAGTTCCTTACATGGTGACTATCAACATACAAATGTGAAACTGTTAGGTTTCTAAGACCATCTGCAAGGGGAAGGTTAGATTCGATCAGTGCCAATAAGATTCGATGCTAAAAAAAAGATTTCACCGTTGGAGAGATACTGCACCAAGTGCTAAAAAAAGCAGCAATGCCAATTTGAGCATCAGGTCTTGTGTTTCAAAGTGGACCCATTTATTATTTTATTTTTTTTAAAAATATAATGAAGTATCTGTTGGAGCCGTTGGGTTTTTTTTAATAATAATTGACAAACTAGTCATCCGTTGGTGTCTCTTTTTTTATTTATATATTCTAACTAAAATCTATATAAATGTGTTCAATCTCAAAATTTTTTACTCAATCAACTTTCAAATTCCTCTCTTTTGTTCTCATATTGTCTTTCAAAATTTTCTCATCTTTTTTACTTACACAATCTAAATCTTCAACTTCCTCTTTTATTTGTTTCCACCCAATGGATCCAAACCGATTCAATATCAATTCCTTAAATTTGATAAATAATTATCAAGCTCCCACCAATCCAAATTTTCCAAATCCTCCATTTTTACCAAATCCACAAAATATCCCAAATACAACCAATCAACACCAAGTACCCATGTTTCAATCACCACCTCCATACCCTACACTCCCATTTCCATATCAATATCCCATGTTTTAATCACCACCAACTAACCCCTCCATAGATCATGAGAATTCAATTGGTACAAGTGGTAGGCAATCTTGTGAACAAGAGCAAGAAACGGCATCCGAGTTTGCGATAGAATCACAAACTCCACCATTTTTCACACAAATTGGGTTGGAAAATATTGTTCTCGATGGAGAAGAAGAAGAAGAAGAAGAAGAAGAACCAACTCAAAGAAGAGTGGGGTGGGTCCCAAAAGAAGTTAAACTTCTCATCCAATCATGGCTAAATGTTTCCAAAGATGCAGTTGTGGGGGTAAACCAAAAAGCAAATTCCTTTTGGTCAAAAATTAAAGATACATACAATGAGTATCGTGGCAATTTGCAAGCAAGTTTACGAGATCATGACAAGTTGTGTAACATAATTAAAGAAAAATATGGACTTTAGTAGCGATGTTTAAAAGTTTTTAAATTTTTATTTCATAATAATATAAATTAATTTGTTAGTCAAACTAGCCGTTATTATTCAAACTAGTCGTTATTAGTCAAACTAGCCTTTGTGTTGCTCTTTATATATTCTTCACATGTAAGAATATTTTTACACCTCTCAATTGTGCAAACAAATCTCATCTTCTCAAATTCTCTGAAACGACACTTACAAATGGATACATCCAGCAATTCCTCTCGTGAAGAAGATCTCGAGTGGGAAATCATCGAGGATTTCATAAATGACGACTATGAAGAACAATATTTGAGGTTGGTGGCAGAGAGACAAATGCAACAAGCCGCTCCACGTAGACATAGACGAGCTCATATAGAAAGGAGTCATGAAGAAGGGCATGCTCGATTGGTCAATGACTACTTCTCTAGTAATCCAGTATACACAGAGCAGCAACTTCGACGAAGATTTCGAATGTGAAGGGATGTTTTTCTTCGCATTGTAGAAGCCCTTGGCAATCATAATGAGTATTTTCTAATGAGAGCTGATGTAACTGGAAGAATGGGTCTTTCTCCATTGCAGAAATGCACTGCAGCAATTCGTATATTGGTTTATGGATCGCCTGCTGATAGTGTTGATGATTATGTGCGAATTGGCAAAAGCACTACACTTGAATGCTTGGATAAGTTTGTAAAGGGTGTCTATGAGATATTTGGAGATGAATACTTAAGAAGACCTAACAATAATGACATCGAACGCTTACTGCAAATAGAGGAGGCACGTGGTTTTCCAGGTATGTTAGGTAGCATTGATTGTATGCATTGGGAATGGAAAAATTGTACAGTAGCATGGAAAGGTCAATTTTGTCGTGGTGATCATGGAAAACCCACTATCATGCTTGAAGCAGTGGCGTCACAAGACTTATGGATTTGGCATGCATACCTTGGGGTTGTAGGATCAAACAACGACATCAACGTGCTAAACGGATCTCCCGTGTTTAATCATGTTTTGGAGGGTCAAGCCCCTAGGGTGCAATACATGGTAAATGGAACACAATATGATATATGGTATTATCTAGCAAATGGTATTTATCCAGAATGAGCTGTGCTTGTCAAAACCATCCCAATGCCATAAGGTGATAAAAGAAAATTGTTTGCCCAACATCAAGAAGCAGCAAGAAAGGATGTAGAGCGTGCATTTGGAGTGCTTCAATCTCGATTTGAGATTATACGTGGCCCGGTGCGTGCTTGGCACATGGATACAATCAAGCATATATTATATGCATGCATTATATTGCATAACAAGATTGTGGAAGACGAATGACACACATATAGTGGTCATTTTGATTTTTTCTTATGATCATCCCAACAATGATGTCTCAACAACCGACGTACATAATGGTGCTCATCCGGATATTCGACCATATCTACAAAGGAGTGTAGCTCTTCATGATAGGCAAAAGCATCATCAACTTCAAGCAGACATTGTGGGCATATCTGGGAATGTTTCGGACGCGATAATCAGCAAAATTAATTATTACTCTAATTATGTAATTTTATCAATTTTTAGCCATTTTAAATAAATTCTATTTATGTAATTTTAATTTTGTAATTTTAGCTAATTTTATGTATGTAGTTTTATTTCGTATTAGTAAAAATATTTTGAGAAATTTTTTTTCTTAATTTTTATAATTTAGTTATTTCATAAATCAGATAATAATAAATTAATAAATAAACTATTAATAAAATACAGATGTGATGTTATTTGTGGGACCTATTTAAGATTTTTTTTAGGAGATGCTCCATTGGAGAGATAGAATGCTTATGAGATGCTTAAATTAAAAAGGATAAATATGAGTGATGTGGACAACTGGGACCCACTTAACCACCCCATATTGGGTCTACCATTGTGGATGCTCTAATTATTAATATTTTCCACATCTTGTTGGGTGCCAAATTTACAATTTGGATTCTCGACGAACCTGATAGTGATTCGACGCGCCATGAGCGCAATTCCAGAAAAAGAAAACAAATACAAGCTAAGTCTATAAGGTTTGGGGATGTTTCGACAATGCACGAGGAGTGTCGAAGATAGGCATGCCTTGCTTAAGCATGAGAAACGACCGAAGTATCCATTAAGCTCTGAAAACTTAGCGAAATTTTCATGAAACGCTAAAAAGGGTCAATCTGACCTGCCTTGGTGAAAGAAGCACAATCGAAGCCAGCGAAGACTTGTCGAGACTGGCCCCAGTGCTTGGTAGCGTAGATAGTTACTTAAGCTAGTATTCCGTCAAATATAGTAAGTACAGTGTAACTGCTAGACATCTCTAATGTACACGTGTCTAGCAGATAGATAGTCATTTATTTTTCATTCTTCTATAAATAGGAGGTCGAACGATATAAACAAGGTTGGATACTTGATCAATTTCTCAAGTCTCAACACACAACAGACTCACAGTTTGAGATCAAGTACTCCTTCCACCCCTTTTCTTTCAATGCAATTTAACTTTTCAGTCATTTACATTCTTGTATTTTTATCTTCCTGCACCTTACTTTCTTGCACTTTACTTCATTGCACTTTACATTTCTGCACCTTTAAATTCTTGCACTTTTTTCTTTTAAACTTTCTTTATTTTTCATGCAATTTGCTTCCTACATGATTTTACTTGCATTTTTGTTTACTTTCAGTCTTTCAAAACACAAAAAATCTAAAAACAAAACCATTATGTGTTCATCGTTTTCAACCTCGTGTTTTGTCTCATCCCCATTTCTTCAACTCCCATTAAAACCACTTTCCCTCTCAATTTCTATTTTCATAACCGTCCACTCGACGAGGGCCCTTGGCATAACCACCAAGTTGGGCCTCACGGTGATTCTGGCAAAATCCTTGGCCTCGAGCGGCTAAGCCTGTTTTCTTGACAGATTACTGTGTCCAAGTATAAAACCCATCGTTTGACGAGATTACCGTGTTAAGTTGTAGATCTCACATCGTTTGAAAATAATCATTTGTTTCGTTTTGGGCTTATCGGACGATTTTCGCACCTGTACCAAAAAACCTAATAAACACTTCTACACTAAATACTATACAAATTCTAATAAAATGAGTCGTCATGCATTTCCAATCGAATTTATTTAATATGACAAACAAAATGTAAAGGTAACTAGGAAATTCATGTAAGTAACAAATTTCATGGAAAAAAGGGTAATCCAATATTTAGGAGTATAGATATATCAGTTGTACAAAAGGTATTTTCTTATGAAACTACATCCAGTCCTGTCAAGTTATAAATTTCAGAAAATATGAGCTTTCTTTTAGAAGAAATGTGCCTGCGAACCTGCGCCAATTCATTACTTATATCCTTGGTGTTGATGAGGCACGGGGGCATCGTCACTATATGGACCTCCCATCTGTCATTGGGAGAAACAAATAGGAAATTCTTGGTTTTATCAAGAACCATATTTGGAAAAGATTACAATATTGGCGTGCTAGATCTCTCTCGCGTGCAGAAAAAGAAATACTCATTAAATTTATAGCTCAAGCTATTCCTACTTATTGTATGAGTACTTTCTTGAATCCCTAATCACTAGGAGAATAGATACAGAAGATGTTAAATTCTTTCTGATGGGTACAAAAAAAGATGATAGTAGAGCGATCAATTGGCACTCTTGGAGTAAACTTACAGTCGCAAAGGATCAAGGTGGTCTTGGTTTATGAGATTTTAAGGGATTCAACTTATCAATGATAGGTAAGCAGGTGTGAAATTTTATCACCAAACCAGACTCTCTTATTGCTAAAGTCCTCAAAGCCATATATTTTCTCAAAGGGGGCTCTCTTGGATGTAGGCATAGGTCATAATCCAAGCTTCTCACGAAGGAATATCCAGTCAACATTACCATTGATTAAGCTTGGTTACCGATGGAATATTGAAGATGGATCACATATCAATACTTGGAAAGAGCCATGGATTCGAAATGCAACATCCTCCAAACCTGTTAGCCATATGCAACATTTCAACCCCACTTCTCTGAGCTTTTAGTGCATAATCTAATTGATCATGATTCTTGAATGTGGAAAGTCGAACTGGTACAAGCTTTATTCCTAAAGGATGAAGCCGGTGCTATTATCCGTAATCCTATTCCTCCACCAGGCAGCAAAGAAAATTATTTGGCACCCAAATCTGCATGGATCATACACGCACTACAACAAAAATCAGTTTAGGTAACAACAAAAAACTGTGGTCAGAAATGAAAAAACTGTTGTCTAAACTTTAGGCAATGGTTTGGCCACGGTTTTGTAGGCGTGGAGTATTCGGTTGTTACCTATTTCTTTAAGCCACGGTTTTTTGTTTTAGCCCACGGTACACAAATAAACGTTGCCTATAACACAAGAACAGGTCACGATTTTTTGGACCTGTTTCAGGCAACGATTTTCTTGTCTTGTTTTAGACCACGGTGGCACAAGTATTGTCTATACATTAAGCCACAGTTATACAAGCGTTGTCCCGTCTTTTAGGCAGCACAATTTTAAGTGTGGCCAACCACTATAGGCAACACTTGTACAATTTATGGCAATTTGTTTTTAATTGTTGCCTATACCTTTAGGCCACACGTATGTAAACGTTACCAACTGTTTTAGCCAACATTTTTTTACACGTTGTCAGATGTTTTAAGCAATATTTATGCCACAAATGTACACCCATTGTCTAATGTTTTAAGCAACATTTCTTTTAAATATGGTCAAAATGTCATTTATAGACAACTCGTTTTCAATAAAATGATTTCAATGCATAATTGTATAAATATGATATATTATAAATGTGATTAAACAATATAGATAATTATTATCATTTAAAACAACTAAACCATTAATTAAAATTTTTATAGTCATTTAATAATAAACAAGAGTTCAATATAACAAAGTCTTAATATACATTAGCAAAGGTGTTATAACTTTGTCTATGTATATCAAAACATTATAACACTACTATGCAAGCATAAAACATTAGTACGCAATTACATCTTGTTATCATAAGTCTAAAAACATCTAAATCTTCCATGAATTACATTAGCTTCATTCACCTTCAGGATGATCTTCGTGGACAGACTGCACATATAAAAACATGTTAATATATAGTTTTGTCCACTCTTTGTCCATATAATTCTAATACAAAAAAATACCATATACATACATTGAAGTTTAGCACAAAAGATATCATAATATATAATTCTACTTGAAATATATTATAAAAGCAAAGAAATTTAGCATGTAAAAAAATAAGCTTGCAATTAAAAGTAAAGAGACTATCGATTAATGAGCTTGCAAGACATGAATCTAACTATAATCCATAACAGCCTTTGTCTCCTAACTACCATAGCAACCTATGATTATAATTATCCTAGGGTGTTCTGAGTTACAATTGGCTCATCCTATAACATGCAACATCTTTACCAGTGGCCATAGCATTTTAATTATTCTAAATAAAAAATGTAGCATGTAAAACATGCAAACTAAAAGTAAGAAGATTGTTGATTAATAAGACTGTAAGACAAGTTTTTTTTTATACCAATCTGATTACATAAAATTCAAAATCAAATCAAACACAAAAATTAATCAGATAACTCATATGTATGGATGTCAAAAAAAAAAATTTGAACTTGCCAGGACTAAGACAAGATGGAAAGGTGGTCTTGATTCTCAAAAAAAGGATCAAACTGGCCCAAGCAGTATTACCTATACCGTTATAGAAGGAAAATTAAAATCCTATACAAATAATAGTAAGTATCAAACACTAATTCAAATCCAAATACAACAAAGAGAAACACACATAACAAGTTGGTGCTAAGAAAAATGGGCAAAAATACATTGACAGAGTTAGTTGTGTACCTACAAGATAAGGTTTATTATCACTGCATCTGCAGCTATAAATTTATTATCAAGGTGAAGATAAGGTTTCAAACTTAGCCATATATTTTTAGATTAAACACTTAGCCATATTGAGTTGAACTTCATACAACTCCCTTCCACCATCTCCTTATCTGCTTTAACTTTCCAGAAACTGGTAGCCTAACAACTGTCTATATATGCCTTATTCGGTTGAGACAAAAGGTCCTAAACAGCTAATAGCTAAGTAGACAAATATTTGTGAAGTATTTTCCATGTTAAAGGAACTAAAAATCTGCGTACACGAGTTATTACATACAAGATGTGCCAGCCACAGTTTTAATACATAAAATGTGATAATGGCACCACAGGTAGAATTAAAAGTAACCAACATTAAGCAACATTTAACACAAATGAGTAATTCATCTATATGCGCACATAGAACATAACCCATTCAACCTTTGATTTGGCATTATCAAATTTTCATAAAATAGTTATCAGCGCTAAGCTAAACTAAAGCACAGTCAAAGTACATTGTATCTATTTTAGCACAGCATAGAGAAAGCGATAAACATAATCAGAAAAGACAACAAGCATTGTAATATTAATATCAAATGACAAAATTAACCAAAAGTTTCTCATCTAAAATTATCAATTCTTGTTAGAAATAATGTGCAGGATAGCAACTCCAATCAAGCATAACACAAATAGACCATAAGATGATAAGATATTGGTATTAATTATCCTTATAGATATTAGAATTACTCTGAAGGAAATGGGTGACAAACCCACGTGAAAGAACCACCACCACCACCATTCTTGTGCTAGTGGTTGTTCTCTCCCTCTTGTTACCCTTTCTTATTCTTAAGAAAGTCATGTGAATGAATTTTGAACTTTGTAGCATGTTAGCAGCTAGACACAAAGGGTTAAAAAATTTGTTGATGAAAGATGGATGAGAAAGAAGAAAACCAAGATTATAATATTCATAACAAAAACATCTCTTCTCCCTAATCATAACACTGTAACAGCCAAGGAAGAGTCTCCAAGAAAACACATTAGTAGTGAGCGGCTGAAGAATGATGAGTGGAGTGAAGGAGCTGTGTCTATACTTCTTGAGGCCCATAAAGCCATATGGGTGCTTAGAAATAGAGCAAAACTCAAAGGGCAAGATTAGGAAGATGTTGCAAAACATGTTTCATCAAGAGCAAATTCAACCAAGTAACCAAAGACACAAACACACGAATCCAATGGTGTTGATAAATTAGCCAAGGTAGATTAAATTAAATGAACAACTTCCTTCTCAAAAAAATGTGTTCTATATAAAGCATAACCCAGTTCATGACAACAGCACCCCACAACATTATTCCACATCAAGATTATGAGTGCGTAATATATATAGCTTTTATATTGGTTTCATTCATATTCCATGCTCCTAGCCCTGTCCATACAGCCCATGACCAAGATGATGCTACCTCTGCACATAGTGCTTCCTCTGCACATGAGTCCTACTACACCATCACCACTCACATGCTTCCAGTACAGCAAATGAATCCATCTGCATCACATAATAAAAGGCCCGGCAGTTCCCCTCTGGAACTTCACAACTTTTTCTTTATATTAGTATGGAACTTCACATTTTATAAGTAGAATTTTCTGATATTAGTACATTGACTTCAACTCAGAATCACTTGTGATAATACGTAATAGAATTCAAACTGCTTATTTAATTTAAATTTGTAATTATTAATTACCATTTAGGTTTTTATTTGAAATATCACAGGGAAATTGTGTACCGAAAGATTTCAACATTGCTAAATGCCAAGTTGTCTCTATTCTGTTAATATACTCAAGTTTTCCAAGCGGTGGCACTATAGGACTCAACCGTCTTTAGAATCGGCGTTAAAAATATGAATCTAAAATCAAAATTACCCATCCCAAGGTTCAATTAAGAAACCGATACATGAAAATAAAAACGAGTTCAGAAACCAAACAACGAAAACAAGAGAGGGCTTAAGCCCAAGTAACAATGCAGCAAAAAAAATAGAAAATGCCTGGGACTCAAAGGAACAAAAAACACATCAGTGTCCAAATTTGCGATCTACGAACAAAAGCGAGACCGCCAAGCAGTGGACCTTGGCCGTGCGAATGACTGTCGGAGAAGGAGAACATGCGATTGTGTGACGAGGTGCTGATCGGTCTAGCAGGCAGGGACGATCAAGTTAGTTGGGGGCTCAGATTGGCGGTTTCAAAGATGGCGTGACAGCGGCTATCTGTTTTCTGTCGAATCGAGGAAACGGAGACGAACCAGAAGTGGCTTCTCACACACACAACGAAAGGAGAGGAAGTGTATTTTTTGAAGGAACACAGTTCAAAAGAAGGAGGATGGGTTAGGTTTTCGGAATCACAAAGGTTAGGAGAGATCAGGTTTCTATTTTATTTTTTTTTCCAAAGTAATGACGTTAAAAAATTTGCCCTTCCCGGGATTCTTTTGTTTTTTCATTCTTGTTTTTCATTTAAATTTAAATTCAAGTGAGTGCCCAAATACAATTTTATATCTTTATCCCACAGTTTTATACGTGTTGTCTAAATTCTAGGCAATATTACCTTCAGGCCACGGTTTATAGATATTGTCTATTAAATCTTTACAGGCAACAGTTGCACAAATGTGGCCTAACACGGCAACACTATGTTACTCGTGGCCTATACACACAGAGGTAACGGTTGTGTGCTAAAAGTAACGCTTGTGGGAATGAATATGAATATTATAGCCAACAGTTGTTAAACCGTGGTCATTACTGTTTGAGGCCACATTTTTGTAGCCGTTGTTGAGTTCAGCGTGGCCTAAAGTAAAAAAATGTTGTAGTGACGGTCAAATCGGTCTACAAGCTATGCACAAAAATTAGAGGAGAATTCGTGAACCATTGTTGCGGAGGAAACTGGCATGGCATCTGGAATTTATCCATTCCATATCGCATTAAGTCTTTTATTTGGAGGTGTTGCAGAAATTCTCTTCCTACTAAATCAAGATTACAAAATAAGGGTCTTCAATGACATTGTAATTGCATTTTCTATGAAGTGGATATAGAGAATTATCGGTGTCTATTTTTTTTTTCATGTCTCATAGAGCAAGCTTGTTGGAAAGAACTCAATTGAGCCACTTATGCATCAAGCTGACAGGTTCACCTCAACTTTCTTTAAAGCCCTAAACTTCTTTAAGGGTGTGATTGGTTCACGAGAGAAAATGTGAAGAGAGGGTATAAAAAGAGAGAAAAATGTGAGAAATTTGGTAGATTTTGGGTATTGATTGGAATAAGTGAAAGAAAAGAGAAAAAGAAAAGAGAGAAGTGTTGATTATTTTTTAAAAGAGATTAATGTCCTTGACTAAAAATTTAAATAATTTGAGATATAAAGAGAGAATAGGACTAGAATTTAGAAAAAGGTGAGAAAATGCGCTGCTTCTCTGTTTTCTTCACAGTGTTGAGAAGAAAAAAAAAGTGTGTAGGTCCCAGCATTTTTTTTTCTTTCGCATCATTTTTAGCGCGTCCGAATCGAGAGAAATTCAATATTCACCTTTTCTTCGCTTTCTCTCTCACGTTGTTTTCTCTCGCATTGTTTTCGTACGTAACAATCAGGTCGTAAAGGTGAGCATCGTGATTTATTTTCTATGGTTATTTGGACTTTGGAGCTAGTGAAGGCTAGGAATGCAATACTATGGGATAACAAGCCACCAAACACTTATAGAATCATTTAAGAGCTGAAGACACCCTTAGTGAATGGCTTTGGGCTAGGAAAAAAGCCACTTCTATATAGGCAAATTTTGGGCCTAGTGTTCAAGCGATAAATTCTTGGTCTAAGCCTTCTATTGAGATTCTGAAATGCAATGTTGATTCAGCTTTTTTTATGCCGCAAAATCATGGCTTTTTTTTCTCTGTACCATAGGTTTTTTTTTATTTACCGATCTACTATACTTTTTCTTTTAAGTACGAGATTACCACAATTTTTTTCCCTGTTGAGAAATCGGTCCTGGAGGACCCGATTTCTCAACACAGTTTTATTTTATTTTTTTAAATTTTAGTATGGAAATCGGTCCCTCTGGACCCGATTTCCCTTCGTGTTTTTATTTTATTTTTTTAAATTTTCGTAGTGAAATCGGTTCCTCTGGACCCGATTTCACTCCTTTTTTTTTGGTTTTGAAGTTGAGAAATCGGTCCTGGAGGACCCGATTTCTCAACACAGTTTTATTTTATTTTTTTAAATTTTAGTATGGAAATCGGTCCCTCTGGACCCGATTTCCCTTCGTGTTTTTTTTTAAATTTTCGTAGTGAAATCGGTCCCTCTGGACCCGATTTCACTCCTAATTTTTTTTTGGTTTTGTAGTTGAGAAATCGGTCCCTCTGAACCCGATTTCTCAACGTGTTTTCTGTTTTTTTTTTCTCAGCGTGGTTTTAATTTGTTTTCTGTTTAGTTTATTTTAATTGGGTGGTGGTTTAGGGTTTTATGTGATGGTTTAGGGTTTTGGTGGAAAATTTTGGTTAATTATTGTAATGGTTAAATATTTAAGTTAGTTAATTAACTAATATAGTTAATTTAAAAATAACATTGGCCTAAATAATTCTTTTAATTATTTAATTTAGTTAATTAATTAATTATTTTATTTTTTGGTTAATTAATTAATTAATTTTTTCCAGTTAAGTAATATTAATAATTTTAATTAAATTGGTGTTTGTATTGTTTACTTTAATTAACTAAATATTAAAATAACTAAAAATATAATTGGAAGATAATTAACTCAAATTGATTAAAAATTAAAAATATCGACACGAAGGGGTACAAATACAGATATAAAAGGGGTACAAATAAAAACACAAACGAGGCAAATTTTTTATTATTGCTCAGGAGTTCTAGAACGGTTTGGGCACTTATTCTTGATATGTCCCTCATTTCGACACAATCCACATCTCTTGGGGTGACGACTCTTTTCCCTTTGATCCATCTCGGTACGAATACGTGTGGATTATGGACGACCTTTTGGATCTCTCCGCATGGCTGGATTGTGACACAATTCAACTCCATTGTACTTTGGCCAGTATGATTCGTGAGGCACTGGTTGGAACTCTTCACGATAAACGTTGAAAACATATTGTAACGTGTACTGGGGAGGCACATATGTCATGTAGTCGTGATGAACATGGGAACAAGCAGCGATGACGTGTGAACATGGGTAGTGTAGTGCCTAGAATTCGCCACAGTCACACCACTGTTTTCCTAGATCTACTTTGAATGTCCCTGTTGGTCGGCCTGATAGGAGGCGTCTCAACTCCTTAACTGTGAAAATACTTTGCTCTCGGTTGAAAATTTGAACTTGGTGAGAGTTTGACATTCCCCGCTCTATCTCAATTTTTTCGATGACTATGTCTGTATAAATCCTGCTGGATGTCATCATTGCTTGGGCCTGTCTCCCCCTTTCAACGAATTTTGCATTCAACCTGTGATAGGTTGATCGGACTAACGAAGTGATTGGTAGATCAAGGCCCCCTTTAATACATTATTGATGTATTCGGCAAGGTTAGTCGTCATGTGCCCCCAACGCCGCCCTTCATCCCATGCTTGGAGCCATTGTTCCTTTGGGATGTTGTCAACCCACCTGACGACTTCTTCACTCCATTCACTGATTTCGCTCTTGTAGTATGCGGCTCCCGGTTGAGTCATTGAGTATCCTAAAGAGTTTGAAGGAACAAAAGTCAAGGTTGGTAACGATAGAATAAAAAGGAATGGATAAGCATCAATGTATATGAAAGGTATACTAACCCATATTGATGACACTTTTTCTCATGTCCGCATTCTTGAAAGTCCTCATAAAGTTTTGTGCGATGTGACAAATGCAGAAGACGTGATGCCAATCACTGTCTAGGCGCCGAACGGCACTCTTTATTGATTCATGTCTATCCGAAATCAAGCAGAGGTCAGGCTGGGGTGTAACAAACATTCTCAAGCGTTCGAGGAAGAAATACCATGCATCTGCCATCTCACCCTCCACAAGGGCATATGCTATAGGAATGGGTTGATTCCTCCCATCTTGAGCAATTGCCATCAAGAGCGTCCCTCGATACTTGCCATACAACCATGTTCCATCAACTGAAACAACAGGTTTGCAGTAAGGAAACGCGTTGATGCACTGTTGGAAGGTCCAGAAGAGTCGATGGAAGGTACTCTTTCCATGAACTAGTTGGCCATGTTCATAGAAGGGCATTGTTTGCCAATCGACAATAGTGCCTGGAACATAGAATTGCAAAGCGAGCATAAACTGTGGAAGCTCCTTATATGATTCCTCCCAGTTCCCGAATATCTTTTCAACAGCCTTTTGCTTTGCCATCCATGCCTTCCTGTACGTAGTGGTATATGTGTATTTTGATCGTATGTGTGCAATCAACACTGAAACTGATATTGTTGGATCTTCCTTTACCAGCTGCAGGATGCTTTCACAAATAAAGTCTGAGGATAGCTGACGGTGATCTTGTGAAAGCCGCGTTGATGCACATGTATGCGGTGCTTCCAGCTTTCGGATCTCCCAAAGCTGTAATTTTTTGCGGTATGCAACTCGACACCTCCACATGCAGTTTTGGTTTTCACAACAAACAATCCATTTGTCTTGATCGGAGTACTCTACAATGAAGTTCTGGGACTTGTTCAGATGGTATTCTTTTATGGCATGTTGGGCCATTGCTTTTGTGGGAAATGTCATCCCAACTTGTAGGTTATCAGAGTTCGGAACAAGGTACGTGGGGGTGCGGGACATAGGATGGCCAAATTCTGGGTCTGAGTTATCCACCTCGTCGGAGGTCACATTGCGAAAATGCGAGGGCAGGTCATAGAACTGAAGGGCTGACGAGGGACCCCCACCGGATTCCATATCTTCATCACAGGCGGCTGCATATAGCCCAAGAAGGTCGTCTTCGTTGTCGCTAAAGTCACCGACTTCTTCGTTGTGGACACCAGCCACAACACTGATAGGAATACGATCAACTGGGATGTTAAGATCAATTGTGGTGTTAAGATCAACGCCCTGAGTTGATGGTGTTGGGTTATAGGTTGACGAAGAAGGCATGGAGTGATGATGGTGGGGTTGTGTTTCGGTAAAAAGTGGACTGAATTCTTGTGTTGGGATACTGAGGTCTATGGGTTCAGAATATGGTGGCTCGGTTTGGGTGTCATCATTGGGAGCATCTACCACTCAAGATACACTTGTTGGCGAAACACCAAGGCGTTTACAGGCCTTGAACATGTCAAACATCAATTGTACGTCATCATCTCCTATAAGATTCAATGACTCATACCGATGATATCCATGTGCAAGAGCTGTAGGGTATCGATAAATAAGTCCGACCACCCTCCTTGTATTGTCTGGTTGAATCTTCTTCTGGATTTTTTGTATAAGTTGATGCAATTTCATGTTTGTCTTCACTTTGAGCAAGGTTGTATGGTTGCATGCAAAGACCACACCTTCTGTATCAGTCCTGCCAACATGTCCATTGTAATAGACAGAGAGAAATAGCTCTGCTGGAGGCATGATTTAGGTAAGAAATAGAAATGAACGTTTTAACTTAGGTAGAAATAGCTCACTGAAGAAATAGCTCACTTAGCAAAACAAGACATGGCATGCACATGTTGAATCACATTTGTTTTTTTGCACCAAATAATTGAAAAAGGAATATTGAATAGTCATGTTAAAACAAGTCACGATGGCATGCACAAAGTGATGTTAAATCATATAGTAAAACAAGACATGGCATGCACATAATTGAAAAAGGAATATTGAATAGTCATGTTAAAACAAGTCACGATGGCATGCACAAAGTGATGTTAAATCATATAGTAAAACAAGACATGGCATGCACATAATTGACAAAGGAATATTGATACTCGGATAAAAAAATTATTTGGTAAATTAAATAGGTAAAAAGATAATAAATAAAAAAAGCAAAAATGATTTGCCAAATAATTATTACAATTTTAAACTTGAAATTTGCATGCAGAAGTTAAAAGCAAAGATATGAATTAATTTGATTTTTTTGTTAATATGTAATTAAACATGCGAATAGATATCTTCTAAAGTTGGAAAAGCATAGAAGTAAACACATAACAAATGTTTCCAAAGTCGTGGACTTACATTGGAAAAAGCTAAAGCCATAGCCATATATTTTTTTCTAAAAGATAAAGCTAAAGCTAAAGCCACAGCCAAGACTTCATGCATTGAATCTTTGGATGCCCACTGCAAAAGTCACGCTAAATCAAGCATGGCATGCACATGGTTTAAGCCTTACATTTTTGTTTCTTATGCACTACTAGTATAAGCCTATTCAGGAGACAAAAGCATGGCATGCATTGAATCTTTGGATGTGTTAAATCAAGTCACGTTAAATCAAGCATGACATGCACATGGTTTAAGCCTTGCATTTTTGTTTCTTATGCACTACTAGTATAAGCCTATTCAGGAGACAAAAGCATGGCATGCATTATTCACATCACATGCTTGACACTAAAAAAATACTACCCCATACATTCTATAAATACCAACACTCTTCATCAGTTCATCACACACAAATTTTTCTAAATCTATTCAGTGCTTTATTTTGTTCTAAAACACACGAGCACACACCCATCACACACTCAATGGCACTACTAAGAAACCGACTCAATCATAGATCATCACAAAGAGGTTCAACGGTAAGTGATCTTACTTTTTAGTTATTCGTTGTATTTTTATACTTGTCCTTTATCATCTTGTACTAACGAATTTGATTCAACTTGTAGAATCTGATTGACGTATACCATCTAAGTGTAGAGGAACCAAACCCAGTATTGGTTCCGTACTTGGAACAAGCTGGGTTTTCAACTGTTGCAACTTTGGGATTTTGTAAGGTGGACAAGGCATTGGTGACTGCTATGGTAGAACGGTGGAGGGATGAAACACATATGTTTCATCTTCCAACTGGAGAATGCACAATAACTCTAGAAGATGTTGCGCTCTGACTAGGTTTGCTTGGTTAACGGACCACCGTCATCGGACCCAAGATGTGTGAATGGAATGACATGTGCGTAGAACTTTTGGGTGAAGCTCCTCCACCAATCAAATGGTGGGACAAAGGTGTCAAATAAAGATGGCTGAAAGATAGATCCGCCACTATACCACAAGATCCAACAGAGGAACAACTACAATTCCATTGCAGAGCATACATTTTACGCTTGATCGGGGGGGTCTTGATGACGGACAAATCAGGAAATAGAGTACACCTAATGTATCTACCTAAATTGAGAGATCTCCAAAGTGTTGGACGCTACAGCTGGGGCTCAGCCTGTTTGGCAACACTCTACAGAGAAATGTGTCGTGCAACTCTACCATCATATAATTCTATGGGTGGATGTACGATACTGCTACAGTCTTGGGTATGGTACCGCATGCCATTCATTGCACCACAATGCGGCCATACACCATCATTTCCACTAGCACGACGGTAAATAAAAACTACAGCATAAAAGCTCATTACACTTCTATTGATTATACAATACTAACTTATAAATGTGTATGTATTTTACTAGATGGAGTCTCGGGGGAATGAGTTATATCGGAACACCTCGTGGTGACATTACCGGTTACAGATCACGTATAGATCACATGCAAAGCCATCAGGTTAAAAATGTCATTGTTCAATATATTCACTTATACATGTGCAACCAATTACCTTTTCATATTACTAACGTAGCTTAATTTTGCAGTTTCTATGGATGCCCTACAGAGATCTTCTTGGCTACCTACCAGAAGCAGCATTCAGGGGTTCTGAAATATGGACTGCCAACACCGCATTAATATGTTTTCAGAATGTAGAATGGCATCAAACAGACAGAGTCAAGCTCCAGTTTGGTCTTTTGCAGGAAATACCAAACGAGCCTGTAAATATGGATGCACAACACGATGTGGACATGCGAGGCAATCAATCTGAAAACCGAAACATGTACATGCTGAGTGGATCCAACTTTGGAAGAAACGCAGACGTCGGGTGCTTACGGGACAACCAATTCATGGTCATGTGTTGCCCACTAACGAGTATATGGTGTGGTTGAGGTCTAACTCCAACCTATACCTATCAATTCAGCCACAATTGCGAGACCCACCGGTAATGTTCAAGAAGAGTCAGATGTTGGGCCCAACATGCCCCCCAACCAACCCAACGACGCGCTCGACATAGTAGGCGTCGAGGGCCCGCCTCAAAGACCCCAAAGACCCATAAAAGATGAAGACCAAGAGGGGCCCCGACACTCATTTTCTTTCACCCCAGAACCACCACGCCATTCATTTGCCTTTACACCAACCCAACAAGATGCTCCTCAGCATTACGACGCTCATCGACACTCTATTGCTTCCAGTGATGTCGATTTTGTGAGCAACTTGTTTGGTGTCAGGATGGATACGCCAGCATCGGCTCAGTATATGGACAATTTGTACTCATTCGGTGTTCCAGCTTTTCCTAACCTAGCGGGTGCTAGTTCTTCACTGAATCCAACAAATGTTGATCTCAATGAGGCGTTGCATCAAGAAGAGCAACTCACCATTGTTGAGGAAGAACAGCCTACCGAACCACCTCGACGGAAAAACCCTGCACGTAACCGGAAACCTCGACGGTGTGGGACTGGGCATCATTTTGGAGAATAATTTAATTTAATTTAATATTTACATTTAATATTTACTCGTTTGTGTTTTTATTTGTACCCCTTTTATATCTGTATTTGTACCCCTTCGTGTCGGTATTTTTAATTTTTAATCAGTTTGAGTTAATTATCTTCCAATTATATTTTTAGTTATTTTAATATTTAGTTAATTAAATTAAAAAATACAAACACCAATTTAATTAAAATTATTAATATTACTTGACTGAAAAAAAATAAATTAATTAATTAACCAAAAAATAAAATAATTAATTAATTAATTAACTAAATTAAATAATTAAAAGAATTATTTAGGCCAATGTTATTTTTAAATTAACTATATTAGTTAATTAACTAACTTAAATATTTAACCATTACAATAATTAACCAAAATTTTCCACCAAAACCCTAAACCATCACATAAAACCCTAAACCACCACCCAATTAAAATAAAGTAAACAGAAACAAATTAAAACCAATGAGGAAAAAACAGAAAACACGTTGAGAAATCGGGTCCAGAGGGACCGATTTCTCAACTACAAAACCAAAAAAAAAAAAATAGGAGTGAAATCGGGTCCAGAGGGACCGATTTCACTACGAAAATGTAAAAAAAAAAACACGAAGGGAAATCGGGTCCAGAGGGACCGATTTCCGTACTAAAATTTAAAAAAATAAGATAAAACTGTGTTGAGAAATCGGGTCCCCCAGGACCGATTTCTCAACTTCAAAACCAAAAAAAAAAATTAGGAGTGAAATCGGGTCCAAAGGGACCGATTTCACTACGAAAATTTTAAAAAAAAAAATAAAAACACGAAGGGAAATCGGGTCCAGAGGGACCGATTTCCATACTAAAATTTAAAAAAATAAAATAAAACTGTGTTGAGAAATCGGGTCCTCCAGGACCGATTTTTCAACAGGGAAAAAAACTGTGGTAATCTCGTACTTAAAAGAAAAAGTATGATAGATCGGTAAATAAAAAAAAACCTATGGTACAGAGAAAAAAAAGCCCAAAATCATGGGGTATTGGTGCTTGTATTAGAGATCATAGTGGACAGTGGTGCTTTTATCTTGGCACGCACGTTTCATGAATTAATTTATTATTCCATCTTCGAGGTTGAAGCTCTTGACATCTCTCATATTTTACAATGGGCACATGAATGGGCTGGGAGAGAGTAACTTTTTAATCTAATAACAAGTTGGTTGTGGATGAAATTCTCAAAAAACTAGATTAAGTTAATGAAGTTGGTGATATATTATCAAAATGTAGAGACATTATAGCATCTCACTCTTTTTACAAGTTAAAATTTATAAAGAGGCAATCTAATAGAGTTGTTGTCTTATAAGCACTATTTTAGATGATATGAAATAAATTTGCTTCCTTTCAAAACAAAAAAAAAAGGTATTTTCTCATCATATACGAACTCATTTTTAAGTTCTCATTTCACTATACAAAGCAGTGTTTTAAAAATCGAATCGGACATCGAACCGACAAGACTTCCGGGTCATGGTCCAACCGCTTTAAACCGATCAAACCAGAACGAAACCGCGTTCAAACTGCCAAAATAACTTAATCGTAAATAGAATCAATTCACGATTCAACTGTTCGGTTCGGTTTTTAAAACACCGATATAAAGATGTTCATATGACTTCGGATTATTTCTATTTGCCCACAGATACTGTTTTTTTTTTAACCAGCATTTAATGCAATTTATTGTAATTGTAATACAGTTAAAAAGTTGTGAGCACTTTAATCTAGTTCAACTATATTTAATGGTGATTGATAAATAAAACTTAATTCATAAAATTAAAATCGCTAACTCATCTTTTAAAAGCATATCAGAGTGTTTTGGAAATTTTGACAACAAAATTCGAACTCTACCGTGTTTTGTTAAATTATTAAAAAAAAAAATCAATCAACATATAACATAACAATAACAGAAAAATAATAGAACCGTTATTCATTTTATATTTGCTTGACAATATTTACTGCTACCGGGAAAAGCAAATATAGTGGCTTACAAATAACACTGTTGAAAACTGAAGATGATAGCTATATATTTCCATTAAAGCTAAATTTTTTTTTAATGCTCCTGGGGTATGTTCTTGGAAGAAGAAAAAGCCTTCCTCCAGCAATATGAAAGAACTCATCTTTAGCAAGTGAAGAGCAAGAAGTGACCAAGAGCTTGCTCGTTTCGCGGAATAAGAACAATCCAAGCATGCATGAAGGCCAACATAATTTAACCAATGGAGTTGTGCAATTTAAGGCCAGTTTACTTTGTAAATCTTGGATCTAGTAGATAGCTTATTGGGCCTTCACTTGTAACATTGGGCCTTAGCCCATTAGTATATGTTTTTTGTTGTTAGTTAGTTTTCTGGTTTGTATCCAAACTGTTCGCTGTGTATATATGAGTTTCTATCAATGAATAATATTGAGTGTGTTGAATTCACAATCACTATCCTCTTCTTGATTCCCAACAGTTGGCATCAGAGCTCTGAAAAGGGCCTGATTTGCAAGAAAACCGCAGTTTTCGTTGTTCAAGAAACGCAAAGTGAGTTGAGTGAAATCGTTATTTGATCATGGTAGAAGAAAGAAACTTCGTGCAACCAGCGATTCCCAAGTTTGATGGCTTCTACGATCATTGGGCAATGCTGACGGAAAACCTACTTCGATCGAAGGAATATTGGAATCTGGTGGAGACGGGAATTCCCACGCTTCCCGTGGCGGCGACTCAAGATCAAATTAAGGTGGTGGAAGACGCGAAACTGAAGGACTTGAAGGTGAAGAACTACTTGTTCCAGGCAATTGACAGAGGCATCATAGAAACGATCCTCAAGAAAGACACAACAAAAGACATCTGGGATTCGATGAAGATGAAATATCAAGGATCGACTAAGGTGAGGAGGGCCCAATTGCAGGTGCTGCGAAGAGAATTTAAGATCTTATGTATGAATGAAGGCGAAACGGTGGAGGTATATTTTTCAAGAACCCTGGCCATTGCAAACAAAATGAAGGCACACAGTGAAAGAATGGAGGAAACAGTGGTCGTTGAAAAAATTCTCTGATCAATGACATCAAGATTCAACTACATAGTCTGTTCCATCGAAGAATCAAACAATGTGACTGCCCTCTCAATCGATGAACTTCAGAGCAGTTTCTTTGTTCATGAACAGAGAATGAAGGGCCATAAGGAGGAGGAACAGGCACTAAAGATAACCAATTCAGGAAGAACGGGAGGCAGAGGCAGAGACAGAGGTCGAAACAGCAACAGAAGGGGTCGAGGCAGGGGCAGGCAACCCTTCAGCAAGGATCTAGTTGAGTGTTTCAAGTGTCACAAGCTTGGACACTATCAATATGAGTGCCCAAACTCTGACGAAAGTGCTAACTACGCAGAATTCGATGAGGAAGAAGAAATGCTATTGATGGCTCAATCAGATTTCAAGAAATCTGCAGAAAACTAGGTATGGTTCCTTGATTCTGGTTGTAGTAATCATATGTGCGGCTGCAAAGAGTGGTTCTATGAACTTGATGAACAATTTAGAATCTCTATGAAATTGGGTGATAATTCAAGAATGACTGCCATGGGAAAGGGTAGCATAAGGTTGAAAATTGGCGAATTGACTCAGGTTGTTACTGAAGTGTATTACATACTCGAGTTAAAGAATCATCTCTTAAGTATTGGACAACTCCAAGAAAAGAACCTGACTGTTGTTTTTAAACAGAATGCATGTAAAGTGTATCACTAAGAAAAAGGGCTAATAATGCAGTCTAATATCTCATCAACTCATCAAATCATCAAATCGTATGTTTGCAATTTATGTCTCAGTTGTTTCGCCAGGATGCTTCAAAACTGTGTGTGAGGATACTACATATCTATGGCACTGTAGATATGGCCATCTTTGTCTCAAAGGGTTAAGGATTTTAGCCCAAAAAGAGATGGTGAAGGGGCTGCCAGTTCTTGAGGAATCAAACAAGATATGCAGTGATTGTTTGATTGGCAAACAACATAGGAATTCTTTTCCACAGCAAAGCAAGTGGAGAGCAACTCAGAAATTACAGCTTGTTCATGCAGACATTTGTGGTCCCATCAAGCCTGAGTCCAAAGTGGAAGAGGTATCTCCTTACCTTCATTGATGACATGACTAGGAGAACTTGGGTGTACTTCTTAACAGAAAAATCTGCAGCATCGGACAGCTTTAAGAGATTTAAGGCTACTGCAGAAAAGGAAAGTGGGGAGTCCCTGGGCTATCTAAGAACTGACAGGGGAGGAGAATTCACCTCAAAGGAATTTGAGAGTTTTTGCAGTGACAATGGAGTTCAGAGGCAGTTAACAGCAGCTTATACCCCTCAAAAAAATGGGGTAACAGAGAGAAAAAATAGAACCATCATGGAAATGGTGAGAAGCATGTTATCCAAGAAAGAAGTTCCAAAGGAATTTTGGCCTGATGCAGTTAATTGGGCAATATATGTCCAAAATAGAAGTCCTACTGTGGCAATAAAGAATATTACTCCTGAAGTAGCATGGGGTGGCATCAAACCCTCAGTCAAGAATTTTCGCATATTTGGTTGCTTGGCATATGTGCATGTGCCTGATACTCAGAGGAAAAAACTTGATGATAAGAGTAGCAAATATGCTCTCCTTGGAGTTAGTGAAGAATCAAAGGCCTATAGGCTTTTTGATCCTATCACAAAGAAGATTGTTGTAAGCAGGGATGTTGTTTTTGATGAAGAAGGAAAGTGGGACTGGAAAAGGAAAGGAAAAGAAGTCAGAATTGAGCCTGCTGACTTAGGTGACAGAGAAGAGAACCATGACAGTGAGGAACTTGAAGACAATGGAAATGGAGGAGCAGATAGGGGATCCCCGAGGTCAGAACAGCAAACTAGAGACTCAGACAACCATGATTTTGATCAAGATGAGGCTGATTCTGAAAGAAATACAGGGCAGAATCAAGGGAGGAACAAGAAAAGGCCAACCTACTTGGAGGATTATATTACTGATCTGCCTGGTACAGATGATGATGAGCAACAAAACTTTGCTGCCTTCACTTTTTTCTGGTGATCCAGCAACCTTTGATGAAGCAGCACAGCATAGCAAATGGAGAAAAGCAATGGACCAAGAATTAGAAGCAATTGAAAGGAACCAAACTTGGGAGTTAATCACTCCTCCACCTGATGCTAAAGTAATAGGTGTCAAGTGGTTGTTCAAGACCAAATATAATGAGAAAGGAGGAATTGACAAACACAAAGCCAGGCTTGTAGCAAAGGAGTATTCTCAAGAATTTGGAATTGATTATACAGAAGTATTTGCGCCTGTAACAAGATGGGACACCATAAGAACCATTCTAGCCTTAGCGGCTCTCAAAGGATCGAATGTGTTTCAACTTGATGTAAAAAGTGCTTTTCTTCATGGAGAGCTAAGTGAAGATGTGTATGTTGAGCAACCTCAGGGGTATCAAAATCAGGGAGGAAAGGGCAAGATTTACAAGTTGAAGAAGGCGTATATGGTCTAAACCAAGCCCCTCAGTCTTGGTACAGCAGAATAGAGGCTTATTTCTTAAGAAAGGGCTTTGAAAAATGCATATCTGAGTATACATTGTTTCTGAAAACAAGAACTAATGGGAAATTGTTGATAGTAAGTCTATATTTGGATGATCTCATTTTTACTGGCAATAGCAAAGAAATGTTTGAGGAATTCAAACAATCAATGAAGAAGGAGTTTGATATGTCTGACCTTGGAAGAATGAGCTACTTCTTGGGTGTAGAGATTGTGCAAAATTCTAAAGGAATTTTCATCTGTCAAAGCAAGTATGCAAGAGAGGTCTTGGAGAGATTTGGTATGAGTAATAGCAAGGCAGTGAGCAATCCCATTGTTCCAGGGTGCAAGCTCTCGAAGGAATGAAATGGAGCTAAAGTTGATGCTACTAGGTACAAGCAAATGGTAGGAAGTTTGATGTATCTTACTGCAACACGACCAGACCTTATGTATGCTGTCAGCTTGGTCAGTAGATATATGGAAGCACCCACTAAAATTCACCTTCAAGCTGTCAAGAGGGTGATGAGATACTTAAAGGGAACACAACATTTGGGCATTCACTATAGCAGAGAAGGCAAAGGAGAGTTGCTGAGATTTACTGATAGCGATTATGCTGGTGACATTAATGATAGGAAGAGCACTTCTGGGTATGTCTTCTCTCTTGGTTCTGGAGCTGTGTCATGGGTCTCCAAGAAGCAGCCGATTGTAACACTATCAACCACAAAAGCCGAGTTTGTTGCAATAGCCTTATGTGCAAGTCAAGCCATCTGGTTAAGAAGAATTCTCAAGAAGCTGGGCCACTGCCAAGGGAAGTGCATGACTCTATTTTGTGACAATAGCTCAACAATAAAGCTCTCCAAGAACCCAGTGATGCATGGACGATGCAAACATATTGATGTGAGATTTCACTTCCTGTGAGATCTGACTAAAGAAGGTAGGATTGAGTTGATTCACTGTGATACTCAAGACCAAGTGGCGGTCATAATGACAAAACCTGTGAAACTTGAAACTTTTCTGAAGTTGCGTGCTAGGCTTGGAGTTGTTGTTGTCATGGATAGTTAAACTGGTGTGTAAAACACTCCAGTTTAAGGGAGGATTTGTTGGGTCTAGTAGATAGCTTATTGGGTCTTCGCTTAACATTGGGCCTTAGCCTATTAGTATATGTTTTCTGTTGTTAGTTAGTTTTCTGGTTTGTATCCAAATTGTTCGTTGTGTATATATATGAGTTTCCATCAATGAATAATATTGGGTGTGTTGAATTCACAATCACTATCCTCTTCTTGATTCCCAACAGTAAAAACTTTTCTATTTTCATTTTCTAAAATTAGTGTTAATTTTAACTTGTTAATAAGAAGATGAGAGACTCTTTGAGTGTACAATTGTCTACATTTCCGAAAATAATGAAAATGCCAAAAAAAACTATTTTCATTATTTCTGGAAATACATCCTCCTTATCCCACCTTTCATCTTCTCTCCATCACAATGACTCACTTCAAGAGCATATCATTCTCCTGTTAGCAAGTTAAATTGAATGCAAGTTTTAGAAAAATGAAAACAGAAAATGTTTTCGCAAAGTAAATAGACCCTTAGTTTTTCATTATTTTTGAAAATCAAGAGTGTCCATCACCCGACCCTAACAATCCAATCCAACCCTGTTTGGAAACCCAAAGTAAGGAAGCCTATGTCAATGGGCCATGCAACAAGTTATAAAGAGAGAAAGTCTAAAAGAAAGGGAATCTGCACCAATTGCCGGGACAAAAGGGGTGCAACTATTAACACCCCCATTTTACTAACAAACCTCTATCTTTACGGAAGTTAATTTTCAAAGGTTTATTTTTTGTACTCATTTTGCCTTATGAAAATTTATTTTTGGATCATTTTATGTCTTTCGAAAATAGACTTTCAAAAAGATGGGAATTTGTTAGTAAAACAGGGATGTTAATAATTGCACCCCACAAAATATTCATCCAAAACCATCGAGCATTTTTTTTAAGTCAAAAAACCATAAAGTGTTGAGTATATGAGTATGCTCTTTTATATTATCCTTATTGAGCCCACTTATAACTCGCTTAGATTTCCAACAAACCCAAGTTAATTTGGGAAAGAGCTTGATCCATTCTAAGAACATAGTTAGGGTCAAAACAGACTTTATAATTCGATGTTGAGTTAGAAACGAGATTAGATTAATCTCTAGGTTACCCAATATGTCATATTTATGTAACATAAATGTTTGGTTTCATTTTATCTTTCTAGCTATGGTTTCTACCTCTCTTTATATGTTATTTCAAGTTTGACCCCCCATACACATACCAATAGGACGAGCCTATATTTTTAAATTCTAAAATTACTTATACTATTTTGATTGGCACGGGGCAAAACATGTTTCCATTTTGCTTCATGCGAAGTTCGCCCCTCTTTTACTCTCCTAGAATAGGAATTCAGAATGTTAGGTGTGCCCCTCAATGAGCTTTAATTTTATTTTGTTTTATTGGCTAATTTTATTTGTTTTTTATGTTACCTTTTTTAATTTATTTAACATTTTTTATAGTTGACCCCCCTAAACCTTATGGACTGATTCTTCTAAAGTGAGTAAAGTGAAAAAAATCAATAGTGGATATTTCAACACACTCATGATTTGTTATGCATGTATATGTAATATCAGCCATTGATTTATTAATCAATGGTTGATATTACTTCCTTTACATCCTAAAGTGTTGCTAGATCCAAACATTTTAGCTCGGTTTTGTCCTTATATATCCCAATTTTGTCCAACTTAAAAAAATTAGATAAATACAAAATCTAACATTTTTGTTACAAACATTGAAATAAAAAATATATAAATTTCATTCATCTTGCTCCTTTAGTTCATCCTTCATTACAACGAATACACCAAAAGCACTGGTTTTATACTCCATAAAAAATTGGCCATTAAAATAGAGCCTAAATTTCGTGAAGTTTCATACTATTATGTTAAGTCTCTATAAAAGTTTTGTCTTAAGCCCGAAATTTACTTCACACGACCCTGTATATAGCTGATTTGCACTTCCTAAAAATTGCATGTCAAAACATGTTTCAAAGTAAGGAGATTGAGCCATATTGATCAAGATACCTATCATATTGTGAGAGCCTAAAGGTTGTTTTCTCGCAAATTGCCTTAACCATTTAGGAAATTTTTCTACGATAAAATGAACTTTAATAGTGTGGTTGGTTCACGAGAGAAATTGTAAAGAAAGATTATGAAAAGAGATAAAAATGTGAGAAATAGGGTAGATTTTGGGTATTGATTGGAATAAGAGAAAGAGAAGAGAAAAAGAGAATAGAGAAGTGTTGATTATTTTTTAAAAGACATCAATGCCCTTGACTAAAAATTTAAATAATTTGAGATATAAAGAGAGAATAATAGTCAAAGTGAAGGACAATTACGAAAAACGAAAAAAAATGCCAATTCTCTGGAGTTTCTTCGCTGATGTGCGAAGATTGCAAAATTGGTGGATTCTACCACATTTTAACTCTCTCTTCTGTATTTTTTTTGCAACCAATCAGGAGAGATTCTCCCTTTCTCCTCTATCTCTCTCTCTCGTCTGCATCTCTCTCAGCTAATTCTCATCGACCAATCACAGGCTAAAGGAAAATGATCCTGTAATTTTGAGGATCAGACTTGGTACGTAGTTGTTGGATCCTTCTGTTATGAATTGCTCCTACAAGTGACTATGAGTATGACTTGGGGACATTTATGAATGTATGTATCATTTTCGCCTACTTGAAAGTATTATTAAATCCAACAGTATTATTTGCGTACTAATTTATTTTTATTACATTATTTATTATTTATTTTTACGTCTTCTTTTAGAAAACAGAGCAAGATAAACGTATTTTGCAATACTACCACTCTTTTTTTTTCCCAAACATAAACGGGTAAAGAGAAGTTGCAACATTTATTTCACTATTCGGTTGGTGGCCCGAACTATTCCTTTTTTGTAATCGGATCCTAAAATCACACGAACTAGTGGATAAAGATGCACCATCTAGAATAGGTGGGATAAAAAGTACCCGTAAATAAGTTGCGTATTGGTACCCATGATAGGTGTCATAATATTATTGGTCCATCTTTTCAATATTTTTCATATAATGGTTAATACACACATTTTCCATTCTTTTAAAAATTAACCAGTAAATTTATGAATAAATATTTTAGTACCCCAAAAAATATTTTATAAATTTGTTAATATGTTATTTTTTCTCTTTTTTCTTTAACGTTCATTGTTAGATATACAACAGGCAAAATATCACAACAACATTACAGCATGTCCAAACTTTGTTTTTGGTCCCTACAAAAATTTTTGTTTGTTTTTCGTCCCAGTATATATATATATATATATATATATATTGGAGGGATCAAATGACTCCAGAAGTAACTCTTGTCTGAGTTACTCCGCTTAATAACTCACTATAGATATTTCACCAATCCAACCATTGAATATCATCATATTACATTAACGATCATGCATACCAAATTTTAGATGAATTAGACATTCGTAACTATGTAATCATATGATCAATATTTTACTTGTATTTTGAAAAGTATAGTATATATTGAATTAAAGATATTTGAAGAAGTATCAAATATTTTTAAAATTTTATGAAATTTTATGGAATTGATCTACTCAATAAGAACTTTTAATTTGACAGTTCGATTAAAAAAATGACAGTTCGATTGGCGAAATTTAATATTCATAGAGAGTTATTAAGCGGAATAACTCAGATAAGAGTTACTCGTAGAGTAATTTGATCCCTCCTCATATATATATAGTCTCTAATCTAAGGGACTAAAAACCAAACCCGAAAAAACTTTACAGTGACTAAAATTAAACAACAATATTCAAAAGCAAAAATTCATATATTTTAGGGATGAAAAACAAAAGTCCATATATTTGCAAGCACACAAAACATATTTAAGCCAAAAATATTTGATATGCATAATATTTAGATATAATAATAACATTGATGATATGATAAGTTGGATAAAAATAAATACTTTTAATTGGTCCAATTCACTTAGATATTGGTACCAACGAAATTAAATGGGTACCGAGAGTCTTCACCTAAAAAAAATAAAATTAAGGTGAGAACGAAAGTTCGGTCAGCAGCATTATCTACTCAACCTTATGCCTTGCAATCATTTTGTCTTTGACAAAAAAGTGGAAAGCAATTGAAACCTGAAACCAAAGCCACATATATTGGATCGTCCGACGGCTACTTTATTTTCTCAAAAGGAAAAGGGAAAAGAATCATTGAAAGATGTACAACATCTAATGTTCTAATCCCACATTATGTGATTCTTAATTGATTTTCAAAATTTTCATCTACCAATTAATTAGCTGGCATGAGCTGTGGGTGGAAAATTCTACAATACACTAGCAAAATACCTGTTGACTTACTGGTTAAGTTGTGTTGATTCTCCTATGTATACGGGGAGGAAAAATTAAGAGAAGCTCATAGGAAATAGCGTACGTGTACTCTCTAAAAAAATGAGCAAATAGTATAAGTTTGCGTTAATTTGAAATGATTTACAATAGGTGTGGATTATATGCAAAGAGATTACAAATTTAAAATACAAGATAAGAAATAAAAATTTTAAGTACAAATATAAATTTAAACATAACTAGGTTAACGAATGGATTGCAAATAGATAGAGATTGAAAATGCTCCTTTAGTGATAGAGCTAAGACGCTCCTTAAGAGACATGATGTGACAACGCAATCAATTGAAAATAGCTCACTGTAGAGCAAGTTAGGCATCACGAGATGTGTTCGTTGAGGACATAACAGAGCGGTCTTCAGGATCGCAAAAGCCAAGAAGAGCAATGTATAACGCTTATCTTGGCGAACCCACAAGGAATATGTCGGATTCGGGGCAAAGGATTCACCTGTGTGAATAGTGGCAGACGGGCAAGGAGTTAAGCTCGTAACATAGCCTTCGAGATCACGAGCAACAAGAAGGGCATGGTCTTGTTTGTACCATGCTGGGTAATTTGTGGAATTTAGCTTGATTGGTAGTTGGGTAGAAGTGTCGAATCCAATAAGATCTTTGAGATTGTAGGAGTTTGAATTTGTGATAGTGGAAATTAATGGAGGAATCGTTAGCTATGAGGATCGAAGAAAGCCAGTTAAGCTAAAGGCAAATCCGATACCATAAAAAGGATGAGCAAATAGTATAAGTTTGCATTAATTTGAAATGATTTACAATAGGTCTATATATACAAAGAGATTACAGATTTGAATTACAATTTTAAAATACAAGATAAGAGATAAAATTTAAATTTAAACATAACTAGGTTTGCTTTCTACTAGTATTTTTAAGATTATTCGTTAAAAAGTAGATATTTCATTAATTATATGGTATTTTTAAATTTAAAAAATATTTAAGATTAAGAAATGAAAAATTTATACTTGATTAAAATTAAGGAATGATATTTACAGTAATAAAAAATTTAATAATAAACATAAAATAAAATTCTTAATGTAGAAGAAGTCACGTGACATATTGATCAGAAGAAAAATAGATTAGAAGAAGTCTTTAGTCTCAAGAAGTGCGGATCTATAAATCTATCAAACGGAGGTTAGAAAAACTTTTAGTAATAAATATTATATAAGTATTAAATAATAATAGTTAAATAACACAATCATATATATTCATGAAGATTTGACAGTTGGTATATTTATGAAAATTTGCAGGTTTAATTTACTCAATAATTTTTTTTTTAATTTGATGGCTAAATTGATAAAATTTAATGTATGCAAAGAGTTATTAAGCAAAGTTACTCTTGAAGTAAATTGATCCTCAATAATAGAGTATGAAATATCTAATATAAAAAATCATTTGATATGTTGAGAAAATAATATTAATAGAAACACTTTTATTTTATTTTTTTGACCGGAATAGAAACAATTTTATTGAAAAAAATGTATCTAAACTTAATATATATATATATATATGATTAATTAATTTATCATTATTGTAAAAAAATAAATCCCCATATACTACGTATTTTCTCTACTAATCTATACTTTGTTACACGGTATAAATTATGTGTCATGTTATAATTTCAAATAATTATTAAATAAAAATTATGTAATTAAAATGATTATTTAGTGACAGAGATACATACCGTATGTTAGAACGTGGGAATTTTATTTACCACTCGAATTTTTTAACTTACCAATCAAATGTTGGAAAGCTGTGTCATGACTCTTTGGAGTATTTGGCTGAGCATGAATCAAAAAGTGTGGAAGAATATAGAGGAAAATGCGTCAACGAAAGTGCACCGTGGACACATAGTCTTGGCCGAGTGGCTCATGGTTCGTATAAGATAGAGAAGCCGAAAGAGAGTCAGAGTAGTGATGGTAGAGATGTTTGGTGCAAACCCACGACTGCCTTTGTCAAGTGTAATATTGACGCTTCTTTCTCTGTAAAACATAACAAAATGGGGATTGGTCTGTGCCTTAGAGATGAATTTGGCCTATTTATGGGAGCCAAAACATGTTGGTACCAACCTCTTCTTGATGTCCGGGTAGGTGAAGCACTTGGTTTGATGATGGCTATTGAATGGATGCGGGAACTTAATTTGGAGAGTGTTATCTTTGAATTGGTTGCTAAGATTGTTATCTTTGAATTTGGAGCGATTGTTAGAGAGTGTATGAGGTTACTTTCTTTTTCTTGTTACAACTCTCGTGTTGATTTTTCTAGAAGGCAAGCAAACATGGCGACTCACAATCTAGCTAGGATGGCCATTCAAAATGCTTGCTTTCAACTTTATTATGATATCCCAACATGTATAGAGCAGTTGATTATTAATGAAATGCATTAAATTTTCTTTGTAATAAAAAAAAGGTGAAAACAGAACTTTTTTTTTTGATAATTAAAAACAGAACTTTTGATGGAAAAATAAAACTGGCATCGAATAATTTTTTTTGTTTTACTTCCTCTATTCCAAAACATTTAATGTTTTAGTATTTTAGTTTTATTCTAAAACTTTTGATGTTTTACAAATCTAAGACTAAATTAATGCATTTTTTTCCAAACATACCCTTGATTCCAATTAATACTATGTGCTTATTACAAGACTATTATAGTTACCAAGTCAATAGCTAACCACTCATCAATGAGAATGATCATATTACATAGTTTTTAGGCATGATTAAATAAGGGTATTTTAGTCTAGATATATACTGTTTAATGATTTTTTAATAAGTATGTCATAATTTTAAACATCAAATGTTTTGGAATGGAGGGAGTGATAATATTCGAATAACTTTTTAGTCAGCTTAACATTGAAACTGTCAAATAACTATGGACCCCGTTTCATTTAATATACTGACCAATGGAACGGAATAATTATGCTCACACACACACAACAATTATGCAACGGAATGTGGCGCCACTTCCGCTCCTAAATTGGACTTTGGATATGGATGAAGTTGGACCGAGGCTAGGGGTCCCATCATCAGGAGAATGTGCCCTGAAATTCAAGGGCAATTTGTTACTCGGGCTCCCCCTGCTTTCTTGTCTTGGACTATTTTTTCAGGGTACCGCGCTAAGAAACAATTCAGACATTTTTGTATTTAATAAATTTTTCATGAACAAAGAAGGTTGTTGTTTTTGTTTTATTACCAAAAAAAAAGCTCAGAGTTTATTAAATAATAATGTAAATAAAAATCATGAAAATAATCTGACATCAGATTGATGCCAACATGGATGGATACCTTGCAACCCCAAGACGTGATTCAAATCCCCTCTGAAACAGTTATAATATGGTCATTACTACAACTGAAATACTAATATATTCTCTTTCCTATCCTTTTAAAAAAAATATACATGGATTATCCCAATTTTTTTTAAAAAAAATGGATACATTGGATTGGCTGTTTTCTTATGATGATGTCACGTTACCTCACTGTGTAGAAAAAATATTGATATTTTTTTATCAGTGAAAAAGGATTAAACAAGGGGCAAAGATTAACACAGAGAACACACTATCTAAATTAGCACGAGATTTAGCTAACCAATCCGTACAAGAGTCCCCTTCATGCAAGGTGTGGACATAAGACATCTTGCATTGGAAGGAGTTGAAATTTCTGATACAACCAATGATAGGACATAAGGATGAATGTAATGTGTCCATGGGGTGTCAACTCAGTGGTAAGAGTTTGGCCTTGTAACATCAAGAGATAGAGTTCAAATCCCATCGAGGACAGTTGTAATATGGCCATTAGTGCCACTGAAATAATAATATATAAGGATGAATGTAATGAGCACTAGGGGTGGGAATAGGTCAGGCCGTCCGACAGGGGCCTACGGCCTAGCCTACGTCAGGCCTAGGCCAGGCCAGGCTTTTTTTCTAAATAGACAAGGCCAAGGCTTTTTGAAAAGTCTATTTAGCTAAAAAGGCTAGACTTCATGCCACTCAAAAAGCCTTTTTGGTCTAACAGGCCGACCTATTTAAGTAAATATAAATAATACTATTTTTTATTGCTATTATTATATTGGATTTTGTACAATGTGTTAAATCATATACTGATCTTTTCAATAATTTAAGTATATTGGCTTGCATAAATTTTTGACACATTTAAAGGTCTTATTACAAAATAAAATTTAAATAGGCTATCATATAAGGTTGGATTCTCTAAAATGTCAAGTTAGACATTGAAAAAGATTTATATCATATAAATACATCAAAATCAGACTTTATAAAACTCAGCTCATTTGTCTATTTCTACCCCTATGTCCCATGTGTCTTAGTAGCAATATTTTTTTTATAGTTTATTAGAAATAGAACTTAACCTATCAGCATGTTAGTCTATTTAAGATAGATCAAATGACTTATCCAAAGACGTTAATATGAAATAGGCCTTTAAGTAGGCTAATAGGCCATACCTGGCTTTCAAAAAGGTCAGGCCAGGCCTAAAAAATAAGCCCATGACAGGTAACAGACCAGGCTTAGGCCTTGGATTTTTTGAACAGGTCAGGCTTAAGCCTCGCAAAGCCTAGCTCGACCTAGCCTATTCCCACCCCTAATGAGCACCCTCTTCAATCAAAGCAAAAAAGTAAAAGCAGATAGAGAATCAAATTCCCAAATAACCTCCTTATAACCATTGTTTCAAGCTAACTCCTATTCGTACCAAATCGTTTGAAGTTCATCATTGAGATTAGTAGTGACACCACAACCCTCAGAAAACCGATTAACCAAGCACGAGAAGAATTTCTAATAAGGCCACCATAACTAGATCGATCGGGATTCCCAATAGAGCTACCATCGACATTCAATTTGATAGCATTCTCAGAAGGAGGATACCGAGAAACATAGCTAGGCTGTTTCTGAGAATTGGTTTCTAAGAATTTTAATGTTGATTTTGATATTTTTTTTATATACAAATATATTTAATTATATTTTAAATATTCTATAATGTATTATTTTATTATAAAATTTAATTTCTTTAAATAAAATAAAAAGACAAAATTATCCTTGTTGTAAAATTACATATAATTTTTTATAATTAAGTTTTAAAATTTTTATTAATTTAACTTTCTTCAACATTTTTTTCCTTATTTCCTTATTTTAACTCTTCATATTTTATTATATTTTATAAATTTTTTTATTAGGATGAATGAAAAAAATTTGTTAATTATATCGTTGGGTTTTAACTCAGCCTTTACAATAATATATTTGTTTGCGTGGAAAAATCAGCCGAGGGATTCGGCTAACGTCCAGCCGACAAATTGATTCCTGTTTAAGCGATTACACCGAGAACGGAACTCTGATTCTCGATTATGGGTTCCCCAACTGCTCCAGAAAGCGTTGAGTGTGGCGAATCTACGCTATGCTAAGGCTAAGACTAAGATACATGGAATCGGCTAAGATAAATGCTGTAAAAAGCTGATAAATTGCAAGAGAAATAGTTGTTTGATTGATTGTGTGTCCTTTTACATTTCTCAGCGAAGGTATATATATACAAAAGAAAAACAAAAATGTAACCGCCCCCTATTGGCCATTATGCGTTCCGCACGTTCATGGCTGACAACAAGCGGTCGTGGGTATCCCTCAACTGCTTCCTTATGCGTATCGTGGGTTAACCGCTCTCCCATCGGCTGGGCAAACGATTTATCACGTGTTAAATGCGTTGAAGGCCTTCAAGAGCTAGCTTTAATCATTTTGGCGCCAAAGCCCATGACTTTCACATATTTAACCCTTGGTCGAGCTTCAAAGCTCCATGTTAATCAACAATAGCTCAGCCGATGAGGCCATAATAATCGGATATTTCCTTTATCCACACCGACTAAACTCTTTAGTAATCGGCTGGCCTCACGATGCTCCCTGAACTTCCAACATTTTCCTTTCTAGCCTCGGTTCAATGGGACCGCCGGCCATACAACTGATCGGCTTATCTCACGACGGCTATTCCCTTCATCGGCTATGGCTGGTATTTTACGGTGATAACAATTGCCCCTACATCATTTCAATTTGTAAATGCTGGATTGATGTATCGATAAGATTCGAATCTCTGAAAACGCGTCAATCGCTAGTCACTTTATGTGCATTTAATGTCATCCATTATGACTGACGGCTACTTTTCCCATACCCGGCGATCAAGGCCGCTATCCGATAATATCTCAATAACTTTTATCGTAGGCCGTGCGCATGACTCCTCTTTAAATAGCTGGCTCCATTCGTTCTTCTTATTACTCAGGCAGTTTGAACTCCTTTGAACCCTTAAACCCTAGCTTCCTTTCTGCACATTCTCTTCTTGCGACAATGTCTTCAGCGTCCGATTCTCAAAATCGTGAACATAGCTACGGCGACCATGACTCCTTGGACGAGTCTTCTCATTCAACCGACTCTCACTCCTCAACTCAGGAGACGGCCAGGTCAGCCGAAGGCATCATACCTCCTCTCTATCCGATTCAAGGTTCTCTCACCTTGCGACCGGCCACCAACCTGCAGGGTGGCGAAATGTACCTTAGAGAATACCTCTCCCCGGACACATATGGTTTACCAATCGTTTGCGATTGGTTTACCATTAAACGGTGCCCAGCCGACATAAGGCCCTGGCCCCGCACCACTGCCGATTACCTGAGTTGGCACTCTAGGATGGCTGAGGCAAAGGGCGAGGAGTGGAAAAGAATGGGTCTTTATGACGCCATCATGCTGTCGGCTAAAGACCTTCATCTCAACATCGGTCTGATATTCGGCTTTCTCGGCTATTGGTCCGTTACCACCAATACCTTTGTGTTCCCTTGGGGAATGGCCACCCCTACTCTTCTTGACGTGGCGGCCATTACAGGTTTACCTCTGGCTGGTCAAGAAGCCCCGAATCTGTATGACATTTCAACCTCCAATATCAAGATTGTCCATGATCGGAACAACTCCAGCTATTCTGCCTTCGTTCTAGCCAATCAAAAGGGAAGAGGCACCACGGTTTCTGATACTGAGCACTATGCCTTCCTCTTGTATTGGTTTAGTAAGTACTTCGTTTGTACCGGCTCTGTCGCAGTCGTCCAAGAACTCCAAGTGTACGTGGCCCAAGCTATATCGGGTCGGCAGGTTGCTTGGGGATCACTCTTCCTCTGCTACCTTTATAGGGCTTTGTTCAATATGCTGGATCGATTGCACCAAGGTGTCGACTTGAAGAACACTTCAGGTCCTTTATGGTTCCTGCAACTATGGATTACCCTTTATTTCCCAGAGTTTGTTGAACCTTCTTTCAGCATTCACTCTCTTCCCGCTGGGGTACAGACGTTAGCCGAGCATTTGCGGCTGACTCCACTTAAGCAAGTGGCTCCCTTTGACGTGGTAGAGAAAGTACATGTCTTGACGAGAATTTCTCAAGATTGGCAGCTGATCTTTGAAAGACGAATCGGCCCGGATTGGATATTCACCACGGCTGACCAAAGCATTTCTCGGGAAGCGCATGGAACCATGGTTCTCAATTGGAGCCGTGTTTTGACCGCTAGAGACATTCTTGGTGGGCTAAAGCCCAATTCCAGAAATAACAAGACCACAGCCGAATGTTATCACCCTAACTGCGTGGCTCGCCAGTTCGGGTTATTACAAAGACGCCCTTTGGCCATACCTCGACAAAGTACCCGAATAGGAGAACTAGCCTATCGGTGAAGAGGTGAAGACCTTGGCGACCTCTTCAACTTGGAAAAAGCTGAGCGACTTCCAATGGGCCTCATTTAACCCGTCGGTGGGAAACTTCGCCTTTGCTAATTGGTGGCCTTCGCCAAGGATAAGATGTTCCAAGGTTCTTTGTCTAATTATTCCATGAGGCTCGTCCCGCCTTCTCGGCAATGATCCCGATGACGAAAGTGATGAGGATGATGATGAAGATGAGGCGGTGACTTCCCCCCTCAAGATGGTAAGGCCGTGAGCCGACGACAAGACTAGGGTTTCTCACGCCATGAAGGGTGAGTATCCTTGTCTCATTTTGCTTCTCCTTCCTTCTATTGTGCAAACGCGCAAGAAACTAATCGCATTCTTGGCACTAATCCATCTCCTAGAGTTGTCATTATAGGCGACTCTCCTCCTCGAATAAGAAGAAAAGAACAAGATCCGGGGAATTCGTCTTGATGAACCCTCTTCGCAACTCCTATCTCCAGGAAAACCAAGACGGTATCCGGCAAGGGTAAGCAGATAAAGGTAAGTACCTGCTTTTTCTTTGTTTCTTCAAAGCTTTGTCATAATTTTGACCCTCGGCTCGTTTTGACTTTAGAAACAACGTACTTCGGATCCATGGTCGACTCCCCACAAGGTTACCCCCTCCCAATCTCCAAGGGCACGAGGGGTTTCTTCAGCTGGTCCTCAATCCGAGGCAGCCCGTCGGCAAGCTCCTGCTTCTCCAATAGCCGAGGTTCACAGCCCAACACATGTATCTCCTTTTATCTCTTTCATTGTGATCGCTCACCTATGTTGGTTTGGCCCTAACTTCTTTGTGCTTTGCACTGCAGTCGGCTAGGGATGAATCCCCTATTGCCCATAAGACTCCTCCTCGTCAGTCGACTTCATCTATCCAGGTTTCAGAGGAAGAATTGCAGCAGTATTTTGCTTCGGCTGACCCACTGCAAAAAGCCTCCTCACCCTCCTCTAGTCACCTGGAAAAGGTGGACGAGGCCTTGATGGGAGAAATCCCCACAAATAAGGGTAGGGTGGCCGATTTGAGGGCTTCCCTCTTCAAGCTATCCGACTCTCCTGATGTTCCCTCTACCAGCCGAAAACTATATCGTCAAATGGCACTACAAGTGAATGACATCTCTGCGGTATATCGGCTGTGCAGGGAGAATTATTATCACGCCACTCAAGACCTGCAACGCCTCCGGGATCTCCAAGCTCAAAGGTCCTCCTTCTTGTCCTCTTATCAGGCAGTCGACAGAGAGCAGCAGGCAGACCTAGCTAGGAAAAGTGAACTCAAAGACCGGTTAGCTCAGCTGAATTCGGAGTTGACTCGGATTCAAAACGCAATCAAAGAGCTAACACCCCAACTTGAGCAACTTGACGCGAGACTGGAAACCCACACGGAGAGGCGTTTCAGTTTATATGTTCAGGCTTCCTCTCTGGACCCTGACATTTTACGACTTACCACCCAAAAAGATGGCTTGGAACAGGATATGCAGAGGGGCAGAGAAGGCATAGACTCGGCGAACCATCAGTGGGATGAACTGCGGCTCCTGCTGAATCAAGCGAAGGAACAACCTTCGACACCGTCAGCCGAAGCGGGTACGGTTCAGGCTGAGGAATCGGCTAGTGCTGCTTTAGAAAGTGCCCCTGCCGATGTGGTGGCCACTGAGGCACTGGATACCAGTGGGCCCACTGCCATTCTTCCTTCTGGGCCGAAAGACATGGTTGTGGATGTAGCTGAGATTGCAAGGGTAGTAGCTGCAGAAGTGCAGACTGCACCAGTTGAAGCCTCCAACCAACAAGAAGTAGCCGATCCTATTGAAAAGGCTGATCCTCAAGAGGCAGCCCATCGGCATTCTCGACCAGGTTGAAATGAAAATTAATCTGCTATGGTTGCCGATCCCCCAGTTGCAGCCACTCTTGACCCAACAGACTAGTTCTTCCCGGTTGTCTTTAAGTATTTTTGTTGGCTAGGTGGCCGGCCTGTGGTCACCAGAACAATTTCCCTTTTTGTCTATAAATAGCTCTTTTATTGTTCTAGTATGCTTTGCCAAACCGTGGGGTAGTATTTCTTCAGATATTTGCCATTTATGCTTCTGTTCAGTTCTTTGCCTTGCATGTTAACTAGCCGATACGCGTTTCCTGCGAACACTTGACTAACCGTGAATGGACCTTCCCAATTTGGTGACCACTTACCGAATTTAGGGTCCTTGACTCCTATTGGTAAAATAGTTTTCCAAACTAGGTCACCCTCAACAAACTTCTTCAACTTAACATGTTTGTTGTAGGCACTAGCCATTCTGCGTTTGCTTGCCTCAATTCTTTCTAAGGCCATTAACCAATCTTCATCCAACTCCATAAGCATGGCTTGCTGATACTCTTCTAGGCTTAAGGAATTCTGTCTCGCCACTCTTAGAGAAGTGACATTGATTTCCAAAGGCAAAACCGCATCTTGGCCGTAAGTCAGCCGATATGGAGTTGTGCTAGTGGTCGTTGACTTGGAATTCCTTATGGCCCATAAAGCCTCATCCAGAGTTAAATGCCATTTTCTGGACTTGTTTTCCAAATTCTTTTTGATCAGGTCCACAATAATCTTGTTGGTTGCCTCGGCTTGCCCATTAGCCTGTGCATAATATGGGGATGAATGTATCAATTTAATCCCAAACTGCTGAGCAAAGGCAACCACCTTATCTCCAGTGAACATAGTTCCCTGGTCCATGGTGATGGTCTCTGGAATCCCAAACCTGTATATGATCTGGTGTTGAATGAATCGGATAACGTCATCTTGCTGTACCTTGACCATCGGCTGAGCCTCCACCCACTTAGTAAAGTAATCGGTTGCCACAATAATGAAATTGTGTCCTTTGGAAGATGGTGGATGGATTTTGCCGATCAAATCCATGGCCCAGCCTCTAAATGGCCAAGGTTTCACCACTGGATGCATCAATTCAGCTGGTACCCTTTGAATGGGACCATGCAGCTGGCATTCTTCGCATCCTTTGGCGTATTGAAAGCAATCGGCTGTGATGGTAGGCCAATAATACCCATGGCGATAAATCAACCATTTCATAACAGGCCCAGCCCTATGCGAGCCGCATATGCCTTCGTGAACTTCACCCATAACCCTTAGGGCTTCATTCTTATCTATGCACTTTAGCAATACCCCATTCATGCTTCTCTTATACAATTCATCATCAAGAAGCACATACCTTAGAGCCCGTCTCTTAACTTTGGGGTCAGTGCACTTAGAAGGATCCTGTAAGTACTCGATCAACTCGTTCCTCCATGAATCGATTTGGTCTGCGACCATTACCTCGGCTGGTAATTCGTCGTACTCCAAAGTCAACAAAGAGTTCCTATATCCGGAGGCCTCTTGGGCCAGATCGTTGGCCTCCATATTAGCTCCTCTGGGGATGTATGACACATTTGCATCAATAAATTGGTGAATCAATCGTCGGTAATTGCATAACGTGCCAACAGATTTGGGTTGTTACACCCATATTCTTTGGTTAGCTGTCTGACCACCAACTGGGAGTCGCCCTTTACATGAATGTAATCAGCGCCCATCATGGCTAACAGCTTTAACCCTATGATCATGGCATCATACTCGGCTTGGTTATTAGTTAAACCTGGGTTTAGCCGATACGCAAACCTCCACATTTTCCCATCTGGGTTGGTAATTGTCACTCCGGCTCCCACTCCTTTCTGGGTTTTGGACCCATCAAAAGTTAGGACCCAAGGCAATAGGTTTATGCAAGTAATTGGAGATACCCAAGGGTCCTCCACTTCCACGCAGGGATGTTCTGCCAAGAAATCGGCTAGGGCCTCACATTAACAGCCCTTAATGGGACGTATTTCAACGCGAAGGCAGTGAGCTTAATGGCCCACTTCATCAAGCGACCTTGTAAGACAGGCCTATTAAGCAAGTACCTAACAATGTCAATTTTGCATAAAACTAATATTTCATGTGGCATTAAATAATACTCGAGTTTTGTACAAGCGTAGAACAAAGACAGGCACAACTTCCCCAAGGGAGTATATCTGGTTTCAACATCATTGAGGCTTCGGCTAAGGTAGTACACCACTCTTTCAGTTCCATCTTCAGCATCCTGTGCTAACAGGCAGCCAATAGATTCTTCAGCAGCTGCAATGTAAAGTTTCAAAGGCTTCCCTGGCATGGGGGCACCAAAACTGGTGGATTAGCTAAAGCCTTCTTTATTTGTCCAAATGCCTCTTGCTGTTCAGGACCCCACACCATCTCCTCAGCGTTCTTGAGCTTCAACAAAGGGGAAAAAGCCTTCATTTTACCAGCTGAATTAGCTATGAACCTTCTCAAGAAGTTGATTTTGCCCAGCAAGCTCTGTAATTCCTTTTTGTTCCTGGGTGGTCTAGCCTCCATCACTGCCTTGGCTTTGTTTTGGTCTATTTCAATGCCCTTTTGATGCAGCAAGAAACCAAGGAAGTTGCCAGCCGATACACCAAACATGCACTTTGCAGGATTCATCTTCAAGTTATGGACCCTCATCCTCTGCAAAGCCTGTTCCAAATCGGCCAAGTGGGCTTTGAAGTCTTTGGATTTTACCACCACATCGTCTATGTATACTTCCATAGTCTTGCCGATTAGATCATGGAAGATAGCATTCATCGCTCTTTGGTAGGTGGCCCCAACATTCTTCAAGCCGAATGGCATCACCAACCATTCATAAATTCCCAGTGCCTCTGGGCACCTGAATGCAGTCTTGTGAGTGTCCTCCTCAGCTTCAAATATTTGATTATAGCCCGAGTACCCGTCCATGAAGGTTAAAATACCATGTGTGGCAGCTGCATCGACTAACATGTCTGCCACAGGCATCACATATTCATCCTTTGGAGTGGCTAAATTCAAGTCTCTATAATCAACGCAAACTCGAATCTTGCCATTCTTCTTCTTGACAGGTACTATGTTAGCTAACCACTTTATGTACCTGGCTGTTCTGATGAACCCAACATTGAGCAAACGCTCGATTTCTGCTTTGATTTGTGGCATCAGCTGAGGATAGTACCTTCTAGGTGGCTGCTTATGTGGCTTGAATCCCTCCTTGATCGGTAGCCTATGTTCCACCAATTCTCGTGCTAGCCCAGGCATCTCATGATAGTCCCATGCAAAGCAGTCTTTATATTTTTCCAGCAGGGCTACCACCTCTTTCTTATCCTCTTCCCCCAGCAATCCGCTGATTTGCGTTAGCCGAGGCTCTTCTGGAGTTCCCAAATTGAGGTCCTCCAAGGGGTCTTGAGATTCAAAGGTTGGCAAAGTCCTCCGAATAGGTGATTCAAACTCCATCGGCAACTCCGTGATCTCGCTCGCCTATGTGAGGCCATCGCCTTGTTGTTTGTCTATCGCCAGGACTCACTACGTGAGATTCAATCTCGAAAGCTTCTAGCCGCCCCATAAGTCTGCACCACTTGGGTGTCTTTAAACATAACAAACCGCCGTGGCTAGCCGTGGTTCGCTAATTGCTCGATCTTGAATCACTGGGTGTCAAGTTACAAGATTCCCGTGATCCTTCCTCGTATTCCTCAAGAATAATGACTATGGGAGCCACGCGGAGGAGAGTAGAACAAAGCTTCTAGATTTTGTACCTCACCGGGAATGGATTGTCATCTACGGGACTATTTCAATTTTATCCCCTTCCCAAAAATGATCTGATGGATGGTGGAAGGTAAGCACCGGCCGGTGTGAATCCAATCTCTCCCTAGCAGATCGCATAAGATGGTTTGCCATCAATCACGAAGAAAGTCGACTTGATGCTCTTGGGGCCAATAAATGATCTCGCTATCGATTCCCAAGGCGCACTAAGCCTCTCCCATGAAGCTAGCCATTTTCATGTTAGTTGGGATCAGGTCTTCTTCAGACTTGTTCAGACTCCTCAAGGTGGCCACCGGCATCACGTTCAATACCGCCCCATTATCAACGAACACTCGGCTGGAGGCCTTGCCATTGATGTAGGCTCTCACATACAAGCGCTTCAAGTGCTTCATCATGTCTTCAGTTGGCCTACCAAATACAGTACTCAAAGCATCTTTTGTCGTGTCATCGGCTAAAGTTGCCCATTCTGCCTCTTCCACGCATACGTCTCCTTCTAAGTGTTCAATCTGGGATAACCACCGTAACTCGCTTGGGATCAGGCTAACGACCTCAATGGCGACCATCAATCCGGCTTCACTCTCATCTGAGAGATAGTCCAGAATTGAATCTTCTCGGTAACCAGACTCTAAGATCGGCTCGTCATTACCATTCAAGCAGTTTGTGTATGTGGGAATATGCCCTTCCTATTTATCAGGTTCCCCTTTTCCTGTAAGTCTGGTATACAACCTAAGAGGGGGTGAATTAGGTTGAACGCTTTTCGAGTGACTTTTAGAGATTTTTCGTTCTTTTGTTTTATGGATAGATAGATGGAGTTTGATTGATAAACAAAAGTAAAAGGATAAGGAAGAAGATTGAGACACAAGAATTTATACTGGTTCCCCTAACCACTTGGGTACATCCAGTTCTTCTGACACCTGCAGAGCAATTCACTATGATAGAAATTCTTGTTACAAGCAAGCCTCAACCCAAGGCTCCCTAACAATATCTATACAACAAGATAGCACCCCACTATCTTTTCAAACCAAAACCCAACACAAGGATGAGTTTAATAATTGTGAAGAATGGTAAAGCATATGGCTGTATCAGATCAATATCACTTTGTAACTATACAACTTAGTGCTCAAGAACTTTTTCAGAATATGAAAATAGTATCTAAGTTCTAGGCAAGAAAGTTTTGAAGGATTAGAACTTGTAAAATGATATTGAACTCTTATGATTGAAAAAATGAAAGTTCTATATGTTCTGATGTAAAAGAAAGATATATATATATAACCATCAGATCATGTCTGAAGCAAGGTGATCGTTTGGCAACTTTCCAGGGGCCAAAACACACCATTTGAAATCATAACGTTTCAGAAAATTTGATTTTGAAACAGTGGTAATTGATTACGTCGTTGTGGTAATCGATTACATGTGTACGTTGAAAATCAGATATTCAAAAATTTAGTTGCTGTAATCGATTACACCTTTTAGGTAATCGATTACATCCACATCACCGAGACTTTAGGTAATCGATTACAGCTTTGAGGTAATCGATTACTACAATGAAAAAAAAGTGTTTTCTTGAGATTTCAAAAGGATTGCTTCAACACTTAACTTTGAAAATAACTTAGATTAAGTTTTAAACTTAAGGAATGATTTGTTTGAGCACATCTAAGTTATATAATCACAGCTTGTAATATGTCAAAGATACAAACCATACTTACAGAGAATTGACAATACATAATTAAAGTCTCTGTAGAATGATTTCTTTGACTTGATCTATCGGAGGCTTTTCTTCTTTTTGATCAGTAATCTTGTCATCATCTAAACCCAGCCAAGTTTAAGAAGGAAATCTTCTTCACATTTCCTTCTTCAGGCTGCCCTATGTCCACCACGGCAACCGTGATTGTCATTAGGGCCTCCTTGGCTTGATCAGTTTCAACTTTGTCAGGCTCCAAACCGCAAGGTCCAAAAGCCCTGTCAATGGCTTCTGCCACTTTAGCTTCTGGGATCTCCTTCTTATCGGCTGCCTTGGCATCGGCTATCATCTACAGGGTTTGTTTCATTCTTTGCAAGGATCTAGCCCTCTGCAGCCTTCTCTTCTGTGTTCTAGTCAGTGTGACTGGCTTGAACTATTTCTTCTTCGGAGGTTGATTAACCACCCACTTCCCTTCTTTGACATTTGCAGCTGGCTTGATCATCCTCTGTGGTTTGAGTTCATCATCATTCCTTACTGTTATGCGAAGAGAGGACATTCCCCCTTCGACATTGAACTCCGCCACCCTTCTCTTAGACTTTGAGAGAGGGTCCTCAGTGATCCTGGGCATAATCGGTTGGGCTTCAGCTGAGGTTCCCAGTTGATTTTTCCCCCCAGTCTCCTGAGCATGCTGCGTTCTCTTAGTCTTTGAGTGCATGTTGCGGTACTGGCTGATCAACTCGTTAGTCAAACGTCCGGGTCTGGGAGGTTTACCATGGAATCGGCTAGAAGATGGTTGGCCCACAACATTTTTTGGTGACACTGGTGGGTTTTCCAATCTGTCAAACACAGATCCCCTGGTGACCTCTTGGTCTCTTTTGGATTCTTCTTTGGGCATCCAAACACTCCTGATGGATTGTTCCCCTCTTATTGGCCTGGGCTGATCAGGCCTTGAGAAAGACACCATGGCCATGGTTACAACTGGGAATGGATTGGTGTCTACTGACATCTCAGCTATGCTCTTATCGGCTAGCTTGAACCTACCCTCATTGATAGCCTTTTGTATGGCCTTCCTGAAAACTACACAGTTAGCTGTAAATGGTTATAAGAGTTGTGCCACTTACAGTATTTCTTGTTCATCAATTCTTCAGGAGGTGGAATCCGATGCCCCTCTAGCAGCCGAATTTGTTTGTCCTTGAGCAAGTAATCAAAAATCTGGTCTGCCTTGGTTATGTCAAAGGAGTACCCTGCCCTATCCTCTGTTGACCCAGTTTCTTTGGCCGCGGCCTTTCAATGCCGGGCAGAATAGCTCTTCACTTTGACTATCTCGGCTACCATCATATCAAAGTGAGGTCAACCGCCGAGTCGATTCCTCCGCCTCTATGATGTAGACTAAATGGGGACCCTTTCCTCGGCTAGCCCTTCGCTTTTCCTTTTCCTGGATATATTGCTCAACACGGATAGCCGCTACGCGATTGATTCAAATCTGCAAGCTTGTCCTACTAACTTCTCCTTCAAGCTGGTGCATGTTGTTAATCACCATGGAGGTATATTCGCTTTCAAGGAATTGCACGAACATTTCCTGCTTTCTTCGAACCTTTCAATATAATCAAGAACCGACTCCTCAACTTGTCGCTCGAGACTAGTTAGATCGATTCACAGTAACTTGAGGTTGAGGCGGTAAAATCTATCATGGAAGCACCTCTCCATGTTGGCCCAATCTGCATCGAGTTTGGAGGCGGGGAGGAATACCAGGTGAACGCTGTCCCGATGAGTGATAATGGGAAAAGTTGAAGCTTATGATACTCATTGTTTGCTTTCACCACACCGGGCCGTGAAACGCCCTATGTGCTCCATGGTAGACTTGCCATCTTCCCCGAGAATATGGTGAAATTTGGAGTTTTGAATCCCTAGGGAGAGGAACCATCCGATCCACCCATTCAGTGGTACGATTTCACAATAAGCGGGACGGTCCAACGGCTTTAATTGTATCCCAAGTACTTCTTGATGGTACTTGCAATCATTTCGGTCTATCAAATGGGAGGCTCCTGCCGATTATCTTGCGATTCAGGGCGCACTCGACCCATCGGTCTCCAGGGTGAAGCTTTGTTGAACGGATACGAAGGTTGAAGGTATTTGGTGGAACATTGCCTAGAGGTGGATTGGTATTCCATTGCCGCTCTGGACCATATTCCCAAAACCTCCGACTGAGTCCTGGAATGTACCGATGCATTGGGGTAAAGGTGGAACAGTTGTTCCATGCCCGCTTCTCCCATAGTTGCCAGCTGTTCGTAGTATATTTGAACTTACTGGAGGGTATGGCGTGGGGACTGGTTGCGGTTGGCAGAATGGTGGATTGTTGAGGTTCCAATCACCAGATAGCTTCCCTGAACCATAACCAGGGGCCATCGGCTGCTAATTTGGCTGTCCATATGTGTTTGCCTGCACAGTAGTGCCATGCGTTGGAGCATACGACATTACTGGTGGCAGACCAATGTGTCCAACCGTGTTAACTGGCCTCCGGGCCATGTTGATCTGCCCATACTGCAGATTCGCTTGATCAGGTTGCATCACTTGCCCCCCTGACTGCCTTGTGCATGCTGGGTTTGGCCGTTCCCCCTGCCAACGCAGAACTAGCCGAGTGTTCACCTTGTTGTCCTCGGCTGGTCTCCATGTCTCTCGCCTGCTGAACCTCGTTATGCACCATGGGCCTGACAATATCTGCCAACTGCCTTGACACTTGGTACATAATGTCATGAATCCCCATATCAATCCCGCTCGATGAAAGAAGTGGTCATGACAACCGGGGCGGTATTCTCTGGGTTATTCATTTCTGCGGAGGTGGTGCGAGAGACTAGAATGTCTTCAATCGCATGGGCATACCCAAGGTGTATCTTTGACTCGTTGTTCTTGCGTGGTGGGGTTCTTTTGGGATTTGAACTCGACTCCATGTTGTTGTTGTGTTTCTTTCCGGACCTCAGGGTCATACGCCAAGCGTGATCACGCCTGGAGAATCAAACCTCGCCCTTCAATTCACCTATGGTCCCACCGGGCGTGCCAAACTTGTTTGCGTGGAAAAATCAGCCGATGGATTCGGCTAACGTCCAGCTGACAAATTGATTCCTGTTTAAGCGATTACACCGAGAATGGAACTCTGATTCTCGATTATGGGTTCCCAACCGCCCGTAAAGCGTTTAGTGTGGCGACCCACGCTATGCTAAGGCTAAGACTAAGATACATGGAATCACTAAGATAAATGTCAGAAAAATCGATAAATTGCAAGAGAAATAGTTGTTTGATTGATTGTGTGTCCTTTACATTTCTCATGAAGGTATATATATACAAAAGAAAAACAAAAATGTAACCGCCCCTATTGGCCATTATGCTCCGCACGCTCATGGTCGACAACAAGCTGATCGTGGGTATTCTCAACCGCTTCTTATGCGTATCGTGGGTTAACCGCTTCTCCATCTACCGGGCAAACGATTTATCACGTGTTAAATGCGTTGAAGGCCTTCAAGAGCTAGCTTTAATCATTTTGGCGCCAAAGCCCATGACTTTCACATATTTAACCCTTGGTCGAGCTTCAAAGCTCCATGTTAATCAACAATAGCTCAGCCGATGAGGCCATAATAATCAGATATTTCCTTTATCCACACCACCTAAACTCTTTAGTAATCTACCGCCTCACGATGCTCCCTGAACTTCCAACATTTTCCTTTTTAGCCTCGGTTCAATGGGACCAGTTTTCGGCTACAAATCTGATCGGCTTATCTCACGCATCGGCTATTCCCTTCATCGGCTATGGCTGGTATTTTCTGGTGATAACAATATTATTAAGATATTAAGATATGATTAAATGATTTATTCTATCTTGACAATCAAATGAGTCCTACAAGTTTATTGAGACCACCTTACACGTCTATAGACACTTTTTCGGTTCCAAGTAAATTGTTATCGTAGGACTAAAAACATATTTAAATTTTTTTCTTTTTATAAAAATAAAGAATGGTTCCTTAACTCCAACGAGAAAGCTCGCGTCGCTAAGAATGTGACGTGTGGATGGAGCCTGCCGTAATTCATCCATAATATCTTGTGTAAAGTCTTTCCCATTAAAAAATAATACTAAGTCTATATCAATCAATACGGAAATAATAAGGCAATGGAATTAGAACAATCGAGGAGCATGGGGTGCCCACCGACAAAAACAGTTAAAAGTTAAAGATAATATTAAAATAGCTTCAATTTTTTTTTTGTACTATTTTAATACATTTCAAATTTATTATTTATTATACTATATATATATATATAGAGAGAGAGAGAGAGAGAGAGAATAGCCTCACGTAAGTTTATAAAAAAAATGCCTCGAGTAACCACTTTTTTATATCCACATTTTGTTTTCTATTTTTACCTCTAACCAAAAATTTGTACTTAAATTTAAATCTTTACCTATCTATTTTTTATAATAACAGGAAATTAGCTTCCAAAAGAATAAATGATAGTTTAATTAACCACCTCTGTCAAAAAAAAAGTTTACTTAACTACTAAATAAGATCTCGTCAAAAAAAAAAACTACTAAATAAGATAAATAAAAGTTTACTTAACTACTAAATAAGATCTCTTCAAAAAAAAAAGAACTACTAAATAAGATAAATACAAATAACAAATAAAATAAAAAATACATAGTATATTGTCTTTTTTAACTACCAATTGTTGTGTAGTATTATTTTTGTAGAATTATGCCCTTCATCAACTAAAATTTTTAAATTATAACTATTATTCCAATAATTGTTTATCAGTAATTTGTCCATGGTTTGAATTTACAAGAATTTTTTTAGATATTTTATTTTTTCTTTAAAAAATAAAATAATAGTTTACTTAAATATCAAATAACTTCTATTTAACAAGTTTACCAAACAATACACTGGAAAAAAAACACAAGCAAAATAAAAAATGCAGTAGTATTTATAAAAATTTGTTTTATGTACAAATTATTCCCAATAAAGTATTTGAGTGTTATTTATTTCAATTTGCGACTCTTCCATGTGTTTACCCTGTAAATTCATGCTGCCCTTCCCGTATTCAAATTTCCAGCTGTGAATTGAAATCAAAATTATTAAATTACAGAATATAATCTTACCCTAGATAACCATCCAATACAATTAAGGCACGATACTGATCAAATCATTTAAAAGTAAAAGATATTACATACATACGAGTCTCCTAATCTTTTGGGGATTAATTTATCTATCTCTTTCCAGACCCAATCTTTGTGTACACAGTAAGCTAAGCAAACCCTAGAAGCATAATGGCCCACCACCAAAACACATTCACATTAACATCTCTGGTTGGTACAACCTAACCTTCCCCTCCTACTATATATACAACCGAGTCTCACCCTTCTCAAATCCTCTTCATTCTTCTTTTTTTTTGGTTGACATTATTTTGTTATGTGGGTATTCTCTGGTCTCAATTTATCATGAGCAATATCCCAAGATCTCTCACCGACTCTTCCCTTACCCTCTTCAACCTCGCCATATCAGCCTCTGATCCCTGGCCTTTCTCACTTGTTTTCTTATAACCCCCCAAACCAATTAATCAATCATCGCTTAACTACTACAATTGAGCTTTGATCCACTTCTTCTTTTTTCCTTTAGCTTTTTTGGGGGTTAATTTCCCTCTTTTTTTTCTTTCTGAATTATGGGGATTATTGGCGATCATCATAATCAGAAGCACCACTTGAGCTTTCATTTGCACATCCCTCACCTTCACTTTCATCACCACCATGAGAAGAAGGATGTGAAGGACATCCCAAAAGGGTGTTTGGCAGTTATGGTGGGCCAAGGGGAGGAGCAACAGAGGTTTGTGATCCCTGTTATTTACATCAACCATCCACTGTTCATGCAGTTGTTGAAAGAAGCTGAAGAAGAATACGGATTCGATCAGAAAGGCCCTATCACCATTCCCTGCCACGTGGAAGAGTTTCGCACCGTTCAAGGCATGATTGATAGGGAGAAATCTCACCACCATCCCCATGCTTGGTGCTTTAAAGTTTGATTCCATATTACTCGATTTATGTACATGACACTATTTTATGTAATCTTTTTTACTTTCCATTTTCTCCAACAACCGGAATGTGGTGTACTGTTGATATGATAACTACGAAAAAATTGGATCTTAATTTTGTATTAATTTTTGGTATGATTGTTTGATCAATGGAAAATGAAATGAAAAGAGAATCATATTGTGATTGTGAATAATAATAATAATAATGTGAATCCTTGGTTATCTTTTTCTTTTTCCATCTCTTTATTTCATTGTAATTCCAATCTTATGATGGGTCTGATGAACGCTTTAAAGTAGATAGCTAGCTGTTCATTCTTAATCTTAATAAAAAAAAGGCAGATAGCTGTTAGTTTGTTGGAAGCTGCAATTAAGCGTGAAAGACACGGTTGGAATTTGGAATAAAGATAAGCTTAGACTTTTTTTTTTTGGTAACATAGACTTCTTCTTTTTTTGTTTTGTTTTGTTTTTTCATGATTCGTTTTTGCCCTTTCGTTTGGCCCTACGCAAAAGAAATTAAGATTAACTTTGGAAAATCTAATTATCTATATCTCCTCCGGATAATTATAATCACCCTGGCTAAAATTAAAGGGGACATGAACACCAAAAAAAAAATTTTAAAGGGGACATGGATGAAATGGCCCACAGAGTTTTTGGCCTTGCTTTTCAGCTATTATGCCGTTTCTTTTTCTATTTTGTAATCAGGTAAAGTCGCTTGCCTTTGGTTTCTTAATGATGGGGTTTTATATGGTTATGATTATGAATTTCGTGGCAAGTTTGGTGGAATAGTTGTGGTTCAAAGATTACTTGGCGTGTTTACGTCGGTCCATTAGGTCATCACATTTGTCCTTTATGCTCGCTCCCAGAAAATCAAAGCAAGGGAAGGTAATTTGATTAATTAAGCAGCATTAAGGACCCATTAGTAATAATTTCCTCATGGAATTATTATTAAGCTATTAGTAATAATTTCCTCATGGAATTATTATTAAGCAAATTATTAATGAATCTATTAAGGTTTGTTTGATGGTTAGAATAAGAGAGACAAGATATGACAACCTGCTATATTATGGTGTAATAAGTTGTTTGGGGAATCAGCATGAGAGAATAAAAGTTAATTTAAATTAACAAAATTAGTTTTAAAAATTTATATGTAATTTTTTAACTAAGAGTAATTTTGTTATTTTATATTACTCTATTCGTTACTTTTTATAAGCCCCTTTAGACAAAAAAAACGCATATTAAGAAAAGTAGTTAGCATAATTAAATTGTTTATAATGTGCATATTTTTTCAAATTTATCCTTTAATTTTAATTAATGTATCTTGTAATTTAAAAATGGGCTTATAATTAGTTAACAAATTTTTTTTCTAAAAGAGGCTTATAAAAAGTAACGGAGGGAGTATATAAGAAAGAAAAAATCTAATAAATATAAAAATATTTAAAACAAAAACTACAAAAAAATTTAATATTAAAATTACAAAAATATATAAACATTTATTTAAACTAATCAGAATATTAAAATTATTAAAAATTAATATTAAAAACTATATTTAATTTCATTGTAAGGGTAATTTTGTCATTTTATATTATTTATAAAAATTTAAAATTATAAATTAACAATTTAGGATCTAGTAATTTTAAAAATATTTCAATTAAAAAATAAAAACTAATATTAAAAAATTAATATACGTTAAAAATATTAAATACTTATATGTATTTTTTTTCATAAGTGTAACCTTTTTCATTTAATGAGATTAAAACATTAAAAATTATATAAAAATTAAATCTAATAGAATATCACAAAATTTAAAATAAAAACTAAAATTTAAACATTCATATTAAAAATTACAAAAAAATATTTTTAGTTAATAAAAAGATTAAACAATATTTGTAAAAATTATATCTTATTTTACCACATTGGTTTCACGAGTAATTTTAGACATTCTAATATTGTGAAATTATCAAAGAAAATCAAGTAGAGATGACGTCAACAAAACATTGATGATCACATTTTCCTCCGAATATGGGCGATCTTGACTTTGAATATAGTATTTTCTAAACCCATCAGTATGTTAAAAAAAAAGAGAGAAATGCTAATAATACAAAAATACTCAGGTTTTGTGGTTGTGGGCGGGCAGTCACCAATTGCTTTCAAAAATCATATGGTTAGTTGGCCTCTTTTTTTTCAATATTTCGTTTTTTGTTTGCTAAGAGCCGTAACCAAAGACATTTGTTCTCTAAGATTTTTTCTCCCTCTTGGCTCGTTCATATTCATACTTGCAAATAAATTATCACGCTTATTACATGTTTAAAAATTTGATAAGACCCGGGTACTCCATCATTTATGATTGGGCACCATGTAAACCTACCCAAATTAGTTCCGTTTGTCTGAGGTGGGCTCGAGTTTAGATTAATTTTAGCTCCCGAGAGTTTTTTAATTAAGGCTTTGTTTGGTAAAATTATTTTACGAGTTTCTAGCGGATAAGCTTGTAAAAAGTGTTTGATAATATTAGCTTATAGCATTTTTTACTAGTTTATAGCGTTTTATTTTTTTCTCATTTTTATCCTTATTATTTTAATTAAATTCATTGTTTATCCTTTATTAAATTATTAACACATGTATTCTCTCTCTCATTTATTACAAATATCATTTTATATTTATCATCTAGTTTAACCGATAATTTTACCAAACACTTTAAATTAAATATGATAGCTCATCCGTTATCGGCTAGCTTATCTGATATCCGCTATTTTTTACCAAACAGAGCTTAAAACAATTTATACTTTTTCCTTTGTGAAAAATTAAGTTTCTAATTTTTTTTTTATTTTTTTTGTAAAATTAAGTGACAAGTTTTAGAAAAAATGAAATATAAAAATTAATTTTAATTTATACGAGAAAATATTATTTAAAATTATTAAAATTATATATTATAAAAAAAATTGTGCTATTCAAATCTGGTTCGTGCCTGCCTTCACTATACAGCAACTTTTTACTTGTTTCTGCGGTCAATCCCGCCCTGGACAGCTAAACCGGCATGTTCTGCTGACCATTTTATTTTAAAAAAATTCTTCTTACGAGTGTTGACGTAACGTATTTATCATCAGATCCCTGACCCGTTCACACAACATTTACAAAATTAAGCTGGGTAGGTATTTTAACTTCCGAATATTTTATACAAAGTTCCGAAGTTCCCAACTTGCATTTTTCTTTCTTTATTCTCTTCGTTCCCTAGTTCATGTTTTACGCCAGCGTAAGTATTGTGAACGCTTCATTGTTTTCTAATGGCGTCATTCTTCACCGTTTAAGACAAGGTGGCGTTTAACATAGGGAAGTAGAAAAATTTTCCCATCATGGTCAAATAGTCTCTTCACCCTTGATTTAATGGATATAATATTAAAGGGCTATGATTGAAGAAGTGGTACTTGAATGTCACCTTTTACTTAATGTAAAAGTTGTTTACAAATAAGGGCCTATTCAGTTGCTAAGCTTATAAGGAATTTGATTAAATGTGTTATCCGGGATTTGAGTGGCACACTGATCACCACTGATATGTGTTCATTTGTCATTTCGTAATGCCTCTGCTTTGATTTTGTATTTTCCTTCATTCAATTGAAGTATACCTAGGCTAGAACAATAGTTGATATAGTTGGGTTTTTTTTTTTTCACTTGCTCAATAACACATGGTTTGGTGATCGTTGGCAACATTTTAAAGGCTGTTAGAAAATTATGGAAAGGAATGAGATGGAAGAGAAGCCATAAAATATTGGAAATGAGAATTTTTTTTTTTTTTTTAGAATGAGATGGAAAGAAAAACTATTTTATATTTCTAGAATATAAAAGCTCACAAAAAATAATTATGATGTAAATATTTTTAATACTACAAATTTATATATAAATATTGTCCCCACGACTTAAAATTTTTGGATGCATTATTGACCGGTTGGGGTTTTGTTTGTTCTAATTAAATTATCAATCAATTTATTAATTATATGGATAATTTCCCAAATTACATTGTTAGTCAGCATGTATGATTAATCAAGTGGGGATCTTTTATTAAGAGTAAATCCCATGAAATATGTCCGTTGGGATTATGAGTGGAAGGTGGAAAGCATTCAATTTATGGTATATCAAATACGGCGGTCAAAATGAATTACAATGAGATAAAATGTGTTATTCTAAGTACTTTTGGGCCGAAAGTTTAATTATATGATAAACCAGACAACTGGATGTTGCAGGTAAAAACACCATTTGACCATGATAGGTATTTCCCCATGTTAAACGTCACCTTAAGACAAATAGAAAGACACGGAGAACTTTGACCCATGCATATGTTCAGTTGTTCACCATCGCATTTCTCTACCTTAATCTTCTTTGAGAACAAAACAAAGTGCGACATTGTTATCGTATGATAAAGTTGACCCAAACAAAAAAGGGTCTTTAATCTTCACACGAAATCTTACAAGGAAGCAAGTTGCATTTGTGCTCACAAGTAAAATGGGATAATTTCACTTTGCACCGCCAAATCACATGAGGAATAAAACAAATATGTTACCTCTACTTTTCCATCATCCAATCCCCAAAAAACAAAAATTGCTAGACCCTCTGTACTGTACCAATACCATTTCCCTTTCAATTCAAATTTAAAAAGAAAAGAATTTAAATTTTAAATTTAACAAGGACACAAACTAATTTCAACAAATAATATAATAAATAAAATCTCCCTTTACTCATCATAGCTGTCGGTGTCTTGTATTTGAACTACGAATTGTGACACCATGCAAAAACTTTGTATATCCCACCAAGCTGAGTTTTCCATCAGATTTTCTGATCCAATCACCCATTAAAGAGTATGCAGAAGGACCCAAATTCATCTCCTGAAAACAATATATAGAGTTAATGGGTTATTTCATAATCTCTAAAGAGAAATATAACAATAGTAGGTGTGCTCTTAAAAAGAATGTGCAAACCTGTGCCAACTCCTCAAGTGAAATTACACGGTTTCCTGTCTCCTCGAAATACTCAAAAGCTGTGGTAGCAATTCTATCCCATTCTTGATGAACTTCCAGCTGGTATACACTGATCGCAGCAGCGCAAAACTCTTCGAAGTCCATCTTTTTATGGGAGAGTGGCTCCATCTTATTTCAAGAAATAAGCATTTCAGATTTTCGGTATTTTATACGCATTCAAAGAAAACAATACACTTCCTTAAGGAAAATTAGCATAAGTTACAACAGTTCAATTAACGATACAATCCAAATATGATTATGGTGATACAGATAATGGTGTAAGCTTTTGCACTTGTCAAAAATAATCAACTATACCATCTGAATATTTTCCCTATAAAAGATAAACAAATTATAGTTCCTTCCTACCACCTATTATCATTAAATACTGATGTCAAGAAGATGATCAGGACTTACAGGTTACAACATTTAATTCACCTAAAAGTGCTCCCTTATATCATGCAGCTTGTTTTCAGTTTATTATGTGAACCAATCAAGACGTAGTGCATGGTAGGTTTGGAGCAAATGGATTACTGAAATATCGGAATGGAGAGAACTAGAAAAAAAAAATACATCTAAACCACAAAACAAAGATGACTTACCAAATTTAGAATGTCAGGGACCCTTGCTTCCTTCATGGCATCAGTTGCATTTTTCATGAGAGCCTGAATTTATTTTAATTTCAGTTTAGAGATTGTGGAAACAACAGCAGACAAATCAACTACAAAGTTTAAACAATAAAAGACAAGCCTAAGGCAGATTAATTTAACAAAGGTAGTAGATTAGCATGTCATATTTACACTAAATAGGGTTAACAGATCATAATATAGTATTTTTGTTTAAGAACACATCTAAACGTCATAGATGGAATAAATTTGCAAAAAAACATGTACTTACAGCTCTGAAATTCTCAAGTGAAACGCAACCGTCTTTAGGTTCCAAGAGGCTGAACTGTGCTCTGAGGTAGATAAGCTCATCTTCTGGCAATGCTTTTGAGAGAGCCTACATTAATGTAGAGAAAAGGAAAACAGAAAACATTATTACTCTTCTTCAATGTCACCAGCCCCTGCAAATGGGGAAAAAGAGGGGAGGATAAAAGATGCATTGATTTTAATGGCAGCATAACAGGTGACTACCTTCAATGCCGCACGTTTCAAAGGTGAGGCACGCACATATGACTTGACTAATTTGTAAATCAAAATATCCAAAGGAATTGCATTTTTTTCATTTCTTAACCATGGGTGAGCTGCAAAAATGGAGGTAATTTCATTAGTAAGAATCTAGGAATAAGATTTAGGAGTGTTTGTGTGTGAGAGAGAATTTCAATACAAGCAATCAACTGTCAAGCAAGGTCTGAGCAAAACATTCAAATGAAACATACATAGAGCTTGAGCAGCAGTCATCCTTTTCCTGTGGTCCTTGTTCAAAAGTCTCTTCACAAAGTCTTTAGCTTCTGGTGATATTGATGGCCAAGGTGAATCATCGAAGTTAGGATTTGCTCTCAACACAGACCGGAAGATTCCTGATTCAGTCCGTGCCCAGAATGGTCTACTTCCACATAATAATATGTATGATATAACTCCAATACTCCACAAGTCTCCTTCAACACTGTAAGATCTATGGAGCACTTCAGGCGCAACATAGTAGGCACTGCCAACAATATCATTGAGTCGTTGATCTGGATGTTTATCAGAAGTCAGTGCCAGCAGTGCAAAAATCAACAAGAGAATGGCAATGATCATAAGGCAGAATAAATGATAAATGTTTATTTTGAAAAATGGAGGCAATCGTAAATTAGTAAATTAGTGAGAAGCATTTGGCATGCAAACTGATATATTTATAGCCGATCTTGGAGCAAGGAAAATTATAAGTGAGGGTAGAAAAGAATCAATCTATTCTTAATATGTCTCCATCATTTTGACAAAAGTAGAAAATAACAATACTAAATTAGCAATATACTAATACAGGTATTAGCAAAGTTTTCCAATGAATATTCCCTAGTTTCTTTGCCAGACTACAACCACTACAATCTGCAAGAATATAAAAGGAAAAGAGATGATAATTTTGATTTTAAATGGAGAGTGAAGGACATGCATTGCAAGAGTGCCAACGAGAAGGAAGAAAATGAGAAGTGAAAAATGGGGCTGTAAGAAATGTTTGAGAGAAAATTGACAAGGCACTTGGTGACTTGGAGACAATAATTGATTCCTGTTTTTAACCACTACTTTTCACTCTGAGCTCTGTCCATACTTAAAACTGGAGTTAACATTCTCAATGCACCAGATAAAAACAGTACATCATAGCTAATTTCTTTTTCCGGGAAAGCAGCAAGCGGGAGCTCCAGAAAAAGGTAGCAGAAAATTTGAAAATATGAAAAAAATTTACACCCAATTAAGTTTACGACCTTGATGATTATTCACTATCTGTCTTCCTTCAACTACAATCAATCATTTGATTATCCTAACATGTAGCAAGAAATTTCTTTCAACAAATTCAATGATAATAATAATATTAAGTTTTCATTCTCAAAAAAACCGCATGTGGAACTCCATCCAGTTAAAAAGTTTTGGATAGGAGTCCAGCCTAAGCATCTGAATGGAATTATAAAAAATCTGAAGTCATTAAGCCATATAACCATACATACCGTTATCCCATGAGCATGTTAAATTGTTACTTTTAGATTTTGAAGTGTCTCAGCCGGCTGTTTGTGGGGGTTTGCACTGTTCAACAAAACTAAAGTGTGTTTGGCTTCTTTTTTTTCTTTTTTTTTTTATTGGTTCTCAACTCACTCACGGGTAAAAGTTGATTAGTTTGGAAGGAGTACGTGTTAGCTTTTACTAGAAAGTAGAAACAATTATAGAAAGAAAACCAAATTGGTTTATTTACCAAAATAACCTCATGTATATGAGTCTTTCAAAACAAAAATAATATTGCATCTTCATTGATAATTTGATACGTAAAAGTAATACTACTTTACACCTTCCTAACAACAGTTCTTCTAAACCAAGTTTTCTTCCGCAACCACATATAATTATCTAACAGGCTAACAGCAATTCCACTTAAATCTAATCCAAAAACATCCTTCATAAAAGGGGTAATATCAATTAAACCGGTAATTTTTTAGGCAATGACATAATAGTAGTCAATCATCAAAATTGCAGAAGTTATGAGAAAAGCTAGCATTGTACAGGATTTGATCAACACAAGTACTACTAAAATCTCTGCTTATATAATCTCAATTATGTTTCCACAGAAAATTAACAAAAAGATCAAAATGTCTACAGCAAGCAAAAGTTGTTCAAAAATTTGCTTAAAAAATGCATGTAAAAATACTTCTGTTAATTAACTATAAATTGTATCAGTATATCATATCAATGTTGAGATTAAGATATGTATCACATATTTCAATCAGATGGAAAATATTATTTAAAAATCTCAAGCATGTTGACTTCTTAATCACACATTACAACTGCTACGATTTAATTTATTTATAGATATAGCTATCTATTACAAAATTATGACTGATGAATTGTGATATGGTAGGTAAAGTACTACTGTTCCTCCATCATACTGTGTCAGACTGTCAGTATCCCCACAAAATCTAAAAGCGTTGACCATATTGCATAAAATCATATTATAGTTTATTCCTTGGTTATTCTCCGGCAATTTGAATGTGTGAATTAAACCATGCGCACTATATACTAAAGCTAAGACAAGGAAGGAAATTAGGTTTTGTTTGGTTTTCATTTTCTGTTTTTATTTTCTGCTTTCAGTTTTAATTTAAAAAAAATGACACCTTATTTTCACTTTATTTTCTGTTTTCAAAATTCTGTACAGGAATCGGTGAAAATAATAAAAAAGTTGGGGCTTGTGTGATTTTCATTTGCACTTTGTTTCATGTTTTCAAAGTTTTTTACAGGAAACAATGAAAATAATGAAAAGTTGTTTTCAGCGTTTTCTATACAAAACTTTGAAAACATGAAACAAAGTAACATTTTTGTGCTTCAAACTAAAAATAAAATGAAAACAGAATTTTTTTTCTGAAACCAAATAGGCCCTTAAATACAAGAAAGTGAGTAACTTGGATATGCTTTATTATACCATTTGATACTGACTATAGTAGGTTGATTCAATCATATTACCTGGCCTAACAAAATCAGATAGACCAAAATCAATAACTTTCATCACAGCATCCTCATCTTTTGAGACAAAAAGAAAATTCTGCAAAGCAGGAAAAGCATTTAGGGTTACAAGTTATGGCTTAGAGAGGTAATTATACAAAAAAAAAAAAAAAAAAGCCCATTCATTAAAAGGAATGACAAAATTATGCTAAGTAGTTAAAATTCAAACCTCACAATGTCATACCTCTGGTTTTAGATCACGATGAACAACTCCCTGAAGATGACAAAAGGCAACTACATTTAGAATTTGTACAAGAATAGCTTTAGCATCATCCTCTGGGTATCTTCCACCTCTGTGACAAATAATTAATATCAAAATAATCCAATTATAATCATGTTATTCAAAAACCAAACTTCTGAGAGGAAAGAAGGGGTAAAAGAGTTACAGATAGTACAAACAAAAAATAGCCTTTCTATTTTACCTATCTAGAATTCTGTCAAGTAATTCTCCACCCTCACACAACCTGACAAGAACAAGAATATCTCCTTAGTTCAGGAAAAATGTCTGATTGTATGTACTATCAAGCTATAAAATCTGCCCATATTGTGAACATTCTTGGAAACATGAACTTATGATGAATTCCTCTATACCCAATAACTTTATAAGCATACAAATCAACAAGTAAAGAAAAATACGATAAAATCCTAGCAGGACTGAAAGCAATTTTCACATATAATTGTTTCTATACATACTCCATCACTATGTAGACGTTATTGACATCCTCGAATGCATCATAAAACTTGACCATATTCCTGTGTCTAGATAAGGCCTTCAACATTTTCACCTCCCTCCTCACATCTTCAATTGATATTGCCGAAGTCATCTGCCATATGAAAATCAGTTAATTACCACAAACATCATCAAGCAAAAATTATAAAGTGGGATTGAAAAAGAAAAAAAAAACTTGAAAATAATAGTTCAACTCATGTTGATATATGTAACAAAACAAACTACGTGAGCTACAACCACAACATCACAATACATAATTCCCCCACCCAAAATTAAAATTACCCTCATACTCCACTTTGATTGTTTAGAGAATAACGAAAAGGTGCAGAAGTATAGTGTCAACTTTTGCTCATGCTCTTCCCAGAAACATCAGCCAATAGAGGCCAAGTAGCAAAGATGAAAGTTCTAAATTGTTTGACGGCCATTGGGCTTGAAATAAAGGAATAGTTCTTATGACGTTCATAAATGGTCAATAAGAAAGGTGTTGTTTGTTCCCTTTCTCCATGATCTTCATTTTTCTCTTACTCTTTTCTTTTTGAGCATATATGCCATCCTCCAATCTAGCTCATAATAGAGGACGAAAACAACAAACACCCGGGTTCAGTATAAGCATCCTTTGATATACAACTAAGCACCAAGATGCATAATAATGATCCAACCAGGAGCATAAAACAGCTTTTATCAAACCAACATGTAACTTAAATGGTCTCACACAAAGCGTTGACTGTCTATCCTTGTGCTCTGGTAACAAAGGGATATAACCGATATAACCAATGAACTTCGCAACTCAAACAAAGGAGCCTCTACTGATTGGACCACAGCCAATTGGCCATTAATAGAAGAAACAAAAACATCTTTTGGCGAAACATAGTCCCAACATATGGAATAACTTCAGCAAAAGCCACATTTTGCAATGATTTGCCCTTGCTATGGAGGTTGCAAATTCACCTTTTGCTTACTTGTCTCATGCAGTATAATATTTTTTGTCACTCGGTGCTACAAAGCTCCCACCATAGCATTGTCCAAGGGTTGGGCCCACTGGGAGTCTACTATAAGCAACCTTGCCTTGTATTTGCAAAACATTTGCAAGGGACTGATTTCACGTCTCGTGACCTTTTAGTCTCACCGTAGCAACTTTAACAATTTTGCCACCTATTCTCAACTATTTATTGTAATGCTCCAAAGAAACCAACCGGAGAAAACACCAGTCGCGGCCAAATTTGTTTGTCATCATCACCTTTTTCACAGAATTTTCCCTTAAAAGAAAATGTTATCTGGCACAATCTATCCTGCAATTATTTGCACTCAATGCTTATAAATTGTATATATTCTTTGGGAAAACAGGTTTCATGGCATTTTCTTTTCTGGTAATAGGAATAACTTAGAAAATCGCAGTAACAACAGTTAAGCATGGACTCCGACATGCCGATACGGACACGGGACACGACATGGACACCAAAGAATACTAAGACTAAGAAGGGACATTTCAAATGCAATCCTTAGAAAAATAATCCCAAGATAAGAAGATGAATCATGTCTCTTGAAACAACTAGTTAAGTCCTATGATAATAAGCCTCGCAAAATAATGCTAAGAGGCATCACTTTGCTATTTGTCTCAAAAAGTAAAAGATCTAATTTAGGGTTGGTGACCCGTGACCTACTTAATCATTATCATTGAAAAACATATCCCCTAGTTCTAGTTCATCAAGTGACAAATTAACAACTTCAAGAATTCCACGCTCAGCTAGCGATCCAAATTCATCACCAGCTATATCCTACATTTTTAATATTTATAATATAATAAAATTTGACTTTTTTAAAAGCAAATCTATTTTTTATGATAGGGGTGTCCGAGAAGTGTAGTCTCATTATCCTAGCTCGTGTCCAAGCCGTGTTGGAGAGGTGTCCGAGCCAGAAAAGAAAAAAAAATTAATTATGACACTATAGAAGGGTGTCTAATGTGTGTCCGAGAATTCCGAGAGGCGTCCAACACGCCGACAAGACACTCTAAAGTGGTACTCCCTCCGTTACAATACATAAGCAAAAGTCAACTCATATAACATGTTACAAAATATAAGCAAAACCAATCTCTTTCCACAGAATTTAATAATAATATCCCTAGAATGCCCCTCATTTATTTTAAATTTTAGTTCCAATGATCCTAAGTTTCTATACAATTAATGAGGGATAATTTAGGCAATCAAGTGAAAATTTTAAATGAGATTAACAATATTTATTGTGAATAACTAATTTTCTTAATAAGTGTGAAAGTGGTCAAATTTGCTTATATATTGTAACGGAGTAGTATTCGTACTTTATAGCTATACCAGAAAACAACATCTAAGTTTAACATCACCAATAAAACCATTTGGAACTTCAGTGCAAAAGCAAAACTGCCACCTTACCAAGTTCCATAATTGTATGGTTATCCATTCAAACTATATGGACTAAACTTGAAAGAAATGCAAATTTGGTATCATAATTTTCCCAAGAAGAGGACTTGACTGCTAAATTGAACATCCAAATTCAAAAAATAAGCAAACACTATTCACAGGTTACATTTACCGCTACAAATGACCAACGTAACATAAAATTCCATTGCAAAAACACTCATGAAAGTCAGGAATTGATCCTGAATTGACCAAGAGTCAACGCGCATACCATCTCGAACTCCAATCGAAAACACATCAAATGATCTTCATAATTGACTTTCAATTGAAGCTCTAATTTTTAAGCGATCATAAAAAAAAATATCAAAAGAAACTCTCACCTTAGCTTTAGATATGATTTTCACAGCTACTGATTGACCCTTAAGCTCACCCTTCTTCCCTTTAGCCCAACAAGTGTGACCAAAATGTCCACGACCAACTTCCTTCCCCAGCTCGAACTTCGCCCCAAAATTCTTCCCATACCCAAAGCTCTTATCCAACGACCTCTCTCCCTCACCACCTTCCCCTTGCTCCTCCGGTATGGGCCCGTCCTTCGGTTTCGCCTTCCCCTGCCGCCGCAGCAACGCCGCCATGATTGGCTTTGCCGGGGAAGGCGGCGGCAGGGGCCACCGGAACTTTCTGCCGGGAGTCTTGGCCGGAGACGGCGCCACGCCGGCCGGGAGAGGGCTGTTGAAGGGGCTGGTGGAGAACGAATTCGCCGGTGTGTACCTGCCGGGGGTCGCATCTCTGGCGCCGGAGCCCGAGTTTGCGGTAGGTTGCGGTGCCGGCGATGCCGCGTGATTAGGCGCTTTGAGGCCTTGATCGGCGGCGACGCTTTCGTTATTGACTGCAATGTTTTTGCTGCAGCAATGACCCATGGCTGCCTAGGTCGGCCGCGCTGGACAGTGATCGGCGCAAGTCAAAGGCTCCGACGAAAGAGAGAAAACGTCGCCGGAGAAATTGAGAAAACACTTGAGAGAGAGAGACAGAAGACGAAGTAAAAAGCAGTAGAAGAAAAAGATGACAGAATATGCAAAGAAAAGAAAAGGAGTTAAATTTGGAAGGCAAAATAGAGAGAGAATTATTTTAAGATTAAAAAATGACACAGACACGGTCCAACTATATTCATTTATGTGTGAAAGTAAATTGCTTCCTACGTTGGTTGGATCTTTTATGCACCTTCGTGTCTTTGGATTTTAAATTACTATTATTTTTTACATGTTATTTTGTGAACATGCCTTAGTTTTATGTTAATTTATTCTTTATAATATCATTTTTTATTTTTTATAACATTAGTTAATTGTATTATTACCATGTATTAATATGTGTATGCATTGCTCAAATATATATATATATATATATATATATTTTGAATGTTAGTTCCAGATTCAGTCACTTAATTCATTGAACTGTTAATATTCTAGAATAAATAAATTTATTAATAAAAAAATAAAAGGCCAGAATACGATTTACTAGTTTTGAAATAACTGGAAATGAATCAAAATTGGAAAATTGCAGTATCGGTGAGCAAACAATGAGCATTTAATTCAAATAAAGCTAACGACAAAAAACCAATAGCCTTGGAAGAGAGACGAATATGCGGGGATTTTGCCAGGAAAGAAAAGCTCGTTGCTTAACATCGACTTTGTTTGTTGGGGAGAACTTTTCTTTGATCATCAAGGAATGGCATCACATCACATGATTAACATTTGACATTTGTGTTTGTGGTATAATTTTGTCTGAATATTGTGGTCTCGTCTCGTTTACTTTTGGCTGCAGTTTCAGTCCTCTATTTTTACTAATCTGTAATTTTAGTTCCTTTATTTTTAAATCCGTAATTTTAGTCCCCTAATTTTTTAAAATTCTGAAATTGGGTCCCCACTCCAAATTTGGTCAAAATTGGGTGATGTGGCAGGTGACTTGGTGATGTGGCAATTGTGTGTCCTATACAGGTGGCAAATCTGGTCCAATCATGAGTCCAACTCATTTAATCCATTTAAAATAAAAACATCTAATCATTTAATTTAATTAATTTTAATTTTCATATAAATAAATAAAATAAAATCATAAGAAATGATGAACTGATGAATGAACCCTAATTCCTAAACTCAAACCTAGTTCGACCTGTTTTCTTCATCGTTCTCCTTCTCCTTCCGCAACGACAACATCAGCTTTAACAACAACAACATCTTCAACAACAACCTCTTCTTCTTCACGCCTAAACAGGGCTCACCCCTCTCATCTTCGTTTCTCATCGTCGTCTCCCATCTCTTGCAGAAGAACCAAACAATAATACACACAGAGAAAGGAACCCCATCGTCGTCTCCCATCGTCGTCCCACTCTCACCCTCCATCGTTCGTCTGCTTCTTCTGCAACAGTAAAGGAACCCCAAACCCAAACCCTAACCTAATCCAAAACGCAACGAGCAGATCCGCGAACAGAGAGGGAAGAAAGGGTGAAGGAAGACAACGAGCAGAGCTGAAGAAAGCAGAGGTAAACCCAAACCCTAACCCAATCCAAAATTGTGAGGAGGCAATTGTGGAGGGTGGGGTTGTAGAAAGGAAAGAAATCCCTAAATTGTGAACCCTAAATCCCCAAATCGCGTCTTCACCTCTGTTCTTCTCATCTCCCCAAATCGCAAGACGCTGTGGAGGATTTGGAGGTGGTGGTGTGGTAAAGATGAAGAGGGTGAAGTGGGGTTTGGAAGAAGGAGAAGAAGGAGGACGACGTATGTTTAGGGAACAGAAGGAGGACGAGTGTGACGAAGAAGAATGGGTCGAGGGAAGAAGAAAGGGTCTGGTGCTGTTGATGATGATGTTGTTTTTGTTGTTGTTCTTGCTCGTTCCAGAATTTTCTTGATGATGATGTTGTTGTCGTTCCAGAATTCTATTTTCCCTCTGTTAATTTTGGTGCTGCTGATGGTGCTATTGAGGTTGGGTTCCAGATTTAGGGTTCATATGTTGTTTTTCTAGATGAAAATTGGTTGGGGTTCCAGATTTAGGGTTCATATGTTTAGGAGAAGAAGAATGGGTCAAGGGAAGAAGAAAGGGTTCATTTGGATTCATCTTTTATTTTTATTTTATGATTATATTTATTTAATTTTATGTATTTAATTGAAAAAATAAATAAAATATTTTTTTGTTTATTTTAAATAAGTATTGATGACTGTGATTATTATTTAAGCCATATACACAGTCCAATCATTTGTCACATCAATATTTGACTGTTACATCACCTAATTTTGACCAAATTTGGAGACAGGGACCCAATTTCAAAATTTTAAAAAATTAAGAGACCAAAATTACGGATTTAAAAATGGGAGAATCAAAATTAAGGATTGATGAAAATATGGAACTAAAACTACAATAAAGCCTTTAGTTTTCTTTCCTCGGTCTCGTTACGGTTACCTTTACCTTTTGAACAAAACAAATAATTAAATGATGATAGCGGGGCATTGAAACAGGGGTTTGGTGTTGTTGAACTACATTTATTTATTTATTGTACTAATAGACATATTAGAAGAGGAAAATAACTTGGATACTACATTCTTTTTGGATAATCGAAATTTGCAACATCTTTTACCCAACAGCAAACATGGATTTAGTGATTTACGGTTCAAGCAAATTACAAACTGAAAATTTTGATACTGTAAATGTTAGACGTTGTAACGTACCATTTGATTTGATAGTATCGCAAATTCAAGTTTCTTTTTTCTGACTGAGCAAATTCAAATTTCTAAGAATAGTAATTTAATGCCATGAAATTCCTGCAGTTATTATGAATTTCTTAAATTAAATCTAATACATACTGTATTATTCAATTTATGTACAAAAGTATATATAATTCAGTAGTTTTGCAAATGGTTTCTGTGTGCTTACTTTTCCAATCTCTTTTTTTATTTTTTTTATTTTGGTATTACTTACTTTTCCCGTCTCTATAACTAGAGAAAAGTCTTTTTTTTTAAAAAAAACAAACAAGTAATATAAAACAAACAAGTAATATGCATCCAAGTCTCTTTCAGGCTTTACGCCGTTATCTCGGATTTACGCCGTTATCTTATCATTGGATTTTCTCCTTTTTTTTGTGCAATTTACGAGTTTACCTTTTTTTTTAAAAAAAAATGTTTTTCCTTTTCCATTATAAAAGAAAATTTTATACCAAAAAATGTTCGGCTAAATGGTACAAGTCTCTTTCGGGCTACTCAGTGGTCTCGAATTCGAATCTGAACATCGGAATACAGCAGCGTTAAAACTATTGAAGAAAATTTTGTCGCTCATGTGGTCCTATCTGACTCAAGAGATTAGTTTTCACAGTTGTGTGTATGAATATTTCATTTATACCAAATGATAAAAAAACTTTAAAATTTTTATTTTTTTAATATCGTAATCAATAATTTATATTGTTCTTACCAAAAATAATCATTTATATTGTTACATTTATTTATTATGCGATTGTGGTAAGGGACAGGGGTACAAGAACTATACAAAAAGACTATATTTATACCCCAAAAAAATAAAGAAAGACTATATAAACTGTTTTCTAAAAATAGGCTATAGAATTATGTTCGTTGCATTAATTAAAACAAGGGGAATATAAAAGCCAAGGTAGTTAAAACCGGACCGGGCATTGAATCGGAGAGGGCTAGGGTTCAGGGTTTTTGAGTCGGATCGGGGTCGGACCGGGGTCGGACCGGGTTCGAATAAAATATTATTTTTTAAATATTTCATACAATATATATATAAATAATAAACAAAAAATAACTGATATTCATAATTTCACACAATAAAAATTATACTTCACTTAACAATAACAACTATAAATAGAGGCTAAGTTCAACAAGACAACAAAACATTCAACCAATTCCAACAAGTTCAAACTAAAAATTTTAAAATTACAATAAAAAATTGGCCATTTTTAAAATTAAAAAAAAACAAGTTTACGAACGGCTTTCTCGGTTTTTACCCGGTCCGGTCCGGTTTTTTACCGGTTCTTAAACCGGACCGTCCGGTTTTTTTACAGGCGGTCTAATTGCACGACTCGGACCGACCGGGGGTCTGGTTCCTGGTCCAACCGGTCCGACCGGCCGGTCCGGTTTTTGTAACCTTGATAAAAGCTATAAACTCTTTTTATATATAAATATATTTTGCATTGACATTTTTAACGAGATTAAAAATTCAATAAATATAGTTTTTAAATTTAGTAGATGGAGTAGTTGTTGCTGTTAGTACTAGTAGTGAGGAAATGAAGCCTGATGACTTGGTATGGATTCGGCACTCAGACAGAAGCCGTATGGCTATGGGCACCGCATGCCAAGTGAGTTGACCCGTAAACGAGTTGACCATAACTGCAAATTTTTTTTTGACAAATAACTGCAATTTTTTAGTACAAAAATAAATAAAAATAAAAATATAGTACACGGGCAATTGCAGGAAATACACTCAAATGCTGCACAACAGCACATTTCCTTTTTTTACGTAAACTGCACATTTCCTAATTACGTTATTTAATTTAATTTAATTATTATTAGTGTAGTACGTACCAAGAATGTACTCAAAGAGAAAACGCCTTTTTTTTTTGCGTTTTTAAAACAGAAAAACGCGGTTTCGGTAGAATGACGCAACGTGGAAACGTATATATGCGGTATGAATGGATAATGGACAAAATTCAGATAAAGTTCTTTAAGTGTGGTTGGTGTTATTTTTTTCACAAAATAGCTAAATTTTTCTCTTTCTATTAACTCATAATATTTCTAACCTCTTATAACTACCACTATCAAAACAGATTTTATCATTTTTTGTGAGAGAAACAGCACCAACCACAGTTAAGGATCTTTACCTAAGTTTTATCCATGAATAATTCACTCCAGTAAACTATTAACCGTAAACAATAAAATAAAAAAATTGTACAAAATAATACTCTTTCCATCCCTTAATATACAACGACCCCTTTGACCATTTCACGCCCCTTAAGAAAATGAGTTTTGTTAGTTATTAGCATTAAATTTATACAAAATGTGTGATATTTTTTTCAAGTTACTCTTCTCATCTTCCAAGACTATTAAGAGAGAGAGAATTAATACACCTTGATATAGAGATAATTTTGTAAAAAAAAATAACGCACCTTAGTTTTTAAAAAATATCTTATATTAAATGACAAATGGAATAATAGTAATAATAATAATAAAATTTTTGCTCCGGTCCCAAAAAAAAATTTGACTGGGTCCTATGGTCAATAATAGTGGTTTATCATGAAAAGTATACCATTATAAACAAAAAATTGCAATCATTAATTGTACTTTTCGCTATACTTTCAAAGACGGCTGATAAATTTTTTTTAACAACGGGGGCTAGGCCCCCGGGAAAAAAGCAAACTAAAAACCTTTAGGAAATCAGGTCCCCGTAGCATCCAACAAAACGGCAGTCAAAACAAAATGAGGAATACAACTGGAAAACCTACTACAAAAGTCTAGAGTGAGACCAAACTTAGCAAAACCATTTGCTACTTGATTAGCCTCCTTGAACACATGAACAATTACCACATCACCAACGAGTTTCATAAGGGATTTGATATCTGAAACCACACTAAAAGAGATATGTTGCGAAGAACATCCCAACTGGATAAGATTAACAGTAGTCATTGAATCTGACTCAATAATTACTTTACCAAACTCCTTCAGCAAGACGAACTGTAGCCCTAAATGGATCGCCCAAAGCTCAGCAGCTTTGACTGTACAAGGGCTCATGGCTGAAGCATAACCAAACATAAAGGTACCAACATGCCCCCTTAACACACCACCAACCGCAGCTAGAGAACAATCTTCAAAGACTTTAGAATTACGATTGTTCCAAAACACTCTCACCGCCACTCCAAAGATCAGCCTCCACTGGTAACCATGAAACACGGTGGCCTCCTCAAGATTGCGCAGTAGCCAAGTTGTCTGGTCGTCAAACCATAAGCAAAAGTCCACTGGGAAATCTTGCAAATGGCACCATGTTTCCCTAACCACAAGACTGTCTCTAAATATATGAAGAATTGATTCTTCTGCAGCCTCACAGATCGGACGCTCACTTGTTACTGCAAAACCTCTTCGAAATCGAGCCTCATTAGTTAACAACCCATTATGAGCAATTTTCCAAAATGAACCCAATTCTTTTCAAGTCCATTCCACGCCCAAATCTTCTTGAACAGAGCATTATAAAGTTACCCGATCTGGCTCTAGAAGAAACTCATAGGTTGAGACAATAGAAACTCGTCGTCCCTTGTCAACCTCCACGCCACGACGTCCGGATTGTTCGTCGCTCGCGGAGGTCTCAAATTTTAAATTTGATCAAGCACATGTGCTACCATCTCCAAGTTCCAATCCCCATTAAGAGCTACCAAATCACAAACATGTAAAACACTTTCAATGTCAGACAGAGTTCTACTACACAGGTGTTTTAAGATACCCACATGAGAAATCCAATAGTCCTCCCAACAATTGATGGAGCGACCATCCCCAACACACCATGAGATGTTTTTAGAAACATCGTCCCACGCATGATGAAGGCCCCGCTAGAAGTTGGACCCATAAATGGAATTCTTGATTTTAGGCATAATACCGTCACCACACCTATATTTGGTCCGAACCACGTTGACCCAAAGATCATCTTGCCTATGAATTAGATGCCACACAGCTTTCGCAAATGAGGCTTGGTTAATATTTCTGGTCTCTCTCAAACCAAGACTGCCCCACGATTTTGGACGACAAATCTTCTTCCAGCTAATCATATGAACATGTCCATGCTCGTTTGTATCACCCCAAATAAATCTTCTACATCTCTTATCGATTGGTATTTTTTAATAGTACAATACTAAAGTTGATTGCCATTTTTAAAAAAAATATATAATAACAATTGAACATTATTGCGGTACTAATAATTTTATTTTTATTTTATTTTCAGAACATAATAACAATTACTTTTGTTTATTTTTTTAACAAATATTGGTTTAAATTTTACTGTTTTATTACAAGGATAAGCCATCCAAATTCGGGTAGAAGAATAAACTATTCATTGTTTTTAATTACAATAACAAATTTATACAAGTACCCGATTCCATTCTCCAAACTATAATTTGGAAATAGATCATTATTTCTAACTGTTGGTTGCAGTGCTGACTGTCGAGCATTGCGAGACGATGGGCAATGGCGCATTGCGAGTCCCAAGTCGGGTTCACCCTATTTGCTCAATTAAATTGAGGTTTGTGGTGGGCCTGAGCCCTGATGGATTTGTAATTTGCATCGGTTCACTTCCTCTTTTATTTGGCTCGTGGTTTTTATTTTGGTAAGTGTATATAGGATAAACGTTTATATAATAAGTATTTATATATAAACTATTTCTATAATCAAAATAAAAATATAGTTAAATTATTTTTATATAAACTATAAATTATTTTCATATGTTATCATAGAGATCTTATCGAAATAAATTATTTCTATAAGCTATCTCAAATATGCTCACAAATATTTATGACAGAATATAAGTTCAAATAAATTGTTCATAAGTGAATTCAAATAAGTCTTTCATAATGGGTGGAATATAAATCTTATTGATAGTTTTGTCCCAATTTAATTACCATGTGTGTGTAATAGAATTCATTTGAAAAGCATTGTATTATTTAACAAATATAAGTTATTAATTGTGGAAAAATATCCCTAAAAAATCTAATGGCAATATCTGTTATTAAATATTAAATGTAAAATTTATTGTATATAATTAAAATATGAGTGTAAAGACTATGTGTGTGCAGCATAAAATAATTTGCACAGACATCCAATTATATTTTATTGTAATGTTTCTTTGTTATATTACTTCATAAAATTTTACTACAAATATCTACATTGTGAGATATAATTGAACGATTGTGTAAAAAAAAATTTTAACGGTTAGTGCATAGTCATTATATTCTTAAAATATTAAAAATTAATATTATTTTATGTGGTAATAATTTTGAAAAGTACTTAAAAATTGTCTCAAAAAAGTAGTTAAAAAATTATTAAATGATACTGGTCCGGAGTGGCCAAAGGCCCACTTCATAATGGGCCGATCTGATCCAACTAGGAGGATCCATGCCAAAATAATACTAACCCGAAATGGCCCAAGGCCCACTTCGAGTAGCTGACCCGACCCAAGAGGTCCATGTTCGGGGTGACAAACCCTGGAGATTACATCGCCACGGCGCGAAACCCTATAACGCAAGTATTGCGGCGCTAGACCTAAAAGCGGCCTCTTGACCATGCAAACCCTAGAAGCTACATCGGTCGCTGGATGCATCTGACGGCTGACAATCGATCTAGGGTTACTAGGGAACATCCATACGTAAGCAACCTGGCCTCACTTATAAAAGGTCCATGACCTAAGCAATAAAGGTACGCACTGTTCATTTATTATCTCACCTTATTCTGATACTGACTTAAGCATCAGAGTATGTGCAGGTACATCCCCACTGTCATCTCCGCCGTGCTCTGCCGTTCGTGACCAGACTCTGGCCAACCTATGAGATCCACTTCGGATCACTGGCGCCGTCTGTGGGAACATTTCTAGTTCTTTTCTTAACTTGAATCTTCTGATTCACCATGGCCGGATCCAAACGAACCATCCTCACGCAGAACACGACTCGCATGCCTACATCCACTGACGTTCCGACTAAGGCGACGACATTCTTGTAGCCATCGAAGACGAGTCCCAATCTGAACCTCACAGAGAGACCATTCCGATCACCGACCCATCCGTCACTCCGATGATTGTTGCCGCCGTAAACGAGCTCCACAACCTTGTTCGACATCAAACGGAGACCATAGCGGCACAAAACCTCTGCCTCATCCACATCGAGGACCAACAGAACTATTTGTCAGGAAAGGTAGACGCTTACCGTCGAGTCCTGCAGCGAACCCCTCCGAGCCAGTCAGGGGCTTTCGAAGAACAAGACCCAACGAGAAGCAGATTTAAGGGCCGCTAAGTTTCTAGCCCTAGATCTGCTGACCGATCTTCCCCGGGTACTAGATCTCATGAACCACCCCCTCCGAGGCACCGCTCGCCGTGCAGGTCCCGGACTCATCACCGATCCGCTGACCGCTCCCCTCCTCGGCGTCGTTTCCCGAAGGGCTGGCGCCGCCAAAGGCATCGCACCCCGGAACGCTCGACATCCTGGCGTTTGTCTCCTTCACGGTCTCTGCACCGCCATAGATCCACTAAGCGATCTCCACACAGGGTCTCAGGCGAGCACCCCTTCTACCACCGTTCCACCTCACCTCGAGGGTCACGAGAGCGTGCTCCTCACCATCGGTCCCGACGTTCAACGCATGTGTCCCCTCGACGCTGACGCCACTACACTCGACGTTCCCGAGAAAGGGTCACCCCTCCTCGTCGTCGTCGCCCAGCGGCATCCTCCTCACACCAAGGCTCCATCTCCCCTCCTTCATACTCTGGAACTCATGATTCCGAAGACAACAATGACCCCTTCGCTTTAGGACCCTTCACTACCAGGGTGGCTCGGTTTCCAATACCTCAAGCCCTTCAGAAGCCTCCCCCGTTGGAAACATATGACGGTACCAGAGATCCCGATGAACACATCGGATGCTTCGATACCATAATGGGATTTCACGGGGCCAAGGGTCGCTTTCTTTAGGGTGAGTGGGATGATCTTGCAAATGGGATTAAAGAAGAACTCCATAGACTTTTGGTCCGACCCGACTGCTCAGTTTTGCTCTCATTTCAATGCATCTTGCGTTCAGCCGAAGTTGGTGGCTACCTTGACAACAATTGACCAAAGGAAGGACGAACTGCTCAGAGACTACATCTAGCGCTTCAACAAAGAAGCAATGTTTGTCAAACAAGCCTCCGACGAGATGAAACTATACCTTTTAGAACAGGGCCTGATCGAAGTAGCCTCTTCAACATCAACGTTGGGGTAGACAAACCCACCAACCTCAACGACTTCCTTCGACGCACAGAGAAGTACATCAACTTCGAAGAGAAGCAGATGGCCTCAAGGTCAAAGAAGAGGACCTCTCAAGAGAAGTGCTTCGGATACAAGGACGACTGACCTCGCCGGGACAAGGACCCCAAAGGTCCTCCTGGAAAATTCGAAGAGTATACCCCATGAACACATCTCGACCACGGATCTTGCACGAATGTGCCAATGCGGAGTTTAGAGACGTCGTAATCTGTTTCCCAAGGCCTCTAAAAGAGAAACCCGGGACTGACAAATCGAAGTATTGTCGGTTCCATACGAGTGCGAGGCACAACACCGACAAGTGCGTTCAGCTGAAGGATGCTATCGAATCCCTCATCTAGAGAGGAAAACTGAAGAAATACTTGAAGCCAAGGCCCGGTGAAGGACGAGCCCGATCCCGATCGCCCCGACCTAAGCGCGACCAAAAATCTGTGGTAACTCAAACTGAGAGTCGACCTCATCAGGTCGACGAAGAAGAAGCTAGACTCGCACCTGTGGCCTTAGTAATCTCTGGTGGCTTGACAGATCGAGGTGGAACTTCATCAATTCCACCAAAAGGAAGATGCGAGAGGCAATCTCCATCAATGCTGCCTACCCACCCACCGACCAACCAAGTTCCAGTCGACCACCCTTAGCGTTTTATGATGAAGACCTGCTGAATAGTCACCCGAATTACCAAATTCCCTTGTTGATTTGCGTATATATGGCCAACTTCGACGTAAAGAGAATCTTGGTCGACCAAGGGGGCTCTACCGACATAATGTATTTCGATCTCTTTAAGACTTTGAAATTAGCTGAAAAGGACATAATTCCTTATCACGACTTTGATCTCAAAGGCTTCAATGGTTCCACAACCAAGCCCTTGGGGTATATTGAACTGATGGTGACATTCGGTGATAAGCTCAAAAACAAAAACCATCAAGGTCCAATTCATTGTCCTTCCCTGCTCATCCATCTACAACTGCATCCTAGGCCGACCTACCCTGGGAGAGCTGGGAGCAGTGACTTCCACTGTTCACCTCAAGATGAGGTTCCACTCACCTGAAGGGAAGATAATCGCGATCCTTGGCGATCTCAAGGCAGCCAGAAGTTGTTTCCTGCTATCAATCAAGGGACAGAAAGCAAACCGGCCCCACCAAAAAAGAACACCGGATCTTCCGATGTCAATCTCACTGACTTCGATACCATAATTGAGCCCGAAGATGAGATCGAAGAAGAGACGGACCCCGTTGCAAAATAAATCCAAAAGAAGATAAAGCGACCCATCCCAGATAGGGAATTTCTGAAAATCCAACTAGGGAAAACCCGAAGAAAACTGTCCAGATCGGTATTGACCTCCCTCCGAGGTAAAGGAAGAGTTGATCAAGTGCCTCAGAGCCAATGCCAACCTTTTCGCATGGACTGCAGCCGACATGCCAGGGATCTCACCCTACATCGCATGCCGTCGTCTCGACCTGTATCCATCTGCAAAGTGGGTTGCGTAGAGGAGGATGAAGCAATCTCCGGAGAAGGCCGAAGCTGATAGAAAGGCTGTTAGTGATTTAATTAAGGATGATTTTGTAAGAGATATCAAGTACACAACTTGGCTCTCAAATGTTGTTCTTGTTAAGAAAGCTAATGGAAAATGGAGAATGTGTGTTGATTATACCGATCTCAATAAGGCTTGTCCAAAAGACGCCTATTCCCTTTCCAATATCGATAAACTCGTGGATAACTCATCGGGTTTTCGATTACTGTCCTTTATGGACGCATACTCTGGATACATCCAGATACCGATGAACCCTGCCGACCAGGAAAAAACCACGTTTATGACCGACAATGGCAACTATTGCTATAAAGTAATGTCGTTCGGTCTCAAAAACACCGAGGCAACTTACCAACGCATGATGAACAAGGTCTTCAAGGACCAAATCGAAAACGTACTCAAAGTGTACATGGACGACATGATCGTCAAATCAGCCGAAGAGCTAAGCCACGTCGCGGATCTATCAAACTTCTTCGAACAGGCCCGACGACACAATATGAGACTCAACCCGGAGAAATGCACCTTTGGCGTCAAAACGGGCAAGTTCCTGGCATTTTATTTAACGGAGTGCGACATCGAGGCCAACCCAGATAAATGCCGCGCCATTACCAAAATGCGACAACCGAAGTCGAAGAAGGATATCCAGCAACTAACAGAGATAATAGCCGCCCTGACTAAGTTCATTTCCAAGTCCGCCCAGAGGGCGCTTCCTTTCTTCAAATTGCTAAAGATAGTTCGAATGGACTTCGAAATGCGAAGAAGCTTTCACAAAGCTAAGAGAATGATATCAGCTCCGCCAGTTCTGACAAGGCCCTGTGCCGGTGAGACCCTATACCTATACTTGGCGGTCACTGAAGAGGCCCAAAGTGATGTCCTGATAAGAGAAACAAATGAATGGCAAAGGCCGATTTACTTCATCAGTTAAACGCTCCAAGATCCCGAACTCCGATATCAGAAAATCGAAAAAGTCGCTCTAGCGCTGGTCATCATAGCAAGACGACTACGACAATACTCTTATCTCACCATATAGTAGTTCGGACTGACAAACCAATCAAACAAGTCCTACACCGGCCCGATCTGGCAGGACGGATAATTAAGTGGTCCATAAAACTATCTGAGTTCAGCATTTCCTTTGAATCTCGGCAAGCAATCAAAGCTCAAAGCCTTGCTAACTTCATAGCAGAGATGACCTCGACGGCGCAAAACTCGAGCACCAGATGGACCATCCACGTCGATGGGTTGTCAAATTTGAAAGGAAGTGGAGCAAGCCTAATCCTGGAAAATATTAAAGGCTTGACGATCGAATTCTCTCTAAGTTTCTCCTTCGCTACTTCAAAAATCAGGCCGAATACGAGGCATGCATCGCTGGGCTGACGTTCGCTCACGATCTGAAAGCCTCCGAAATCAGTCTTCGCACTGACTCCTAACTTGTAGCCTCTCAGGTCAATGGGGAATATCATGGACGTGAACAAAAAAGGGGTTGAATTGTGTTGAAAACTTTTCACAAACTTTAAGTAAAAAAAACACTTTTGAACACTTGTTTTAACAGCTGATTGATATCAAATGCTGAAGTTCAATCGGACGCTGAAAAATAACTTCTGAAAACTTATTTTTCTTTTCAAGATAAAACTAAATGTAAAGCAGTAAAGCAAGAGACTCAAAGATTTATACTAGTTCACCACCAAACTGGTAGCTACGTCTAGTCCCTTCGTTCTTGAATGATTTCCCACTATAATCAACTGATTACAAATTTTTTTAAGAGTATTCTTCTGTCACAAACTTGACAATACTCTTAACTTCTCAAAACGACTCAGTACGTTCGAGCCTTTGAGGAACTAAGCCTGTAACTAGGCAATACAACTTTCATAAAGTATTTTCTTTTGAATACAATCAAATAACTCTCACAGAGAGGATGAAAATATTAAGCTCAAAACATTAATTTTCTAAAAAAGGAGTGTAAGACGCTGAAGTTCGGTTCTTTGGTTTCCAGAAACTCAGCACAAAACTTGATTGCTCACTTGAGAATAGCCTTAGCAGAATGTAGTTTCTAGCAACCTTTTTCAATGAATACCTTGAGATATTTATAGGAGTCCTTGATGGTATTACCGTTGCAGATAATTTTGGCTCCAAATCATTGGGTGAGGTATTTTGAAAAAGCATGTCATTTTCTTCCTTTTCAGAGAATATCATAATAGTACACATTTCCGTTATGGTACTATCTGCTTTTCATAATTGCCTTGTACAAATTTTGTCTTATTCTAAAGGTGTCACCTTTGATACCTCATACATAAGAATGAGCACATAAAATCAAATTCGAATTCCGTTCCAGAATAGCTGAGGTAAAAGAGCACAAACGTGACAATCACGTGCTTCATTTATAAGACCAGATGCTTGTTCAGAAGTCAAGACGGGCGCTCACAACAATTGAAAACCACGTATCATAAGATAACACTATCAGACGCTCGCTATACACAAACGTTGGAGTGAACCGGATGCAGACACACATGGAATGTATTCAAACTCTTGTGAATTTCTTCTTCTTGCTTGAGTGAGTTATCAAACATAAGTGATTTTAATACCTGCACACTTCAAGACTTATTAGAAGATAAATTGTTTACTTGCAGAATACTTTGTTATCATCAAAATTAATAAGGGTCTAAACTTCTCAATCGTTTAGATTCCAACATATCAGACAAAAGACCCCCTACTACAGAAGTACCTGGCATTAGTCAAAGAATTAATGAAAAGCTTCCAGAAAATAGAAATCGTACACGTTCCTTGAGAGCAGATCTCGAGAGACGATGTACTCTCTAAACTGGCAAGAATAAAAACAACGGGGAGTAACAGATCGGTCATTCAAGAGACCCTTTCCTATCCAAGTATCATGGTCACAACGAGGACACAGGATGCTCCGAAGAAGGTCGGTCACAACTTTGAACACGTCCTCATTACCCCCTTCAGTATACACCATAACTGACTTCGGTGACTTGTGGATGATGCCAATTCTCAAATACATTTGCCAAGGCATACTTCCCCTCGATGACAAGGCAACATCAAAAATTCTCCTCATAGTGTGTTCATACTCCGTCATTGAAGATCGCCTCTATCGAAGAGGTTTCTCAGCACCTCTTCTGAAATGCCTTGACGCAGCCGAGGCCCAATATGTACTTGTTGAAGTCCACGAGGGTGTCTGTGGTCACCACCTCGGAGAACAACCTTTGGCCAAGAAAATACTGCGAGCTGGTTACTGCTGGCCTACAATGGACGCAGACGCTATTGCCTAAGTGAAAAGGTGCGAGAAATGCCAAAAGCACACCGATGTCCATAGTGCTCCATCTAATGAGATGACTACTCTATCTTCCCTGTGGCCTTTCGCTTGGTGGGAAATCGATCTCCTAGGGCCATTCCCTATGGCCCCAAGCCAAACCAAATATTTGGTCGTAGTAGTGGACTACTTCAAAAAATGGATCGAAGCTGAACCAGTGGCAAGGATCACAGCTAAAAACATGATCAAGTTCTTCAAAAGACAAATTCTTACAAGGTTCGGCATTCCCGAAGTTGTTGTAGCCGACAACGGAACACAATTCACGGATAAAGGGTTCCAAAAAACCTTAGCTGACTTCGGTATAAAGCAGAGGTTCACTTCGGTCGAGCACCCCCCAAACAAATGGGCAAGCAGATGTGGCACATAGAGTAATCTTAAGAGGCTAGAAAAAGAGACTCGATGACGCCAAAGGGAATTGGGCAGAAGAGCTCCCACAAGTATTATGGGCATATCAAACCACGGCCCACTCCTCCACCGGAGAAACACCATTTCGGCTTACCTACGGATCCGAAGCAGTGATCCCAGTCGAAGTTGGGGAACTGAGCTGGAGAACGCTCCACCCACTTGGAACTTCTTATAATCACCAACACCTAAGGGAGGAACTGGACCTGCTCGAAGAAAATTGGGAGCTAGCTCCCTGAATGAAGCCACTGCAAAACAAAGAGCGGCGACAGGACACAATCAACGAGTCATTCCACGCAAATTCGAAAAGGGCGACCTAGTATTAAGGAGAGCAGACGTCGGCCTCAAGAACGCAAGCCAAGGGAAATTGGCACCGAACTGGGAAGGACCATACCAGATCTTGTCAAAAACCGGCACTGGTGCTTACACCCTGGAAACATTACAAAATCAAGCAATTCCGCGAACTTGAAATGCTACAAAACTTAGAAAGTATTACAGCTAAGTTATGTAATCTCGAGATGAAAGGGAAATCAACCACTTGTAAAAAAATTTAGCATAATAAAACGAGTCTTCAGACACATACACGTTTTATTATCGCGATTCCGTAAGGTTATAATACCATTATCGTATGTGGTAGACGAGCGAACCCCATCAATAGCGAGGTTCACATAGTCACGCCATTCACTTTGGGAGTCCAAACCGACGTGACTAGCCATCACGTCGGTTTATGGACATTTCCATTACATCGCCCACCCGAAGCTTAACAATAAGTCTAAGCTTCCGGGGCAGAGGGAAGGTTCCCTTGGCCAGGCTCCCTTCCCAAGATGACGACTACGCAAATTAAATCAAATTGTGAACTAACAAGTTACAAACATTGAGCATTAATATACCAAAAGCAGATCGGGAAATTCAAGTTTCAATTCAAAACATCATTGAGTACAAATGGTCTTGATACAAAGGAAGCAAGTACGAAACAACCAAAACAAAATTACGAAGGTAAAAGCAAAATACAGTAAAGGAAACTAAGCGTCAGCCTGAGTAGAAGAAGGGCGAACAACAAGAATATCCCCAGTCGAAGCATGAATAATGTGGTCCCCTGAAACCACTCCAAAGTTCGTGACACCTTCAATCTGAACTGCCAAACCAGGATTGAGAAACACCACCTGGTTGATGCCGTTCTCAAACTGTTCCGTTCCAATCTCCACCATGGTTTGATCGTTAGCTTCCCTTATGGCCACAACAGCCTTGAGATCCCGATCTTTCTCCTCCAACGTCTTTTTCAGCTTGGTGACTTCGGAGCGAAAGGCATCATTTTCCTTTCGGAAAGCATCTCTTTCCTTGGCAACTTGTCCCTTTTGGGATTCAAGATCAGATTTGTCCTTCCTAAGTTCATCCACCGCGCTAGTCAGCTCACGTACATTCTTCTTGGCCTCATCAGCCCGATGAGTCTCCTCCGAGAGCTGGGTCTGAAGACCCACTGTGTTCTGCATGTTGTTGCGGATATCTTGATTATCAGTATCCAACTTGCAAAGCCAATCTTGCAAGTCCCGATCCTTTTTCAGAGCCGCCTCGGCCTGACCCTTCACCTTGCGCAAGCGCACAACTTCTTCCTCTAAAACTTTCACTTGTTCGCCAATGTGTTGTCAAAGGGGCCGACCTACCTCCCCAGAAGCTTGAGCAGAATCTTTGCTTACAAAAGGCAGCAACTATTGCTTCGACCCCTTTGATTTCTTTGGCGGAGGTGGAGGAACGTCCGAAGAAGCAGGCCTCTTATGCGTCTCCACATCGACAATGTCAGCAGTAGCGCTGACCACTTAAGGCATGGCAGAAGGCTCCGATGTCTGCTCGGGAGCCAAAGGAGTCGATCCAGAGCCGCTGTTCTTCGATGAGCTGGAGTTGGAAGTCTTGCCAACATCGGCAGCAGTAGGAGAAGGCCGTACTTGCTTTCCCTTCTCTGAGCCTTACTCCAACTTCTTAGCCAGGGCGGCCTGGGCTTTAGCGAATCTTGCGATGCTCGACATGGATTCTGCACAAAAACAAACATCATCAGGCAAAGTCACAACAAACAAAATAAACACAAGCAAATAATTCTCTACCTAAGCAACTACGAGCTTCCCCCCAAGTTCGGCATCTCAGAAGAGTTCGGGTATGAACGAACCGCTTATAGGATGTTTGTTCTTGAATCTTGGGGTCCATATAGACAATGGGCTCAAAGCTGCCGACCCAATCCCTGGCGCCCTTCACCCAGCTCTGTTCGAGATTGATGAGGGCGGATAGCTTGGATGAATAAGACCCAACAGGACGGCCAAAGAAAGACATCGACTAGTAAAATGGAAACTTGGGCACTTTGGAACCGTATTCGATGAGATCAAAAATACACTCTCAAGCGACGTCGTTCATCAGAAGAAGGAAAAAGTATTTCGTCTTGAAGCCCTTGAGGGATTCACTATACAACTCGAAGACTTTACCGTTTGGCCTAAAAGAGATCCAACCTTGCCTCTGGTCGGTTTTCTCCGAAGTCTTCAAGGGCGAGAACAAATGAAAAAAGACGTGATGTGAGGCCGGTATCCGAAGGTACGAGCAAACCAGGTCGAACGCCCTTACAAAAGCCCAACTATTAGGATGAAGCTGGGAAGGTGCCACACCTAGATGCCTAAGAATGGAGAGTTCGAAGGACGAGAAAGGGAAGGCAATCTTGAGTTCAGTGAATAACACATCGTACATCGGTATGTGGTCCATATCACTGCTTTATACGGAGGAAATCCGATGATCACCTACCGGAGCTAGGAAGGCCCATTCCCCTCCAGACTCGATCGTTTCAGCTACCTGAAGTCGATTCTCTAGGTCGGCCATGTCTTCATCGGTGGGATACTCAGATCGGAGGCTAAGAACTTCAAGCGATACTCACCGATATTCCTCCGCGTCGGCAGAGAGAGTAGAAGGATCATTCAAATCAATACTCCGTTTCTTTCCCATGGTAAACTTGTCCATAAGAATCTCAGGGTAAGAGACGATGTCATACACTTCTTTATACCATCGAGCTACTTCATGGGGGTTACAAGGACGTTGAAACTTGTCTTCTAGAGTGTTAGAATATAGGAAAGTATCTAAGAATATCATGATGTTATTCTAGCTTATCTCGTAAGTTTAGTTTATAATCTTAGAGTATCTTAGATTATCTCTTAAGATTAGTTTTCATATTACTTAGTTATTATCGTGATTTGTTTTCTGATTTTCCTATTTATTTAGGATTAAGAGTCTTGTATCCCTATAAATAGGGGTTAGTGTTTAGTCTTTTATATCAACATGTAATAGTAAAACACGTCGAAAGTTTACCAGATTTAATAGTATTCATCCTAACACATTAAAGATTGCTATTAATGTATATTGTGTATGAAAAGGTTGCTGGAAAAATTTTGGGCAAAAATAGTAAGTTGCATGAATTTTTTGTAAATATTTATATTGATAAAAATTCAAATCAAAATGATGGATCACTTAGTCAGGCCTTGGAGGTGGGATTATGTTTGATTGGGTTTTCATGAATTAACATATGTAAAAACTTTAAGTTACAACACAGAAACATTAATCTATATTAGATAACAATCAATTTTGAATCTTCTAGTGCAAATTAACTTAAGTTGTTTGGCAAAAGTTAAGTAAATTATTTGATAGTTTTAGACCCTAATTATATAAATAAGTAAAGAAAATGTAGACCTACAGACTAGGCTAAATAGCTTGCTCTGGAGTAATCTCAACTCCACGTTTTAAACGCTCCTCCGCCCCTTCCTCACGGAGAGGCGGCAGCGCCACCATGGACATCGCCGTAGGAGCAGTAACTGAAGACAAAGTTTTCGATTGAAACCTCCCATTATTAGAAGCACTCGTTCCGGGTAAGAACCCAGAACTAGAAGGGGGTACTCATGGAAGGCTCCTTCCTCAGGGAGAGACCTCTAAGATGTCATAGAATTTAAAAATTTAAATCGTTCCCCCCTTTTTATCTTTTCTGATAAACGAGTAAACAAGAAAAAGAGAAGAAAATACCTCTGGGTATAAATACGAAGGCAAGGAGCAGGGGAGTAAACTCCAGAAGCTTGAATGCTTGAAATGGCTGATTCACGGAGAAGCAACAAAAAGACAAGGAAACACGAGAACGAAGGAGAAGAAGCAAAAACGAAGAAGAAGAAGAAGAAGAAGAAGAAGAAGAAGAAGAAGAAGAAGAAGAAGAAGAAGAAGAAGAAGAAGAAGAAGAAGAAGAAGAAGAAGAAGAAGAAGCAAAGAGCCTTTCCTCAGAATTTATAGATTCTGAAAAGGGACAGTAATTAATGCGAAAAGACGTAAAAAGAAGCGCATGGGAAACGAGGCGATTTTCTATCAAATCGTCATCAAATCTCTGCTGCTGCCGTTTCAGGAATCGAGCGCATCTTTTCACAGCCTCAAATTTGAAAATGAATCGCCTCGGCTCAAAAACCCTTTCAGAAGAGACACAACAAGCATAACCAACGTAAGAAGTAGCCATGTCGGATGATGTCCGAAGTAGCTCATAAGCAGGTCGATGTCCGAAGATTAAAACCCTTAACTAGAATAATATCTGAAGTCATCAATAGAAGATGACATCGGCTAGGGGGCAACTGATCCGAAGTGGCCAAAAGCCCACTCCGTAATGGGCCGATCTGATCCAACTAGGAGGATCCATGCCAAAATAATACTAACCCGAAATGGCCTAAGACCCACTTCGGGTAGCTGACCCGACTCAAGAGGTCTACGTTCGGGGTGACAAACCCTAGAGATTACATCACCATGGCGCCAAATCCTAGAACGCAAGCATTGCGGTGCTAGATCTAAAAGCGACCTCCTAACCATGCAAACCCTAGAAGCTACATCAGCCGCTGGATGCATCCGACGACTGACAATCGATCTAGGGTTACAAGGGAGCATACATACGTTAGCAATCTGACCTCACCTATAAAAGGTCCATGACCTAAGCAACAAAGGTACGCACTGTTCATTTCTAACCTCACTTTATTCTGATACTGACTTAAGCATCGGAGTGTGTGCAGGTACACCCCCACCGTCATCTCCTCTGTGCTCCGCCGTTCGTGACAAGACTCCGGCCAACCTCTGAGATCCACTTCGGATCAGATACTATAAACCATTAAGTATGTGCTACTCACACACACAATACATATACAAAATGGATTTGACCCCTCTAAAGTGAGTAGATGGTAAAGTGAGAAAATCAAGGGTTGTTATTTCAACAAACCCATTATTTATTATGATGTACCTGTAATATCAACCATTGATTTATTCATTGATTGTTAATATTACTTACTTTAGACTTTAAAGTAAGTTATTCAATTTAGAGGAGTCAGATTCGTGTAGTATTGAGTAATGAAATTAGTTTGTGACACTTTTTATTAATAAATAAATATTATCTGAAAAATTACTTTAAGATCATTGTTTATCTCATTAAATATTATTTATCAAATATAAGATCATATCTGTATGATAAAATCATTAATTCATAATCAAAACTTTTGAGGTATTAAAATAATATAGTTCATACACAATTGGAGTATATTTATATTTTTGAATTATTTTACTTAAAATATAAAAAATAAGTTATTAAATCGTATTAAATTAAAATTATTAAAAAAATAAAAAGATAAAGACGTGAAATAAAAATTATATAAGTTTCTTCGTAGCTTGACTAATAAATTCAATTAATAAATTAGGAACAAATCAAGACGATAAAGGTATCTTTGGGTGAGATTATTCATCCCATGAAAAATGGGGCGAAGGACAAAGCAGGTGATGCAGCATTAAAGATGTACTCACGATCTTTTCCACCCCTTGTGGAATTTTTGCCTTATGCAGTAGCTCAGTTGGTGATGACAAGGTGCTTCCGGGTTACTTAAGCCCCAAGTCCCGGGTTCGAACCTTGTCGAAGGCAAAAACTTCACATAGAGGTGGAGAAGATCATGAGTACAGTGCGAGATGGATAGAACTCGGTTGTTACAGCATTAAAGATTGAAATGAGTAGGACATATGATAAGGTGGATTAGGGTTATTTTCGGGAGGTTACGAGGAGCAGCAGATTTGATGATAAATGTGTTAAATGAATTATGCTTTGTGTTGAATTCGTGAGTTATTCGGTGTTGATGAATCAGGAGCAGGTGGGTCCTATCCAACCAGGAAGAGGACTCAAGCAAGAAGATCCTCTCTCTCCTTGTTTATTTATTCTTTACTCTGGAGGCCTGGCAACTTTAATTAACCAAGCGGAGTATAGAGGAGATCTTCATGGACTCTAAATATGTAGAGGAGCGCTTATCATCTCACATCTTTTGTTTGTTGATGATTGTTTTTCTTTTTTCAGGGCTGCAGAAAGAGAAGCGCCGGTTATGAAGAATATTCTATCCATATGTGAGAAAGCATTGGTCCAACAAATAAACTTCCAAAAAACTGAGGTTTTTTATAGCAAAAACATGGAGGTGGAAGTCAAGGAGAATATTGCACCCCTCCTAGGATTGCAGATGTGGCTGGGTATAGAAAACTATCTGGGACTTCCGTTCATGATTGGTAGGAGTAAAAAAAAGCCTTGTTCAAGTTCATTAAAGATCATGTTTGGCATTAAATTAATTCTTGGGGTGGAAGGTCATTATCAAAAGTGAGGAAATATGTTATGATCAAATCGGTGTTTCAGTCTATCCCAACTTGTTTTTTGAGAATTTTTATTATTCCCACATGTTTAGGAGATGAGATCCAAATGTTCATGAACTCCTTTTGGTGGGGTAGTGGGGGTGAGAATAACAAGGGTATTAGGTGGTATTTTGGGATAAATTGGCTATGAACAAAAAGGAAAGAGGAATGGGCTTTTAGAAACCTTGATGTGTTCAACATTGCACTTCATGGTAAACAAGGGTGGTGCCTTATGACTCAGCTGGATAAATTTTTCCAAACACTTCAAGGTTAAATATTTTTCGAAGTGGGATTTTCTTTAAGTCAATAGAGGTAGCAACTCTAGCTTTGTGTGGATGAATGTGCATGAGACGAGTATGATTTTAAAATAAGGTTTAAGGTGGAGTAGGTGGCAATATTAAAGTTTTCCCAGATATGTGGATGCAAGATCGTGCGCGTGTTGTGGCCAATGATGGGTTTGAAGAATAAGTTGTGGCTATTGAGGAGGCAGACAGAGTTAATGCAATCAGGGAAATGTCCAGTGATGAGGAATGTTAGATGAGTTGGTCTAGCACGGGGGCGAAGTTTTCGACGGGTTAGACTAGTGGGTCAGCGCTTTTGGGGGGAAGGCGTTGAAGTTCATGTGGGATCAATGCTTTTTCCAACTTGTCTATAACCATTATTGTGGTTCTTTGCATTGAGTTCCAATAAGGTTGGATTAGTGGCATGGGAGTTAGAGCCTACAAAATGTGTCGGCTTGACCAACCTTGCCCGAAGCAAGATAAAAATGTAGGGTTTGGATTGCAAAATTTGAGTCCAAATTATAAGCAGACCTTTTTTGCCTAGTATGCGTATCCCAATCGGGCTTCTGGCAACCCACATTAGTTGTTTTTTAGGCCATGTTCATTGGGGAAGAGCTACCAATGTGGCCTATCTATATTTTACACACTGATCGATCGATCGAGAGAGAGATAGCACCCGCAAAAAGAGATGAAAAAAGTTTTTTTATCTTTTTTAAGTTTTGTGTTACTTACATATTACAATGAATGTATATTTTACTCACATGTTTATGATGCTTTGTATTACTTACATCTTTTCTTCCTTTAGTACTTTATGAAAAGATAGATTAAAGAATCAACAAAAAAATAAAAAGATAGCGCAAGTTGGCTCTATCAAGTTTCCACAAAAGCACAACAGAACACAAGGCTTTTTTCCCAAAATAAATGATGAGACATTTAAATTTAGTTTGTAAACCTTGCGAATGAGAACACTATATAGTGGTTGCCGCACAGTTACTGGACTGACTGAATAAATATGCAGATCGCATAGGGTTGAGCTTGGACACCATTTTCATAGCTCGAACTAAATTTGGGCTTTTTTGGTTCTGACTGAAAAAGCCAAAGTCGGGTAGGCTGAGTATCCCATTTTGTCACCTCAATTGGGAGTTTCAATAATGTCTTTGGAAATTGATGCGGGGGAGGCGAGGCGGGGGTGGGTAGTGGTTGAGAAGGAAGGAGGTGTAAGTTAAGATGTATTGGAAAAAGTTTAAAGAAAATAGAAGGGAGCTGTATAAATAAAAAAGAGATTAATAATTGTACATTGGCATTGTAAAAGTTTTCGTCGTGGTGCCATGTTATAATACTATTTTTCTAAAATATCTGCATAAACATCTATATAGTGAGATATGATTAGGCTTCCATGACAACTTTTTTTTTACACTATAGGTATATACCAATAAAATTCAATAAAAATAAGTTGTCAAAATAAATCTCAATTTTGAGGGACCAAAAGAAAGGCCCAAAGAAGAAAAAAAGGCATCAACTACCACGCCTCTATTTTTGACACGCACCCTGTAACATCCTGTTTTTCGAATAAAATGAGAATAAAATTTGAATTAATTATTAAGTGCTTAAATAGATAAAGAACTTTGATTAGGAATGAAAGAGGTTTAAGTAGGGCTCATAAGTAAGGCTCATAAACCTTAGAATAGGACAAGAAATACCATTGGGAATCCTAGGAAAACCCTAGAATTTGAAAAATGGAAGAACCCTCTAGAAAACGTGCATCGCGATGCGATGAAGAAGTGGGTCGTGATGCGACCAAACATGGGAAAATAAGGCGGTGCTAGGCAGAAAATGAAGGTTCTAGACAGCGTCCATCGCAAAGCGACGGTATAGCGGTGGAAAAGGTGGAGCCCTTCATTTTACCTATAAATATGGCCTTTCTCCTCCATTTTTCCTCACCCTTTTCGAAAGGGTCCTTTGGGGGAGGCATGGGGGAGCTTTAGAGACGCAATGGGACGCGGGCAATGGCGATCTTCTAGGTCAGGTACGTTCTCAACCTCTTCTCTCTCTAGCTTTCTCTCTCTAGGAACTTCTAAGGAGTGAGTATGCTTTGTGCTTGGCTCTGATGAGGACCTGACACATCAGAAAACCCTTAGTAAGTAATCCTTGAGATTGAGAAAGGGAGTGAGACTTAGAGGGCCACTAAGGAGCAAGTATGCTCTGCACTTACCTCAAGTGAGGATCTTGTGCATTAGAAATCCTTTAGTAGGTAAACCTCTGAGAATAGAGGATGAGTGTGGCCTAGTAGATTAGAAAGGAATGTCCAGAGGTAGGAGTGCGAGTAGTGGTGAGGACACGGAGAATGGCAACAGTTACAGTAGCCTTCTAACCAGGTAAGGAGACCTGAACCCTATCCACTAGGGATTGTAGGATTAGAATAAATGTATAACTAGGCGTAGGGTGACCAAAGCCCTATTAGAGGTTGATAGTAGCAACACCTTAGGAGAGGGGCTGTAGCCTATGATAGCTGAGGATATTTGTCAGAGGTCTATCAACCATAGGAGTAATCTATTGATATCAGTGGGTAGATGTTGATGTGATGTTAGTTCCTTATGATTGCATTATAATTGTATGTGTAATTGCTGGTGTGTGGACTGGTAACATGTCAGTAGTAGATCGCCTGAGCGATACTAGGGGTGACTCATGTGTGGATCGAGGATGGTTGATGTTTAAGGATGTGTTAGTTGACCTATGTGACGCTGATTGATAATTGATGTTGTGTTGGTTAATCATAAATTATTCGAGGATGGTTGAATATTGATAATGTGTTGGTCGATTTATAATATGATATAGATGCTGGTAACTCTGCTTATGTTGATTTGATGATTAAGTTATTATAATGTTGTGTGTGAGAATATGGCTGAACTATTTAATTATAAAAGATGAATAGTGTTGGAACAAGACATTAAAGTTGGTTGAGCTGATAGCTTGATAAGTGCTGAGATAAGATGATGATGCTGGCTAAGACAATGCGTTGATGTGCTGAGTTGATGAATAATGAAAAGCTGATAAGGTGCTGAATAATAATGGACATATGCATGTGCTGTAATCCATCGTCGTGCACATAGGCTGTGTACGAGGCCAGATGCCAGAGTGCAGGCACGATGCAGTTGATATAGGACCGCTTCGAGTGAATTCTTGAGGATAGTCTGGGTCCGATAAGACTCATAGGTGATCAGTGATTTGGCCCCATTGTGTCAGGACGTCGGGTAGCTTAGTCATCCTGATGAGGTACTGTTGCATCACTATCCATAGTGCCGATCCCGAGTGCTGCCCAGATACTTGTTCTTATCGAAGAGTAAGGATGCACTCTTAGGAGTAGAGTGGGATGGACAACTGGCTGGCCTATCGAGGTCGCTGTTATCTACAAAGGTAAAGTAGCTAAGGTGGGACTGCTTTTGCCATAATTGAGTTGTGTGGCCACGTAGGCATATAGACGCATGTTGCATGGAAAAGGTAGTTAGGTGAAGATCTAAACAGTTATTGGGAGATGTATGATTTAATTTATCATATATTCCATTGTTCTGTTTTGCTGTTATGCTTATGTGTGATGCCTGATTATGCATAAATTCTAAATCCTATCTTCCCATTCAATAGTGCGTATAGTGCGTTCTGAGTCTCCTGCTCTGTTTCTTGTTTTATATCTGCTCTTGGATATTAGCAGGTAACAGACAATTCAGGAGGAAAGATGATATCGGGTGTTCCACAACCAGTGAATCAGAGTCAATAGATGTGAAATCCAAGTTACTATCCCTATACACACTGTGTCAGGATCCTATAGATAAGTACCTTTAGGTATAAATGTACACTTCCGCCTGCTAAATAAAATAAAAATTATTTTCACTATTTGTGTATAATCTAATATATATATTGGAAAAATTGACTAGGATGTCACACACACCTCCCTTTTTCTTCAATCCCTAAACTACCCTCCCACAATCCCTTTCCGTCTCCCCCGTCCCACACCCCTCTTCCATAGCTCGTAGCCCTTCTCATGCAATTTTTCTCTCATATATTTATGTCTGAAAATTTGTTTTTGGTGGGTAGTTTTTTTTTGCCGCCTGAAAACTAGTTTCTCGAAAGAAAAAAAATGGCTTTTTGAAAATTAGTTATTTGGCTACCAAAAACTAATTTCTGGAAATGAAAAAAAAAAGTAAACTAAAGAGTTGTGGTCCCAAGGGAATAGACTTGGATTAGGTGCAATCATTGCAGTCAGTCATTCCATCACCATTGGATTGGTTTCTCTCACACTCCCCACTCTTGATTTACTTTGTCCAAAAAAATAGAAAAAAAATACAAGTAGAGAAAGATAGAAATAGGGGACTACACCTAAACCAACAAATCCTCAAGGGGTGGGCAACATCGGGAGAAGGAGGTAGGGGAAATATTAATATTTTCTGAAGTATCTATCTATCTATCTATCTATCTATATATATATATATATATCTTTATCTTTATCTTTATTATATACAAATATGAATAAAATATATTAGGAAATAAAACACATGTCTTAACAAGAATGAAAATTACACGCCACGTCAATTAATGAAACTTATGTGGATTGTCCAACTCACATTTGGTAAACTCGAAATAAATTCAAAATATGTGGAAAAATAATTCCCATTTAAAACGTTACTTAATTAAAACAAATTGATATAAAGAGTAGTCAGCATCATTTTTATTCGAAAGTGGCATGAAGGAATAGTACAAATCGAATCACCTGATCAATTTTCATGAACATTATAATTAATTTCCAAAAAAAAAACAACTACTAATTAAGGTGGCATCTAAAATGGACCAACAAGTAAGTAGTTCACAGTGAACCATGATTAATAACCATTGGATCGAGTAGCCCTACTGAATCTTATGATACACCATTTACACAGAATAATTTTTTTTCTTCATCTGTTTTCCCTTTCCTTTCTCTCTTCTCCCACTACAAGAAATAGTTCACATACCGACAGACATTCACCGACGGCTTGTGTCCGTCGCTAAAAAAGCGGGATTTTCGACGGCCAAACCCGTCGGAAAACGCACCTGTTGTATTCTCCACATTACCGACGGGTCAAGCCGTCGGAAATCCCGCTTTTTTAGCGACGGACTCAAGCCGTCGGTGAATGTCCGTCGGTAAACCGTGACTTTTGGGAAATTCCCGCTTGTTTTTGAATACTGACGGCTGTTGACCGTCGGTAATGTGGAGTTTTTCCGACGGCATCGTCCGTCGCTAATCCCATGTCGTGTACCGACGGGTTAGACCGTCGGTAAGTTTAAAATGGCCGTCGGTAAGCTCTTTATTTGGCCAGAACAGAACCCTTCTTCTTCTTCTTCATTCACTCGCAGAACCATCAGCCACTCGAGTCTACAACCGTTGCCGTCACTCGCAGAACCGTCACTTTCTGCCGTTTTCCGCGAGTCTCGGCCATTACGATCGTCTCACGGGAGCGGCGCTCTCGACCCTTTTCCGGTCCTCGGCCACTCGGCGGCGTCACGCAAAACCATTACTGCGAAGCTTCATCTCTGCGGCGATTGGGCTTGCCAGGGACGACGCAGTGTGACGCCCTTCTCATTCTCAAGCTCGAGACCTTTCAGGTTTGACTCTTCATAATTTTTCTTTTCAAAACACTCACCCCCTCTCACTCTTTGCACTCCCAATTGCTCTGAAACTTACAATAGATCGATGCATCCTTTTTTTCGTTTTTCATCGTTTGTTGAAGATTAGGTTTTTAATTTTTTTCTTTTATTCTGCTGTGAAATAAATTTGACAATTTTGGCATCCCTGTTTATTGATTGGCTGCCGGGTGTTCTGTTGCTTGGCAATTTTTTTTGTCATCGTTTGTTGATTGGCAATTTTTTTTGTTCTGTTGCTGGAATTGAGTCTAGAGTACTTGTTCCAATAGTATTTTGGTTAGGTGTGAGTCCTGGGCTTGAGTCCGATTTTGGTGAGGCCTGCATCAACAAAAAAAGAGGGTTGCTTTGAATATATGGTTGGAGTATGGGTGACCTGCAACAACAAAAAAATAGAAAGTGTTATAAAAGTGAAACCATTTTCCTTCTACATAGGAATTATTATGTTCAACTTGTTTTGAAATTTCCATTTCACCCTATACTTTCGTGTAACTCTTTTTTGCAGGTCATATGGAATCAATGTTTGTGGTTTTATAATTTTTATTATAAGTCCCTTGCCATCATTCTCTGTTTAGCTGAAATTCATCAATTTTTTGATTTTATAATTTTGTGCTTTCTTTCATTTTGCTTGTGCATTCAATTGTACTACTTGGATTATGTTGTAGCTCTTGGCAGAAGATTCAGCTCTGAAGCCATTCAAATCATACAAGCAGAGTGTGAAAAAACTTAGAAGAGGCTACTTCAATTTCAAATTTGAGGTGAATTTTTCTCTTTCCATGCATACTTAGTCTCTTCTAAGCATCAAATACATGACCTACTTTGTATTATTCGTTCTTGGAAAAAAAAAATCAATCATCTATTCATTTTCTCTGTAAGTTTGACTCTTCAAGGTTTGATTGGCTAGAATCAAAATTGTGGCAGACATAAATCCAGCTGGTGCTATAGTTTCTTTTCGTATCACAGAAAATGAATTCATCTCTCTTAGAAGCTAGAAGTTCATAACTTCTTATAAAGTACTATATGTTGATAGTTATGTGAAATATAAAAACACTTACAAAATGGCAGGCCAGCTGCATTGCCTCGTTTTCCCTGTGAAAATAAAATTTGGATGGATAAACTGCAGTTTATTATGTTAAGATTTTGGAACACTTGAACAGAACTATAATTGTACAGTGGAGTTTGTGAGATCTCATTTCCTTGTGAGAGAAGGAGTTCGTATTAATGGTGATGGAATTCATGGTGATGACAGAATTTTGGTCCCAAATATGATGTTTTTGGAAGGCTCTAAACAAATATTATCCTAGTCCCCAAGTGAAAGAAAGCTCCCATTGGACTTATAGAAGTGAAATTTGAGGAGTGAACACCTGTACAAGTGGTGGTGTAAATAATGTCAAAGCAGAAGGATTTGGTTGGGAGTGAATGGCAAATGAGGTCTTATTGCATATAATATAGCCTAGATATTACATTTTGTAGCATTTTAGAGCAAATTGCTGGGTAGCTAAAGTTGTCATATAGCACATACACGTTTGATAGAATGTTGATACAATAAATGAATTATAATGGTTGATCCCAAACTTGCAAAACCAGTGACAGTTTTCCTGCATAAGTAATGTGGTCTTTGATTTTTGTAGAATAGTGGTATAAACAATCTGAATGTTGGCTGTCCTTTAAATTCCTACAAATAATTTATCAACCATTATGAAGACTTACAAATATTCAAAGGTTCTCAATTATTCAAAAAGATGATGCACTGAAACCATTAAAATGAAAAAGTTACATAAATCCCTAATTTATTGATTACAGGATTGATTTCACTATCGCTGCTGCTGTGAACCGCCGGACGCTCACAACTCGCCGGTAAGGTTGTGTTTTGAGTCCACCGGGTACTACTTTGCCTACTACTGTTGTTCCCAAACCCCCCTTTTCCACTACTGCCGCCATCCTCATTTTGTTGTTGTTGTTGTTGTGGTTCCATGATGGCCGAGCTTAAAACAATAACAAAACAAAGACAACCAAACAAAACAGTGTTGAAAGAGCTATATATGAGAGGGTAGGTGACTGAGGAGGGAGAGTGCATGAATTAATTGGAGGGGTCGAATAAGGTAGGAGGATTAGTGGCTTGGTTATTTATTATAAATAAATAAACAATAATAATAAGGGATCGATATATAGAAGAGGGCATGCACATAGTAGGTACCAGCAGAAATATATTTTTATCATCATTATTATATTACTATTACTTGGATGATGAAAAGGCATTGCCAGGTATGTATAAGTATGAAATAATACTAATAAACTATAGCATTTGCTCACAGGAGCAGTGGGAGTTAAAAAAAAATTGATTTATATTGGATGGAAGGAAAGAAAAAAGTAGATGTAACTGAATGAATGAGTGAATGAATGGCAATAGAAGAATGATGCTAGTTTGATTTGGGAGTTCAATAGGTTCTTCTTTTGATGGGGATATCGGATATCAAAAGACATGGCATGGCCCCTAGCTTAGCTATGTACATGTTATTTTTCTTTTTTTTTTCTACTCTATAAATAATTAAGTCCAATCACCAAGCTACGTATATGGGGTTTGTATGATAAGAAAGAGAACATGAAGCTGCATGTACATGGATCTTGTGATTAGAATTAATTTCCTGGGTTTCTGGATCTACTGGTTTTTATGTATGTTGCATTCGAACTTGTTTGAATTCTATCCTTATTTAGATTCTGGTGTGGTTTTGATATTCTTGTTTATATCTTATTAGTTTCTGCTAACACAAAAAGCTTTGTTTCATAGGCCTCTGATTTCGCCACCTCCACTAGTTCGCCACTTGTACCACTAGGTATGCACTCTAACGAAATGTCGGTTAACTCATTGGGTGGAAAAGGGTTGTCTGTTGACCCCCACACCGACATATTTATTTGTTTTCGTTCATAGTTCTCTCCATAGAGGGGATTTTGAAGTGTATTGTGTAATTGTCTAAATGATATGTACTGTGTAATTGTCTGCCAGTTCTGCTATCACTCATCAGTCACAATGCTTGTGAGTAAAGAGTACAATTTTATTGTATAATTTAGAAATGGTCCATGAACTTCTCTGTAATAGATTTATACCTTAAACCTTTATAGTTTAGATTTCTTTTAATCCCAGCATCAGTATTATCAACATGTAAGTAAATCAACATGAGATAGCTTAAAAAGTGCAAATCATGATAGAATGTGTAGACAAGACTGCATCGCTTTTATCTTTTCCTAGCCTTAAGACACAACTTTTCAGCCCAAACAAAATATTAAAAGCAAAAATGGAACAAGGAACAAAGAGTTAAATTTCTCTTTTATCAAGTTAATAAGGATTCTTAAACTATATTTTTAATCTAAAGATGATAGTTAATAGATAACATATCAACAGGATCCACAACACACAGTGCAGCGTTGACTAATTTTATATATTATTATTTATTTTTCGCATATATCTATTGTTAGATAAACTTGCTAAATATATATAATAGATCTTGTCTAATAAATAAGTAAACCATATTTTATTGTTTTTTATCTATTCTATTCCTATATTATTATTATTATTATTTTTATTATTATATTATAAGGAAAATGGTCTTAGGTAACTAATTTTATTGGTATCTATATTTTCTTCTCTTCTTACTCTTTAACTAAAATTTAAACTTAAACTTAAATTTAAATCTATATATTTTTATTAAAAAAATAAAATAATAATTTACTTAAAAACTAGATAAAATTTCTTCAATTTAAGAAGTTTACATTGGTGATGTTGCTTGGCTGCAATTTGCTTTGCACATCTCTCTGTACTTCTTTCCCTTGCCACTTCTGTTTGTCTAATTCTATCCTCTTTAAATGACCAAGTCGATTTTCTAATTCCAGTGTTGTTAATCGAGGATCGCGAAAAATAGCGTAAAATTGGTAGGATAGCGTAAAATAGCGGGCATATATCGTAAGTTAAATAGCGGGTGAAATAAATAAAATTATAAAATTATATATTAAAAAGTGACATATAATATTTAACGTTCTGCACAAAATCTGAAATGACATAATAAAATATTTATTTAATGAGCTATTTTTAGAAACCAGGCGTGATTATTTATTCATAAATTACTTTAGAGGCTTATTAAAATAAAATGAAGAGAGCATATGAATATTTTTTATGTTGATATATTTGAATATTAATATCAGCATTTATTTTAAGTGATGTAAAATAAGTTTAAATAAACCCTGAATGAAATGTAAAATAAGTTTAAATAAACTCTGAATGAATAAGTAGCTCTTCCGTTTTAAGAAAATAAAATATATAAATTAAAATTGCAATATTGATTGAATTGTTAATAATTATTATTTATTGAAAAATAAAATATTTTTTATTATATATGGCAGATGGCGTAGTGGCAACTAAATGATTAATAAAACTACACACACATTAAATGGACCATTGCTCAAAAAAATAAGGCAGATTTGAATTGGAAAGGACAAATAATAATAGAATTAAAAAATAGATTTAAAATAAAAAATAATTAAAAAGCAGAGTTTTTAAGAACAATAGAATAAAAAAACAGGTTTTAAAAAAGAAAGAAGAGAATAACAAAACGAAATGAGATAGAATTGAAAAATAACATAATTAAAAAAGTAGAAGGATTCAAAAAACAGAATTGAAAAAATAATTAACAGATGAGCAGAATTAAAAAGAGAAACAAGGAAACAATCGTTAAAAAATATGATATAACAAAAATGAAAAAAGATCTGAAGAAGAGAATAATTAAAAATTTTCAATAAAAAGGAAATAAAAATAACAACATTAAAAATTATCCTATAAAAATTAAATGAAAAAGGAAAATAAAATATTTTTATTATTTATATATATATATATATAAATAATAAAACTAATTCTACCATTGTCATACCTTGTCTAATTGTTATGTTAATCATTGATCGAATGGATGTTTGATATTTGTTATTAGTATCGAGAGAGAAGCCTTAGTTTCTGTTTGAGGTTTAATATATTATTGAGTGCATATACTCTTTTAGGGTACCATGTGCTCATTGTATATTGAACCTTGAATTGTCCAAGTCGGACAGTTTGGGAAAAAACTTTTTCTTTACTCGTATAATAGTTGTTGCTTAATTCTCGTATCTTTATATTTGATGAAATTTAGTTCGATTCATTTCCTTTTGTTCTCTGGTGCATACTTGATTGCGGTGTTCATAAGCGCCTTCATTTTGTGTACTCGAGAGACCAATGGGAAATCTTCTTAAATTTTGTCAAGTATAAGATCTGAGAATTAAGGAATGATTATTATACGAGTTAAAAAGTTTTTTCTCGAATGGGATAAGTCATACCATTTAAAGAAAGAGAGCGGTTGTAAACGTCGTCTTCTTTGAAATTGTCTTTTTTTTTTTTGACATGCGAGAAAATGGAATATTTTCTTTCGAGTCGTAGTTGGATGTACGATAGGTTGTATCAGGGAGAGGGGTTTGAAACCAGATTTTCTTATTTGGGGTTGCGTACTTTGTCCAAGTCGCAATGGCACATAAAGATTTCAAAACTAATGGAGGGATTAGATGTCCGTGCTTTAATTGCGATTGCAGAAGGATTAAGAGCCCAAGTGAGGTCATGCACCACCTGTATTCAGTTGGATTTAGGCTTAATTACTGGATTTGGACTAGACATGGTGAAAAGTTGCCTCACGTTGATTTAGGGGTTGGTGATAATTGCGAAGGTGCTTCAAGCAGTTATGTAGATTCGGGATGTGGTGAGCAGATTGAATTGATGCAAGATATGGTTTGTGATGCCTTGGGGGTGAACGTGTCATTCGAGGAGCAACAATATGATGACACATATGAACTTCCAAATGAGACAGCACAAAAATTTTATAATCTATTGTTAGAAACAAACAAGCCGTTGTTTGAAGGGTCTACAGACTCTAAGTTATCAATGTGTGTGAGGCTCTTTGCTCTTAAGTCCAACTGTGGTGCTACCGAAGTGTGCTTGGATCTCGTAATGAAAATGATGTTGGACTCGTCACCTATCAGAGATGGTTTGCCAAAAAGTTATTACGAGGCTACAAGCTTAGTGTCCAAGTTGGGGCTAGAATCTAAAAGGATTGATTGTTGTGTGAGAGGGTGTATGTTGTATTACGACAATGAATTTGGTAAAAACGATGGTGCGCTAGTTGAATGCAAATTTTGTGGTGAGCCTAGGTATATGTCACATACTAATAATCGGACGGGTAGACAAAAACTAGTTCCAGTGAAGGCAATATTTTATTTGCCAATTATTCCAAGGCTGCAGAGAATGTTTGCATCACCACAGACTGCAGACAAAATGACATGGCACTATGAGAATAGAAGCACTTCAGGTATGTTGCGCCACCCTTCTGATGGTGAAGCTTGGAAGCACTTTGATCGTGTGCATCCTGATTTTGCAGCAGATCCACGTAATGTACGACTTGGCTTATGTCTGATGGTTTTACCCCGTATGTTCAATCCACGGCGAAACCTTATTCTTGCTGGCCAGTTATCGTTACCCCATACAATCTTCCTCCCGAAATGTGCATGTCTAAGCCTTATATGTTATTGACTTGTGTTATATCGGGTTCAGATAATCTGACAGATGGTATTGACATCTATTTAGAGCCTCTTATTGACGATCTCAAAAGGTTGTGGAATGGTGTTGTGACGTACGATGTTGCACGAAAGAGGAATTTTACAATGAGGGCAGCGATGATGTGGACCATTAATGACTTCCCTGCATATGACATGTTGTCTGGTTGGGGTACTCATGGTAAAATGGCATGTTCGCATTGCATGGAGCATACAAAGGCTTTTACCTTGAAATTTGGGGGGAAGAGTTATTGGTTTGACTCACATCGCAGGTTTTTACCCGATGATCATGCATTTAGATGGAATAAGAACGCTTTTAAGAAGGGGGAAGTTGAATTAGATGGCCCGCCCCCAAGGTTGACACTAGAACAGATCTGGGAAAGGGTTATGTAACTGCCCAAAATCACAGATTTTGGCAAATTGGATCGATTTGAAGGATATGGACAATGGCATAATTGGACAAAAAGAAGTATTTTTTGGGATCTGCCATACTGGAGAGATAATTTATTGAGACACAACCTTGATGTTATGCACATTGAGAAGAACTTTTTTGACAATGTTTTTCTCACAGTGATGAACGTTAGAGGAAAAACAAAAGACAATGAGAAGGCCAGACTAGACTTACCACTTTACTGTAGGCGAAAGGACTTGTATTTGACGAATTGGTCGGATGGGAAGACCCTGAAACCTAAAGCCTGTTACTCATTAAGCTATTTGAGGAAGCCAAGTCGATTTGTCGGTGGATAAAAGAACTTGGATGCGGATGGTTATTCTTCTAATTTGGCAAGATGTGCCGATGTGAACAAAGGAACCATGATTGGGATGAAAAGCCATGATTGTCATGTATTCATGGAGTGTTTACTTCCTATTGCATTTAGTTCCTTCTTAGTCAAATGTTTTAAATCCTTGGTGAACTCACCAATTCTTTAAAGATTTGTGTTCTGCGACATTGAGAGAGGATGATCTCATAAGGATGGAGCAGTAACATACCAGTCATTCTTTGTAAGTTGGAGAGAATATTTCCCCCTGCTTTCTTTGATTCTATGGAGCATCTAACAGTGCATCTTGCACATGAAGCTAGACTTGGTGGACCGGTTCAATACAGATGGATGTATCCATTCGAAAGGTACTATAATAAAGTATTCTCTAAAATAAATATTTATTTGAAGGGTTAAATGTATCAATTTTTATCATTAACGTTGTTATTTTGTAGATTTATGGGTGACTCAAAATGGTCGGTGAAAAATAAGGCCAGGGTTGAAGGATCTATTTGTGCAACTTACTTACACCGTGAGACAATCCATTTCTGTTCCCATTATTTTACGAACTTCATGTTGACACTAACAAATAGTAGGAATGAAGTAGAAATTGAAAGTGAAAGACACTCGCTTGCCTTATCAGTATTTTGCCTTTCCGGCCGTCATGGTGGAAAGGAGGTGGATAACTGGATAACGGGCGAAGTGTGGAAGTCAGCCCACGTTCACGTGTTGATCAGTCTTGAAGTATCACCGTATCTAACGTATGTATCATTTTGACCACTTTCAATTTCTTTAATCCACAATTGCTCTTGATCATTTGTTTGATAATGACTTGATCAGGGCATTCTTGTTAACTAAGCCCACAAGCGTACAAGACTCTTCTGCCTATATTCATGAATATTTCCCAACGTGGTTTAGGAACCAGGTATGTTTTTTGAGTCGTCATATATATATTATTATTATTTATTGTTTGAAAATACAAAAATATTGTTTGAAAATAGGAACCATAATTTGTTTGCACATGGTGTGTACACAGGTGTATAGCGAGGCAGAATCCCCTAAAATCCAACACTTGAGAAATTTATTTCATGGTCCTAAATCACGTGTAAAAGAATGGCACACATTCTTTGTAAATGTTTACAAATTCCAAACTCAGTCAAAAACAGAGGGGGAAAAAACAGTTAACAGCGGGGTTTATGTAAAAGGTGCCACAGATGGAGGTGATGATGACTTTTACGGCGTGATTCAACATATATATGAACTGACGTACAATACTTTAGACTATACTAAAAAAATAGTGCTATTTTGTTGTAATTGGTTTGATCCGTCAAATAGAGGCACAAGAGTGGATCGAAAATATAATACTATTGACATACACATGAGCAGAAGATACCAAATGTTTGATCCGTTTATCATGGCACAACATATAAGACAAGTGTATTATGTCCCTTATCCATCAACTCGAAGGGACAAACAAGGTTGGTGTGTCGCAATAAAGATAAAACCACGGGGTCGCATTGAAGCAGATGATACAGAGGAAGAAGTGGCTTATCAAGTGGATGAGATGTCTCATGTCAATGTAGTAAATGAAGTGGAACCCATTACTCGACTACGTGACAATCCAATCACATATGAAGATGTAGATGGGGATGAGGAATTAAATGAAGAAGTGGCGAGAACCATCAACATCGAAGGCGATGCCGAAATTGAGTGGGCGAGAATGGGCGATTGAAATTGTTTAACTTTTTACAATTTGATAAATTAATGTGTAACAATATATTTTAATTTGTCGATTATTTTCATAACTTGTTTATTTTTATGGAATTCATTTGTAATATTGTTATGTTTAAATATAATATTTCATGATCAAGTTATTATTCAATTGCTCTATAGACATATATGACATCGGGAGGTTGAGAGCCGACCCCCAGACCACCGGTGGTGGTAAATGGAAGGAAGGGCATCGCCCTCGACCTCCTAAATCGTCGAGGCCGACCATCATTAGGCGTGACCTCATCGGGTTTTGGCGTTGTCATCTACACGTCGTCCTAGTACATCTACGCCGAGACGACTGATACACCTCCTGCACCTAGGCGACCTTACGCACCACCTACAGACTCGGGCATATTCGACACGGCTACGGACTTCGGGCACGTTCGGCACCTTTGCCTCACATTGACATGATCCCCACCGGGGTTCCAGCTGACCACATGGCGCTTGAGTTCCCATGTTGTGCACGATCCGGTGGCCGATGCTCATCGGTCAGACCATGATTATAATGCGGGCCATACGGTGATCACTGCGATGTTAGGCGGGGCGGGAGGAAGCAGGAGGTTCGGGAGGAGGTTCTTGGCGAGGGGAGGCGGGAGCACGAGACTCTTGAGATCTTTGTATGATGGCCGAGAGTTGTTATCGTGCCATCCGGTAAAGGGTAAGTATTTGCAATTTTTTCGAGTTATTAATAATTTACATGTATATATTTTTTATTTAACATGTTTTTATTGTTCAGTTTCTTCCCTCAAAGCTAGTTGTGTTAGCTATCACAAAGAACAATTGAGGAGAATTACTAAGAGTTTTGGCCCACTGGGAGCCATATTGAAGGATATTAAGCGAGGAACCATATGTTTAATTCTTTGAGTAAGTCGCAATTTTATTTTATTGCATATTATTTTATTTTCGTAAATTTCAATTATGTTTAATAATGTCTTATATTGATACAGACGAGGGTTGCTTGGGAGGAAAAAGATGAGGAGTTGATCGAGAAGAACTTTCATATGAAGGCCTCCCACCGCCTTTCTGACATGCTTCGAGATGCCCGCATCAGGGATCACCAGCCCAGTTGGATAGGGGATGAGCTCTGGCATTGGTAGCGCCTGAACACCTTGAGTTCCAGGCGACCCACAAGGCCAAGAAGAATAGGGCCTCTGAGAAGGGTGGTAGCTTGCACTGCTGGAGGTTCTGTCGGTCGGTAGCGACCTTGATTAGACTTATGCGTGTTATAAAATTGTTATTATTATTATTATTATTATTATTATTATTATTATTATTATTTAAGTTTTTTATTAATACAATCACGATCGAAGAGGTTGGGAGAGAAGTTGATTGCACGAGCTTCATCTTGCAACTCATATGAAGAGGAGTACTAGTGATTTCGTTGATGAGCGTTCGAGGCGGACTCAGGTAATTATAAAATATAATAAATATTTTTTAATAATGTTTATATTGTTTTGTTAAAAAAAAAGACTTGACTTATTTGTTTGTTTAACAGGAGGAGTTTGAGGCAAGGATGTCTCAGCTTAGATCTCAGAGCTCATCATGTTCTCCATCTCAGAGCCCTGACGATCTATCTACACCGCTGAGGGTTTGGGCGGAAGTGGTGGCGGAAAGAAGAAGAGTCGCCTATATGGTGCTGGCGACCTTGCCAGCAACTACAAAAAAGGGGCCCGTCGCCTACACGTTGGAGCGTCGTCGAGTAGTAGTGCTGCCACTGGTCGCTCTGTCGCGGATGACCAATAGATAGCCGAGTTGAAGCGCACCATGGCCCAGCAGCAGGAGGTTTTGACTCAGGTGCTGCAGCGCCAGGAGCAGATGTACCAGATGCTAGCTCGTTAGCAGCCTACTCCATCGACTCCGCCTCCGCCTCCGCCTTCGCCTCCGTGTACTGATGGTCATGTCGATGATGCAGATGATGTAGAGCATCTCGATCATGATCAGGAGTACCATGACTATTAGTTCTGTTGGTACTTATATTTTTTCATATTTTTGGATATCATTTTTTTTTCCGTTTCGGATATTATTTTAGTTACTGATTTTTATTCGTCAATTTTATTTATTTATTATGTTTTCTTTTTTTAATTTACTTTTTAGTTTACGTTATCACATTTTTATATATGGAAATCAATTAATAATTAAATTAAATTACAAGTAATATTTAATTAAATTATTAAATAAATATTTTTTAATACGAGAATAAATTATTTTTATAATTAAACAAATAAATAATTAAATTAATTAATTAATTAATTAATTAAAGAATAAAATTAATTTGGTTATTAATTAATAATTTTATTAATTTTATTAATAAAATTAATTAAAGTAAATATTTTATTAATCAATTTATTTTTCTGAAAAAAAACATTCTGATTACCGACGGCCTAAGCCGTCGGAAACTTTTCAGATTGACCGATGGTCAACACCGTCGGAAATTTAACGAAGGCTTTGCCCGTCGGAATTCACCATCATTTTCTGACGGGTATAACCGACGGCCTAAGCCGTCGGGAACTTTTCAGATTGACCGACGGTCAACACCGTCGGAAATTTAACGAAGGCTTTGCCCGTCGGAATTCACCATCATTTTCCGACGGGTATAACCGTCGGTATTACCGATGGTAAAGAACAGTCCGTCGGTAATCCTTTGCGACGACAATATTTCCGACGGGTTTTAGGCCGTCGGTTATCCGTCGGTAAAACTGGATTACCGACGGCTTTAGGCCGTCGGTAATCCCGTGTTTTCTTGTAGTGTCCTTTCTCCAACGGGCATTGTTGGAACTACCACCATGAACCATTGCCAAAGCCGCAGACGTGAGGTCCTCTTCTCCTCCATACCAACAATAAAAAAACACCGCATCACAGGTGGAAGGTCGCCGAAATCGTCACTATAACAACACAACCTGATCTTGCCACTGCCCATCTTTCATGCTACCTCTTGTATAGAAAGTTAGAAACAAATTGGATGTCACCCGCAAATAGTAGTCGTATCCTTGATTATCAAATTTATCTTTTTGCTGCAAATGATAAACCGAAAAAGAAACACACAAGTTTTTAGATAAATTATTGTGCCATCACCATTTGAAGGAAAGAAAAAGGCATGAATTTTTTTTTTAGTTTATTTGAAATGTAAGAAAAAAAAGAAACACACATGGGAAACACAGCTGGGTGGTTCTGATGTCCAAAAAATTAATACAACATGAAACACAACAATGAACAGATTGATCAAGCATTCTCGCGCGACTAGGTGATGCACCATTGCGGCAGTGATGGCGACAGAGTGGCGGTGGCCGTTGCTACTCACGACGGCAAGAATGCGCTGGGTTCGTGGAGCTACTCACGATGGACGACTCTGGTTCTCCGACGATGGAACATGGATGAGATGGAGCTTCAGCTTTTGGGTAGGTGGTTTTCGTTTAATTCTCCCCTCAATACTGCTTCTTCTCCCTCTCTCAATTTTTTGCTTTTTATTTGATTGTTCCCCAAATTGGGTTCTGATAATGAAGAAGATTCAAATGATTGTGGGTGAAATTGAGTTCCCCTATTGTCACAGTGGTTGAATGAATAAGCTTTGATAGAGACGGAGCTTCGGTTCGTTGGCCGCTAAAGTTGAGATATGCGGGGAGAGAGAAAAATGTTTATGGAGTTCAGATCTAGTGTGGTAATGTTTAATTAGATCATATGAACTTACTTAATCTAACGACTCCTAATTATAGTTCATCGGTGGACCATTTGATATACTTCTTCAATGTAGAAGCCACCACTAATTAATGCAAAATGTTAGAATACCGGAGTTTGAAATTTGAATTGTTGAATCATGTAATAAAAGGTTATCAATAGGCATTTAAAACAAATCAGAATTGGAATCAAATGAAATGTAAACGTTTTGAACATTAATTTATTTTACATTTGGCTTTTAAAGCATCGTCATGCGTCCTTTCTCCGTCCCGAACTCTCCGGCCATTCATGTCTTTTTCATCCTTATTTGACAGTCTTTCTTCTTTTTCAATTCAATTTATTGTTGTCTTTTTCATCCTTATTTTACAGTCTTTCTTCTTTTTCAATTCAATTTATTGTTTTTTTTCTTCAGACGTGGGAGCTACAAGCAAGGGCACTTTAGGTTGGTGATGGCGGCAAGGACTTGATCCCTGGCACAGACCAATTCAGGCGTTGGTTGTGAACCGAGTTAAATGTTTTCCCTCTTTCTTCTTTCTCTCTCTTCATCTCTACATCTCTGCTTCTTTTTTGGTTCTTAGATGACTATATTTCTGATGCTGGATTTTTTTTCATTTTCAGGAGTGTGTCAAAGGCAAAACTATATATTGTTTCAGATGGAACAAGGAAAGGTAACTTACTTGAGTTTTTCTGTCTCATTTATTCATTTTTTCAGATTTCAAGTTTTGTTCCTCTTTGATGGAGTTATTTTTCTTGAAGGTAGTTTATGCTTTATGCACAAAATGTGTAGACAATACATAAGGGTTCTTTTTCAATGCCATTTATGTTTATATCTATCTTTTGTTAATGAAAGTATAATACATTTTTTTATTGTTGGATGATTAGCTAACTGATGTAAATGACCAAAAAATTGGGAAAAATCCGAGGCAATAATAGTATAATAATAGTATGTGTAAAGGTGATTTATTTTTGCTAAATAATATAGGCTATCCATGAATGATTTTCACTAAATAAACACTCTTAATATAGGTAATTCCATTTATGTAATTGGGTTTGTGCTTTATGAAATCCCATGCCGTTGGAAGAGTCGTTCTTCGGCTAAATGGAATGCTCACTGGAAAGGCATTAGGTGCATCTACTCCTAATGATGTTGTTGTGGACTTAACTTGGCAGCTTCAAAAGAATGCTTCCTATGAAGATGTTAAAGCTTCAATAAGGTATGTCTTTTACTTTTTCCCTATACCCTATATTATGACATGGTTGATTGATTTTTATTTTTCATTGTGAGGTGAGCTTTTTCTTCTCTTAATGAACATATGGGCTTTTTCTTTCAAAAGTGTTGAACTGTTTAAATATTAATCAAATGTTAACAGGGTTGGACTCAATGCCAGTGGGAATGGATCTTGATTATCTGAAAATCCAGTATTTTTAAATCACATGTTATTTTCTCTTACTAAAAATGTTTGAACATCTCTTTCTTTCATAGTTTTATTGATGTATTTCCATTAAACCAAATAGTAAATTGCACAAATGAAGATAAAATCCAATCAGTTTGTGTTAGGCTACTGAATAGCAATTAATTAAAAAAACTTAACCCCTCTTACAAATGTGACTTATTTGTCACTATGCATTTTATTAATATGCATACTTACTATAAGAGACAAGGCTTCGTGAGATTGCAACTTCAAATCAAAGTATTCTAAAGAGTAATCACTCATCAAATAGAAACAATGATGAAGATAATGAGAGGATAAATGCCTATTAGAGTCATGTTTTTTTTCCTTCTTATTATATAGTTCTTTTCATGCTTAATGTGTGGCTTTTATATTGATTATGTGAAATGGGTTCTGTTATATACCAGATTTGCACATAGCTCAACACATCTCATGTGAGATTTTTATTGAATTTTTTATCGTTAAAGGTTTCAACAGCTTCATACAACATACATACTATATTGTTTTTTCATAGGGTGTGTAGATAAAGCACATGTTCTTTTGCTAAGAATTGCTGTTGAAGAATTCCAATAGAGATGGACCAAAGGTGTATTTTGTAGATCTCTCATATGATAAAGCACATGTTCTTTTGCTAGATTTATTGTTTTGCATTGCTCAGATTATCCTTTGATCCTGACAAGTTTCCATGAATACAAGTAGGTGGTCATAAATCTGTGACATTATCTTTAAACATTTTCTTTATTGATTCTATTTGCTTAGATAAGCATGCAAGTTCATCACATGCTTCATATTCCTGTGTAACAGCTTCACTATAGATAAAATTTATCTTTGATGCCAAAGCTACGATGAGTGTAACAAGAAAAAGCCTCCGTGAAACTTCGGTTGAAGATTCTATCACAAAACAGCTATCACAATGGATGTCTTGACAACATCATACTGTGAACTCTTCCTCGCTAATGTAAGGTTTCTTTCTATTTCAATTTTCTACCCTTCTGCACCTTTACAACTATAGTAAACACACGCTTCTCTGTCACCTTGGGTATCAATTATTCTTTGATTTTAATTTTTTGATTATGTGAGATTCCATAAATGTAAATATATTTAATTTGTAAGTGCTTAATGAGTATTGCTACTGGGTTTCTTCACTGTAAAGGAGAAATATGGCATGCTAGATTGAAGCAGGTAGGGCTGGAAATGAGTCGAGCTGAGTCGAACTTGGTTCAGCTCGACTCGACTCGACTCAATTTGGTTTAGCTCGTAGCTCGACTCGAGTTCGATATGAACCACTTTTTTTAGCTCGAACTCGACTCGACTTGAGCTCGCCAGCAGCTCGATTTAGCTCGTGAGCTCGAATCACAAAAATCAATAAAACAAAAAAAACCATTCCAGGACAGAGGAGAATCAAGGGAATCAGAAGCTAATGACAATAATAACATACATGATGAAACGGTTGTGAATCAAACTGAAAATTTGTTTAAAAAATTTTTCGGAACAGAGAAAAACAACCCAGAACAAATTAATAAACACAAGCCCAGACAAATGAAAACGTAATGAAGTTTTTCAGTAGCCTCTACTCTAAAGCGTTTGTCCCAGTATCATACAGAATAGTTGAAAAAGCTCAACGAACAAAAAAAAAACATCATTCATACAACAAACTCAAAAAAATCAACTTTAGTTGCTGAAATGATTTTTCTTCCTCTGTTGTTGTCTCCCCTGTTCCTCTGATAATCTCTTCTTCTTTATTGAAGCAAAGTTTGCACCTTAGACAGACCTGAAGAAAAGCTCACACCTTGGGGTAGATCTGAAGCAAAGGTCGCACCTTTTCTTCTTTGTTGAAACAAACGTAGCAGTAGATGGGGAGCTTGCGTGAGGGCGAGGTGCGCTTGGTGATGGCGGTGCTTGTGGTTAAACGAGCGATGGAGCTTAGATGAACAGCGAAGATAGGAGTCGAGAGAAGTTGAGATGAGGACACCCATGAGGCGGCTAAGGTTTCAGGACTAGAGAGACCGAGAGAGGTTTGGTAGAGAGAGAAGGAGAAGCAATTTTAGGGTTAGGGTTGGAGCCTTGGAGGTAATGGAAGAAGATGAGAGAAGGAGAGAAAAGAGAAGGAGGGAGAGAGAGCTGATAAAAACAGAGAATGAGAAGAGGAAATGAGATCGGAGGGAGGGATCATGCGGTCGGCGCTGCGAGAAGAAGAGGGAACGAGAGAAAAGAGAGGGTAGAGGGAGGCGCTGGCAGAAGAAGAGGGAAATGAGGGGAATGGGGAAGTTAGCGTAGTTTTTTAGGGTTTGAGGCGGGCTGGAGGAGAAATTAAGATTGGGCCTGGGGTGTCCACTAGTAGATTGCTAGTGGCACCCCCAATTTCATTATTTACATCCCATCTTGAAACCAAAATATTATTATTGCTTTTTATTTATTTATTTATTTATTTATTTATTTATTTATTTATTTATTTATTTATTTATAATCAAGCTGGTTCGTGAACCAAACGAGTCGAGCTATACATAGCTCAAGATCAGCTCATTTATTTAACGAGCTCAATTTTCAGTTCAAGTTCAGCTCATTTGGTTCATGAACCAAGTGCAACGAGCTAATTATCGAGTCGAGTTTCGGACTTGGTTCGAGCAGCTCAACTCATTTCCAGCCCTAGAAGCAGGTGGCAAAGGCAGAGGAAAAACTTCTCCTACAGGTCAGTTCTATAAGTAAAGAAAGAGAACAAATTGGGGAGTCAACAAAATACAAGGATATGACCTAAGTTAAAGTAGAGGAGAATATGTAGAGGTACATCCAAAAACTTGAAAAAAAAATTGCACAACTGGGATAGAAGTTTGACTCTTTGAAAATTGATGCACTGAGAAAAGGAATTGATGGATGCAAAGCCAACTGCTGTATGGACATAAAAAATGACACAATGAGGCATTGTGAGGTCATTTTCATTTTGCTGTGTGTCATTTAATATGGGTAAACTTGAAGAGATGTTTGTGCTTTTATAGTTATCTAATGATAGTTGAAGTGTTGCTTGCATGGCTCCTTTAAATATTCCACATGCTACCATTTAATTTTCACAATCCAAATACAAATTATGTAAATGGAAAAGAACTACAGTAAAAATGGAAAAGAAATGAATTCTGTATTGAAGTAAATTGTTATGTTCTGATTGTAATGTCTTCTGATACTGACCAGTGTTGAGAAAATGAAGAAAGAAATTGTGCTGCGAAGCATTCTTTGACCATCAACGTTCTTATTGAGAGTGCAAATGTTGAATTGCGGGGTTAGTGGTGTTCGGACAACACTTGTAGGATTTAAAAATTACTTCTCAAAGGAATGGCTCCACCTAGCATTTGGTGGTGTTTGTATAAGTAGTATTTTTTTCTTTCAATAAAGCGTTTTAAGCTTATCTATTCTTCCTTATATTCACTAACCTACAATGTTTCATTGTTTTGTTGAGGACTTATTATATTCTTTTCTTTTTTTGGGTGGCGGTGGTGTTCCGGATACACCAAAAAGTTCCACATTGCTTGGGAATCAAGGTCAATGAGAGTTTATAAACACCCACATGCTTTAGCCCACCGAGGCGTCTTTTAAGGACAAAACCATGAGGGCCCACATCACATATGACCCAAAGTAGACAATATTTCGAAAAACAATGCTGCGGACTTGAGGTCGGAATATTGGCGCTAGAAGGAGAGCCCACGGCCCCTTAACCCCTTGGCCTTGACTGGGGGCTACTGTTCCGGATACACAAAAAAGTCTTACATTGCTTGGGAATCAAGGTCAAGAAGAGTTTATAAACACTCACATGCCTTAACCCACCGATGCGTCTTTTAAGGACAAAACCATGAGGGTCCACATCACATGTGGCCAAAGTAGACAATACCTCGGAAAATGATGCTGCAGATTTGAGGTCGGAACAAGTGGTTTGCATTTTATCCAATTAAGGTCTCTTTCTCAGCAAATTTATGTAGTAAGTTTCGAATTTGGATTGATGTGTTTAAGTGAAACACCAGGCTATTGCTCATAATTTTAAAATAGTTTAGCTTGTTTGGTTTTGTATATATTTGGATAGGCAAAAATGACTTGATCAATGCACCAAAACAGTCACGTCATAAAAATTGGCCATAAAATGGAACTTTTTTTTGGCATGCCATAAAACGAAGTTAAAATGGCACAACATTGTAACCTTTACTATATATTTATACGGAAATAGAAAAATTTAACAAATTTATTATTTGATAGTAATGAATTTTGATTTTTATTGATAGTATTTTTTTTAAAGTTACTTAACATTTTTCCTCATTACCAAATAATGGATTTTTTTCTTACAAATATGTACTAATATATGTATTCTAAATGCAAATGATTATATTAAAGAGTAATAATATATACATGATTATATTGATGAATATTTATATCTCATGTCGATATAAACTACATACTACAATATTTTACACGATAACTTTACATAAGTATTAATTAAAATTTAAAATTGTCAACTAATTCATTCTATTAAGTTTTTAAACAATCTTTTTTAAATTTATAATGTGGCATTAATTCATAATCTAAATCGTGAATAAATTTTGTTTTCAGTAATTAAGTAAAATATTTATTATTTTTAACAACGAAAAACGACATAGTATATACTATTTTGTATTTGTAAATGTATGTATAACACTTATGTAATTTCATAATCCAGAGTCGATAATACATTACTTTTCTATATAACCTTTTCATGATAAACATAAATCACACACACACACACACACACAAAGAACTCTATAATTTGTAAAATATCTAATTTATACATTATCTCATAAATTATTTGATGGTATGCACCATTAGATTGATTGAGGTGGTATACACCGTGATTGATATTAGTTTTGTCACCTTTCAGACGTTAGGCATTTAATAATTACACACAATAGTAAATGCAGTATTATAACATCATTAAAAATTAATAATTACTAATATAATATTTCTTATATGATATTATTAGATTGAAATAATTTTTATAACAATAAATAAATAATGGTCTCCGTGCACGACACAAGTTCCATACTAGTGTGTGTGTGTGTATATATATATATATATATATATATATATAGTGAAGGGGTTAGAGCAGCATTAGCAGCAAGTTTTGACCGTAATCTTAAATCCACGCGGCGTATCTAATTTTCGCTGGCAGCCACGTATTTAGCAACATTTCTTTATTTTTAGTTCCCAGAGCCGGAAGCAACGCTCTTTTTCTTCTCTATCCTATATGTCCTCATCATGGACCCATTTTAAAATAAAGCAACGCACATTTGAGAGACGCTGATAAAGCTGCCCTTACGGGGTGGGCAACACCGAGAGAGGGAAGTAGGGGGAATGGGGAGGGGAAGCAAGGGGACATGGGATGCGGAGGGGGAAAGGGATGCGGAGGGGAAATGGAGGGGTAGTTTAGGGATTTCAATTGAGAAAAAAGAGGAGGGGTGCATGTGTCAACAACGAATGGTGCGGGTAGCAGGGAAAAATGAAAACAGAAAGAAACACGAGAGAAAGAAAGTATGACCCACGCGGAAGCGGGATGCGTGATGAGGCGATGCATTACATCCAAGTATAAGTAAGGAGTGAGGAGGCCCAATAAAATGGCGTTCACACGGTGCTGGTCGAACTTTGTCACAGCCAATCATCTTTCTCGTTTCTCATCACCCGCCTCTTCTTCCCACACTCTCTGCTCTGCATCCCTCCAAAACCCTTTTCCCAATCCCCTTTCCTCTCTTTCTCCTCACTCCTCAACCTCACCCTCCGAATTCCTCTATTCATTCCCCTAATCGAATCGCATCGCATCCCTATTATTAGCTCAATTTCTTTAATTCTAGGGTTAGGGATTTCTCCTTCGTCTTTCTTTTACCTTTTATCCACACGGAGTCTCCCTTGCCCACTGCGTTCAGACGTGGGGGGCATCTTCGACTCTTCTCGTTTAATGGAGGCCACGGCCGCCGCCGCACGCGGCGTCTCTCTCCAGTTGCAGACTCCGCCCCGGAAAGAATGGCGCGCTGTTGCCGAGCATCATCATTCCGCCAGAAACCCCGATGACGAGGTACTGTTTTGGCGTGGAAACACTTCACATTATCTTTGTTGTGTGGGTCGGAGAGTGACAGAGAACACGCGCTTTTTTTTTTTTAATAGAGTTTGCTGTTGTGAGAGTGAGGAAACGAGAGCATTTGATCGTTTTTCTTTTAAATTTTCTTTTAGGTTATTTGGCATTTATTACCCACCGAATTGGGATTAGGGTTTAACGTTTAATAACGACGTCTGACTAGAGCCAATGCCTCTCTTTCCGTTGTCGTTTTAAGCTTCGTGAAAACGGATGTCATATGGGGCGTGCCTAGATGGATAATGTGGTCATTGGGGTGGTTAAATTTCTCTCTCTCTCTCTCTCTGTGTGTGTTTGGAGACTCTAATTCCTGTTGGGTTCTGTTGTGTTTCTTCTTACTGGGACTGAACTCAAAAAGTAACCGAGATTTGATTTATAGGTTTTTATATACACCATGTTAATTCTTTTGTAGAAGCCTCTATGGTTTTAGTATTTGGTTCATGGGAATATCCTATAATGTCTATCAGGCCCAAGCTTTAGTTTTTGATTTGTTGTTGTAAACCACAAGGCACATGGAATGTGCATGTATTTTGAAGTGAAAAGACTTGATTCTCTCAATTGTAATTGATTCGAGGGGCTTTTATAGGGAATATGAATTTTTAAAACCACAGAACCCTAACCATGTGAGTCAGAATTTAGTCCGATAAGTCAATTTTAAGTAGAACGTACCCATGTTGAAGTTTAAAGTTACAACCTTACAGAATTTGAACAAACTTAAGGTTATTGGTGTCTAAATAATGAAGTTTTGATTGCATATCAATGAGTCATTGGATGAGGTAAAGGGAGCCTTAACATTTTTGTTGTTGTTAACTGCTTTTTGTTTGGTTGATAATGGGCATCTTTTGTGGAGCAGGAGTTGGAAAACACAAAACTCGGGCAATCAGATGAGAGAACCATATATGAGGTAAGTTGATGGCACGAGGAGCTGCTTTTAAGTTTTAATGAATTAAGATCCTGAAGATAACTTCTCACTGTTTTTCAAGGTGCAGCATGGAAGAGAGCCTCTTGATGTTGACTTTTGTTCTATAACAATAGATGGAACATTAGGCAATGATATTTTACCACAACAGATCCATAATGTTGTTAGACAAAGGCAGGAAATAGTGCAAATGGAGATTGAACTAAAAGCCCAGCTGATTGCGAGAACTGAGATAATGGAAATGCGAAGCACCTTTGATGCTCAACTCAAGGAACATGCTAATAATGCCAGCAAGCTTCAGGTGTGAATTCAATGTCTATTTGGAGTTTTGGACTCTTAAGACTGGGCTAATCTATCCCCAACTTTTGAAAAAATTGGTTCCCTCAGATGTTACAAGAAGGACTTGCTTGTAGACGTTTAGTTGTATCCTTATATAACAGCTAATGATTATGTCAATTTTATTGATATAATAGTTTGGTCCAGCAGATGTAACTGTTTAATTGTTAGTCTACCCTAAACTTGTTTACCTGGCCTTGCAGGAGCAACTTTGTGAGAGGGAGCGTGCAATTCATGAGCTAGAAAGGAAAATGGAAGAGAAAGACAGAGAGCTACATACTATTAAATTAGATAATGAAGCGGTTTGTTGAGTTGCTGCTTCACTATTTTATTTTAGTTTTGCTAGATCTTAATTTGGGCAGTATTTGTTTTTGGATAATATGCTTATCTTTTCAATTATTATGTTAGGCATGGGCCAAACAAGATCTTCTCCGTGAGCAGAACAAAGAACTAGCAACTTTCAGGTTTTTGTTTTATCCAAAATGTATTTATATGATGCTTTAGTTTTTGCATTTGTACTTCTTTACACTCTTCAATTGGTAAATCCTTTTATAGAATGGAGCGTGATCATTCGGAAGCTGAAAGAGCTCAGCATATAAAACAAATTCATGATCTGCAGGAACATATTCAAGAAAAAGATAGGCAGCTTATTGAGTTGCAGGAACAAGTAGGCGGCTTATATTTATATAATTCGTATATAATTCGTTTTTGTAAGAGTTTATTGAAAAGTTTATTGGTTTACGTGGCCTTGCGATGATTCTTTCTTTCAGAATAGGGTTGCTCAGGAGACTCTTATGTTCAAAGATGAACAAGTCAGAGAGGCCCAAGCTTGGATAGCTCGTGTTCGTGAGATGGATGTTTTCCAATCAACAACAAATCAGACTTTACAAGCTGAATTGCGAGAGCGCACTGAACAATATAACCAGCTTTGGATGGGTTTTCAGAGACAGGTTGATCTGCCTTCCCTTTTCTGCTTCAAGGATAAAGTTTGATTTATTTTGTACACATACATTAATGCTTTTGTTTTGAATTTGTGTCTTGGTTTGTACCCTGATGAAATAGATATGCATCAATCACCATGTGATTTATTGTTGTGATATGGTTTTGTAGATCCCTTGGATTACATTCAAGGAATTCTAATTTTGTGAGCTTTATAAGCATGATTTGGCCCTTCACAGTATCTAATTTTTAGTTATTTGATTGAAATAATATTGGATGTTGCTTAACCATGTATAATTTATGGTTTTGGTGGCTTTAGTTTGCAGAGATGGAGAGACTTCATTTGCATGCTATTCAGCAATTACAGCTTGAGCTGGCCGATGCAAGAGAGAGGAGTGGAACTTACAACGATGATTCACGGATGTCCCAAATAAATTCAAAAAATAATGTAACTCAGTATGGACAGGAAAATGGAAACCAATTTGAATTAAATGGAGGCAATGCTTCAGGTGGAAATAATGGTCTCCTTACAAATGAAAACCCAGATAATGTTCCACCATTTGCATCTTCAGGCAATCCATCAAACCAGGTGGGGTGCTTAAATTAATGATTGATAGACAAACCGCTAATCATTTACTTGGTAGAATTCCCAGAAATTTCACAATGTAGTCTTATATGCCGTGCATTTTATGAAACAATTTTTTCAAAGATGTCATTTGAGACCTTAATTATGTTGCTTATGAATGACTTATTTAGAATGTCACATGGGTTTTCATCAGACATTGAAGCACTGGACAAATATGTATATATTTTCATTTTGTTCTCTTTTTGCTGTCTTAGATATAGCAAATTCCTTTCTTACATATTTGATATCTGCAAATCTATTCAAATATTTTACTTTGGGCTTTGACATTGTTTATATTTTAATTAAGATTGTATTCTGTTGGCCTACAATTGATGAGGTGTTGAAATCTAAGTTTGGATATTGCAAGAGTGAAGATTTCATAAACAAGTATTGTACTGTTGCAGTAGGGCTTATATAGGCTTGAAAAGAAAAGGATGGTGGTGAAATGTTCAGTTTGTTCTGTAAATTGCTTTAACAGATTAATATAATAGAAAGAACTTGGTTAAAACATTTCATGTTAGCTGAGCATCATGATGAAGAACCATATTGATGACAATATGTCATGTAATGTGTTCATGTATAATATTTTATAATTGATAACATGCTTGTTTTGTGCTAGGAATGCTAGAAAGACCTAAAAGGAAATCGTTTTATGTTGATAGGTTTTATAGGCAAGTTGTTTCTTTGTATGTTCTTTATTGGAAACCTTTATCACATGTTTGTTGCAATCATGTGTCATTGTTTGTGCTAACCATGAACAGTCCGTGATTATTTGAGATATGAATATTTTTTAAGGTCTTATTGGGTGTTTATTAGTCTCACAAATGCTGTATTGCACTTGTTTACTATTGTTGGCTCTCTTTTTGAATCACAAGTTCATTGAATTTGTGTTAGAGTGTCTGTTATTTTTTAAGTTGGTGGCGTTAACCTATTGTTATACAATATACATTGGTTGTGTGTGTGATCTATTTGATTTATAATATGATGAATCAATTGTTCATGGTTACCCTCTTACAATACTTTTGTGGTTATTTCTAGTCTGATCAAGTTCCTGGTGTCCCTATTGCTCCATCATCTCTAATTGTCCCTCATTCATACCTCCCACCTGGCCAAGTAATGCATCCATTTGTTATGCATCAACAAGGAGTGCCCAATGGAGTTGTGTCACATGTTCCTCAGTCACATGTGGGACATTTTCATCCAGTGGCCACAGTGTCACCTCTGCAACAGTGGCAAAATCAACAGGTATCAACACGTACCTATATGTAAGCTGTCTGTGTTTTCATTTAAAGATTTTTGGTGATTTATATTTAGACTTGTTTTTCCAGGCTGTTTCAGAGGGTTCACAGGTAACCATACAGGATGATCCCTCATCATCCCAAGTGGATCAAAATTTAATCCGATCAGATGCCGAGTATAATTATGAAATGTCTGTTAATAGACAAACTCTTCCTAGAGACTATTCAGACGCTCATGTCCACCAAGGCCAGGAGACACAAACTGTGATTTCGTCATCTACTGGGGAAACACAGGTTTTACAATTAATGATTCTTTCATTTACTTTGTATAATTTACTGCTATTGGGATTTGTGTAAAATACTGATGAATAGTTGATTTTTTTTGAGGTTCTTCAGTCAGTTGATGAAAGTCAACTTGTTGCTTCCCAACAAGATCAAAGCTTACAACAAATTTCTTCTCAGTTCTCTGATGCCTTAAGATTGAACTCTTTTGAACCAAATGGTGAAATGAAGGTTGGTTCCAAATTTCTCTTTTGCCTGTTTGATCTTTTTGTTGTTTGGCTGAATGCTACATGGTAATTTGATCAACTAAGTGTTTTTTTGGCGAGGGGGGGTCAAATGCCACTATTGAAATTACGGTTATTTATGTTTAATTGTAATTGTATGAAAATTTTATGTCAAGATATTTGGGTGTTTGTACTAACTAAAGGCCCATTGTAGCTTCTAAATAATCTTCATGCTTTTTTAAACATGTTCAGGAAGCACCATACCATTTTTATAAAGTATTAGGCTCCTCTAAATTTAGTAAGAGAGGGCATATCCACCCTTGTTTTATTTTTAAAATGCTCTTTTGGGGATTCTACTGAGCCCTTCGTTTTGTTATTGTGCTTAGTAAAAACCACGTAGAATAGTGCTATTACATCACAGAAGATGAAAGCTAACAATTTTCCTTCGACAGGAGCAGAATCCGGTGACATTATCTAATGATGGACCTCAGAACCAAATTTCAGTAGCTGAACAAGCGAGTTCTGCTGCAAATGCATCATCTGTCGCAAGCCAGTCAGTTAATGAAATGGTACAGAACAATTCTGATTCAGTCTCGTCTGAAGCATTCACCTCTACTGGGCAGACAACTTCAACAACTATTGCAAAGGCTTCAGAGACTGCTCTTCTTGATGAACGGTCATTGCTAGCATGCATTGTTCGCACTATTCCAGCTGGTGGCCGAATTCGAATCAGTTCAACGGTTAGTCAACCTTCTTACTTTTCTTTAAAGATGACTTTCCCTCCTTACCTCATGTAATCTATCTGGCCTATGTTTTAAAAACAGCTCCCTAACAGACTGGGCAAGATGCTTGCACCCCTGCATTGGCATGATTACAAAAGAAAGTATGGAAAGCTGGAAGACTTTGTAGCTAGCCATCCTGAAGTAAGTTTTTAAGTTACATTTTGGACAGCGCATGCCAAGTCATTTTGTCAAAATTTCTGGTTGTCTAGCAATTTTCATTCAGTTATCTGCATGTGCAAGTTCATAGAATTTACTGGCAACATATTTGCATTACAGCCTGATGGGTTTTCATCATTTCAGTTATTTTTGATCGAGGGTGACTATATTCAACTCCGCGAAGGAGCACAAAAAATGGTTGCTGCAACTGCTGCAGTTGCCAAAGTTGCTGCAGCAGCTGCAGCATCATCTCCTTATTCTTCATATATGCCTACTGTAGCTGTTACGCCAATGGCTCAATCTCATCGCTTGAAAAAATCTCCTTCAATTGACTCCAAAAATATCAAAACTGACAAGACACTTCAGGAGTATACGGTCATCTCTTCAAATATGGGTGACGATCCTTCAAAGTTGTCAGTAATGCAGCATCAACAGTCCAATGGTGTATGCTTCAATGTTGCTGGAGGTCTTTCAAATGTTAAAATTTTGAGCAAGTCTAAGGATTCTCGTGAAATGAATGGCCCTGAAAATAAGGTTGTCCAGTCTTCTGTACAATTAGCTGTTGGCAATGGGGGAAGCCTTGACAGATCAAGCATGAGCAGTGCCCAAAATTCAGGCACTGCAAATGGGAGGCTAGTTTCAAGCTTTGTTTCTAAACAGCAGACCCGGTATGACTCTACATTGGCTTGTGAATGATAATATTATTATGCTGTCATGGCTCTTGATCTATGTATGATGATAATAGCTACGAGCATAAAGCCATAAGGAAATTGTACTTAAAACTGTTTTTTTATAACAGGTCAACTGGTGCCATGTACCCTTCTAGAAGATAGTAAGTCTTCTTACTGACACTTACAATGCTATTTATGTTTGCTTTGAATTTCCATGGACGTATTCATGCCACTGGGTGTTTCTGTTTGGCATGGATGGAGAGCTAATTTAGGTTTTCTTTCCCATGTTTCTGTTTGCCATTTCTTTTTGCCCTAACCTAAGGCCTATTGTAACATGTCCTCCCATTTGCTTAGTTAGTCTCTTTTCAATTTATTTGAATCGTTGTGATCAATCGTAGTTTCGGGCATTGTCTCTGCCCCTCTACAAAATGCTTTTTGAATTACTCCGTTGCAGTCATACATAGATTTCTAAATTAAGAATGTATCAATACATTTCCTAAAAAAAGAATCTATCAATACACGCATGTACTTCTGCGTAGGATCATTAATCGTGCGATTTTCAAGATATATGTAATCTTGATGAAAGTACAATATAATTGCTTATTACAGGATGCAACTTTGCGGTACTTTGAATAGTTCAGGCCACGTGTCTTGAAATATTTGAATGATGCGTTCTATTTTATTTCCATTCCATTTGTGTGTCCTGATCCATGCATTAATGTTGACATGCATTCATAATTTCAATTGCTGTTTTTATACAGGAAACGTGGAGGGGCGTAGATTATCCTGTCTGACCAGGTCGTGGATGCGGTTTGTGGGAGAATTTTTTTGAAGCATTGACAGTAATCTTATGTCCTGAGCAAATTATGATTTGAATTGTCGGTGCTATCTCCATTTTCTGTAGTTATTTATTTCTCCCCGCTGTTTCAATTCATGCTGTGATATTCATGCATGCATGACATCTTTTAACTGTGATTTTTCTTTTTGTGAATGCTTGAAAGATTATTCGGCGCAGTTGAAATTTTAAATTTGCACGCTCTTTATTTTGTCCGTTCAATATTAGTAATTCAGTTTGAGATCCAAGGATGGATTCATCGATCAACCTGCATCGCAGTTGCATATTACGAGTTCTATGCAGATTCTATCAGCGGCGGATGTTCAGGGATATTTAATACTTAATCTTCAAAATTATGTTTGATCAATCCATGCTTAAAAGTCTAGGTTGATTTTATGGTGCACAATTGAAATGGATATATCACCGTGCATAAATACATACAAATTGCTCAAAACTACAATGACGACTGACGTCGTCCTTCAAAAGTAGAAGTTCAGGGTCCTCGTCTTAATCATCGAGATGGTAATTTGATCGGTGTCGGTTTGATAAAAACGAGTAAGAATTGAGTTTTGAGGTAAGCATACTCGTTTTTGTTTGTTTGTTTGGTTTTTTTTTTCTCTCCTTTTAATTAGTATCGATCAAGTCATCGTTTTGGTTGTGAAGATAACGAAAATCGTGAATTTTTACTTTTGAGGGATTATGTTGGTCGTCATTGGATTTTTTTCGCGATTTGTAGGTATTTGTACATGGTTGGTATACCTATTTCATTTGTGCATTGTAAAATCCACCTAAAAGTCTATTGTCCATGGGATCTATAATAAAACTTGTCCAGTGGCCCAAACAAAAAGAAAACTACTGCTCAACTCTATGTGGGTTGTTGCCCTAATCAGATCCTTGAAAAGAAAAAGTGGAGCATCGAGGAGGAGCCACACGTAATTTTTGGATCTGATCCTGTTAAAATTTAACGAATCAGTGATATACTATTTGTGATGTTATTGTGCGTTTTAACCAATATACTAGTGTTTTAAAATTCGAACAGGACAGTTGAACCTTGAACCGGTCTTGTTTACGGTTTGGTTATTTTGGCGGTTCGACCACAGTTTTATCCTAATTCGAACGGTTTAAAGTGGTTGAATCATGACTCAGTGGTCTCATCGATTTAATATTCGGTTTAGTTTTTAAAACATTACAATGTACAACATTAGCTACAATCACGTAGGGAATAATTTCGTCACTTATTTGGTTGCGTAAAAATTTGCCCAATATCCATTCTATTTCAAGTCGATACTTATTATTCGGGTTTCAAATGAATTTGATTATATGCACGAGAGTCAGGTTATGAAAAAAATATAAAAATATCTCAACAAAATATATTCAGGGCAAATTTTTGCAATACAAAGTGCTATAACTAAAAACAAATATGACACCCAGTCAAAAAAATATATAACACTTAAAATTATAATAATAGTAATCCCACTATTTTATTCAAAAGCGGACACGCAGTTAACGTAAAACAAATAATTTTCAAAAAGAAAAATGTAAAACAAAATTAGAGGTATTATAGAAAGTTTATATAAATTATATTTGTCGGTACGAAAACCTACCTCTTCTTGTTTGCACTATTAATAAATAGGTAGAAAAAAAATTATTTAGTTGCGGGTGTATATCAAGAAATCCAAATGTTTTGGCTAGTGTCTACATAATATGCTAATTGCCATTTTTTTCACTACATTTCTACGTGTATTTGGAACATTATTTATAATGAAATGAAAGTAGTTTGGATTGTATCAAAAAAAAAAAAAATCCAAACTCAACGTTTAGTAGGTTTTATCTATGTTAGTCCACCTTAGAATTTGCCTTCAATATTCCATGTATATTATTATATATTAGTTGTGGCAACATATATATTAGGCAAAACTACGCATAAGTTCTTTATCTTAATTTAAAATTTCACTTCAGTCCTTTATATTTTTTTGTGTCAAGTTAGTCCTTTAAAATTAATTTTACTTTCAGTTTAGTCTCACAAGTTCTAAAATATTGACAATATTGGCCAAATTAATCTGATTTTAGCTTTTTGCAACATCTTTTTGGGGTTCTAATTTGTGGCACAATTGATATGACATATTGTGTTTGTGTCACACATGTATTTCTCATTGCAGATCGCAAACAGTTTGCCTCGAAATTAATGTTTTAAAACACGTGGGACTGAATTAAAACAAAAAAAATGAAAGACTAACTTAAAATTTTAAACTAAAATAAGAGATCTCGGGAGTAATTTTACTTATATATTATATAGATATTGTCCGGTCAACTTTATATACATGTTAATTGCCCCCTATTGTAAAATTTCTAGGTCCTTCATTGGCCTACTTATTAGGTGGTAAGGTCTTTTGTCTTTTTCTACTAAGATCACGTGTTGACCTTGCTTATCTTGTGTTTAAGAGATCTTTTTTTTTTTTTTTTGAACACCTAAAGATTTGTTCTAATGATAACATTTCTACTAGGAGATGAACCTTCTCAGTTGTCCATATAGTGGGGTGACATCTTAGCCACTTATCTAGATGCTATTATCTAATGAGCCGGTAAATCACGTCCGGATCATGATTCATTCCATAATCAGTCAATTCAATACTTTATAAATTAATCACTTTAAAAAATAAAAAATATATAACTAAACTTTTCAAAGAAAAAGTGTTATTAACACTTTAATAGCCATTATTTTTTACTTTACGCATACATTATTTTCTTTTGCATTCGAATCCACTTCGCGAAAAACCTATAATTTGCAATAAAAAAATGTGACGACTTTGATATCTTAGAGTTTTATTGGATACAATACTCAATATTCAATCATTTAACACCACATAAATTTTTTATGTTCAATTAATTTTTAAGTAAAATTAAGTTTTGAGTTATTTTTACCTTATAAGGTATCCAACATTCTTCACGAGTATCGAAAAATTCTCCTAAGAAAAAAAATAGCCTAGAGACTAGTATCTAATGAACTTTTCAAAAAATAAAAAAAGAATAAAAATCAGGACTCGCATTATGGAATACGGAAGCTCGGAAGGAAATGAAAAATAACAGCTAATTCGACTAAAACAAAATGATATGACTATAAAAGTTGAAACACGTCTTCATGGTTTTGTATTTCCAGTTTTTCACAAGAAGATCCAAATGGTGTGGTGTGGTGACTTCGTCTAAGACCAACCAGGACCTACGTCTGAGCCCATTAGGTTGATAGATGGCGTATCTGGCAGATTACACATTCTGGTTTGCATGCCACTATTGGGAGGAGTACCATGAAAGCTACCCATGGCTTCGGGGAAAAGTTGATGCTGTTGGAAGAAAGGTGGCAGCTTATGGTACTGCTGCTGCTCATTCATCTGAAAAGGAAACTTTGAAGTTGAAAGATCAGGTTGTTCTAGAGACATTCCCAGATGTTGCTGTTGCTGCTGCTGCTCATTCATATCAAAAGGCGAGTTTAAGGTAGACAAATCTGGGCGTTGCTGGGACATTGGTACATGAGGTTGCTGCATGCCTTGCCCCTGTGGCACAGTTTTCATATAAGTGATTGATCAATTGTTATAATTCAAACCTACATTTGGCTGGTTAGGCAGTGATGAATTGATCTCAATTTAACAACCTGAGAATGCGTCTGCGCCTGAGGCACGGTATCGGCAAGTTTGGCAAGAAAAGTTAAGTTGTACTGAAGCTTGGCTTGATACCTGTATCAGGTTGTTCGGGTAATATGTCATGAGCCAGTGCACAAGCTTATTATTATTAGCATATGCGTAATATGATAAACCATAGATAACAATTGAGAAGGCAACGGCAGCATATAGTACATGACACTTGCAACAGACAAATACAAATAAAATAACAACTAACAATAACTCTAAGGTAGTTTTTGACATATGAATAGAATATCTTTGCTTCCATCCTATAAATACTACCTGAGATTCATCAAATGGAAAGGGAAAGATAATTTGGGGCAACATAAATACTATTTAGTTTTATGATATGACTTCGGTAATTATATTTTTATGTAACAATCAATAAAAATATGAGAATCTTGAGCACTTACTGCAGGCTTTTATTTATTAGACAATCCATATACTTGGTGGCAAAATCATTCTCCAAACATTTGGAAATCAGCTTAAGGTACAAGATTCTCAAGAAAAAGATTTTTTTTTTTTTTGCCCAATTACTTGTAACTGTCATTTAAAATTTTCTTTGCCTTCACGTTATTTATGACTACCAGATATGTCTTCTGTGAATTTAACTGTTCTAAAGTCAGAGGTGCACTACAGGTGGTAAAGTACAGAATTACAACTGTTGATTGCATAGTTATTGGTTGAGATTGTGATAAAATACATATACATTTTTTTTTGGGTACTCAAAATACATAAACATTTACATCAAATCTATTTCATTTCTTTTTAAATTAACGATTATAATTATGTATTTTATCCTCTAAAATGCACCTTCACTTTAGCGGAGCCAAATCAGTCTTCCCATTGACTCAGTTTTTTCAGCTTCTTCTACTCAAAGGAACTTGGTTCAAGTATACAAAGATTCTAATTAAGGACCAGTTTGCCTACTTCTAAATGATGTGTTCTTCCCAGTCCTCTCTTCTACTAAACTAATATATTTTTAACTAGTGGGGACCAATTTTTGCACCACTGCGTGAAGAAAAAAGGAACAGAAGGATAGAATGGTTCAAATGGAAAGCAACATTATTTCTACCATGTGTTTCATGAGCATCAGTTCATAATTGCAACATTCTGTAATAAAACTTTATTCTCTGGATTTATCATACAATTAAATGTTGGCTGCTTATCGAACATAAACTTTTTTCCACACTTATTCATTAATCCCTGTTTTCACCTCAACTAAATTCCACTTATCATATTACATGTGCTGTAATCTAAGACATAACTTATATTCCTTGTTTTTCAGGAGTAAGCACACATTACAATTTGTCGACTGAAAGTCTGAAACACAGCTTCAGTAATGTGTGTGCTAATGACCTCACAAAGCGATATATAATCTACGGCAAAGAACAGCCAAACAGGGTTGATATGTTTATGTAAAGTAGAGGATTTCCAGGCTAACTACCATATAGTACTAAAATATATGCAATAGAATGAAGAAGTAAAAAGAAAATGCTTCAGAGACTCATGACAGATAAAAAGAAAGTGCAATTGAAACCACTTGATAATACCTAGAGACAAAGATAAGCAATAAAAATTAAATACAATAAAAAAGGCTACTAACCGGGCGATCTCGGCGAAGTTCCCCTGGTTTTGACCTTCCAGTATTGCCAGTATCAGCTCCTTGTTCTCCACCAAGCACTGCCCCAAGGATAAGAACTGGTCTATATGAGATAAGTTGACACAGAGTTGAATAACACATCATTTCAATTAAAGGTCCAAACTTTTTAGCCAAACAAATGAATTATGCATTCATCTGATTTTTGAATTAAGACACACACACATCGCACGCTCCTTTGTAAAACTCCATATATCGATGAAGGATATGACCCAATTCAAATTAACCTTTAGCTTACAAACCATTAGCAAAGTTTATCCACTCTATGCACAGCACCAAATTCATATAGAGAGACATGTCATTCTTTATCAAAGGAACCTATAAAGTTAACGTTATGACGTACATTTGATTGAAGAAATGTTGAAAATTTTACGAAAGAGGAACACCAAATTAATAACTTAGGGCACAAGGAAAGAAAAAGAGATGAGCACCATACACATTTGGTGACCTTTACAAAAGTCAAACGGGGCAAGAAAAACGAACAATAGGGAAAGGATACATTTTTATGAAACCCCAACACGAACATAGGCACAAGAATAGATATACAACCAAAAACCACGTAACAGGATAAGGGTGATGAAGCAGAGAAATGAGTCAGGGAAAAAAAGTTGGCACCTTTTGAATCTGCTCGGTGGTGAAGATAGGAAGAGGAGGATCACCGTTGAACATTTTCCTCTTCTTTTTTGCGATGAAAGACCAAACCACAAATCAAACCCAAAACCCTAACCTTTCTTCTCCCTCAGAAACCACCTTTCCCAGTTCAAATGTGCAGTGTTCGCTGTTTTTTTCTGCATTCGTTTAAATAAGCGACGCTTGGCTTCTCATGCGTTTCTTTATTAAATTAAATAATTTAATTTAATTTAATTATTTTGTATTAAATTTTAGATTTTTATTAATTTTATTTTGGTTTATCCATTTTTTTAACCGAATGGTTTATCCATATTATTAACTCTTGGCTTTTATATATTTTTATTGATTTGAAATTTTGATAATTTCTATCCATTAACGTATTAATCATTGTTTAAATGGTTTATCTTAAAAGATTATTTGTTAGAATCCTAATTATATAAAAATAAATTATGAAAGTTTTTTTGACAAAATAAATTATAAAAGATTTTTTTTACTGGAAATAAATTATGAAAGTTGAAAATTAAATAAATATAAAATATATAATCTAAATTTATTTAATCTCTTTTTTTGATACAAAAGGAAAGGAAAAACAACACGGCCTTATAGATCAAACGGGGTAGGGAAACCCCTCTAACATCCTAAGTCATAATAGAACAAACAAAAGAGCCCAAGTGACCAATGTTTGTGGGGCTCATATTCAGTGACAAACCTAGGTTATGTCAATTAGGGGCAGTCGCCCCAGAATAACAAATAATTGTTAGAAACCATGATTCATATATATAACAATGACATGTTCGCCCCCCTGTCAAACAGTCTAGTATACTCACAGAATCACTGTCAAACCCAATTGAAGGGTGATTTGATGTTTGAAATCGAGATACACGTGAAGCTGGGTCACCCTGGTCTCACTTTCTATGTGGCTTTTTCGGTGGAAGATAAAAAATTTGAGACGTGGTCATCATTCAACTTTGAGACGTTGTACTGTAGGCAAAAGAACACAATCATTGCTTATTTTACTTGCTACTTGCAAACAATTTGCCCCCTTACCAAATTTTCTAATTCCGTCCTTACCCATATTGGCTTCACAAAAAAAGGTGATCAATAGAGCATGACCAATCGTTGCATACCCACATGAGCAAAGCCTCATCTAAGAGTGGCTTAATAGAGAGAGAGAATTTGATCTTCTCAACCGAATCAGATTGACAATAACATCTGTCGAAAAAGTGGTGTTACCGACGATTTTTGTATTACCAACAGCTTCCGACCCTCGATAATGATTGATTTTCTTGTAGTTCGGGTAGAGTTGCGTAGTTCTCACTCCTACTTGCCAATCTTTAGCATTGTGGGAAAGCAATATATTTCTCTTATCAAGACTAACTTTTGCATATCGAGAATCACAAAAATTTATCCAAGCACTTTTGCACAGTTTCCATGTGGCAAGTGGATGCCTCCCCAGAGAGCTGGAGATCATCTTCAAAGAAAAGATGAGAAATCTTGGGGCTATTTACCATTGTCAACTTCATACTAGATAAGGTGAGCTAATCTTTCCTATGCCAGCACAAAGAAATAAGGTGGAATAGGATCTCCCGTCAAATTCTTGTAAAAGGTTTGAACTTCTCAATTCTCTCAGGTCACCTACATATCACAAAAAGATAAAAAATGAAAATAATATTTAGTAAAGGCCCATTGTTTTAGATTTTGATAAAATTGATTTTGAAGAATTGATGTTAAAAGAATTGATTTTAAAAAAAATTGAGTTTAAAAAAATTGGTTTGTGTTTGGTAATAATATTTTAAAAGTGTGTTAAAAAAATTGATTTCGTTTAGATGATAAAAGTAGAATCACTTTTGATGAGCAGATATACAGAAATTTGTGGGTCACATACCAAGAATTGATTTTATTCAATGCAAAACTAAGAAAATCTTGCTTCCAAAATAATTGATTCTAGCTACCCAGAATCAACTTTATCCACCGCGATTTTGGAACTCAAACACATTAACAGTGATTTTTAATTATATCCGCCTTATTTTTTCTCCCAGAGATGATTATATCTAAACCAAATAGGCTCTAAGTCCTTTTGAAATCCAATGTCTCTATGAACTCCAACACAATCCATCATTTCCTTTTTCCCTTTCAAGATTCTCATTGTATGAACAACTTCTTAAGCAATGATAATGTTGTCAAAACTATGTCTAGATCAATGGAACAATGCTAGATTGATTTGGTGACATTGAAAAAAGAAAGCCATATACTTCATTCCAGTAGCAATAATTTTAGTAATGATCTTATAAATAACATTGCATAAACTAATATGCCGATATTGCTTCCGAATAGGTGGAGTGATCTACCTTGGGAATAAGCAAGATAGATGTTTCATTCAAAGCCTTAATCTTCTCTGGAATGGAAAAAACTTCATTTACTACCTTCTTCCCATATAAGTTGATGTTTTGGTCTTTCTTCTTCCCCCCCCCCCTAAAACTATTGATATTTTACAAATTTTAAGTCTAATTAATTTTTATCTCTCAAATATACCTTTATTTAATAGCTACTACAACAAGGAATATAGAAATTTGTAATACAAGTTATCACAATAAATAAGGACATTTTAGTCAAAATATAACAATATTTTACATCTATTAATAATAAATATTCTTTAATTTATGTACAATAACCTTAAACATCAAAAAATATGTAAAAAAAAGATAGTCCTGTAGAACATACTAAAAGACCCCATAATATCCTAGTGTGAATGATATAAAAAATAGGATGCAAAATTGGTGCTTTCGAAGGCCCCATCTCAAACACTGCATTTCAAAGTTCTTCATTCAAGGGAGGACTCTGAGTATGGTGCAGCTTGTTCAGGATGATCATGACGAGTGGCGTGGTACAAAAAAAATTTCCCATGTTGTCTCTGAGCACTATATAAGTGATTAATAAAGAATATGTCAATTTACCATTACATAATAATAAAAAATGAGATATCATTTTTTCAACGTGAGATCACCCCATTCACTAAAATCATTATAATTGCATTTACATAGACGCTTTGTTAGATTACACTTTACATTAAATCAAATATTGGTGTCACCATTTTATACTAAAAAATCGTTGATGTACCCAACTTACATATTAAATTAATGTTAATCAGTTGTTTAACAAAAGAAAATCGTTGATGTACCCAGCTTACTTATTAAATTTTTGTGGCATCTTGGTCGGGATTGTCTACCCAATAGACAAAAATTGAGAAGTAAAGGAGTTGACTGTACTTCAATGTGTGTTTGATGTGAAAATGCACCAGAATCTATGTGGCACATTTTCCTTGCTTGTTCGGCTAGTATAGAGCGTTGGAAGAGACAAAAAGTATGGCCAATTTTTGAACAATTTATGTCCAATGCAGAGGAATTTTATGATATTTTCTGGCAGGTTTGGCAACATTTACACTATGTTTGGGAGGAGGGGAGGAAAATGGAGGGAAGATAAAGTTTCTTGAAAAATGTAAAAAGTGTGCATGGATAAGTGTGACAGACCAATAATAATGTGACACATCATCAATTTTACACTTTAATCAATAACTTTTTTTCCTCCCACTTTCTTTCCTCCCACTTTCTTACCTAACAAATATAGTCTTAAATGTTCAACTATTAATACTGTTTGAAATGACAACTTGGAGTAAATGGGAAAAAACGTAACATTCACTACTGGAACTCAAAGATTGATACGGTACAGCAAGTGGTGTCATGCGCAGATGAGACATTGTCAGCTTGGCAATGTGCTCGGCGAACTAAGCAACAACAGCAGCGATCAAGTGTGATTAGCAGAGTGCAGGATCAAGCCGTGACTTGGAAACCACCACCACAACAATTCGTGAAATGCAATGTTGATGCCACATTTTTTAAGCAAGATCAATGTGTAGGAATTGGGAATTGGATTTGATGTAGTAGCTGGCTGACTGCGTGCAGTCACGCAGTCAGTCAATATTGACTGTCTGATCTCGATCGGATGGTCCAGATTAAATACATATTTTTTATTTTTAAAAAAATATAAAATACCGATTTTAAATCTGGACCATTCGATCGAGATCGGACGATCGACGTTGCCTGACTGTATGACTTCACGCAGTCAGCAATTGCACACAAGTTGAATCCGTAGGAATTGACTTTTGTGTTAGAGATGAGAATGGACAATTTATAATGGCACGAAAAGATTGGTGTAAGGCACACATGAATGTATCAAAGGGTGAAGCATGGGGTCTACTCCAGGCGATCAAGTGGATAATAGCAGCTGGTTTACATAATGTTATTTTTGAGCTGGATTGTAAACAAGTGGTTGATGATGTGCTCAATGTCAAATATGATAGATCGGAATATGGTTCTATTCTTGAGGAATGTAGAACGAATCTTGTTTTCTTCTTATAACAACTTTTAGGTTGTTTTTACTAAGCGACTATCTAATGGTAGTGCTCATGCTTTGACAAAAGCTTCTACCTCTTATGCTATTCACAGTGACTTCCATTATATTCCTGGTGTATTATCGATATTATCCTTAATAAAATGAGTTGATTTGGATTTTGTCAAAAAACAAAAACAAAAGAAAATCGTTAATTTCTTTAATCAATAAATATTTTTTTAACCAACCAATATTAGATATAATGAGATATTTGTATACCAACATTAAACTATTTTTTTATCAATGAAATTAATTTTTAAATTTTTTAATAAATTTTCTTCTATATTTGATGTATACTAAAAATATAAGTAATGCATTTTATTTTAAATGCATTACTTATATTTTTCATGCCACACGTTTTAAATTTGATGCGTTTAAAATTTTCTTCTATATTTGATGCATTTTAAATGTTAAAATTTCAGGTATTATTTATTTAATCTAATATATAGTGTTTTTCATGCCACGCATCACCACCTAAATCGATCACAATAATTTTAAATGAACAAAATTTGATTTTCAGGAATATTTCAAATTATAATTAATTTAAATTATAGACAATTATTCAAAGTATAAAGATCAATTAATTGAAAATTGAAAATTAATTTCGATTTTTTATTCTATACTAGTGTATTGACTCGTGCCTAAGGCATGGATATCGACTAAATAATATTTATCTTTTAAATTTTCAATTGAGTTTTTTTTTTAAGTTTAATAAAATTATATGTTAGTAAATATGAATATGTGAATAGCTGTATAGTTTTATTATACATAATGTACATACGTCTTATATTATCGCAAGTGTTGTAAACATATATTTTTAATAAATTAAATATATGTTTATGACACTTGCGATAATAAAATGACTGAGGTTTATACGTTGGGGTCGAGGTCGCTATTAAAAAGTCTCTGATAAAAAACTAAAAGTCATTTTTTAATACTATAAAATTTTAAGGTAGATATGAATATTGAGATGAAATCAATTGAAATATAATAATTCATAATAATTTAAGATTTAGTTGCAGATAGTTATGTGCTCAACCTTAATTGTACTATACCTAAACAAACCTCAATAGTACAGGGAAATCAATTTAAACATGTAATCTACTCCCTTCGGAACCATTTATAAGGAAAAAAAGTCATTTCCAGATTCGTTAAAAAATGTATGTATCTAGTCCATTTAAAAAATATATGGTTGATAGTATGAATGAAGTTTTCCGTATACACACGAAAATGGTTGCTAAGTATATCATAAGGAGATCAAATATTAGCATGAAAGAATATTCATAAATAAATTACTATTGATGAACATTATAATAGAAATTAAATATTAGTATGTATTTATTTGGAAATTTTTATTATTTATTTATTTATTTATTTATTTTAATATATACCATGTGTGGCATTGATCATTGTATTATAGATAAGTTTTTTTTTTTGAAAATTATAAATAAGTTTTTATAGAGTTTTAGGAGATATTTTCAATTTTAGTTCTTATTATTATTTTCTATTAGAGTTTGACTTTGCCAATTAATAGGGTAAAATTTTTTGGTGCAATATAAAATAAATTTTAAATATCAGATAATATTTATATTAAACTCATAAGAACAGATAATATTTATATTGATAATATTTATATCTAATGACACACACATATATATTTTTTCATTATCTTTTGGAAATATTTTTGGCTATATCATGCACAAATCGTGGATTGTGAATCTCAAATCTCACTCATGCATTGCACGAGTCAAATGCACTGGTATTTTAAAAATGACAACTAAAGTGAGACGGAGGGAGCAAAAAAGAGGAGTGCTAGTAAGTCACTCTTTAACACTCTCTTCTCAACACATTTTCTTTTATTGGTTAAATGCCGATGGTTTTACTATTTTAAAAATGGGTCTCACTAATCATGTTCATAAAATTTAAACTAATAGATGAAAGTGTGATGAGACCAAAAAAAAAAAAAAGTGTGATGAAAAGATAGTGTTAGTGTAGGCGACATAAACGACGTCGCTGGAGGCATAAGGCGAATATAGGCACACGCGCGCGGTTGGTATCGCGCTTTTGAGACAGCGTCGTCTACGCAGCATCGCGAGAAGGGCTGAAGGGGATATTGGTTAGCCAGTTATTCTGCAATCGAGAGAGAAAAAGGTGGGAAAAATGGGGTACGTGCTGAGAGTGAGATTTGCGTCGTTCTTCGCCGGGGCTGCAACGGCGTCGTTTGCGGGTCTCTACATCCTCCACAGGGATTACAAGGTTGCGCACCAATCCCTTACTCAACAGGTACACCCTACACGGAAATAACTGTATCAATTTCCCCCTTTTTCCTTTTGGGTTGTTTTCAAATACTCTGCCACATGATTTATGTTATTTTCGCCCCCTAAATAATGTCAATTACGAGACCCATTAATTGAAAGAACTCGTGCTGTGATAAGTTACCCTTTAGGATTTTTGGTTAGAACTAGGAAAAAAACTGATACGATGATTATCATTGTTGAGTTGGTAATTTGTCTGTTTGGTTGGGCCTTCTATTTTTGTTTCTGTCGCTATGTCATTGTGTTATGCTGTTATGCAACGTCAATTTTATATGAATGCTGCTTTTTAAGAGCCACAAATTTTTCTTTTTTGGAGGGGGGGGGTGGTATCTTTATTTTTTCCCCCAAATTAGATGCCGAGTGCGTGTATGCGGTCTTTTGATAGGTGAAATGTTGAATGCGCTGAGGCAAACTACTTCATTTCCTTTTTTTTTTGGTAACATATCTTTTGTGGAATTGTATGAGTGAGTTGAAGGAGATTGTCTACATGGTTTTATCTCTGGTTAGGGACTTCACCTACCAGGGTTCTTGTTTAGGGGAAGCCCTTTTTTTGGGGAGGTCGGGGGTGGGGTAAGTATATTCTTGATGGGTATGTTGAGTTTGGGTAATTGAGAGGCAATCATAATATGACATTTGCATTTACTTTACATTATGTAAGATAAGTGATATGTACAAATTATTTAGAGGTCATTGCCTGGTGTGATGACTTATATTTTCCTCTTAACAGCAGCTATGTTGAACCAATATTTGATAGAACTGTTGTCTCTTTCTTACTTGATATACAATCAACACATACTTGTGATATGTACCTTCAATTATTTATTTTTTAGCTTGCTTTTAGTTTGAGAAATATCCTCAAGACCCTTTTTGCTGTTGCCTTCTTTGTTGTATTTTGCTCCTGAGGCTGTCCTGTTTCTCTCTTGCCTTTTTAATATATTTATTATGGTCTCTTTAAATTCCTTCTCTTTTCTTGCACTTTGAATCTGTAAACAAATTATTTCTCCTTGTTTCGTTCCTTGCAAGACCTCCTCATGTTTTCCACCAGATTTATTTTATTTCCCTTAATTTGGATGCAACATTTTTTTGTTTTACCTTCTTGGATATATTCCAAGTTGTCTTGTTTTTATTGACTTTGTCTTGTTTGTTGGACAAACAAAACAGGTGGACTTTTCATGAGTGGGTTTTCTTGGGACTTTAAATTGGGGATAAATCTAGTCAAATAATCTGCATATCCTGTTGTTATAGTCTTAGGGTATGACTGTTTCAGTTGTTGCCATCGATATACTTTTGAAGATATATGTGGAAGTTTAGTTTGAATGAGAAATGCAATGAGAGCTGCTAAGTGCTAACCAGCATAATAATTTTTTGTTGTCGCTTAATAAATGTGGTTTTCTCTCTCTCATGATCTAAACTGCTAATGTGTTCATCGTCAAATTAAGAAACTGCGGTTGGGTTCCCCCCCCCCCCTCTAATTGTTCGTATTACAGCAAATTGTGTTTTGCATACAATTTTTTTGGGATTTCTCTGTTTGAATCATTAATCCAAATTACTTGAAGTCTACATATTGAAATGAACCATATTATTCCCTTAAATCCTATTTGGGCTGGGGTCTTGTTGAGACCTCTTATGTATTTTTTCTTGGATCCGCGTTGTATATGGGTAGGAGTACCCCTTGTACTCTCTTCTCAATATATTTTTTTTGCTGATTCAAAAAAAAATTCACTTCAATCCTATTTGAAGAAATTATATTACATTCTTCACACTTTCATAATAATCTTTTTTTCCTTCTTTCTTGTTGGCGTTCATGGTTCACAACTAGTTACTGGTTTAGAAATTTACTTTAATTGCATTACTGTCTTGAGAATGATGGCAACAACTCCTTCCAAAAATAGTGCATAGTTTCTGTTGCACTGCATGCTGCTGAGGCGGGTATGTATAGTGAATTGATTTGAAAACATGGAACAAAGTTCAGTGGCACGAAAAGTTGAAAGTATTTAAGATTCAAGGGATGATAGTCTGTTAGGATAGAAGGGTCGAATAAACGGAATTCAGAGTAGGTAGGATTAGTTAGGGTAGTTAGTTAAGGACTTGAGGAGACTCAATTAAATAAATAGGGGGGAGTAGTAAAAAGGAGACATTCAGATTTGTTACTTTAGAAAAACACAGTGGTGGGCTGTGTTGCATAGGTACGGGTACTTACCCTGTATGGATAGGGTTGCGGGTACGGGAAACGGCATTTTTAGAAAAACTAGGGTACGCGTGCGTCGATATATTTAAAAAAAAATATATTTCAATAAACAATTGATTCAACTTATTCAGCTAAGAGTGTCACGCATCACGCATTCACCAGGCGACACACATATATGGATTTAATCATATTAAAATACTTAAATAGTATTAGTGGGCACATGGAGAATTCACCACGTAACACTATGGACCATAGACTGCAGTCTGCAACTATAATATTTTTAAACATGATGCAGTGCTGTGCAGCTCACCGAAAAAGTGAAAAAAAATATATAAAATAGAAATCATAAAAGTTGAACGGAAACCAAAAGCGCAAAAGGTAGAACCTGGTGAGAACTGAGAGTCGCAAAACCCCACCCAAAATCAGAAAGAAGAAACGATGGCAGCAAACTCAGCGACCGGCAGGGGAAAGAAAAACCTCGCAGGAGAAGATGGAAGAGAAGGCAAAACTAGGAAAATATGGAAGAGGAGAAGGCGAATTGTGAGGTACTCAAATTTTTTTTAAAACAAAATTGAAAAAAAACCCTATATTTCAGTTGCTAAAATTGCGTGACCCGGCCCGCTTTTGGATAAAATCTGAGTTCCCCCCCCTTCAGCCGTGCCCGAGCCGCGTACCGAGTTACAAAAAAAAAAGGTGCGCTTCCTGGTACGTTTCGTACACGTACGGCACGCATACCTGTATCTGGTACGTACCCGGTATGGGTTTGTCGCCCATTTTGCCGTACCTGTGCTTCAGAGGTGGTGGGTAGTAAAAGGGAAAACCTTTGGAGAAGAATTCTTTCTCCTATTCTCAATCATTCCAGAAAATTGTTCTTTACTTGGGTTCCTAATGAATTGGTCCAACCTGTTGGATCTCTTTTGGGGAAGAAATGGAGAAATTGAGGTTTTTCTTGAAAGAGGTGACCAACATCCATGGATTACAACCTTGTTCATGGGAGTCTAGCATTTCCAAGCTAAAGAAGATGCTGCATCAATTGATGAAGATGCAAGGACTCGATTATGGCAAAGAAAGGTGGGATGCGCCACCCCCTAAGATCAAGAAGAGTATTGAAGGGACAAGAGAAATCAAGCATGCATTGGGTCAGGGGATGAGAAAATAGATACACAATTGTGAGGGGAAAAAAAGGTGGAGTGACCAAGAATCCTGTTCTCAGGAAAAGAAGATTGAATTTCCCAATCTCAGTGGCAGCAATCTGTTGGGATGGGTTGCTGGGATGAAAAAAACTCCTTCAGGTGCATTGGACAAAACCTTTGGAGAAGGTGCCAAATGAACAAAACACGGCAACGAAATGACCTAGACCCAGTATGGATTAACTTCTTGATAACAAGATATCTTCAATTAAGTAAGTTCACGGTTCTTCACTTGCAGAAAAAGTCCTTATAAGCTTATGGGTGTTTATGAAAAAGTTAAATAAGAGAGCTTCTGAAAAAATTGAGATCCAGAAGCTAATTTCAACGTATATAAGTTGTCATTTAAAAAACTAATAGCTATCACAAGATTCTCTCAATATTTTTTTTCTTCATTAGTGTTTCTTGAAAAGTTTATCCAAACTAGCTTCTAGTGATAGAGATGCTTAAGGATGAGATCATGGTAGGGGAGATTAAGGAGAAGAACGAAGAGGGAGATGCAGCTTTGGTTCATGCAGTGGCAGCCATAGAGATCCAAGTTGTATGGAGTGTAGCTGCACCCCTGGTGCCATCGAAGCTGCCAGATGCCGGCCCACACAAGGCGATCAGTGAGCCATCTTTAGCAAAGCTGCCATAGGTGTGTACAGCAGAGACACATCTCACTGGCATTGATGATTTGGGATGGACAGAATTGGCATTCTACAAATTTCATCTGATTCTTGACCTAATTGGCTAAACCCAAATGGATGCTAGTATTTAGGTTCATGAACAAGGAGATGGGACATTGAGGTTAATTTTTGAATCATGGAACAAGCTCAAGCCTATAGGCAAATGGACTGCAATTCAGGAACAGGAAATTGTCCCTATTTCTACCTGGAGCAAATTGTTGCATGGGCTATCCAGCTTTAGCTACCAATCAAAGATCTCATAATCAAAAGATCTCTCAATCAGAGCTCCCCCAAAGACTAAAGTCGAAAATTTCCCAAGGGCTTGACTTAGTTTCCAATTAAGTTCTTGTATCAGGTTTCAGAGACACGGCGGTGGCAAGAATGTATCCAAAATGAGAGCTGTTGGAACAGCTTATGTAGGTTCACCTGTGGCTGACCACTTTCAACCTCGAGGAGACAAGGTTGCACTTGAAGGGAAGGGGCTGGTATTGTTAGGATAGAAGGGTATAATAAAAGGGAGTCCAAGTAGTTAAGAGGATTAGTCAGGCTAGGTAGTTGGTTGAAGAGACTTGATTAAATAAATAGTTGGAAATAGAAGGGAAACATAAATATTTGTTACTTTGGAAAAATAGGGCAGTGATTCAGTTGCAAAGGGGGAAACCTTTGAAGGAGAATTGTTTTTCCTATTCTTAATCATTAAATAAAACTGCTCCTTGTGTTTGTTTGTTTTTATCAATTTTCCATTTCTCTTCCCTGTAACACCGACTAAGAAGAAACAGGCCCAAGGAGATGACACACTGGATCAGGCCCACGGCCCACAGCCAGAGACTTAACTGTCCTACGCGCCATTTTATGTTTTCCCTCTCTTAAATACTGATGTACTTTGTAGCTTTCACTTTGAATCAATGGAATCAATCTTTACAGTTTCGTTGATTTCACTTTCTGTTACCCTGGATTCCTAACACATGCAATGCATTGCATGGCTCAATGTCAAAGCTTGCTCTGATAAGTCGTGATAGCTGTCATTGAATATACCGGTTGATCTACAACAGGAAGATTTTTTGCTTTTTCTAGGAATTAGGCATGCATCAACCAATCTTAACCGTGAAGTATGTCTATCCTTACTTATTCTTGGCTACAAGCTTTCATACATATTAACAACTATCTCTTCGATCCCTCCTTTTCTTGCATGGGAGGGAAAGGATGGTTTTTGTTTGAAAACAGAGAGTTTTAATTTATACAGCCCGTGTGCTGCTTCAATTGATAACATTGAATTTTCTTTGCTTTTCCAGATGAATGGTCTCCACGAATCACTGGAGGGTCGAATTTCTTCCTTGGAAAAACTGAAACAAACTGAAACTTCACAACAAGCGGAAGCTACAGAGTAAGTGTACGGATTGAAGCATCCGTTGTAGTTAATTGTTGTGGAAAAAGTTCTATTCAATGTATTCACCGTGACAAGTGACTTTTCACTGTTTAATCATCTGGCTTAACTTTTTCACCTCGTGTTCGGATCAGTACTGTATCCAGATTTAATTTGGATTATTCTTTTAGCCCAGAGCATTTAGATTTTATCGCCGTTATGTTTGGTGATTCATGAATGTTTAGGAGACATTGTTGAATGTTTAGGAGACATTGTTATGTTCAGTAAAAAAAACAGGAGACATTATTAGTATAAACTTTTCTGAATTGTTCAGTAAAAGATATCTTTGAACTAATGTAAACATCAATAGAGAATAAACTTCTTCTTCTAAATGATAACATTTCCGTGTGTGTGAAGGAAATTCAATTGCACTTTTAATCATTTTATCATAATCAATGTGTAATTTTGGTAACAATCAGAAGTTTCAATTTTTTTTTTCAGTTGAAAAAGAAGTATTTTGGTTAGATAATTTTTTAATTAAAAATGAAAGTTATTGATATGATACATAATTTACATTTACATACATGACATGACACTAAAATGGCGTTCATCGTACTCTTGGAAATGAAATTTTTATAGTACTATTATTTGAAATATTATTTCTGTGTATAATTTACAGATGTGTTTGGTAATTATTCAACATTCATGGAAATATTTTTAAAAATTATTTGGTTCAAAAATTTTAAAAAATAAGTGTATGGTAGAAGTGAAAAAGATACAGCTAGTTGAGTTTTTAAATAATATGTATTTCCACGGGAATGTAAAAGCATGGTTAATTTGAGAAAATGTTTTCCATTAAAATATTGTGTCACGTACAAATTATTGGTTATGTAATTAACTTTTGTTCATGAATGTACATTAAATCAATAAAAAGTTAGTTTTAAATTAAAAAACGATAAATTTAGTAATGAAAAAATTATCAAATAACCAAAATTGTCAATTAAGGTAGAATAGATTAGTTTGTGACATATAAGTATTTTATAATTAAAATAGATTTATAATTATTTAATTATGAAAGAGTCCTTATGAGTTTTTAGGTATATTTATGAACAAATTAAATAAGAGAGTTTTAAAAAATTGAGATGTAAAAACTAAATTATGATTTATTAAGAAACTCGTAATTATTATAAGATTTATAAAATGTTTTTATCAATATTTGTTGAAATTTTCTTAATTTCTTAAAAATGAGTGATAAATACGATTACCCCTCCGATTAACCCATGAAGATACATATGATATGCGACACCTTTGCCCAAATCCATTGGGAATAATTTGAAGGAGAAGATTACAACCAAATAGGTCAAGGGAACAAGGGGGTCCTGAGGGCGTTTTGCTGGTGCGACCGCACAGGGCCCCATATTTTAGGGGGCACAATTTTTTTTTTTACTTGGTGTGTGTGTATATATATATATATAAAATATACTTGGTATATATATATATATATATATATATATATATTTGTTTATATATTTTTATATTTAAAACTTAAGGGCCCAATTATTTGTTTAACATTTAGGCCCAAACCTTCACAAACTTTGAGGGCCCAATTATTTGTTTAACATTCAGTCTAAGGCTATAGACTTTTAAAATAGAAACCCTAAAATATACTAAAATATTTCTTAGATGCCACAAAAAGACAAGATTGCTGCGCTCCACCTTTCCTTGCTGGCTGCTGTGCTGCATAATCCACTCACTTTGTAAGACTCAAGAGTATGTCAATAGTTAACCTCTCATTTTCTTTCTATTTTAACTTTTCATTTCCTTATTTTTAAAACTTTGCGGCCAAATGGAGTTTGTGTTCGTCACATGAACAGGATGAAACAAAAGGATGCCGTTTGAATCCATGAAAACGATTACTATGAGTCTATGATTCTATGAATTACTTTTTTTTTTGGTAAATTGATTCTATGAATTATTACTGTTCACGAAAATAAAACAAAAAAAATTTGTGCCTTTCAATATGATTCTATGAACAGTGATGGACTGACTCATAAAACTTTGAGCAATTGACCAAACTAATACTCTTGTCTAATTTTTATCTTGCACTGCATCGATCTTGTTAGCGAATCGACATTTCTTTTCTTCTTTGGTCCAGTATAAGGGTTGGTGTGCACCTTCTTCCTCTGCATCTAAAGGCAGCTTCACAAATTGAAAGTTTCAAATCAAGCATCAATTAACAATCAGGTGCTATTGTTTCTTACTACTTGTCTGAATATGTTGCCTAGAAAACAACTTTCTGGTCATCTAAAACGAAAAAGAAAGAACCAAATTGAAATTGATAATGAATCTCAAAAGGGTGCTCTTGATAAATTTTTTGCCAAACATCCTACAGTTTTTGTCCGGAATGATGCAAATCCGGATAATTTAGGCTCTGCTGAAAATTTAGAGAATGAACATTTTAGAGAATGATGCAAATGGGTTGGACAAAACAATTAATTATCCATTCGCACAGGGCACCCAAAATCTCAGGGACGGCCCTGCAAGGGAAAAGAGCTTTATTTTAACTATTGTATAGTCTTGTTTGTAGAATTGAATGAGAGGAGTAACACATGTGGGGCCTAGATGATGTCATCTCATAATTAATTGTTTTGTCCAACCCATTTCAAATGGGTTCAAAAAAGCAAACGAAGAGCTTCCTCGCAGGGTTGGTCTAGTACTCTAGTAGATCCTGGAGCTCCTAGCTTTTGGATGTCAATTTGACGAGCATTTGTAATATTAACTAGGCTATTTGGTTCTCCAGGAGCCAACTCCGGTTTGAAGACAATCGCATCCCGCAGGGTAAGATCTTAAGCATGATGTTTGCTAACATATCTTTAACAAGGAATCTTTCTAAGGGGTACATGGCCTCTAATTGTGCCGAGCTCCTCATTCTGAAGAAATTTAAGATAAATAGCAAGCATTCTAAAGCCCCAGTCATCAAAGAAATTATTTGGGAGCCTCCTATTCGCTCTTGGATCAAAGTTAATACTGACGGAGCTGCCAAAGGGGCTCCAGGCATGGCTGCATGTGGCAGTATCTTTAGGGACAGGAGCGCAACAGCCTTGTGTTGTTTTACTTAATATTGGTGTGGCTTTGGCCCTTTATACTAAGTTAATTGGTGCTATGTATTGAAAATTAACACATTTATTAAGAGTATATTAATTAAGTTTTATTTAAACTAATTATTATCTGTAAAACCCGATACAACTGATAAAAAATTGTCGACGTTGTCAACCGGGCTCGATCCCGAAATTTTTCATTTGGTGTGCGCGTGTGACGGACAAAAAAAGTTTAAATTAATTATTGTATATTAAAATCTTAAATAATCAATGTTTTGGGACGAATGGAGTAATATATATGTCAAATCTAAGGGCGGTTCAACCATGGACCATATTTTAACGAGGTGGAAAGTGGAAACCCATACGATTGCATCCTGAGAAGATAAAAATGGACATGGTCCCTCCGTTACTGGGAAGGTAATTTCTATTCTACATCATCAAATGAGAAAAGCAAAAAGGACTGGAAATTGAAAAACCAGGATGAAGACGAAAAAGAAAGAAAGAAAAAGAATTTAAATGGAAAAATAATTGCAAAGTCGGTGTTTCCTTGGCGGTGGTAGCTTTGGAATCAGAGCAAAGAACAAAGGGGAGGGACCATCGTTGCGGACGAGATTAGATGCATGACACCACACAAACACGATCCAAGCAGCCCATACCGTAGACTTCAAAAAAAGCAGCCCATACCATCGTTATTGTTTTGGCTCCTTCGTTCCTCACCTCAGACACGTGTCAAATGTCCTCTCTCCCTCTCTCGCAAAAGAACTGTTTAGAACTAGTCTAGTAGTGCCTTAAAGCTCGGAATAAGTTAATTTTAATTAGGAGAAAACTTAGATAACGTTCTTTAGGTGTGGTTGGTGTTATTTCTTACATAAAATAGATAAATTTTTTTCTCTCTATCAAATCCTACTATCTCTAACCTCTCATAACTACCACTATCAAAACAGTTTTTATCTTGATTTGTGAGAGAAACAGCACGAACCACACCTAAGAAACCTTACCTAAGTTTTATCCTTTTAATTACTCATTTTGTTCCTTTTTACATGTCGGTTTTTTAGAGAATTTTTGTTTCTAATTACTTGTTCTCAAATTTTAAGGTTACATTAATTACTTGCTTGTCAATTATACCCTTACCTATTTATTGTAAAGAGAGAAATATGTTCTATAGAGTAATGGATGGTTAAGGGTATCATATGGAAAAAGACTAATAATTTCATCAAAAACAACAAATTTATTGATTATCTTGGTTTGTATAAAACAACATTAAACGACATGCAAAAAGGAACGGAAGGAGTAATACTTTCTCCGAACTCAATTATAAGTGAAATAATGTCTAAATTTGGTGAACTCAAATATAAATAAATTTTAACTAACATACTCTTATTTAATATTATTGTTCCAAAAATACCCTTATGTTAGTTCAACTTTTGTTTTCTAAGAAAAATTGTGAGAACTATAATGACTAATGGTAGTTTAGTAAATATAGTTTCTATTTTATATGAAATCAAAAAAATTAATTGTACTTAACTACCGTTCTTAATTAGTGTGAAATTGTGTATTTTTACTTATAATTGAGTCTGGAAGGAGTGAAATGATGACTTGTGATTAACGACACTACCGTAAATAATGACATAATTTGAAATTAGCATTTAATGTAATTGAAAATTAATTAATATTTCTTATATTTTGGACAAAAAATTGGACCATTTCGTTTCTTATAATATGGATCGAAAGAAGTATTACACATAGTTTTTTTTGGGTACATGAGTATTACACATAGTTGATGGTGTTGATTAGATTTTAGTGCCTATTTGGTTTTAAAAAATGTTTTCTATTTATATTTCGTGTTATCACTTGTAAAATGCTATTTCCTCCGTCTCATATTAAGTGTTATGTTTGTAATATTTTTCTGTCTCAAATTATTTGTCATTTTAAAATACCAAGAAAGTATTTATTATTTTCTCCAATAATACCCTCATTTAAGTGGGAGTAGTTAAAACTATAGTGGGGGTTGATCATAAATGAGGGTATATGAGTATTTTAGTCATAACACATTATTTTATTATAGAAATTAATATAACTAATTATTTTCTTAAGAAGTGCACATTACCTTAAACGACACTTATAATGAGAGAGAGAGAGTACCCTCTTTTCACTCCTGTATCCTCTTTTCAAAGTTTTGTTTAGGAAAGAGTGAAAACAAATAAAAAGTTTTTTTATTGTTTCATGTACAAATGTTTTAAAACGGGAAACAAAATGCAAATATAGAGGACATTTTTGCATTTAAAAATAAAAACAAGAAACGAAAACAAAAACAATTTTTTCAAATCAAACACCCTCCTAAGTTTGAAAATAAATCATTTTCAACTTTAAAAAACTAGACATGTTCAAATCTACTTTCATCCTTACTCATAAATGTCAAAAATAGGAGCTTATGTGGTTGACCTAGGACACTCTAAAGAGTTGGAGCAGGAAGTGCAGAGTTCAAACCATGATTGCTAACATAACACACACTAACAACTGACATTTTCCATTAAAAAAAAATTATGCTTGGAACTTATGATAGAAGAGGAGGAGAGGGCCTGGGGGAGTGGGAAATAAAAGGAGAAGGTGTGGCCTTTTCTACTGAGCCACCAACAAAGAATCTGATTGTCCTTCCTCCTCCACCTGAGCTGCTAGAGCTACTCTCTACTGTCTTCCACTGGACAGAATTAGACTCAAAATATCACAACACCTCCGTTTTTTGGTTCATCATCCCCAAACCACTAACCAACATTGTAGTTAATTTGTACAATCACAGGAGATCCTCTCAGTCTCTGCCACTACAAAAACAAAATTTAGTGTTCAAGCCCCTATAAATCCTTGCAACCCGTGACAACAGTCGCAAAGTGTGTCGTTCGGCTTCATTCAAAAGCGGTGGCGACGTACCTCTCAAACAAAGGAAAATAGTGAGGCTGATGAAACTCATCCACTTCTGCTTCACCGAATTGAAGATAGAGATTTCACCACTGTGTCTTGGGCAGATAAACCTATAGAAGGGAAACTTGATTTTGGAAGGTAATTCCGAACTTTGCACGGTGGTGCTGCTATAGTAATGCGCGGAGAAGAAACTTTGGAGGCCAGATTGGTTCTATTGGTATTGGGTCCTTCCTAAAACCTAATGGACCAAGCCCTTTTGGTAGGAGCATATATTGGTTTGTGGTTTGGTTTGCTTGTTAAGGCTTGTTGTGGTTTGTTAGAATTTCTATTGTGCTTAGTGTTTTGTCTAGTAAAGTGTAAGTCAGGAGCAACTCATGTGCTTAAGGCTTAATCTAAGAGTTTGCATTAATCATGTACCGTGTCTCAATAGAGAGCCGTTAGTTTGCACTTACGTATAATGTTTTCTTTAGGCTTTTATCCGATATGAACCAAATGTTGCACCGTTGAAAAAAAAAATCAGAAGTACTTATCCTAATTTCAGACACCAATTTTTGTTAAAACACCTTAACTTCTTAAGGGATTAATTTGTTTAGCCATACTTGGTCAAGAGTGAAGAACAAATATATGAGGGACTAGTGGAATGCCCACCCTTTCCCATTCGAAACCTTATGATGAGTGGTCCTTTTTGTATGAACATAAAATTTTAAATTTGAATCGTTAACATTGCTCGATAAAGCTTTATCTCTTCAAATAAATTTATTTAGCTCAATTTAAATTGGTCTAAGTTTAGCACCCAAAAAAAAATTTGGTCTAAGTTTAATGTGATTTTTGGACATCTCTATGACTAAAAGATCTTGAGTATTCTCAGTGGCATTTCAACAAACAAAGGCTTGTTCTCAACCCTCTAATCCACCTTCACAAATTCACAATCAATTTATCACATGTCACCGTGCCGGTGAGTATGCCAAGAACAATATTGTTCAGAAGTCAAACCTTAGACATAGACCTCACCAATCCATTGACTCCTTCTTGTAAATATTTGGAAAGTGGAATGTAGTAGAACTGCGACTTTGGAATTTACTGGTGTCTTACTCTTATGCACTGAAGCAGAAGGTTGCGACTTCGCGATCACTAATGCTATAATTAATATTCTGCTTTTTTTTTTTTGTCATTATCAAAGGCAGAGACAGAAGCAGTGCGATTCGTACTTCCTTCGTTGAAGTTGGAAAATTACAAAAGTATAACAGTGAAAAGAGTTGAAGGAGCTAGGTTTACAACAAGTGAAAAATAAACCGCAAGACAGCCCTGGAGCTAGCTGGGAGACAGCTTTACAATAAAATCATTCTTACGATTTAGTTTCTACACTCATATTCTATATCTATATCTATATTCTTTTATAAAAAGAGCAACTTTATTTGTTTCATAAGATAAAAAGAGAAATTCTAATAATAAGAAGCCTAAAATAAAAAAATTAAGGCGTGAGAATATCACGACCTGATATATAAAGAACATGTTACACTCATGAAACTTTTTTTTTATAAATAATATGACATAATAATATCATGTCATATATTAATTTTTAACAAATTAATTTCCGCATCCACTCAAAAAAAAATAAAAAAATAATAGCACGAATGAGGGTTTTAGTGAGGGAGTGAAGCAGGGGTTTTCTTTTTATACTATTTTTCATCAAGGCTTTTAATTTGTTTTATACTATTTCCCAAGAACAGTTAAAACGGGTCAGCTCGACCCGTTTGAGTTGACTCACCACAAATTAAGAGTTTAGTGAGTCACAAATATAACAACCCAGCTCGACCCACCCCCAGTGTTGGACAGACTCACTCACCTTTTGTCCAAAAAAATTAAAAAATGCCAAAAAATCTAAAAAATTGGAAAGTAAAATAAAACGAACATTTTCTCTATTTTTCTGTAAAAAACAAACAAAATGATTAATGAATTGTGGAGTGGTAAACAAAACAAGTTAAATAATAAAAGACAAACAACTAAAAACTAAGATATTTTATGAAAAAATGGATTTTGATAAATGGGTGGATTGGTCTGGCTCAACTCGATGGTAACTCACTTCAACTTCGGGTTCAGTGAGCCAGCTCATAGTGACTGCCAGCTCATAGTGACTCGTGTTATGGAGTTATAACCGTTAATTTTGATCCGATCCAATGGGCCTGTGTTCTAGGTTGGGTTAAGCTTTTTAATGACAGATCCAAAAATAACTATGCCATTGTGACCGGACCCATATTTGATGTTTTTTTTTTAAAATTAAGATACTTTACTTGGTAGAAATCTCAAAACGTTGAAACTTGAACAGCACACAGAAAAATAGCCATTTTATTTATTTATTTTTAAAATACAAGCGGGCTCGTGGGCAGCCCGAAGCTTATCCGGGTTAGCCCAGTTCGAGTTCGGGCTTTATAGGACCGGCCAAAAAGGCCTAGTAGATAAATGGGCTTGATTTTAGTTGTCCAAGTCCTGTATTTTATCGGGCGAGTTCGGGCCGTCCTAGTAGGCCTGACCCATTTTGCCAGCTCTATCTACGTGAAGTAAACACCGAAAAGTAAATATCTTGCTATTATTTCAATATATTTACAATTTATTATATTATGTTATGTGTATTACTCTATCCGTCCTAAATTATAAGAGCTTTTTGGCTTTTTTATTTGTTTTATTTTATAAGATATTTTTAAAGTTTGTGTATCACATTAATTTTTTCCTATTATCCTAATTTAATTTATATTTATTTTAATTAATAAGTTAAATGAAGTGTAATCTAATTTATCTTTTCAATAAATTTAAGGATAATTTTGTTAAATTATAAATAAAATTATTATTTTTAACTATATTAATTATATTTTTTAGTGAACGAAGATTTACCAAAAAAAACTTTTACTACGGAGAGAGTAATTATTAAGTTAAAATTTAAATTTAATGCTTGACGGTATAGAGGTTTTAACCTCACAGCAGAAAGTGATAGATACCACAATAATGACGAGAGAGGAAAAAATCGAAAAGAGAGAGAGAAAGAGTGAGATGAAAGAAACAAGAAAGAAAGTAGTGTTTTTACTCCCTTAATTTCATTATAAGTATCATATTTATAAAAAAATTAGTATCAAAATAAGTATCATGTTAGATTTTTATTATAATGTTAATTATTACTTTTTTTTAGTTTTATCTCAGATTAATAATGAGTATATCACTTTTAAGTCATTATACTCTACTATATATTTATGATAATTGTTACTCATTCCGTCTCATTTTACTTATCCTATTTGAAATATTTTATTGTCTAAAATTACTTGTCATTTTAAAAAATCAATGAGTATTAATTACTTTTTTTTCTCCAAATATACCATTTATCTCAACCAACCTCTATTATGGTGAGTAATTATAGTTGTCCAATTTAAATAAAGGTATTTTAGTCAAACAGTGTCATTTTATTATAGAAATCAATAAATCTAATCATTTTCTTAAAAATTGTGAAAAATAAAAAAAACTAATAAAATGAGACGTAAAAGCCGTACTTAATAATTAATACGGATAATTTTATAAAATTATTATATTTTTATTTATTTATTTATTTATAGTTTCCCTGTAATGCTTGACGTGATATTTATGATGTGAGGGAATACTAATTTGTCTGCTAGTGGGTGGTGCGAATGTTGGAAGCATGGAAGCAAAGCAAAGGCCGAGAATGGCGGCAACCCATAACTCAATCATCATAAATCCCACATCAACCTTCTCTCCATTCCCATCCAACACCTGGCAATACAAAAGATGCCGCGTTTGCATCTTATCATTATTCTGTCTGTCTGTTAGATAGATAGACATCCAAATGCCATAAACAGCAGTTTCTTCCTTACCTGAAAAGTTTGATGGAGTGGACTATCCTTTTTATTGATTGGAATTAAAATTTTCCTATTTCGAACGAAAAAAGTGGGGTTTAATTTTTAATTAGCGTAGTACTACGAGTTATGGATGAGTTTCGCGTTTCAGACAAGGAACCTACGAAAAAAAGCAGCACCAACAACAACAGTACTAGTAGTGTTATTGGGTCGGGTGTGAAGGTGCAGAGCCTTGAAGCATTTACTAATTCTAAGATGACGACGATGCTGCATCATAATCATCACCACCGTCCATTTGATGATGATGATGCTGGCCCCACGACTTACATGTCTTTTAGTGGTTCCTCTTCTGCTCCTCTCCGTGCTGCCATTGATGGTTGCGGTGCAGCTGTAATAAGACCTCCTTTGCAGCCTTTTGACATTTCTGCTTATACCCCTGCTACCTCAACCCTCAAATCCCCAGGTTTATTTTTGTTTTTCCATTATTCAATTAATTCAATGCTTATTTTTTACTAGAAAAATAAAGTTAAGGGTGGTCAGAAGAGAGAGAGAGAGAGAGAAAAGGGAGGAAGGGCTGGTCTGTAGGTAGGAGTGTCTGAAGTCTGAACAAACTTACTTTGTGTTGTGGTGACAGCAGCAGGTGGGATGGCGGCTTCTTCATTGGGGTTTCCTTTCACAGGTGCACAATGGAAGGAGCTTCAAAGACAAGCTATGATATACAAGTACATGATGGCTTCTGTTCCTGTTCCTTCTGATCTCCTCATCCCTCCTACTACTTCCTGTATGACTCTTTCTCTCTATCTCACTTTCACACTTCATGCACAAACACAAAACACAAAGATGCTCCCTTTCCCTTTTTTCCTACCCTTTTTTTTTTAAGTCCATTCCCTATCAAAAGTTTGTGGCTTTCTTCCCTCTTCTATCTACCTTTTGTCATTTAACAATCACTGTGACCTTTTTCATCATGTGTTGCTTTCTTTCACTGTTTCTTGAAATTTGCATTCTTTTTTATTTTTATTTTTGAAAAATAAAAATAAAAATTGAAGCAGTGGATGGTGGTTTCAATCTGAGGTTGTCAAGCAGCAGCAGCACTGATCCGGAGCCAGGTAGGTGCAGAAGAACAGATGGTAAGAAATGGAGATGTTCCAGAGATGTGGCTCCTAATCACAAGTACTGTGAGCGCCATATGCACAGAGGCCGTCCCCGTTCAAGAAAGCCTGTGGAAGTTCACCCCAACAATAACCATCAAATCAAGAGGGCTCGCCATGATTCTAATGCTAATTTTCCTGTGCCTGATGTTACTGTTGCTATTCCTAACCCCACAACTAGAAAAGATGGATCTTCATCCCATTTTCTTGCTTCCACTACCTCTCATCCATACTTGCAATCTTCCGTTTCTCTTGATAGCAACTTTGGAGTCAAAGGTTTAAATTTTGGCTCCGTGGCTTCTGTTTCTTCAAATAAGCAACCCAGGTGAGTTTAAATCTGGATTTGCTGTGTCTTTGTTTCGGTTGGGGTTATATGATTTTTCCTTTCTTCCCTGTCATCATCGATCTGTTTCTTTAGGTCTTTAAAAAAAAAAAAAAGATAATAAAGCTTGGATTTTTCCTCTATGAAATTCACTTGAAGGCCTTAGATATCATGGGGACTTGGTAGTGATAAACTTTATATATAAAATATCGCATTTCATTACATTTACTTGACAATTCTGATGTATCTAATGATGTATCTAGTCATTCAGAGGAAATGCTTTTGTTATTATGGACTAATCACTAGTCTGTTACTGATTTGGTGAGTTTATTGGGAAGGGGCTTGGAGTGGATGCTGAATGGAGATCCTATTTCCCTTGGTGCTTCTAACTCAGGATGGCAGTCTCTGATGCACAACAAAGTTAGCACCGAGAATCAGTATCTAAATTCGCTTGCGCTATATAGTTCTGGACTGGATCAACAAGACAGACGCATTCCTATGTTCTTCAATCCTCTTGTTCCAATGGAAAGTTTCCAATCCGAGAAACCAAGGGGTTTTATTGATGCTTGGTCTAATGCAGAATCGGTGGAAAACAATGCCAACAACAAGAACTCTGCTGGTGCATCAATTGGTAAATTATCCCTTTCTTCTCTTGATCTATCAATGGGGGGTAGTGCTGTGCATGAAGAAGAAATGGGTAATATTGGAATGGGGTTGGGACTAATGGAGCCTGATGGAAACACACACAACGATGATGATACTACAAAAATCTCTCTCTCAAATTGGCTCAACCCAGCAGCACCTTGGGTGGTGGCTTCAACACCTGGGGGTCCACTGGCTGAAGTTCTAAGGCCAAGCACGGTCACTGCCACCAGTGATGCAACCTCCAATCAGTCCTCCCCTGTCATAACCAGTGGCACTTTAGGAACAATGGCTTCATCTCCATCTGGTGTTTTGCATAAAACATTTGCTTCATTGTCTGATAGTAGTGGCAATAGCAGCCCAACTTTTGCATCATCAAGGGCCAATTCTGAGATTGCCTTGCTCAAGTTCAATCAAATGTAATGTAAATTAATTACCACCTTCATTTACATTATGTAATCTTATTTTGCTTGCATATTTAACTACTGTGCTGTGCATTTGGATAATCATAGGCAAGGCAATATAATAGCCTATTGTTCAGTTCAGTGCTGTTTGTTATAATACTAGAACTAGAAAAACTCTGATGAACAACATGTGTTCCTTTTATGTGAAGAAGAGACTTTGCTGCAATGTATTCCACCTTCATGGAAACGTTACTACATAGTATTACTTATCTCTTCCGCCGAGTGCACCAATGAATGTCATAGGGTTGTTTGTTTTGTGGTCCTGACGCAAGTTGTCGGATAAGACATGGACCTAACTTCGACTGTGTCAACCACAAATCTGTTCAGTGTTACCCCTCCCCAACATTGTTGACTTCCAAATACTGCTAACTTGGAACAGTCAATTAGTAGAACAAATTTGACAAACAGAAAATTATTTTTAAAAAGTGTAATCAAATATGTTTTTATATACTCATCATTTTTATTTTGCTCCTACGTATTCACTCATCTTATCGCTCTAGTAAAAATGTGCTTCAAAATTATTCGTTACTATATTATATCTGTTAATTTTTATTTGCAACAATTTAAATGTATGCAAGTATAGTAATTGTTAAAGAAATGTTTTGACTTGCACTGTGATCCAATTGTTGTGGCTCCTTACCGTTTTTCTGTTTCACTGGAAAAAGCACCGGAAAATTATTGCGGATACAGATCCATGGTACCAAGTAAGTTGTAACAAATAATTTTGAGACTAATTTCTGGACAGACTTGTGCAATTAACATGGGTCGTACTTTGGTGGAGCATAGCTGATTTAGATATTACAATATAAATAAAGAATTAAGGAGACATCCAATCCATCACTCTGAAGCGTTGCGAGTACAAAATGCTAGTTATTCTTGCAACGACAAAATTCTGTCAGGTGAGTAAAGACGAACGGATAGCCTTCAACATGTGTGTGTGGTTGGGGTGGGGTGGTGGGGTTTGGGTTAGGTCCATGATATATCGACTCAAGGGGTATACTACACCATCGGTCACTTTCACATCAACAAAACTTTCTTTCTAACATATCAACAAAATATTTTTTCTTTTGATTTTTTTTCCCTCTAAAATCTTATATTTTTATTAGGATGTAAGGAGTGATGGGTCTTATCTCTCTCTCCCTCCCGGTTGCGATGTCCTCCAAAACTTCTACATGTGTGCTAACGACAATCCTTGTGCTAGTAAGTAGGACTCCCAGTGGAATTAGGATTCTTGTGAATCGTGTTATTTGAGAGTCCTTGAGTCAGAACTTTATCTCTAATTTGTTAGAAGAGTTCCTTATTGAGATAAGGCAGTTACAACTTTTGAGCTGATCCTTCATAGAATCTTTTGGAAGAATGTTGTTTCAGATTGAGCCGGAGTTCAAGGGCTCATTGCAAGGTCCATCTCGGAAGAGTATGTAACAAGCTGAACCAAAGAAACACGAAAATTCACGCCAGCACAATAATGCATCACGCGGATCGCAACACATCGGTAATCGTCCATTTAAATGCAATTTTCGAAAGTTCTAAAATGATTGATATGTTATTCCTATTCCACCATCCCTTTAGACTTTTGACCTTGTAAAGCATAAATAAGAGTATATGAATTCGTCGTTTGACCACTTACTTGATCTATGCATCGTTAACTCGTTTTTGCATGAGCTTTTCCTAGTTGGTAGTCGGACTTCAAAGTACAAAGCTTTGTTTGTGCAAGTTTTGCTGCCGATAGATGGGTCCAATCTAGGTCTTTCCCGACCTCTTCGCATACCTCATAGTCATAGGTCCTTCCTAATGCTAGATAATGATTTCCCAATCTGTATGTATCCTTTGGCGGTTCATCTTAGTAGCCTTCATTCATAGCCGTTGGATCTGTATGGGGTGTATTGAAACATTTAAGAGATGAAAAAAAATATAAAATGAATGAATTGTTTGTTTAAAATTTTTAATAGTATTATCTAGGCAAACTTACTCCCGTGGTCCTTCAACTTAATTTAAAGTTTCGGATTCGTCCTTTATCTTTTTTTTTCTCCCCCGAATTAGTCCTTTAAGTTTTAAAACGTTTATGCCGTAAACATTTTTTTTCCTCATTTTTCATTACACTCCGTTAAAAAAAGGCCCACGTGGCCGTCACGGTGATGATGTGGACGTCTAGGGTGTTGATGTGTCTGTTTTGCTGACGTGACTGTGTACACACGGAGAGAGATGACATGGTACGGGATACACTAAAATTCTATAAAATTCAATAATGTTCCATCAAGGGGGTTTGAACACTGGTCATCTAGTTTGCAAATAACTTTACACTATACCACTTCACATTGTTATAACATTATTGCAAGAATAATATATATAATATTAAATGACAAAACTAAATGAATTTATGTTAAAATATGGTCAGTATCTGAGATATAATGTTTTGTTTTTTGTTAGTCTCTTTTAAACTTTTACACTTTTGATCCTTGCATTTAATAAAAATTGTATATTTTACTTTTTAAAAATATTTTTTTATTTGATCGTTAAAGACTAAAATTACACTAATTTTATTAAATATAACTATTAAAAATAAAATAAAAATTAAAAAATAAATAAAATAAATAAATAAGTAAAATCATTTCATGCCGTGACTTTTTTTGTGACAAGAGATTTTCTAGGTAACAAATTCATGCAGTGACTGTTTAGGATAGTTAAAATAATTTAATTTCCTAATTTTTTAAAAAAAATGCTTTTGCCCTAAAAAATAAATCTTTTTAAACTAACGTAATGACCGAGAATTTTATTATGAAAATTTGATATTTTTTGAAATTTGGATAACATTTTTGAAATATGAAAAAATAGATAGCAGTTAAATTTATTATTTTTATTCATTATATTTAATAAAATTGGTGTAATTTTAGTCTTTATCAATCAAATAAAAAATATTTTAAAAAACTTTAAGCATACTAATTTTATTAAATGCAAGAATCAAAAGTGAAAAAATTTAGAAGAGACTAACATAAAACAAAACATTATATCTTAGATATTAACCATATTTTAACATAAATTAATTTAGTTTTGTCGTTTAATGTTATATATATTATTCTTTGCAATAATGTTACAACAATGTGAAGTGGTACAGTGGTAAAACTATTGTTTTATAAGCTAGAAGACCAGGGTTGAAACCCCCTTGATGGAACATTTTTTGAATCTTATAGAATTTTAGTGTATCCAATACCATGTCATCTCTCTCTATGTGTACACAGTCACGTCAGCAAGACAAACACATAAGCGGACACATCATCACTGTAATGGCCACGTGGGCCTTTTTTAACGGAGTGTAACGGAAAGTGAAAAAAAATGTTTACATCCTAAACGTTTTAAAACTTAAAGGACCAAATTTGGGAAAAAAAAGATAAATGACGAATCCGAAACTTTAAATTAAGTTAAACGACCGTGGGAGTAATTTTTTCTATCATCTAATAGAATACGACTTTTTTTTTTTGGTCAAAATCTAATAGTATAAGACTATCGTCAATAATTTATACATTACGGCCCATTGGGCCTGCATTTAATCAAAAAGATAATTTATACATTATTCTTTTGTTATCAGTAAGAAAGGCATGAAACCAACATCACAAGGCCAGCATAGACTGCTTAATTCCTTGCAAATTTGATAACGCCTCTCTCATGGTCCATCGATCTTTGGGATGATGAGCTGTACAAGACAACCCAACTTTCATCGCAGCAGCTATGCACTCCTCAGCTTTGCGCATCCAATGTATGTTATTGTTACCATCGTTATTATAGCTGTTGTCGCCAGAGCCACCACTATGACAATCACTGCTGAAGCCTTCTGTCGAATACTCATACTGTGACACAAGCTTTTGATCAGCAACCTTCAGTAATTGATTCTCATCCATGGCTGAGACAAACTTGTTCAGGCTTAACCCTTCTTTAAACATTTCATCAGTTGGTTTTTTGACTATGAACATCTCTAGAAGTAGGATCCCAAAACTGTACACGTCACCACAAGTTGAAGCCTTGCCACCTAGACCATATTCTGAAAGTAACATATCGTATCACCCCAATATCAGATACAATTATACACACACATACATATATTATATAGTTATGTATAAACAGAAGGCAAAAGAAATTACAAAACAAAGAAAAAGCCCAATTAGTATTAATAACTAGGAGGCAATATTGTGCAGTATGTAATTTACCTGGGGCAATATAGCCGATTGATCCCTTCAATCCCAGAGTGCTACTCTGTTTATCTGATGGATTTTGAGACAGAAACCTCGCCAATCCAAAATCTGCGACATGTGCAACCATATCTTCATCTAGTAGTACATTGACAGGTTTCAGATCACAGTGGACTATTGGTGGATCACAGTCATGGTGCAAGTAGTCCATGGCAGAAGCAACATCAATGGCAATGTTTAACCTTTGCAACAGTGTTAGAGAAGATCCCGACTCAACATCTGTCGGGTATAAACTCATCTCCAAATTACCATTGGGCATGAATTGCATCACAAGGGCCTTAAAATCATCTCCCTTATAATCAACGCTGGAGCAAGAAGTGACAACCTTCACCAGATTCCGATGCCTGACATTTTTTAAAGCTTCACATTCTGCATTGAAACTTTGAGAAGCTTTGCTTATTTGCAGGTCCAGAACTTTGACAGCAAGGGTAGTGGTTTCAATTTCACCAGTGCTGATGGTGAACACACCCTTATAAACAGAGCCAAAGCCTCCTTTCCCTATCAAGTTTTCAACTGCAAAATTGTTTGTAGCAAGCCTAATATCACCATATGATATATTTTGAGGCAATCCCCTTAGAGGAGCAGATGACAAACTTGTTTTCACCTCCTTGAGTTTCTTCTTTTGGGACATCAGCACCCACAGTAGATAGAGCATTGAAATGAACAAAACACTAGCACCTGTAATTGCTAGTATGATAGGGAGTAAAATGTTTCTCTTCTTTTTACCTCCAACACACAGGTTGACTCCCAACTTGTGCATAACTTCATTGTTAAGGCCACATAGGTTGTTGTTTCCTCGGAGATCAACCTGGCTAAGGTTCATAAAAACACCTTTCATAGGAACCTCACCTTCTAAATGGTTAAATGACAAATTTAATCTCACCATATACTTGAGTTTTTCTAAACTTTGAGGAATTGTGCCAGTGAGATTGTTTGATGAAAGATCCAAAGTCGCAAGGGATGCTAAATCCCCAAGACCATTTGGGATTGAGCCACTAAATTTGTTTCTTGCCATCACAAGTGACTTCAAGCCGTTTACTTCTATTTTAGGAATGTGCCCTGACAGCTGGTTGTTTGAAATAACCATGCTCTCGAGCTGCTCCATGTTGTTGATCTCAAAAGGAAGCGAACCAGTCAAAGAGTTTCCATGTAAGTACAAGGTTATCAAGCCAGAGAGTTGAAAAATCTCCTTTGGTATGGTCCCAACAAGCTTATTCATTTGCAGGTCAAGAAAGCTCAATCTCTTGCATTGACCGATACTCGTGTGAATTCTACCCGAGAACTGGTTATTTCCCATTGCAAGAATATACAGATTTGTAAAATTGCCAAATATGTCTGGAATTTCACCAGACAATCTGTTTCCATATATCAATAGGCGCTCCAATTTACTGAGAGTTCCTAGTTCTGATGGAAACTCTCCAGCGAAATAGTTCTGTTCAAAAGAGAATGATATGAGATTTTGTAATTTCTTCATCCCCTGAGGAATGCTTCCATTTAGCTTATTATTAGCAACACAGAAATGTTGGAGATTGCCAGACAGATTTGCAACAGAATTTGGAAGTTCCCCAGCCAAGTAGTTATCATTGAGCATGAGAGTTTGCAACTGAGTAGAGTTTCTAAGGGAATCAAAGAACTGAAAATTCAATGACGTGGTGGAAGTGAGATAATTATTACCAAGAGTCAAGTGTGTGAGATTTTTCAAGTTGTTGAACACAGGTATGGACCCGTGAAATCTATTGTTAGCAAGATCAACATATTGAAGATGTGAAGCATTGGATATGGAACTAGGGATTTCACCTTCAAACCTATTGGTTGCAAGAGCGAGTGTTTTTAAATTTGGCAAGGCATTGCCGAAATTTGGTGGCAACTCGCCTGATAGATTGTTCTCCGTGACAGATAAGAAGATTAAGGAAGAGAGGTTGAAGATAGAAGTGGGAAACTCGCCGGTGAAATTGTTCTCCGAGAGTTGAATTTGGGAAAGGTTGCGTAGATTACCCAATTCACTTGGAATCTCACCTACAAACTTGTTTCTTGCCAAGGAAAGATTCTTGAGAGAAAAGAGATTGCCAAATGTTGAAGGGATTTTGCCTGTGAGATTGTTAACGGACAAGTCTAAACTTTGTAGACGATGCAGTTGACCTAACTGTTCAGGAAGTGTGCCGGTGAGATTGTTGAAAGCTAATTGAATGACATTGAGAAGGGAGAGATGGGAAATCTCGGGGGGGATTTGGCCGTGAAATGCGTTATTGGAAAGGTCAAGGGAATGGAGATAAGTGAGGTTGGAGAGGTTAGAGGGTAGTTTACCGGAGAGGCCAAGTCCTGATAGGGTGAGCGACTGAACTCTGTTTCCAACTTTGGAGCAGTTGACACCGTGCCAGGTACAGTGATTGGAATCTGCTGACCAACTGGACAGAGCATTGTTTGGGTCAGTTAGTTGGAATCTGAAAGAAAGAAGGGCATTTTTGTCCGTGTAGTTGTTGTTGTTGCAAGTGATGGCATTAAAATGATGAAGTAGGAAACATACTAGCAAAATAGGTTTAACATGGATCATCGTGATTGAGGAGGTAATAATGTATTAATGTTGCGTTGCGTTACACTTGTATGTACAGCTCAATGAGCATATGCAAGTATTTATAAAGTGAAATACTCGATCAGATATTTGATGTAATTAATTTTCCTGCAAGCTTTGGTTCTGGTTGGAACTGGTCATGGTATTAGTAGTTGGACGCGGTAAATTTAATATACTCACGGAGGAGACTCTTTTGAGTCAACGGTCGTTAGCGGTGCGAAAAGGGTAATAATAATAATAATAATAATAATGTTATAAAAACTTGAAAACAGCATAAAGTGAACTTTGTTTTAGATTTTTTCCACCAAGATTTTGTCAAGTTTAGCTTTTCAATGCACCAAAACCCAAGTTTATAAAAGGAGGTATGTGTTAAATTTTACAAAACCCAAGTTTTCAAACTAGATTTTGAGGTCAAAATCTTAAACAAACAGAGGCATATTGGTAACTGACTGCGATAAGTTAACCAATTGATTAAGGAGTTAACCATATGTACTATTTGGATTTTTCTATCTTGTGCAATATTGCACGGGTTAAGAAACCAAAAAATAATAACTATTTATTAGAAAACAAAAAATATTCATTATAAAAGTAAGTATTTAATACTAAATACACAAGTTTCAATGTAAACATTTTCTTTTGAATTTCTTAACCTGTGCAATATTGCACAGGATAGAAAAATCCATACTATTTTTATATTTATCAGTTCTTGAAAGTGTATATTTCATGATGTAATATGGGGGATGGGTGTGGAATTATAGTTCAGTTTCTGTATGTTGGCGAAATAAAGTTTTTGGACACAATTTAGATTCAATATTCTGGTGTTTGAATTGGACACAAGTTGGATTGAATAGATTCAATAACTGTTTAGGTTTTTAATATTTATATATGTTTCATTGTATCTTTTATCTATATTATAGAATAAAAAAAAATTATACCACTTATTTAGCTTCTATTATTGTTTAATATTATTGATTTATCTACTTGAATCAATATAGATACAAAAAGTAGACAACATTTTATTGTTTATAACTTTTTATTACAATTTCTTGTACCAAGCAACACAACCCGACCCGTGCGCATTCACGGGTCATAGTACTAGTTGCATCTAAAATTGAGTACCACAAGGCTACAATACAAGACTACCAAGTTATTTATACAAAATATTTAAATTTACAAATATCTATATTTAATCCAACAATCATAAGTCGAGTAATTTTTCCTACGTTGTAATTAAAAGTGATTATTATTTTTGTTTCATTGACCTTTTCAACTAAAAAAAAAAGTGTGACGAGATACAATTTTTTTTTTTTGACAGGGACAAAATACAACTTGATCGTTTACTTCTATACTTTTTTAGTCTAACAGGTAACATCTTTTTTTTTAAAGCAAAATAAAGTGCAAAAGCATCACTGTAACAGGTAACATCTAGGTACACAAAAAGTAGAAGTCACGATCTATACATGTTCATTTGCTTTGACTGTAAACTTTCATGCATCAAACAAGAAAATAAGCTCAGTACATGTGAGGAAGAATTAGTCCGCGGTCACCTTGCATCCAACATTAGCCAATAGGACATAGGGGAAGAATTAGTCAGCGACGGGATGATCACGCTTCTAAAAGATCTCCCTCTATAAATTTCTATTCTCCAAGCGATATATTTCCCATCCTCAAACTTGCAATTAGCTGCACTCACTTATAGATTATTATTACTTTTGTTGTTAAAAATGGCCCTCCTCAGTGTCAGTGCCTCCAAATTGATGTCCTTTGCTGCTCTTTTAGCAATAGTACTTATATTACTCATGTCATCTACGCTGGGTAGTGCTGCTCAACCCAATATCAAACACGGTATGTAATGTAATGTTGCTGCTGTTTATCTAATTTTACAATAGTGCATGAGGAGACTGAACCATAAAATAACCATATATATGCTTATTTGAGGCTTTCTTAACTGTAATTTTCCTTCCAACTTGGAACTCGATCGGGATTTCTGTCCATGTTTTATATCCTCTTTCTTTTCTATCTTGCTTCATTAATTCATTCAATTTTTATATGGCGCATGCAGGGCGAAAACTTTTCCAAGAAGATCCGCCAAAGCCTCCGGCTTATGAAACATATCCTGGTGGTGGAGCATATACTCCACCGTATTGAAATTATTAAACATGAAGGAGAATTGTCTACTCAGAACTGTTCTGTGGCTCAATTGGGGATGTTAGCATCGATCGCTTTTGTAACTGTAATTTCTATTTAAGGAGTTATACAGATTACTTTTATATTATTTGGTAGTATGGTAGTATTAATTAGAATAATATGGCATCACTTGTGCCTATGTTTGCAGCTGCTATTAATAAAATTATCTTTTTGCCTTTCAAAAGAAGAATAATATGGCATGTACTTTTTGCCTATGTTTGCAGCGGTTAAATGTAAACATCTAGTATCTTGCCTGCATGCAGGAATTTTCATTGCTTGTTGGAATGTATATTTCATCATATATATCAGTCAACTGAATTTCTTCTAAAGAAGTCATCACCAGTTAGTTAATGGGTCAACTTGTTGGTATAGATAATCCAGTAAATATTATGCCAGGAGAGCTAGTTTAATTTACAGATCAGCACCTTCGAGAGAGAATTATGATTTATATATAGCACCTAAATGAAAGATAATATATACAACAAAAGGCACCAATCCAATCGTGTGACAATTATACAATCAAAACATATTAAGCGTAGAAATTTTTTCCATGCTAAAGAACAATCCTCACGATATATATATATTGATATCCTAGTTGCAAAAGACACCTAATTAATCTTTTCGATGACTCTGTGTCCTCGATCTTCAATTAATTGAATTTCAGTTGAAGGATATAAGTTGTGCTTACAAGGTAAATCTGCTCCGAGAGCGCTTGAAGCTTCCCCCAGTTTCAGCTTCCATTCATAACGTACCGCATGAGCTGAATGTTCCCATCAAATGAATTAAACTGAGAAAAGATGTTCCCGTATTGCTCGCAAGTATATATTTGGACACGTTGGATCCTTGTACCGCAGAAAAATATATCCTTGCGGGCCACCTGGACTCTCGGGTCTGGGTTCGAGGCATTAACGGGGGGATTTGGGAACAAATGTTGATCCCGGATAAAAAAAAATGTAAAAAAGAAACTTTCTAATAGACACATATAATGATCTTGTAAGCTGAACCAACTTCCGTACCTCAAATGTTTCAATATCTTTAGATCTCTAGTACAGCTTGAAAACACTCTACAAAGCTCTAAAGAAGATCAGAATTATTTAAAGGATCAGGATCTGCTCCGATAACAGGAGGGTCTTGTTAAATCTCATCCATCCAAAAATAAAAGGAGTGAGGGGTTTTCAAAAGTCAAAAAATAGGGACAAAGTTATTTTAATGGTGAGATTGAGAAAACAGGACCTCTCATGTTGAATACAAGCAAGAGATGATCCAAATCCTTATTTAAACAAGAAATTACTGTAGATTTCTCATTTGTTTAACTTAATTTCTAAGGCGTGATATAAAAGTATGAAACGAAGAAAGGTTCCCTATCGTTTTTATGGTGTAGACAAAGCCTTTTAGTGAAGTTAACCATATAATAAAAAAGGTCTACATTTTTCTTTGCCCTGTCACCATATAAGCTGTAATATCAACTACTAGCAAGCTTAAGCATAAAACACACACTCTTTCACACATCACATATCAACATTCCTAATAGTTATTGGAAAAAAAAAGGAAAATGTTTTATGTCCCGAACAGGTACATTGCGAAACCATCAAGAAATTAGTATATCATTGGCAAATACTTCTCGATTTCCGAAAAAAGGGAGCGGACCATTTACATTTTTTTTTAAGTTAACCGTTTTGGTATTAAAACTATCACTCTCTTTCCTATTTAGTCTATAAAATATGTAAAAATATTAAATACTCCCCCAGAATGAATAAGCAAAAAATTTATACTAAAAGTAGCACAAATGTTTTTGCTTATAATCCATCAAGTTAGTCCCCTTGTTTGTGTGAGCCCCGTTGGAATGTCATGTTGGTCATTGCTTCTTTCTCATGTGTAAATACATCATATCAGTCTCTACAACGTTTGAATATAAAGAGACCAAATAAATATATCTATTTGGTTTTTAAAATCCCTAAAATAAATACTCCCTCCGTCTCTTAATATAAGACCCTTTTGACCAATTTCACGCCCTATAAGAAAGTGAGTTTTATTAGTTAATAACATTAAATTTATACAAAATGTGTGCCAATAAAACTAGTATATCATTGGCAAATACTTCTCGATTTCCGAAAAAGGGAGCAGACCATTTACATTTTTTTTAAGTTAACCGTTTTGGTATTAAAATTATCACTCTCTTTCCTATTTAGTCCATAAAATATGTAAAAATATTAAATACTCCCCCAGAATGAATAAGCAAAAAATTTATACTAAAAGTAGCACAAATGATTTTGCTTAAAATCCATCAAGTTAGTCCCTTTGTTTGTGTGAGCCCCGTTGGAATGTCATGTTGGTCATTGCTTCTTTCTCATGTGTAAATACATCATATCAGTCTCTACAACGTTTGAATATAAAGAGACCAAATAAATATATCTATTTGGTCCTTAAAATCCCTAAGATAAATACTCCCTCCGTCTCTTAATATAAGACCTTTTTGACCAATTTCACGCCCCATAAGAAAGTGGGTTTTGTTAGTTAATAACATTAAATTTATACAAAATGTGTGCTATTTTTTTTAAGTTACTCTTCTCATCTTCCAAGACTATTCAGAGAGAGAGAGAATTAATGCACTTTGGTATAGGGGATAATTTTGTAAAAAAAAATTAATGCACATTGGTCTTTGTAAAGAGTGTTATATTAAAGGACAATTTTTTTATTTTTTTACAAAAGAGTCTTATATTAAAGGGCAGAGGAGTATTAAATAATCTATCAAGTCTCTAAAATACATCATATCAACCCTTATATTACACAGTAATGTATTTTAGGTACTGAAATAATGTATTTTAGGGACATTTAAGATAAACATGGGAGAGATAAAATGACCAACATGACACTTAACAACATTCAAATGGCTCACACTAACATATGGATTAACTTGATGGATGAGAGAAAATGTCAGGACTATTTAATTTTTTTTATATATTTTAGGGATTAAATAGGAGGGAGAGTGACCAACATGGTGTGGCACAAGTGGTAGATACTTGAGTTCCTTAACCATTTGGTCATGGGTTCGATCCCTGACCGGTGCGTATGAAAAAATATATGTTGGGAGAAGTCAATCCCTTAAATAGATCTCTCTCTAGTTGCGCGTAGAAGATACCTTAATTTACTAAAAAAGATAGGAGGGAGAGTGAAACTTGACAAAATTTAGGGTTAACTCATTTGTAAAAAAAAAAAAAAAAAAACTGACAAATGTGAATTCGCGATGAATTTCCTTCGCCATGAATAGCACCGCTGTAAAAAAAAAATGATGTGATATTGAAAATCCATCGTGACAACGAATTGGACCCGAGCAGTTAACATGGAACCGTCTTGGATCCGAAATCTCAAAGCCCAACAAGTTGAGCAGAGCACTTGGGTGCTTTCGCATTTCCTCCAGATCCAATATTACTTAGAAATTGTGTATATTGTAGAAATTCGACCCAAAAGCTAAATACTTCTTTCAGTAAAATATAAGCAAAAGTCAAAATATATTTAGTCCAAATACATTTTAACTTTTGCTTATGTTTACACTTTACAACGTATTGTGCAAGGAAAAAAAAAATGAATATTGTATAAGAAAGTAGAAACATTTAATATTTCTATAGCTGTCTTAAAATTCAAGTAAAAAATATTAGCATCTTTTAATTTTTTTTAATTTTTTTTTATTTTTTGTGAAAGGCAAATTTCATTTTCATGTCTTTTTAAGCTGCCAACTGTTCGATGAGAAGGGAAAGAAAGGTATTAAATTCTCCAAATTAGCCAAAGATTAATGAATCAAAAATTTGAACAAACGGTCGGTTTAAAATTACTTAGGACTCATGAATCTAGCTACATTAACTCCTTCTTCCTGACTCATGATGTGAAATCACTTTTGAAGATCATTCCCGAAACTCTGAGAGTGAGGTAAAGACAAAAACAAATAGTTGGAGATAATTGCTGGGTCCAGAACTTTCACACTTACTCTCAAACTCTCAAGACCCTTCTTCAGCTTTCTCATCCACTGTCTATATAATCAGAACTCTCATTTCCCACCCTCATTAACAATTGAAATTGAATCTTGCAGATCTCCTTGTTACTCAAAACCACTTTCTTTTATTGTTTTTCTTATAACAGCTATGGCTCAAGCAATGTCGTTGTCAACTGCTTCGCCTCTGCTGTCCCCAAAAGCAGGGTACTCTGCAAAAACGCAGAGCAATGTAATTGCACCTTGCATGGCCTCATTTCCATCAAGGAGGCAATTGCCAAGGCTAAGGGGCGTGAGAGCTCAGGCTGGTGATGGCGATAACAAAGGCAATTCTGTGGAAGTGCCCGTTAACAAAGGCGACCAAGGCACCGCCGTAGAGAGGAAGCCTCGCAGAGCTGCCATGGACATTTCACCATTTGGTAAGCTCGCCATTCTAACTAATATTAGTATCTGCCACTTCCCTTTTTCTTTTCATCAACTTTGATCAATTCATTTTTCCATAGTAGCCATGTTTGATTCTTTTAATCCGAAAATTTCAAGTTGGATTATAGTTTATCTATTATCTACTTGAAAAACTTAACAACTACGCTAACTACACTAAGACACATGTTAAAAACTTCTTCATTCGGATTTGGGTTAGATACAGTCAAAACTACGTGCAGTTATGCATTCAGTGCATTTGGACCGTTTGATCTCACAAATCACACTTTAGATAAAACTCAAAATAAAGGCCGTCTCATCTTGATAGGACGATCTATATGCATCTAACTGTATGACTGTATGACTGCATGCAGTTTTGATTACATCTAATCAAAATCATGTTCTATATTTCTACGGACCCGGATTTCCTGCAGTAACTGTATTACACACAGTAGCTGCATTACACCGTTACATACAGTAATCAGTCTGAGTCATTAAATTGGCATGTGACAGCTCATATTACACATGTATTAAACCAGCTTTAAATAATCTCTACCATCGATTGAAATCAGATGATCAAGATGGATTAATGCGTCACGCAATCCGGGGTTCTCTCAACTAATTCTATAGAAAAGTAAATTTACCAGAAGTTGCTTTCAACATTACTAATATGTGGTGAGGCTTAATGCAGGTCTGTTGGACCCGTGGTCACCTATGAGGAGCATGCGTCAGATGCTTGACACAATGGACCGAATTTTCGAAGATGCGATGGCATTCCCTGGAAGAAACACGGGAGGAGGGGAGATACGTGCCCCTTGGGACATCAAAGAGGAAGAGCATGAAATCAGAATGCGTTTTGACATGCCAGGTCTTTCTAAGGAAGATGTGAAGGTATCAGTGGAGGACGATATGCTTGTCATAAAAGGTGGCCATAATAAGGAGGAAGGTGGAGAAGATTCTTGGTCAAGAAAGAGCTATAGTTCCTATGATACCCGTCTCAAGCTTCCCGATAACTGCCAGAAGGACAAGGTTATGGCTGAGTTGAAAAATGGTGTGCTTTATATCACCATTCCTAAGACCAAAGTTGAACGCAAGGTTATTGATGTGGAAATTCAGTGAGATACTAATTAAGGCTTTGTACCTTTGGAACTCCACTGTGCTTTTCCCTCTTTTTACCATCATACGGGTTTAATGATGTTGTAACAAGTGTAGAATAAATAAATAAATAAAAATGCTTCTATGCCATATAATTGTCTCCAAATATATTCTTCTTCTTCCTAATATATTTCGTCAGATAACGTGTAACTACTTGACTAATCCGTGAGAATAGGCTAATAAGAAGCCTGCAGTGCAAAGTGAATGTGAAATTTGTAAAATTTGGAAACTTACCATAAGTAATTATTTTGCATTAGCTTATATCTTTTCCTTTACATTATTCATTTCTTTCTTTTTTTATAACTGAACTTGCTTAAAAAACAAAACCTTACAACATCGACCATGTCTATCACAGAAAGAAAGAACAATAGCATAGCAAGGAAGAAGGGAAGAAGAAACCAAAGGTTGAACATTCAGAAAATCAAAAATGAAAACGAGACTAGTATTTTACATATATTGTATATGTTACTCATTTTCTTCAGGTATAGAGTCCAATTTTGGCTTCCGATCGCTTGACAAATTAACACCAACAGTTTTAGCATCTGATAGTAGTAGATCCTCTACGGATATTTGTTTGGTCACTAACTGCTGAAGCTGCTGCTTCGTTATTAAAACTTTGATCCTCTTTATCCCACTACCTTGCTCTTTGTTTTCTATAGAGGTAAGGTTTGGAGGTGGAAGCAAGTAGTACAATCTTCCTGCCTTTAATTCATGATCTGGGGAGAGAGGCTCTGTGGAATCCTTGGAAACGCCAATACCATTAGCAGGAAAATTTGTCAACATGTCCTTGACACGAATTGGAGAGCTAAACTCTAGTATCTTGCCATCTGGTTTGGTTACCCTCACAACTTTAACCTGCTTTGGCATGTAAGATCCTGAACTGGGTTTACAAACAACAAGGCAATTACCCATTTTACTCTAATGGTGAAAGACAAGTTGTCAGATGGTTAAAGAGATAACAAAATGGGAGTCTAACAAGTGGGGGAGAGAGAGGAGGTGTTTGACAAGGAAAATGTAACTTTGTGAGTTATGCGGGATTGAAGGGAAAGCAAGTGAGATATATAGTGACTAGTGTGGTAGGTCTTTTAAAAATAGAGGGGTTTATTTCGTGTGGAGTGGAGTAGAAAGCTGCTTTTCCGTTAAGTATAAAACTTGTGGATTGGGGAAAGGATGAGAGAATGTATGTGAGATAGGTATTGTGTTGAGAATGGAAAATGAAATATTTGTCCACACGCATGTAGTAAAGGGACGGTTAGTGGAAAGTGGCGCAATTGCATTTGCTCATTTGACTATTTTTTAAGCCCCCTCAGCCCAAGATGTAATTATTTTCCTATGCACATGGTTGTGCCATAAACTGTTTATGTTAAATTGGTACAAGTGGCCTGGTCTTATAGGGTGGGGCGGTGCGCATTCATCTATCTAGCCTTTGCTTATTAACTAAACTACCATGTCCTAATTTTGGTGGAGCAAAAAAAAAAAAAAAATCAGGTGCAATTGAGAGAGATATTTTGTTCCTTTTATATTCATCTATTAGATATCTTACTTTTGAATCATATAATATTACATTTTCTTTGTTTGTTTATTCTTTTCGGATTGCATCAGCTCATGGTTTTTGTGACATCAAAGACAGGTTTAAAAAAGGGGCCGATTTTTTCTCTTATTTGCTCTGGGGCTTCAATTATCTGATACTGATATACATAGACACAATATTAGCACAACACAACAAAAGGGGCGCAACAACGGAAACTTTCGGTGGGAAGGAAAGGAGGGATTGGACAATTGAATGGGAAGATATTAAGATTAATCTATGTGTCATGCTGAGGCAGTGACGTAACAAATGAAGTTCATATATGATATGGTTCAGGTGATTATACAAAGCCTAAGAGTTTAGGTAGGTTGTACTTTGATTTATACCTTTATGTTCGTTTTTAGATTAATTAGTTAATCTCTTGCCAACTGCTAACTGCTATTTGGTTGTTTCTCTTCAGTGTAACATCGCTGTTTATTAATTTCTAATTCATGGCTACTTTTAAATTGGTCATGTAACCGTAGCTCGTATGGTGGGGTTGCAATTGATCGTTATCATATCTTTTCAAATGATCTTGCTTTTTTTTTTTTTTACCCTTCTTACTTTTCTGATTTCTCACACTCTTTGGGTGAGACTCAACACTTGCTGGGAATACTGAGGTGCTTCAAGGGAAAGTGCTTTCTCAATATTTCATTCCGTACAAATCAAAACTCGTATCCATGTCAATACAACATGTTTTGGGTATAAATGTGCAAAAAAAAAAAAAAAACTAGTGATTTAGAGTAAAACTAGATGAGAAAACCTATGCTATAGAATTTAGTGTGCCTTAAGTTTTTTTTTTTTTTTTGTGAATAGTTTTCGCGGGAAAACGGATGAATGAGCTTTTACCGTATGTCTTTAGTATAGTATATTATCTATTTAAGAAACTTAACTACACTAATGTCACGTGACAAAATCTCATTCACCCACTCAAAATTGTTTTCCCGACAAAAACTAGTTTTTTTCCCCCAAAAACTCAATTCCCTCAAATTTTCATGTCATAGTGCTTTTTTTTTCCAATACCCGTGCAAAAAACAAAGGTTCTCAGCTATTAGTTAAGTTTTATAAATAGATAATAGATACTCTCTCCATCCCTATATATAAGCTCATTTGACTATTTCACAGGAATTAAGAAAATTAGTTAATCTAGGTAGTTAAATTAAATTTGTCAACAATATGTACTGTTTTTTCCAAAATTATACCCCAAGACTCTTAAGAAAGAGAAATGATTTATCTTATTAATTCACCTTGTAACAGTCCAGATTTTCATCATCCTAGATTAAGACATGTCGTGGAGGATTAGTTTATGTTTAGAGTTCCTTGGGATGAGTTCCACATGTTTTACCATCTCTCCAGACGATCGAGTATCTAGATATACCCTTATTCCTATGTTTAGTCATTTCAGTCACCGTATTCCTCATTTTTAAACCCTCTAACAACTTAATTGGATTTAAGCTCCTTCAAGAAAGTTGTAGCCTTATCTCTTATCTTTCAATTGGCTTTAGTTTGACTCGATTTCGATACCTACAACTCTAGATAAGCTCTCTCGAGCAACGCATCGCAAATGTAGCACTTAGGAATATTGTAGTAGACTTCAACTGCATTTTTTACTATCTTAGAGCCAAATTTTGGTTAATCCTATTAGAGAGTAAATTGTAGAAAATTCTCTTACTTTCCAAAGAACGCCTCAATCGGACACTCGTAGCTCCAGATATAGCGAAAATGGTAGGTCAGGGTGACGCTAGGACGCAGGGCGCCCGGGCTACACCGAGGCAGGGCGCAGGGTGCCTGGCCCTGTTCTGCAGCACGCGATTTCTTGCATTTTGGGACCAGTTTTATGACTTTTTGGGACCCGTTTTGACCCATTCCTGATCCATTTCGTCAGAGTTACATGTGAGGGTTAATAACCACCCACTAACACTTAATTTTGAGTCTTAATCTAGTCATTATAACTCCTCAAAGTCACCACTTCAGGAAAAAAAATGCCCTTTCTCCTTTTCTCTCTATTTTTCTGTTCTTGGAGATTCTTGCTTAGCGCACCACTTATGATTCCGAAATTGATACCAACACCATTGTCATCCTTCCTTTCCTATTGAAGTAACTAAGGTGTGGTAAGTCTTTCTCATCACGTTGATGCCATTTGATTACATTTAGGGTTTTTAAATTCTGAATTGCTCAATTCTACACCTTTGTTCTTGTGTTTTTGAAGGAGAAACTCACCAAAGGAGAGACGAAGCTTGAAACCCTCAAGACCTCATTAGGGAACACGAAATTCTAAGGTAAGGGGGTAGATGGATACATGATTAGTGGGCTTATGGATATAATTAGGCAATAGGGACGTCTCATGGTCCCTAGACTTGGCGCGGTTTTGCAAATATAAGTATCATTGCCATTGTAATGGGAAAATTGGAGTGTTGGCACTGTCATGGTTTCCTTATTACATTTAGATAATTTATGTGAAGTGCTATGTGTTGATTCTATGGTCATATGTTTATGTTATGTGATATGTGTTACTTGATGGCTTGGTTTCTTTGTTGATAAACATGTTATTGGATGATGGTATTGATGATTGTTGTTTGGCCTTGTATGACCATTGGAATGATATGTTGATAAGTGCTAGAATGCCTTAGAGAGTGATTTGGGTGATTTGAATTCATTAAATGGTATACTATGATTATGAAGAAGATTAAGGTATGAATGATAAGTGAAATTATGTAGAAATTAACTAAGGTAAAATGATGTTTTTAGTGCCTAAGTTATAGATCAAGTGAGTCTTAAGACTTAGGTGTGATGGTGATATTGTTATGTTGATGGTTTGAGTGTTTAAAACCAAGGTTAATAGTGGTTGAGAACTTAGAGTAATTTTATGCAGAAAAATAGTAGCAGAAAAATGACTAAGTCTGGAAGTTGTTAGCAAAGTCTCACTAATTGAATTTTTAAATTCAAGATATAATAGGTATTGACCCAAACCTTTTCGGATGGTGTTCTATAATTTTAGGGGAGTAGTACGGTACGTCCGGTCGCCCCTGAATACGCGGGGACCACATAAAAATTCGCACGCAAAGATTCCCACACTGAGGCTGGGCACCAGGCGCCCAGACCCGCAGGCGCCAGGCGCCCTGGTGGCAGCCTAGGTGCGTCGTGTTTTCGCGTTACCTCGTCTGTTCCGGCTTAAGGCAGTGTCCTAACGTGTATTCTAAGGGTATTCGAGGTTCAATAGGATATCCTAAGTGATGATCAAACCTAGATGAATTTAGATATTGTGAACCACTTGAGTTAAGGGTTGGAAACTAAGTTAAGTTAGCTTAGACTTACTGTTATGAGGTAGGTTGATAACTTGGACTTGTACCAAGGCCGCGGGAAGCTTGTCGATGTACTGACAAGTGGTACCCTGAAGATGTTGTTATTACTAATAAGTTGCTAAGGCTTGATGTTCATGTTAAGTGTTATAAGTTTGTGGCATGCCCGTATTCGAGGGAAAACTCGTCCAATATGGGCGAGAAGTACCTTATGGTTATCGTAGGATGCGTAATGCGACTGTTAAGTGAGGCCCCGCTCTATCGAATTCGCTGAGGGGTACTCGTTGCGAATGATTAAGGGAGACTTAGCTCTACAAGGCTAGCTTATGGGACTCAGCTTCGAAGGGCCCGTTTGTGGACCCAGCCGATGAATGGCCCGTTTATAGGATCCAGCCTGAAGAGCCTGTGTATGGGACCAGCCTCTAGAGAGCTCGTTCATGAGTATTTTGCTGTTGCGCTAATAGGTTCGAAAGGACCCAGGTGGTTAGAGTTATAAGACCTATGCATAGGCAAAATAAATGTAAGCTCGAGTTTGGTACTGGGTAGAGGGTGTCACACACCCACTATAAAAAACGACGTAAATTAATTAAGAGTATTTTTGTAAAGAAATAATCAATGCAACAATAATTTGAAGAAAGACTTATGAAAAAAAAGGACAATAATTTTTTTTTCAAAAGACCTTACAAGAGAAGTCTACAAAAGAAGTGGACCTCCTCCTCCGGAACCAGATTAAAATGGGAGATAAACGAAACGAAGATGATGTAACTAATGGCGATAAGAACAAAGGAGGTTCCTACAAAGAGAAACTTCTAAACCTTTTTGGGGAGGAAGTTACAGTCTATCAAGGTAAAAGAGAGGACAATGATATGGTAACACAAAAGGTGGAGCCTGAGGTGATCAAGCAGATTAGAGATGGCCCTGAAATCCCATTATCTGATGAGGAATGGGAGAAGTGGTCCCAACCATGGAGGAAAACGTTAACAGTGAAGTTGCTTGGCAAGAAAGCTAATTATAAGATGCTGGATAACTATCTTCAACGAAGGTGGACCAAACATGGTACCATCAAGCTTGTAGACATGGCTGATGGGTATTTTTTGGTGTATTTCTCAATGGAGGCGGACTACAAATATGCGCTTTATGAGGGGCCCTGGATGATAGCCGATCACTACCTGACTGTTCAACGATGGCGGCCTATGTTTTTACAAAATGCAGCAGCAGTGAAGAAGGTGGCAGTATGGATACGTATCCTGAAGCTTGGTTTCAAGCTGTACAATGATGAATTCCTGGTGGGGATAGGTTCTATTCTGGGGATAATGCTGAAGATAGATCGATTAACATCTATTCATTATCGAGGGAAATTTGCACGTATATGTGTTGAGATAGATTTGGAGCAACCTTTAGTATCTCATGTTGTTATCAGTGGCAGCAAACTCTTCCTAGAATACGAAGGCTTGCATCTAATATGCTTCCGATGTGGCAAGTATGGGCACCAGCAAGATCAATGCAGAGCTTTCCTTGGGGAGAAGGTGGACCACGAGCCGCCGGTGAGGACGGCGCCAGAGCACAGGGAAGAGACCGAACCCATTAGGGTTAGTAATAATGATGACATGCAAGTTTCACGTGAAGTTGTTACTCATAGCGCAGAAGTCTCAAAAATTCAAAAAAAGGAGCTTGGACCCTGGTCAACGGTGCAGCGTAAGCCACAAAACAAACAAAAGGGCAAGGCTAATATTGTGGAGCCAAATAATCCGCGTTTAGATAACATATCAAACAAAATTATTATCAAAGATTCCTCCCCTAGTGGATCGTGATTTGCCAATCTGATGCAATCAAGTCAATCTGAGGAAGTCAATCCCCAAAGTCAGCTTGAGTTGATCAAAGTCATTGAGATGACCAACTCTGGCCCACGAGTTGCGAATGCTACCCCTAGCCAATCGGTGAAATGGGTGAGAAACAATACTGGGGGTAAGAATCCTCAGAAGGCTCTAAAAGGTAAGGAAATAAAGGTAGATAAGAGCGGGCACTCTATGAAGAAATCCACAAGTAAGCAGAGTGTAACAACAGCGTATGCTAAGAAGATGATAGGGAGTTTGAAACCCCAACAACCTACTAAGAAGAAGGATCAAGCTCCCATGGAACAAATTCACATTTTGAAGCGTGATACCAACCCTCTAACCTCTGCTGGAACTTCGACACTAGATGCTCTAACAACGCAAGGTTTCTTGCCTGATAGTGAAACTCTAGCCTTTGTTGAAGCTATGAGGATGAAAAATATGGCCTCCTCAGTTGCCTCTGAGAAAGGAAGCATAGACACAGGAGAAGGACAGGGTGCGAGTTCTTCGAAGAATAAACCTGGGCAAGTAATGCCTACCAATCCTAGCCTTTCTTAATGAATGTTATGATATGGAATTGTAGGGGAGCTGGTGGCAGGGATTTCTCCAATTACATTCGAGATTGTATGCGGATTTATCGCTTGAATTTTGTGGCCATATTAGAACCTAGAATCAGTGGAACTATGGCAGACAATGTGATCAACAGAATTGGCACTAGTAATGGTGTTAGAGTAGAAGCTTGTGGCTTTTCGGGAGGCATTTGGTGCCTCTGAAATAACAATTGCCCCTACATCTCAATGATATCCTCTTCAAGGTATTGCATCCACCTCCAAGTCAATGCGGCTAATGGCAAATTCTGGTTTTTCTCTGTTGTGTATGCTAGTCCCAATGTGGGGCATAGAGAGATTGTGTGGAATGAGCTTCGACAATTTAATGCAACTCATAAAGGCCCTTGGTGCCTTGCGGGGGATTTCAATACCGTGTTGTATGAGTGGGAAAAGGAGGGAGGTGGAGCTGTGAATCAAAGCTCTGCATTGGCTTTTGCAGATTGCATTGCAGATTGCAGCCTCATCGAGCTCCCTTTTGCTGGTCCTTCCTTCACTTTTCTCAGAGGTACTCTAAAGGAGAGATTGGATAGGGTGATTTGTAATGAAGATTGGCTTAATATGTTCCACTCCAGCTCCATAACTCACTTACCTCTCCAGGATTCAGATCACTGTGGGTTATGGATTAGAACTCCAGGTGACAATGCTGCTAGAGCTAGAAGAAACTATTTCAAGTTCCTAGGGTCTTGGTTAGACCATCCTGATTTTCCTAATCAAGTGAGGACCTCTTGGAACCATACTTCATCCTGGATTCATAACATAAGTCGCCTTACTTCCAATCTTAAGGGGTGGAATAAGTATGTCTATGGAAACATTTTTAGAAGAAAAGAGAGGATAATTAGAAAACTGGAAGGAATAAACAGAGTTCTCATGAGTAATCATGTGGAATGGCTTGTAGTGCTTAGACAGTCACTATGGGAGGAATACAGAGCCATCAACAGACAGGAAGAGAGTTACTGGTTCCAACCCCAGAGTAAGTGGATTACCCAGGGTGATAATAATTCTAGATACCTTCATCAATCTGCTCTTATTAAAACCAGAAGAAACAAGATTGTTGCCTTCAAAGACAGCCAAGATCACTGGATTTATGATGAGACTCTTCTCAAGCAGCATGGTATTGATTTCTATTCCAGCCTCTACACCGCTCCTGGAATGTTTGATTTGGAATTTGTCACTGTTAATTCCTTCCCAAATATAACTAATGCAGACATGCAGTATCTTCAGTCTAGCATCACTAAGGAAGAAACTAAGGAGGCTCTCTTCAGCATGAAGAACTACAAGTCTCCTGGTCCAGATAGTTATCACCCTTTGTTCTTCAAAAGCCAATGGCATCTCATTGGTCAATCTATTTACCAATTTGTGCTCGACTGTTTTGCTGACCCTTGCAGAATTAAGGATGTGAATCACACTCTCATCACCTTAATTCCCAAGTGCAAGGACCCTGATATGGTGAATAAACTTTGGCCAATTGCCCTTTGTAATGTCATTTACAAAGTAATGACTAAAATTGCAGCCCAAAGACTAAGAGCCATCCTGCCTTATGTGGTATCCAGAAGCCAGAGCAGTTTTGTTCCAGGTAGGTGTACCACTGATAATATTCTTGTGTTGCAGGAATCTATTCACTCCTTAAATAATATTAAAGGTAAGAAGGGTTACATGATTTTAAAGCTAGACCTTGAGAAGGCCTATGACAGAATTGAGTGGAGTTTCATCATGGAAACTCTTACCATGCTGCAATTACCTAGCAATTTGAAGAACAACATGATCCATTGGTGCATCTCTACTGCCTCCCTTAGCATTAATTGGAATGGAGATAAGACTCAATCCTTTAATTCTTCTTGAGGCCTAAGGCAAGGGGATCCTATCTCCCCCTACCTTTTTGTCTTAGCTATTGAGAGGTTAGGCCATTGTATCCAAGATAGAGTTGAGGAAGGTAGCTGGAAGCCCCTTAATTTTGGAAATGGAGGACTCAAGTTGTCACATATATGCTTTGCAGATGATCTTGTGCTGGTTGCAGAGGCAACTAGTGACCAAGTAGGTGTGATTCGAAATGTTCTTGATGCATTTTGCCATAAGTCTGGTCAAAAAATTAACTTTAGCAAGTCTAAAGTGTTCTTTTCCAAAAATATTTCCACTGAGAATGCTTCCTCTCTCAGCCAGGAGCTTGGCATAGAGCAGACCAATAACCTTGGGCTGTACCTTGATGCCCCTATACCGCACCAGAGGACTTCAAAAGACTCTTTTAGATTCCTTATTGACAAGATGCGAAAGAAGTTAACTACCTGGAATGCTAACAACCTTTCTTTTGCAGGTAGAGTAACCTTAGCTCAATCATCTCTCTCCTGCATACCGGCTTATGTTATGCAAACTACAAACATCCCAATTTCTGTGTGTGAAGAGGCCGAGAGAATTTGTAGGAACTTTATTTGGGGCTCATCCACTGAGCAGAGAAAATGTCACACCATATCGTGGGAGAAAATTTGTTGCCCAAAGGAGGAAGGTGTTCTTGGGTTTAGATCACTCAGAATGCTTAATAAAGCATTCATGTATAAGCTGGCTTGGCAATTAGTTGCTGATAAAGATAAACTTTGGGTCCAAATTATGAGAGCTAAGTACAAGTGTGGTTCTCTAGCAACTCCTAATGTCACTATACCGAGTGCTTCATCTAATATCTGGAAAGCTGTGGCCAATGCTTGGGGAGAGGTTAAACAAAACATTGGTTGGTCGATCAATGATGGGAAAGACACCAGGTTTTGGAGAGATAAGTGGATTCCAAGTTGTGGTAATTTAGAGGAACAACTTGCAAATTTAATTCCAACTGAGAAAGAATTCTCAGTTTTTCATTATTGTTCTGGTGATGATTGGGATTGGAGCAAGATTAGAGCCTGCATTCCTGATGCTGTGTGTAATCTGATCTTGCAGGTGAAGCCTCCATCTAATGGCAGAAGTGACATTCCTAATTGGCAGCCCACAAGTGATAGCCAGTTTAGCATTAAATCAGCTTATGCTTTGATTAGAAAAACAGACCAGTATAGCACTATATCTCAATCTTTATTCAAGCAAGTCTGGAGTTGGAAAGGGCCTGCTAGAATAAGAGCCTTTCTTTGGAAAGTGTCTCATGGCTCCTTACTAACCAATGAAGTTCGAGTCCATAGATGCATGACTACTGACCCTATTTGTCCCAGATGCCACTTGCAAAATGAGTCCATCATTCATATGCTTAGAGATTGTGATGATGTGAGGGATTTTTGGACTCAATTAATTCCCATGGATAATGATAATTGGGCTAAGTTCTTTAGCCTTGGCCTTTATGAGTGGATTGAATAGAACCTTAGTTCAAAGGTGATTGGAGATGTCCCCTGGAAGTGGCCTCTTGTATTTGGTGTTGCTATTTGGACCTTATGGAAGGATCGAAATTCTTTAGTTTTTTCCAAATCCAGTGATCTAGGATAAGTTCTGCTGAACTGTATCCTTAGTCATGTGCATCAGATTGAGAAAGAACTTACTAATCCTCTTGCTTCTCATGCAAGTCACAGGCCTGCTGTTAATGCTCACTGGACTAGGCCACCCGATGGCTCTTTCAAGTTCAATACTGATGGTTCTTTTGTGAGGGGCCAAGCTTCTTGTGGCGGCATCATGAGGGATGCTAATGGTGACTTTGTTACAGGATTCATGTGTAAATTGGCCCCTAGCAATGCTTTAGTGGCTGAGTTTTGGGGGTTAATCCTAGGCTTGAAAGTAGCCCGTGACATGGCTGCTAAAAAGGTTGTGTTTGAAACTGACTCCCTCAATATTCTCAAGATGATTCGGCTTCGACATACTCCTAGCCAATACTTCAAACCTCTACTCCAAGAGGTGCTCTCATTTATCCATCTCCCTGGCTGACATGTTGAATTTAATCACATCCTCCGAGAGGCTAATAGATGTGCTGATGCTTTGGCTGCCAAAGCACACTCCACTAGTTTTTCCTTGCAACTTGTTAATGTTGCCTTTCCTAGTCTTATGTTGCTGATTGATTTTGATAAAACGGGAGCTTGTTCCCCTTCTTTAGAGCCTTAGTGGCTGGTTTGTTTTCCCTTTTGTCATCAAAAAAAAAAAAGACGAAGGGGAGGGAGTAGAATAGATACTCCCTCTGTCTTATATTATTTGTCGTTTAAAGTTATGCACACATCTTAAGAAAATTATTAATTGCACTCATTTCTAAGGTAAAATAACTTATTTGGACTAGTATACCCTTATTGTAGTGGGAGTTACGTGCAAGGGTAAATTAATATAGGGTAGTTGAGATATAAATAAATAAATAAGAGCATTGTTGGAACAATATATTTAATACTCTCTCGATATTATAAAGTGACAAATAATTTAAGACAAACAAATATTTCAAATATGACAAACAATATGAGATGGAGGGAGTCGAAGATTAAGAGGCAAACTTGTAACAAGTCATCACGTTCCTTGTTTAGTTTCGATGAGATTCAATGTACAATTAAGAATCAACAGTAACATATAACCACCATTTTGAAAACACCACATTACCTGTAGCTTTCCATTAGTTCATTGAAGATTTTTTTTTTTTTTTGACTATCATTAGTTCATTGAAGATTGAATACAATCAAATTTACATCCTTCGGACAATCTTGGTTTAACGGATAATTATCATGGAAAAAAACGAAACAAAAGATCTAATGAATAATTAAAGCCCTGAATTGGGGACATAATCAAGATTTTTCTCCTTATTCAATATTTTTACCTTCGCCAAATATATACCAAAACTGCAAGTTGAATGCTTCATTGTGCATTCTGCATTGCACACATTCTTAATTCTAAAATTCTACTATGGTGGGAAAAACTTAAAGTACTAGTGCGTCAGAGTCTTTTTTTTTTTTTGGGTGGTCAGTGCGTCAGAGTCATTGGTATATAAAATTGTGATAGGTTCTTGCTAAGTATGCACTCTAAAAAATTAATCAATAAACAAGTATAGTTGCTTTGAGTGCCAGTAGGTAGCTTGGGCCCAACTTAAGGCTGTCCTTGTCACAGTTGATAAAACAGAATCAGACAAAGATCTTCTAAATCCACAAAGGCCCTTTTGTTTATTTATTTATTTTTGCCTACTAACTCCGTTTTATCCCACTTCATGATCAGTAGCATATCAAACGGACCAAACCCTCGACAGAGTTAGAAGTTCTACTTTTATATGGTCTAAACTAAAGCAATAAATATTTTTTTTGATAAGCTAACTAAAGCAATAATTAATGGATTTACATAAACAAAATCATTCCTATAAATTATTTGTATCCTGTTAATTGTATATTCACATTTCTTTAGAAAAAAAATGTCTAATCAATAAACAAATTTTAACGATTTCTTCTTTGAATAAGTGAAAGAATAATTTTAACGGATGTGTCCTGGTCATTGAATAAGAAAGTTTGTCTGCTTGCGTAGCCATATTTTTTTTTTTGTTCACTTTGAATAAGTGCATATCAGTAAAAAATTTCTAAAGTTCAATCGACTTTACTTTGCAGTCAAAAAGCATAATTATATCATAATAGAAAAGAAGATTTTTTTTATGTAAATAATGGAAAAGAAGATTTAATTCCATATAAGTTGTATTGATAATTTGATATATGACACTGAAGTTAAAATATTTATTCAGTATTAGGTCTATCGTGTAGACATCAAAGAAAAGTCACATGCATTACTGAGAAATTGCTTGGATTAATAGAATGACAGTAATTCACCCGAATTAAAGATGCACCTCAGCTCTAATAAGTTCTTTTCAGTATTTAAAATTAGTGTTTAATACATTAATACAACCTGAATAAAATCATACATGTTTTTTTTTATCAGCAAGTAAATCAACATTTTCCTTTTTCTGGACATCTTTTGTTATTCATGGATGCATGCCTTGTTTATTTATTCTTTGGTCGCAGACAAAATACGCATGTTTAAAAGGGAAAACAAATAGGAATGGAGGGGCATTGGGGCCCATGTGTTTGTGGAATGGACCCTCTACCTTCTTTTCATCTAGGCCTGCCTCTAGAGCCATCCACTTCAATCTAGGACCGTGGTCCATACTTACTATTGCTTGCAAAATTCATAGAAGGTAAATCCCCGTGTTCGCCTCGCCACAAAGATTCGAAGAGTATGATTTCCATGTAACCGTTTTTCTTGGTTAGTTTCCGTGCGCTTTATAGGAGCAACAATTCCACACGTTTCCTTCTCTTTGTTTTGCTTTTCTCTTCTCTCGAGCAAGCTCTTTCCAATGTAATGGGTTGTTAGAGACAAAAGGAGATGGTGGCTAGCCAAACCACATCAATAGAACAAGACAAAAGGAGGAGGGTAGTTAAAAGCTTTTTGCTTTTGAGCCGAACCACGTTACTTTTTACTTCCATTTTTTTCCTACTTTCATATGTTTTATATATTTTTTTTATAGGATGTATTTCATATGTTTTTTTTTTTTTGTATGCTACATGCCTATATCATGTTGCGTAAGGGATTTTGGAGTTTCTTTCTCTATTTTGGATTTTGGAGTTTCGTTCTCATTTACTGACTTTGATATTCCATCAAGTGAATCTTTTGACATCGAAAACAAATCATAAAACCAATTTATATCGTCCAACTCCACCGTCTTTCCCTTTGTGCCAAAATCAAAACTAACATAAAACTTTCCCTCTTGACTAACCCCTCAATCTCACTGAAGAATGCAGAACATCTTTAACCTTGTAGTTTTAGTGGCTCAACAATAGACGCTAATCTGGCTTATCTGATGAAGTATCATTGAAACTAATTCTAAAAATTACATTGGAACATGTCTGCAGTTGTAGACTGGAAACCTTGTAGAAGTTTTGGAAATTTCAATGGACTAATTTTCAACTGCAACCCACCAAATTTGTTTATGTGAATAACCTTTCTTTATTCATCCAACATTAGTCATAAAGCCAAGACTAATTATTTACAGAAGAAGATTGTCCATTATAGCCTCATATTACGATAATGGAGTATCTATTCATGATGATCAATCATGTACAAAATCCTAAAGCTATAATAATGTTGCATCCTCTGCCCTTTTATATCAAGATGAAACATAACAGAATACTATGGAAAGATAAACATGAGACATGATTTAACAACCACTCATAGGATTACATTAACACATAATATTAACTTCCAAGTATATATAATCGGTCTTCTTTTTTCAAGTCATTTACTTCCTTTGGTATATTGCAAGCATCTGACTTCTTTTTACTGTAAGCATCTATTATATGAATTCCTACCAAATATCAAAAGTATTTTATAGAGCTATCGTGTAGTACTTACATTCATTTTATCTCTAACCTTTACTCAGCATGATAAAACATGGTATCAATTTAGTATCTTTATATATGGACTATATTCCTTTATTCAGCTTAAGAGGTTTTTTCCCTATGTTTTGAAGGACAAAATTCAGGTAAACCAAAGACTTGTTATTCATTTAAGGGCTCAACTATTAGTGTCACAAGACTTCTAACACTAAATTTTTTTCTAAAAGGAAATCATAAGCTCATTAACTCAGGTATCATGTTAAATGCTTATTAATTACTAATAGGAATTCATAAGTAACATATATAGCAAACAACCCTCATTGCAACTTTGCTGGGATATTACTGGTCTATTGTAGATCATCCAAACATAAGTAAAAAAGGAAGGTAAATATAGAACAAAACATAAGCAAAAAAAAAGGAATATCAGATAAAAAAAAGTATACTGATAAAATAGTGGAAGAAGGGGAGAGAGTATCAATTGTATACACATTTGCTACTCATTCTTTATCGATCGCGACTCTCTCTTAAGAAAATGTGAATATTGCAATGAAGATAGAAAAGAATCTCCAACGATGGCAATAAAGAAAAGCAGTCTTGCCTGCAGTGAAGAAAGGTAAAGAATAAAGGTGTTAACTTACAATATGCTTATGCTAGAAGGCATAAAAAAAATAAAATTTGAAATCAAAATTTCTTCCATCATTACCAGTAACTTATGTGTATGTGGAAGGAAACTCATTATTGTAAGCTAAAATGATGCCTTGCCAAACTCTACAGGCCTGAAAAAATGCAGCACCATGAAAACAGAGGCATGTGGGAAAAGAAAGAAAATAAAAGACGTCAAACAAATAGTTATACGAACATCAAACAAATAGTGATATGGGCTGAAAAACATATTAACATTCCAAAAACACCTAGTTTACGAAACACATATTAACATTTTTTAATAAAACATGTGTTCCACAGTATATATGTGTTTTTTTTTTAATTTTTTTAAGGTTTAATTACTCTTGAAGTCCCTGAACTATTTGAGAATTTTGAAATAGGTCCCTGAACTTTTTTTTTTAATTGGGTCCCTAAACTATTTTTTCATTTTTAATTATGTCCTTCCGTTAAGTTGCTGTTAGTGAGACGTTAATTTATTTTTAATTAGGTCCCTAAACTATTGGCTTTTTTTAAATAGGTCCCTGATACAAAAAAAAGAAAAAGAAAAACATGGGAGACAAATGTGACCCTTCATACCATACCGTTTAGTTTTTTTTTTTTGGGTAAAAAAAACTGAATATCCATTTTGTTTAGTTTCTATTTGAGCAAAGAAATGAAATAATTTATATCTTCTGCATTTATTTTCACCCCTATTAAGAAGTTCATGTACCCCTTTTCTAGCTAGGTAATAATAAATGTATATCTTTTTTTTGTCTCAGGGACCTATTTAAAAAAAACTAATAGTTTAGGGACTTAATTAAAAATAAATTAACGTCTCACTAACAGTAACTTAACAGAAGGATCTAATTAAAAATGCAAAAATAGTTTAGGGACCCAATTGAAAAAAAAAATTCAGAGACCTATTTCAAAATCTCCAAATAGTTCAGGGACTTCAAGAGTAATTAAACCTTTTTTTAAAGTATATACAGAGAAGTGGTAAGGGTACGGTCAAAAAAAAAGTGGTAAGGGTATATTTTGATGGAAGAGATGTATTTTTGTCATTCCAAAAAACTGTGGGATGGTAATAATAACTAGGGGAGGGCACGGATATGGGTCGACCAACGAACACAACTTATCCAATCCAACTCAACCCAGAAAAACCGGATTGGTTTGGTTTAGTTGGTTAGGTCGGTTTTAAAAAAAGCAAACTCAAACCTATGAGTTGGGTGTCAGGACTTGCAATACTAATTATTTTACATGTGCAGTAGTGAATGTGTACTAAAATCGACAGCATCAGTAGAATTCATAGGTCTGTCCACTTCATCAGAATTTAAGGTATTAAAATCTTCCATTTTCAATAAAACTAAAATAAAACAAACCAAAAAACAACATTAATAAAACATCTAAAAAATTTGGGAAAAAATGAAATATTTACGTACGATAAATAACAAATTTATGGTATTCATGTTGAATACCGTAAATACGAATTTACGATATATATTTTTCAAAATATGGATACCGTAAATTTGTATTTACGGTAAAGAAAATTTTATTCTTACCGTAAATTCGTATTTACAGAATATGCGTAAATTTATTGGGGGTGTGGAGGGTAGTTGGAGTTTTAGTATGTTTTTAGGGATATTTTAGTCGATCGGCATAAATGTGAGGGTGTGGGAAACATGCCCCCGAATAATAACACCCAGGGCGGTTGGAGGTAGGGGCCTGTACGGACTTAACTCAATCCAACATACTGCAAAGCATCTCAAATATGGTTTAGGCCCAAATTCTTCTTGGACCCAAGGACGGACTTAAACTTCCCTCGGCAAAGAGTGAAATGGAAAAAGCAAAATAACATTCTTTAAAGATTTAATAAAAGGTTTGACCAAAAAAAAAGATTTAATAAAAGGTAATACTATTTGGAAAAATCTTCCGAGACAAAAGTTCAAATCATCTTGTTATGCGAAAATTTTAGATTTGTACAACTTCAATATAAAATTATGGCTTAAATACATTTTTAGTTCCCAGTAATTTCAGTTCTCTTATTTTATTTTTTTGATTTTGGTCCCCTAACTTTTTTAATTTGGCGATTTTAGCCCCTAATATTTTTTTAATTGTATTTTTAGTCCTTAAAAATTATGGATTGTACAATTTTGGTCTCCCACTTTCCCAAAATCCAAGTTTTTTGGGACCAAAAAGTGTAAAAATCCATGATTTTAAGGGACCAAAAGTACAACTAAAAAGTATGGGGACCAAAATCACCAAATCGGGAAAGTTGGGGGACCAAAATCGCCAAAAATTAAATAGGGGAACTAAAATCACCAAATTAAAAAAGTTGAGAGACCAAAAGTGCAATTAAACCTGAAATTATTTGTTTTTGAAATTCAACGACATTTTTGTCTATGCAGTAACCATTTACTTTAATGAGAAAAATGTGACATGTTAATTGTAAATGAACACATGAATTAGTTATATATACATAATAAATCATAAATTTTTTAATATTCACTCCCTTAATTTTTCTATTAATAGTTGATATGCCTTTCTCACAGTGAGGATGAGCTTTAGACAAAACATTAAGATCCTTTTTTTAAGAGACAAAACATTAAGCTTTGCTGTTTAAGTAAAGTGATTAGTTTATTTTGAAAAAATGGAAATCATTTGCTAATTTTCCTTCCAAGAGGCTAGCACCTAAAGAAGAGGAAAAGCTCCAAGAACACCTAGTGTGGACTGCTATATATAGAGGGTTTGATAACCTTGAGATCTTTTTTTTTTGGTCTGCAGACGAAGTGGTAAACACCACCCATAAACTCACACACGTAAAGTGAGGATCCCGGGCTCGAACTCGAGCAACCACGAAAAATGTTCAGCTTAATAACGTCGGTTTACGCCAGTTGTGCTAGGCCTTACAGACATCAAACCTTGAGATCTAACTACATACCAAATCAAGATTGGAATTAGAGAAGGTATACCTAAAACTTTATTATATGATTGCGTGCATTAATCTTAATACTTCACATAAGGAATTCCGCCATGCTTAGATTAAAAATTAAAACTAATCATGCATGTTTCCTAACATTTTACACCATCGATGTATATAGTAATTAAATTCACTCTTGACATGAAATGGAACCAAATGGTTTGTTTTGGTTGAGTTTAATAACTATAGACTAATAATGTAAATATATTTTATATATAAGTCTAATCAGATTAATTTCACAAATTTGTCACATAATAATATCTATTTACATTGTATCAAAATAATGAAATATAATACCAATTTAGGTTGGTCCAAGTGGTAAGGGCTCGGGTCCCTTAAGCAAGTAATCAAGCGTTCGATTTGTGACTCTTGTGAATGGAAAAAACCTGATTGGAAGGGGATTATCCACCTCGTGTGCCTTCAGGTTCCCTCGTAGAAATTAGTCACAGATAACAATTGTGGATACTTCACACCTATCACATGGATAATAAAAAATATATATAATTTGACATTGTGCAAAATTTATTTACACTATCAAGTATCAGTGCATATAAATCAATAATATTATGTCACCAAAAAAACATCGGATTATATCAAAATCTATAATAAAATTCAGACTAGTGGTGTCTTTGGTTCTATGTATATCAAGCCTACCTGTAGGACTAATTTGTCTCTTTTACACCCATCACAATCCATAAACACATTATTGCTTTAGCCCTATTCCTAAATTCGAATAAGAGTTCCTCTTCTTATCTAATGCATTTAGCTGCAACACTTAACAAAATTACCCTAATTTTATACTACTACTACTAGTATTTGATAAAGTTTCTTTTCATGGAATTGCCTTTTGAAATAGAAGCACACAATCCCTAGGATGCCAAAACAAATGTCGTTAAAATAGTTTTGATTCAAATTTGGATGCGGTTGGCTAAAACCCATCAAAATCATTTTCTTCTGCTTTTGTTTTTTTCTCCTTTGATCCAAGCAAGAATGCCTCGTTATGATGTGAATAGAACTTTATAAAACACTACTTTTTCCAACTAGAAGGTACCCTAAGAGGCTAAGTTCAACCCTAAAGAGGCGACATTTTTTTCTCGTATTAAAAATACCCTACCTAAAAAGCTATACAGATTCGGGTAGACAAAAATTTAACCCCACAAAAGGGAAAAAACGACAGACATTCGAATGGATTAAAAGGTAAATGGGATATCATTAATACTATATACCATAAAATTCTAAAAGAGCAATGTTAAATATTACCAAGATGATTTGAACGAATCCGACGAAAATACACGACGCATCAGTATTTTAAGAAAACAAAATGGAATTTTGTTGAAGTCTGTTTGACGCAAATCACGGAAATAGTGGCAATATAACACGTTCGTCGGTCTTCGTTCAATACATATTCGTAAAATCAAACATTTCCCATTCTGAAAATGTAGTATTTCATCCGTCTCATTTTGTCTGGCGTTTTAGCTAAAAAAATTATCTCATTTTGATTGTCATTTTACAATATTAATAAACCATTAAATATTTTTTTCTATTATACTCTTAATCATTATTAATGTGTTTTTTCATCAATGTGTTTTTTTTTTCAATTCTCATAATTAATACGAGAGATCCTTTCAAAAAATAATTAATACGAGAGATAAAGATTATATTAGAAAACTACAAAATATTTTGTATCAAATCTAAAATATTAATAACAATTTTCAATATTTATGCAAAACCTTAAAATCAAACAAAATGAAACGGAGATACTGAGCTAGTACCAGAGAAAAGAAGATGAATTTGATGCTTGGAGGAATAGACGGTCAATGGATTTTCTCTTTTTCTGCCTGATCCAAACGCCCCATATGGCCTCGACACATTATTCCACGCGGTATAAGCATCATGATTTCATAGTATAATACTCTCCCGTTTCTTAATATAGAACTCTTTGACTATTTTACACCCTTTAACAAAGTGAATTTTATTAGTTATTAGTACTAAATGTGTGCTATTTTTTACAAATTATCTTTCTCATCTTTCAAAAATATTAAGAGAAAGAAATTGTGGATCATTTAATTCTCTCTATTAACTTAGGGGTAATTTTGTAAAAATAAAATTAAGACATTTTGGTCTTTTAAAAATGTCTGACAAGAAAATTTTATAAAAAAAATCTTATATTAAGAGAATGTGGGAGTAATATAGAAAGCGAATACTAGATGGGATTAAATAAGTGATGGAACGGACGAAAGAAGATAGAAAGTTGAATACAGCCGGACACGTATCTTTGGACCCATTACAAAGTTGGGAAAGCATTGATACGATACGGGGGAACATATAAAACGGTATTCCACCATGAGATTTCCGCAATATATTTCATATCATCATCAATAATTTGTGTAAGTCGATCTAACGTCACCTATAGTGGTATGCGTCTTTTTCCCAAGAGGATGAGCGGCGTTACTTAACAAGGAAAATGAAGTACGTATAAGAAAAATATCATCCAATATATTTATATTTAATTATAATTATTTACAATACAATTTGTTTTTTTATATGCTCCTCCTATTGTCATTTGAGCTTAGTTAAATATAAAAAAGTTTTACACATTGGTCCGATTGTATACATGATCAGATATAATTTGGCTTCTATATATAATTTTTTTTAACATTGATCAAATTCTTGTCATTTTGACTACTATCCAAGTTACTATTGTGAGTCAAAAAAAAAAAGTTACTATCGTTTTCTAGTCAAAAAAAAAAAGTTACTATTGTTTTCTAGTCAAAAAAAAAGTTACTATTGTTTACCGTGGTATGCACAGATATTGCATAAATAATTGGGTATTTTAATTTTCTTTTCTTCCTGTTTTTGGTTTGTCTGCTTTTACTCCACGACATTTTCAACCATTTATTACTATTCATAATAAAGTTTCTTGTCAAGGGAATCTTTGTTGTAGAATATGAGGAAATATATCAGTATGAAAATCAAGTAGTTTTCGTCGCTAGAATGAACGAGAATCACTAGAGCACATTGTTGGTGGAAGATTTCCATTTCCCCCGGTGTTGATTTGTTTGATTGATTACTCACTGTTCATACTTTACACCCAACTAAACGGCTATTCTGACTTTTTTTTTTATCTCTGTGTGTCTCTTCGTTCATTTTGTGAATTGAAATATTGAATTCAGATGTCACAGCCAAGGCAAAACAAGATGATGAATCCAAACGTTGTCAAACAAGTTGGTGATGGTGACAAAACATATGCTAAGATCTTTGTTGGAGGATTAGCTTGGGAGACTAAAAGAGACACACTGAAACGCTATTTTGATCAGTTTGGGGAGATCTTAGAGGCCGTTGTTATTACTGACAGAAACACTGGAAGATCAAAAGGCTATGGCTTTGTAACAAACAACCACTCTTTTACTTGTTGGTTTCCTTACCCTCTTTCACTTCTAATCTCTTTTATGTTTCTTAGGTGACCTTCAAGGAACCAAATTCCGCTATACTAGCTTGCCAGAATCCCTATCCTGTGATTGATGGAAGGAAAGCTAATTGTAATATTGCAGCTCTAGGTTCACAAAAATCTGATCCATCTATAACAAGTCAGCTTCTTCACCTTGTTTTTTTATAGTTCTAAATTAGTTTCTTCATGATAATTTTGTACATTATTATTATTGGCTTATAAGGTTGCACATTTCGACTCCTCTTACCGTGGCCTTTTCCTACTTTCAAATATTTCAGGAAGGCATAAACTCAATGTCCCTTCATGGAATACAGTACCAGTTCAATTTCAAGGCTCCTCCACTTATTATAATAATCAGCATATACCCCAGTATGCATTTCCCTATCCAGCTTACAGGTATGCAATTCCAACATGCAAAAAGTAATTAATCTCTTTTATATGTATCTGTCAAATTTATCTAGAAATTTACTCACCCAAAAAAAAAAAATTATCTAGCAATTTGTCATGTTCTAAATGAACATTTTTCTCCAACTTTCAGGTACCCTGGTTATCCTCGCCCACAAGACATTTATGAAATTGTTAGTTTTCTCAAGAAGTATAGCTCTTTCAATTTCATATCAGCTTTAGATTCCTGAGTCTAAAATTTGTGTTCTCTGCAGAACTATTATAATCTATATGGTGGACAGCAGTTTCCATTTCGCTGGTTTCCAGCATATTGCCAACCCTTTTATGGCCTTAGTAGACAGTTTGTTCCAACAACAGCATATGTGAAAAAGACACAATTCCCTGATATGTCACCTCAGGAGTTCACAACAGAACCTATTTCACCTTCTTCTCCTTCAATTTCCAGCACTGGTTTAGTATCTAATCAATTGCTATAATTTTGTTTTGTATAAAATTTTCTGAATCTTGACTAATTTCCAAGTTCCTTTGTGAATTGAAACAGTGGCTGCAACAGGAGTGCTAGGACCACCCCAAGATCAGAAATCTTCAGCTTAAGCTTTGTGATGAAGAGCTTTCATCAATTGAATAGGAGAAAGAAAGCAGAAAGAAAAAATGACACTGTTCAATAAACCACAGTTTTAAGAACATGTCCAATGATGTGGTGTCCAGCAAAGTAACAATAGATCAAGCAATAACCTATTGAGGTTCTCCATCCATGGAACAGGTGATCTTAGAGGCTAGTCACTGATGAAATAAGTTACGGATTTTGTTCATTGTCTTGAAAATTTTACTACTTTGTCAATTCTGATGCACAGCATTCATTCTTTAGTTTTTCTTTTTAGTTTTATTTTCTTGTCATGGGATTCCTACTACATTATAGTTTAAAAAGGAGAAAAAAATGCATGTTAATCTTCTTTTACTTTCATCACGCCTATATTTCGCATTCCATTGGATTTACTCCCTAATATTGCCAAACCCAATTTTGTGTTAGCTGAACTAAAATTGCAGCAGTGATATCAGCAATTCTATCTCCTTTAGGTGAAATAAACGTTTTGAAATTGTTTCTCTTTAAAAATTATCCTTAAAGACAAACAATGTAGGTTGAAAAATCCAACAATTGCATCTAGCCGGCTAACCCCAAAGAAACTCCAGGGAAATAAAAACTGATTTTTTACAAGAATCATATTTTTTTTCAGTTATTGATAAATAAATTTGTTTTTAATATGGATATAAGAAATGATCTGGGGTCGTATTTTTGTTAAAAAAATTGATCAGGAATTCTAACTTCTGATTGGAAGCCTGTCAAAACAAAAACTTCTAATTGGGAGTGTAGAGACAATTTCACCGTAAAGTATGAAAAATTATTGCATAATCTTAACGTACTAAAATTGAGTGTGTTAAACCAATAAAGTATTGATACGTTATTGATTTGTAATTAATTATGACAATTAATTCATATTGACGATAATTTATTATATGTCGATGAGAATGAATTATGTTTTTATGAATTTTCTACATAAAAAGGTTCCCAAGACATTTGTAAAAAAAAAAAAAAAACATAAAAAGGTTCCCCTAAAAAAATATAAATAAGGTTAAATGGGCCGATGCATGATGCATTATATTTCATGCAAGAACTAGACCTTTGCATGATGCTAAATGGGCCAATTGTAGACCTAGGACCTAGGTGAAGACTTATTATATTTATATTTTGAGGTTGTATAATTAATAATGTTATTATTACATGCTTTTTTTATGTACGTATTAAGTGTTTGCAATATATAAATAGTATTTGGATTATACAATATCAATAGTTGTGAGTATTTGATTATTGAAGTTGTGATTGTGGTTTTGTAAAATATAAATTGTTTTGGTTATTTCAACTAGTTGTTGTTTGGAAAACTTTAGTTTTTTCCAAGTTCAGATAACCTCCAAAAATATACTTTCAGACGAGTATAGCACGTACGGGTGTATATTTCCAAATAGTAATAGCAACTTCGGATACACACTTCTGGAAACCTATATCCAAAGACAATTTTCAAAATTCTATTTACGGACATTGTAAATTGTCCGGAAATGAACGTCCAAAAGGCAATTTATCGTGTGGATTGAGTCTTACGCGTTCGGAAATGAAATATATTCCTGGACAGGGCCATTTCGAGAAAAATGAAAACTTGACAGAGAATGTATGATATAAAAAATAGATGATGTATTTAACTATTCCCTTTCTCAAGTGTAATATCGATGCGACCTTCCGCAACATTATCAATGCTAGTAGTAGTTTGGGCTTTGTATTAGGGATGATCGCTAGTGAAGACTAGGATTGGTTGGTATCAGGGGGTAATTTTTTAAATTGGTTCCCAATTGGTGACTGATGCAATTAGACATCGCAACGAGAATATGCAGAACCCTCTTTTCTTCTAGTTTAAACTTTCCAGTTGAGTTTTACAAGAGAAAAGCAATGCGGTTGCCCATACTCTTGATAGGATGGCTACATCTTGGGCTATTCTCCAAGATTTTGATTCTATTTCCACTTGTATTGAGATTTTTATTGCTAATGGAATGATGGGTTTACTTCTGTAAAAAAAAATAATAAGGTTATATAAAAAGAAAGTAAACTTTTAAATGGACTCACATACATTATGAAAAGATTCGCCAACAAGGACGCATTTAGACTTAATTTAATCAATTTGAAAGCATGTTTATCGAAAATTTATCCATAAGGTATGAATAATATCCATAATTTATTATTACATGCTTTTTTATGTACGTATTAAGTGTTTGCAATATATAAATAGTATTTGGATTATACAATATCAATAGTTGTGAGTATTTGATTATGTGAAGTTGTTATTGTGGTTTTGTAAAATATAAATAGTTTTGGTTATTTCAACTAGTTGTTGTTTGGAAAACTTTGGTTTTTCCAAGTTCAGATAACCTCCAAAAATATACTTTCAGACGAGTATAGCACGTACGGGTGTATATTTCCAAATAGTAATAGCAACTGCGGATACACACTTCTAGAAACCTATATCCAAAGACAATTTTCAAAATTCTATTTACGGACATTGTAAATTGTCCGGAAATGAACGTCCAAAAGGTAATTTATCGTGTGGATTGAGTCTTACGCGTTCGGAAATGAAATATATTCCTGGACAGGGCCATTTCGAGAAAAATGAAAACTTGACTGAGGATGTATGCTATAAAAAATAGATGAAGTATTTAACTATTCCCTTTCTCAAGTGTCATATCGATGCGACCTTCTGCAACATTATCAATGCTAGTAGTTTTGGGCATTGTATTAGGGATGATCGCTAGTGAAGACTAGGATTGGTTGGTATCAGGGGGTAATTTTTTAAATTGGTTCCCAATTGGTGGCTGATGCAATTAGACATCGCAACGAGAATATGCAGAACCCTCTTTTCTTCTAGTTTAAACTTTCCAGTTGAGTTTTCCAAGAGAAAAGCAATGCGGTTGCCCATACTCTTGATAGGATGGCTACATCTTGGGCTATTCTCCAAGATTTTGATTCTATTTCCACTTGTATTGAGATTTTTATTGCTAATGGAATGATGGGTTTACTTCTGTAAAAAAAAATAATAAGGTTATATAAAAAGAAAGTAAACTTTTAAATGTGCTCACATACATTATGAAAAGATTCGCCAATAAGGACGCATTTAGACTTAATTTAATCAATTTGAAAGCATGTTTATCGAAAATTTATCCATAAGGTTTGAATGTTATGTTGGCTCAGTAATTTTCTAGAGAGGTAAACAAAAGTTTCTTTTTATGAACGTTGACTCAGTAGCGTTACATACTTGTTAGTCGCTTTCACAACACGACAAAAAACAGTTAGTCAAAAGTCAAAATTATAATTTCTAAAGAATTGATACATGTTTGGGAAGTACTTATAAATTCACTTTCTGATAAGTTAATCGTTAAGCATAAAAAGTTTTTTAAGATAACGTTAAGTCTAATATTTTTAGCTAAATAGACTTCTAAAAAAAATATTAGCCCAATTTATTTAATAAATAATTCTAACATGGTTTAGTTCTAATGCGGGCTAGGCCATATGCCCTCGATAAGTTGAGTTGTTTATTTCAATCCTTAAGAATATTTTTTTAAACTAGTTTTTTAACTAAAAGTTGACAGCTTAAATAATATATGATTAAGTTTGAAGTATTTGTTAAAATTGAAAGTTGAACTAACTAATAAATTATAATAAATTATTACATAAAATGAGATAATATGAATAAAATGACATATTCACATATTTTTTATAAATTTTATTTTTGATTTATTGAAAAAATATTATCTATTATTTTTTATCCTGAATATGTGTATCCAGCAAGTAAATTAGTTCTCAAATGCATGTTTTGTTAATTAAATTATTTTTTCAAATTTTTTTATGTTACGATTTATTTGTGGGTATATATTTATAGATTCTAAGTGTAATTTTTGTAATTCTGAGTGTAATTTTTTAAAAATATATTTTCTCAGATTTCTTGCTTTATTTAACAAAGAGTAGAAGATGAATTTGATTAAAATAACAATAGTAAAAATTAGAGAAAAGATAATAAGTTATAAACTATAAAATCAAACGATACTTAGAGAAGCATATAAAAAACACTCTAAATTAATAAGATAATCTCGTCTATGAAACATATGAAACACCCATGTTTCGAACAAATAAATTATAAACTAATCAAATAAATAGCTAGTTAACTAAAAAACTTACCAGACAGAACTTTATATTCATCACTGTCCATTTTACCAAACAGTGAAAATTGCATAGCCATGACTATTTGCGAATCTGCCTATCTTCGTCTTGGTATATTTGTATTATCAAATTTAACCGCACACTAAATAGCAATCGTGGCGATCGCAATGCCAACTTCTTTTGTTTTATTTTCTTTTGGGCAAAAAGGTTTGAGAGAGAATTGCCAGACACTTAGATAGGGATAAAGTTGACATAGGTAAGGAAAAGTTTAGCACATCAAGCAAACAATGTGATGTTGTGCACAACTTAAATTTTGGAAACATGGTCCCTAGTGAGGAACAGAGTTAAAAGTGAGGAATAGAATCCCTTCCTTAGTGCATTGTCTGAACAAAAACAAATTTCAATCTGCTGATGAGTCGAATCTCAGTACCAAACAGAATCACCAATAGAAATCAAACCCACAAACTTCTATTCACTAAGAATAAAAGGGACATGTTGGTGAGGTGAGCTCTACTGTCTCAAGGGAAAGACAAATTTTGGAAACAAAGTCCAGCAAAAAATTGGGAACTTCTGGTGTCAGACAGTGATGTATACTAGGAAAGGGGGGCTCTAAATCATTCCAAAACCAAACAAGGTGGCCTCCTCCCACCAAATCTTCTCCCTAACCTGCCTAATGGTTGGTGGGAGAAACGTAACACTAGCAATCAATGCTAGCTTATAATAAGAAACCATAGTAGAAAACCAAAATAGTACAAGAAGTGGCAGTGGTGGGAGAAACTTAACACTAGCAATCAATGCTAGTTTATAATAAGAAACCATAGTAGAAAACCAAAACAGTACAAGAAGTGGCAGTGGTTGCACTGTCCGAGGGTTGGCCGGTCTATAGCAATCAGCCTCTATTTAGCATGGCATATGGGAGAGATCAAAACAAATTTCCATACAGAATTGCAGATAACCAAATAAACAGCACATGATCAACAAAGACTTTGGTAACATGTTTCTTTAAATAAATTCCAGATAACATCCAACCATAAATTTCGGGCGCTGCAAGATCAACACATCACATTGTGCATCATAAATTAAGAAAGATCCTCGAAGTACCATCAACTCTACAAGCTAGACGGAGAACGCATTACCCCAAAGGGGAAACCGAGATACCATAGTTCATGACACGAGGACAAAAGTATCAACTAAACGCCACAGGTTCCATGGAACATATCTGTTTCTATGTACGTATATATATGTAGCAGCAATCAACCCCAGAAACATGGAAGGTCAATTCATTGCATGGAATTACGAGGAGCACGAGCCCGGACTGGTGTCTTTGATGGACTTACCCTGCATACCAGACATGAGAGTGGTTGAAGAAAGAGTTCCTGAAGTATTTAAGACAGTTGAAGGCAAAGAGAAATCTATCCAACCTTATAGGCAGTGAACCCAAAATCACACCACTACAGCTTAGAGCTGCAATTGCACTCTCAGCCTGAAAGAATGAGGCAAAGACAATCTTCAGACGGCCAAAATAGAAAAGACTGGAAAATAAACAGTTGCGAAAAGAAATATTTGGAGACAACTGAGTGCTAATTCGTAAACACAACATATAAATCTTAAAAGCAAAAGATTTGATCCAAAATTTCAAAGATATAAACAACTTCAATCATTTAAACACTTCTTGTATTTTGGCATTTTACTAGTGGAGAAAATATCAGGACCACACCAGTTAAGAACAAAACCAACTGCATAGATGTATCATATAGAGAGAATTCAAAACTAACTGAGCCAAGATGGTACAAGTAATCTTTGCAGAAGCATCTTATTGTGCAAGAGCTTCATTGCATGCAACACAAGAAAAGTAAAAAAATACACTTTTGAGCATAGCCAAAAGAAGAACACAAAAAAGCAGCAGCAGATGGGAAAAGAGTGGGATGAAAAGAAAAGGCATTGGCATGCCACAGACCCAAAAAAAATATGCAAGCAACTCAAGGTCACTGCTAACCCAGGTCAACTGCAGAAGGTTGAGTATAGCTCCATTCAAGTGAAGCCCAAGTTTAATAAATACTATCTGGATGTGATGCAGTTGTGGGTGCTTTTTTTAGTTTTGGGAGAGGGGCGATTTACGGTGCAAGTCTTGAACGAAAATAATTTATACACACTGAAATTCATCCTAAAAAGTTTGACTAAATTGAAATTTTTTTATGTCCAAAACAAAGTCCAATGAGCTTAATATTAATAGTTCCACTAATTCAAACTAAGCCCGCCCAAGCATGGGTGACTAGGAAGGCTAGGAAGGCATTTAGGTAAACGTTTATCCTATAAGTGCTTATATATAAGTCATTTCTACAAGTAAAGAGAAAATAATGGGAAAAGTTATTTCTATAAGTTATTCTATGAAACTTGAGAGTGTATTTGGCAAGGCCAATAATCTAACTTATAGCTTATTTAACTAGCTTATAAGCTTGTTTTACCAAAATAGAAGTGTTTGGTAAGTGAGCTTATCCCACTGGCTTATAGCTAAAAAAGCTATCTCAAGTAGCATTTGAGTTTATCACTTATAGCTTATTGGTTTTTCTCTCAATTTCACCCTTATTGAATTAATCAAATTTCTACTTTACCCTCTCTTAAATTAAAATAAAAATTAGATCTTTTATCGCTCTTACAAGATATATTACATAACATATTATATATTTAGGATAAAAATAATACAAAAACATATTTATCTATATAAAAAATAAAAATTATATGAAAAAAAATACGGACGTGTAATTTTATTTATATTTCCCATATCATTTAATAAAAATAAGAAAAAAATTAAATTTTTAATTTTTAATATGATTAATAATTTAAAAATCATATAAATGTCTTTTTACGTCATATTATATTTACCAGTTAATTCACAACTAATTTTACAAGACACTTCAAATTCAATCCGCCAAATTTTTTGGCTCTATTTTTTCCAAATAAAGCCTAAAAAATTAGTTGAAAACAACATATGTCATATCATAAGCTATTTTCATAAGCTCTTTCCACCATTTGCACAAGTTTGTCATAAAATGAGCTCAAACACCATTTGCACAAGTTTGTCATAAAATGAGCTCAAATAAGCTCCTCCAAACACGTCCCTATAATGGAAGGCAAATCAACATGGCCAAACCTAGAGTCACCATCATATGATTGCTGAAAATATATTGAACCTTATTGAGCAAGCCTAAGTTTCACTACCCTTTCATGACCCAAAGTGAGCCCCCACCATAAAAAAAGGTAAAGCAAATGGATAAGCCTCTCTTGATGACTAGATCACAGATGCATCATATTGAAGCACAATACATGCGAAGAACGTGAAACGAGTAATCAAGCATCAAAAATATTTATCCATTTGGGCTTCTAGAGGTGAAAAGCATACTCAAGTGCAGATCAAAGACCAACAACTGCCTCTTAAAACCTTCCCCATACACATGAATGTGCCATCCCCCCTCTTTTATTCCCTCTGGTTGCTCTAATTACGCCTTAGTGCACTAGCTATGTCCAATGCATGCCCCATAAATGAAGTGAATTTTATACCTCCATGATGCAGCTTACAGCAAGCAATTATAAAGACATGCAAATAATGAACTAGCAAGGCAAAGTGTGAGCAGTGCATCCATCATTCTCTCACAAAATATGGAGTTGAATATTTCCAAAGAGGAGCCACCAATATCCATTTGGCGTTATTCTCGCCCAATAAATAGGTGTGAAACTGAGGTATACACCCAGTCCAAAATTCAATTACTCACTTTACTTTTCATGAACAAATTTACCATTACAGCCTATTTTTACCACATCATGTTCACAGATTGACTCCATTTCAACAAGGAAATATATTTTCCTTTTGCTATGAAAGGCTAAGATAGAAAGGTTTAAAGACTCCCACACCTTCTTGGGGCTATTTTGGATGTACAGTTCAATTTTGGTAGTAATATTCCGCTATTTTGGATGTACAGTTCAATTTTGGTAGTAATATTCCATTTCAATTGGGAAATGCAGTCAGATGAAAAACTAACATCGTCAATTTATTTTTTCTCGATTCCTTTTCAGGGCTGCTTTAGTGGGCAATGTGGACTTACTATAACTATGAAGCATGATTATTTCTATTGACTTCTGTACAAACAGAATGAAGTTCAGAAGTTGTTTTGGGGATGAAGGCGGTAACTGAGTTAATGCAAATGATGACTACAAACCCAACAATAACACTCAAGCTCAGGGTTGTAACTTCGCAAAGCAATAGAGAATATTAAAAAATAGCTAAGTAAACCAGAGTCGAATCAAATAAAAATAAGAAGGTTCAAAAGTTAGTGAGTAATTACCACTGTGAACTCAACAAATGCAATTCGAGTTGAATGATGGTAATCCCCAAGAAGCCTCAATCGTTGGACCTAGATAATACAACAAAACAATGGAAAATATTTTACAAGATACTTGAATAAAACTAACAACAAAAACTCAAGCATTGAAACCAGATACACACCAAAATCATGGAAAATATTTCATTAGATACTAAAAATTCAACCAACAACAAGCATTATAAGCCTAGCTCCAGGAAAAACAACAAACCTCTCCACAAATAGATTCAAAGAAGTGTTTCACATCTGCTTGAGTGAGCTGCAGTGGTGACAAGAAAATAAATTTAGTAATGTAGTCTCAGTTGCCACAAAACAGACATGGAAAAAGACCGAGCAGTTCCGCCAAACAAGATTCTAAGAAAGTACCTTCTTGTCAATGTTAGTGCAATAAATTGTTCTTGAGCACATCTCCCTTTCATCTTCAGACTGGGAAATACAGCACCATTACAAAGGTAAGAATGAAAAGAGATAATTTATTAGTTCACGGTGGTCAAATGCTTTCTAGAACATGCAATAAGCATATCTAAGAAAAATATTACCCTGGGCAAAAATGTTGGATTAACAGGTGCAATGGCAGTTTTGGAAGGTAGCACTCTCAATGGGTAATATCCGAGCATGGTTCCCGACAGGCTCAAAGCAGCCCTTGCACCTTCTGCAGGCATAACACTGTTAATACAGTGAAATGTCAATAATAATTACAGCACGTGAACAATATATATTTGGTGGCGGTGTTACCTTCATCAGTAAACTCAACGAAGGCAAACCGAAGAATAGAATTGGGATCCCCACACACACGGCAATCAACAACCTATAGCCAGGAAAGAGGAGTTGACTCGTTAACATGGTCCACCATCATTAAGAAAAGGAAAACTCAAATTAGTACAAATAACAACGTAACGAAACACGTGAATTTGATGCGGCATGTTACCATTGTTTGGGCCTCATGTATGGTTAATTAGTTCAAAAATAATAAATATGCCTTTGACGTGACTTGTTCAAAACAGTTTTGTTACGTTACGTTTTCTTGTGATATTTTTCGTACAATACAACAGTTCCCTTAAGAAAAAAGCCGACATTATCGACAAAACATAACCGTTTCTACCTGGCCACAGTTGAGAAAGAGGGCTGCCAGCTGCTCTTCGGTAACCTAGATACAACATAAAACAACAACACTTGAAATCAATAAACGCGGCAAAGATTGTAAGCTAGCTGAAATTAGAGAGTCCAGAAAGACAGCTCAAATTCATACCAGTTGATCAATGTCAGACACGTAAACAGTCCTCCTAATCATCTCTTCTCTTTTCTCCATATCTATTTTATGATTCACTCTTCGCTTCCCATTATTATAGCCATTCTTCCTCTGAAACACATTATTATTGCATTAAGAAAAACGAAAACATGGCATCGGAAACCAACAATAAAATAATGAAAGAAATCAAAACAATTTATTCATACCCTTCTGTTAGTTTGGGCATTAGCATTACCATAATTATTGAGAAGTATAAAATTGTTAGGGTAACCAAACCCAGCAGCAGGTCCAGATAAGTAGCCAAGATTATTGGTTGTCAGTGATGGGGGCACAAATTCCTCAGCCATGGGATTCAACTTAGACAACAGTTCTTCCAAATCCCTCATCTCACGCTTGAAACTCTCACCCCCATTCTCCCCATTTCTCACACCACTGATCCCATACCCATCATTGTTCACCATCAACTGCTGGTTCTGGACCCCATTTGCGAGCATCTGACCCATTTGATGAGCCTTGTAGTTGTAATTACCGTTGGGAACTGACATAGCGCTCTGAACTCTGTCATGGTGTTGGTGGTTGAACACACCGTTGTTGTTCAGATTCTGATCGCCGTTGGTTCGGGGTTTCGATTTCTCCACCTCACTTGAGTCCGATGACACTACGTTGTTGTCCAAATTCTGATTCGAAGAACCGATTTTGGGCCCAACATTCTCAGCAACCGCCATAATCACTTGTGTAGAGATAAAAAGTTTCTACCTTTCTTCTCTGCTATCAGATTTTTCTGTGAATCTGTGTCTAAGAATTTTTAAGAGACTGGTAAGTACATAAATAAATAAATAAATAAATGATCCACAAAACCTTATTTGATGAAAAGGAAAAAAAAAGAAAAAAAAACAGATATAAATTTTTCCATTGACATAAGATCAAACATCAAACTAACCCGAGAATTGTGAGGTACAATACAACTACCTTAAAACCCCACAAAGAAATTAAAAAAAAATGCAAATAAATAAAAGCAAAAATAAAATTGGTGACAGAGAAGGAGGTTTATCTTACTGATTTACTGAAGAAGAAGGAGGAGGAGGAGGAGATGATTATAGCATAGAGAGATGAAAAAGATATTCTTCGGATCGTCCGTTTTCGCTGCACTGACTTTTTGGACCTTCCTGAGAAGAACGTCCCAATTTGATGTCTTGGGTTGTGAATGTTATGTGCCGAACTGACGATGATGATGAACGTATCAAGGTGGGGAAAAAAAAATGAAATACACAAAATGGACCCAATTTTTCATAAATTTCCACAACTGCCCATTGATTCACACATGTCATCGTCCATCATACATTTCCTTCAGTACATACATACATGGTAAACAAAAGGTTAGGCATGCCATGCATAAAAAAATGGTTAGGCATGTCATGGAGTTGACAATTTAAGATTTTTATTTAATTTAATTAATGAGTCCCTTTTTGTTTAAGAAGTGCGTTAAGGATAATGAAATTTTTAGATACAAAAAAATAAGTTCTTAATCACGTGGGTAAGGAAGCTTAATACTTTTTTTTTTTTTTGGTAAAAGAAGCTTAATACTTTACTATCGGTTTTACATTTTTTACGTGAAAAACAATAAGCATGGAAGCTTATTTGGAAATTTTGTATAAACAACCAGGAATTATCTCATGTATTATATATATATATATAAGTTATAAATGCCGATAAATATAAATTTAAAAAAATTTAAGAATATTTGTTTAATTAACAGTATATTATTTTTATGATAAACTTTAATTATAAAAATATAAATAATTAAAACTTTTATTTCGAGAAATTTAAAATTTTTATTTAATTGGGAAAATTATTTTAATGTCACTTTAAAAATATTATATAATACTAAGTAAAAAAAAATTGGGTATTGAAACTAAAGAAAGTCAAAATCTTATTTATAAAAAATAAAGACATTTGATAACACTTGAAATTATCTATTATAATTAGAAGATTTTCGGTTCCTGTTCATGCTAACGAAGCACCTACTATTAAGTAGGTTAATTGGCAAATTGTCTTTATGTTTTTAGAGAATGCAATTCACATTCTCTCACATTTTCTGGGAAGACAACATTTACGCAAACAAACTGACATATTTTGGGGTTACCTCTAATTATTTTACTTGGTGGGAATTAACACGTAAATTCATTAGTGAGGATTTCAACCCCCTGGATTCTAGTTATAGATTTAAATTATTCTAGTTTTGTTTACATGGGTTTTGGTTTGTGTCATCTATGTTTTTGTAATCTTTTTCTATTTTTTATCAATGATTTAATGGCGTGGTACAAATGATTATGATGACTCCGTATGTCGTTCTTTGCACTAAAAAAATAACGCTAGAAATAGAGTATGTGTGGAGGTTGTATCACTCTTTGAAAATATGAACCCGAATTGTTTATAAAAATATTATCTTATTTTTGTTTTTTTTCCCACATGTTGCAAAGAAAATGATAAAAATAAGAGAAAATTACACATTTCCTACCCTAAGAGATGCTTGAATTTCAACCCTTCTCTTTTTATGTTAAAATCTACGTACTCTTCCCATGATTAATTCATAAATATTACATTTTATTATAATCAAGCTTCTTATACTCACCATTGGAATCAAGTGAAATCAGAAACAATGACTCTTAATTGTTTTGATGATAACAAATAGTTAATAGAACAATTTATCCTCTGATGTGTTTGTTAGTGTGCAGAAGTCGCTAATCATCAGAAGGAATTATCTCAGAAGACTTAGCTAAAGTGTGCATTTCACCACCAGTTTCATGAGTCTGAATCTGGTAGTGATCGTCTGAAAAATGCTGACATCATCAGCATCACTCTGATATCATGCTCTGAAAAGGTCAACGCTCTGTTGGTAGTCAACGCTCTAGCAGACCATGCTCTGTTAAGGTCAACACTCAAACAGACTATGAATAGACTACACAATGGAAGCCTTTGCCCGTTTCTACCTTACTATCTTATATGAAAGGGCAACAAATTCTATAATGAAGAACTTGCCTCCGTTTCAAGCTCACTCTGGTGAACATAGTATCTCAGTAACAAGCATTGTCTGTTTGACAGATGCTCTGATTGGAAATCAGACTGAGTATTCATTAAAGGCTACTTTTCGTATTCATTGATGAGTATTTTATTGTACGAGAAATCAAAGGCCAAAGAGAATGTCAACGGATATAATCAAGAAAACTTGCTCTAGAAGTGTCTCATATTCAAAAAGCTCACAAGGGACAATATCCTGATATTATCTATTGTGTCAGTGTACAAGCGCAGAGTGGAAAGCGACGTGACTTGCTAAAAACCATAAAAAAGGGATCTGAAGTTTTGTCTATTAGTGAAAGAGTTGTTAGGTCACAACGGCACTATTCACAACCCTAGCTATATATACCTTACTTCATTCACTGAAGTAGGACAACGAAAACAAAAAATGTTGTGAAACGAAGTGAGCAACCAAGAATCATTTCAAGTTTCTGAGATCACATTGAACAAGACTTAATCGTTTTATTCTTTCTGTTTGAAAGTTATTCTTTGTGTTTAAGTTTTTCATTGTATATCCTCTCTGCTGAGAGTTATTTGATATTGTTTCAAACCATTTTTTGAACACTGTATTTAGCCCAGTAGTGGTTGTATTTCTTAGAGGCTTGACTGCACTAAGTTATTCTAAAAAGTTGTGAGTATAGCCAGTTTGGCAGTATTATACTCTCAAGTGTAATCAGGTTGATTATAGTGGAGAAATCCTTCAAGTGTGTGAAGGGACTAAACGTAGCTATCAGGTGATAGTGAACTAGTATAAATCACTGTGTCATTTTTCTCTCTTCTCTTTACTGATTTACTTGATATTTTATTAAAGAGCTGTTTTGAAAAGGTTTTCATAAATATACAAGTTTTGCGAAAAGATTTCTAAAACCCAATTCAAACCCTCATTTCTTGTGTTTTTGCCACGTTCACTCATTGTTTCTCTGTTTTTTATTCTCAATACGACAAACATATAGTAATAAACCCATTCTATTAAATAAAGGGACGAGCTCGGTTAGTACCCAAGTTTGATTTCTGGCGAAAGAACAATTTTGGGTCAGACTTTACTTACCTCTTGACAAAACTCCGGATTAGTCAGTGTCTTTTTCCCTTGAACACTGGAGCGGTATCAAAGACATCTGGACAAAAAAAATACTATCAAATATGGAATAATAAAAAGTAAAATAAATATTTTTTGGTAAAATTCTAAAGTTGATAAAGTAGGTGTTTAAAACTTTATTTTATCTCCTAAAGTTGCAAAATTAAAATTAAAGTGATCAAATTAGTTAACAATGATATTGAAGGTAACAAAGCAAGAAATTTTTTACTAAAAGTATCTTACAAAGTCATTCACTATTATTTAACTATGTTTTAATGTTAAAATAGATTAGAATGTAAAATATATTGAAATCTCACAGGATACGAGTGTAGATTTTAACATAAGAGAGGATGAGAGTGAAGTTCAATAATCTCTTAGAAGAGGGAAGTGTAATTTACTCTAAAAACAATATTTTATTTTCATCACTTTTCTAAAAAAATTGAAAACGATAAATAAAGTAAAAGTATCCTGTCATTTTTAATTTAAGTTGTGTTCTAGAAAATTCACTTTTAAGATTTTATCTTTATCATTGGCACCTGAGTTTCACGGAAATTTTATATTATTTTTTCTTTTTGATCGAATATTTTTATGATGAGGAATTAAGTTATTCTAAGAGTAACTTTTGTCAGAGTTACTTCACTTCATGATTCTTTGTAGATATTGAATTTTACCGACAACCGTTGAATATCGTCATATTATATTAATGATAATGCATACCCAAATTTTAGATAAACTGGATATCTATAACTATGCAGTCATATGGTCAACATTTTACTTATACTTTAAAAATTAAATTATACGCTGAATTGAAGTTATTTGCTAAAGTATCAAATACTTTTTAAAATTTTATGAAGTTTTGTGGAGTTGATTTTAATGAAATTCAATGTCTATAAAGAGTTACTTAGCGGAATAACTCTACCAATAGAGTTACTCATGGAGTAACTTTTTTTTTTTACGCAACTAATGAAATAACTTAATCCCTCCTCTGGGAGATTAATTTGCTCGCTAGAGGTCATAATATGCTTGTATTATGACTAATCACTGTTTGTTAGGATAAATTCCAGTCACGTCTTTTTTACTTCATCTTTTAATAGTATAGCTATGAGATTAATCCTCGACTTATCAAAAAAGGTATTCATGTATTATTAACCGAATTATTAATATCATAACTAAATTTCTTTTAATAACATCTTAAATATTCATGAAATCTCTATTATATACAAATCAAAAGAAATCTCATTGATTACTGTATAAATGACATACTCACATTGAATTAGCAATAAATATGCAATACGTGGCATACTAAAAATTGGAAATCTGCTTAGGTGGATTATTATTAGTGATTTGGAGGCATGACTAAGCACCCAACAAATCAAATGGAATTATTTACATTAACTCGAATTATAAAAAACAGTTACATAAATTATCAAAAATAATCGCATAATAAATACCAAAAATCAACAGCCTATTCAATTTTTTAAATGCAATAAAATAATGTGTGCCAAAAGGAAGAATATGAGAGAATAATGCAAGAATATTCCAATAAGAGCAATCAATTCTCTCCCTGTTTTAATGCGGATAATCCAATGATTTACGTGGAAAAAAAATGAAAACTCTATTATGCAAATACGTTTAAATTATCATGGGCATTTATTTCTTAAAATAAAAAACCTGTTAAATGGCCCAAAAGGAACGTGTAAAACGAGGTGTATTAATAAATGATGACCTGAAGAAAAATGTGATAGTCAAATAATCAATCAAAAAAAAAATCGTTTTTGTGGGGAATAATAAATCAGGGGATTATGTCAACATTCGGTAGTATTATTTTTTTTATTTTTTAGGGTTTAGGGCCAACTAATAAATTCTATAAATAGTGGTTAGAACCACGACAAAACTCATTGTGTGTTTCATCCTGTTGTTAGTGTATCTTCAGCTCCCAATTGTTTTTATTCTGTTGTTTTTTTTTATTCTCATAAAAGATGAATCCCAACCATGATCATATTTCTGAGATCGACTCATCGTCGATCGGAATTGGAATTTAGTAGTTGGGGTTAATCGAATGTGGTGCACCAATGCATCAGACACACAACATTTTCCTTTATCCATTGAAGTTATTCTTATTGACAATGAGGTGAGGATGAGTTGCAACATTTGTAAAATAACGACAGATTGCAATGATTTCCTAAAAAAAAGTCAAATGTAATAATTAACATCATTAAGATTATTTTATTCTAATTAGTTTCTACCATTCTTGGATGATATTGTACAATAGTCACAAACCTGACCAGATGTATCATAAGCCTGATGCAAATCGTATATGTTTTTTAAAATATTAATTGTACAATTATATATGTTAATTCTTAATCAAGAAACGGTCAACCAATTAAATTAGTTTCCCTTTTATATCCCATATCCCATTATTCACCCCTAAAATATTAATTTCGCCTATAAAGGATTATGCATCCTCCCATATATGTTTGCGATTTGCGTTTTATTTCTTCCGATTTTTCATATTACATTTTCTCATCTTCTACAGTATCATAACCAATGGCTTACACGTTCGATCATATTTTTGAGATAAATCCATGTTGTCAAAATTGAAGTTTAATGGTACATGTTGTGCGGATGTGGTGTAATCCTCTAGGCAATATGAACTATCCTTACTCATATGATTTAGTCATTATTGATACAGAGGTTAGTCATGAGATTTGTCTTTTTTATTATTTTTTCCTTATAAATTTGTTTTTTTGTAATATATTTCATACTCACACTTTCAACTATTGTCAGGGAAACAAAATTCAAGCAACCGTCCGGAAGGGACTAATCTATCGTTTTGTTGATGCTTTGGAAGAAGGTTGGTCTATCATATGACTAACTTTGATATTCAGCCCAATACTAGTGCTTATCATGCAACAAGACACAAATTTAAGCTTTTTTCCAGTTCAATATAATAGTTCGTGTTATCTCTAATATATAATTTAAAATAAACACACAATTTGTGTTATTTTCCTAATAATCTTATTTTTTTTTAGGAACTAGATATAGCAAACAATGTTGTAGTTCCCGTTCTTATTTCAGACTTGGTTGGAAATACGTTCCTTTTTAAGGTTGATTGTCCTTATCGTGATGCTACACGCCATAAGTCTTACCATGTAAGACGAGTTTGAAATGATACTGATGGCATAGACAAATCAAAGGAGAAGCTAAAAAATAAGGTTTTACTAACAACCAGCACTTTTTGGTGACCTTTTTTTTACTTTATTTTTTAGATATTTATTCATTTATTAATAACGCGAGAAATTATTACATATATTAATTTTGTAAATTTTATATGTTACAGGTTGCAGATGTTGCCAACGATGAATACCTAAAGATGACATCAAAATAAAATTGCATTTCTGCGTTTACAAAAGCTTGATATTGAAGGAAGGAATTGTAGCAGAAAATATGATGAGCTACTTATAGTATTAGCAAAGATGGATTTTAAATGTTCTCAAACATATGTTCTTTTGTTTTGGATTAAATCAGACCATTTATTCAGCTTTTATTCGTTTTGTTATCAAATTTCACTTTCATATTTTGGTCAACCTGTTGCTATTAATTACTTATGCTTTTTATTACAAACGGATGCCTTGGACGATTCTGCCTTACCCATCTCTTTTGGAGTTTAAATCAAAAAAATTAAATTATATTACTTCGTCCCAAAATGTAAGACCCAAAAGTACATGTATTTAGACCATATTTTGACCAGATACATGTACTTTTAGGTCTTACATTTTGGGACAAAGGTAGTATTAACCTACACCATCAATTATTGTATTAAAGACAAAAAACACTCATACCTGAATAAAAATGTCAACAAAAAGGAAATTATGTTCATTTTGAATTGTAAAACACTTTTTCAATCACGTATATCACATATCAGTAATAAAAACTATACTTAAATTATAAGTAAATCATTTAAGACTGTAATTAGTGGCGACATAAAACGTATTAACGTGAAAACATTTTACAGTGGTAACCCCCAATTAGTTTAAATTGTTGTTAATAATATACACCATGAATTGGTGCATTACAAACAAAAAACACTCAATCCGGAAATAATGACGTCAAAATAAAAATGAAATTATGTTCTGTGTGAATTTTAATACATATTTTTAATCACGCATATCATATAAGTATTGAATCATTGGGGACATAAAACGTATTAATGTGAAACCATTTTATTTCAGGTAACCCCAATTAGTTTGAATTATTGATACTGAATTGAAATAATAATACATGACTACATTTATTTGTAATAATCTTGATTATTGTTGTGACAATTTTTTACGTAATATTGAAGCTTAAAATCATAAGAATTTCACTATTTCATTATCTAGTATCAAAAATTAACTAAATGATTAGTGATACATATCCCAGTGCAAAAGACAACCCACCCATTTAAACTAATAAATGAGCCAATCAAATATTGTGTGACGCTAAATTGGCAATGTTTGATAAAAATTTATAGCGTATTATTTACGTTGTTCAAATTACACGTGTCATGGTCAAATTTTATTCATCAATTAATTCATTTCCATTACTACTACAAATAAATCATTACTCGGTGAGCATTTATATTTTTTAAATAATTGATTACATGCATTTAATTTATGTTTGATGCTTACAGATTGATAAAAAATTTGCAATTTGATATTTTTTGATTAATTAATTAATTTAGAGGGAGATTCAAATTAGGTCTTTTTATATTTACAAAAAACCAAACAAATTAGGCTGATATTCAAAAAATCGCTCTTTATAGAATTTGGTATAAATTTAAAACAATAACATTATAATTTAACAAATAATTGAATATATCAGCGAATTGTGTAATATCATTTGCTAATTACTGAAATTTTTTAACGAGTAAAATATTCTTAAAATTTCATTTAATGTTAACTTTAAAATACTATACAATTAAAATAATAAAACGTTAACAATTCCATTATTTCTATACAAAATCGGAAATCAATAATATATATCAATTATGTATATTATAGATTCAATTGAAATAAATAGTAAAAAGACAGTACAAACTGGCCCTTTATTATAAATGAACCAATCAAATAATGTGTGAAGCCAAATTGGCAATGTTTGATACAAATTTATAGCATAATAGTATTATTGGAAAAATTACAAAATTAAATGGTCAAATTTAATGCATCAACTAAAACATTTCCATTATTACTCTAATAAATAAAAAATATAACTTTAATTTAGCACAAGACAATTTTCGGTTGATAACTTTTTTATTGCAACCTAATAAATTCGAAACGTTCCCTGGCTAATAAATGTGAAAAAAAACGTGAATCATAATTATACACGATATGAAGAATACAAAAAATATATGCAATTGTGTAAAAAAAAAAGTGATGCCTCATTTATATATAGTCAAACATATTTAATTCTTTCCTTAAATTTCTTCTTTTACAAAAATGAATAAAACGTGTACAACCTTAAATATATATGAAGAGTACTAATTTCTTTCCTTAAATTCCATAAATTTCTTCTTTTTCAAATGTATATGAAGAATACTAATTTATTTAGTGAAACATTAAAATGACAAAACATCCGCCTTTATATATATATAGTCAAACCTATTAAATTTAGATTCTCTTATATATATATATACACCTTTTTTGAAAGGATTTAACTTTATATAAATATATAAATTGATTAATATATAAATATAAATTATACAATAAATATAATATATTATACAAAAATTATAATTTTTACTCACACAAATAAAATATCAATATATTCATGTAAATTGATTAACATAAAACATCATAGGATAAAATTTATATGCTGGAATAAAATTAAATTTTACATGAAATAAAATTTAGATTTTTTAAGATATAAATTTAAACTTAGCAAATTTAAGTTTATATCAATATATAGACTGATTAAAATATAGGTATAAATTATATAAAAATAAAAAATATAATACACGGGAATGAACATATTACAAGAATATCAATATGTAAATATAATATTTTCCTTTAATATATTATATGTAAATATAATATATTATATAAAAATGTAATATTATACTCACACAAAAAAAAATTGATATCTATATGTAAATTGATTAATATGTTAATCATAGAAAAAAATTACATGTTGGAATGAAATAAAATTTTACATGGAAGCAAATTTAGATTTTTTAAGAAATAAATTTAAACTTAGCAAATTTAAATTTATATCAATATATAGACTAATTAAAATATAAATATAAATTATATAAAAATAAAAATATAATACACTAGAATGAATATATTACATTAATATTTATATGTAATATAATATTTTTATCATATTTTTTAATGTTGTAATTTTAAAAATATTAAATTGTAATGAAACTACGATACAATGTCATGAGTAGATGATTTTGTATTAAATTATTTTATGTTTCCTAATAATTTGGACTTGATTGCTTTGTGTTTATTTTTAATTTTTAATTATATTTTTAATTTTTAATTATATTTTTAATTTTTATCTATTTAATTATTTAATACTTTTATTTTTTTCATATTTTTTCATATTTTTTTTCGTATTTTTATCTATGGATCTATTTGATTTGATTCATTTCCATTTACTTTTCCTTAAAACTATGGTTTTTCAATAAACAAATAAAACTCCTAATTAGACTAATCTTACCGGTCGAACTTGAAGCTAACTCTCGCCATAAGATATATTGTCATCTAGGTAGACACAATTCCAACACAAAATATAAAAGAAAATATGAAGCAAGCCAATATAATGCTTTTGAATAAATGAGTCGGTGACGTAACAGGAAGTTCAAGCTGCTGAAATATATTGCCAGCAATCTGTCAGGGAAACATAAAAAATTAATTCTAAAATAACATATGAATAAAAAAATAGATAATTAACATCAAGAGAAGGTAACAAAATTATAAAAAAAAAATTATCAAACATTTTTTTGTCTAAGAGAAATACAATACTCTTTTAGTATAACACGGGGATTGACATATTACAAGAAAATAGGGGAAAATGCATTAAACACAATATTTTACACAAAAAATATTAATATCTATAAATCATAGATAAAAAAACTACGTGTGAGAATAAAATTTTACGTTGAAACAAATTTAGATTTATTAAAGTTTTAGTTTATTCTAAGCAAATTTAGATTCTCTTTAAAAAAATTATATCTATATATAGATTTATTTTTATCAATATATCTATATATAGATTCATCAATATATAAATATAATTTATATATAAAATATTGTGTACATGAATGAACATTTTACATGAAAGTAATAGATAAAATATAATATACGGGAGTGAATATTTTGCATGAAAAATAAATTCATTACAAACATTTTATGTATACTTGAGATAATTCCTTTTTTATGCATATATTTTAAATAATTTCTTATGAAATTCTCCATGATTTTTTTTGTTTATATTTTTTAATGGGCGAACATACAATAGATATTCTGTTACTATAAAGTGCATCTCATCCAAATGATTGGAGAGTGAAATTTGTCCATACTTTAAGAGAAGGAAATCGCAGTGCTGATTGGCTTGCCAACTTCAGCTTACCTTCACCATATTGTGATATTCAAGGGTTGCATCATTGTCCGGACGAGATGAGGCATTTGCTTATTGATGATAAGAACGGGGTGTCCATACCCAGATTTCATAGATTGGTAGCTTAGTTGCTTTTTTATTTTTTTAGGCCTTCGGCCCTCTTTTTGTACAAAAAAAAGAAATATATACACATTACTAGCTATATAATAACGTCATTTCTTCTAAACCTTAGGTATATGATTATAATTTTTTCTTAAGTATATTGGGTGTTGTAGCACGAGCCTACAGATATACAGTAAAAAAATTATCAGTGATTTTTTATCTAACAAAATTCAAATTTCTTTTAGTATAACACGGGAATAAACATATTACAAGAAAATTATACACATTATTTTATGAAAAAAATATTAATATTTGTATGTAAATTGATCAGTATAGAAATTATAGATAAAACATTACATATAGGAATAAAATTTTACATGAAAGCAAATTTAAATTTATTAGAGTTTTAGTTTAATCTAATCAAATTTAGAATATCTTTTATAAATTTATATCTACGTATAGATTGATCAATATATAAATATAAATCATAAACAAAACATAATACACGGGAATAAACATTTTACATGAAAGCAGTAGATAAAATATAATATACGGGAATGAATATTTTATATGAAAAACAAATTTTTATATACATATTTTATGTACATTTTAGATAATTTATTATGAAATTTCCCATGATCTTTTTTGTTTATATTTTTTTTATATACACCGTGCGTAGTACGGGTCAACATATAATAGATATGTTATTACTATATAGTGCATCTCATCGATATCCCGATGCATAACACATGGGTCAAGTCTATTATATTTGAAATTTTTATTTTAAGAAATGTTGTTGTTTTTTTGCTAGGAACTTCCACATTAGTTTGGTAAAAATATAAGTTCATAACAATTTTTTATTCTATTAAGTTGACAATAATTTATATTTTTATCCACTATATTCAACTTTAAATATGATAATCAGTCACATATCTAACCAACTCTTTATAATGACAATAGTAGTTACTATGATAAAGATTGCTATACTTTGTGATGCATATATAATTGAAATTAAAATACTTTAATATATTTTTTCGTAAATATTGCCTTATTTAACAAAAAAATTATATAAAAAAGTAAATAAATTTTATACAAGTGTGCAAAAGTCAATATACACCCGTGCATGGCACGGGTTACTATATAGTCCTACTCGCCATAATTATTATAAAATAATAAATTAAAAGTTAGTAAAAGTTATTAATTTAAACAATATCAATATTTATATACAGATTTATATCCAAAAAAAACTATTTATGGATGAGATTTGTTAACTTACACCCACCTACTTTTTAGTTAATGTAAGTTAACAAGTTATAACTAAAAATTTGTCAAGACGTAACTTACTAACTTACACCAACTGAAAAATAGGTGGGTGTAAGTTAGCATATCCTATAGGCATTTACTAACTTACACCTGTACATTTTTTATTTGTTATATATTAGCAAGTTTTAACTAAAAATTTGTCAAATACACTTTAAGGTGTAACTTGCTAACTTAAACTAAATAAAAAAATGTGGGTGTAAGTTAGTGAATGCCTTTTTATATGTGTGTGTGTGTGATATGATTAAATATTATAAATGTTATTTTTTATCAATATTTATATAAAATTTTTCTCTGATTTATATACCCGTACTACATGGCACGGGTTATATACTAGTAATATACAAAATAAAAAATGAAACAACGAAGCAGGAATATATTTTAGAATATTCGAATAGTCATATGCTTCCAATACAACTTTAAAATTTTATTGTTGATTCAGGAACAGACAAAAAAATGATAGTAACGATATAATCAGTGACCTAAATTGGAATCTATTTAAGTCACGCTTTTGGTTTTTGGTGAATCAGTTAAAGGTAAATTTTTTCACAAATATAGCATCGTCTTTATGAGAAAAATCTATAGTATCTTAAATTTAATAAAAGAAATGTTAGCGTCAAACTCTCGGACACACTCTCTTCAACACATTCTTATCTATTGGTCCACGTCATCTATTTTCCAAACCCTTCTCTTGGTTACTGGCAATTTATGTGTAACACATTTTTTATTTTTTTATTTTTAAATTATACGATTTCAAGGAATCATCTTCTGTCAAAAAAGGCATCATCGTGACATCATCTACAAGCATGAAGATGTTCATGAAATTTTGATTCCTACAAACGTTCATGATGTCATCGCAATGTCCTCAACGTCTCAACAGCAAACCACTGATTCCTGCAAAACGGTGATGCACTGTTGCCACCAAACGTGTCGGACCCAATAGAGCAACTGTACTGGTTTGATTAATGCAGTTACACCAGATCTGAAGATGGCTACAACGATCCACCCACCGTGGTGAACCATTATCACGGGTTGGGCATCCAAAACCTCTATTTTGCTTCCTCCACTGGAGGCGGCTTCATCCTTCTTCTTACTTCATCGAACCACCCAACGAACCACGCTTGGGATGAAGACTTGACAGGAGGCGGCGAAACAGGTTGACCCGGCAAGCCGGTGATGGGGAGGGGTTCATCGATGAAGATGATGATGACGTGTATCTGCTGTTGGGCATTGAGGAACTTGTTGGGTATTGATCATGTAGAGTTTAGAGTGCCTTAAAATCAGTTTGGAGGATCATGGAATTGCTTGGAAGTGTTTTTGAACACTGGGAATCGATTCCCTAGCTATGGGAATCGATTCAAGCATGTTTGGTTATCTGGGAATCGAAGCACGCCTCTGTGAATCGCATGGGAAGCCTGCAGGAATCGATTCACTTCATTAATTCGTGCAGGGGAAGTTTTTTGTACTAGGTGAATCGATTCACCTTAGACTGTGAATCGATTCACAGTCGGGTTTTTCTATAAACCGTACCGTAAATCGATCTGACGAGCGATTTATACTAGGGTTGTGTGCGGTAGTTCTTGAGCGTCCTTGTGAGGTTTTAGGGGCTGGGAAACACGGGTAAACACCTTGGGATCTTAAGAGAGAATAGAGTGAGGTTTGAAGGCTCTCTCTATTGTTGTTCTTGAGAGTTTATCATAGAGGGAAAGAGAGAGGGATTGGGAACTCTTGGGTTTGTTCTTTGTGGACATTGTAAAGGGGGTTCAAAGCAATTGTAATCTCTTGTAAGACTCATTGATAGTGAAACGGAGGGTCGCTTCTCTCCGCAGACGTAGGCCATCTTCTTTGGGGCCGAACTGCGTAACCAAATTGCGGTGTCTTCTTCTCAACTTTTATCTCCTTTGTTTGATTGTTTTATTGCACCTTGTTGATTGAGTGGTTGATTGCTATTATTTAGTTATTGGTTGCCGTTGAAGTTTGTTCCATTTATCTTGTTTGAATCTCAACAAGTGGCGCCGTCTGTGGGAAAGGAACAAATCATTCAAGTGAGCACCATGGGTACTAAATGGGACATCGAGAAATTTTCCGGTAACAACGACTTCGGTCTATGGAAGGTGAAGATGGAAGCAATACTTATTCAACAGAAGTGTTTTGAAGCCTTGAAGGGTGAGGCAAGAATGCCGCCAACTCTGTCTCAAACGGAGAAGAAGGAGATGATAGATAAGGCAAGAAGTGCCATTATCTTGTGCCTTGGCAATAAGGCACTGAGGGAAGTTGCAAGAGAGAAGACCGCGGCGGAGATGTGGGCAAAGTTAGAATCGTTGTACATGACAAAGTCATTGGCCCACAGGTTATGTCTGAAACAACATCTCTACTCATTCAAGATGGTAGAGACCAAACCTATTGTGGAGCAACTAGGAGAATTCAACAAAATTATCGATGACCTACTGAATATTGATGTGAAGCTCGATGACGAGGATAAGGCTTTACTCTTATTGAATTCATTGCCTAGGTCCTTTGAACACTTTAAGGATGCACTCCTCTATGGCAAGGAGTCCACTATTACCTTGGAGGAGGTCCAACAATCAATTAGGACCAAGGAGCTAACCAAGCTTCAAGACTTGAAGGTGGAAGATAGTGGGGAAGGCTTGAGTGTCTCAAGGGGAAAGAATGAGAGTAGAGGAAACGGTAAAGGAAAGCCTAAGGCGAAATCCAAGTCGGAAGGGGACAATAAAGCTAAGTACAAATGCTTTAATTGTCATAGGGTTGGTCACTTTAAGAGGGATTGTCCCGAGAGAGGGGGCAATGAAGATTCCGTGGAGGTTGCGATTGCTATGGAGGATGGTTATGAGGATGCAGGGGCTCTAGTGGTTACGAGTTGGGAACCAGAGAGGAGTTGGGTTATGGACTCTGGGTGCTCTTTTCACATGTGTCCAAGGAAGGAATATTTTGAAACTTTGGAGCTCAAGCAAGGTGGAGTAGTTCGCCTTGGTGACAACGAAGCGTGCAAAGTTCAAGGTATGGGTTCAATTCGTCTTAAGATGTATGACAACCGCGAATTCCTTTTACAAGATGTGAGGTATGTTCCTAAACTCAAGCGAAATTTAATTTCTATAAGCATATTTGATGGATTAGGCTATTGCACTAGTATTGAGCATGGTATGATGAAAATTTCGCATGATGTATTGATAATAGCTAAGGGGACTAAAATGTGTGGTTTGTACATATTAGAGGGTTCAACTATTATTGGGCATGCATCATTAGCTAGCCAAACCTTGGATGATAAAACCATGTTATGGCATAATAGGTTAGGGCATGTTAGTGAGAGGGGTTTAGTTGAACTAGCTAAACAAGGTTTGCTAGGTGGTGATAAATTAGATAAGCTAGAATTTTGTGATAAGTGCATACTAGACAAACATCATAAGGTTGAGTTTGGGGGTGGCATACATCATTCTAGTAAACTCTTTGAGTACATTCACTCGGATCTTTGGGGTCCGGCTAGAGTGAGTACTCATGGGGGTGGTTCCTATTTCCTCACCATGGTTGATGATTTCTCTAGGAGAGTATGGGTCTACATTTTGAAAAGCAAAAGTGACACCTTTGAAAAGTTCAAGGAATGACATACTCTCATAGGAAATCAAATAGGAACTAAACTGAAAATTTTAAGGACTAACAATGGCCTGGAGTTTCTTTCAGAGCATTTTGATAAGTTTTGCAGGAAACAAGGTATTCAGAGGCATAAGACCGTGGAAGGCTCACCGCATCAAAATGGCCTAGCAACATGCATGAATAGGACCATCTTGGAGCGGGTGAGGAGTATGCTTTTGGCAGCTGGGTTACCTAAAAGCTTCTGGGGCGAGGCTGTGAGTACAGCAGCATACTTGATCAACAGATGTCCATCAACGGCGTTAGACTTCAAGACACCTATGGAGGTTTGGAGTGGGAGACCGACGGACTACTCCAAGTTGAAGGTTTTCGGGGCTTTGGCGTTTGCTCATATCAGACAAGACAAACTTGAAGCCAGAGCTGTGAAATGTGTCTTCATCGGATATCCGGAGGGTGTGAAGGGATACAAGTTGTGGAATTTGGAATCTGGAGGGTCAAAGGTTATCATAAGCAGGGATGTCACTTTCGATGAGACCCGCATGGGGATGAAGTGCAAAGACCTGGAGGATAGTAGCTTCGAAGTGGAGGTGGAGAAAACTTCGGTTTGAGGTGGAGTCTACCACTAGTGAGACCGGGAATGATGAAGAGGAGGATAGTCCTCCACCATCAGGTTCTAGAGGAAGACAACAAACAGTGGATCCTGACTATCAGTTGGCAAGAGATAGGGAAAGGAGGGAGACTGTGGCACCGAAGAGATACGGGTATGCTGATCTTGTTTGTTATGCTTTGTTTGTGACTGAAGAGGTTCAAGACTCCGGACCAAGGGACTTCAGTGAAACAATGGGAAGCATGGAGAGTCAGAAACGGTTGAAGGCAATGAATGAAGGTGTGAATTCATTGGAGAAGAACCGGACTTGGGACCTTGTGAATCTACCGGAAAAGTCAAGAGTAGTTGGATGCAAGTGGAACTTCATGAAGATGGAAGGTATTCCGGAGTTTGAAGAACCAAGGTACAAGGAGAGGCTTGTGTGTAAGGTCAATCTTGAGTTGGAGAGTGTGGATGATATTCAAAAGGCAAGTTCCAGCAAGGAGGAGATTGGTATGCTCAAGGGGAAGTTAGCTTCTGGATTTGAGATGAAGGATCTCGGCATTGTGGAAAGGACACTTGGAACGAATCTTTGGGAAGAACCTAAAAGGAGGTATGGCTCTTTGAAAGGCGGTTTGAAGCATGTGAAGACAACTCAAGGTGGAGTGGCAAAGAAGGATATGATTGATGACTTGGGGATTACGCATGGTTGTGAGAAGTTCATCAAGTATCTTCCTAGATCAAGGTTCAAGGATCACTTGGACTTGATCAGTGCGTTGAGACGTAATTCCAAAGAATGGAGAGAGCAATAGTGGTTGATGGATAAAGTTGAGCATCACCACTGATTTGAAGTCAAGGTGGAGAATTGTGGAGTTTAGAGTGCCTTAAAATCAGTTTGGAGGATCATGGAATTGCTTGGAAGTGTTTCTTGAACACTGGGAATCGATTCCCTAGCTATGGGAATCGATTCAAGCATGTTTAGTTCTCTGGGAATCAAGCACGCCTCTGTGAATCGCATGGGAAGCCTGCAGAATCGATTCACTTCATTAATTCGTGCAGGAAGTTTTGTACTAGGTGAATCGATTCACCTTAGGCGTGAATCGATTCACGGTCGGGTTTTTCTATAAAACCGCGCAGTAAATCGATCTGACGAGCGATTTATACTAGGGTTGTGTGCGGTTCTTGAGCGTCCTTGTGAGGTTTTAGGGGCTGGGAAACACGGGTAAACACCTTGGGATCTTAAGAGAGAATAGAGTGAGGTTTGAAGGCTCTCTCTATTGTTGTTCTTGAGAGTTTATCATAGAGGGAAAGAGAGAGGGATTGGGAACTCTTGGGTTTGTTCTTTGTGGACATTGTAAAGGGGGTTCAAAGCAATTGTAATCTCTTGTAAGACTCATTGATAGTGAAACGGAGGGCTGCTCTCTCCCGCAGACGTAGGCCATCTTCTTTGGGGCCGAACTGCGTAACCAAATTGCGGTGTCTTCTTCTCAACTTTTATCTCCTTTGTTTGATTGTTTTATTGCACCTTGTTGATTGAGTGGTTGATTGCTATTATTTAGTTATTGGTTGCCGTTGAAGTTTGTTCCATTTATCTTGTTTGAATCTCAACAGATCATAAATGACGATGTCGATTGGGTTGTTGTCATTAGCACAATGATACATGGATGGCGGTGGTGGTTACAGAGAAGTGTGCTACTTTCTTTTTGTTTGCCTTTTTTTTTAGTTCATGACATTTTTTTTGGTTCTATCTTTCTTTTTGTCTCGTACGGAGGACTTCCACTTTTTATTTATTAAATGGATTAAATAAATAAAAAGAACCGATAGAATGGGTCAACCGGTGTTGAAATTTTAAAAGAGGGTGACGTGGTCCACTCACAGATAGAGTGTTAAAAAGCGTTTGACAGAGCGTTTGTGGCTAGCGGTCCTCATTTAATAATTAGATATTGCCTGTATATACATGTTTTACACGTGACGTCCAATTATATTTTACCGTCATATCATACTTTACTATGGTGAGTATTTTTGTAAGCGTGAAAAAATGGTAAAATATGATTACATATCCATATAAAATATTTTTACATTGTTATTGTGTAATTACCATACTTAACATTTTAGTGTATATATGCATACAACATTTCTAGCTAATCTAACATTTTCGGAGTCATTTTTTTCTAAAGTGTGCAAATTATTTTAAAGAATAAAATAATGGATTCCGAACAAAATAACATGGTCAGATAGAAGAAGCATGCACAAGGAAAGTTGAAGTGTAATGTTGATGCTTCTTTTGTGCACTACCAAAATCGCACGAGTATAGGTATGTGTCTTCTTGATGACAATGGATCTTTTATTTTAAGGAAGACTTTGTGGATTCCACCAATGTTTGGTGGATGAAGGAGAAGCCTTTTGACTTTTGAGTCCTATCCAATGGATCAGCGATCTCCAATTGGAGAATGTTGACTTTGTTATGGATTCTAAAAGAGTGGTGGATAGTTTCAATTCCTTGCAAGATGATGTCTTTATTTTTTGTGCAATAATTTCTGATTGTAGACATATCTTGTACAGTTTTTTTTTTTTTTAACAAACTTTCATATTGAGTTTTTTATGAGGCAAGCAAATGAGGTCACTCATTCTTTAACAAGGGTGGCCATATCTTTAGCTAGCTCACATTTATTTATTGATATTTCAACATGTATTCAATCCAATATTATTAATGAAATGACTTAACCTTATTTTTGTCAAAAAAACAAAAAAGAGTGGTTAATATTACATACACATACGTAACAAATTATAAATTATAAATATATTAAAATATCAACTATTGATTCTATTATCGGGGAATGTCTTTTTTATTTTCTGAGGTGATATTTCAATCTAGAAGAGTCGTGTTCTAATTTTAAAAAAAAAACGTTGTTTTTGACAATTTCAGATACTAATTCAAATTAGCTCGAGCCAAAGAGGGGGGTGGTGGTGATTTTAGGTATGAAATTAATAATGATGATTTTAAACATGACAATTTTGTATGTTAGAATATTTCTCAACACAAGATAGCAACTTAATAACTAGATAAAATAGGTTGTGTTTACGGTAAACCCAAATAAATTTAATCCATCAAATTGTTAAAGGTTATACAATCTTATATACAAAGTTCTCTGAGTTTCTATTAATTAACAATTGGGATTGAAGATACATAGAGGCGGGGACGAATCTACTCATTATCATGTGGGGACAATTGCCCCCACAAGGATTTTACTTTGTTTTTTTTAATTTTATAAGTATTGTGTGTATTATTTTTCCTTAATATTTAGTAATATTATTTTCAATATCACTCAACTTTTTATCCCCCGTTTATACTTATTTATTGTACAGATCTCATATCCATTTCCAAAGGTTAACCTCTTTCTTCTTTAAGTATAGTCTTTTTTGTGTGTTTTTGTTCTTATCTTATGTGAGCCTCTTCTCCTTATTCACATTTTCTCTTCCAATCCCTAACATTAGCCTCTTGCAGTCAATCTTCCAGTCTATCACTACATTCCCTTTTGAAATAAGAAAATGATTCAATGTGTATAAAATATGAAAACTCATATGTTAGATTTCTTGACGTCGCTAATTTATAAATGATGAGTTCATGCACTAACTATGAATATAGTTAAAGTAGTCGTTATAAGGTTTGGACAATTATCACCCTTGAGATAGCTTTTGAAGTCGAGATAGGTCTAACCTAAATTCTAAAAAAAAAATTGTTACCCCTTAACTAGAATTTTATGGGTCCATCATTTCTTAGAGGGTTATAACGATCAAGTGTTAGGTTTTGAAATTACAAGAGTAACTCTTCTAGACAGAGGTAGATAATATTACATTAAGGTGTGGGTGAATTGAGCTATCCCTGCCTATGATTATGAGTGGATTATATGACAAGGTGGTGGATGTAGGTTTCAGTGTCCCCACATTAACACTCACTCTTCGAGTCTTGTCCTCAAACTCGTTCTTGTCTTTGTTGGTGGTATATATCATACCCACCCTTATTAGGGACAAGGAAACTCGTATCCATATGTACTTCTTACTTTTTGGTCCTAACCTATAATTTTTTTCTTCAAAAATTAATATATCAAAAACAATATGTAAAAATGGATTTTATAAACCTTAAGAATATAACATTTAAGAACAAAATTATATTGTTATCGTAGATATTCTTCAGTTGGGTTTATCATTGAAGTTTGTGAGTTGTTTCAATGATTTGTTAGGGGAATAATAGGCGTTGTGTGATGATAGTTTTGACCACTCTTTAATGTTTAAGATGTTAGCTTCATCTATCATTTATTTAAAGGCAAAAGAGATTGTGAATCCATAGATGAGAATGAACTCACATCTTAAAACACACAAGAAGAAATAAATGAAATATTATATAAAGAAGCAATGATACATATGGAAAATTTCCTTCTCTACTTATGGTTCCTTTTACATCACTATGATATTGACGTAGGAGCATGTGGTTCGGTTGTTGTGATATCCTGACTTCTGAAACCCTAGGTTCTTTGATTTAACCGTATGGTAAATGGGTGCTTAGATGGTATAGGATATGTTATGGATTGGAGGAATTTGAATAAAAGATAAAATGATAAAGATTCATCAATTGTCTCCCATAAAACAGGAAAAAGTTATTTCCGCATGAAAGAAAAATGAGAAGTTGTTAGCAACAGAAAATGCACACACACAGAAAAATAATGGGAGCACATGCCTAAAATCTAGGAGAACATAGTCAATCAAATCATGTATATCAGTTGTTGTTGTTGTTAGCTATTATGTGAAAACAGATAATGAGTTTAGAGAATGTGGCAAATATGGGCAGTTGAGGATTTAGGATTATAAATTGGACTTGTACTAATTCTTTGAGAAACCATTCATCAATCAAATAACTTCTATTTTCTCGCATTTGCTTATATTGCTTTCTTACTTTACTTTTATGCAAACTTAGTTTTTTCTTTAACCTTCAACACTAGACACTCTTTCGAGTGGTCTAAGAACCGTTTTGCTAAAAATCAGAGTCCTTTTCTCAACTCAATCGGGACGTATGATTCTTCTAGTCACGGGTATAATTGGTATACGCACTTGAGATATGGGAAAAGCCTTAACAATATGGATTCATCTCAAAAGAAAAATGGTTCCTGAAGGCTACTTAGACATCAATTACTCTAGGGATTCCAACCAAGTAGAGTCAATTAACCAACCAATCCAAGCTAGAATTGTCTCTGTGGCATAAGGCCTGAGCAGCAGATACGACTGATTTAGAATAGTTGATTGTGATGACTACCTCTTTCATACGTTAGTAAATTGTCATATATATATATATATATATATATATGACATCATATATCGAGTGTCTAAACAATTAGTTGATATTGTTGAACCAATGGTGCATAATGAGGTACAACATGCTAAAGAGCAGGGGAACATGCGATTAAACGCTAGGGAGTTTGGCTACTTTAGCCATTGTTGGACAAGTAGGATAGTCGAATCAGGGCTAGATGGTCGGTTGGAGCACCAAAACCGGGCCGTTATCATCATGTTTTTTTGGATTTCATATCGGGTCTAAAATTTTTGTCCTATCAAAACTTAATGTCGGGTGAAAGACGTGTACATATACTCATTTTTTTCTTCTGAAATCTGCTTCTCTTTATTGTTAAAGCAAACATTCATTGTTCTTATTTGTTTAATTAAATAATATTTATCATTTTTATTTGTTTACTGAGTGATGAGTGTCGTCTGAATAAACAGAATAAGAAAGATAAATATCTTTTTAAAAATAAAAATGTGTCTCATTTAAGTATATTAAGGAGAAATGGGTAGAATTTTCAAAGAATTACTAGTCAGCACAACCATGCTTTGAAACACGAGTAGCAACACACACTGCGAGAAGCAAAAACTGGGTGGGAAACAATTTATGAGCAGGTGAAAAAGATATTGCTAAATGACATCTACTCTAGTTAAGTTTCTTAAATAGTAAATAAATTTTGCCACACATGGTTGTAATGGCAGAGAAATGTGATCAAAGGAAGAGTATATTTTTCTGTCATTTTTTATTGTTGTTAGATTTTTCTAAAAACGAAGGGTGTTCATTTCTTTTCTTTTTTTTTGGCAAAGAAAAGAGAAATTGTCTCGTTAGAACCTTCCGATGCAAAACCCTTCTTAGGAAAAAAAACATCTAGAAGGAAAAAAAAACTCCTCCCTTAATTTATTAAAAAAGAAAAAAGAATACAAGAAGCATGGAGGACTAAACCAAAACCCATGAAATCAGCAAAATGGTCAGTCGGGAACCAATAACGACTCTTACAAAAATCCCCCATAATGAAAGGAGGGACAGAGTCCCACCAGCTATAGCATCAACTAGAAATACCAAAAGCAACAAATCTATCTGCACACGTATTACCTTCTCTAAAAATATGAGAAAAGAAAAAAAACGCATCTTGGTTTTGAGATAAATACAATTGAGCCAATGAATATGCAACTTCCAAGGGGCCAAATCACGATCCTTGAAAGCAGCTACCACAGGCATAGAATCACACTCCAGCCAAAGAGCATGCCAACCTTTTTTATGAGCAATTTCCACTGCCATAATCGCAGCAACAAACTCAGCCTCAAAAGAAGTAGTCATACCAATGTAATCTGCATAGCAACCAAGAGCTGCTCTCCTGTTGTCCCTAAAGATGTCACCACAAGATGCATGACCCGAACTGCCTCTGGCAACACCATCCGTATTAGCTTTCACCCAACCCCGAGATGGAGGAAACCAATCAACCTGAACAATATTTGGGGCCTTGGGAGGATGAACTGTGATATTAAAATTATTCTTTCAATTTGGTTTTTAACAAATTAGTTGAAACAATAACTACAAGAGAATAAGTTTTAAAATTATAAATTTCTTTATTTTAAAATTATTCTAACAAAAGGTGGGATCAAATTTCTTCTTGCTACATTAGATTTGTCAACGTTTTCAGGCAAAACCAAATACGCTGATATTTTAAGGATATACTTATTTGTATTTTTTAAAGTAAAAATTACACAATAAAAAATATAAAAAATTTATAATAACCATGAACTTTTTAGGAAAGTAAAAGCTTTCTTATAAAAATTATTTTTTATTTGTTTAAAATTAAAAAATAATAACTTTTAGAAAAACTCTTAAAAATGTTGTGTTGTAAAATTATATATTTTTTTAATTTTAAACAAATGGATCCTAAATCAGCCAACATACACTAATAATCTCATTCAACTTTTAAATTCTTCATTTGAGTTAATAGTCTTTCAAAACATAACATAGCTTTTATATTTGTAGTTGTGACAATAAAATAATTTAACTTCTTCGATTTCAACTTCTTAAGATTACGATTCTGATTCTGTCTATCCGTCGTAAGTATTTGTTTCAGTTTGAAATTGATAATATCAAGTTTTTCAACGTTCAACCAAGGGAGAGTCAAGGGAGGGACCTTTCCCTTAGGAGGTGGTAATCTTGAAAGTCAAGAAGATTATAAGACCCCTTTAATTCCATAATTCCAGTCAATTACTACAATTCATTATTTCCATCCAAGTCTGTTTATTGGATTTTGTGTCCTCTGACACAGCAAAACGGTGACGAGAAAAACCTTCAAATGATGTGTTGGATCCTTGATACTGAGTATTAAAAAATAATATATTTATATTTTTAATATTTTTTTAGTATGTTGAAGTAATCAATTGAAGATAAATTCTGAGTTAAGATCCTCTCTATTTCTTAAAAGAAATATAAAAGAATTATAGGGCTTTAAGGCACACATTTTTAGAATGAGCGACATTTATTAGACTTTTTATGCGCCTTTATAAATTTAAAACTACAATAATAAAACATTTCATTTCTTTTGAGAAATACAGATAATCGAGAATTCTAAGGTGAACGTGAACCATGGTTATTTGCCGCTGGAAACAGATTGACGGGAATATTGAGACCTAGTGGTTCCATTGAAAAATTTTAAAATCCATTTTGCAATAAATCCTTTAAATAAGACATAAATTTATCTCTAAAAAACCATTTTGACTCAAGTTTTTATAAAAAAAAATAAAAAATAAAAAAACACGTTTAAATCTTCAAACAAGTCAATAAGTATATAATTTTAAAACATTATAATAAAATCTAATATTATAATGATAATAATAATAATTATTATTATTATAACAACAACAACAAGGACGACAATAATAACAACAACAACAACAATATTATTATATTATTTAATTTACTTAAATAAAATGCCGCATGTTAGGCTTAAACTTCTTTTTTGGGTAAATATACATTTAAAAAAAATACCCTGACCTTTTGTCACAAAAAATACCTTGCCTAATTTATTTAATAAGCAAGTCCATGACAATATTAGTCTGATATAAACCAAGAACTTTCCATATATACATATGGGAGTAAGCCACTAATTTTGTAACTCAACTTACACTATTTCTTTTACTTCATCCCTTAAATATATAAAAATAATAAATAATCATTAATGTTTTATAGGTGATCCCTAATATTTTGTCACATCTGTCCAGCTAGTCCATGTTGTTATGTTTTGACAAAACATAAGGGATTTAAAGGAAAAATATGACAAAACATTAGGAATAAGCAAAATGGATACGAAAAACGTTAAAAGACTACTTGTTATTTTCATTTACCCAACAAAATAGGAGAGATGCTGTAAGTTCAAGGCCAAAATCGGTAGTTTACTATAAAAATGGGTATGGTAGGTAGACAAGCTCGACTCTTGAAAGAGAACTAAATTAAAAAAGAAGTGAAGCAAAAATTGGGGACATGTTTGGGCGATATTGAAACCATATAATGGAATTAGACGACTTGGGGGGCTCAAATCATATTCCAAAAATAAGGCGGCTTCCTCCCGACCCGAAATCTAGGGGTTTGTTTGTTTATATAAAAAAGGCCATAGGTCTCCGCCAACCAATGGTTGGTGTTTGATCTTTAAAAGACAAAGAAAGAATTGGTGGGAAAAACGTGACCAGTGATACATAACACTAGCAGCCAATGATGGCTTAGAATAAGAAACCAGAGGGTAGAAAGACACACTGTACAAGAAGTGGCGGCGGTGATGTGGATGGTTGGTGCATGCAATATAGATAGCAAAGACAATTTCACCAAAAGAGAGAATCATGGTTGTTTATGATTTGGCCATCATAACAGAGAATCAGCCACTGTTCATATGGCATATGAGAAAAGGTCAAAATAAGTATCCATACAGAAATGCAGACAGCAACTACACAGCTCATTACTAACAAAGGTTTTGAAACATGTTTCATTAAATAAAACTATAAACTCCGGATGTTAGAAACATCCAACCATAAAATTCTCTCGTTGCAAGACCAACCATCATAAATTAAGCCTTAAAGATCCTCAAAATGTCATCCAACTCTACAAGTTAAACACACAACTCATAGCCCCAACGAGAAATAAAGATACCATACTGAACCATACCGCAAGTCTTGAGGACAAAAGTCTCAACTAAAATCCACAGGTACCTTAAAACATGTCTGTTTCTATGTATGTATATATGTAAATATATCGCTGAGCAGCAATCAACCCCAGAAACATGAAAGGATGATTCAGTGCATAGGATTACGGGGAACACGAGATCGGACTGGTGTCTTTGATGGACTTACCCTGCATACCAAAACACAAGATCGATTGACGAAACATTAAAAGGGTTCCCAAAGTTTTTATTTTTAGGACAGTTGAAATGAAAGGAAAATCTGTTAATCCAACCTTATAGGCAGTGAACCCAAAATCACACCACTACAGCTCAGTGCTGCAATTGCACTCTCAGCCTGCACGAATGAGGCAAAGAAAATCTTCAAACAGCCAGAAAAAAGAAAGGAGACAAGGAAAAACAAATAGTACCCCCAGAATATATGGAAACAACCGTTAATACTTACTTGTAAACATAACATAATTCTTAAAAGCAAAAGATTTGATCAATAATTAAAAATACGAAGAACTTTGATCATTTAAATCCTTCTTCCAATATGGCATTTTAATAGGAGAACGAAGATCAGGACCATAACAGTTTAAAAGCAACTGTACAGAAGTATCTTACAGAAAAGAGAATTTGAATCTAATGAAGCTAAGATGACACAGAGATGCAAAAACTACCAAGGTAAAAGACGCAACGTCTTGTACCAACAAAAAAAAAAAAAAAGACGCAACGTCTTATTGTGTGGGAGCTTTATAGCATCCAACAAAATAATCAGTGAAAACGGGAACAAAACAATTAAGAACACTTCCAAAAGACAATGAGAAAAAGGAGATGGAGGGGAAAAAATGCAACTGATTGGGCATGCAACAGATCAAAAAATAGGCAAGCAACTGAAGGCAACTTGGGATAATAGCAGAAGGTTGAGTATGGCTCCAATGAAGTGAAGCCTAGATTACATATATAGTGTTCGGATGCATGGGGGTTGGGGGCAAGTGATCTTATAGTGCTCGTCTTGACCCAAACTGAAATTCATCATTACGAAAATTTAAGTTGAAATTATTAACTTCGAAATAAGATCCAACAAGCATAATAGCTCCACCAATTCAAGCTGAGGAAGCCCAATTCAAGCATAATAGCAAGGCTAGATTTCTAGAGTGGAAGACAAACCAACATGGTTAAATCAAGAATCACCAATTCACCATCACGTGATTCCTGAACATTGTTGAGAAAGCCCAAGTACCACTGCCCTTTCATGACCCAAAGTGAGATGCCACCATAAAAATAAATATAGCAAATGGATATGTATCTATGAACCACAAAATCACCAGAGCATCACACTGGAGCAGAGTACATGCAAAGTGCAATGAACTATGAGTAATCAAGCACGAAAACCTGTATTTATCCATTTGGACTTCTAAAGGTGAAAAACCTACTTAAAACTAAGTACCAGATTAAGATCATCAACTGCCTCTTAGAACCCTCCCCATACATATCAACTGCCTCTTTTCTTCCCTGACTGCTCCAATCACACTTACAATACTAGCTATGTCCAATGCATGCCACATCAATGAAGTGGATTTTCCACCTCCACGCTTCAGCTCAAAGCAAGAAATTATGGAGACAGGCAACTAATGAACTTTCAAGCCCATATTATTGTACACACTCCATGGATGAATAAAAGTGAATAGTGCGTCCATCGTTCTATCATACACACTCCACAATGAAGTGCAGCCATCACTCTCCCATAAATTGTGGAGGTTGATTATTTCCAAAGGAGGGACAGCCTAGAGCAGTTTGACATTATTATTGTCCCATAAATAGGCGCATTACTAAGGGATATACTCCGTCCGAGATTCAATTAACCTCTTCTCCTTTATACAAACAAATTTACCATCACAGCCTATTTTCACCACATTATGGTCCCATATTGGCTCCAGTTCAATTTGCTAAAAACATTTCCTTGATCAGCATGCTTCCTAATACAGTTTTTCTTCCTTTTTTTTAATACTTCAAACAAGGAAATAAATATGTATTTTGCTAAAAATTGCTCTAGAAATTCTTGCACAAAGGAAATACTGAGCATATAGAGCAATTTTCCATACAAATATACATCGGAGCTGCTAACATTCTCCCACTTGGAGTATGTTGATAGACAGTGACCTCCTATTAGGAGGGTGTATGTAAGAAGAAATAGGAGAGAAGCAGCGGGTTGAAGCATCTGAGTTAGTGAATAAAAAATACCAAGGTAGTTAAATTTGAGATTTTACACAGAATAAAAAAGGAGAAGCAAAATCGTAAATTGTCAAATAGTAACACGAATCCTAAGATTTCACAAAATTATTAAAACTCGTATATATATAATAATGGAAGAATAGCCTTGGGCCTAACGGATGAAAACAAAAAATAGAAAAAAGGTGGAAGAAAAGCTTGGGCCCAATACTCACTATCCCATTCTTTCAAAAATAAAATGAATGAGTTGGGTCCGAATGGCCCAACACCCCTCTCTCCCACAAAATCCTAGCCTCCATCACTAATTGTCTCCATCAGCCTCCCCTCTAATAAGTTGAACTTCTCAATCTTGCTCCCTATTCCTCCCCTCTAATAAGTTGAACTTCTCAATCTTGCTCCCTATTCCTTACTGCAGCAACTGCCCATCATTCAGTCTTCACGCCATATTCCCCCTCTTCTGCACTTTACAGCCTGCTACCCGTGTTTGCCACGCGACATCAGCGTTTTTTTTCCTACCTGGCCAGTTTCAGTGCCCTTTGCTGGTCGCTGTTTGAAAACCCGGGTCAAGTTGAAATCAAAATCGCACAAAAACGGCGATTCCACCCGATTTGCAATTTTTGTTGGCGATTTCACCTGATTCTGCAGAAAAAAGATTCTGCATAGGGTCGAAATTGGAAAGCTGCTTAAACACCGTAGACTCGCCAATTCTACACAATAAATTGCGAGTTTAACTACCTTGAAAAATACAGGTTATAGTAACAGCCAACTAACTAAGGCTAGTTAGTTGAGGGAGCATATGAGGAAAGTTGAAAGGAGGGAAACAATGAATTAAGGGGATGAGTAGAGAAGATTGTAGAGTGGAGAGTTCAGGTTTCTCGAATACTTGATGTGATTTCTTCATTCAATCTCAATAAACAATTCTTTGAAAGGTGTAGTAACCTTTTTCTTTTGACAAAATAGAATTTCAAGTGCTATATAACTTACACTTATGGATATGGTTGCAATTTAATATTTTGCTATAAAAAAATAATTCAATCTGATTGTCTTCGCTTTCTCCTCTTTCCTACACAAGAACATCACAAACTGAAAGCTTGATTTTGAACTCTGAATCAACCAAAACATTACTCCTATATGAAAACAGCATCAGCTTGCTGGTAAAAAAAAAAAAAAAAAAAAAAAAAAGAGGAGGGATGTGACCAGCGTAGTCACTTGCAGCAAGTGGAAATTGTGCAACAACCGAAAAGACAGCAAATTTTCATCAAATCTATTGATGAAGATACAGACTTACAGAACTCGACATTTTCTACCAATGGCTTCCATGCAGACGACGAGGAAGTGAATGGAATGCGAGGGGAAGCCATTCCCAATATTTGATTGCAGATCTGCTGTGAGAGATTTACAGTTCTTGTTTTGCTTTAAAAACAAAACCGGCATACAAAATTTAAAAAGAAAAGAGAGGTTTCTAGAGAGACAGAGATAGAGTCTTTTTTAAATTTATAAATAGTAAACATTGTTTTACTAAAACAAAAATGCATGAGAGTTTTTTGTCCTAAAAACAAGGTGTCGCTTGCTAACATACTTCAAAAGGAAAAAATGCAGGAGGATCTTAGCTCCCTTTACACGCATACGCACGTGCACGCGCACGCACAGAGCTTCTTTCATCCAAATAATAAATCATCAAGATTTATTTCTCTTTTTCCTTGTTTCCATTTTTTCAAAAGGAGGACTGTTTTTGAGTTTTTTCAGTGGGCAATGAGTAGTTACAATTACTAGAAAGTATGAAAAACAATTTATTCAGAGGATTGTACCCACAAGAAGCAAAAACAGAACGGATTTTTTTTGTTGTTTGGGGGGAGGGGGGCTGAGGAAGTGGGATAACTGCATTACTGCAAATGACAACTGCAAAGCAGCAGTAGAACTCAATCTGTGGACTATATTTTCACAAAGGGGCAGTGAATACGCCAAAATAGCTAAATACACCAGACAAGACTAAGAATAAAGTAGGACGGTTGAAAAGTTAGTGAGTAATTACCACTGAAAACTCCACAAAAGCAATTCGAGTTGAATGATGGTAATCCCCAAGAAGCCTCAGGCGTTGAACCTAGATGAATAAACCAAAATAATGGAAAATGTTTTACAAGATACTTAATTTCAACCAAAAACAAACAGCCAAGCACTGAACCTAGATAAGTACACCAAAATAAAGGAATTTATCTCATAAGGTCCTTAAATTCAACTAACAATAAACACTATAACCCTAGTTCCGTGAATAGCCACAAACCTCTCCACAAATAGATTCAAAGAAGTGTTTGACATCTGCTTGAGTAAGCTGCAGCAGTAACAAGAAAAGAATAAGAATTTGAGACTCAATTGCTGCAAAACAGATACCCAAAAAAGGCAAGGAGTTCCTCCAAGCGGGATTCTAAGAAGTTCCAAACCCAAACTACCTTCTTGTCGAGATTTGTGCAATAAATTGTTCTTGAGCACATCTCCCTTTCATCTTCAGACTGAGAAATACAACATCATTAAAAAGGTAAAACAGAAAAGAGATACATTATTAGGTCACTCTGGCCAATTTTATACTAAAACATGTAATAGGCATCTCTTAGGGGAAAAAACAATTACCCTGGGCAAAAATGTTGGATTAACAGGTGCAATGGCAGTTTTTGAAGGCAGCACTCTCAATGGGTAATATCCAAGCATGGTTCCAGACAGGTTCAGAGCAGCCCTTGCGCCAACTGCAGGCATAACACCGTTAATACGCTGAAATGTCAATAATAATTACAGCATATGAACAACATATATTTGGCAATGACGTCACCTTCATCTGTGAACTCAACGAAGGCAAACCGAAGAATAGAATTGGGATCCCCACATACTCGGCAGTCAACAACCTACAGCCAGGAAAGAGTTGACTCAGTAACATGGTCCGCCATCATTAAGAAAATGAAAACTCCAAATAATACAAATGACAATGTAACGAAACACGTGAATTCGATGTCGCACAGGCATGTTAATATTGCTTGGGCCTCCATGTATAGTTAATTAGTTCAAAAATATACCTTCGACGCGATTGGTTCAAAGCAGATTCGTTACGTTAAGCTACGTTACATTTACGTGTGATAATTTTTTGTACAATACAGCAGTTGTCTTAAGAAAAAGAACACGCGTCATAGACAAAACATAACCGCTTCTACCTGGCCACAGTTTAGAAAGAGAGCTGCCAGCTGCTCTTCAGTAACCTAGATGCCAACAGAAAACAACAATCCTTCAAATGAATACACATGGAAAACATTGCAAGCAAGCTGAAACGATAAACCCTAGAAAACAGATAAAATTTGTACCAGTTGATCAATGTCAGACACATAAACAGTCCTCCGAATCATCTCTTCTCTTTTCTCCATATCCATCTTATGATTCACTCTTCGCTTCCCAGGAACATAACCATTCTTCCTCTGCAACACATTAATTAATATTGTATCAACAAAACTGAAACTTGACACAGTATTGAAAGGTAAACAGCATGAATAAAAAGAAATCAAACAAAATATCCATACCCTCCTGTTGATTTGCCCGTTAGCATTGCCATAATTATTCTGAAGCATAAAATTGTTAGGGTAACCAAACCCAGCATTAGGTCCAGCTAAGTAGCCAAGATTATTGGTTGTTAGTGATGGGGGCACAAATTCCTCAGCCATGGGATTCAGCTTAGACAACAGTTCTTCCAAATCCCTCATCTCACGCTTGAAACTCTCACCCCCATTCTCCCCATTTCTCACACCATTGATCCCATACCCATCATTGTTCACCATCATCTGCTGGTTCTGGACCCCATTTGCGAGCATCTGACCCATTTGATGAACCTTGTAGTTATAATTACCGTTGGGAACTGACATAGCACCCGGAACTCCATCTTGGTGTTGATGGTTGAACACACCGTTGTTGTTCGGATTCTGATCGCCGTTAGTTCTGGGTTGCGATTTCTCTACCTCAGTTGAGTCCGATGACACAGCACTGTTGTCCAAATTCTGACTCGAAGAACCGATTTTCGTCCCAACATTCTCAGCGACAGCCATAATCACTTGTGTAGAGATGAAAGTTCTTACCTTTATTTTTATTTTTCTCCGCTTTCAGAATTTTCTGCGAATCTGTATTAAGAGATTAAAACAGTAATAATAAATAATAATTAAAAAAAGCACTAAGAAATGACACGGAAAACCATATATGGAAAAAGAAAACATACCTGGGTTCTATCTAAAAATTCTCCATTGACATAAGATCAAACTGATCCTGTAGATTGTGAGGTACAACTACTTCAGAAAACCCCTCAGAAAATAAAAGTGAGAAAATGGTGAAATAGAGAAGGAGGTTTATCTTACTGATATACGGAACAAGGAGATGAGGATGGCGATGATATATAAATAGAGAGAGAGAGATGACAATGAAAAGGGTATTATTCGGATCGTTCTTTTTCGCTGCACTGACTTTTTGGACCTCGGTGAGAAGAACGTCCCAATTTGATGTGTTGTTGGGTTGTGAAATGTGATGATGATGAGGATGAATGAAATGAAGGTATCAAAGGAAAAAATGAACACCCAATATATATTTTTACATTAAATTTCCTTAACTGCCCATTCAGTCACGCATGTCGCCACGCTTCTCACAACTACGTCACGCATCTGCCAAGGTAGAAAATCAAATAAGGCAAATGCTAACGAGTGACTTAGGGTACTCTTTAAAAAATTAAATATAAAAATTTTGTATTAGAAGTTATATATTTAATTACTTTTTTTTTTGATTGATGATAATTGTGTATTTAATTACTTGAAAATTTAAATGTTATTTTTAATATAAAATTTTATTTTTATGTTTTTTAACTAATATCCTAAAGACGCTTGTTAGCAATACCCATAAATTAAAATGTGGGCAACACAAGCCGTGGATTTCATATGCAACACATCAATTAAGAGTCACTTAAACGCTTAATTTATATTATTCTCTTAAATGAATCTCAGTAATTCTAAAGATCGGTCCAAGGTTTGAAAAGTCTTTGGACTCTAAGAACGCTTCCCAAAATTTATTCATACGAGTGTGTGAGAGACTAACATAAAGTGTTCATGTTATTATTCTATAGTTAGAAAGGATCGCATAACAATAGAAAGAAATACAAAAATTAATTATAGTATCGTTTATGTAAAATTTGTTAATTTTGTTTTTATATGTTTCTCCTCTTTTTTTTTTTAATTCAAACATTGTATGTTTCTCTTTTAGAAATTAGAAATACGACGCTCTTATGTTATAATAATATAATAGAATCTTGGTTCATTAATTTTTTCACTTTATAGTCCTAATATTTTAGTTTAGTTTTCACATTTTTTCTAATTAAATCCTCGTATGTTATGTCAAAGTTGGACAGTTGGCCAAGTAGTTAATTTCGTTGATTCGGTTAGTCATTTATTGGTTAATTAGTTATAGTTAGTTGCGTGATTAACTAGTTAATGTTCATTATTTATCGTGTGTATTAACACACATGAAGCCTCTTATACATTCAGTTAGACTTGATGAGCATTATCGAGTGCTTTCACGACAACTTTTTTTCTTACAAGTTTCTTGAATTCTCTCTATTTGTGCCTTTGCGGTATCTAAGCTTCTTTGAACCAAGCTCTTTTTCGCAACTCCAATTATTTTCTACGTGTTTTTTGTTGGTTTTCCCTATTTCGCTTTTGCTAAATTATGATTGTTTCCATGGCGAATTTGGGCATAAGTGTTGGGGTCATTATCCATAAACCTAAACGAGGACCTTAATTTCACATTTGTTTTGGTTTCTCTTAGTGGATACAATTATCATCCCTAGTCTCAAGCCATGGCCATGACATTCAAATCAGAGAACAAGTTGCAGTTCATTAACAGAAGTCTTCGTAGACCTAATGGTGCATATCATGTGTTTGAATCTTGGGATTGATGCAATGCGTTGATGTTTTTTGGATTAAGTATTCATTGGATCCCTTTATAGCTTTATAGATGGGAACTAGAGGCATGGAACGTCATGCATGAAATATGATACTAAGGTAATTTTTTCAAATTCCATAATTAGAAGAATAGTTTTATATGTTCAAGTAAAGAGATTTGTTAGTTACATCTTGTTTTGCGTATTTAAAGAACCCATGGTGAGAAATAGAGAATTTTAGGTCTATTCCTTGTGAAATTCCGTGCATGTGTATTTTTGTTCCTATTATAAGGTCATAATGACTACATTATAACATTCCTAAAAAGTTTGAACGATCGATGTGTCGTGGTGAGATTACAAATCATGCTCATGAAGCCACTTCCAATTATAAACATTATTTTCTCCTTATTAATTCAACAAGATTGAATGCACAAATAGAAAACCAAAATATTATTGCAAATCTTGTTAGGGAAGACAAGTCGAATGCCGAGGAATTTCAAGCTTAAACTTATAATTCTAAAGATAGAAATAACGTAACAAGATTTGTACATTCTACAATAGGAATGGACATGACTTTTGAATACGGCAGCGGCGTCGGCGATGACGACAATGATAATGATGATGATGATGACGACGACGATGGTGATGATGATGAACGTATCAAAGAAAAAACAAGCACCTATGGCAATGAACCGATATTTTCATTAATTTTCTTTAGCCGCTTACTCAATCACACATGTCAACCACACTTCCCACTACATCATGCATCCGCCTAGGGTTAGACACGAGTCTGATTTGACCCACAAACACAACCAATCAACCCGAAACCAATAAGAAAAAATTGGGTTAGCACAATTTGTCATATCGACTCGATTCTAAGAAAGGCTAACCTTAATAGTGTGATTGATTGAGGTGAAATAGGAAAGACAGAGTGGGTTGAGAGAGAAGTTGGGGAGAAATAATGAAGTTCTCTTGATTGGTTTATAAGAGAAATAGGGAAGAGAGAAAAAAAAATATGTGGGATCCACCACTTTTTCTAATCTCTTCAAAGCTGAGATGAAAGAGAAGAGAAATTGTTATTTGTTGCTTATTTCCATTTCTGCTCTTAAAATTTGCTCACAATTGAACGCACGTGACTGGTGAATATGAATACGTGATTGTGAGTAGTTTTTTTTTTGGTACAACTGGTGAACCATTTCGTTTTTCTTATCCTTTTTTTTTTGTAATCACATTTTTATTTTCCGACGGTGGGAACCGTATCTTTGATAAAATAATTTAATTAACTTTTTTTTGGTCATTTAAATATTTTTTGGTGAGTTAACTTATTTATATTAATTCAATTAATTAAATTACTAAAAACTAAATTAAATAATATAATAAATTAATTAATTGAATTTAAATAAAAATTAAATTAATTTTGATGTGTTTTTTCAGGGGCATTTTTGTACTTTAAAAAATAATCAACAATTTTCTCTTATTTATTTCTCTTCTCTTTTTCTTAAACCAAACAATACCTCAAATCTATCATATTTCTCATATATTTCTCCCTTCTCTTACTCTTTCTTATCCCTTTCTTTCTTCACAACCAATCACAGCATAAGTGTCTGGTTCAGATACTAGTTGAGAAAATTAAAACTCGTAAAACCCCAACTGAACCAACCTTAGTTTCTACCAACTTGCACATATTGATTAGGTTCCTTACATCCATATTTTTCATTTCACTTTTCAGAATTTCTTTTTTGAGTGATTTCCGGTCCCGTTTATAGGGCTAGATGCTACTTCTTCACTCCAGCACCACCACTTCACTGTCGTCGCACTATGAGTTCGTGTCCATGAACACAACAAAGCAACGACCAGTGAAGCATTGTCCCAATGTTGGGATCCACTCAAGCACTTCATCAGCTGCACTGTGAACCCACTAAACCATTGTCACTATGAGCCACCATCGACTAAATAAGACATTGTCAGAACTCTGATGAGTCCCTTCTTTGAGTTAGTTTATGCTTAAATTTCATTTAAATTTTACATCTTTCAAATTTGAAAAGATCTTTTTCTGTATGTGTTTGTATTTTGTTGTTTTTTCTTCTGGAATTAGCTGGGTTCATCACCATGTGCTTTTGATCTTGGTTTTCTGGAGCAAATATTTTATTCTCTATAATTATTATTTTTTATTAATTTTTCAAAATAGTTGGGTTTTGGAGTATTCCACATTAGTAAATAAGTGTCAGATTGCGGAAAAAACACAAGAGTTGGTATATGTGGGCCGCCAACGAAAATGACAAAACAATAAGGAGGAAAAGAAACATGCACAATAGCTTGAGGTAAAGGGAAACATCAGCAAAGGGAAGCAAGACAAAACAATAAGGAGGAAAAGAAACATGCACAATAGCTTGAGGCAAAAGGAAACATCAGCAAAGGGAAGCAAGTCCAAATCTTTGAAGGATCGAAGCTTGGGGATGTCTTGGGTGTGGTAAGAACCACAAAGGTGTGTGCAAGGAAGGAAAAAATGTATGCTATCGATGCCATCAACCACTACAACAAATTCTAAAAAAGATGGCGCTCATTTAAGCAGCGCTTAAAATAAAAAACGCTACTTTATGTCATACGTAAACAATAAACAGCGCTTACTAACTAAGCGCTACTGTTTAGTTCATATAATAAACAGCGCTTAGTCCTTTAAGCGCTGTTTTATCTTTAAATAATAAAAACGGCGGCACATTAAGCAGTAGCTTCCAAACATGAAGCTACTGTTTTTGATCATAGGAACAATAAGCAGCTTCATAGTAGGAAGCTGCTTTTGTGTTAAAAGAAATAAACAGCTTTTAGACTTAAGCGTTTGTTTTTCGAAAATAATAAGCGGCTTTCTTATTAAGTATTTGTTTTTGGTCGGTTTATTAAATATATGTATTTCCTCCTCTCTCATTTCGCATCCAGAAGCACTTTCTCTCTCGTCTGTCAACTCTCTTCGCAAACTCCACCGCTGCCGCCTCCATCTCTACCGTCGTCATCCCCTCAACGAGATCGTGCTTCAAAGCCGGAGATCGTGAGCTCGCCCAAAAGCTCAAACCGAGCTCGCCCAAAAGCGGAAACCGAGATCGTCCGCCGCCCTCCAAAAGCTGAAATCCGAGGTCGCCCAAAAGCCGGAAACCGAAGCTCGTCCGGCTGCCTCAAAACTCAAATCCGAAGCTCGTCCAAAACTCGTCCGCTGCCCTCCATCCGAAGCTCGTCAGTCATCCTCCATCCGAGCTCGTCTGCCGTCCTCAAAACTGAAATCTGAAGCTCGTCCAAAACTCGTCCGTTGCCCTCCATCAGGGCAAAGGCTGCTGGCGGCGCGCTCGGCCTCAAATCTCCCAGCCTCCATCTCCAAACTCTTGTTTGCGTCCATTTCGTGTATGGCCACTGTCTCCATTTTGTATCTCGATTCCACATTGGTTTCATTGTTGGTGGTTCGTTAGTTTTTTGTCTCTGTTCGATTTTGTTTGATTTTGTTCACTTTGTTGTCGAGAGATAAATTAGAAGTGTTAAAGATGCTTGGAATCAGTTTGTTAAAATGTACTGATTAGTAAATATATATGCATATCGGATGGGAATCAATGGAAAAATGACCAATGAATTTTGTTGTGGAACCTGATTTTGGTTTTTGGTTTGAACAATGAATTTTGGAATGTTCTGGTATTGTATATATTTTGGAATGTCCATATTTTAGAGGAGACTCTGCCAAAATTTTGTTAGAATTTTGATCTAGTCTGTGTGTTGATTTTAAGAGCAGTGATAGTTTTAGTCTTGCTTTATTTAAATGGGGTTTTTCTATTGTTTTACCTCTCAATCCATAGGTAAAATATGGATCGAAAGTGGATGTCTGCCAATCGTTTGTCGAAGGAATATAAGGATGGAGTGAAAGATTTTATTGGGTTTGTAGTTGGGCATACAACAGACCATAGTAGAATCATATGTCCTTGTTTAAGTTGTTGTTATACAAACAAAATTAGTGTTCGGGAATTGGAATGACATTTAGTGAGCAATGGGATTGATCAAACTTATACCTGTTGGACAAAGCACGGTGAGACAAGAGGTGAATCTTCTAATATGGGGAATAGTGGGAGATATGCGTCAGAGGACACCGCTACAAATACATATGATGGTGACCGTTTTGAAGATATGTTAAATGCGGTTGAAGAAGATCTTCGTGATTGTCCTCAAATGTTTGAGAAGTTGATGAGTGATGCGAAGAAGCCGTTATATGAGGGTTGTACTAAATTCACAAGATTGTCGGCAATGTTAAAGTTGTTTAACTTGAAGTCGGGCAATGGATGGGTGATAAGAGTTTTACTGGACTTACTCACACTTTGTTGAAAGAAATGTTGCCTAATGAAAATGTGCTTCCTAGTAGGACATATGAGGCTAAACAAATGTTACGCTCTATTGGCATGAGCTATGAGAAGATACATGCTTGTCGTAACGACTGCATTTTATTTCGTAATGAATATGCATCGTTAAAGTCGTGTCCAAAATGGGAAGCCTCACGGGATAAGAAGGAAAAGTCGGCTCCAGAGAAGGTATTGTGGTATTTTCCCATAATTCCCAGATTCAGGCGTATGTACCGTAGTTCAGAAGATGCAAAAAACCTGACATGGCATGAGGATGAAAGGATTCAAGATGGCAAGCTACGGCACCCGGCAGATTCTCCTCAATGGAAAAAAATTGATATTGATTATCCTGATTTTGGGAATGAACCAAGAAACTTACGACTTGCATTGTCTACTAATGGATTTAACCTACATGGTGTTCAAAGTAGCTCTCACAGTACATGGCCTGTGATTTTGGTGATTTATAACCTACCTCCATGGCTATGCATGAAGCGAAAATATATGATGTTGTCTTTGTTAATTTACGGGCGAAACAACCAGGAAATGATATCGATGTATATTTGGCTCCTTTAATTGAAGATTTGAAGCAAATGTGGGAGACAGGTGTGGTGGTGTATGATAGGTATAGAGAAGAAAGTTTCACCTTGAGGGCTATGATTTTCGGCACAATTAATGATTTTCCAGCATATGGTAATCTGTCGGGATATAGTACCAAAGGTCAGTGTGCATGCCCTATATGTGAAGATAGTACAGATTGGATTCGGTTGGAACATGGTAGGAAGAATGTCTTTCTTGGGCATCGCAGATTTTTGCATCCAAATCATCATTATCGGTCACGGAGAAAGGCATTCAATGGGAATACAGAAGAACGGACAGCTCCTTTGCCTCTGACGGGTACACAATCATAGAAAAAGTAAAAGATTTGAATATTAAATTCGGTAAACTTTGCAGAGACCTTGCCACACACGAGGGTGGAAGAAAAGGTCGATTTTCTTTGAGTTGCCATATTGGAAATCATTATACGTAAGACATTTCGTTGATGTGATGCATGTTGAAAAAAATATTTTTGATAGTCTCAGTGGTACCTTACTTAATGTGCCCGGGAAGACTAAAGATGGCATCAATGCAATGGTGGACTTGTGTAGTATGGGAATGAGGCGAGAGTTGTGACCAGGTAAAGAAAGGGAAACGTCGTACATATCTACCTCCTACGCTCATACTCTATCTAAAAAGAGAAAAGAGATTTTTGTAAGTTTCTTGATGGAGTTAAGGTTCCAGAGGGGTACTCTTCAAACATTAAGAACCTCGTATCGATGAAAGATCTCAAGTTAAAGGGTCTAAAGTCTCATGATTGTCATGTTCTCATGGAGAATTTGCTACCCATAGCTATACGATCTATTTTGCACGACAAAGTGCGAAATACCTTAAGTAAACTTTGTTTCTTCTTTAAGGCAATTTGTAGTAAAGTGATTGACCCTGGAAAGTTGCCACCTTGCAAAAAGAAATTATTCTGACTTTGGGTGAGGTTGAGATGTAGTTCCCGCCTTCTTTCTTTGTCATAATGATTCATCTGACACTCCATCTGGCTAGGGAGGCACAATTGTGTGGGTCGGCTTATATGAGGTGGATGTACCCGTTGAGCGTTACATGAAGATATTAAAAGGTATGTGAAAACCGATCACGACCAGAGGGTTGTATTGTTGAGCGGTATATAGTCGAAGAAGCTGTTGAATCTGTACCAAGTATGTATCCGATATTGAACATTCTATAGAAATTTGCAGCGGTCTCGTCACCACGGGGAAGAAGTGCGGGGAGGGGATTATTGGACTTGAAATATTGACTATATCAAGGAAAGAATAGGAACAAGCACACTTATATGTTTTACGCAACGCCGATGAAGTTGAGTCATATGTTGTAAAACACAAGGACATACTCAAGAGCTTGTACCCAAATAAGAGTCAAAATTGGTTAACAAATGAACACAATCGGTGTTTTATAAAATGGTTGAAAGAATACATTTCTGCAGAGTTCTTTGTAAATCCTAGCTCGGTTTGAAAGATTGAGATGGTTAGCTAAAGGTCCAGATATACATGTTAGTTCTTACAGGTTATCCGATTAATGGATACACTTTTTATACAAAAGAACATGATGATCGGAGGAGAATACAAAATAGTGGAGTTGACTCTTGTAGCTGAAGCTATGCATATATCAAGTGCTAAAGATAGAAATCCCATATATGCGAATATGTCATACTTCGGGTCATTGAGCGATATGGGAGTTGGATTACAAGATGTTTCGAGTGCCTGTGTTCCAATGCAAGTGGGTTGATAATAACAACAATGTACAAATGGATGAGTTGGGGTTCATGCGGGTGAATTTTAATAAGTTGGGATATAAGGATGAGCCCTTTATTTTAGCATCGCAAGCTCAACAAGTGTTCTATGTCACCGATCCAATTGATATGAATTGGTCCATTGTTCTATTGAATAACAAAAAAATTGTTAATGAGATTGATGATGAAGCACATGAATATCTCGACATTGAGGATGACCACTTTCTTGGGACATCACAATCATTGTTTGGGGCAAGTACACCTATAGAGGATGATGTGTATATTAGAAATGATCATAATGAAGGGCTTTGGATCAATCCATTATTTCATAAGGGATGCGCAAATCTGAATAAAACGAGAAAAAGGAAAAGAGTTGCTTAAATGTACATGTATGTAGTGAATGTTATTTAATTTTTATTAATTTATTGATCAATATATACATTGATTTCTTTATTAATTTTTATTAATAACTTATGTGTATAATTTTTTTCAGGTAAATGGCATCTGAAAGTGATGATAGTGCTCCCGAGGCCCCCCAAAAGGGGACGGCGTCCCGTGGACCGACTTTTAAGAAGAAACTCATCCGTGAGAGGAGTAAAGGAGTTGCAAAACGTGTGGTAAGATACTTGTCGATTAAATTTGTACACTAATACTATTTTTTTTAGTTGAGTATCTAAATTTGTACACTAATACTATTTTTTTATAGGTTATATGGAACGCTAAGGGTCAACCAATTGGTGAAAATGTTAATGACTTTATTCAATTCATTGGGGCCCACGATGCGGAAGACGGTCCCAATTAGCGCGATAATTGGAAGGATAAGGATCCATATTTGAAGGAGCTAAAAGATGAGATATGGACTGAGATATGGTATATAAAAATGGGATTAATTAACATTGGTTAGTTGTATTGTTTTTTAATTTATCTAAACATACTTATAGTCTACCATTTTGTTTATAATGTTCTTGCGAAGCATTTTGATGTTGATGAGACCGAAAGGATATTACACTTAGGTTAGCTGGAAGATCACACCGAATTTCAGCTGTGTTAGCGAACAAGTGGTTGAGAGACCAACACGGGAACATCAGACATCAGCCTCCAGCAAAATATGCATCGTTCATAGAACAGGATGATTGGAGCGCTTTTGTAAGAAGACACACAGAAGATGAAGAATATATAGTATGTACAATAATATTTATAACTTTTATATATGACATTAAACCATGCATTAATATATTCTTATGTTTTTATGTAGAGAATAAGCAATGAAAATCGGCAAAGAGCGTCAAATCCTCCATACCCTTACAGAGGAGGGGTTAAAGGGTATCCCCGCATTGAGGAAGAAATGGTATGTACAATATCTTTAATTATAACTTGTTTTAACGCATCTCTTGGTATGTACAATTTCTTTCTTACTTTCTCTCAATTTGTTTGTTCACATGTACAGCTGTTGGAGGCGGGAGAAGATCAAACTTCTCAACCCATTGATCGATCTTGTTTGTGGATAGAATCCAGGCGAAACAAGAAGGGTGACATTGAACATCTACCCACTAGAGAAGTGGCTGATAAAATTGTAAGTATGATAACATTAATTAACGTTTAAATTAATGATATTATTTAATAATATTTAATAATATTTGTGTCTCGCAAAATGAACTGTCAATGTCTATGTCGATTTGTGCGGTCAAGACATCCTTTCCCAAGCCATACCCATCAAGGAGTATCCTGGTCGGGTAAGAGGCGTGGGATTTGGCGCCTCCTGTATGGCGCTATCTTTGGATCACGAAGCGTAAGACGCCATGCTGATGCTAGTGAAACAGAAGAATTGAGGAGAATGGTAACTCAGCTATACCAAAAAGTTCAGGAATTGGAAGATAGCAAGAAGGATAAAGATGAAGTGGAGAGGAACGAGCATCAGTCACCTATCCCTAACCCAAAGAGTGTTAGAGATAGTTGCACTATTGTGAGTCCCGAGGTAATAATCGTTACATTTCTTTTTATACTTTCTCACCTAAGTATTCAAAGATTTAACATATTAATATTTCGTTTATCATTGGTTTAGGGCATTTATGAGTGCAGTCTATATTTGACAAGTCCAACGCAACGAATGGTTGGTAAGGGAATGTTGTATAATGAACCAGGTGTGTCACTACACAACCTTCCCTTACCTCCTAATCATGTAAAGGTTAGAGTTGACGTTGCACTTGAGGGAGATGCACTATTGCCTGTACCATTGGAGGCGGCAGATGTGATGACAGTGGAACAGGCAATAGGAACATATGTGGCATGGCCAAACCACCTCGTAGTTACAAGTGATATGGTACGTATATGTTAAAGTATATGCTTCACTATCATATACTGCATATATTTATTAAATTAGGTGATCACTCACTAACTAGTCAATATGTTGGAATGCAAAATATGTAGGTATCTCCAACATCCAAAGCCAAGGACAAAGGCAAGGGCAAGCTGCCTATAGCTAGCAAGAGTGTTGGCAAGCAGCCAACAAATGGGTCATTCACATCTCCAGTGAAGAAGGTCATGGTATCTCAGCCTCCTACAGCTCCTGCTACAGATTTTACAATTTATCTTAGAGTCCATATGGCAACAAAGATGGAGGCAGCAGATACCATTAAAGTACCAATGGATGAATCAATTTTGGGTTATGAGCACGACCTAAGAGCTAGTGTTGATGGTGCACTTCAAGAAATTCTTAATGACAACCTATGGTTAAGTGAAACTGTTATTAGTGTATATCTCAGGTACTGCATTAAATTTTAAAGTATCCAATGATTTTTATTTTTTTACACTAAATATTTATGTTATTGTTAATGCATTAATTTGTATGCATGTTTTAATTTAAGGTACTTGTATCAAGAGATATTGATCCCACAAGAACAAACTCAAAGGTTTGTATTTTTGTGCCCACAACGGACACATATGGGATCATGGAATGCTGACATGTCTGAGTATGTCATTCACCGCTTGACATTAGCAAATTCTGACTTTGAGACTTTGTTTTTGTCACCTTGCAACGTAGTGTAAGTCATTTAATTTAATCAATATTACTAAATTTATTGAAATGTGTTTACTTTCTTATATTTTTTTGTCCAACATTTTTGTAGGGATCATTGGTTATTGTTAGCGATTAACTTGAATCAAAACGTTGTGTACTATCTTGATCCATTGCGTGTACATATCAACATCATAAAACAATGAAAGAGAAGTACAATCAAGAAGTGTGTATAAATCATAGATATGTATATATATATATATATATATATATATATATATATATATATATATATATATATATATATATATATATGTATGTATGCAATTTCTTAAACGTTTAAGTTACTTGTAATATTGAAGTGTTTATTTGTTTATGTTTGGCCTACGTGACATCTTGTGCTGGCTGGCTGGTATTTGTTTAAGTTACAGGTGTTTTATAAATTTTGGAATGTCCATATTTTAGGGGAGACTCTGCCAAAATTTTGTTAAAAATTTGATATATATAGTCTATGTGTCCATATTGAATGATTTTGTTTGATTTTGCACTTAGGGCAATCCTACTTTATCGAAGAAACAAGTCTCGATTTTCTAAATTTACTCCACCTAAATAGATACCGATAAAGGTATTTATATCAAATTTTTTATGCAATTATTCAAATTACCAAAAATAAAAACAATTAATTTCATATTTTTGGTTTTATAGTGTCCTCGCCAACCGAACTCTGATGATTGTGGCCGATATGTTTTAAAGTTTCTCAAGGATATTGTCGTTCATAATCAAACAGAAATTCCAACAGAGGTATGTTTGTAACAATTTCAAAGTTTATATAATTTTTTTTCTTTTACGAATACCATTTGAATGCTTATATTCAATTCTAACTTCATTTAATTTTTATTTCAAGATCTTATCACGATTGTCAATTCGACACATACACTGATCATACCGAACTCAAAGAAGAGTGGTGTCGATATTTTACTACAAATTTTATCATTTATAAGCAGATAGAAGAAAATTAATATTAATGTTTACGTGAGTTTTTGTTAAATTTGGTTTTTTTAGTTTAGCATACTTGAATTGGAAAGGTTCACATGAAATTAGGAATAAAATTCCTTTTTATGTTGGCTAATATTTTATATATTTTATGTTGGCTGGCTGGTATGATATGTTATGTTTCTGTGTATTTTTATATTTTGGAATGTCCATATTTTAAGGAAAACTCTGCCAAAATTTTGTTAGAATTTTGACTTTGTATGCATGTTTAGTTGCAGTGACAGAAGAAAAAGATATTACTATTTAGGTAGGATTTGTAGCATGACATGTGCAATATTTTAGTGATCTATTCTGTATAATTGTAAATTTGACTATGAAATATATTGTACTTTATTTATGTTAATGTAAGGATATGTAGGAATTTATGAAAAAATTACATTATAATGTTAAATTTTGATGTTGGGGAATGTTGATGACAATTTTGATTGCATTTTGTGTTATCACTATTATGCAACAGATATAATGTAAATGTGAGAGAACTAAATTTAATAAAAAAAAGGAGAATAAACAGCGCTTCAATAATGAAGCGCTGCTTATTGTATAAAAAGACAGCGCTTCTAAAAGGAAGCGCTGCTAATTATACAAAATAAACAGCGCTTCAGTATGGAAGCGCTGTTTATTGTCAGACAATAAACAGCGCTTCCTAATTGAAGCGCTGTTTATTATCCATTTTCAGCAACGCTTCATAAACGTTGTTTTTTTGAAATACAATCAGCAGCGGCTTAATTTTTAGCGCTTTTAAGCGCTGTTTTAGGCTAAAAATAAGCGCTGTTTATTGCCAAAACTTGTTGTAATGAACAAGTCATATTGTGGGGAGCTGCCCACAGCTGAAGAAAGGGGTGTTGCCTAACCCTAATGCCCCAACTAAGGGCAATGTATTTACCCATAGTGGGGAGAAGGATAAAGGAGTTGACAATCTAATCCAAGGCATGTGCTTCCTAAATAATGAGCCTATAATTGTATTGTACAACTCAGGTGCAACCTAGTCTTTTATTTCTTGTGAGTGCATGCAATATTTAAACTTACACGTTTATTTGTTACCCTTCCAATTAAGCGTGACTACTCTGGCAAGAGGTAGTATTCTAACTTCTAGGGTTTGCGAGAATTGTCCTTTTGCTATCTCTGGAAAAATGTCTTTGGTTGATTTGATTTGCCTACCCTTATATTATTCTGGGTATGGATTAGCCTTCAGACAACCAAGTTGTGTTAAACAATTACGAACCATAGAGGTTTTTTCAACTATTCTACACCGTGAAAAATCCAATTATTTCTTATATGCTAGTGCTTCTCAAGTTTCTCAATGCCTTACAGATATTTCTTATATGCTTTATGCTAGGATTTTTAAATACTTGGTATTTGGCAATATAAGTTATAATTTACGTACTTGACATATGTAATAAACTGTGCTCTATTTCACCAATCTATCTTCTGATAGAATGTGTGAATTGGTCTTATTTTTTTCTAGAAGGTCTTACAATTTTTTTCGACAGATATGATCTTACTAATGATATTGAATTTTTACCGTACTCAATTACAACAATTTTAATTTTTTTCCTTACATTTAAAAATATGATAGTGCAACATGTTTTAGTATTTATGTTTCTTATGTTACTTTAATACTCTCTTCGGTCCTGTATTTAAGCAAAAAAAAAAAAACACACTTATTAAGGAGCACAAATTACAATGTAAAAAGTAAACTTTTTTTTGTTGATATATGTAAAAGACACACTTTTTACGATTTTCGAGGCCAAAAAGTGATTTTAATAAGAGTATTTTATGGATGTTAGTGTAAAATTAGTTAAATTTGCTTATATTTGAGACCAAAAAATATGAAGTTTTTGTTGCTTATAATTGAGACCGGAGGGAGTATTATCTTAAGATTTTACTAGATATAATAGTCGTGTATTTCCAAAGTTTATTTATATTATATTTTTTTATAACATTTATAAATAATATATCCCCTTGGTAAGAGCTCGGTCTTGTAACCCCAAGAAACATGGTTCAAATCTCCTCGGGGACAGTTGTAACATGATCATTAGTGCCACTGAAATAATAATATATCCCCTCCCCTCACCCCTTTTAAGGAAAAAAAATATTTATAACATTTATAAAAGTAATATTTTAAAACTATATAAAAGTTATTATAATTTAAGTTTATAAAGAATATATTAAGAAGTGAAAATTTATGAAACATAATAAAAACATCAAAGCTATTTACAATGACATATTTTATTGAATTGTTTATCATAGATAATATTTGTTGTGAAAATTACATATTTCTTTTTTTATTTGCTAATAAGTATTGTTAACCCTTTGGCAAGGTTATTGTTGAAATTGTAATATAAGAAAGGTAACTAAAATAAATTTATTAAATATTTTACGATACACTATAATTTTAATATAACTTCCTGGTAGACTATAAAAATTTTAGTGCAGTTCGTATATTGCGATTTATGATTTATTCTTTGTGTTGCTTATCTTAATTAACAATAACAATAACAATTTTCAACTAGTATGGAGATACACTTTTGATTATATAATACAAAATTATTCATAATAAATATTGACAAACATATTTCACACAATTCTATGATTGCTCTTAACTTGTGTTTATCATTCAGCCAAAAAGAAAAAACTTGTATTTATCATCATTACATGACATACCTTTGTTGAAAATTATTCTCTTCTCAGAATAAAAACCACATGGAATCATAAAATATTAAAATTATTCAAGTGATAATTACTTTTGCTCTAATGTTCTTTCTGTAATTATTTTTATCTACTATCCAATTTTTTAGTTTCATAATATTGAGTTTTTTTTTGGTGAAAAGCTACTTTTTTTTTTTGGGTGAAATCATAATATTGAGTTTAACTCTACTATATAATGCAAGATTAATGTTTTTGGGTGGCATGGTCAATGTTTCCTTTTTGAATTGCAATAGTTGTTTAGAACTCTAATAAATATTGATCAATTTGATTTTTGTTTCCATTCTCTATTTTTATTTCATTTTTTTAATTTTAGTTACGAAAGTACCACGTTAATTTTACTTTATTATTATTTTTAAAATATTGCATATAGGAAGCAATAAAAAATAAAAAAATTACTTTTCTTACTCCCTTTACAAAACATTGGAAACGGGAAACCAAATGAAAATGAAATTATGTTTTAGTAATTAAAAATAAAAACCCAAACAAACCCTAAATTGTACAAAAGTTCTATAGAGATGCATAAATTTTTCAATTATGCCAACATTGTAATTATTTTTTAAAAGTCATAAAGAGCCAATAAAATCAAAAGGAACATACTACGAATGAGACATTCACAAAAATTTATTTATAAACGAGTTGATAACGTGACGTGACATGTAAATAAATTTTATTGACAAAAAAATTGACAAAAATTTCCACCAAAAAAAATTTCCAAGAAAAACTTATTTCAAAAAAATATTGTTCCTAAGTTTTTCAATACAATTATCTAGAAATTTTTGGAGTTTTGGGAAAAATGTTTTTCTATTTTTTGGAAAAACTAACCTTTTTGTAATTATTATTTTTTAATAACAATTTTATGAATGAATTGAATATCCATTCACAAAAAATAAATTAAGACGAATTGAATAATTTTTATTAAAAGAATCATGGATGAATTAAAACTTTCAACAAATCGTAAAAATATCCAATATATATCGGCATATATATGCGAGTATTTATGCAATCTCTAGGCAGGGGTCTTTCAATATGTAGAGTAGATGAATGAGCAAAATCTTCATCCAATCAACAACGCTATATAGCTCTCCCTATACACGTGTTTGACCTTAACCTGCCACTGTTTCGCTTTCACCATCCACTTTTAAATGCAACGCACATGTATCTTGTCGATTTTAATTTTTAAATGGATTTACTCTTTGACAAAACCAAAAAATACCTTAAAAGGCTAATAACTGTCGTTGAAAAGTAAAAAAAACACTAGGCTAATATCTGACATTTTTGTTCAATCGAAACAAGACCAAAATGGTAGGTAGCACAAGTCAAGGAAGTTTAGACCTTACAGAATCATCAAACTGATACCAAATACCATGAAAACAGCCCTGGTTCAATAATGATTTTTCATTAAACAGTTTAAACAACTAGCATAATTCCAATACCGCCCAGAATAGGGCAGCGGCTCCCGAGAACCATCTGCATTTGTCAGAAAATTCAACCACTACCTGACAGCACCTGCAAAAAAGTTCGAGCTTCTTAAGAGACATTACGAATTTCTATAACAAATAATGTAAAAGCAAAAGGAATAAGCAAAACATTAACTAAAACTTATGTGATTTACTACACCGTTCTGGTAAAAAAAAGGAACCCAGAAGTTCATTTCTCTCTTTAGTCAAAATGTTACAAAAACGCACTTTATGTGACATGCAAAATTTCAATTGTTCCAACTTTCTGTAATACAGACTCTAAACAGAAGAAAACAAAGTATGTACTGGATTGGGAAACTTGTAATACAAGTTAAACACATAAATACATATTGGTTTATTGGAAATACTTCCAATTTCATGACACATTCCTACTTTACTACAAGAACCTTATGGTAATTCTAAATTCTAAATAACTTAATTCAAAAGCTTTAAATACCTGGCGTGGAGATCCTGAAGGTGATCGTGACCTTGGCCTGTAATCGCATAAACAGTTCAGGAACATTAAAAAGGCTGTATTTACACCAACATAAAACCATATCTAAGGGCAGTATGCTTTTTATATACCTGGAAGGTTTGATTGGTGATGCTGATCTGGATCTGGATCTGGATCTAGATCTAGATCGTGACCTGGACAATGATCGCTCCAAAGATCTACTGCAGAATGAAATAACAAGACTTTCCATAATAAGTATATGTATGTCTAAAGGTCGGACAATGAACTGCAAGTCAATAACAGGAAGTGGTTGCACCTTCTAACCCTTTTTGGACTTCTGCTCCTGCTGGGGCTTCTGCTGCGGCTCCTTGAACGGCTGCTCTCAAACTTTCTCACCTGCACAAATAGTAATAAATATTATAGCACACAACTTTTATTTCCATGTAACTTTCCGGATAACACTTCTCACAGAATGAATGAAACAATCCTGCACTCTCATGCTGCAAGTGAGAGGGTGCAAGATAGTTTTAAAGAAAAAGAAACAGACAACAGAAAATAGGATACAAGATCAATATGAACATGTAAAAGTGTTTGAAGTTTAAAAGATCTGCAACAATCACACGCATTAAAATATTACTTAAGATTCAACCATATCACAGACGACATGTTTTATGAATGTGAGTAGAGATAGATCTGGTTACCCGAATATAAGATCTCGCCCAAGGATTTCTAAACTCGGTGTCATCCAGTTTCCGAATCTGAGAAAAACAAAATAGACTATAAAACAAACTGAAGGGAATCTGGTAGCAATCTCAGTATAATACATCAAAGTGAAAAACTTACAGCATATTTCATGTCATCATAATTAGTGTAATCGACAAGGCCAAAAGTCCCTAAATAGAAAACAATAGTATGAGTGACAGGCATGAAAACTATATTGCAAGCATAACAATGTGTTGCAACAGGAATATATTCTGTAAAATAGATAGTTAGAAGTAGCTATCTAATATCACAAAGACTTATTCTCGTATATGTAGATTATGATATTATAGTTACCAGTGATTTTCTATCTTACTTAGCACTTAGGGGTTGTTTGGGTGAACAACTAAGCAATTATTGTGTAAGTACTTATTTATGAGCTGTTTCAAAGAGAGATGAAGAGAAACTATGTATAAACTGTGTATAAGCTATTCTGCGGAGCTTATGAAAATAAGCTAAAAACAGCATATGGAGATTTCATAATTTTTTTCATGTCACAAGATAAGCTCAAAAAGCTCTTCCAAATGCCCCTTTAATTCTAAACTTTAACTAAGATTTTGCACTGAAACAATTGAGGAACACTAAGATTTTGGGCACAACAATTAGAATTGTTATTGTGTCACTGGAGGTCGCGAGTTCAAGTCGTGAAATAAGCCTTCTTATAGATGCAAAGTAAAGCTGCCTACAATAGCAGGAGCTTAATAGCACAAGATTGCTCCTTTTTTAGCAACAGCTATTCTTAACAAACAAATATCAAGAGGTCAACTGTTGCTAATAAGTACAGAACCTATGAGGCTAGGATTACTGCCAGCAACTTAATCTTCAAGAACTACTGTTTTGAAATAATAATTTGTTACCATTCGGGCTCTATTGTGCTGCTATAGAAGTGGAGCATCGCAGAGCAGCCAATTGCTGCAATTTCCCGGGCATCACATTATGCTTGTGTCAAGTGGCCATTGCGGCAGCGATGGCTCCTGAACTAACAGCAAATTGCACCATTTGCACCCGCTATTTGAGGGCTGCTGGAAATCCTCTATTCCTTATCAGAACATTGCAGACTCGTTTTCAGGGAGAAAGATGAGATTTCATACTTCTTTTATTAAGAGAAAAGGATAAACTCTAATTCAGCCTCTCATTTTTTACTTAGAGCCTCAAGTTCAAAATTTAGAGCCTCTTTCCTGCCAAGCCCACTGTTCTCCGGTGTGCTCCAACCAAGTCAGATGGTTTCCAGCCAAGCCCAGTGGTATTTGGCACCTCCACCCTGTACTTCATGTGCTCTGTTTCCCATCTCCAACTTTACATCATCATCTGTTCTACATATGCATATTTATTTCCATTTCTGTTAAATTTTTTATTCTGACCTGACCTCTCAGTAGGTTTTGGGTGTTCTGACTTCTTATTGGTAACAATCATGACTTCTAAGATGATTCCTTAACTTTTGTTAACTTCAGCTTAAAACCTATTATTTCTGATCCCTAATTGAATATGGTCTTTAATTTTGAATAAATTTTTCATTTTTGAGCATTTATATATATGCAGTATAAAATTAAATTATTTAATATGCATCTAAAATTTCTATACAACAGCCATTCCACTATCCTGCTATAATGTTATGGGGTTGGCTGCTACATGCCGCTATCTGAGGTTGATAACTATGATGAAAACAAGCAAAACCAATAAAAATAAAAGTTAAATATAAAACAAAGAAGGGAGCATCCATCCAAGTTATTTATCTTTAGTAGAACTTGGTTTCTTTTCTACACAACTCAGACATAGCAAAACACAAACCAAAATGGAGGTGTACCTTCACTATCACGGGTAACCTCAGCAAAACATACATCACCGGCTTTTCGCATATGATCCTGAAACCGAATATTCCAAACATAGATAATAACGTGATAGTGATTTATGTATTTGTTAATTTATGCAGCATGAACATTCTGATACCTTCAAATCTTGCCAGGATGCAGAAGACGGGAGTCCACGGACAATAACTGTAGATAACCATAAAAACTAAGATGTATGGTGTTTACAAAATCATGAAAAATGTGAAAACAAAACTATACATAATAATAATGGCTGATTTGTGATGCACAGAAAACAGCTAACTCTTGTAATCATGAAGCATATAAAGCAAAGAAAACACATGCAATATAAGTTTCTAAAAACGTCAAATGCATACACATGCAGGTGATAGTCATGGACAATGGCTCCAGAATTCCCAGCAGAAGAATTTAACAACTTGGAATCACATGAATCCAGAAAATTTAATTCTTAATTCCAAAATGATAAACATACATTAGTATGTAAAATACTCAAAAATATAGCTAAATGGGTGATCGGTCTTAACCCCCCCCCCAAAAAAAAAACCATTCAGCATATGTTCCCTATCCTTTTCTATATCAAAATAGGATTCTCAATAACAGACACACCTCGAAATTCAGAATGGCGTGAGATTCCAAAGCGGCTCCCACCAGCACCTCCACCTCCACCTCCACCTCCACCTCCACCGTACCCACGTCGATCACTTGATGATGGCCCTCTACCACCATGGGCAAGCTCCACCTACAGCAAGAACATATGAGGCGTACCGAAGAAAAGTATTCACCTCACAAGACAACAGTTGGAACAGATCCTTACCCTTAACCGACAACCATCAAAGTTGTATCCATCTCGTCCCCGAATTGCATCTTCAGCATCTCGAGCATTGTCAAACTAGCAAGCCAAAAAACAAGAATTAAATTAACGGTGGAAAAAAAGGGTAAACCCATACACAGAATTGCCCATAAAAATTTCAAGAGAGAGTAACAATAAATACCTCAACAAAGCAATAACATGGAGGGCGAGGAGGTATCTTCAACTCAATATCTATTATGCGGCCATACTGTAAAGGGAATGAGAGAAAACCATTGTGAAACAACTACATTAGTACACAGCAACCAACCCCACTCAATGACCTTAGAACTATAAATAAGATAAATATCAAACAATTCAGGGTACAATAAAGGGTAAAAGCCTTATCCTTAAGCAACCATGCAAATTAAAATCTATTCAAAGGTAAACGAGGTCCACAGAGAAAGTAAGCAAGTATGGGAAGTCAAGAATTCAGGATGATTTCCTGATCATTTATCGTTGCTTGTAAGTCATAAGAATCGACTATGACATACTTTTTGCTTGTCAGTTAACATGACTGCCACCACAAAAACCCTTTTCCATTAGGTGATGTCAGGCTACATGGATTAAACAACACCATGATGTTCCATCATGAATCCAATGACAAATTTACCCATCAGTTTTCATAATCATAATTGATATCAAATATAAAAAACCAAAACTAGGGATTTAAAAAATGCAAGGTTCTATTTCTAGTAAAATATTCACATTTCAGAAGTGACAATAGTAAGAAAGTAGGTCCCAGACAACAGGTAAATATAGAGAAATTCAGAAGCCAAGCAAACTGAACATACAGAATATACTTAACTAAATGCACCACAATATATTACGCAAGGAAAGTACTCATCGAACCTTGTAGAATAGATCTTCGATTTCTGATTCTCTTATATCAGAGGGCAGGTTGCCAACATAGATTGTGCGAGAAAATCGACCACTCATATCTGATAGAAGTAACAAGGTTCCTCTACAAATAAAATTGCAAGCTCATCAGCAAAGTAGACAATTATCGCTATGTGAAGCCACGCCTAAACCTGAAACGTCTAACTATTATCATCATTACTCTAATGATTTCACAAAAGTAAATAAAACCAAAACTATGAAGCAAACCAAGAGAGCAATCCTTGAGGTGAGCCAAGCTCCACAAGCTCCATTGCTCATTTGCTCCAAGATGCTCCATAACAATATTGAAAATAAATTTGATCTCCTCATCCTTTCCAGAATATTAGCAGGCATACATCTTCTGAGAGTGAGCAAGATTCTCCAATTATTTAAAAAAATAACCACAACTCCACCCCGATTCTCCCACTCCCTCTCTATATCCCTATGTTTGATTGCAAAGCTCATATTTGTCCAAGCGCTTGTCATCTATCATAAAGAAAGCATCGGTGTCATGAGATCAAATTATGATCGACATATACTTAAGCATTTACCTTACTCAGCTCTCTTTTCAACAACATTGAAAAATCAACCCTGGCAAAAATTCGCAACATTACCCCTAATTGTATTTGTATACACTTGTTTAAACAACTTAATTGTCCTGGATATCTACTGGTACTACATTTCCCTAGCCTCCCTATCTGAAGTACACGTCTATATATACAAACCGTTTACAAGAACGAATAGCCGGTTACCAGCTTCTTCAACCTCTTGTACAGATTTCACCCTGGTGAAATACAACCTTAAGAGACAATCAAATCACCTAATTTGGAGATTACCTTCCTATAATAACTCGAAAACACATCATCATAAGAAAGAGGGGGAAAAGACTGAAGAATGGAAATTCAAGATGCAAGCGTCATTACTGAGTAAAGTCTTCAGAAAATGCACGAATTATAAACAATTGAAAATTCTAAGCTCACCGATGGGATTGAGATCAAATTCACCTCAAAACCCTAATTGAAAACGGGGTCATTCAGAATCGAATAGAGGCGTACAGAGTGAAAATTCAAAAAGAGAGGAATGATTCTATGGACGCCATACCAGAAAGGTAACAGCTTGAGCACCCAATCGAGCCTTCGCGAAGCTGGCAAACACGAACCTTTCGAATTCGAGAGAACGAAGAGGGTGAGGCAATGGATTAGGGTTGAGCGAATAATTTATGGATCTAAAACGGGTTTGGGCCTTTACTTACAGCATCGGCCCGTTTTCTATCAGAGTAGTTGTTTGATGGAAGGAAAAAAAAAAAAAACCTACAAACTATAATATGGTAACTTTTTTTTGGTTACCATGTCATTGGTGTACAGTATCTACAGGCTTTGCCGGTGACTAATTTACGCCGAAAAACCTGGCTGATCAGGTTTTTTTCACTCGGCTTTACCGGTCTATGTGGTTCTCCCCTCCCAACAGAGTTTTTGCCACACCCAAGACTCGAACTCGAGACCTTGGGATGAGATTCAAGTCCAGTTACCACTTGGACCAACCCTTGTTAGTACTATAATATGGTAACTAATCACCACTCCAATTACCCTTTGGACCGAGTGGGTCCAATATAGTATCCCTACGGCTTAAGCCATCTGGGTCCGCTATGGGACTAAACTTCGGTCAGTTAATTGAGCAAGGTTTTACCCATTGGTTTTTGTTCTCCTAATGCGGCCAATTTCACAAGGGTTTGAAGTCGGGTAACGAGGTTTTCCTCCTTATGGAGCAACATTAAGAACAAACCTAGATTCAAAATTTGTAAGACAAAGTACTCCAAAGAAAAGTTTTCCCAGTGCCTCCATAACCATCAACAAAAAAGAAACCACCGACCTTGCTCACCACAGCGGCCACAATTTCATCATATATTAATCTTTGTTCAAAATTCAGTTGTTCCAGGCATTCGACGTACTTATTAGCCATCTCCTCTTTGTCGTAGTCAAGTTCTCTAACGATATAAACATTATTAAAATCGTGTAACTCTTGACTATCAGGATAAGGCATGCTATTAAAATCCTTCAAAGACTTTCCATTCACAAGCAACAATTTTTCAATCTCCACTAAACACATCAACTTCAATTGATCTTGAGATAAAGACAACCCTACATATATATTTCATCATCATAAGGCATTGGAGACAAAAAGATACAAATCCAAAATACAAAAGTTTATCGTATATGTCAAAGCGTACCTGGATATTGCAGGTTCTTTCGTTTATCGTACAAAATCCCATCTGCTAATAACTCCCACGCTTCTTCCCATACACGTAATGGGTTATTGATTGTGTTAGACAATAACAGTCTAACAAAAAACTTCCTCAAATATAACCCTGAAGTCAAAGTTGAAACTTCACGAATCCCATCGACAAACTCCTTATCATCAGACAATAAACCCAAAGCAGAACATGCATCTTGAAAGGTATTGAAAGTGTGATTATTGACAGCTCTCAAGTTCTCATAACTTGTGCAACCTTTTTGTATGTTAAGCAGTAGCCTCATATAAAATACCTCCCATGTACCAGGGGGAACAAACTGCAATCGCCCAATCATTTGTCGTCTCTTCCTAGGATGCCATTCCCTTTCCTGAGGAAGATAAACAAATCTCGATGGGAACTCAACATATGTCAAATTTCTACCATCACAATATGTACGATTAGCTTCCATCCAAGCCAGAAACATTGTATTCCTGTCTCTGTTCCTTTCAAAAACATCATCAACAATATCATCGTCATAAAGTACCACATTTTGTTCTCTTGGAAGGTGGAATTTCAACTTTAGAACCGGAGGCCACCTTTGATGAATATCAAATGCAAACAATCTCCACACAGATTCACATGGAGACAAATATCGGCAATTAATAATATTTTTATAGCCTTATATTGCTTTATGAGTATTGGATTAGTAGCTGTAAATAAATAATTGTCTAAAAAATTGTAACTAAGATATTTTTTTATAATAATAATAATAATAATAATAATAATAATAATAATAATAATAATAATAAAGTAGTATAGAATAGATATATGCAAATTTATTAAATTTATAACTTAAGCATATAAATATGGCACTCTCATTTTTTTTTACGGAATACAAATTACTTCATTTCACATGAAATAATAGAAACAATACAAAGTGGTACATGTTCATTTTAAATTCTAAGATTTTACGCATCTTTTTAATAGCATTGTCTAACTTCGTTTTTTATTGAATCCAAGTTCTTAAGGACAAAATAACAATTTTATCAGCATTATCTTTCATTATTATCTATTACTGTTCACTTGGTAATACTAAACTTAATTTTTTAAACTTGTTTTTTGTTTTAATTTCTAATTTTAATTTATTCATACTAAATCTATAGTATATATAGCGGGGGAAAAAATAAAATGTTACACAACACCGATATTGATATAGATGGACCAAGATTATACTCCCCTCGTTCCATAAATATCATTGTTTTAGTTTTTTATTTTTATTATAAAATTATTGATGTTCTACAAATCCAATACTATTTTTTAACAACCTAAACTCAAGTTTTTAGTTAGGATCGTTTGAATAAATGAGCCAGCCTTCAGCAATATTTTTTTTCCACAAGTAAACCCCAAGCTTCAAGTGTTCATCTTGACTCGACTTGTTTACACCCCTAACCACTACAACTAGCAAGATGATATCCTTTAATAGTCGAACTGTCAACATTAAATTTCACCTAGTCTTACCCTTGAGTGGGGAATGAGTGACCTATGAGCACATGATCGTATTTATTATCAATATGGCTTGTACACCGTAGGATTGTTTACCTCAAGACACATGTAACACACATGGGATGCCACCTCTTGCAAATTAAAGGATTTACCTAAGAACACCTGTTGGTTTCTATGGAACCATATGCACAAAATTGTGATTACAAACAAAATATGATCCCATGAATGATATCATATTTTATTTGGTCCAAGACTATACAACACCCAGTCACCAACTCCTGCTAATAAGAAAGAATTCCACGTGTTACGAAGGCAGAGAAGGCACCCAACTAACATATAAAACTGATATTCCTCATAACACATGAATTGATGCCTCCCCTCTACGGATCACACAACAAACACAAATCGTCCTCCAAAGTATTGAACAGGCCCCTTGAGCCATTAATGTTTATCCATCCCTATAGAAACATCTAAAGCAGATAGCGCGCCTAAAATTGGCCCTCCCACTTCTATACCAGCTTCCATTTTCTGACATTATGAGAAGCTAAGTTACGCGAGAGAATAGCATATGCAGACTATGTTGAACACTGATCACTACCTAACAAAGCCCAAATCGATTTGTCCTCTCACCGAGTCAAAGAGTCTGCCATACACCCTTGAGTTTCTGCAATTATATGTGTAAAGAGAAACTGTTTGAACAAAGGAAATAACCACTGGGCTTAAAAATTGATTAACCTCTCATTGTCAATTACCTATTGCAACCCTGAACCAAATCCTTCCAAATGACCATAATCCTTCTCCAATAGTTTGATGCATTTTAATTTTGCTTCACCAGAGGTAAAAGCCCCTCTCCATACTTACATTTTTTAAAGGTGACTTATCCCAAGGAGCATTGGGGCAAGCAACAAAACCCCACGTTAGTTTCATAACTAGCAAATTGTTATACAGATACAAGTCTTGTGAAAGCCCAACCCTCTATATGCCATTTCCTTTCCCCTCAACTAACCCTTGAGACAAAATTGCAAGCTCTCCTCTTGAGCTCATTGCACACCCACTAGCACACAAAACGGAAAAAAATTAGGGTTTTTACACCGGTTTTACGTTTAACCGGTGTAAAATGTGAGATAGTGGTAATTTTGAAATTATCGCATCACTTTTTACACCAGTTTGAAGTGAATAATAGACACAAGAAAGGGGGGATTGAATTGTGTTTCTTTTAAATTTCTATACTCTCAATAACTAAAACTTTCAGAGTGAAATGATTTATAAGTTATTACCTAGTTGAAGCGTATAATGAAATTGAATTTGAGCAATATAAGTTAAGGAAAAGTATGCTGCCTTTTAATGATAATAACGCTGCAAGGTAATTTTGTCTAAGTGTTAGAGACTTGCTCTTTTTGCAAATGATTTGTTTATGCAATAAATATTTAGATATGATATGAGCTGAAATCAGTTTTTTATGATATGCAAAAGAAATGAGAAAGCAAGTAAATTACACACACAAATTTATAGAGGTTCACCCAAAATGATACTTGGGCTACATCCACTCCTCACCTCATGTGAGAATTTCCACTATTTGGCAAATAGTTACAACTTGCTTAACCAACCCTTGGTAAAATACACTTTCTAGTATTTTTTTCTCCTACAACCTCTACAAGCTGTCTTTTGAGTCACACTCACTGAATCAAGACATCCTCACCATCACTCACTTACCCTAAGTAGTTTTGGTTTGATTCTTGACAGTAATCAGGTTCAGATTTACAAAGGTGTTTGTTGGGATTTTTCTAGGTTTGAAAACTCAGTATAGGCAATTTCAAATCAAAGTTTACAAGTTGGAACACACTCTAAGGTAATCCCTAATGTTTCTGTAGTTGTAGTATCTCGAGTGTGTTGAGAGGATGATAGTTGTGAGCTTAAAGTTGGATGTAGCAATTTTCAGCTTCAATCTCTACTTGATTCAACAATTCTGCTTTGTTTATAAACTAAGATATAATATTTTTAGCCGTTGGGAGAGTCGTTGCACTTCAAACCAGGTCTGTAATAGGTAGTATAAGTTCTGCACAAAAGTCCTCCTGCTTCTGTACTTATGTCAGAATCTGTCTTGTCAAGCTTTTGGAACCTTCTCAGCCTCTATATCATCGGACTGTCCTTTCTTCAAAGCAATAAACTTTGTTCTTTTTTTATTCAGTGCAAGAGCTTCATTCAATAGTGATTGTGTAACATCCCAACTTTTCTAAGCCTAATGATTAGAGATCCTAAGTTAAAAAGGGGATTTAATCCCTAATGATTAAATAGGTTTACAACCTTTATTTTAGTTAGTTTAAGTAAAGTTTGAAACCAAGGGTAAAATAGTAATTTTACCAAGGATTTAGGAAATGTGAGACTAATTATCCTTGTGTAATTTTAATTGATTAAACTACTCAATAGTTTATTAAAGGACCAAAGGATAAATTATAGAATTAAGATATGATTTGTAAGTCAAAGTTTTTATTAAACCTTTGACCAATTCCCCACCATACACCCTTTTCTCTTCTACCACACCTTAGCAACCTCTCTTCTCTCATGTATCCCCTTCCTTGCGTAAGAAAACAGCAAAAGAAAGAAAAAGGGAAAGAAAGAAAAGAAAAGAAAAAGAAAGGAGAAGAAGGAAGGAAACCAAGAGAGGGAACTCGAGAAAGAGAAAAGGAAGAAGAAGAAAATAGGAATGGAGGACATCAAGCATACTAAGGGAGGAATCAAGATTTCTTCTTCTTCATCTTCACTAACACCCAAGTTAGGGTTTTGCTCTCCAAACACCCAATGTGAATTCTTCTCACTTAGAGGTTGGGCAACCCATAAGACCCACCACTTAGGATTTTTCCTTTTGATCTCACTTGTGTATTTTCTTGATTTCTGAGTTGGGAATTGTTGAAATGCATGAATGGATTTGGGTAGAAATGAATGTGCTTAAGTTGATGCTTTAATGTTTTGTGATATGTTGAAGCATGATGGATTGTGTTTTTATGTGTCTTATGTTGCTCTTAATCTTGTATATCAGTCACATGCTTGATTTTGAGTACCAATCTGGCTTGAAATTGGTTTGGATTGAAGAAAAAGTGAGTTGGAAGTTGGAAATATGCAGAAAAACAAGTTTCTGCATAATTCTGCAGGTTTGCACGTGGCGCGCCTCATAGGTGCGCGCGACGCGCATCAAAACAGAGCCAAAATGGAGAAATGTGTGTGACGCGCGTATGCATGTGCGCCGCTCGCGCAGAAACAGAATCTGCAGCACAGAAATGCGCATGACGCGCTCCCGAGCACGCACGGCACGCTTTCTGCAGAATGTCAACTTCGGAGATTTTATTAAAATATCAGACTAAGTCGGAATTGGGCAAATGGCCACTTGTTGGAAAGCTTAGGATGTCTAGTTTCTAAATATAATTTTTATTTTAGAAAATACCCACTCAATTAGTGCAGTTTTAAGCGACAAGCTACTAGGTTTAGAAAGTTAAACACTAACTTCCCCCCAATTTGTAACCTATGTTTCTCCTTCAATACTAAATGAAAAATAGAGAACTATATGTCCAAATTGAAGAGAAATGTGTCTAGTTTCCAATGGCACAAGAATTATTTCAAGATAAGCTCTGTACCAGAAGTTCTAAAATGTGCACAACACGCTCCTGGGTGCGCGGCGTGCCAGTTTTACAAAAAATGTGTACTTTAGCATTTTAAGGGCTTTTAAAGCCATGAATACTCAGGTTGAGTGTTCTAAAACATAGAAGATAAAAGGGACATTCTAAGATACCCTTAGATGAGTTATTAGTGCATTTATTGTTTGATAGCTTAGAGAAAGAAATTAGAACTGTTGGATTCGTAGTGGTTCTAATGAGATAAATGCGGTGCGGTGTGCCACTGTTACCAAACAATAAGTCCCGGCCGTTACTCCAAGGATTGTCTGTACAAAGTGGTGGTCCACTGTAAGGTAACGATAAGTTCCGGTTGTTTACCTTAGTGTAGCAGAGCGGTATACCACTGTTATCAAACGATAAGTCCCGGCTGTTACGAGTAATCCTAGTTATATGTTTAGTCATGTCACTTTAATATTCAGATAGTAATGTTATTATGGTTTTGGCAAGCGTTTGTGAGGGGTCCGTGGATGACTCGCTGAGATTATTTTAATCTCACCTATTTCCTTTATTTATTTCAGATGACAGGTACTCTTGGAAATTTCATGAAATTGCTCAACAGTCCATCCAGAGTGGATGATGTCAGCCATTAGGCTATACCGGATCACGAGTCTGTCTTTAATGTATTAAGGTTTATGTACGAGTCCTTGTGTTTGTATTATGTGTCCATCTATGTTATAGTGAAATTAGTAATTAATATTACAAGGTTGAGTAGTCTTGATTCATTCTTTTTACTATAGAATGTAGTATTTGTAATCAAGGTAACTTCTGCTCTTCGAATTCTGTTCTATGCCTGATAGCTTTAGTTGTTAGGACGAAATTTAGTAAGTTTTATTTAGGCAAAGTTAGTTAATCTCAATAACTGTTCTTTCACTTATTATTATTTAAAGAAAATTTTTCCGCAAATACCTTTAATCCTGGTTTAATTAGTAAGTAATCCCCTGATTAGAGTCGGGGTGTTACATTATGGTATCAGAGCAGTTCGATCCTCTCGGACTGTGAGTTAAGTGAGTCTAGAAGGTCAGATTTACTTATAGTATTCAAGACAAGAGACCTTGGTCGTCTCACGAGGACCTCTAACACCAAAATTACCAAATTCAGGAAGTACAAAAATCAACAATAACGAAAAAGGGGGGTTTTGTGAAAACAGTTTCTGTTGAGAGAATTATCAGATTAGAGAGACAGTTGATTCACCGGTTTCCGGGTGCTCGTCTTGGATTTATCACAGGTTCTAAATAACAACAATTCATTCAATTTCAGATTCACAGTTGACATAAACTAACTAAACAAGCGTTAATCAGTTTATACGAATTCACACCGTTTCAAGCAAGCGCCAAAACAGCGGGTTCAATCGGTCACGGGAGCGGACAAGCGCCGTCTTAAAACGCAACCAATATCATGACAGAATTCTAATCAACCCTCTATCAATTTCTACTCGAATCAATTAATTTAAGCAATCAACCAATTCGAAATAATAAAAGTTACGAAACAGATGCATATAATCAAGCGTTCATACACAACGGAATCGTGTTTCACAATGAAGACAGAACAATTAACTAAGCAGAAAACGAACTGAATAGATTGCATACATTCAAACCAAATTCGAAATTGATAGAGATGGAATTAAAGAAATAAAAACGAAATTGTATTAAACATTAAACACCGAACCTCAAAACCTGTAACGACAACCTTTCACCGATGAATCAACTTAGGAGCTTAGGCTTCCATGACAGCTAGGGTACAACGATTTTGTAAAATAAAAACGTAAGATGAGATAAAACGGCTGATTAGTCTCTTTTTTAAGTCTCAGCTCAAAGAATAACCTAAATCCCTTAACGGGTTATAAGATAAAAGCCCGATAAACGACCAAAATTAGGCCAAAAACCCGTTTTACATTTTACTGCGTCCGTAATTCCCAGTTTTGACATTGAAGACAACAGAATTGGGTTTCGAGCCCAACAGGATAATTGTAGCTCTGTTCCTTAGCTTTCCAACGCATGCTCGCACACCTCAATCGGATAACTGTAGCCAAAGTTATGGCCTGCAGAGTGGACATGGGTCAATATGCAGTAAACACAAAAGTTAATCAATAATTTACTATACTGCTCAATTAAGACCCAAAGTCTAGAAATGTGCTAAGACTTAGATATTAGGTACAGAACAAAATCAAAAACACTAAATGCAAAGCTATAAAGAGTGCATTAAAATGCACTGATCAGTATCAGAGCAGTTCGATCCTCTCGGACTGTGAGTTAAGTGAGTCTAGAAGGGATCCGGTTTAGGAAAATGTCAGTTGTGTCTGTAAATCTAAGTTTTCCAAGTTCTTTTGAAAAATTATTGAGGTAGGCCACCTCAAGGATTTGTCTTGAGAATGAGGAGAATGAAGATGAGCAGGGATTTGTGTAAGTGTTTCCTTGTTTTACGAGATTTTTAAATATATGTATATGCTTACACGTGAGGGCGTATACATATATGCAATGATTGGAAGCAAGATTATTTGAACTTGCATGATGATTATATGAATGATGTTTATGTTAGGGTTTGATTTTCTTTATGCTTGGCTTACGTTATGTGCAGGAATAGATTCATGTGTGAGCTTTTATAAACTCTACCCTATGTGCGTTTTTCCACTCTTGAATTGGTTAGTTTAGGAGTATAAGAATAGCATTAGAAATTTTGCATTTTAGCTATATGATTGAATGGCTAATTGAATTGAAATTATGCCTTTATATTGATTGATTATGATAATTGACTTGGAGTTGAAATGTCGGTTCTTATTGGGTGGAAAAGGGTTATCTGTGGACCCCCACACCAGCATACGCTTCAGAATTCCTTCATGTTCTCTCCATGGAAGGGATTTTGAAGTTATGTTTGTTTTGACTAAGCGAATCTGCGTAAGTGAATATTTCTATATTCCCTACCTATATTTTGAGAATTTGAGGATTTAATGCCCTCCTTATGTTGAAGAAAATTAGAATTAAGAATCCTGTTGACATCGCCCTTGTAATGTTTGTGGGGATGCATGATTGGAAATTGGAATTGGCATGCTTGATTATATGAATTATGAATGCAAGTGTTTGAATCTTGTTAGAAATGTGTGGGAGTATTTGTTTATTCTTGCCGAATTCTTGTCCCGTGTTTAACGATGGATAATGTGTTATGAATTTATCATGTAAGTATGAAGCTAAGGCTTGGTTTAACTATGACTTCTATGTTAAGTTATATAAAGACCTAACAAGTTGTGTATATTTGATTGATATGACTATTAATTGTTGAACGATATAATTCTCCAATAATGTCATGATTGTTGTTTAATTTAAACTTGAATCTCATTAGTATTGAAATTGGTTTGAGTTCAAAAATTATGTTTAAAGTTTGAAGTTTTAATGACAAGACAAAATAGGTGGTTGGTTGCAAATCTCATGCTACGTATTTGAACCTTTCTTTTATGCATGTTTAATCCTTGTTTCGAGTCTTAAATTATTTAGGATTTGAATTGGATTGAGTTTTATTATATCAATTGTGAGTTCTTCTCACTTAGAGGTTGGGCAACCAAAAAGTCCCATTATTTAGGGTTTTTAGTCCTTTTTGTTTTGATGTGTTGTTCTTGATTCAATGTGTGGGTTAGGGACATGCATGATAAGGGAATTTAAATCCACGGGTAAATGAACAATGTGATGTTTATGTTGATGTATCTAATCATGTTTTGTGTGATTGAATATGTCTTTTTTTTTTGTGTGATTGAATATGTCTTAAGTTACTTTGATCATGTGTTTGAGTTAGGTGCTTGTTTTAGGACTTTAATCTTGATGGTTTTTTTTGGTTGGGATTAAGAATGGTTGAGATTGGAGAAAGTTTGGTTGGAAAATCTGATTTTTGAGCAAAGTTCTGTCAAATTCGCTTGCATGTGTCCATGGGGTGCGTTCTGCGTGAATCTCGCTTAAGCGAAATCCTGCGCTGAGCGAGCCAGAATCGCTTAAGCAAATTTTGGTCAGATTTTTCAATTAGTTTTTGAAATCCTTTCTCCTTTGGTTCAACCTTGTATATTGTTATGATCTTATGGGAGATTGTATAAGTGATTAAGCCACTAAAATGCTTATAGAAACGATTGAGTTATCGACATGATTGAATTCAATGATGGGTTGTAATTCATTGTGTATTGATATTTGAAGAATTCCATTGAAAAACACTTTTATATGCTTTCTTGGATTCATTATGCATATTGCATGCTTATTGAATTGTTGATGGCGGTCCGTATTGCTATAAGGAACAGCGGATTAGTGCCGGTCCGTATTGCTATAAGATACGGCGGATAGTTCTGGTCCGTGTTGTCATAAGGTACGGCGGATTTCGTGATGGACTTCAATGGGAGTCTATTTTATATGTCCATTGAATCCATTGAATTGTTGTTTATTACATTCTGGTAATTATGTCTTGATGTGATGTTGTGTAATATGTTGCTCCAGGCTTATGTTCTATCATTTGGGTACTTTAAATCTTTAAAAAAAAACATTGCATACAAAGTGACTGTTTAAGCTAAATAAATTTAATATGTGAACACGTTCAGCATTTCAGTGGGCCTTAATGTGGTTGCACTGTGTAGCTGGGGTGTAAATTCGATGTCAGTCTGTGCTGCTATAAGGTACGGTGAATTTAGTGATGAACTCCAACGGAAGTCTATTTTATACGTCTAATGGATTCATTAAGGTGGCATGCTCATGCGTTGTTGTGGGGCCTAATTAGCGCCCGCACATGCGTTGCTGGGGTGTCAATTGTAACTAGATCATATAGGATAGAATTGCATTTGATGTTTGTTCATTCTAAGCGCGATGCGTATGGTTTCACGTGTTTATGCATCTATGGCTTTCACGTGTTTGTGTTTCTAGTTTCGTATAAATTACTATAAATTGTGTTGGTATTGTAAGTTATAATATTGTGTTATTGGAAACAGTGTCGATAAGGATTAGATTATGATATTCTATCACAACTAAAGGTTTATGAATACAGGGCGGTGTGCTACGGTGATATAGCGACATGTCCCGACTGTTACAAACAGGTGTTTGTACAGAGCGATGTACTACTGCTATAGAACGATAAACCCGACTGTCACAAATATTCTTGGTTCAATACACGATTGAACCCTAAGGGAATTAGTAGACGCACACATGATCTTTGCAACTTGTATTCCTAGTTCAAGTGAAGATTGGACATTAGAGGACTATGAGGAGTGAATTAGTTTGCATGAAATTGCGTATCTCTTTGCGTATTCGGTGTATATTTGTGTATATCCTCAATAATGTTGATTACATGTTTGAGGTAAGGGTAACCTTAGATAGGTTTAGATTATGGAATAGAGCGTACTCACTTAGAGTGGCGATGGTTTGGAGTTCGCAGCGGAAGCGCAAAGAACGAATCTTACAGAAGATTAGATATGAAGGTAAGTCGAATTTTGGGGACAAAAATCCTAAAAGGGGGGAAATAATGTAACATCCTAACTTTTCTAAGCCTAATGATTAGAGATCCTAAGTTAAAAAGGGGATTTAATCCCTAATGATTAAATAGGTTTACAACCTTTATTTTAGTTAGTTTAAGTAAAGTTTGAAACCAAGGGTAAAATAGTAATTTTACCCAAGGATTTAGGAAATGTGAGACTAATTATCCTTGTGTAATTTTAATTGATTACACTACTAAAGAGTTTATTAAAGGATCAAAAGATAAATTATAGAATTAAGATATGATTTGTAAGTCAAAGTTTTTATTAAACCTTTGACCAATTCCCCACCATACACTCTTTTCTCTTCTACCACACCTTAGCAACCTCTCTTCTCTCATTTATCCCCTTCCCTGCGTAAGAAAACAGCAGAAGAAAGAAAAAGGGAAAGAAAGAAAAGAAAAGGAGAAGAAGGAAGGGAAACCGAGAGAGGGAAACCGAGAAAGAGAAAAGGAAGAAGAGGAAAATAGGAGTGGAGGACATCAAGCATACTAAGGGAGGAATCAAGATTTCTTCAACCTCTTCTTCATCTTCACTAACACCTAAGTTAGGGTTTTGCTCTCCAAACACCCAATGTGAGTTCTTCTCACTTAGAGGTTAGGCAACCCATAAGACTCACCACTTAGGGTTTTTCCTTTTGATCTCACTTGTGTATTTTCTTGATTTCTGAGTTGGGAATTGTTGAAATGCATGAATGGATTTGGGTAGAAACGAATGTGCTTAAGTTGATGTTTTAATGTTTTGTGATATGTTGAAGCATGATGGATTGTATTTTTATGTGTCTTATGTTGCTCTTAATCTTGTATATCAGTCACATGCTTGATTTTGAGTACCAATCTGGTTTGAAATTGGTTTGGATTGAAGAAAAAGTGAGTTGGAAGTTGGAAATATGCAGAAAAACACGTTTTTGTATAATTCTGCAGGTTTGCGCGTGGCGTGCCTCATAGGTGCGCGCGACGCGCATCAAAACAGAGCTAAAATGGAGAAATGCATGTGACGCGCGTATGGATGTGCGCCGCGCGCGCAGAAACAAAATCTGCAGCGCAGAAATGCGCATGACGCGCTCCCGTTCGCGCACGACGCACTTTCTGCAGAATGTCAACTTCGGGGATTTTATTAAAATATCAAACGAAGTCAGAATTGGGAAAATGGCTACTCGTTGGAAATCTTAAGATGTCTAATATAAACTTTATTTTAGAAAATACCCACCCAATTAGTGCAGTTTTAAGCGACAAGCTACTAGGTTTAGAAAGTTAAACACTAACTTTCCCCCAATTTGTAACCTATGTTTCTCCTTCAATACTTAATGAAAAATAGAGAACTATATGTCCAAATTGAAGAGAAACGTGTCTAGTTTCCAATGGCACAAAAATTATTTCAAGATAAGCCCTGTACCAGAAGTTGTGAAATGTGCACAACACGCTCCACATACAAGCGTGCGCGCTTTTACCAGAAATGTGTACTTTAGCATTTTAAGGGCTTTTAAAGCCATGAATACTCAAGTTGAGTGTTCTAAAACATAGAAGATAAAAGGGACATTCTAAGATACCCTTAGATTAGTTATTAGTGCATTTATTGTTTGATAGCTTAGAGAAAGAAATTAGAACTATTGGATTCATAGTGGTTCTAATGAGATAAATGCAGTGCGGTGCGGTATGCCACTGTTACCAAACAATAAGTCCCGACCGTTACTCCGAGGATTGTAAGTACAGAGCGGTGGTCCATTGTGAGGTAACGATAAGTTCTGGCTGTTTACCTTAGTGTAGCAGAGCGGTATACCACTGTTACCAAACGATAAGTCCCGACTGTTACGAGTAATCCTAGTTGTATGTTTAGTCATGTCACTTTAATATTCAGATAGTAATGTTATTATGGTTTTGGCAAGTATTTGTGAGGGGTTCGTGGATGACTCACTGAGATTATTTTAATCTCACCCCTTTCCTTTATTTATTTCAGATGACAGGTACTCTTGGAAATTTCAGGAAATTGCTCAACAGTCCATCCCGAGTGGATGATGTCAGCCATTAGGCTATACCAGATCACGAGTCTGTCTTTAATGTATTAAGATTTATGTACGAGTCCTTGTATTTGTATTATGTGTCCATCTATGTTATAGTGAAATTAGTAATTAATATTACAAGATTGAGTAGTCTTGATTCATTCTTTTTACTATAGAATGTAGTATTTGTAATCAAGGTAACTTCCGCTCTTCGAATTATGTTCTATGCCTGATAGCTTTAGTTGTTAGGACGAAAGTTAGTAAGTTTTATTTAGGCAAAGTTAGTTAATCTCAATAGATGTTCTTTCACTTATTATTATTTAAAGAAATTTTTTCCGCAAATACCTTTAATCCTGGTTTAATTAGTAAGTAATCCCCTGATTAGAGTCGGGGTGTCACAGATTGACTTTCTGGTAGATGCATTTAACCACATTTAATTCGATTCTGTTCTGTTTGTGACTCAGCTGCATGTAATTCTGCTTCTGGTGCATGCCTTCTCATTTTGAGAAGGTTCAGTGTGTGTGTCTTCTCAACTTCCTGCACTTTGTCTTTTGAAGATCCTTGCCTTTGTTTTTGTTGTGCAGTTCTGGATTTTAGATCCTGCTATTTACTGATCATACTCAAATAAAATTGTTGGTACACTAAATGATCAGATAACTTAATCCATATCTCATTGAGTTTGGTTTCACCAAAACCTTTGAGAGTGAGATTTTATTCTCAACCAGTTATATACCCAACCGGTGTAAAATCCTTGTTGTTTTAAAAACTGAAAACATTATACACTGGGTATGTATATAACCGGTGTTAAAAACAACTTATTACACCAGTTGTTTTCCGAACCGGTGTTAAACGTCTTTTCTTTTGATTTATTACTTTTTTCTTCTCATTCTCATTTACGCTAACTCTTCTTGTGAGATTACCCTACTGTTGTTTGTCTCTCTGCTGCACTCTCGTTCTGATTCTCCCTCGCTTCATTCTCTCTCGCTGCCTTTCGAAGCTTTCTTTTGCCGCTGTTCGAAGCTATTTTCTCGTCGTCGTTCGAATCCTTCTCGTCCGCAATAGGAAGACAAAGATGAAGACATCTTCGCCACTATCTCACAACTTCCCTCCACCATCTCCAAGCTTTTCTCCACCATTAAAAATGCCAAGGTTCCTTATTCCTCTCTCGCAACATTTCTTCTTTTTGGTATTTATTTTTATTTTTTATTTTACTTTTTGGTGTGCGTTCCATACTTGTAAGGCACATGAGGTGACATATTTTTAAAGCAAAATGATGACTGTCCGGTTTAGTTTTAGTCTGTTGTTGTGCACCGTTTTAGATTGACCCCTGAAGTAATTTTTAGATTTTAGATAATACTGATGATTCTGTTATTCAAGTTATACTTGGATGACTATGACAGCTTAAGTTTAGTCACATTATTATTGTCCATGTTGGGCACTGGCCTCCCTCTTCTTCTTGTGTGGCTTTTGCAGCCTTTGTAAGTTAAATCTCACTTTCTATCCTTTTGTAGTAATTCTGTGGTTCTTGCTTTCATATGAGAATGTTTGGGGATGTTTAACTTACAGAAAGATATGCATGTCAAAGTATCAACTTGCAGCCAAGTGTATGTTAGATTTTATTTTTGTTTTTTTCTTTTTCCTAATTTTAAACTTCATGGGCTGTTGGTTTGGAAATGCAAAACAATGGATGCCAAAGGAAAGTGAAAGCATTAAAATGATTGTTAGTGTAACTGTTGCAGAATGGCTGCATTTTGTTATTTTTTCGACGCATATAGTTGTTAAAATAGCACAAATAATTAGCTATGTCAATGCTTAATGATTAATGCTAGTGGCACAATAATATTATGAGTTCAAAGATAAAATGATGTATATTATTTTTTTGTCTATACAGGCATCATGGATGATTCTTCAGCCTCCTCTCCTACGAGGTCTAGGACTAGAAGTGCCACGACTTTGACTAGTTTTACCGACAGACATGCCCCTGGTGAGAGGTACCACGTTGAGTTTGATCATGTTATCTTTCGACCCAGTGGTCTGTATGCTGCGAAGTTCAAGAGTTATGTGGGTTATCTAGCCCGGGCAAGGCTAGTATTAATGAAAGTAATTGGAGAAGCATACATGATAATGATTTGGCAAGATGTCATGGTATTTAATATTAACACAATTATTGTTGTTGCTTATTAACATAAAAACTACGTTTAGCTTCATTTACTAACGCCGCCATTTTGTTGTGTAATTGTTGTAGCAAAACTTCACTATTCCTGATGATGAGCCACTTAAGAAGAAATGATTTGTATATGCAGGGAAGCGTTGTAAGCAATTTAAGACAATGCTCTCCAAGACTTATGTATTTAGAGAGAGAGACACTAATGGCAACACAACACCACTAGGTACATATAGTTTTATCTCCGAGGAATCATGACAGTTGTTTGTCCAGAGCCGACGTAATGAAGAGTTTCAGGTTAGTGTCAATCATAGTTTTTAATTGGCCTAGATAATTTAAATTTTTTACTAATTTTTAATTTGTTATGTGTTATTGTAACAGGCGAAAAGGCAAAAGGGCAAGCAAAATGCAGCAAAGAATCTATACCCCTACAGAATGTCTCGTGGGGGGTTATGTAAAGCTTAAGGAGACCATTGCGGAAGAGAGGTTGAAAAAAAAGACTGAAGACATGGGAGATGAAGCAGGCTCAGTTTTAAATGAGCTTCCTGAACCAACACGTCATGAGCTATGGCTGATGGCCCGGCAAAAGCCATCGGAAGATTATACACCTGAGGCCACAGCCTCAGTAGCTGCTAGGATTGTAAGTAAATCTTTCGATTCATCAATGTAATTGTTCTACAACTTATGCATTTTCTTACACCATGTGTAACTTGACAAATTTATATATATGTTGTAGGAAGAGTTGGTCGAACAGATCACATACGAATATTTTGTTCCACATGGATGTCAGGATATCCTGACAACTGCCATTGGAACACAAAAGCACCCTGGTCGTGTCTGCAGTGCTGGTTGGGGTGTGGGCCTAAAGAAGTACTATGGAGGACCTGCACGCCCCACCTCAGGAATAATCTCTGGTGAGGTACTTCAGGTCATCCAGCATGAGATCCAACAGGAGATCCAGAGAGAGATGCAACAGGAGCTCCGGGAGAAGATGCAAAGGGAACTCCGGGATGAGATCCCAAAGGAGATCCGGGATGAGATAAGCGTAAATATGCGGGAGGAGATCCAAAGGGGGGTCCTGGAGGTATGAGTAACTTGAAACTGTTAATGAAATGTGTAAAAAATACTAACTTTACGACTATTGTTATTTATGTTTACTTAATTTGATACAGACGCTGCAATCTATGGGTGTGAACAATTATAACGCTCCACCAGATTGTTCACCTAGAGCTACCATGCATGTCAGCACTAAGGGTAGTAATTGTGTACCTGACATTGAGGACCAGCCACTTGAAGAAAATTTTATTCAAAAAGTTAAAAAATCACAAGGGTGATAGCTTCCAAGTAGACTTGGAGCATGATTCCGGTATCCATCCATGGTTCATCATTGATAGGCGTGATGTGGATGGGATTATTGATGGTACTATGTGGCTTTCAGCCCACGTCTTGTCATTATGGTGCACATAAGAATCTGATTCGCTTTGTATCAATTGTAATTAACTATTTCAAAATTTATTTGCTACGTATCAATTGTAATTAACATTTGTTTAAAAATTAGATATCTGCATCGCTGCTATATCGCAAAGGGCAACAACGATCTATTTGGATTATTTGACCCAGTCAATATTGTTTCATCCAAACATGGCCTTTCTGTAGAAACAATTCAATCTTACATGGAAAATAAGATACAGAGTGAGCCAAAAAGGTATTACTTAGGACCGTATTTGTATAGGTAAGTACATATGTTACTAGCTGTTGTCAAATTAGTAGCCTAGTTTTCTTTTGTCTGTTTCTGCTTCAGATAAACCAATAAAATTGTTCATTATTTGCAGCGATCACTGACATTTGTTTATCATTTGTCCTAGTGATAATGTTGTTGTTTGGTTGTGTTCGCTGCACTATCAACCAAACGATGTACTAAAGGGCATAATTGAAAGGTAAACTTATATTTATCATATATACATTGATTCTTTGTCTCTAGATTTGCAATTTAATTTTGATGAATGTTCTTTTATCAGGGTTGTTGGAAGATATAATTTTTTGAAAGGTTTTCAAAATAAGAAACCTAAACGGGTGAAGCCTAAGGTAAGTAGGTTGTCTTCCTAAAATTTATTTACATAGTACTAGTTAATGTGTATAATTTTTACTCATTATATGTTACTACAGTATTCATTTGTAGGGCCTCGACAAAAGAACGACTGGGCCTGTGGGTACTATGTGATGAAAAATATGTTAACAATTGTCTCGACGGATATTGTTGACAGATGGGAAAACGTAATAAAATTTTTAACCTTTTGCTATTATATTTGTAATATGAAAAACATGCTATTACTTTTAGGTCGGTTTAATTTATTATATATATGTTTGAACTTGCAGATATTCAATGGCACATCTGAATATGATATAGATAAAATTGAGCATGTTAGACAAACTTGGGCAAAATTCTTTTTGCAAATGATTGAGGAGAATGAAAGGAATATGAAGAAAAATGAACATTTAGAAGAAGCCCAAGGAACAAATTCAAAAAGACCTAGACAATCATCAAATTGACTTTGTATATAACACTTGATTCTTTGTACATTGTTTATATATTGTTTACACACACACACACACACACACATATATATGTTTATATGTATATTTGATTTGTTTTTAGATTAAATTTAATAGCTACAAATGGTTTGAATTTTTGGCACATTTGGTGTCAATTCTTGGCAAATTTATTGTCTGTTTATTGTCATTTTTAGAAAGCCTCTGTGCAGAAATAGACAAAAAAAAAGCGAACATTTTACGCCGGTTGTCTAAGAAACCAGTGTAAAAGACAGAATTTTAACATCGGTTTTTATGAATAATTGGTGTAAAAGGCAAGTCTTTTACACAAGTTATTTTTAAATGTCATTCAAAAAAGTAAAATAAAACGCAAAATTGACATTTTACATCGGATATATAAAAATCCACATTTTACACCGGTTATTTAACCGGCGTAAAAACCCCAATATACAACACCGAGAACATCTACACCAGTACTATAACCGGTGTAAAATCTTTCTTCTGCACTAGTGACCCCTCCGAAAAATGAGAGTCTAGTGTAACTCGTCAACACATCTTGTAACAACTTTTTTTGTTTTACTTTTTTAATATAAACAAATATATACCTATATATTTCACAAATAGGAAGATTCACATCGGACCTTGGGCCTCTTTTTGTACCAAAAAAAGGGAAGATTCACATAACTTTACTATGGTACTTTGCAATCACTATTATGGTCTGTTTGGTTTGATAGAAATAGCAAAGAGAGAGTGAGAGAAGAGAGAAAGAGCAAAAAAATAGACATTCTCTCTTGTTTGGTTTGCAAAGAAATGGGAAAGAGAGACAAATAAATTGTGGGCCCAATCACTTTTTACAATCATCACACTTTAGCAGAGAAATTGGGGAGAGACAGTGCCACTTCTTTCTCGTTCTATTTATACCCTGCAATATGTCCATCTACTGTTCTCGCATTTCTAGCATTCTTTTATTGTTTCATTTATTGCAATATAGCAATAAAACTATTTGAATGTGGTGAGGGTGAGGAGTACACATCACAGTGGTAGCTTTTTGCGATACATACGTTGATAATGAATTATGACGTAGGTAGTTTTTTTTGTTACATACGTTGATAGGTTTTTTTTGCCCTTATAATGAATTATTTAGATTAAAATGAACTAATTTAATAAACTATATAATTAAATTTTAATAATAATTTAGTTAAAATAAAATTCATAATTTAACTATTAAAGTAAAATTATAATTTAATAATATAAATTGTATATTGGTTGTTTTTAGTATAAGGATAATTTTGTATTTTCAAAAATTAAACACACTTCTCTCTTCTCTATTTTTCTTCTCTTTCTCTTATTCCAATCAATACCCCAAATCTACTCTATTTCTCATCTATTTATCTCTTCCTACACTCTCTCTCACATATTTCTCTCTTCACGATTTCTCTTCTGAACCAAACATAGGCTAATGGTTTTTTATTTGATATTTTAATTGTTCAAATACAATAAAATATTTTAAAAAAGGATTAAAAGTAAGTTTGTTTATCTTAATTACAGTTTTTAAGATAAGATTAGGTTGATCAAACATAAAAATAAAAACATTAGTAAAGAAAAAAAAATATTTTTGATTAGGTAATAAAATTAAAAAAATATACAAAGAAAGTTCGATTTAATTTGATTTGACTTATGTAATATTATTTAAAATTTGTCATATTAAAAATTATGATCACAATATTTTATGTTGAAGTTCAATGAAAATAAATAAATCTAATGAAAGTTTTCTTCATTTTGGCTTATTTTCTACAATTATTTAAAACCATATATATTATAAAACAGCTTAAAATCTTATTATTTTGAAAAAAGGAAAAAAAAAATCCGACCTGCCGGATTCGAACCAGCGACCTAAGGATGACAGCTTCCAACTACAGTCCTCCGCTCTACCAACTGAGCTAAGGTCGGTTTGTGATACTCTGCTAATTGTTATGTATTTGGTTTCGTTTTACATATACTACTACCCGAAAAATATAGAACTTTTTGTCTTAGAATTTATTTATTTTATATTTTTTATCCTCTTTATATTCTATCTCACGTTTCTCTTTAATCGTTGTTTATTTATTTATTTATTTTTGGTTTTAAAAATTTATCTTGACTTTTTTTTTTCGACAAAAAATTTATCTTGACTTAAAGTGTTATTATTTCACCTTTCTTATTTTCTTTAAGGTAAGCTTCTATTTATTTTTTACTTAAAGTGTTACTATTTTTTTTACTATTTGATTCACCTTTCTTATTCATGGTATTCAATTTACATTTTTTTTATTTTGAAGTTTTATGTTTTTCATTTTTCGTTCTTTTAACTATTTTTCTCTCAGTTTGTTTTTTTCGCTGCAACTATCTACTGTTACGTTAGTGATCTATTAATTTGCGCCCTAACTATTTTCATATATTAATGGATTTGGAAGTTGAGAACTGTGACCAACATGGTGAGGAAGACCATTAACACTGAAAGGGGCAACATTTTTTTTTTGGGGTACTGAAAGGGGCAACATTTTAGCTGTGTTGGAATATTATTTAAATCGCTATCCATTTGCTTAAATTTAAAAATCATTTTAAAGTCATATAAAAATATAATTTAGTCTTTGTCAAAAAAAAAATACAATTTAGTCATTAAATTTTTTATATAAAACAAAAATTATTTCACGTTTCATTATAATTGTAAATCGTTTCTTCTACTTTTTCATTTATTACAAGTAATTGTTTACAGAAACTATTTGTAATAACTTTAAAAAAGTTTTTTTTTTCTTATATATTTTACTTTTCTAAAATCTTTTCCAAACTAAGTAATAAAATAAATGAAAAGTAAACTTCAAAAAAACATTGTACAGAACAAAACATGTATGTTACGTTTTACTCCGTTTTAACTTCCTTATCAATCGAACGTACGTAGGTGTGTAAAGTATAACCTATAACGTAATAGACGTTAAATCAAATTTGCTAAAATAAAATAAATACTTTTTTGACGTGAAAAATAACGTAAACACAAATTCGTTAAATGGAGATTTGTTATGAAATTCAAACACAAAATACTGTTATTATTGAATTAAATAGATAACCTATCCTGTAACCAAAAAACAAAATAGATAACCTACAAATCATTTTTATGCTTTCTAAGTTTAAACAGTTAGCATTTCATAGGAATTTTGATGTTTTTCTTGACATGCTTATTTTTTATTTCTTTCCTACCTCATAGGACTTGGCCTCTTGGGTAATCAACACTTGCTTTGTATCCATGGATTTCCGTGTTATTGAATATCCATCACACTAACAATTTGTTAAAGAGAGAGGAATATCCCAGGTAAGCTGACCGCAACGATGTACATCCACATAACTGAAAAACAGGAGTACAAAACAAAAACATTTGGACAACAGTCATATATACCAAGAATAAACTCTGGACACAAAATCTGCTTCGAACTTCATCTATTGCGCTCCAATTAATCGGACGGCTGATTTTTTTTCTTCTTTTTGTAATGTGTATGTTACAACAAAAATTTGGTTGGAAGTGGTAAGTATAAAGTAAAAAAAAAATGTTCTCTTTGTCCATGGAAAAATAACCCAAAACTAATGAAAGAATAGATTTGAATACCCTTATGCTCAGCAAAGATAGCATTGAGACATGTGCGTTGCCGGAGCATGTTATAACCTATACCTTCGAATTACGGAAAATTGGATGCCGTATAACTATAGTTATGATATGCACATCCACTTTTAGTCATTTGGATCCATTTCCTCATCTTGATCCCAGAGTGGAGTTTGATTGGTTTTGCCAACATTTTTGTCAGACTCGGATTCATCAACAAAATCATTACTTTCATAATCTGGCAGTCCATCTTCTTCGGATTTGACTCCTTCTTTCCCCAAGGAACCTGCCTTGTTAGCATGCTGCATCCATTTGGGGCAAAGGTCTTCACCTCCATATAGAAATTGGCCATCCTCACCTCTGACACGATTAGCAACCGTGGCAGAAGCTATTCTACAGGAGCATTCTGGAAGCGGATGTGAAAGGAACATTACAGGTTTTGACAAGAGAGATTGCCTTATGAGGCCTTCTTCAGTCATGCTTTTGTTAAGATGTTCCTGCACTAAAATTGTCCAATTATGTTTAGGATGGTACAAATTTTCACGGGTCATGTTGAAAAGCTCCGCAACAACTTTCCTGTAAAAACCAAAAGCAGTGTTACACTAAAATGTGAAACTTAGGGAAACTTCAATAGATAAATTTCAACTAATTAAAAACACCAGCAATGGAAGTTCGAAGCACAGAGGAATGGAAGTTCATCATACTCATCAGCTCAGATACAGATATGCATGCAATTCTCAGGGCAGCAATTGATACACAATTAAAAAATGACAGCATTCAAAAAACACGTGGAAAGGAGGGCATATCAAGCAAACATTTGATTAATTTACCTTAATGCGCAGAACAACAAATACAAGAAATATGCATAAAATTTATGCAGGAAGTACCAAAGACATGCCCGTCTGCTACAAAAGAATGGTCTTGTCTAGTATTTCTTTTCAAATTTTCAATTCTGACGTGTAAACATGTATGGATGTCTGAAACAGTAAGGAAAGTTGTAATAGTGTTTGTTAGATAAATACACAAGACACAACATGCCATCTCTCTGGGAAGTATTGCTAGTTATTAAGTGGAATAAAAGGTAACCTGGCTTGTCTTCCCTACATCTTTACCCCTACCCATACCCGTCTCCAGCCCAGAAAGCAAGAGATCCTGACTCCTGAAACTATGCCATCCTTTACAGCTTATTTGACTAGTTAACCTAGCCATTCAGGTTCCCAAATAAAATAATGGAATTTAATGCTTTTTATGAAACCTTATTATTTTTATATCATACTTCTTTTACAAATATCAATAAAATGAGTCCAACTCCCAAGTGCATTTTACCTGTCTGGACGGTATGTTCTAAAAGCAGCAGTGTCGTATAGCCGATGTCCCATGACAAGGCTCGAAAAATCTGGCCATCCGCTACCATCATTGTTAAATCCAGGAAAGAAGGCATCTGCTTCCAAAGAAACAATGTAATCAAGCGCGTCCCAAAGTAACCTGTGTGCTTTCATCCTCAGATCCATAGGTGAAGGATCAGGTTCTGTAGGTGTCTCAGTGATCCAACCATACCAGCCTTCTTTTTCATGCTGGTAAATTGGTCTATCTGGAGGTGGAGGAAGAGGTCGAGGCCGAGGACCAGCCCTCTTCCATTCTTCTTTAAGTTCTTCCTCACTTTTTGCAGGAGGTGGCTGAAAAATATTTTGAGGAAGAGGTGTTTCAGGTCCAACCAAGTCAGACAACTCTGTCTCACTGCACAAGGAAGTGAGATCCAATGTATTGATAAACATGGACCGCAAAGGAATTAAAACACGTTGACCTCCAAATGTTTCAGAGCCAGCCAGGTAAATGATGGTTTTGGAAGGATAACCCATTACTCGAAGGAGAATGCCAATCTACAAAAGTTGAAACAACAAAAAACCAAATTAACCTCTGCATAGTTTTTTTGGGGTAGCTCAGCTGGTTTGAGCTAAGGGTATAAGAAGATGAAAAAGGAATCAAAAGACCGAGGTTCAATCTCTGGCAAGGAGAAAGCCTAACATAACAACTAATATACTAACATCTGCAGATTAAAAAAAAAAAAAACCTCTGCATAGTAGAATTCTGAAATTCCAAAAGACAGTCCATATTTAATTATTTTTTACAAAACTGGAAGCAATGTTCCCAAAAAGCCATATTACTTAAATTTTAATTGTAAAACTGGTTGTGCTCAGAGGATGAGATCCCACATACACAGTTGGGAGCAAATAGCATCTTAAGAGAGTTGGGGGGTAGTTCAGCTGGTTTGAGCTAAGGGTATAAGGAGATGAAAAAGGAATCAAGAGACCGGGGTTCGAACCTTGGCTGGGAGAAAGTCTAACATAACAACTAATATACTAACATTTGCCGATAAAAAAAAAAACCTCTGCATAGTAAAATTCTGAAGTTCCAAAAGACAGTCCATATTTAATTATTTTTTACAAAACTGGAAGCAATGTTCCCAAAAAGCCATATTACTTAAATTTTAATTGCAAAACTGGTTGTGCTCAGAGGATGAGATCCCACATACACAGCTGGTAGACATTAGCATCTTAGAGAGTTGCTCTACAGCGATTTGGGTGCAATATGAATTCATTATTTTCAGTCTTGAAGTTCTTGATTGAAATAATACCTCTATTTCCAAATTTTACCCAAACAAAGTATTTCAAGTGGTCATAGGTTCGAGTCATGGAATACGAATCTTGTGAATGCAAGGCAAGGCAGCCTACAATAGATCCACAACGGAACCGAGTTCCAACCATTCCCTAGATCTTGCCAGCGGGAGCTTGATAGCACCAGGTTGCCCTTTTTAAAGTATTTTAGTGTAGACTTCCTAATTTGCATCATCCAACCACAAAGTTAGGCATCAAGGGAAGGATACGTACTAACTTTCAACTTACCAAAGGAAAGCCACAGCACAGCCATTGGAGTACACACAATGTGACTTGAGGTCACGTGTCATGTTGTGGAATCAGTATCTTGCAAATGTAAGATAAGGTTCCCTAGTCCCTACTACAAACCCACATAGTGGGTCCAACCATTCTTTAGACTCTGCATATAGAGGGAGCTTTCAAAAGCATTAGGCTGCCCTTTTGATGGTTTCAACTTCTGATAAATATTAAGTAACAAGTTTAACTTTGGTCCTTGTGCTTCTTCGGGTGTCATCTTCCTATTAATATTAGGAATAAGGTCACCTTTGGTTCTATTTATAAAATCCTAATTATTGTCATTAATCACGGTTGACTTCGCACTACTACCCCCAAAACCTTCAATCACCTCCCCTCTCTTTATTCTCTCTCCCCAAAACTAGTTCAACTCAATCATTATCATTAATGGATTTGTTACTTAAATCTTAGTTCAATCATATTGTATTACTTGTAGCCAAGCAACGAAGACAACAATTGATAAGTATAATTCATCTTTTCTCACATATTTTTGTACATAAAGCATCAATTGAAAACCAGCTAAGTAAATGCTACATTATTTTAACAGTCCTTCAAATGGCTCTAAAATAAATTTATGCATTTTTATAGTGTGATCCACAACCACAACCTCCTCTACGAGTAAGTCGGTCATAAAAGCAAGAGCATAACTCTCTGGGTTTCAAATTACAAATACTTGAGTGAACTACATGCAATATTCTAAACATGCTCAGGAATGAACTCCCCACTCCTGTAACAGTTAGTGTCTACTACAAACAAATTGAATATCCTGTTTTTTTGGACTATATGAATGACATTCACCTTTTACAGTTGTTGCAAAATAAATCATACCCAGGCCAACAGCTTCTGGAAAGGGGGGAAAAAAATTATTTTGATTATATAGTAGTAGAATCATTATATACAGATGGTAACACTTATATGCTTGGCATCCATCCAGGATATGTAGAATGGAATCACGATTACTTTGGCCATTGTCCCCAAGTGCTAAAGGCTATTTTTTAGAAAAGTTTTAGAAATGACAACAATTATAACTGAAAATAGGACAAGGACCACATAATCACTACCGGGGAACCCTACTGGAAAATTTAGTATACCTCTTCAGGCATGAGGGGACATAGACCTTTATCTCTTCGCAAGTGTGAATCCACATTCAATTCCTCATTAAGAATTCCTTCTTTTATCATTTGAGCCCTCCGATGTTGTATGAGTTCAGTGTGTACATCCTAACAGAATAAAACCTTAACAAAATAACCAAACAGAAAAAAAAAAGGGGGAAGGGAAGGCAAGGGTAAGGATGAATATTCTCAGCCAACTCAAATATTACAAATTTCTATGTACCCACCACTACTTAAAAGAAATCAGAAGTGGTGAACCCCTAAAAGATACATGCACTGTGGAAGTAGAATAATAGCTCCATTAGTTATAACAATGGTAAAAAAGAGAGACACAGCAAACCTGAAAAAGTTCTGCACAACCATTGTATGCCAAAGTTTCTCTCAGTAAGCCAGGATGGTATGCTAAGAAGGGTTGCCCCAATGATCTCAACCTTAAAAAGACAGCAGAAATCTCTTACACATCAACTCCAAGAAACGTAATGATAGTTTCAGATGGGCATAGCATGACCACCCTAGAGAAAATCCATACACAACTCTACTGAAAACCTAAATTGTTAGGAACCCACAATACAAGTAGAGAAGGAAAGGAGTTATTTAATTGCTTGACTGAAAAATGAATAAAACAAGGACCTCAAAGGGTTTCCTTTACAACTGAGCCGTGACTCTGTTTACTCAATATAAACAAATCTGAATGATCCCCCTATTCCTATGCATTTCCCTATTTATTATGTAACTAATTCACTTTAATTAACCAGCTAACTGCTCTGACTGTACCAAATTAATTTTCTTTTCTCGTTTATCCTAATACAAACCCAGTAACTTCTAAGAAACACCATTTTCATTTTGTTATATTGGATAACAGAAACACACGCAATTATGCATTTTAAAGACTCCAAAAAAAACAGCAGTTCCAGAAAACAAAGGAGTAATCTATGTGATGATAAAGTGCGTGCTCATCAGTTAGTTTACATGAAAGGTATTCATACTTGTGAACTATCCGACGGCCAAGCATTTGAATTTCTGGACGAAATTCAAGGGCATGGAAAGCAACCCTGCATCTTAGCCTCTGAATCTCTGCCATGGTAGGTGGAAGTATGGACTGCAGAAACGTACATTGTTCTCAAGTTAACTCTAGTAGGTTGGTAAAAAAATACACACGCACAAACAAAATGTGTAAGAATGGAAATTCTAGTATCTAAGAAGCTTAAAGCACAATTAATAAGCAACTCCCTAAAACACAACATAAGGAAGCATTTGAGCAGAGGAAAAAGGCATGGGAAGGTTAGGGTGATGGCAAAATGCTGTAGGAACTACAACCCGTGTTTAATATTTCAAAACTCACCTTCCTTAAGGTATGCTTGAATGACACATACACCCCATCTATTTTGTAAAAGACATTAACCTTCCCTCAGTTACACACACCTTCCCGCTATTATGTAAAAATAGTGCGGTGTGTGTTATTTAAACAGAATGAGGAGAGTGCAGTTTCCCCAATAAACAAGGGTGGTGAGTGTTTGTTTAAAAAAATCGAAGGGGTGTGTGTGCCATTTAAGCACACTTCAGGAGAGGTGAGTGCAACTTCACCTATTTTAAATCATCAATATATAGGAAATAAAAAGAAAATTGACTTCGAATCAATGTGCAAAGTAAAAAATATATGATGAATTATCGGGAATTTAAGGTTAAAGTCCTCCACCTCTTATGTGCATTTATTAACATGTTGACATTCCTTGTTTACATGAGAATAAAGCTAAGATGATAAAGTATATACATGGAAGTCAGAAGTCAGGCCACAATAAGATCTTAAGCAGAGCTTATCACAAAGCTTCAAGTTCTAAGCATGAAATACTTTCGATACCATCTAAAGATGAGTTATCTTGCTATATTTCTTCTATATAATAATATTTGATATCCCCAAATAACAGAAGATATATGCTTCCTGAAGTAGACAACGACATCTACAAGATGGCAATACTAAGTGACAATTTCAGAATACTGAAATACCTGCAGAGCTCCACCATTGGCAATAATTAATCCAATAACCTTTGATTTCTTTAGCTTCGGTAAAATTCCTTTGATGTAAAAGTTTGCAGAAGCTGAACTTGTGGGCTTAAATGTAAGAAATTCATTTCTTTTTCTCCTTTCCATCAAACTTTGAGGCAGGGTCTTTGCAATAATTACATCATTTTTTAGATACGCTATGAACTGCTCCTCATTATAAAGATAGGAAAAACTCTTGAACTTCGAGCTGAATAAAATTTTAAAAACATAAATAAATTATATAAATGCATCACAGCAAGAAAATATTAATAGCATAAAGCACAGTGACATGCTAATGACTGCACAAAACTTGCAGCTCATACCTAATTCCTTTTGAGCGAGTACTATCTTGAATTTCTGGGATGACAAGAGTAGCATTCAAAAGCCTAGATATGGCAACCAGATCACAGATCTATAAAATCAAGAAAAGTGTTGTTAAATTGCAAACAAAAATAGAAATGACTTTACAACCAAAAAGAAGAAGACTTCTGCACATCTGGTGGATCATACCGATGATCTTATATTTGCAAATCCACCAAAAACTTTTGCATAGATGAAACCATTGTTCTGCTCCTTTGGAACTGTGAACAAGAGAAAACAAACTTGAAGTGGAGGATGTAGTGGATGAAAATGGCACAATGAGGAAATATATATAATCTTTAATATGGTTTGCTCTCCAATAAAACTTGTCAAGGATCAAAATCAACAATTAATAGCAGCTCAGTTATGTACATTCTTAGACAAACTAGAGAAACTCAACTGTTTAGTCAACTTAAGGTAATGGCACAAATCCTTACTTACCACTTCAGTTACACCCATGAATGAAAAAATGTTTCAAAATTAGATTATAATCAAAATTTTATTTTTAAGATCTTTTAAAATATGCAAGTAATTTCTTTGGGAAAACAACTTCAACTTGTCCATATTTCCAAGAGAATCTCTTGTTTTTCATTCAGATTCACATAGGAACGATTACTATGATTTGCATTTTGGACTGGCAAGAATGCAACATCTATAGTATAACTTCCATCTTGAATGTTGCTTAGTGTTTTTATACGATATCAGCGATTCATCTCAATTTGAAATTAAATATGCAAATTAATAGGTTCTGTTAATCATCTCCTAGACAGCATGTAAAAGATCTTTGCACAATCTAGAATCTGGTTACTAATAATACCTTTGCCATGGAAGATATGACTTTATTTAATAAGTAACTTGTATATGTAAGCAAAAACAAAAGGCAGATCATAAAGATGTAAAATATTAACACTTCAACAAAGTTTTATGTCATACCCACTAAATTACAAGCCTAAATTGCACATTTCCATTCCTCCCATGTCTCCCTAATAGAAAGCTAAGATATTTGAGCCAGAATATTACCAGAATAATTGCTTCTGGCATTGGCATTAGGCTGCAATGCTTCCAAAGACTTTATGGAACCCCATAGCTTCTTATTCTTTACACCCTGTAGCATTTCATGCAAATAAACTCAATATATTAGTGTGTTTGGATGGAGGGTTCTGGAGGGAAAGGAAAGGGAGGGGGAACTTTTATTTTAAACAAATATTCTCTGGTTTAATAATTTTTAGAATGAAATGAAAAATGACATATTGTCGTAAAACTTAATGTCCTAGTCCCTTTATCATTTTTATTAACCGTATATAATTAAACCCTCCACCCAAAGATACGCTCAACTGAAAGGCAAAACACTTGACCACGCAAAAGCAACGGATACATGTATAATAAAAACCAACCTGCCTTCCCAACACGGAAGCAAAATCTCCAGGAAGACTGGGCATTGCTTTATACTGCACTATGTTAACAGTCCACAACTTTGCCAAAGACAGATGAATGATAATTGATGCCACAGATAAAGTGACAACAGAAAGAACCACCCATTTTATCTTAGTTACGAACGCCATCTTGGTTCAGTGACTCTACATCACCAATCCCGAACCGGCCGACTCTGAACTTAACTGCAACATCTACAATAAAAATGTACAAGATAAGTAGTACAACATCCAAAAAGAATGTTTCACATCTGCATACCTCAACCCAGTTACTAGATTCTCACATGATTTATTTAGTTTATAATTGCTTCCTCAAATGACAACTTTTTCAAAGTAATCCTAAATCTTAATCCAACTTCCATTAGGGTTAATACCATAAATTACACATGCAGCACCATTGCCACATGTGCTAGCGACACTAAAAAAAATCTATAGTGGCCGTTAACAAAATAAAATTATGATGTTAATGAAAAGAAAAAACTGTTCAATTAGTCAGATCATGATAAATGTACAGCATCCACCGAGAGCGCTCATGAATTTCGCGTAATATACAGTTGAAACAGAAACTAACGGAACGTTGGTGACACAAAATGAGAACGAAAGCGGCATATTTACCAAGAGAGTCAGACATGCAAAAACAGTAAGTGGTGGAAAAATAACAAGACACAGAATTAGGCGCAATCCGGCTTCGATGTTTCATTAAGCAATAAGATAACTAGGGATTTGCTCTGAGAATACCAATACCTAGGATTCCTCTGGAAGGGTGCAGTTTTCAGGGTTAAGCACCCAGCCAGCAGGTAGCCTTGGCGTCTCAGCTGGATGCACAATCAATTCCGCAATTCCGATTGGATCTCTGCGCCGACGAGATTCGGATTTCGGGCGCTGTTGTTCACTGTTGCTCTCAGTTCTAGGGGTGGAGCAAAGGAGTGTTTGGATTGTAGAATATTATTAGATTACGATGGATTTTGTGTTGAGTGGGTGGTGGTGGTGGTGGTGGTGTGAATGCGGATTCTTATACTTGTTGGATCCAAGATCACGTTTACGGTCGCTGCCCCCTTTGCCTTTCGGCTGCACCTCACAATCACATGGACCTTTTATTCAACCATACTCTTCCCTCATCAAGTTCAACATTCTCACTACTATTGTAAAATGTCAATGGATGAATGAACCGCATCTAAGGCCAGTTTATTTTTTATTTTTTTTTGGAAAAAAAAATCGTAAATAGTGATTTTTTTAGTTCGACATTCTCTAAAAAAATAAAAAATTCCTTTTTTTATGAAACATCTGGTTATAAATTATTTTGAACACAAAAATACTAATGTAATGAAAATATTTGGTGATTATATATTTTACAAAAAATTAATTTAAATAAATTTATTCGGAGAAATATTTAGTATTTTTTGACATGTAAATTTTTAGTAATATTAAATTATAGGTAGAGATAAAAATGGTATTGTTTAGCCTAGGGTTGTACTTAAAACATGAGGTAGCTTGCTTGATCGAGACATTTCCCTTTAAGAATTCAATGAAACATTTGATACTTTTTTATGGAGCATCATTTTTCTCTTGTCTCTCTCTTACACTATTCATCACCTTTAATAATTTTGAAGTTGTTGTTGTCATATATTTCATTCTCTTTGGTCAAATAAAGTTTGGTATGTACTAAAAAAAAAAAACAGAAGTTGCTTCTCATAGCCATCATCTATCATCTATTCATGTATAAATTGAGTTTGGTTTTAACGATTTTAATTATATTAATTAATATATAAATTCGTGTCAACTTTGTTAAAATATAAAAGTAAATTGATTAGTTGAATGGACCATTCTAAAATAAAGGAATCAATTTGGCATCATATCATAAAATATAGAAAACTTAATAAACCGGACAATTTGGTAAATTTGATAATATAATTTCTTCAAAACCCAAGAAGAAAAGTAGTTAAGCTGGTTTACTTTATTGATTGTTGGAGTGAAAATGGGTGAGGCTTACTTTAAACACAAAGCCTATCAAAATATGATTTTAATCAAAACTATCTAAATGGTTACAATCAATTCAATTCAATTTTTTTTTAATTAAATCATTCTTGTAAAGTCAAATTCGTTTAAAATCAAATGTCTAACACCAACCCAAACATACACAATCTTCAATTCTTTTTTAATCAAATTTAAAAGCTTATGCAATTATACTAATCAGGGCCAATTAATCACGTACTGTCAAAGATTCTTAGCTTCAACAGTTCAACCTATACATTCGATCAACACATACATGTGGCAACTATTGCCTTTGATCCCGGTTCCACAAACATATAGGCTATAGCACCCTCCACAGAAAGCATTTTGGGATTTATCTTTTGGCGTTCTCCAATTAATGAAAAAATTACCTACTTGTGATGTAAGTAAAGAATGGATACACTTAGGATGGGTGTTTTCAAATCATCAAATCATTGTTGTTTGGACCTATTAGATGAATCAGTTCGACAGCTAAAATTAGGAACTGACCTCTAACCTTGCTTTATTTTTAATGCTACAATCGTTTTATGGTTCTACCAGATTCAACCGATCAAAACCAAACTAGACAATGTTAAAGTGAATTCTTCAAACAATTTTTGTTATACAATAGCATCAATTTGATGTGTAGAAAAATTATATTTCATAACAAATAAATTGTGTACATAACAATTTACGTACTTTTTTTTTCCCTTACTACAGATGGTTGGGGGCAGGGAAGGGGGAAGTGAAGCGCTGCAAGTTCGTATCCATACTCTCAATATCCCGCAATACTTTACCACTAGGCTGTCTTCTCTGTGACACATAACAATTTACATATTTAATTACACATCAAACAGTTCAACAATTTTTGTTCGCTATCCGACCTTGCTTGGACAATAATGCTTCAAACTAGATATTTAAATTTCACACTTTCAAGGCGTAAACAACCAAGCTTGTTAAACTAGTATGCAATCACAGACAAACACTAGCTTTTATACCCTTTGCTTTGGAGTACGAATCCTTTCCATTTCCTTAGCATTTCCTAAGGAAATGGAGATTTCAAGTTGTTTCTCTATCAAAACAAGTAGACAAAAAATAAACCAACAGCTGGGATTTAAAATATTTAAATCAGTTTTTCAAAAAGAAAAAAAAAGTTTTAGATGAAACCGCGGCGCCATTAACCCTCTCTACCCTAAAACAGTGTCTATCTCTCGAAATGATGCCGACACGCCCTCGCACTCTGCCGCCCAAGCTCCCTGATACTGCGCGCTGCTCCGCCGCCGAGTCGCCATTTCAGCTACACAACATGGTGAAGAAATAGGTTGTATTGTGGTAGAAACAATGCAATTTAATAAACAAAAAAATTACATTTAAAAAATATGAAATTTACATGCTGGAAGTTCGATTCCTCAGCTAAAGCTTGGGATGAAATTCTAGATTTTCAGAGATGACCATCTTCTTGCTGCAAATTTGCTTCTAATTTCTCTTCAGGCATGTTGTCAATCACTTCTGATGGTGAAGACTTGCATGAATATGCCGCATTGATTTGCTCCTGAATTTCAACCTCAACAATTGGTTCTCTTCTCAAACGGGTATCACCTGCATTGACTTGCTCATGGATTTCAAGCTCTCTTGTTGAAGGATAAAATTCCATCTCAGAAGATCCTTCGTGGGAAAAACAGCAACGCAGCGTCGGGTCTGGCAAAGGATGACACGCATGGCGGTAGTTACATTGTACACCAAGTGAGAGACATGAGTCGAAGGCAGTGTAGAAGGTAGGCACAGCGGCCCTGGTGAAGTTCTGAAGATACGTGGGTTTTCTATCCTCTCATCTGAAACGTTTTCGCATTTTTTTTTTTGAAAAAAAAAAATTGGTCTATAAAAATCTCCAGCTGTTAAGTTGTTTTTACAATGCGTCAGTCAAATAGGCACAAAACAAAAATGAAGATCTCCGTCACCAAATGAATAGAAGCACTCTAGTTCTGGCATAAATCACGCCGTAGTCACCAATTTAAGTTCGAGCTTCAGAACTAAATTACCGCGGACTGAAAAGCCATCAAACGACTTTAAATCCTAACCTATATAGTAGCAGTAGTAAGAACTTAAGGTTGAATTTCCCTTCAACGGATAAAAAGGTCATAAATAGTATTTCCCGCCTAAAATAATTACAGAATGTATCCAAATAAAACTTTAGTGCAGTATATTGGTGCATGCCATAGCAAATCACTGAAGGACTTCTCCAGCAATTTTATTGACAACGTATGGTTTATATCAAATAAAATGTCATTGGGATAACTTTTTTAAACTTAGGTTCTTATCATACCTGTATCAGATGGCAAACGTAAAAAGAACCCAAACAAGTCATTCAGAAATTCAGTTACCATAAATATATAAAAAATACCACCAAAATTCAACAAGAAATTATGACCGTCGATTGCCTAAGATTCACTTTGATAAAAAAAAAATTATAGAACAAAACAAGTTTTCAATTCAGCCACCCCTCATTGAAAGAAGTTCTGGTCTGGCTACAACAAACTAAAAGAAAAACTTAATCAAACAAACTAAAGCCCATGTCATCGTCGCTTTCTTCCTTAGGCTCTTCCTGCAAACACAAAAAAATAGTGCGTTAAGTTCGCTGTGCGCACAAAAATTTCAGTTAGTGAGCAATATCTGTACAGTGCATGTTCATGCTGCCATCAGAGGAGAATCATATCAGAAGGTAAACTTTATTCAATACTGAAAATTCAATGCTAGCCAACTTCTAAAGTCTCAGCTGGAAAGGTGTAACTAAACAACTGAAATTTGGATTGCACTACTACAAACTTTCATTTAACATAAAATGCATATAATTTCACCTAAAACTAAGGAAAGGGGATACAGTTAACAGTGCTTTACTGCTTTTGATCAGTCAATCTTCAAATCTCGATGAAACTAACAGAAGTTTATACTATTTCTTCAGAAATCAAAACAACTCCATGTTTCCATTTGGTGGTTAGTGGTTGCTATTGAGTTGTAGGAGACAGAAATTATGGAGAACGACAGTTTTTAAAAGATATGAAATCACCTCAAAGAACAATGAGTACCCTAACTGTTATCAGAGGTGCAAATTGATTTATATTTATAAGTAAAAAGCTCCTAATTGCAAGTTATCAGAATTCTTCGTAGCCCAACTGGATCAGAACTCTCAAACCAGTCACAAAGTTGAGCAAGATGCTTTAGAAAAATAAACAAAAACAGAAAAAACAAATACAACAAAACAAGGCCGCGAGAAGCTGTTCTAATTCTAAGTTGCTAAAATGCTAAGCCATCTTTATGCAGAGATTTTCAACATTTTAATTGCATCAAATGGGTCTGATAAGTCAACATTTTAATCATAATGTAAAACATTTTCAACATTATATAGTCACCTAAATAATCAATTAGTGATATATCATTCGTAAATATCATCCTGAAAGCGGAAAACTTCTTAAAAGCATTACAATAAGTACCTTCTTTTCCTCGGCGGCAGGTGCAGCTGCTGCTGCGGCTCCACCACCACCACCACCAGCAACAGGTGCTGCGGCGACGGCGGCGGCACCACCGGCAGCGCCAGCGTTCAAAACGAGATCGTCGACGTTCCTATTCTGGGCAAGCTTGGCGAATAGCCCGGGCCAGTAGGATTCGACGGAGACGTTAGCAGCCTTCAACAGTGTGTTGATCTTCTCCGCCTAGGAAAAAGAGCACAGAAATGTGAGATCTATGTATGATTCAGGGACAATAGACAGAAGAAGAGTTGGAAAGAGATGATAGACTAACGGTGATTGGGATTCCATCATCGTGGAGAATCAATGAGGCGTAGATGCAACCCAACTCGCCGGAACTCATTGCAGCGCAGAGATAGATTCAATTAGGAGCTGCTTTGTGTTGTTGTAGCTCGGAAACGATACTAGGGTTTTCGAATCGACCGCTGCTTTGAAACATATACGCATATATATAGTGTTGTCAGAGACCTAGGGTTTCTGCAATTTGGATCCCGTCCTTTGGGCCTTCAAAATAATATATCAAAATAGGCCTATCTGTGAATGGTTGGGTTTAAGGGTTTAAAAAATGAAAGGACTTGTTCGTGAATTATTCAAACTTTATTTTTTCTTTGAAAAAAAAAAAGGAACTTATTTCATGGGAAAAAAAAACTTATTTTTCAAATATTCGATCAAATTCGCCTTTTACTTATATAGAAACCTAATTTAGGATTAAAAATTGAATCATTTATTTAAATGAATCTAATTTATTTTTTTATGTCTGACATTGATAATTTATGAATAATAATTTACGATTGTGCGTATTTTTAGATAATTATAATTTTGCTTATTTATTCATTATATTTACATGAAAAATTATAATTTTAAGCTATACCATGGTATAAAATATTTAGTAATAATAGTATTACTATTAGTTATTATTCATATAAATAAAGTTTCTTAATGAATAAATTATTATATATACAATAAATTAACATGTGTTACTTATTAAAATAGTTATCTTAACAATTTGATTGTTTTATATATAACATTTTTTCCCTATGCTTCTCACGTGTGTCAATTGAAACATGGTTGCTAAATTGATTATAAATATCAATATTGATCTAGTATTGCATACCAGCCCCACTAAGTATAGGCTCATCCCTATAGACAGTACCAAAGTAGGAATGCCCCATTCTAATCACACAAAGATATCAGGTTACATTGACATCATTGAATAACCAAACAAACCATCCACATACCCTAAGAGAGTCATAGCACAAGCTATCCTATAGGCACCCAGTTGCATATCCCGAGATGGGGGAAAAAAGCTCTTTGGTTAACATCTTTATGGGACATTGTCCCCTCAATCCGCATCAATCAGAGTTGATAGCTCACATCCTTTTCCATATAAAAGGAGAGAAAACAATACAACTTCTCTGAGCCAAGACTAAAACACATAGTTATTTGAGCGTTGGAGAGCTTTTGGAGGTACCCACTCTGCCACCTTCATCAAGGCTAGGCTAAAGAAGATGCTTCTTGGATGGTAGGAGGCCCAATCAAACATCAAATCTATTGGAGAATTGGAACAGATCATTGACGCCATTTATGGGAAATGATGGAGTTATCCCTATTCAACTCTCACAATGAATGTTGAGTTCATTTAAGTGAATTATGCCCACGACAAGTACCTTTGTCGAAAGTTAGGATGTAAAAATGAACCGAGCCTCGATCGAGAATACCAATGATAAAAGTTATATCCTAGAGGACTATCTTAGAAGCGGCTCAGCAACAAGTGTCAATCTTAGACCGCCCTTGAGAATGAGTATTTAGGGACCGACAACTCATTATCACCGCCCCTTATGAGATATAGGTGATCCATAGCAGAAGAGCCGAATGACCCCAAGGTGATCACAACCATCTTTGGCACAGCCCGAGTGAGGCGCGTATTAGTGCAGGAGACAAGGTGATCCCGAAGAGGCATACACGTGTTGGTGTAATATTCACAAACAACGATAGAAGAAGGATGATCACGGTAACACTCATTGTGGTTGACATTCTGACCACCCTACAGCGCAATCTTGGGGAACTTTTCCTAAATAAAATAGAGGCAGTGCTCGTGGTGCAGTCGCTAATATGAAGGTCACCTGAAATGGGCATATACGCGTTGTCATAACATTCGCAAACGATGATACTAGAAGAATGATCATGGTAACACCCATCGTGGTTGACATTTTGACCCCATACAACGCAATACATGACAACTTTTCCTAAATAAAATAAAGGTTGTGCTCATGGTGCAGTCGCTAAAAATGTGATTCCTGGATTATCACAGGCAAACAATATCACCATCAAAGGAGACCGGGAGAAGGCCCGAAAATGCTATGAGATAGACTTGCAAACCCACCTAGAAGGAGGGGAAAATGAAATGATATATGAATGACATCGTCCTCAAATGGACAAAAAAGGCATCCCAGTACCTGGATTAGATCCCATAAGGGAGAATGGCGATCTGGAGAAAGTTCGAAGGCCTCGGCCAAAGGGCGAATTGCAAAGCCTTCAACTGGGAGAAAAAGAAAAGCAGATCACACGTTTGGGGCTTCCCTCGATCCCTAAGAATATGAGCAAATCAAGTTCTGCCTTCAAAGAAACAAAGACTTGTTTGTATGGACCAAAATCAATACGACGGGGATGGATGTGGAGTTTTGTTGTCATAAACTTGTGACTGACCTAAGATTAAAGCCGATAGCAAAAAAAAAAGACGATGATAGCTCTTGAGAAGCAAAAGACGGTAAAACAACTGGTCTCAGAGCTACTTGATGTTGAAGTCGACTACATGACGTGGCTATAAAATGTCGTATTTGTCAAAAAAATCAAATGGGAAATGGAGAGTGTGCACATACTATATTGGTTGTGGCTAATGATGTTTAGGTTGTACTATATTTTAGCTTTTTCGGCTGCCAGAGCCACTTGGGCGGGATGGCTTTTAGAGCAAGTGGAACACAAGGTTGGATTGTAGCAGTTACAGGTAAGGGCGTAAGAGATGGGTGAGCAAGATGCAAAGAGGTATTGACAAAAGAAGCCATCTGGTGGCTCTTGTTGTTAAAGTATAAGATATGGGTATATTGGCAGAGAGCCTTGATAGTAGCGACCACCTAAGCCCGGTGGCGGGGAGGAAGGAAGAGGCGCCCTTGAAGGGTGTTAAACCCTACGAGGTGGGGAACACCACCTCCTCTGTGGGAAGGGGAAAAAAACTTTAGCTTATTGAAGGACGAAACCCCAATAGAGAACTCGATATGACACATACTGTGAACTTTTTTTGATGGGTCGCCTTAAAAATAGCTGAAACATGACCATTTTGCTAATCGGGTCAGCCATAGGCCCCTGTCAAACAGTCTGGCGTATTTACATCCCTAATTGTATCGTTGAAGGAAAAAGTATGAGTTGCTTAAAAGTGATGTGACATATTGAGATATATTTAATGGCGAGATAATAACCCAATATGGATTGCTTAAAAGCACGCAGTTAGAGATGTTCTTAGATGTTGAAGTCAAATAAGAGGTTTTTATTATTTTACAATTTTAAAACTACAAAAGAGTAGCATGAATATGGAATCGGAATAATCCGACGAATATTCTAGAGAATCAAATATGCTTTAGAACACTTTAACATCATGAGACAGCGACGAATATTGTACAGATAAGCACTAGGCCAACCAAAAGAAAGAGGTCCAATTCACACGAGATCATGAAATGGAGATCAAAACCACCTTTGTTAAGATTCTTTGCATCCCCATTGGGAAATTTGACGCAGTAGGGGAGGGTGACTTTGCATTTGCAAATTTGAGATACCGTAATTGTGAACGTGAAGCCACGTAATATTTTAACAATATGCATTTAGTCTCTTTTACTAACGATTAGTTAATGAAAAGATTAAACTTATATCAATTTTAATTGATGAAGGATTAAATCACAAAAAGTAACATGCAAAGGGTTAAATTTATAAAACTAAAAACATAAATGGATCTTTGTTTTAAAGTATTAAAAAATATATATCAATTTTAATTGATGAAGGATTAAATTACAAAAAGTAACATGCAAAGAGTTAAATTAAAACTAAAAACAGAAATGGATTTTTGTTTTAAAGTATTAAAAAAAATAGTTGCAAACAAACTATTGAAACAATAAACTTGAATTAGGTAAGCAAATATTTAAAATACAAATACAAATAAGAATATAAGAGTGCAAACATGACAAGTAATCAAAGAACGTGTGTCTTACACTTCTACATCACCAACCAATAATTAATAAACACATCGTAAGTTAAATAGGGCTTTTTTTTGGGTTGCCGCTTCAGGTCAACAAAACAGGAGTACTTCATCACCTTAAGAACAGAAAGACACAACACATCCTCTTCTCGTATCATCCGAATGACTAATACTCTTACACTATGAGTACTGTGAGCTTACCACTGGAGATAATAGCTGAAATACTCTCACGGTTACCGGTTAAAGCTATTCTACGCCTCACCTGCGTTTGCAAGTCATGGTACTCCCTCACCAAACGCCCCCAATTCATCAACCTCCACCTTTCCCGTTCCGTCAGAACCCCCAAACCCAACCACAACATGCTTATTTTCGAACAATCGCGTTACGAGGACCGAACGCTCCGTTTGGCACCCTTTTTCGATGACGCCATTTCTGGCCACCCCATGAAGATTCCCCTCCCCTTCAGGGACGATCGTGCTCACATGTGTCACTGTGATGGCTTGGTTTTCGTCACCACTCCTTGGGCCAGTGTTTGTGTTCTCTGGAATCCATTACTACGGAAGCAAAAGACGTTGACTTTGCCACGATTCGAGGGTCGTGGATTTCCTGGGAGTGTTATTTTGGTGGATTTTGGATTTGGGTTTGACATGGTCAGTGGTCACCATAAGATTGTTAGGGTTGTGCTTTATGCTGATTGGTATAAGGGTGATTATCGGAAGCATAATTCTTGGACCTCTGAAGTCAAGGTTTATTCTCTAAGGACAAATTCGTGGACTAGAGTTCCTGATTTGCCTTTCAATGATTTAAAGCTTTGTACTCCCTCTATACATGTCAACGGTGCTGTGCATTGGTTGGTGTGTAATAAGGATGAGGCAAGTGAGTCTCTAAGGTTTGTTATTGCTTTTGATCTTGCAAGTGAAGAATTTCACAAGCTTCTTGTTCCGAACAATCTAGAAGCATGTGACCAGTCTCTCTCGTGTTTGACTGTTTTGGATGGCTGTCTCTGCTTGTGTGTGAATGATCATGCAAAGGCTCATCAAGAGGTTTGGTTGATGAAGGAGTATGGAGTGCATGAGTCTTGGTGTAGAGTTTTTATATTTGAAAATTGTGGATTGTTTTGCAAGCCTTTAGTTTTATCCAACAAGACTAATAATGCCAAGGTGCTTGTGGAACAGGACTCTAAGGAATTGTTTTGGTATGATTATATGAGTGAGGAAATTGAGAAGGTCGACATTAGTGGCTTGCCTTTTGCATTTAAAACAACGGTTTGTGCAGGAAGCCTTCTTTTACTTGATGGTGAGCATGATGTACAGGCTGCTCAGTTATAGGAGCTAGAAGAAGAGGTGAACGGCATTACCCTTATCATTGATAATTGTGTGACTTGCTATACCATGGTTTAGTGACCCTTTTTGGAATAATTGCCTTCTTGTTGGGCATTATGTGGCAGGATTCACTTAATTAGCTCACTTTAGTGCGGTATGCAGGTGAATGAATGGGTAGTGTCGTAGCAGTGTTGGATTGTTAAGTGTTATTGTTTATTTTAATTTCTAAATAAATTGTAGATGTCTTCCACTCTTTATCATTTGTAGATGTTTTTGTCTTCAACTCTTTGTAAAATGCACCAAAAGAAGAAGCAAGGACAAATATAAACAAAGCAAACTATTTTAGTAAATATAATAAATTTGCTTACTCTATTGTCCCTAATATTTTTCGAATGACTGTATTGGTTAAGAATAGCTTGTTTATATTTAGTGTCTAAATCATGTAGGATATAAATGAGACCTTGTTGTGCACTAGAAATTGCTAGTCTTCTATATGTGTATCATCTGCATTCTAACTCAAGCTTAATTAAATGTGGTAATCATAATCTGACGTGTGTGTTTTATTCAATATCATGCAATTCAACTTGAGTGCATGATCACATTGATTAAAGCGTTGCAACGTGCACTAATTAATACTATGAAAACATAGTGAGCATTCAACACTACACATACACACACAATGTTGTTATCATGAGATGTTGTTTGTATGGATCGATGTCTGAATTTGGAAAGGAATTCTATATGAAAAACTTTGCATGCTATGGAAATACAGTAGTCCTATATAATGTATCAAGTTATAATCTTATGTCGTGCTTAGGAATGTGTTCTATCAGAGCACCTTTAACGTGGTGCACTAAATTTGGGTTGCTTTATTTTTTATGTGGGTCCATCAACTGCTACATAGGATTTATAGTCCACGTGCGTTGCTTTATTTTTGTGAATGGTTGTTTTTTCAGTTGACGGAGAGAGAAATTAAAACAACGAAGAAAGAGAAAATGTTGGCTTGTAGTCCACTTGTCTGCCAACAGTGCAGGTGGAAAAATAAGAGAACGCAAACGCATTAAAGCTGCCCTCAGTTCTCTTGTTCCAACAAACTAAAAGCAAACAATTTTTTATGTACAAAAAAAAGTCGTAGGAAAAATATAAGTTAGAGAGGTAACTGAATGATATGTTTATTTTTAGTATATTTTGTGACTAGTTTTGATGTTGGATGGTAGGAATGATTTTGCTGCATGCTTAAAGTTGAGTAGTAGACAATCAAGTTTGTAATGTAGATTTTGCAATTAAGTTTCCCTTGAAAGCTATCCTAAGTCTATATATATAAGCATGGAATATGATCCTTGGTCATTTTGTTGGATCTATATGGACTTCGATCTTGCGTTTGACTTCTTAGTCATTTTCATTTGGTCGGGCTGCTCGAGATATTTAATTGTCAATTAACTTGTAAATTAATCTTGCATATTACCGGTATCAACTCATAAAATGAGTGGATGGGAATTAATTAAATTTTAGAGTTGTTTTCAGGTGTTGCTGATTAGTAAGATGGATTAACTAACATATCTATAGCCGTTATTAAAATGCTTAAATGCATACCCTTGGGCAATTGTGTTGCCAAAGCGCACATTGAAAAATTAGTTATAAAAAACAGTGCACATTGAAAATGGCTCCGAACGGCTCTTTGTTGCTGTCTTTGTCTGCTTTTATTTCTTCCTTCCTTTATTTGCTTTTTCTTACTCTCAAGGGATCTATCTATGTTGCCTTCTTCATCTGCATTGCTTTACCCCTTTATTTGCTTATTGATTCTTACCGTCCAGCATCACCCATAAACTTCTCAATATAATTTGCTGTCATGCATATATTGAGACTTTGTGTTTCTCATAGAATATATAGATTAGCTTCGCAATTTGTGTGGGTTCATAATTTTGTGCATTGATGGTCTTGTTATTATAGAGTAAATGTTGATTCTAGATTGACGGGGTTCTTAACAGTAAATTTAAGGATAAATACTTATCTTCTTTTGCAACAAGTAATGATTAAGTTCACTATTGGCATATACTTTTGTGAGGTGAAGATATGTGAAAATAACTGAGATGTTGGTTTCCTCTTATAAGAGATGTTGGCTTCCAATGTCGGACTCAATCATTGCCTTTTGTGTTGCGTTGACATTTTCTTATTATTATTTCATGGGATTTCCCATTGGTTAGTTTAATCTCATAATAAATTGGATAAATTATATTTTTGGTCCCTTATATTTATTTTACGTTTTAATTTGGTCTATTATGTATTAAAAGTTTCGAATTGGTCCTGATGTGTTAATTGTAATCCCTCTTTTTTTTTGTTCCGAAATGGTCTCTTATGTTTCGAAAATTATATCAATGTGGTCCATTTTTTGTCCCTTATTTTGCAAAAAACTTGACCATATTGGAATAATTTTTGTAACAAAAAAGATCACTTTGAAATAGAGGGACCACATTGGTGTAATCTTTAAACATAAAGGACCAATTCAGAACAAATAATATATAAGAGACCAAACTGAAATCTAAAATAAAGATAAGAGATTAAAAGTATAATTTAGCATTATAAATTTTAGTCGAGATTATTTATTCATCCAAGCTTTGGCCGTCCTAAATATTAATTTGATATTGATATTTTTTATTTATTTTCAAAATTAAAAGTAATGAGAGAAGTGTTAATAGAAAAAAAATACTTCAATAAAAGTATTAAACTATATCAAAAAATTAATTCTTTTAGGACTGTTACTTTTCAAATAAGTTTTTTAAAATTAAAATTGTTTGAATTCTTTATGAGATCAATAGTATTACGAGATAGATTAAATGGATATCCAATACTATTTATTGAAAGTGAAATATTATAATAATTTCATTAAAATCTTTGATAAATGACTTTGCTACTCTCAATACTAGAATATTATATGTGAGAAATTGTAATTTACAATTCACCAAGTCTTTCTAATAATTTTCTCTAAGGCCCCAAAATATTTGGACACGGCCGTGGCCACAAATTAGTTTATTTTATCCACTCTTCCTTGAGACTAGATGGGTGCATCAGGTGGTATCATGTCTTTAGCGAGGGAAATTCTATGGCGAACACATTTGTTAACACTACAAGAATATGTGATATTTCCTAGGGCCAAAAACCGTAGGAAACGGTAAAAAACCGTAGGAAATGAACAAATTTCCGAGGGTCCACCGAGGGCCACGAGGCAGTAAGGTATTCGCTGGTAGGAAACTGTTTCCGATGGCAAAATTTGAAAAGCCCTAGGAAATTTTCGAGGGCTCAAACTCAAAGCCCTAGGAAATTTCCTAGGGCTCAGAGCCCTTGAAAATTTGCCCTAGGAAATGCCAAGCTTTTAATAATAAAAAATTAATTTATTCAGAACTCCTTCAAGACTCTATTCTCATCAGGATGCCAACATTCAACCCCAGCAAACTTGCAGATAGACCTTTCAGTTCAATTGTTAAAATTCCAGGATTGCAAATAATTGTAACGGTCTTCAATTGAATCCTTTACACTTTTCAAGCAGAAGATATCACTATCAGTCCCATAGGTCATGTCACAACTAATTAGCAGAAAGAAACTAACAATAACACCATCGCTCAAAATTCTTCTACTCAGAACCATCTTCACCAACATCGCCAATTGGTATCTAATGCAAGCCACTACACAAAATATAGAATCCATAGCACTTCACACCAACCAAATCAACCACCCAGTAAAAAACAAAGGGCAACATTTTTTTTTCCTTTTAGACCAAAATTCACAGTCAACACCAAAAAACTACTATATAAATATGAAAAGAAAACATAAAATCTGAGAAAACCCAATAAAGTTTGGTACTTGGTTTGGCAAGAATCAATAAAAGATAAAACTGAAGGAACCCAGATTCAAAATCAAATGAATTTTGCACATAGGTACTTAAATACCTCACCAGGGTTATTTTAAAACCCAACTTCAAAAATAGGAACAACAAAAACGAAAAAGAATAGAGGAGAGGGGCTCCCACAGTCGTTGCGGCACCTCGCTGTCGCCAGCACAGCCTTCGCGAGTGAGGCATTGTTGCGCATCTGCGCCAATGCACGAACACTACAAGAATTTCCACTGTTACCGACGACCATTTTCCGTCGGTAACACACGAAATCCGTCGGTAAATCGTGATTACCGACGGCTTACCGACAGCTTTGGGGCCCTTGGCAAATGGCTCGTTGGAAATCTGTTACCGACGGCCATTTATAGCCGTCGGTATTACCGAAGGCTAAGCCTTCGGAAACTTATACACAACCGTCGCAAATTTGATGAATTTTTCAATTTGACCTGTGAGATTTACCGACGGAATAGCCGTCGGTAAAACGCCACTGTGCACGGTCATGCCGTATTACCGACGACTATTCCGTCGGTAAATCTCACAGGTTAAATTGAAAAATTCATCGAATTTGAGACGGCTTAGCCGTCGGTAATCTACCGACGGCTAATCCGTCAGTAAATTACTGACGGCAAATTTGCGCGGCTTAGCCGTCAGTAACTATCACCAAAAAATTCGAAAATTAGGATTACTTTTGCGACGGCTTAGCCGTCGGTAATTAAAAAATTGAAAAATTTCATTCAATTTTGCGACGGTGTGGCTGTCGGTATTGTCAAAAAAAAATTGTGAACCTTTGTTTTTAAACCGCCCCAAAATTTTACAGTACCTGACATATGAACGCAACAACAACAAATGCTTCAATGGCCATCAACATACATTAACAAAAGAGCCATCAACATACATTTTTAATCATTAAAACAACAAATCCATAGTGAACAAACCAAGTCACAACAAGTTATAAGCAAGTCAATAAAAATCTATAATGTAAAAAACCACAAATCCATAATGTCAAAACCCAGAAATCCATAACGTCAAAACAAGTCAATAAAAAAAAGTCCCTAGCCTAACAGCAAGACTAATCCTCCTCAGACTTCTCATAGTCCAGATGGCGACGACGAGATTTGTGGGCCTCGATGGCAGCAACACTGGTAGACAACTCCCTCAACATCCGGACAAACCTTTGACACCGTACAGCCGTCCCCGAGTCCTACCCCCAGTAGATTGGGCCCATAATCGCAATCGAAGCGAGTTGAGGTCAACAACTGCCGATTGCCTCCCCTCCATCAGAGGCCTGAGAGGCGTCCTGCTGCACCTTCTCTTGATAAGCTTTCTGTTCAAAACAAAACAGAGTAAAGATTAGTTACAATATTGTTTATGAAACAAAATAAAATTAATTAAATAAAAAATGCAATGATCTGACTTACATATATCTCCCTGGATCTTTTGTCCACCCAAGACTTGTCCTTCTTTTTTGTGTGAGTCTTCAAGAAGATCTCATCCGCCATGGGCTCTCTACACAACTCATTAGACTGAAACATAATTAAAAATGTTAGGAACATATATATAAAAACAAATTTATGTGATGAATTTTAAGCAATAAAGTGTTTAAATAACATATCAGGTGCAAGGCATGCTCAGTGATGGATATAGATCCACCAGTATGCATAGAACCACCCTTAGAAGAAGCGTGGTTCTGCTTGGCCTTGGTGCATTTCTCCTTATAGTCTGGAGCCTTGCACTTGGCATTAAGTTCTGCATAAGCCCCCTCGCCTATCCAGGTTGGGCGTTTACCATTCTTCCTCACCTCCATAAGCATCTCAGAAAGACGCTTTAAGCCTTTGGTGTTGAAGAGCTTCTCAACCAGATGATGGTCTTTACGATCCCACGAAACATGCTCCTACAATATTATATTACAAATAAGATCAATATTCATTATTAATATCAACACACAATAACGAAAACCCTTAAATAAGAAAAGTAACATTATCTTACTTCAAATTTCTCAAGCCATTTCTCCATCGTCTCTCCTGGAATCTCTCCCCAAGTATGATATGGTTCCCAGAACTGTGATTGAATGACCGCGGTGATGGCCTTAGAGGCTACTTTACCCGGGATGAACCTATAAATAAGTTATAAACACAATATCAGCATTAACTAAAGATGCATTCTCAAACTACCTTTGTTTTCTTTAACCCTTAACTTCTCCTTTAGACAATATGCTCCTAAACTTGCAAATGTCATAGGACATCTGATTCCACCATTACTTGCAACTTCAGGTTGTACTCTAGCCTTCAGTATAAACTCTTCAACCCATTTTGTAAAGCTTGGTTTCACCCATCCTCTACCAGGATAAAGCATATCATATACCCAACTCCGATCTGGAGGGTAATCATCCATTTATGAAATGTGTCACTTTCAGTAAGGTGACCAAAATTTTTTGCTTATATTGTTACAAACAGAGGTTAACATAGAGGTGTCAAATGTGTTACTTGTTACATAAATAAGGGGGGTTAGTGTTACATTAAAAAATAGAGGGGGTGTGGCTGAGATTTAAAGGAAAGGAAACTCAGCGTAATTTCACCATGTAAATAAACAACAATAAACTTAAGGGGGGTTAATGGCTTAACAAATGATCAAGATTACAGTGATGAGAGGAGCAATAATAACAGTGGACAAGGACAATTGGCCCTCTCATGCCAGAATTTGCTCATAAATCCACTTTGTTCTCCCGGAAATAACTTTTATTATAATACATGACTTATGTGACTTCGATCTGATACCTCTCGATTCAGAGAGGAAAGCATAGATTGGAAAACCTAGGACAAATTGTTTGCTTCACAATTTACAGATACACCTTACTTCTCAGCACATCAAAACTTGCCATTGATGATACCACATAACCATGAGCTACAATCTCAAAACTAAGCTAATAATATCCTAGGATGTTTTCCTGATTCATAACTTGAGTGTCACATTCCATATATGGCCATAAAAATAAACTAAAAAAAGTCTCTTAAGTAATTACGATGATGGATTCATTATATCTAATTAGTTTTCCATTCATCTAATTACCACCACAAGCTAATTTAGAAGTTGCTAGAGATCAAACTGAAGCTGCATGTTGGTTTATTAGGAGATGATATTATATAATTTTTTTGTGATAAAAAGATCACTTGAAGAGTCACTCTTTAGTCTTTCCTTTGTTTATTTAGAGTTCAAAAGACAAAACTTTTCTTTTTCTTTTTTCTCTCTTCTGGATACTAAGTTTAATTAACTTTTCACTGTGTCCTTGGCTATATATGTCACTCATAAATGTACATTATGAGTAATTTCCTGACAACATTACATCAAATCAAATTAAATAAAAATTAAATAAACAAATACACGTATAATCAAATCTATCCACTTACCAAATCCCTATCAACTAAAAACAAAACACAATAAACATTAAGCCACTTTCTCCATTCATTTTCTATTTTTTCCATTCAAGCATGTGATTTATAATCAAATAACCAAAAAACAATCCCAACAAACCAATCATGCGTCTAAGCTACACATAACATTCAATAACATCCAGTCACGTCCAACTTGGGTTTAAGAATCGTCTAACCTTTTGTGAATTCTGAAATGCAAAAAGAGAGTTTCCTTGGCTGAAACAGAAATATACGATGTCAATAACTTCAACAATAACTAACAATAAAAAAGTAAAAGAACATGGATGTCTTAAAAGAACAGAGACCAATTTTGCTTAATTATTTTTCTAATACAAAATGAAATTTGTATTAAAAGAACAGGGAACCCAATTAAGCACAAGAAGTTCCCAAGTTAAGCAAATAAAATGTCTTACTACAAGCCAAATTCTGCATAAACAAAAATATACTTCAAATCCTTTTGTTCAAAAGATCCTAATGATAAAAGCATTAAGTTGCACATTGAAAAAAGTATCAAGTTAGCATATTTGTGGCTTACAATGTATACATATCTTAAGTATAGAAAGTAAACATGAAATGAAAAACTTGCAACCATTTATTCGATTGCAGTAGAATGCCCTTTTACAGCAACCTCACAAATTGATCAACAAACGGTTTTATTTTTACCCAGACATCTTTATGCACACAAAATTATAATACATCCTAAAACTAACATGCAAACAGATCAAGCCAAAATCAATATATGACAAGGAAAAACTATAAAAATAAAACTTCATTAGCAAAAGAAAGAAGGAATAAAATCAGCCAACTTCTGCATAGATTAAACTATAAAAAACTCGTAAAAACAAAAAAAGTAGTAGGCTATTCAGATAACTAACCAACCAATAGAAGTAGAATAACCCTATGCCCTTGCTCTCATAATAATCATCAAGCGCCCATTGATACTTTGACTGATTCAACCCAAACCATCGTGCCAAATGGTCGTCCAAACTTGAGTGGGCTGTAAAATGAAAGGTATTGGGCATTTAATTAGAAGAATAAACAAGATTATTAATCAAAAAACTAAATAAAATCATATCCAACAAAATCTAAATCAAAGACTTATTGCCTTCAATTACCTGAAATCAAAATAAAAAAGGGGCAATATATGTTTATTCATAGATTTATGTGAAAATCCAGAACACCAAAAATAGATAGTGTACTATCTCAGATTGAAACCATTCCATATGCTGGAATAATTACCTAGATCCATTCATTTCCTTTACTAGAATCATTAAAACATATTACATAACATGTGTAGTATTATCATAAAATACCTAGCCACAATTTTCATACCCATTCTTTAATTCACCTAATGTAGGACTATGGTTATATTCATTTCTTCGACAAACCAGAGAAAACACATCAAACTACCAATATTAGATATACAGTACTTCAACAAAACAAAAAACCCTTGTTCCAACCCAACTATCCATGCCATATTAGAGACTTATTTTCTTGCCTCAGCAAACTTGAACCCAAAAGAAGACTAAGGAAAACAACGTTATGTCCAAAAGAACAAACACTAAGAAGAATCGCGACGGAGCGTTATATCCAGTCACTAAAACAAATCTTTCTAGGCAATTAACAAAGTCATTAAAACAAAACATTAAGTAATGGCTCATCAACAGTGAGCGGCGACCGGCGGAGGAGGATGCGACGGAGAGAGAATAGAGAACAGAGGGAGCCGGATCTGGTCGAGAGACAGAGAGAACAGAGGGAAGCAACGTCGACCAGAGAGAGGGAGTCGCGACAGCGGGAAGGCGACCGGCGGAGCGGGGGGCAGCGTTTAGTTCAGGAAAAAAATTTGAGAACACTGAGTGGTGAGTGGCGGTGTCGGCGCGGGTTTCTTTAACAACGATGGAGTGGCGGTGAAAGAGGGATTGGGGCGGGGGACGATGCCTTCAACGACGATGAGTTGGGAATCGAAGAGGCGGGAGAGGACGGTGGCAACGGAGGGTTCGAAGGGAAGGGTTTTGAGAATAGAGGGAAAGTGTTTTTTGAGATTCAGAAGGAGAAGTATTGATAAATCTGAAAGGAAGATTAGGAAACAAAAAATTTCGACCCAATGTGCAAACCTGGTCGTCAGTAAATTTTAAAAATAAATTTCAATTAAAATAATTCTTTACCGACGGCTAAGCCGTCGGTAATTACAGACGGTCTAATAGCCATCAGTAATTACCGACGACTAAGTACTAAAAAAGAATTTCGTAGGCAGATTATTTCCAGCGCATAGCCGTCGGTAATTTTAATATTACCAACGGAGTCGAGGCCGTCAGTAAAATTTTGTCGGTAATATGTTGTTTTCTTATAGTGGAACCCTTTGTTCAGTGTCGCAAGACCTCCGCGTTCTCAGTCCTTCCACCTCCATTCACGGTTTGGTTTTTCCCTCTTTATCCCTTATTGGCTGCAGCACACCCCTTCTGTTCCATGGCCACCGCAAACCGCCATACAAGGGCGAGGGAACCAACTAGAACCTTCAGATCTGTTGCACCCATGGTCTGGATCTGAAACCACAAAACCCAAATTTGAAAAATCAAAGCCACCCAAGGCATAAACTATCACGGCGGAGAAGGGCGATAGGGTGGAGGAGCAGGAGGCGTCGTGTGGGTGGAGGAGCAAGAGGCATCCATAAGAAAATGGAAGAAGAAGAAGAAGAAGAAGAAGACGAAGAAGAAGAAGAAGAAAAGGCGTCCAGAGGAAGGAGTAGCAGCAGCGACGAGGCAAAGAAGAAAAAAGAAGAAGCAGAGAAAAAAAGAAATAAAAAGAACGAAAAATGAAAGAGGAGCGGCACATTTGACCCAGGATTGGAAATAAAAAAAAAGACAAAACTGAGGGGAAAGCCCCTTGTAAATGTCATCAATTAAAAAAAATGCTTGGCTTTTCCGAGGGGTGTGGCCCTAGGAAAAGCCTAATTAAAAAAAAACATCATGGTAGTTTTTGGTTCAATAAACTGAGGGCTTATTGTTAAAAGCCCTGGGAATTTAAAGCATGGGCCTTTTCCTACTGCTTTGGCCCTAGGAAATTTCATAGGGTCATTGGCCCTAGGTAATTTTTGTAGGAAATAACAAAAAATCTTGTAGTGTAAGCACAGTCTTATTATGAATTCGAGTTTGAAGTGATCTCGATGTGACGTCTGAGGTTGACAACGGTATGGAGTGATCTCCGATGTCTGAGGTACAAACAAACGAATGGACACATGAATGAACTGAATTCACACCGGAATGAAAGGAATCCTAAAACTGTGCATGTATTGGACAATACAGTTGAAGGAAGACTTAAAAGAATTGATTGGTACTGCCTATACTAACAAGATGTTAACAAGATGCATCTTCTTTTCGATAACCCAGAACATAAGAACTCCATAGTTAAACATGCTTGACTTAGAGCACTTGAGACATGAGTGACCTCTTGGAAAGTTTCCCAGAAAATGTGACTGAGGACAAAGCACGTTGAAAAGGTTCGTGTTGGTTTGTAGGGACAGTTTGCAATCCTAAAAGCAGTATGAGATGTTAAAAATAGTATCAGAGCGAGTGGACCTCTTCTAGTATGATGTGTTTTGAGGACGAACCATGAAGAAATTAGTGGGCATGTGACACTTGAGGCTGAAGATGGCGGAGAGTGGTCGTCGGTACACGAGACACATGAATAAACTGAATTCACACCAGAATGAGAGATCCTGAAAACTGTGCAGGTATGAGACTGTACAGTTGAAGGAAGACATAACAAATTGATTGGTATTACATAAAAAATGGATTGGTATTACTTATACTAACAAGATGCATCTTCTTTTTCGGGGGCTCAGAACATAAGAACTCTATAGTTAAGTGTGCTTGATTTAGAACACTTGTGGATGAGTGACCTTCTAGGAAGTTTCTTATGTTGGTTTGTGGAGACGGTCAACAATCTTGAAAGTAGTCCAGACCGTTACACTCAACTTTTGCTCTTTTCACGTGTTAGTTGATCTGGCTAGGACCTTGTTTATTCGTTACTCCATCTGTCTCATATTAAGTGTCCTGTTTGGAATATTGATTTGTCTCAAGCTATTTGCCACTTTATAATTTCAAGACAATAACACCCTTATTTATTGGTATCTCAACTACTTTATTTAAATTAGTTTTTCCACCTAACTCATATTACAATTAGGATATTTTAGTAAAACAAACTATTTTGCGTTGGAAATGAGCATAATAAATAATTTTCTTAAGACATGTACATAACTTTAAACGACAATTAATACGAGAGTTAATATAAGACCGAGGCGAGGAAGTATTTTGTCCGTGATTTGGCCCTTTTTTTTACACACACACACATACACACTTTACCATGTTGATCAAGCATGGGCAAATTTACCCCAATAGCATAATTTGACCAAAAAATTATGTCTTTGAGATAAGTTGGTTTTTATGTACGCGTTTAGTGTAAGTCGTGGTTATCGTCCCCGAGCTACTTTTTTTCTATTTTTTTTTAAATAAGTCGTGGTTGCCACAATGAGGTCTTCTTCTTTGAGGTCCTCATTGTGGCACTTCATCCCACAATTAGTTTATTGTCTTTTTAAATGATGGATGTTACTTTTTAGTGTAATTTATCTTTATCTTAATGAAGATCTTTATGCATCTTATGTACTTGCTATTAAGGTTTGCATTAAATTAGGGTTTTACAGTAAAATTAAGGTTTAAGTGAAAAAAAATAAAAAAAAGAAAGTGTCTGAATCCCATTCACGATTTATATTAAAAAAAATTAAAAAAAAATAAGAAAGTATGTGTCGTGAATGGAATTCACGACTTAAATGTATAACTCGTGAATAAGAATCACGACTTATATAAAACAAAAAGAAAAAAAAAACTTAAATCGTGGTTAGTAACCACGACTTATTTATTAAAAATAATCTAAAACAAAGTAACTCGGGAATGGTAACAACGACTCACATTAAACGCATAAATAAAAACCAATTTATCCCAAAGAATTAATTTTGTGGTCAACTATACTATTAGGTAGGGGTGACAAAATGGATGGATGGGGAAAATCCATTTATCCATTTACCATCCACTAAAATTTTATCAAAAAAATCCAATCCATTCATCATCCATTGAAAAAAAATCATCCAATCCATCCATTAACAATTTTTTTATGGATGGATATTCAATCCATCCATAAAAATTATTTTAATCACAAAAAATTATTTTTAATCACGAAAAATTATTTTTAATCATAAAAAATATTTTAATTACAAAAAAATTATTTTAATTACTAAAAAAATATTTTTAATCATAAAAAATATTTTAATTACAAAAAAATATTTTTAACTATTAAATATATATACACACACACATATATATCTCTCTCCCCCATATCTCTCTCGCTCCTTTCTCTCCCCTTCTCTTCTCTCCTCTTTCTCATCTCTCTCTCCTATCTCTCTCTCCTCTCTCTCCTCTCTCTTTCATCTCTCCCTATCTCTCTCCCCCTCTCTCTCATCTCTCTCTCCTTCTCTCTCCTCTCTCCCTGATCTCTCTCTCTCCCTCCTCTCCCCTATCTCTCTCTCCTATCATTTTCTCTCTCCTCCCTCCCCCTCTCCTTTCTCTCTTATACAGGTTTGTCGTTGGATAAGTGCTGCCTGAGAATAGAGTCGTAATGTCATAAAATGGCTTCAAAACTTTCCTAATAGATGGATTGGAAAAATCCATTTATCTATTTACCATCCACTAAAATTTCATCAAGAAAATCCAATCCATTCATCATTCATTTTAAAAAAAACCATCCAATCCATCCAGTAACAATTTTTTTATGGATAGATATCCAATCCATCCATAAAAGTTATTTTTAATCACAAAAAATATTTTTAATCACAAAAAATTATTTTTAATAACAAAAAAATATTTTTAATCATGAAAATATATTTTTAATCATAAAATATATTTTAATTAGAAAAAAATTATTTTTAATCATAAAAAAACATATTACTCCCCTCTCTCCTCTCTATCTCCCTCCCTCTCTCTTCTCTCCCTTCCCTGTCTCTCTCCTATCTCTCCCCCTCTTTCTCTCCCCTCTCTCTCCCTCTTTCACAAGAATCACACTTCTAGAACAAAATCATATATTTTTTCCCAAAAACAGTTTGGTTATTGTCAATCGTTTTATAAATGGTTTCAAAACTGTTAAACCAATTAAAATGGTCCCGGTCACATTTCCGTGGATTCAATCATGTTTTCCATTACCACTGACTGCTCTCCCATGTCGGTCGTCGGTATAGCCCCATCAAGAAAATTAATTACAAACTAGAATTTTCAAAATTTGTAATTGAATAATGTGTTGCTACTGACTATATCTTAGCATAATAATAATAATAATAATAATAATAATAATAATCAATTTTTATTCCCAATTAGAAAAAAAAACTGGGAGTTTTTTAGTACCCTTATCAAAGACTGGACTAATAAAAAAAGACTGGCCAAAAAATAAATAGCTATATTAAACTGAATCAATTTATTTATAAAAAAAATTAGTTAGAATTGCCTTCTTTTTTTGAATACAAATATTAAGATATTCGTTTTTAGAATTTTAAGCTAAACGAATATTATGCAATATTCAAACGCGTATTCAATATTAAGCTATTCACACACAAAAAAATATTAAGCTAAACGAATGGTACATCTTTTTGTATGATTAATATGTTTTCAATTATCGTCTTTAGAATTTTACGCTAAACGAATAAAATGAATATTAAGCATTGCCTTCTTTTTTTAGAAGACGAATATTGATTAGACATGAATTAATTAAAACGCGGCGTTTGATTGTCGGATGCAAATTGAGCGTTCAAGCATGAGTTTGAGTGGGAAACATGAAAATAAATGTTCCAATGGAGGCTGGGTGAGGCGGAGGGAGAAGGGAGAGAGAGGAGAGGGAAGGAAGAAAGAAAGAGAGAGATCGAGGGAGAGAGGGGAGGGAGAGAAGGAGAGAGAGGAGAAAAAGATGATAGATAGAGGGAGGGAGTGAGATGAGAGAGGGAGAGGAAAGATGAGAGAGAGGAAAAGAGAGATGAAGAGAGAAATAGATAGGGAGAGAGGGAGATAAGGAGAGAGATGAGAGGAAGGGAGAAAGAGACAAGAGAGGGTGAGATGAGAGAGAGGAGAGAAGGAGAGAGATGAGAGATAGAGGAAGGGAGTGAGATGAGAGAGGGGAGAGAGGGGAGAGAGAAAGGAAAGATGAGAGAGAGGGGGAGAGATGAGAGATAGAGGGGAGGGAGGGTGGGGAATGAGAGATGAGAGAGAGGGAGAGAAGGGGAAGAGATGAGAGAAAGGGGAGAGAGACAAGAGAGGGAGAGATAAGAGAAAGGGGAGAGAGGAGGAGGGAGAGAGGGAGAGAGAGAGAAGAGAGAGGAGATAGGGGAGAGATGAGAGGAAGGGAGAGAAAGAGATGAGAGATAGAAGGGAGGGAGTAGAGATGAGAGAGAGGAGAGAGAGGGAGAGAGGGGAGGAGAGAGAGGGAGAGAGGGAGAGAGATGAGAGATAGAAGGGAGGGAGAAAGAGAAATGAGAGAGGAGAGAGATAAGAGAGAGGGAGAGAGGGGATGGAAAGAGGAGGGAGAGATGAGAGATAGAGGGGAGAGAGGGGGAGAGAGGAAAGATGAGAGGGAGAGGGAGAGAGATGAGAGATAGAGTGCAGGGAGAGAGATGGAGAGAGAAGAGAGGGAGAAAGAGATGAGAGAGAGGGAGATAGGGGAGACAGATGAGAGACAGGGGGAGAGACAAGAGAGGGGGAGATGGGAGAGATGAGAGAGGGAGTGAGGGGAGAGAGATGAGAGAGAGATAAGAGATGAAAGAGGGAGATAGGGGAGAGAGAGACAAGAGAGGGGAGAGAGTGGAGAGAGATGAGAGAGAGAGGTGGGAGAGAGAGATGAGAGAGAGGGGAAAGATTGGAGAGAGAAAAATATTTTTAATTAAAATATTTTTTATGATTAAAATTATTTTTGATTAAAATATTTTTTTATAATTAAAAATATTTTTTTTATTGAAAATATTTTTTATGATTAAAAATATTTTTTACGAACAATTCAAAAAATTATCCATTCCATCTATTTGTCACCCCTAGTGTAATCCAATGGATTTAGAAAAATAGTGGATAGATAACTAACTATCTATTAAATTAAATGGATGGATTGGATCCAATCTATTTGATTTTTTTGTTTGTAATGGATGGATTGAATGAATTTTTTTATAAATAAATTAGATGGATAATAGATAAATAGATCACTTTACCACCCCTACGGATAAATTTGCCGTCAAGCACGTATAGAGTCAAGTCAACAAGAAAGTTGTTGAATACTACTTCATTTAAATCAAAGTTGGCTTACCATTACGAGTGAGAGGCTGAAAGCGTAAATGGTTCAACTACGCGTCAATGCAAGAAACTTCGAGAGTCCACATTCCACAGAAACACACCGCTTAGAAACTTCATGAAATTTCCAAATCAATCTTCCTTCCACGACTCTTCCGCTTTCCACCTCTTCGTCTAATCTAACTCAATATAAATACACATCATCATCATCATCATTCTTGTAGTACAAACACAATCAACCAGCCGATCATAGTAGCAGATTGATCAACAAGTTTCTTCCCCAAAAATTTTCAAATTCACACAACAAAACAACATGTTTATGTCTATGTTCAGCCATTTCGATATCTCTCAGGGCCAGAAGTGGAGCTTTTCCTTGGGTGTGGGCCCAGCAAAGGATGGAAATCCGAAGCCCAACACGGAAGCCGCTTCCTCCTCCGTAGCCACAGAGCCCAAAACCGCCAGAAAAGATCCCAATCTGTCAACACCCGGTGAAGCCAAGCAAAATCCGGCCCGCTTGAGACCGAGGTTTGCGCCGGAGTTGGATGGCCTACACTGCTTTGAATACATCGTGCCCTGCTAATGGATTCAATTCAACCCAATCTCAATTCGTTTATCATCACATCATAACAAATTTCAATTCTATTTATTTTTGCTGTATAATATCATCAATATAGTCCAGAAATTCCTTGTAGTGTATCCGTGAGTTCAAATTATGATTGCCAATAACATTTAAATTGCAAGTTGAAATGTATTCTTGTGATTCTACTTCTGTTCTTGTGGCCCGCTGTCAAGCAATCTCTATCTATCATCGAATTAAGTCAGCTATAATATTAATCAAAGAATTTCATCAAGCGCAAACCTCCAGATATGAAGAGGGAAAAAAAAAAATTTAGACCCTGTATTTCGCGAAAATTGATTTTGGATAAATTGAGTTTAGTTATAAATGTGTTGAATGGAAATTGATTTGAATTTGGATACATATCACGTAAAAATAAGTTGAACAATAAATTTAAGAGTAAAAATTATTTTTTAAAAGTAAAAGTTACAAATCTTAACTTTAAGTTAGAATCAATTCTAGAGTCCTAGTTTTAGGTTAGAATCAATTTTAGAGGTAAAATTAATTCTACTCGATGACACTTAAATATTTTAAAATCAATTTTATGGCTTTAGAATCACTTTTAAGATAGTCAAAAGTGAAATCAAACATACACCAACTCATGATTGAGAACTAATGATTGGTTCTGTCTATAAAGATTTTGGATTTACTTAGAATAATCAAATTATATCTGGTCTTATTTCTATTTTTTCAATCATTTTAGATACTATTTTTAAATACTGGATTTTTCGTTATTTAAATTGGGTATTTCCGTAGCTTGTAGTGATTTTTCATTCAATGAATGACTAAAAAAAATGGTGTTGTGGTATAGCTCATTCGGCCAAAAGTGTATCATCGATGCATGTCACTCACCTACATGCATCACGTTTTATTAAGACAGTATAAAAAAGAGGAAACAGCCATTTCGATCTAAGAACTAGTGAGACACTGTTTACCATAGTTTCTAAATATATTAAATTTATGAAAATATTTTTAAATGTGTTTTTCGTTAGTTAATTTGGTATTCGAATGTGTTTTCTGTTAATCAATTTAGTTTTCAAATATGTTTTTTATTAATCAGTTTAGTCTTTAAAATTATTAATAAAAGATATACCCGAAATTCTTTTAAATTTCGACACATTTAAGAATTATAGGGAAAATAATTTACACATTTAGGGACACAATTTACTAGTAAAAAAAAAAAAAACACCCCTTTTCATATGAAGTTACAAGCGATAAAGTGATTTCTTAACGCTTGGGAAAAATTGGCTTGGTAAAGCAGTAACATAAAATAACGGAAGCCTTTCTGTGGCATAAATTCCTCCGTTCCTGTCATTTCAAGTTTGCCTTTCACATGGTTCAAGACAATGCAATTCTTACTGGACATTTTTATACTTTTCCCCTCTTTATAGACCATTGTTTGCTTCTCTTCATTGCCAAGGCATATTCTCAATTCTCCCTCTCTGTCCATCCACCCTTGCCATATATCGCTAAATGGGTAGTTGTTCATTCCAAGAATTAAGCTTTCAAAGGGATCGGCAATGGCTACGAGGAGTATTTATTCTGTTGTGCCTGCTCTTGCTGCTGCTTTTGGATTTTATTTCGTAGAGAGAAACCATGTAAAGGTATGAAAAGTTATATGTGTTGTTTTATATCACGCATTGAACAAATTTATGGTATGTCAAAGAAAGAAATGTTATGTAGTTATGTACCCAAAAAACAAATGTTATGTAATTTTTTTTATCTATACTTAAAGTTCAAGATGTTTGATCTGTAGGAAATCAAAAAAGGGTTTTCGGTTTCCAATAAACAAACGATAGCAGAAGTGAAAGATCAAGCGAAGACTCTTCAAAATCCCAAATTGGCACCACAGCTCGATGGTTTACATTGTTTTGAAACCTTCGTGTTGAATTAAATTCGCTGGATCTTGGTTAATTTGTATCTTGCTGACTTGTGCTGAATGATTTTTTTTTTTTTTGACATATACTTGTGCTGAATGATGAATGGTAGGCTAAATATTAATTTGTTACTGATTCTTAATAGAGTTGTAACTGAATTGTTAGTTAGTTAGTTACAAGTTTGTTACTTGGTCAGGTAGATTGGAGTGCTATATAAGCACATCTCTTGTATCAATTTCTCATCTTTGTTAATATGATTCCCTATGTGACAAATCTGTTCTCAGCCTCTCAGGCTCTCTCATTTCACCATTCTCCATATCCTCTGAATACTAACATGGTATCAGAGCAATACCGCTTTCCGCCGCCACCTCCGCCATCACGGAGACAACCTCTGCCACTTTTCGCTGTGATCTTTGATCCACCAAGCTACCTCCTGACTCACTCAATTCTTCGCCATTTATTGAAGCTTGCGAAGATGGAGAAGAAGTTCTCGCCACTGCCACCACGTCGTAAACCACCGCAAGAAACTTCATCTTCAGAAATTGAAGGTGAAGATGAAGATCTCAACGATTCTGATTGTGATTCTGAAACTAAAGAAATTTCTGATTCAGATGAAGAAGAAAGCGACTCTGATTCAGAAATTGATAAGGAAGAGGATTCTAATTCTGATGAAGATTGCGATGCTTCCGCTTCAGTGCAGAATCGTTACCGCCGTTACCAGATCCAAATCTATCGAACAGAGCACTGTGTAAGCTTTGTTCGTCGTCGTAGATCATCTCTGCAGAAGCGTTTTTCATCTTTCAAGCATTTCAAACTTGAAGATGATGTTCTCTTCTCCCTCGAGAATAGTTCTGCAGATGAAGAAGGACGCGATTCTGAGTTGCCGAAATAAGTATCACCGCAAGTATCATCCATCAATTTCTTTGCAGAACCACAACAACCACCGACCAAGCCATTCAAGCCAGAGATTGAAGGGTTCGCCATTAAAATCAGAAGGATCACATGCTTCTTAGCATTCAACAGTCTTGGAAGTTCATATTCCACCACCAATGGTGGTTCCACGGAGAAACAGATCCGTACAAACACGACCATACCTGAATGCGATGAACGCCTCGTCAACGATCTCGTCAAAAAGCTCGATCTGGTGGATCGAGAACCGACACCAGATCTGAAATCTTTTGTATTTGCTGAGACCGTTTCTTCCATCTTCGATCTTCATCAAGTCAACTATGGCACCGTCTTCATTCATCACAATACCTCTTCCTTCGCCATGGATCTATTCTGTTTTTCAGAATGCTTCAAGATCGTTTCGGAAGTCGATGTGTCCTCGCCGGAGAAGACAGCTGAGCGTGCTGATTTAATCTCTGCAACGCCTCCGCAACATTCTTGTTTTCTGTTCGATCCCGGTGGAATAGTTGTGATTGCGCCATGTGCCGCCTTGTGTCTCAGTCTCGTTGCGCTCTTGCTTCTGTCCAGTTCTGTTCCGGCAGCAAATCCGTCTCGTGTTGGAGTTTTCGTTTTCGATCCCGGCGGAAATCGCCGTCAACCGCCATGGATCTTGCTGCTACGCTGCACTTCCACATCTCACTCGTCGTTTCGAAGAACATTCCAGAAGGTTCTAGTAGCGTTTGGCTCCTTCACGTGCTATTTGCATTTTAGCGCCTCATGGGTCGGGCCTCGTTATTGGGTTGGACTCCAATTCACTCCTGGAAATGCAACGCTAGATTTTGGGCCAAGGATTATTGATTATACTTTGGGCCTTCTTCCAATACATGTTCTGTCTCACTGCTCGCTTGGCATAATTTCTTGGTTCAAGTTTTTTTAGTACTTGGCATAATACTTGTATTTCAAGCTGCTTGTGGTGATCCCACTATCAGCTTGGGGGGTAATGGAGTTGTAACTGAATTGTTAGTTAGTTACAATTTTGTTACTTGGTCAGTTAGATTGGAGTGCTATATAAGCACATCTCTTGTATCAATTTCTCATCTTTGTTAATATGATTCCCTATGAGACAAATCTGTTCTCAGCCTCTCTCATTTCACCATTCTCCATATCCTCTTAATACCAACAATTCTCTTATATTTCCTCTCTACAACCTCAAAAAAATTTACATGATATCCTTGGCTACCCAAAAAAAATTCATAATTCAAAATTTACTCTTACATAACAAAATTTGACCTCCCATTTTTCAAAGTAAAATGATATTTAAACAAATTATCCTACTCACGCGTGCCTTGCTTATTATATAATCATGCATTATAAGTTTCTTATGTAAAATCAATTAAATATTTTTTTTCTCTAATTGGTTATTAAATTCAATTAGTTTTTTAGATTGTTTAATTTCTTTAAGAAGTACTCAATTTTTTGAATTAACATTAGACATAATGTGATATTTACAAATCATTATTAAAACAATACTCTCTTAATTAAACTATTTTTTTCAAAACTAAAAATTTCAAGTGTTTACATTTTTACTTTTCACACAAACTCTCCCGAGACCGAGCCAAGATGGTGTATTGAGATCCAACTCAACTTTCGGGATTATATAAGTAAAGATGTTTTTGATAACCTTGAGCCACAACACAAGTTTGACACTTACTGCCTGTTTGATTTGATTTTCAAAAACTGTTTTCTGTTTTATAAAAGCTAATAAAGAACAAATTTTGTTCTTTATTAATTTTAAAAAACAAAAACAGTTTTTAAAAAGAGTAATCAAACAAGGGGTTAGTAATAGTAACCATACTCTTTTTTTTTATTAAACACATCAAAAATTTCAGCCCCATTGACTTCTGTAATGTATCCTTCAAAATCATTACTAAGATTTTGGCTTAGAGGCTTAGAGTTCTCATGGGATTCCTGATAAATTCGTTAGAATGGTTTGGCATTGTATTTTTTCTTCCCGTATGGGAATGTTTTGGAATGGAGAAGCATTGGAAGAATTTACTCCCTCAAGAGCCATTAGACAAGGTGATCCTATCTTACCGTATTTATTTGGGTTTTGCATCGAGAAGTTATTCCATATGATCAATCCTACCATTGACCATAAGTACTGGCGCCCCATCAAGCTTGATAGAGGAAGACCCTTGTTGTCTCATCTGGCTTTCGCTGATGACGTGCTCTTGTTTATGGAGGCCATTGGGGACCAAATTTTACTAATAAAAAATATTTTAGATTTATTTTGCAGGTGTCCAGGGCAGAAAATCAGTGAGGATGATACCAAATATTATTCTCTAATAATGTTGATGGGCATGTGAAGCATTACATATGCCAAGAATCGGGATTCCAAATCACTGACGACCTGGGGAAGTACCTACGACTAGAGTTCCAATTCTTTACCAAAAGGACAGTCACAGATCCTACTAGTTTATTCTTGATAAAGTGGACCAATGTTTGAGTAACTGGAAGGCAAAAACACTATCTTTCGCGGGGGCCTGTGGCTTTGACCAAATTTGTTCTCCAAGTTCTTCTCATCTATGTTATGCAATCGGCCTGTGGTCCTAGGTTCGTTTATGATGAGATTGAAATTTGTGATGAGATAGAAAACATATGTAGAAGCTTCATTTGGGGTGACACAGTAAATTGGGAGAATATTCGTTAGCCTAAATCATGGGGTGGTCTTGGTCTTAGATCAGGCAGACATATTAACCAAGTTTCCATAATGAAAGTGGGATGGCATCTGATGACTAGGCGTGATGATTTGTGGGTTAAAGTTATTCAGTCAAAGTACAAATGTGGTGTGGCCACAATTCCAAGGATGCAATTGGAACGAATCTAATTTCTGGCGAGGGATCTGTAATTTGTGGAATGTTGTCTTGGATAACAATGCTAAGAGAGTTGGGGATGGAACTTCAATTAGTGTTTGGACAAATAAGTGGCTTCTTTCGATTTGCAAGTTTAGTTATTTTGTCAACAACTTAGGTAGCAGAGAACGCAACAATGTAACCATAAACTAGCGTAAACCCTCGTTAGGTACTATGAAGTTTAACGTTGACGCATCATTTTCTACACAGAGCAATTTCGTTGGTATCAGCATATGTGTTTGTGATCACTAGGGGGTATTCGTGACAACTAGGACCTTGTTATTACAAGTTCAAGAAGGTGAAAATATTGGATCTATTGCATGTTAATAGAACTTGGATGGGTAAGTGTAATTTTTTATCTTGATTCAAAATTCAATTACAATATGCAACTGGAGGGCAGTTCCGAATTTGGGATAATAATTTGGAATGTAGATAATTTATGTCGACTTTTTGACCAAACTTTTTGGTAGAGCTGTCTTGGAGGCAAGCTGATGTAGTTGTCCACATACTTGCTAAGGTGGCCATATATATGTTTTTTTTTGGGTATTTATGATGTTATCCCGATTGTATGTTGAAAAATTCTTATTAAAAATTGCTCTAAGGCTTGATAGTTCATATCGATCCAATTTTTATGTTTAGTTCATTTTATTTAAAAAAAAATGATAATCTCCATAGTATCTATTAAACCGTTTGTTTCAGATTGTTTTATAAAAAAAAACCTTTTTTAATAACTTTTTAGAATATTCTATCTGTTTGTTTCAATTTTTAAAAATAATAAGAATATAAAAAATTTTGAAAAAGCTATTTTCAAATATCATTTAAAAAATATCGTCAAATAAAAATATTCTTTAAAAAATAATTTAATTATAATAATTATGATAAATAAGAGAAAATATTTTTTAAAAATGTTTATTAGACAAATATTGTTTTACATAAAAATCTCTAAAAAATAAATATCAAACTATTTTTTTATACAAAAAAAAAAACTTTTTATGGCTCATTATGTGCCAACGTCAAGTGATAGCCTAAATTTGAAACGGGTGAAATAATCTAGAAAGAACCAACACATGTTAAACACGTATCGTTAAATGTCATGTCGAATACGTGAACACAGTACAAAAAATAGTGCGTCCTTCACATACCCGTTAGTGTGGATGGATGACAAAACCGAAAAAGCGTTTCTTCATTTAAATTAAACAACAAACAACTGCGGCGTAATCAGTTTGAGCTTCATATATATTGTTGGAATAAAATCAGCAAATGGAACAAAGTGAAATTTATTGACTACTGCTAATATCATACATGTATTTAGCCAACATTACCAGATAAATAATTATAACATAGGAGGAACGGATAAAAATAGATTTTTTTTTATTGCTACTGAGATTGTACAACCATAGAGTTCAGAAATTATGTGGTCTTGACCAACTCATGGTCTAATAAAAACAAGTTAAAAAAAAATATCAACTATCCCCTTCCCCAACTAACAAGCCGGGACTTTCTCATTTCCCTTGATTCTGTTCTCTTCTCTTAATTATAAATGATTTACCCAAAAAAAGAACCTCCATATTTTTAAGTGATAAGAAGGCAACTATAATGGATAACGTGGATCATCCAAAACATTGGCTTCAAGAAATTGGTTCCACATCTAGCTCTACTATCTTTTACCTATATTAGCAAATCTTCTAGCAACACCAAATAGAACATACTTGGTTACCAATCCCCTATCAAGACTACAAGCAAGTGCTATAGCACCACCAATGACTAACATCTTGGGCACGTTCACGCCCTGCGGTTTGTCCGGAACGACCACACTTTCGGTCTGTGATGAATTATCAGACTCTCCAATGGATTGCAAGTACTCAGGACTTATTTTTGTGTTGACCTGGGCCATGAAAGCTGAACGAGAGAGTGGAGCTCCGGCAGCTCTTGCTTCTTGATAAGCACGCAAACCAGGCTCGATCTTCTGTACCGTTCCCCACATACCTTTCCTTACTCCAAGCTTTGCAATTTCCCATGGAATGCCCATTTCTTCATGATGGAAGAGTAACACTTCACATGCAGTCAGCTGACCAGTACCTCTCTTTGATTCAACTGTCAAGAAAAACAGCATGTCAGCCATAAGTACATAATAACTCTAGTGGTGAAGGAATGGAGAGTTTAGATTGTGGGATAGACAACTCCAAATAGATGATCTATCACACAAAATTACACAGCAAGTAAATGACTAAGTTATCGCAACAAACCTGCTCGAATGCACCAGCTAGAGTAATACACATCAACACGTCTAGGTTTGTCTTGTCTTGGGATTGAAGGACAATCTACCCCCTAAAAAGAGAAAGAAAAACAAGAGTTAATAACAACACTGATTATATAGTGCGAAATTTAACCATCCTCAAACAATGTCTTTAAATATTCCAGAAAAAAGGTGAACTTCCTTCAAGTACCTTTGTGATACAATAGTAGGATCTCCCACACTCCCATATTCTCCGACCAATTATGTATTCTCTGTCTTTACAGAAAAAGGGAAACTGTACCACAGATAATGAGCAGCCATAAGCACATGAAAATAACTACCAAGACAACAAAGAACTACACTTAAAATAAATAAATCAAGTTAAAGGTTTGCACCTTCCGTATCCATTGCACTTTCATGGTTCCAGTAGTAGGACACTCTTCCAAGGTCGTCGACTTTACAAGCATATCATCCCATTTAGGTCGGAATTGATCATCCCAGAACAAATCCCTCACTATCTCGGGGGTTGCATCCTCAAAAATAGTACTGCTTCTATATTGGGGAGGGCCATCCTAACAAACCAAAAAGACAAACATAGGTAATTTGAATAAATACTAGCAACAGCAATCTTCTATTGCATTAGTGCATGTATGGATTCACTTTTCTGAGACTTAAAAGTGATTCTAGAAACATAAAATTGATTTTTACATATTTGGGTACTCTCAAGTAGAATTGATTTTGTCTCTAGAATGAATTCTAACTTGAAGCTGGGATTTAGAGCTTTTGACTCCAAACGTGATTTTTAGCCTCAAATTTATTGTTAAACTCACTTTTAACTAAAATCAATTTTACAAAATCAATTCATTCAAAATCAATTTTCGCCACTATATAACCAAACATATATAAATAATCATTAGAAATTGAATTAAGGAACTAAACACTTAAAGTGGTAGAAAGTAACCAAAAAATACCATACCTTTGGTTCTCTACGCCATGCCTGGTAACTCATAGTTGGGGTAGAACGATCCATCATCTGTGTCCAAGGGAGACCTCCATCTTTTTCCTCCACAAGCTTGCATAGATGATGTAAATCCTCCATTGTAACAGCATTAGAAGTATTTTCACTGGAATCGAGTGTAAAACAAAGTTAGAAATAACATGGCATAAGCACACCACAGTTTCATTGCCAGAGAGCAATTGGTGCTTAAATAATATCTAAAGAGCCATGACAATGTATAATCCATTTACATAACCCAAATATTCAAACTTGGAAGTTGTCACTCACAAGGATGTAGGTAGCAATAACAGGTCAAAATTGGATGACAACAAATCCAAATTCTATACCCAATTTTATTGGCTAATTTATGGATGAATTTAATTTTGATTTAATAAGTCAACTAGTGTTCAACATCTTAATTCCACGGGGTATCAAGCAAAATTCCCTTAATTCCTTACAGGATAAATAACAGAAAAGCATAAACTCTAAATTTAGACAAGTAATTATCCCAATAACTGAAAAGTGGATAAATGCAAAAAAAAAAAAAAATACCTGGTGGAACTGTCACATTTCATCGGTGATGAAGAGGAAGCCTTTTTATTCATATCTTTATTCAAAACCAAAGATTCAGGGTTTGGTGATTGCATTGTAATGGAATTAAGACAAGGAGACGAAGAATAACCCTTGACGGGCGAAAATACAGACTTTGAAGGCGAACCCGAAGATGGTGAGGCAAAATCCAAGGATTTAGCCAAAGAAGTGGCCAATTTTTCTTTCCCCAAGCTCGCCCATTTCGGTTTCCAAAACCATCCAACGATAACGCCCAAGATAAATGCTACCCACATAGGACTCAAAAACATCCCTATCGCTGTACACAAACCCAAGATTGCCGGGTTTTCCAACACATCGTAAAAAGCCATAACAAGAAGGAAAAAAGAATAGAAAGAAAACCGTAAGGAGGATAAAGTAAAGGGCACGCCCAGAATCTGTTAAGTTCCTTTTTCGGCCTTCGGCAGAAACTAAGGAGAAAAAGTTAAAAGGGGTTTGGAAGAAGGAGCTGTATAAGATTTGAGGCGAAGAAAATTCAGGCAGAAGAAGAAAAATAAAAATATAAAAGGGGACAAATTGGGCGAAAAATCAGAGGGAGAGGGAGAGAGAGACAAAAGGGGATGGGGTGTTGGAGGGTGGATTGATTAAGACACGAATGGTAGAAGGAGAAGTAGGAGGGTTTGGATTTGGGTTTGTTGGTAAGACGACACCGTGGAGTAGCAGGCAATGACGGTGGTTATGATGTTGGGTGAGGGAGTATTGGTGGATATTATTATTGTTATTAATAAAGAGATAAGAGTTTGAAGAGCCAATGAGCGTTTTGGGGAATCAGAGGCCAAATAAAAAGAACGGTGGGGAAGGAGTGATGTGAGGGTAGAGATGCGTGTGAATTTGTAGTAGTATGCTGATATTGAAAATTGAAAATGAAATGAAACCGAGGGAGGGAGGGTTTGAAGTTGGAACTTGGATGTAGGAAGTCTAATATAAGTTTCGTCAATTTGACTGACGGGGTTTATATTGTTGCTTGGTCCTAGGCAAAATGGAAGTGAAATTGAAGCGATTCAAGGGAAAGCGAGTGGTGCTTTATTTTTTATACACTCATCATCGAGCCTTTCCAAGGCCTTGTTTTTCACGTTGCGGGAGCTCATTTTCCGTCCATTTTTTATGTTTCACGCGCGACCATCTTTATACACTCCCTCTGGAACAAAAATACACCAATCCGTGAGCCTATAACTCGCCCTACATCAATCTCACCGCGATTTTGGGTCAACGCGAAAATCTCACCGCCAGACCAAACACATGCTTAGTTAAAAAGGTAAGATTTTAGGTCATCTAAAAAGCCTTTTAGGCTAACAGACCAACCTATTTAAACAAATATAAATAATATAACATATTTTGTATTGTTACTACTATAAAAAGAATTTTTATAATGTGTTAAAATTATATATTTATTTACACTTCTAAAATTTTGAGTATGTTGACCTACATAGATGATTTGAATAAACAAGACAGTCTCGATATTCGAAAGATTGGTGCTATCAACACACTCTTTAATGCTATCAACATAAAAGATTTGAATAAACAAGACAACTTACTTCCATCCACACTCTAAAATGAAATATAAGCAAAATATTAGTGCTATCAACACACTCTTTAGCACTCTCTTTCCAACACTCATTTTCTTATTGGTTGAAATCCACATATTTATATGGGACCCATATGAATTTCAACCAATAAGAGAGAGTGTGTTCAACAGAGAGTGATAGAGAGTGTGTACCTATCATTTCCCAACGTGATAAATTGTTATCTTATCCTGTATTTGATGTGCATATGATAACAAACTAAAAACCATTATATTATCTTAATACGTGTTTGAGATGGATCAAATAATAAATTATGGGATCTAAATAATATAAAATGAGAAAATTATCCATGTTAATTTTTTAATTTTTATTAATTTAAAACATTTTTATAATTTTAAATTTTAGTTTTTATTTTAGATTTTTTCATATTTTATTAAATTTAGTTTTGTATACATTTTTTATTTTTTAGTCACAAAAAATGACAAAATTACTCTTATGAAAAAATTACATATAATTTTTTAAAATTAGGTTTTGATCTTTTTATATATTTTTAACTTATAGTGATTTCTTATAATTTTTAATATTAGTATTAAAATGACAAAATTACTCTTGTGGCAAAATCACATTTAATTTTTAAAGTTAAGTTTTAATACATTTAATATTTTTCATAATTTAAATTATTTTTTACAATTTTAATATTAATTTATATTTTTTGTTTTAATTTTAAATATTTTGATATTTGATTAGATTTTAATTTTTTGTTTTGTTTTTTGTATTATATAAGATGACAATTACACATATTAAAAAGGTACATATAATTTTAAAATTATTTTATGAATTTTAATGATTTTAATATTCTATAATTTTAATATTATTTTTTTATTTTACTTTTTAGTTTAAATATTATTATATTTTATTAGATCTTAAATTATGTTTTATAATGGTGAATACGGAAAAAAATTTCTTATCCTATCATACATATTGATTTCTAACTCAGTCCTCTTCTCATAATGGAACTTTAACTAGATTGACAAGATAAGATATGTGATATATCATATGATTGAGTTATTTTATCCTACTGGTTCAACAAACTCTGAATTAAGACATAATATGATATTTTATTATATCCTGACCATAAAACGAGTCCTTAAGGTTTTTATACATAGTTAAAAAAAATACTACTACTCCGGTTATGAATATAAACAAAAAACATTATGCTTGATGGTATAAAATATAAATAAATCCTAACTAATTTCACCCTTTTATTGATATTATTCCTAAAATATCTTTCAATTGATTCTGATTTTATTTTTTCCAATAACCTTTTTGTTACTTTGAAACGAGTTCACGTTGAAAAATAAATGAAGAGAAAACACAAATGATTTTTTTGGAATAAAATTTAAATTATTCCATCATTAATTGAAATTAACTCATTTCAATACATTTTATTGATCTTGATATTTTGGTCTTTTGTTTTTTATAATAAAGACCATATATAGTAATTAACTGAGACAAATTTAGACTAAATTATACTCCCTCCGGAACTATTTATAAGGAAAAAAGTTATTTCCAGATTCGTTAAAAAATGTATGTATTTGGTCCAAAAATTGACCAGATACATACATTTTTTAACGAATCTGGAAATGACTTTTTTCCTTATAAATGGTTCCGGAGGGAGTACTTAATTATTTCATCTTTTGATCACTACTAATATTTTACAATTTCTTATAGTAATACTCCCTCCGTCCCCTATTGTTTGACGTTTTAGCCTAAAATTTTTGTCTTATTTTGATTGTCATTTTACAATATAAATGAAACATTAATTTTTTTATCCTATTTTGTCCTTGAAGTATTAATGTTAATTTTTTTCAATTTTACTCATTTTTCTTTTCCAAAACATTTGTAATTAATGGTATTCTTAATTCCAATGACACCCACTTTTGCAAAATAGTATTGATTTCTCTCTCCACTTGAACGAAATCTCGACTCGGTGCAAGCTAACATGAATTATGACATGGTGAATTTGAAATGGTGATTTACTGCATGCTAGTTTTACGTGGTGCCCAACTACTTTGCTTTACTGTATGTTAGTTTTACGTGCTCCATTAATTGCATTTTAGGAATTGAAAAAGGGCATATTAGGAAAGTAAAACATATTTTTTATGAATTTTGGACTAATAATTGTATTTCTTAGTTCATGTGTCACAACCTTAAACATCAAAAAATAGGGGACGGAAGGAGTATTTATTATTTATTGCTTCTTTTTGTCATTTTCCAATGCAGATTCCACTATAACTACCTAGTAAATATAAAATATAATTAATGTATGCTCTTAATTAATTTAAAGATATAGTGGAAAAAAAACTCAATTATACATTGATTTTATAAAGCAATCAAGGTTTTCGAACTAAAGACAAATGCTAAAATATCTAAAGTTTTGGGACAGAGGGAACAAAATTTTCGTGGAACTTGTAAAAATGTTGTGTAAACATCGTTGTCATTGTTAAAAGAATATCACATCCCAGCCAATGGGTGGTTTTTTTTGTAAATAAAAATTTAGGAAGAGGGAATGATACTCTAATCTAAGGCATGGAAAATATATCTGGCTCAGTGAACACTTATAAAAAGAATTACATTTATCTCACTCCAAGAGGACTAGTAGAGACTTAAACCCACAATATGTCGGATACAAGTCATGTCATGATCCACTATGTCAACCATTGGATTGGCCAATTAGTGGAATTGCTTTTAAACGAAAAGCAAATGAAATATAAACAAAGAAAGCATATGAAAGGGAAATACGGTAAAACTTTAAGAATTAAAAAATTGTCACAAAAAAAATCCTTAAGAATTAATAAAGTTGCAGTAACGTTCAATTGATATTTAATCGCTTGGTCAACGATTGATGCCTGTTAATACTTCGAATTGAAGTGGGTAAGCATTTCTCACCTGGTCCATGTGTTTGTTAATTAGATTATCATATTGGACAGTCAAGTCTAAAGTAAGCTTTCTAAATAGGAGGCACACGGTAACATTACATGAGCAAACTAGCAGTTGTTTCTTTAACTAAAAAATTGAAGCTCTATAGACCAACAATATATATATATATATATATATATATATGCCTAAGGATGGTATTGATATTTGATGCATGTGGTATTTGAATATGGAAAGTGTTAATAACATATTTTTGGACATATTTTCCGTTATTTACAAAATTTTATGTAAATCTCGTGAAACAAAAAAAAAAATTACTACATGTTGCTTGAATTTCTATTTAAGGGTCAAATTGGATTAACATTTAATTCCTGCCAATTTGTCAACTCTAAAATAAAATACTAGTACATAAAATATGGAGTAAGTCAATAAACTAGGTATAGCTTGGCCTTCCGAGTGAAAAGTCACTGGACACGGCTTTGAAACGCCGTTTCCTTCCTGAATGGAAACACGGATTTAGACCAAATTATTTAAGGACACTAAGGGTGTGTTTGGTTGGGGGATTTTGGAGGGGAGGGGAGGGGAGGGGAGGGGATATTTTAAATTATGTTTGTTTGGTTCAATTTTTTTAATGGGAGGGAGGGAGGGAGCAAAATCCCTCCTAAGCCAATTTGGCTCCCTCCCAAAGTGTGGAGTTTTGGAGGGAGGAGAGGGGATATTAAATTATTTAAAATAAAATTACTGAAATATCCTTATATATATATATAATATAATATAAAACACTAAGGATATACCAAGTAAATTAATCCCTTCCTCCATTAAAATCCCTCCCTCCCCTCCGAACCAAACAATGAAAGCGCTCCCTCCCCTCCTCCTCCCTCCTCCTCTCAACCAAACACAAAATCAAAGTAAATCCCTCCCCTCCCTTCCCCTTCCCTCCCCTCCACTCCATTAAAATCTCTCTCCTCCCCTCCCTTTGTTTGAACCAAACAGACCCTAAAGACTCAGTCACTCAGGCTGCATAATGAGAAGGAAGAAATTAAAATATTCACGCGCGCCTACCACGTTGCACATTATTGTGATCGAAACACCGATCAAGTGAGCCTATGCAAGCTAACCACTTTATCTGCAACATTAAGTCAAGAACATGTGTGGACTGCAGACAGAGAATACATACTGTGCAATTTGCAACTTGGTGAGTTTCCATTATCGTCCAATATAAAGCTAATACCAAGCTATAGTAGTAGCAAAGTATGTCTTCCTTATATTTAGGAATAGTCAGCAAGTTTTCCTCCTTACTCATAAATATTGTTGATGACCGTAGTTTTTCTGCATGTTTTTTATACATTGAACATTGCTCTTGGTTTGGGATTTTAGATAAGTTATGAACGGTTATTTCTAGTGTCACGTGTGCACTAATTTGTGGGCCGACTAGTAACCATCGTTGCTCGTTTAGATTAATTCAAAAATCACTTTGTAATGTCCCCAATAACACTGTTGGACAATGTAAAGTAGAGTGATGCTTTTATATGTACTGTACAATATGAAAGACAAGAATCATTAAACAATCGTTTAACGGGAGACATGTGACACAACAGAGAAGATTTTTTTTTTTTAAATGAAGGAGAGGAGCCTCGTTAAAACCTTTCTGATGCAAAACCCTCCTTAGGGAAAAAACAACTAGAAGGAAAAAGAGTACTCCCTCCTGTTTTTATTAAAAAAAAAAGGAAAACAACAGTAACAAGAAAAGCCTGGGGGGACTAGGCCAAAACCCGTGACCTAACCAAAGAAAAACGAAACAATCCAAGAGGACAATAAGGAACCTAGGGATCCACAACCTATCCCAAGAAAGGCTAGGAGAACCTATAGTATGGGAGGCTATTTCGATTTCTAAAAAGTCATCTGAAATAAAGCTAGGAATGAGATTCCACCAAACAAGATCTGCTGACATGAATCCCATGAGAGGCAAGTTTGTCAGCACAAGAATTTCCTTCTCTGTAGATGTGGGAAAAGATGAAGGACATTTGCTTAGTAAGAGCAATACAGTTGGTCCACCTGTTTCTGAGCTTCCAAGGCACAATAGAGCTATTACGGAAGGCAGCAACCACTAACAGAGAATCACACTCCAACCACAAACGACGCCAGCCTCTTTTAAAGGCAATCTCAATAGCAATCATAGCACCCAAAAGTTCTGCCTGAAGAGCATTACGAATGCCAAGATTAGCAGAGAAACAGCCAAGAACAACAGCATTAGAGCCTCTGAAAATACCCCCGCAGGAGGCTGGGCCAGGACACCCCTTTGCTGCACCATCAGTGTTGCATTTAATCATTTGAAAGCTAGGGGGCTTCCAAATAACTTCTTTAATAATCTGGCCACTACCAGGGCGACCCTTCACTTTGAAACTCTTCAAAATAGAGAACTCTTGAATAGAAGAAGACATTTTCCCACGGCTAGAATTCCCAGCAAGAGAAACATTAGTCACAATTAAATTGATTGCCGATTGAGGAGGGAAGAACTTATTATCAAACCTCAGCTTATTCCTACAATGCCAGATGGTCCAGTAAATATTAATAACACAAGCAATAACAACATCAAAAACCTGGGTGCTCCAACCTCTATTGCAAATATCAAGGGTGGAATGGGGAGAGGAACAATCCACAGAGCTATTTAAAACCGAGCTAAGCCAATTCCAGATGTGAGTAGCAAAAGGACAATCCAAAAACAAATGGTGGGAGGTTTCAGCAGAGTTCCCACAAAGAGAGCAGACGGAGACCACAACAATACCCCTATTCCGCAAGTGGTCATCTGTAGGAACCTTATCATGAAGCAATCTCCAAAGAGTGAAGGATTTAGAGGGAGGAACTTGATTATAAAGCAGAGACACAACAGAACAGAGAAGATTGATTATAAATAAATTATTTATTATTTATAATAACAGAAGAACGGTAAAAGATTTGTTACGCTACTTGTGCTGTTTCTGCACCCCAATTTCGTACAAAAAGAGCAATTATCTTTCTTCTTGTCAAAAGATAAGAACAAATACATTGTCAATTAAAAATGGTAAACAACGAAAACAGTCTCCACCAGATCATGGATAAAAACAAATATGTTTGCCAAATTGACAGGAACACGGTAGAGAAGGGGTTTTCTTGCACTTTCTACGTATCCTCCCATTCAGAGAAAAAGACGAAGCTAAATTTAAAATAAGGTATGCTGTTCAAGCCAAACGAATCTATAAATACAATAATTATTGAATCTCATCATTGCTACATAAATGTTTTTAAAAAGAGGAGTGATACCATCTCACTCTTTAACACTCTATTTCCAACGCACTATTTCTTATTGGTTGACATCCAAATGGATCTCACATGATTAGTGGGACTCATGTAAATTTGGTGGGACTCATATGAATTTCAACCAATAAAAAAGAGTGTATTGAAAAGAGAGTGTTAGAAAGTGTGTTACTACTTGTTTTTTTTATAGGCAAATGTTAGTTGTTAGTAATTGTTAGAAATGTTAGTTTTCCGAGTTTGAACCCGGGACCTCCAGCTTAAACTCCTTCAGCGTCCCTTAGCTCACCAACCGAGCTACCTACTTGGGACTGTGTTGCTACTTGCTAGCATTTCTCTTTTAAAAAAGCTTTTATATTAATCAATTGCATAAATGTTTCCTGTACTTGGTATAAGTGGTAATTCTTTTCCTAAGATGGTCTTGACCCCCTTTTAAGGACCAATAAATGGATTTTCAGTCACTTCTTTATGGGATTTATAACAAATAAAAGAAAAATTAAGATTTTTCTAAAAAAAAAATTAAGATTGTTAATGCACGAAATGGTGGGAACTCTCCTCCTCTGGGCGCAGCATCCGTCTTCGGTCAGTTCGGCGAATGGGGTACCTACAAAAGGCACTCTGATGCCTAAGTTAGATAGGGCTTTTAGGAGGGAGAGAAGGGGAGCGTATGAAAGAGATGAATTTAGTGTTTAGGTTGAAGAGAGTGCATTTAACCCGAGGGGTCAAGCCTCCTTTATATATGTGTGTCTGTTCCGATTTGCATGCATGGCTCTCTTCCTGGGCAAGTTACCATTTGAATGAGAGGAGCCTATCTCCTCCTCTTATCTCACACCTGATAGAGGTGAGGGCTTATCCCTACTGCTTTATGCTCCCCAATATTCATACCCTACAGTTGTTTCAGGTCTTATCAATATCGTTTACCACAGGTCTTCTGGAAGATTCAGGGCTTCTCTCCTCAGGACAAGTCGTCGCCCTGGGGAGCTCTGCTCGGTTTCTAGGCTCGGTTATTTTAACACCCTCAAAATTCGCTTTTAGAACTTAGAATTTTTTTATGTGTGCATATGTGTGTTTTTTATGTGTGATTATATGTTTAAAATTGTTTTTGATTGGTTAGGAATTGATTAGGATCAATACGGGACACAACTGCGCGAATTAGGACGCGAAACAGCCTGATTACACGTTGCCAGTGGGCGCAGGGAGCCTAGATTGAGGCGCAGGGCGCCTGGTTCTCACTGAGGCAGGGCGCAGGGCGCCTAGGACTGGGGCGCAGGGATGTTGTGGCTCACGCAAGTGCACCTGATCGTAACTCGTAATAAAAGTGGAGTATATTTAAGACTCCGAATATCGAACCCATAGGAAATGCGCGAATACTAAATTAATAGAGATCATTTATTATTTAGACGAACGAAAGTAATGGTTTTGAGAGCAAGACAACTGAATTATAAATAGTGAAAACAAAGCAATATTGCAAGAATAGAATAGAGATCAAGTAAAGAAAGCCTAGGGGAATCGGGTTCACTAATACATAGTCCTTGAGTTTGTTAACCAACTATTATGAGATATGATTCCTATTCGAATGCCAACCACCCACTCTAAAATTACTAATAACTATCCAGTTAATAGTCTTCTTCCTAATAACTACCCAGTTTGATTATGCAAGGCAGTTAAAGGCTAGAGCATTAAGAAACTGTGAGTTTGTTAATCTAATGACCGATTGGAAACAAGCAATTACCACTGACCAAGCATAAAAAGCGAGTCTTGTTATTCCGTACTGACCACGAGGTACGCTCCTACAACTGTGCATGAATAGGTACGACCATATTGAATATATGTCAGGCTGTACTACATGTCCAAAAACGCCAAAAATCTCCAAAACTTGCTAGAATCTTCCCAAAATTCAATCTTTTGCTTTTCATGTTGTCTTTTTTTACTTTTCTGCATAAATGAGGAAATAGTGAGCATATTTTATCTAATAAGGAATAAAATCACAATATTTTATACTCAAAATACCCCAATAATTTAGACAAATCTGTGTGTTAACAGATAGTGTTCTATAATTTTAGGGGAGTAGTACGGTACGTCTGGTCGCCCCCGAATACGCGGGGACCACATAAAAATTGGCACGCGAAGATCCCCACACTTAGAATTTGGCGCCAGCGACGGACTGCAGCATCAGCGACGAGGCGACCTAAGTCTTGCCGTGTTTTGATGTTTTATCGTCTGTTTCGACATAGGGCAGTGTTCTAACGTGTATTCTAAGGGTATTCGAGGTTCGATAGGGTATCCTAAGTGATGATCAAGCCTAGATGAATTTAAGTAGGTTGAAACGCTTGAGCTAAGAGTTGGAAACTAAGTTAAGTTAGCTTAGACTTAGTGTGGTGAGGTAGGTTGATAACTTTGACTTGTTTCAAGGTTTTGGGAAACTTGTCGGGTTACTGACGAGTAGTACTTTGTTAATGATATTGTAGCCGATCGCTTGATTAGATGGTCGGTGAGTTGATAATTGTAGTCGACCGCTTGATGAGATGGTCGGTGAGTTGATAAGTTATTGTTGTTGTTGTTAGACACTTGTTTGGTTTATGCTCATGCATCATATGTGTCTTGTTCGTTAACGTTATTGGGGGTGAGCAACGATGTTGCGATATAGTATCGGCCATGATGGGTAAGGTACCCGGCCTCGGGGGTCGATCAGGTAGGTGCGTCTTATATAAAGGCAATGGATGATCACCACAGCTGGGGCGTTCCCATATAAACCGGCTCACCCTAACTAGACACTGCTCGTACTTAAGAGTGATGGTGTTTCCTCACTCACTCATATGAGTTGGTGTGGATCCACATATCTGGTGAAGTAGACGTGGTCTAGCATTGCATAAATACTCGTAGAGTCATGCATTCATGTTATGTGTTGATTAAGTTGAAGTTGTTATATGCACATTGCTTTAGCTATGTCCTTTGCCGTTTTGTGCTATGTTGCATATGATGTCTAACCCCTTTTGTTATGGCTACTCATACACTATTGTGTATGTTTAGACTATGAGATTGCAGGTGAGGACGCCGACGTGACTGAGGAGTGATCCGTGAACGCGGTCACCGTAGTTAGGATTTCCGACGTTTTTGTTGTTTTCGTTGTTGTTATTTCCGATGTAAATGCTTAGGGTCAGCTCTGAGACGTCGTGACATCGGTGTGTTTTTATTATTTGAATTTGATCGTAATTGTTATTTGTTTATTTCCGCAAGTTTGTAAAAGTGCGATGACTCTACCTTATGTTATGAAAAATTTTATTTGACTGTATTTTTCAGCAGTTGCATTTATCTTCATTTATTTCTGTAATGGTAACATGCGGGGTAGAGGGTGTCACAGTTATCGGTACTCGGGCGCCATGGGAGCCCAGCTCGGACACCAGCCCATAACAATCCTCTTCCTCCAGGCTCACTCGCGACTGTACTCCCTACTTCCCGCACTCGCTTTCTGCACTCATTCTGGCGTCTTCATTGTTCCTCCAGACTGGTCAGTCATGGTCAACCTTGGTCAGGTAAAGGGCCCAGGTCGGTACCATAACAAAGATTAAGTACACCGATAATCATACCAGACCATAATTCCTACTAACTTCTTTAGCATTGATTTAGAAGTACACTTAAATTTACTAACTACTTGTATTTGTGTACTAATTACTTTTCATTTATGTAACTTATCATCCAATTATTATTGCCCTTGCTTTATTTTTTTAACTATACACATACATTGCTAAATTAACATTCAAATCTATAATTTCTCTTTTCATAAAAAAATCCATAATTTCCATAATTTCTCTCTCAGATTGCCGTCCACATCTTGTGGTCTGTGATGGGTATGTGCTTTGGGCAATCAACATTCCCAATTAGTGACTGTACAGTGTTTGAATTTCAAAACCCAGTACTAGTACCCAGTCATTTTTGTTCACCACGTGGCAGTCACCGACGAGTGACGACGCGCCCTTTTGCCCTTTGCCATTGTCTGCCATTCACACACTCACTTCATAATAATTTTCAATTTCTCCGGCTCCAGTATCTTCTCTCCCTCCGTCCAGTACTTTCTTTCTCCGTCCAGTTACCATGATCTGCTCGGCTCGGACCGGAAAATCCGGTTCGAACTGGCTCGACCGCCTCCGGTCCAACAAAGGCATCCCAACCGGCGACGACCTCGACCTCGATTCCTTCCTCCTCATGCTCAGAACGCATTCCCATTCTCATTCCCCTCAGGCCCGGCCCACCAACCCGGCCCAGCTTCGGCCCATCGAGAGTAATGACCCGCCAATGGCCGCGATCCTCGCCGAACTCTTTAACACGGGCGCCACCCTCACCCTAACCTCCAAGAAGTGCCCCAGGAAGCAAACGAACCCTAAATTCTTCCTCGCTTCTTCCGCCACCAACCGCACCAGTGCCCCCGCTCCCAAGCCAGCCTCCACCGGCGGCGATGCGGTTGTGGCAGAAGAATATGGCAGACACGAGGAGGAGGAGAACGACGGTGACGATGGGGAAGACTTGAAGGGTTTCACGAGAAGCGAGGTGACGGTGATTGACACGAGTTGTCCCGGGTGGAAGGTCGATAAATTCGTGTTCAGGAAGAACAGTGTTTGGAAAGTCAGAGAGAGGAAACCGAAGACCAAGTTTTTCGCCAAGAAGAAGAGCAAAGCGACTCATGAGCTCGATAATATCAATGGAATTGGGATCTCCAAGTAAGAGCGTACGTACGCTATTGTGTTTCTACAAAATTGTTGCTTCGATGGTTCAACTCTTTCTTACTTTGGTTTTAAACTTGGAAAATTATTCACATCTTACACGCTTACCTGCGCTCTGTAAAAGTATAATTTTTGAACTGTGTTGCTCATACCATATATGAGAAGCGCTGCCACTGTGTTCATTTTTGGTGTTTCTTTATTGGGTGTTGCTGTTATGGAATTTCGTGTGGTGTCTGCATCGTTATTGCATGCTGGGAAAATGGTGTTGTCTTTATATTTTATGTTGGTTTCGGCATATTGCTTCCTTTCCTATTCAAGACTGGTGTTCGTGGGAGTTTATAATGATTAATATCAGCGTTCCTTTAACTGTTTATGATGGTTTCGCTTTCACCATCTCACCTGTGAAATGTCAACTTAGACTTGATAGCATACAATAAATTTACAACTATTAGTGCAATATGGAAAAATCTTTAGTTTCCTTGCCGTTTATTATGATCAATTGCATGGGATTGGGATCTCACTCGCTACTTCATTACCTTTCTACCGGGGGCTCACTAATTAACCTATAATATTTTTTTTTAAGGCTTGTTTAATTTCCTGTTCTGACTTCTGATCTTAAACTTCATAATAAGGTTAACTGTCGCTATAAAATGATAATACTTTTCATTACTGATTCGTATCTGATTCCTTTCCTTAGTTCACATGCATTATTTAGGGTCTGCTCGATACACTTTTTTAAAACAGAAAACTGTTTTTAAAAAGTGTAATCAAACAAGCCCCTAATTTTTGCTTTACAGCACTTCGTGTGCTCAAACATAACTTCTGTAAGTTATTCAAGCCTAATAATATATCATGTTAGTTATGATAACTTTACTTGGGTTTCAATATAAGAAATGTCAAGTTCAATTTTTTGTGATGTTTAGAAGCTTGTGTGCTGACATGGGTAAATTGTGTTATATTTATTACATCTAATGGTGCCAACCAAACCTCATTGTATGTAATAGCTTTCCGTATATTGAGGTATCTGGTGTTGAAGAAAACGTTTATAAGGACTGAGTTACCAATTGAGTCAGAGGGCTTCTTTTAGGGTAGCCATGTTCAGCTTTGCATACCAATTTTCATTCTCCTTCTGCTACTTAATTAGTAGGACAAGAAAATAAAAAGAAAGAATGCATCTAACTATATATTGACAATAGATGGAGGTTGATGTGGCGCTTTTGGTCTCCAATTCCTTTTTCTTGAGATAGTCCTAATTCTCTTTGGTTGAGATTGGCTTGTAAATATGTTACTATCACTTGTATTGTCCTCTTACTCAATTATAAGTATGATGATAAGTTCCTTTGACTATATACTACTGTTGTTGGATAAACACCAACTGACAGCCAGAAGTAAAATGAAAAGAAGGAATGGAAGAAGGTAATAATATTTGGTGATTGATTTTTACTGCTAGGAGACTCTGTTATAGTGTTACGTACAAGCTTCTCGCTGTGTTTTGAAGATAAACCCCTCTGCGCAGCCAGTTTTCTTTTCATTTTACTTTAAGCTGTTCATAATAATTTCAAAGTGATGATACTCTCACACGCAGCTCACTCTTCCTCTAATAGGCATTGTATATTTGACTAGCCCCTCTTACACTTTTCTGAATGGCTTAAATTATTTTACACACAACCATGATGAGGCAATTGATTATCATCCATAACTTTATCTTTATGTGTACCTTATTGCATTAAATCCTAGGAAACAGTATCCTTTTTATACTTTTTCCGTAAGTTTTAACACACTTTGTTGCAGTTCAGCATGAATTTTCCATATGCTTTAAGAAATGTAGTCTGTTGTAATATGTATTTCAATCTGCTTACTCTAACACAGTTATATGTATATGAATTCATTTCTGTTCTTGACGGTCATTGTCAGCTTGTTTTAATATTACCATTCTGTGCTTCACTTTTATTTTCCCTAAAGCTTTTTGGGAAATTTTCACTCGATATCTGTAGATTTGCAAGCAAGCTAGTTTTCTGTCAACTGATGTTGATTTGTGCTTTGTGATGTTAAGGAACTGCCTGGACAATAGATATTGTAGAGTTAATACCAGCTTGCCCTTGATATTATTTACTTTTGTTTCTGCATGAGTAACAATTAATAAACTATAACTTTTGCATTTGTCTATTTTTTTTTTCTCTCCTATCATACAGATGATGTGCTGATAAATATATTTTCAAGTTGTGAAGCAAGTAATTGTATGTAATATTCTCACCTTTGAAATAAGTGGCAATAAGCCAATTAGTATAATTAACTTCTTTTATTGTACGGACATTGCATGAAGCTGATATCCACATTTGCTGAATGTGGCATGCTTCAAGTACATATGATTATGCAGACCTAAAAACTTCTATTTTTCTTGTGCTTCCATGTTCAGGGATAATGTAGTCAACATAGAAGGAGGAGAGAAGCCTGTAAAGAAACTGAAGGTGATATAATGCCTCATCCCAAAAAGAGGCAAGTGCACTTACTTCGAGCTGTTTGTGACTACTGATTTTTCTTTGATGCTTTAATCATACTGTATTGGTAGGAAGTATTTGAAAAGTAGGAAATGGAAGGACATTGATTTAACTAGACTACAAGGTTGTCTAGATGGATCGATGTTCTTCCTTTCATTGCTCTTCAAATACTTTCTTTGTTTTACATTGACTAAAAATTTACCATAACACCTTGCAGGTTCCTTTTTTCCAGGTGTTACAAACAAACAAGAAAGGAAAACAGATCTGTCATTTTAATAAAAGCCATTGTTTTGTAAAAGAGCAAAGGAACGAGAACAAAGTCTAACAAAAGCTAAGAGAACCAGGCAATAATTCAAGTCTTTACAGGTCATTTACCTGAAATTTTATGTTGGCTGCTGCATGCAATGATGCAGGCTTTGCCTTGGGGCTATTTGATGGTGGCACTACTGGTCTTCCACTGACATTTATTTATCAAACAAAAAACTATATCTCCTCTTGAAAAGAGCTTGTTTAAGTTTCGTTTAGAGTTGTAAACATGCAAATGCAATTGTAGTGTCAAAAATTTTACCTCTGTAAATGTCTCTTCCATTTTCCATAAGTAAAAACATTCTTTCCCCAATGTATTTGCAGCTGGTGCTTTTCTTTTTGTCATTCGTTACTAGGTCCTAATGATCATATTTTGGGATAATTCTTGTTAAAAGTGAATTAGTTTAAGTTCAGATTAGCTATTAAGAATGGGTTAGTGTCAAAGGGTTTGGATAGTTTGAGAGTCCTAATGGATTTTGTAACCTGTTGCTGAGTACACCTAGGCCTAACCTTTCCATGACCAGTCAAGGGCTAACTCAGTGATCTCCCTGCTACAACTTGATTTAGAAACCCTTCACAACTGACCTTGTTGATAACATGACCAAAAAGGCAAAAGACAGAAACAAGGGAACAAATATCTGCCCAAATATCATCCCCTGCCTGAATCATGAACGTTCCATAAACATAATCCTTCACCTAAGCCTTAGCCCTTCATAAAAAATAATCGCCAAAAATTGTTCCAAACTGTTAACGCATAGGAGAACAACAATTTGATCACCTTCACTTTCTATTCTGGTTAATTGGTTTATTATAGGTACCTATCATGCCTTGGCCTAATTTTGGAGATTTATATGAATAGATCTAAACTTTCCAAATATAATATTATATTTGGAAATAATCATTAAATATTAATTTATTTTAGGTTTTTTAACGTGTGTAGCTTTCCATACGATAAGAATCATTAATTGCTCACATTTTTCATTATTAATTATCTAATTTCCTATTTTGTAGATGAAGAGAGATTACATTAATGCGAATCTATAAAATAAAAAGGAAATGAAATAATTAATAAGGAAAAAAGTGAGCAATTAATGATTCTTATCGTATGCAAAGTTACACACGTTAGAAAAACCGATTTATTTTTACCGTTACCAAAACAATATATTAATAAAATTAATGTTTTTGTCCTTTTTATTTATTTTTTATATTGTACAAAAGTAGATACTTGCTAGTTACCATGCGCAATAAGTTATGAATTCATTAAATAAATACCTTAATGTTTTTTTCACTAAATATAATATGATATTTTTCATTAAATAAATTTCAATTTTTCTTCAATCAAACATTTAATCAAAGTTTTTTTTTTTTACACTTTTCTTAATTTCTTTAATCAATACTTAGAACTTTCAGTTAAACATTGAAAACAATAGAAAATCCGTGTATTGCATGATGAGGTGACATGTCAGATGGATAGGTTTTAACATGTGGTGGTGCTATTTCAACGAATGAAGTGAGAAAATTATTTTTCTTCTTTCTCCAATTTTTCTTTTCTTTGTGCACTGTGGTGACATTTTTTATGTCTAATTTGTTTCATGATTGTTATTTTGTTAAGAATTATGTACTAGTTATGATTATGTCACTATTCTTTTCTATATCAAGGTATTGTAGAGCTGGTCTCGAATGTCACCTGTGGGGTATGCAAGTTAACACTAGTAAAAATCAGTTTGTTATATCAACACTTAACAAAGTTAGTTTATCAATGGAAACTAATTATGTTCATATTGGATTAAACGATGATTAAAAGTGGGATTTTTTTACGGACTAAAACCAATATAAAGTATATTTTGAAGACTAAAAATATATTTGTTTTGGATTTGACTTCTTTAAAGTGAATAGGGAGTAAAGTGAGTAATCTCAACTACTAATAAGAAAATCAATAGTTGATATGTTATGCATTTGCATGTAATATCAACCATTATTTATTCAACAATTGTTGATATTACTCATTTTGCACTCTAAAGTGAGGTGTGAGTAATCTTAACTACTAATGAAAAATCAAGTGCTGGTTTGTCATGCATTTGCATGTAGAATCAACTATTAACTTATTCATCAATGTGTGTGTGGTAATGGCCCGACGGAAATAGGCTCCCCTTGAGTCTTCAGCTAACATCAATCCTAAGAGAGAAAAATAATTGTTAACAATAGTTAAAGAATAATATGCAGAGTGTCCACTTTGAGAAAGGATGTTCGCACATTTGTTTGTCTCCCTAAAGATGTCATGCACAGACTGACTAATCCTTCTTGCAAAGAAATGCTAGAATTTCCTCAAGCAGGAATTGGAGAGTTGCATTCGAAGCATACCCTCCCTCTATGTATCATGTCCTCAACTACCTTGGAATCTAACTTAAACATAACCTCCTTAAGCAACCATTCACAAGCTGGTTTCAATCCAGAAAGAAGGCCCCACATTTCAGACCAAATAACATTGCTAGAGCTTAGTTTGCAGTAGAAGCCTTTAAGAAATGAGCCATCTTCATCCCTTAGAGGGCCACCACAAGACGAGTTACCTCTCCATGAACTATGTGATCTATTAACATTATTTTTAAGATAGCTTGAGGGTGGTTTTTGTGAAAATGGATTCCCTGCATTTACGTAGTCCCACCATAGCCAATTAGGACCAACTGATTTAGATTGGACATTCTGCATTCCAAATTTGTATTGGGGCCTGATTTAACAAAGTTAAAACGTGAATGATCTGATCAAGATTAGACGGTCCGAGATGTCCAACTGCGACAACTGCGTGATATGGCTACTGTAAGGGAACCTGGGACCGTATTTTGCCATCTCTCAATTGTAATCTACAATGGTTATCTTTAGAAGCCAAAGGTCTCAGTAGTCCCTTATATATGACATGCACATTATTGCAAACCGATTCCAGAGAACTTGCAGTAATGCTAGTTTGTTGGGAGAATACTAACATATTTTTATCTATTCATAACTCGTAAACAGAATAGGCAATCTCTATGATGTCTTGCCTTACATCTTTAGAAGTTAAATTCCAATCCAATCAAGCATGTAGACCTAAGCTAAAAAACTTGCTCCATTAATCTGAATTAATATTGCTGAGACTAGAAGTCATGGATATCTTCACAATCCCTTATTATATGTATCACAGGGCTAGAATTCCATCTTGGGCAAATACCATTGGATGACATACCTCATTGTTTCTTCATTGGTTGAAAGTTCTTCATGAGCTAATTTCCAAAGGATCCAGGCCCGTTTGTTTTCAGCCTTTCAAAATCTTTTTAATAAATATGAAGACATTGAAGTGCTACTTTTTGGCCAAAAAAAGATATTTTAAATTTAATTAATTTACAATGCAGAAATGTTAATTGAACACACAATTGAACACATACACCGTATCTACTATAGTTGTATACAAGTGAAACCCACACAAATGCAACTCACGTGACTTCTTTAAGGGGCAATTTAGGCAAAAGCAAACTTGTTTCATCCCCTCCTTCATTTCCTTGTTTCACTCCCTCGTCTCTTTCCCTCATTCAGTCTGTATTCACTCCTTCAACAACTCATTCTCTCTTCTCACACCACCATGCTTCGTCTCCTTCCCCCTTCCTCACTAGGCGGTTCGACCCTCACCATATACAACTCCTTCACCTCCCATTTCTAAGACCCACTCCCTCATTCCCTGTTGACTCCCACACCCACAATCGGCACCCACACCACCTGTTGCCACCACACCACCCATTTCCAGGTCCCATTTCCTCATTCCCTATTGGCACCCACACCCACAATCGACACCCACACCACCCATCGGCACCCACAGATCGACACCCACAGCACACCATCTGCCTTTCCTTTTGCATCTCGTGGAAACGCCGCCAACAAAACTCTCATCGACAAAGCTAGGTAAGGTTTGTCTATTTTTAGGGTTTATTTGCTATCATTTATGTTGTTTATGGTTGCTTCTGCAATTTAGGGTTTTTTGGCTCTATTATGTTTGCTTTTTACATGCATGTTAGGGGTTTTTAGAAGAAAATGCAGATAATCACTGTTGAATTTTGGCTTGAACCTTCCCATTACTGTTTGATCAGTTATTCTGTTTTTCGAGCTGGTGGTTAGTTACTTATTTTGTTATTGGTTATTGTTGATAATAACCGAATTGTATTCTCTCTTTGTATCATAGCTGACACTTATATATATATATGGTGTCTTAGAGCTAGTGTGAGAAGAGTCAAATCTGTGAGTGAATCTGTAATTCTCCTCTATAACCCCAAGTTCATAGTGGATTTTGTTGCTCCCTCCTGCCCTTGGATTAGCCCACACACTGTGGGTGAACCAAGTTAATTTTGTTGTGTGCTTGATCCTTTTCTCTATATCTCTTTACTTGTTGCTTGCATGTTTCAGTCGAATTCTGCATTTAATCCTTACAATCACATTGATTTTTCATTTCAAAGATTCCACCATGTAGTCTGCCAAAATGTTTTTCAATAGATTTTTATGTTTTAATCTGCAAAAATGTGTTATGGTTCTTGCTAGAGTGGATCATTCATCAACGGGTAACAAAAAAATAGGAATATGGCTGCTTCAAATGATAAAAATGTAAGGAAAGTTCGTAATTATTTGTATTTTCCCGTGTGCGATTTATTTACAATCCAACTGACATTTAATGATACTTGACAGGTTCGTTTGAGGCATGCTTGTGTTCCAACAAGCTTGTTTGATGTTAACGAAAGGCTTACAAAGGATCAACTTACATATTTGAAGACTACTCCATTTCATTGGGTCAGCAAATTGTCGAAAGAAATGAAGATTTCAAGCGTGCTATTGGTGGAACTTGTGAAAAGGTGGAATGAGGGGGGTCGAGGATTCAATGTTAGGGGTACGGTGATCCCTTTTACCCCTGCTGACATATGTTTAGCATTGGGACTCCCAGCCACAGGTGATCCTGTGGTAGGGGCAGAGGATGATCAATGTTATACGCTGTCAATGTTCGAAGGGGCTGAGGTGACAATCGAGGATATTTTCAATAAGTTAGTCGTGGTTTAGGATAATGTGGGAGATTTTTGTAGGACATACATACTCCTTGCTTTTGGAGAGTTTTACTTTCCGAGAACAGGGAGGTCGGTGTTTACTGATTATGCTTGGTTACTAGATGACCTAGAAGCCACCAACAGCTTCAATTGGGCACGTGCAGTGTATGATTACTTGATTAACAGTTTGAGCAAAGCTGTTGTTGCCATAGATCATGGGAAAAATGAGCATCAGATACATCTGTGTGGCTGTGCAGCAATCCTACATGTATCTATTTTCGCATATGTTATATCGTCATATTTTGTTGTGTTAACAAAATTTTATACCTTATAATTGGTCATTAATCTTTGTTGTATAGATTTTGGCAATGAACCACGTGTCCATTGGGGAAACACCTGCAACCCCTCCTGAGCATCCTTTCCCAAGAATTCTCAATTGGCCAATCGTGACGTTGAGAAATAAGAGAATGAAGGAAGCATTCCAGAATGCCAGGGTAACTATGGTTGTCCATTGTTTCTATAATATGCTGAAATTTATATACACAATGTGTATTTGATGTGCTTCTCATTTTTGTAGGTAATTGTTGCTTTAACGGCAACAGATGCTGAGCTTCAGGAAAATATTTTCAGGGATGCATTGCAGCTGGGCCAACAACACGGATATGTACATGTTGATGAACACGAGAAAGTGTTGGCAAAGCTTCAGGAGCATGAAGAGAAGATTTGGGGAGCATGAAGAGAAGATTAAGGCTCTAGAGGCGGACGTCAGAAGCTTGAAAGATGGTGTTTCTCGTCGCCGATCACACACGCTGCCAGTGAATGAGTCTGGTGGATGCTCTTGTTTAGGTAGGCATCATGATGTATCTCCTCATCACCAAACTCCCCTTGCTGATATGTATGCTGACATGGGTGGCATAGGAGGTGCAGATGTTCAAACAGGTGTGTGGTTACTAAACGAGCGTTAGTATGTGAGATTATCCTGTTTATATAGTTTGTTTGATGAAAGCACATTGAGATCATTTTTATATGCAGGTTTACAAATGGTAAGTTATACTGAGATGGTTGCTGATGTCCAAAGTGTTGATCCTCCAACAGTAATGGTTGTGGACAGGAGGAGGCACTTGTTGAAGGACAAACTGGTAAGTGTACCATTCAATCTTATATTGCTATCGGGCAATCTTGTGAAGGATACTTATTGGTTTTTCTATTAACTGATGAATTTGCTATTACTAAACAGTTGAGTTTTTATTGTTTGTATTTATAGCACAAAATTCAGTATCCATTATTTAATTGGTTGGAATAGGACTGTTTTCAAGTTGCTGAAGAACAAATATTGGTTTCAAGTTGCATTAAAATATATTTAGTGTTAACTTTTGAGAATATTGGATATGTTTAATTTGTAATTTACGTGAAAATTGTTATGCTATTTGGGGGAGATGCTTGCTTGGATTATTTTCTCTGGTGTTTTCAGGTTATTATGTCATCTTGGAAGATTTATATGCATAGTGCACATTGGTCACTATACTTTCGGGTTGAATAATTGTAGTCTTAAAAATATGTATTTTGATAATGAAATACTCTATGAGTATATCCAATTTTTATAGTAATTACTGTAGTTAATAGTGATGTAGAGTTCGACTTGGCTATATGCGAAATGGAACTAAAATTGTGTTTTTTATAATAACTCAAATTTCAGAATTTACCAAATAATGTTTGTTGTAAAACTAGTCCACACCCAATGTTTAGATAGACTTTGAAACTGTTTTTATGAAACCATATTTAATGGAAATGGTTCTGATCCTATTAAAAAGGAAAAAAAAGAAGGGAAAAAAAACTTTAAAAGTTTTGAACTGATTTATTAAAGTACCATTTTTTTATCTACATGGCTAACTTGCCTAACTTGCCATCTACAATTTTGGCTGTTGTTTTTAGGTGAAGATAATGGGGAGGGTGCCTCAAATCACAATTCAAATATATCAACAAGAATAAAGGGTGGCCCTAGAACACGCACCCAAAGTGTAATACTTGACTCCCCATATGTCACCAGGGCATATATGAGAAAGAACAAGAAGACCATGAAGAAGTAATTGTTCATTAGGATTTGGTTGTAGGAAATACGGTGGGGGACATCTTTTTGTGGGTAATGTAGATCTTGTTTTTTAGGATATCCAAGACAGTAATACAACTCATGTTTATTGCCTTTTTAGGGTTGTTTTGAAAAAAAATTATGTTTATGTATGGGCACTTGTTTGAAAAAGTATGTAGATCTTGTTTATTTGGAAAAGTTTATGGTTATTTATCAGGTTTACAACAGTGATTGCACAACCTATGTAATAGGAGGTCTTTCTGAATACCATTAGCCAGATATGTCAACTTCATTAACCAGATATGTCAACTTCATTAACCAGATAATGAATACCATTAACTAGATATGTGAACTTCATTAACCAGATAAATAAATGGAACGTCAGTTTGGCATTAACCAGATAATGACTACCATTAACCAGATATGTCAATTTCATTAACCAGATATGAAAATGGAATGTTTTTTAAGTTTCAGGATTTGGCATTAACTAGATAATGAATACCATTAACCAGATATGTGAACTTCATTAACCAGATAAATAAATGGAACGTCAGTTTGGCATTAACCAGATAATGAATATCATTAACTAGATGTGTAAACTTCATTAACCAGATAAATAAATGGAATGTGAGTTTGACATTAACCAGATAATGACTACCATTAACCAGATATGTCAATTTCATTAACCAGATATGAAAATAGAATGTTTTTTAAGTTTCAGGATTTGGTATTAACCAGATAATAAATACCATTAACCAGATATGTGAACTTCATTAACTATAAATAAATGGAACGTCAGTTTGGTGCCATCTATGACGTTCCTTGTACACCCCACTCAACCAGTCATTCTGTCCAAGCTCAAATTTGTCAATAAAGGAAGACTATTTTTCTTCAAAATCAGCTGCTGTGATTGTATCATAAACCATTGCTTTCATTGCAGACTTAATCCTCTTGTATTCACCATATCTGCCTAGCTTTTTAGGAATTTTTTTCATTATATGCCACAAACACCACCTATGACGAGTTGTAGGGATGACTACCTCAATGGCATTTTGCATAGCCTTGCATTGGTCAGTGATAATACGCTCATGGGCTTTTCCCAGCATACGACGAAGCCATGATTGGAAAAGCCAGAAAATGACTCTGTGTCTTCTACAGAAACCAGACCACATCCAAGTAATATTGATTGACCATGGTGATTCACACCAACAAACACAGCAAAAGGCATGTCATACTTATTAGTCAAATAAGTTGTATCAAAAGTCACAACATCTCCAAAAGATGCATAAGTAGCTCTACTTCTTGCATCAGCCCAAAACACATTCCTTACATGAAAATCATCATCCATATCTATGTCATAGAAAAAATCTTTATTTTGCTCCGTCATTCGACAAAATAGCTTAGTAAGGCCTTGACATCACCTTCTTTCCCAATCGCACGCCTTTCTTTGTGGACATAATTCCTCACGTGTCTTTCACAAAATGGTATCTGCTCATGCCCTCCTGCATCTGTAATGAGAGATTAGAAAGTCTTATTGATTCTCACTCCTGCATCATTGATTTGGATTGTTCTCGTTACATGGAGGTTGATTTTCTTGTTAGCCTTGAATAACCTTGCTTTTGTAGGGCTGACTCGTGAGAATGGTTGGGTTCAAATTTTGTAATGTACCACAGTCCATCTTCATCCAACTTAATAATAATCTTTGCAGGACAATTTTTCACCTTAGTCGGACGTGTCATCAACGTACATGGAATTTCTGACGCTCGGGACCCCTCTCTTGTGCATGCTAGAATTAGGTAGCAGATTTGTCCATCCTCTCCTTTTCTTGATATTCTAATCTTCCAACCAAAACCCTTTTTTGAAGCATACTCGCCATAAAATGATTTAACCTCCTCTATGGAAGAAAAACACATCCCTGTTGCAGGCTCCCACTTTTCTTGATCATCATTAATAATGTCAACTCCAGCAGCTTCACCATCATCACCACCACAGTCCACAGAATTATTTGAAGTATCCATCAATATCCAATTGTGGGTGCCACAATAAAACTGTACAAATTAGATCTTTCATAAGTAATGTCACAATTAAACCATTGATTTACAAGCTTATCGTATCAAATAATGTTGACAAACTAAAACCCAAAATAACTATAAAGCAAAAATGTTGTATATGGTTAATAATGGACTGCAAATGTAGTATCAGAGTAACCGATTAACCAAATAATGAGAAGCAGTAACCAAATATTTTCAACTGATTAATCGTTTATTTACTGAGTTGTGAAACCAGTTGCAAGTATCAGGAAAACAATTGCATATCAAACTAACACATGTTTTGCCCACAAAGATTCATAGAATGCTGATAAATGAGAGAGTAACAGGAAAATAAATTAAAAGAAAAAACTGAGAAATTGATTTCATGCCAAAAGAAAGATTAGGAAGATTAGGAAGAAACTGTCTTGCAAAAACCACTATAAGTTTCTGCAGTAAAAACTCGCTGATGCAACTATGGAGCTTCGCCCACCACCGCCGGAACTTGTGTCTGTTTCACCAACAGCAACAGAACGCGAATACCTTCTCCAACAACGCGATGTACAATGAAAAATGAAGGCTTGAACGCGATGGTCTCTCACATGCTCTCTCACGTTGCTGGAGAAGGAGGGAAAATGGACTTGGGAGAATGGAGCTCTCACGCTGATGGAGTGAAGTGACAAAGTTGGGAAAAAGAGGGAAAATGGAGCTTGAACACAATCCTCTCTCACGTTGGTGACTGAAGCAGGAAGGGAAAGTAAAGGGAAAAAGGAGGGAAAATGAAACAAAAGGAAAACAAGTCACGTGAGTTGCGTGCGATTCACTTGTACACAGCTACGATAAATACGGTGTCTGTGTTCAATTGTGTGTTCAATTAACATTTCTCATTACCATATTTTCTGCATTTTTATTTAATTAATAAAAATGAAAACAGTCTCCAGGTTCTAACATGGTTTTCCTCTCTCACCCTTATTTTACTCCGGTCCACGATAGCATTGCACTTTACATCTCCACCCCACAATCCACACAGACTATACGTGCAGTGCAGGCGCGGCGCAGCATCTCTTGTCATAAATTGTGATTAGAGAAGTGCCACTTTGCAGAAATGGCGTTAGCACTCGCTCTCTTCTCAAGTCGTTCATGTCCTTGTTCTTCTTCAATAACGTTTCATCCATACCCACTAATAAACCCTCCACACTCCCTTCAACTCACCCTCCGTTCACCCTCAACCTTTTATCCTCACCTTCAAGCCCAGGCCGCGTTCTCCGTCATCAAATCACAACCACCAAAGAAGGAGTGTTTCCGTTTCCGACCCCCCATTCACGCATTCTTCCAGTGCCGCTGCGGTAGCTACACCGCCAATGTCGACGCCGAATTCGGTAAATAACTCCTCAGAGTCAAATTCTCAAACACCTAAAAAGCAGTAGTCTATCTATCTTATTGCCCAATCCCATGTTTTGTTTTGTTTCATTTCAGGGACGCTTATCTCTTTGTTTGGAGAAATTGGTATTGGCTTTGAGGAAACCAAAGTGCTTTTGCTCAATGCCTCTGAACTTACCTCCTTTTCAGTTGATTCATTGCGCTCTCGGGTTCTTTCTTTACAGTCTGTAGGGTTAGATCGTGTTTCAATGTGTCAGTTGGTTACTGAGCGTCCAACTGTGCTAACGGCTAAGGAAATTGACCCATTGTTGAGCTTTTTGAAAGATGAATTACAAGGACAGCTTGAACAAGCAAAGTTGAAGCGTCTTTTATCTGCTAATGAACCAAAATTCTTGGCTGGTTTTCCTCAGAAGGTTCAACTGCTTGTTGACCGTGGAATTTCTGTTGACAAGATTGTTCGTGTGCTCAATAAAGTGAATTTGTCAAAGGCACTGTGTCACAGGTCAGTGGATGAAATTGAAAAAATCATAGCTTTCTTGGAACCCTTTGGTGGCATTGGTTTGATTATTAAGCACCCTGTAATTCTCAACTATGATTTGGATAATCAGCTGATTCCGAGAATTAGAGTCTTGATTGAGCTTAGTGGAGGAGATGAGGATCGTACTGGGAAAGTGCTGAATAGGTTTCCCATTATCCTGAATTATAGTGTGGAACATGTAGAGGGACATGTACAGTTCCTGAGGTCTTTTGCAGACCTTGATGACCAACAAATTTTTAGGATAATATTAGTGTTTCCAGCTATATTTACTAGTAGTAGAGAGAGGAAACTGCGTCCTAGAATACAATTTCTCAAGGAATGTGGGTTGGACTCCGGCGATATCTTCAAATTCTTGATCAAAGCCCCCTTGTTTTTGAGCATTTCGTTCCGCGAGAACCTTGGCTATAAGCTTGTGTTTCTGGTCAAGATTGGATATAAATATAGGACAAAAGAGTTGGCAGTGGCGATTGGGTCCTCTACTAGGATAAGCTGTGAGAACATGCAGAAGGTGGTGAGTCTATTCTTGAGTTATGGATTTTCTTGTGAAGACATTTTTGTTATGAGCAAGAAGCATCCACAGATACTGCAGTATAATCATGCTTCTCTGGAGAAGAAGATGAAGTACTTGATAGAGGAGATGAACCGTGACATTCAGGAGTTGCTGGATTTTCCTGCGTTTCTTGGTTACAAGTTTGATGACAGAATTAAGCATAGGTATGAAATAAAGAAGGGTATAAGAGGGGAACAAATGTCTCTCAATAAGCTTTTAACTGTTTCAAGTGAGACATTTACTGGCAAACGAAAAAAGGCTTCTGCTGTAAAATCTGAATTGAAATAAAGGTGAGCAAGTTAATCTGATTCCTTTTTCCTTGTGTATTAATTTTGCTGCTCCTAATTATTTTGTTTTATTCCTTATGCTTCAAGACCTTTCCCAAGAAAAATACTGGAAAGAGTAACACTTTTTCCTCAACATTTTGAAAATATCCCCACCACTTAGGTGTTGACAGAAAAACAAATTGAAGTGAGATCAATTGTGGCCATATAGAAGTAACAATTTTCTGGTACAAAATCCCTTGTTTTTCACTATCAAGTAGCTTCTGTTGCGGATATTTGCTGCTTGTGCTGTGGATATACGAACCACAAATTGATTTCCTTGAGGCAGTGAAGATATTGGTTCCCCCCCCCCCCCCAAAAAAATGATGCAATGCTGTTTCCTGCACAAGTAAACGAATCAATAGAATAGTCCAATTAAACGAGTCTTGGCTTTGTAGAAAGGTATCTCTTGTTGTGAAAAACCTACCCTTACATATATCCAAGAATGGGATCTTTGTCATCAGGATTTTGGCTATCATATTTATTTATTTGTGGCTAGTTGCTCTATTAATATATGTTTACTAACTGAAAAGTTATGGTATATCTTTGGTTCAATTTTTAGAGAGGACGAGAGGAGAGCAAAACCACTCTTGATTCAATTTTAGCTCCTCTCCAATATTAAGGGAATTCAAGGGGACAAGATGTGTGTATAAAATTTTAAATATATTGACTAAAATATCCTTATATAAAAAACTAGTGGACAAATAGGCACAATATATAAATACTAGCGGAAAGACAGGCTCTACTGTGCCTATCTGTCTGCATTTGTTTATTTTTTTGTTGTGCACATTTTCTATTGGATATTTAGTATGATGTTTTGGCTACTTGAGTAAGACGTATATGTTTGGCCGATTATTTTTGTGATTTTATATTAACATGTATGTTTCATTGTTAGTCTTTTTCCCTTCAACTTAACAAAATATCTAATTGAATTCTTTCTTTCACTTCTCTCTATTAAAATTCCTCCCCACTCTTGGTGCATGTTTGCATCGATGTTTCCAACCTTTGTGTCTTAAACCTCTATTTCCCATAAGGACCCTCTTTGTTACTTATGCGTTGAATGTGCATTGGAATTCATGTTGTCCAAGATTGGAAGTGCGGCAACATGTTTTCAAAATGCTCTTGCTTGTCTATTTTTTGGGTCAAAAGAGTAGATTACTTTGATAGGCATAGCTCAAGCCAAATGGCTAATACAAAGCGGCCCACATACTATCCAACTTAGAGCAATATCCCTACATATAGACAAACAAAGGCGGATACGTGTGAGATACAAGTCCTTTAGTCAACTAATGCTATCAACTACTAAATAGAGAAAGGCACCAACACGGAACATCTATCTAACACAACCTTAAAGCCCTAAACACAAAGAACCAGGAACCAAAGCATCCTCCTCGTATCCCACTTTACCCCTTTACTATAAGCCTAGACATTTTTCGGCACATCAAGTTTGTTCCCAGAATGAGAGGCGGCGAGGAGGAGGATATAGCAGGGCTCCAACAAAATTGGAGAAGAGAACCTTCACACGACCAAAGGAGAAAGTGCAGCGCTCAGCCTGTGAGAAACCCTAGCAGAGCTAGGAGAAATGACGCTCACACCGTGACAAGGGTTTGTTCAGACTCATGCTCTCAAAAGCATTTAAAGAATGATAGAAAGAAAGAACGAACAAATTGCAGCATGGACAACCAATCCATCAGAGAACCAATATTTGCTAAGGGTGACTTGCTGGTCCATATTGATTTAGTTGTCAAGATTGTGAATCGAAATAGCACAACACTTTTCTTTATATGACATGCCCCAATACAACAAGCCGATACATATCTGTTATGTGCTACAATAATCCATCATGTCCCGCCTTAAGGATTATGGAAAACCCCATGCTCTACCCTAATGAACAACACTATGGTAACTTACCTTCCACAACCAGTCCATCCCTTAGAAACTCAACAATCATAACCATAACTATCACAAATGTCAGACCGGCCCACTCAAAATTTAAGGTCCCTTTGACATAATTATAAGCATCACAACCAGATACATTAATTTCTAGCTCTACATTGAAGCCCCAAAGTTTAGCAGTAAAAACTAGATACATTAAAGATAAATCCGGTGACTTCTATTCAATCACATACCTTTTGTCAACAAGACTGCTAACTAGAAAATTTACCCACATTTGGATTTCTCTTGGAAGCTAAGCTAACATTAACCTAATCAACTCTACACACTACACACAATAAAATTGGCTAGACAAATAATGGACTAAGTGAAAAAAATTAACACTTTTATGGAGTAATCTGGAAAATCAATAAATACGAAGCAGATCAAAACCAATGATGAAAGAAAGCAGGTGGCATTGTTAGAGGAGAATGTGTATTCTGGAAGTTATGTGCAGCACACGAAATGGTGCATCTCTTTCATTTTACAATCACTGGTTATCCAAGTGTACATTATATATAAACTTGGTTTGCACTAAAAACGCCAGAGTCTCCATTGAAATTGCCTATGCACTTCTGGCTCCAAAGAAATTGCCATTATTATCCGCTAATCATGTACAAGCTCTTGGGTTCTTACAAAAAGAGTTTCTCGTGAGTGCCTTTCATTCTTTCAGAGAGTGCTCTCTAGCCGATTCAACCACTACAGGCTCCAATTTATCTGCTTCACCATCTCCTTTGGGTATAATGAGTCCATAACCTCCTTCTTTTCTTTTATACACAATATTAATCTCCCCTGAAACAGATGGAATACAATTAGTTTCCAAGATAGCAACAAAAATGGTAGGAGAAACAAGGCCAAGAGAAAGATAGCTAAGCACTATTTATTTACTCACCAGTTTCTTCATTTCGAAAAGCATAAAAGTCATGATCAACATTTTCCAGCTGGTCAATTGCTTCAGACACAGTTAATGGCGGCATGTCAAAGTATTTTGTCCTAACAACCTGTAAAACAGCCTCACAACTTGAGTAAGTACTACAATGTAAGAAAAATAAATAACAAAAGAACAGCACCATCACATGATAAACAATAATATATCACTCAATAAATAGCACAAGAGAGTAAATCTACTTCCAAACAACAAATTTCAATTCTTCCATTCTGTAGGGGTATCAAGTACTGTGAACCAACCTCTTCAATAAATTCTTCCTCTTCCTCCTCCTCCTTCTCCTTTTGTGGGGGCATTTCAATTTCATCCTCATCATCGGAGGGTAGTGGCAATACGGGCTCCCTATATTTTAACCTATTGAATCCCTTCATGTGGCGACCATGATCAGTCTCCTTTTCCTTTATCTTCCTCAACTTTCTCTGAATGATAGAGGACACCAAATCTATACTCCCATAGGTAGTTTCTGCATCTTCCTCAGCCCGCACCACTCCATGCCTCTTCGTAAACAAAGTCACCTAATTCAAATCAACGAATTAATTGAAGTTGTTGAACCCACTTGGTGCTTGTTACTATTATTGTTTTTGGCCATTAGTACTAGGTTACCAAAAATAGAAATTTGAAAATACTACCTCACATCTACGTGTTCTGGGTCCTCGGCCAAAGTCTCCTCCTCCACGAGTAGATAGCCTGACATCAACCTCCCTCACTAAGTGGCTGTGCTTCTGAACTGCCTTCCCCACTTTCTCTTCCACGTGCTGCTTCACCGCATCACTCAGCTGTACACCAACACATGTTATGTAACTTAAATTAAATTCGGAGGGTTTTCTATAAGAAAAGGGGTGAATTGGGGTTTGCTAACAACACAACACAGTACAATACAATACCTCCATATTTCTACCCTGTATGATTAATTTGACGGAAGAGAGTGGACCGTCCCATGACATGCGAACGGAGAGGTAACCGCCGCGTTTGCGGGTGGGTGCAGTGGCATTGGCAGCATGTTTGAGCCATTCGGGTGTGCCCAAGAATGATGTGGAGGGTTTCTTGGTCTTGGAGAAGTGAGGCGGAGCGAGTACACAGCGCGTGGGAGAAGGGTGAGATGAAGAGGAGGGAAAATGAGGGGGGCGAAGGGTTGTGTGGAAGTTGAAGTGAGTGGCCATTGCCATTTGACAACAATAATATGGGAATGAATGAAGATTCTAGGTGTCTATGAAGGAAGGAAAAGAGGAAGGGGGTGGTGATGATGATGACGATGCGGCGAGCGAGTGTGATGTGACAGCGTTAAATAACGGTTGTCTTTTTCTTCTTGTTGGATGACGATGAACGTTCAACCGGGTCACACGCGGGCCATTATTTCTCCAGCCCACTTTATCCACAACAAAATTAATTTACAAGACAAGATTTTAGATATTACAAATCTAAGAAATTCATAAAAAATAAATCGAAAAAAGTAATAAAAAAATATAGATCTTTTTTAATTTCAAATTGCAAATTCAATTAAGTTAATTTTTTATATTTTTATCATTTATATTTATTAAGAAAGTTTTTTTTATCATTTACTTTTTTGCTAAAAAAGTTTATTATGTCTCAAGTTCTTTTACAAGGGATTTTATGTCTCAAGTTAAATCTATAAATTCTTTCAAAAAATATCACAAATTTACAATTCACAAAAAAAAAAAGCAGCAGAAAAATGAATTTGCATCTATTATCCGCAGCTAAATTTTACCATAGTTTTTCTCACGAATTTTCTTATTATTCACATGTACCAAGAACTCAACCTCAATTTCAAGTAGCAACGTTTTGCTACAAAAAAAAAAAAGGAAAATATCCTGGCATAACGGACACCTGTCATTCAAGTAGAAGCAAACTTTGCCGAAACTTTTTATGTGAATGAATATATAATCCGTAAAGATAGTATAACAAAAAATTCCCCTAAAAATTGTAAGAAAATCCTTAGTTTTAATAATCATACTATCTCCACTTCTGTATTGGGATACGTGGGTAGACACTAGACTGTGGAGAGGAAATGTTATTGAGCCATGAAGCTCCCATGTCTCATCATCGATAGGTGTAATTGTTGATCTTCAATAACGGTTATGTATAATCAACCGTCTTGGATTAATTTATCTTGATAGGAATTACAGATGCAACTATTGGGCTAATTCAGAAATAGTAAAGACCTGTTTTTCGATATCAAGTACTCCACGTGGAAGGCTTACTGCTTTTTCCCAATACCGTTTGTCAATTGTCACGCATGTTGGCATTATTTATTATTTATTGTAGTCATTTGCACCTTGATTTATTACATGACATGACATGTCACCTAAAATGTCCAACTTGCAAGAGAACTGCGAACAAATGACACAACTAATCCTTAGATTGAGATTCCGAGGCTTTCATATGCTGGAGCTGGAGTCAAAGACATATCTAACGTCTAACATAAGCTCGTCAAATCTGGTAATAGAGATAAGACAACAGATTTTTATTTTTTTTATAAGCAAAGGTAATATATTATTAAGGGAGTACAAGAGGTACTCCAACCCGTAACAACGTGGAGGTGTCTCATTAAAACCTCCCAGAGCCAAAACCCATTGGGAAAAAGACTAAGGGAGGAAAAAGAGTACACCAACCATGAGATACAGATTACCAAAATACAATAGCCTAACCCATCAACCCAAAAAAAGAAGAACCATAACCTAACTGCATCCAAGTGAGCAATAAGGACCACATCTCAAACAGTAGTAACCAATCCCTCGCAGCAAAAATCCATCGCAGCACACAAACCATCTCCAACTAATAGCCAAACCCAATAATAACCAAACCCATCGCAGCACAAACCATCTCCAACTAATAGCCAAACCCAATAATAACCAAACCCATCGCAGCACAAACCATCTCCTACAAATAGCCAATCCCAATATTTCATGAACAGATGTAGATGAAGTAATTCTTGAGAATTACCAGGGGTCTGAAGTGTAAAATCTAATTTTTAAAAAAAATTGTTTTAGCAATAAAATCCCGTATATTTAAAGATAAGTCGTAGATACTGATCACCTCAATGATTTACTGAGAGTACGAGGAATTATTTTGACTTATTTTAAATAATTTATTTATTATAAATAATTATTATTTATGATGTCAATTCAAATTAATAGACGGCGTAGACGTATGCTGCTTTTAATGTGGATTCATTAACCTAGTCTCCGGCGAGTCTTCTGTTTGATGCGCCAACGCGTATTTTTGTTGACTAAGAAAGTGATTGAATTTAATCAAGATAAAATTATAGTTGAGGATTAATATTTTTATTAATTCATGGTTCAAATCTCGTCGAAAAATTCTTTCGAAGTTTTGTCGCGTTTTGAGCTGCCGGGTAAATTTTACTCGCAATAAAATTTGAAACGAATTCTGATTTCGACGAAACTTGAATCGTATCTTTGCTTGATTATATTTGTTTATATTAGAGCGAGTTTGTGATTTTTCGGCAAAGGAAATCCATTCGATAATTTTCGTGAGTGCGTATTTATATTAATATTATATTTTCGATTAATAGCACGTACCATTAATCGATAACACGTTAGTTCGTCGTCGTAATATTTTACTGCGACAACCTTGGGATGTGTGAGGAAACCAAATATATATTCAAAAAAAAAAGTAGATTTTCAAAGATTTGAATAAGATTTTGTCGATATTTTGTGTAAGATTTGGATAAAATCTTGTTGATTTTGTTGAGATTTTGTTGAGATCTTACTAATGATTACTTTTAAACCATTGTTAATGAAATTTATTTCTAGCCAAGTATTTTTACCATGATTTATTTAGACTAACCATGAGTTAAGTTGACAAAATATCTTCCTCCTCCCTTGAATGAGAACCATGGCCTTCTCCCCATTTAGACTCAAAATTCCATTCATTTATTCATTTTTTTTTTTGGTGCAAATGATTTTGTGCTGGTGTTAGTGGTGAATTTTCAAGAAAACCTTATACTCCCTTCTCCCCTTGATGCTGTGAGTTTGCCACAAAAAGATCACCCATCTTCTTCATCTTTTCCTTCTCTTTGTGCTTTTGATCCTTGTGTTTGAGTGGGTGGAAGATTGAACAAGAAAAACCCTCCCTTTTCTCTTCTTGTTGGTGGCGCAAGCACCACCCCTTTTAGTTATTATTTTGTGACCTTGTGAGCTTACTTGTGGGTGTTCTTTTGTGGGTGAGTTGAACAAAGACCTCCCTCCTTCTTTCTCTCCCTAAGCCGTGAGCACCCAAGTGCTTTTAGGTGAGATCTCTTTGCTTTTTCCTTCCATTTTGCTCATGGTTGTTATTGATCTTGTGGTTCTTGTTGTTGTTGGAGTTGTGGTTCGAAAGTATTTTGAGATCTATGGTTTGTTTTGCAAAAGAAATGGATAGTTGCTAGGGTTCCTCGAAGATGACTTTGTTAAGTTTTAAAGTGGTTTTATTGTGATCAAAGCTTTGTGAGTGTGTGTGTGTGTTGAGTGTGTGATTTTGAAGCTTAGCCTTGCTAAAAGATGTTTATTCTTAAAACTTTGGGTGTATGGTTTTGGTTTCAAAGAAAGAAATAATGATGTTTATTCTTAAAACTTTGGGTGTATGGTTTTGGTTTCAAAGAAAGAAATAATTAGTAAGTGTTATGATACCTATGTGTTTCCAAGAAAAAGACTGAGTTAAGGAAATGTATGTTATTTTAATTCTTGTTAAAAAAAAATGCACTGACATATGTTTAGTGTTTTGGTCATAACAATTTTCACATATATCCTTTTTCATTGATTCTTGATTTTTTTGAAACTAGACTCATTTCTCTACAATTTTCGCACAAGAATCACTGGATTTGGTTGAGAATTCCTATGTAAAATTTTATTACAAGCTGACAGACGGAATGTTGCCCTGTTCCTGACCCCCGAGTCTTGTTTTGCAAAACTGCATCAAATGGCTTATGATTTGTTAAATTAAAATTCACTTTCAAAAACTAGACCTTCCAAGCTTTCCAGGAAGTTGTCATTTTCTCAAATCCGACGTTGTTTGCTATATTAATAAAATCGGTGAAGTTGGAGGATAGATTTGGTGCTTGCATGCGTTTAAGTCAATGCTATAAGTTTTGATCAAGTTGTTTTGAGTTTGGATCTTAATGATAAGGAACAAGTCCAGGGCTTGAATCCTTAGAAAGATAGGTGGAGCTGTTTTCAAAAATATTTTAGTGTTTAAGTGTTGAAAATTTTCTAAAAGAGTTTAGTACCTTCAAACCTTGTTCTACCTCTTTGAGTGTGGGTAATAAGTTAGGACTTGAAGTGTTTTGATTAGGAGTAGGGTGGTGGAAACCGTGGCTATTTATAGGAGTTTAAGGTTCTAGTTTGTTTACTAAGCCTTAAGTGATTCTTGATTAGGATCGTGTGTACGAGATCGTGATCGGATTCGTGGTAGAGCTCATGTGTGCGACTTTGACGTGGAAGGAAAACCTTTAGGTAAGGGCCTCTTCTAGATATTATTTTAGTGATGTATTCTTGTTATCGTATGCTTGTGTAAGGGCTTCTTCTAGATATATTGTTTTGATATGTAAATGTGATATGTGTTTATATTTTGTATGATTCTTAGTAAGGGAAATTTTTTCCAATGAGTTTTAGCATCCTTGAGTTGTGTGTTGATTGAATTGTTTGTTTTGAATGGTGTGTTATGATTCCTTATGGTATTTAAGAAGTAAATATTATGTGTTGTTGTATTGGATGAATTGCTATGTTGTATTGTGTGATGAAGCATGTACGTATGCATGTGATGATGATGTAAATTATGATGACGCAATTGATGTATTGACGACATGACGATTTTTGGGGATTAAAAAGGATTGTGTTTCAAATAAGAGAATTTTCAAAGAAATAAATACAACCTCAAACGACATTTTTCCAAGGGAAAATTAAAAACTCTTTTTAGGTATAAAGGGGATTTCTAAAATCACTAGATTCTTAGTCAGTAAGGTTCTTTAAAAATGAGTTTTCAAATAACTACATGGAAAGTCACAAGAAGGGTTTTTAAAAAGGAAGGTTTGTCGATACATAAAAAATGATCGCATATATTTGTAATAAATTGTAATCACAGACACTCCTCGCGACTGAATCCGAAAGAAAATAAATGTTGTGCAAGCATGCAATCATAAAATATCGTTTACTTTGAACTAGATGGTTGCTCCTAGTGTCAAAGTATTCGCGCGTTAGCCCTGACCTGAAAGACGATTTCGAACTTAAGGTTTGTTGTAGGGGGCAGTGTATACCGGGGGCATTGGTTAGCTTGGTGTCACATATCTCATTGGTATAGGTATACAATATTTGTTGTTGGCGGGTTGCCTACTATCCTATTGGTATAGGAATTAAGCTGTAAACTTCACGCTGACTACATCTGTTACTGACTAGATGCATTTATGATGTTGTTGAACTATATGTTGAAGTGTTATGTCTGTTTCTTATGCTATGCTATATTGTGTTTAAGTACAATCTATTGGTATGATGTGATTGGCATACGTGTTAATATTATATGTTTTGTTGAGAAGATGACTTTTGCCCGTGGTTCTTTCAATTAATGAATTGTAACCCAGATAATAAAGACTGTAGAGTATTCGAGGCTACTGGCAAGCGTAGCTGAGGATAGTTCTATCCGGCTATCCACCTTGTGTATTGGGTTGCAACTTACTAGAGGTCTAATAAGTGTTGTAGCGTGTCGACCAGCTATAGGATGTTATTGTATTAATTATGGTATTGTAACAAGTCTATTATGTTTTCACAACTCGAATTGTCAAGTGTACAATGATTGAATGAATCTATTGGTATGGTTTTGTGGTTTTATTATGGTGTCCTTGTTTATTCGCCACCTTTCGAAAATGCTGCAATACTCTGACTGCTATTTTAAAAAGAAAAGAAAAAACAAAAATAGGCTCATATTTTCAAAACCATATAACCAGAGTATTCCATTTACGAAAGTATTTGAACTTACAAGAATTACTTTTAGTCTAATAGCGCTCCAGGAACGGGGTGTTACATGAAGGAACCGCTGAGAACATGTTTGAACCTGAAGACTGGGAGGTGCTATTCCTGATTGGTCAATTCAAGTTGGAAGCTATATATGCCTCTAGGTGTGGGTCACTGAAAACCTATAAAGAATCATAGCCATCAACCAGTTATGGTGAAGCTTATCTTGAACTTCAAATGCACAAAGTCCTCAATTTCTCTCTTCCATATGCATTACTTCAAATAAAAGACATGACTTGTGTCTGTTCTCAACCTTTAGTGAAAAGAGATGGGGCTTGCGTCTAACACCCCATTTTTTCTCCAACAGCACCCTTTCTCTCACCTATTCCCAAAATATCCTTATCCCTACCCCCTCCCTTTCTTTCTCCCTATCCTCCATCCCTTGTTTTGGTGTTCCGGAATTGGAAGCTATTTTTTTTTTTGGAAAGGTTCTGGAAGGCAAGCAAATTTTCCTATGAGCAAGAAAATGCAGAGAAAAAAAAGATTTGAAGGGGGTTTTATAGGGGAAGGAAAAGGGAGAGAAAAAGGAGTAGAGAGGCTTGGATCACGATTGCCTACAGTTGATTTCAACTGCAGGGTCCTACATTTAGTCTATGTTAAGGAAAGAGAGAGAATGAAGAGAGATATCTTAGCTGTTGAAAAGACAAAAAAAAACTTTGAATGTTAGTGCAAATGCTCGGACTATAAGGGATTGAATTTAGGGAATCTCATTCCGAGATGGTTATGTGCACCCGTATGATTATGCAACTTTAGAGTCAGTAACTTTTTTATCCATCCAAGCAATGTATTAGGGCTGGACAAAAATATCGACCCGGACCGAAACCGGTGTAACCGATAAGTCTGATATTGTAATGGGCAGGTGCGGTCGAACATGCGGGTCCGCGGGTCATCCAAGCATATCAGGTTGGTTACTCACGGGCAGGCGTGGTCTTACATTTTTTTGTAGTTGAGAACCGCCGCCGACCGACGTCGTAGTTGCACATGGGATACAAGTGAGTAAAACGCGTTTTTCCTAGTGTGTGGATCACAGATTTCATTGCGCTCTTCCCTCTTTAAATCAAACGTTGTTGTGTCTTCTCCCACAGTCACAGATTTGTGTTCCTTAATCTCTCGTTCTACCATCAAGGACATGCCCAATCACAACCATTTTCCCCATCGCGCCCAAGTCCGGGCTTCACTGCACAAAACGCAAGCTTTAGCTGTTGCAGATTCTACAATGAGAAAAAGGGAGAGAAATGAAGTTACGACCTGCAACTTGATCAGCAACGCGCGGCTCCTACTCTGTACAGCACTCCGGCGCCCCCATCTGCTTCACCTCTGGTGGCGTTGAGCTTTCCCGAGCAAATACGTCCGATCCGAACAGTCACCCGACCAAACCGTCATCTGCTAAACCGTGCAAGAAAACGAACAGAATTGGGCCACATATTACAGCCCCCGGTTTGAGCCGAATTGGGGTTTTTGGGCCCAAAACCAATCTGCCCGACCGATGTCCAGCCTTACAATGTACTCCCTCTGGAACCATTTATAAGGCAAAAAGTCATTTCCAGATTCGTTAAAAAATGCATGTATCTGGTCTAATTTTTGGACCAGATACATATATTTTTTAACGAATCTAAAAATGACTTTTTGCCTTATAAGTGGTTCCGGAGTAGTATGAGTAATTGAGGGTGGCATTTAGCATAGGGCAATAGATCTTTGTTCCCATCATTGTCAAATTGACCAAGAATCATTATTTATTAGTTTTTTATTAAATGGGCGTGATTTTTAATGGACAACTGGATTGTTTGGTCACTGAACATTGAAAGTATATTTATGGATTGGGGCCTCGAGTTTTTTTATTTATTTACGAAACTTGCAATAAATTTTTTTATGGATTGTTACCTTTATTATATATACAATTTCTTTATTATTATTTTATAGATTATGTGAGGAATTTCTTTATTAAAAAAAAAGATTATGACTAAACGGGTGTGACTCAAAAAAGATTATGACTAAATGGGTGTGACTCAGTTGGTTAAGCATTGCTGAGTTGGTGGGGATAACCATAGGTTTGATTCCCACCGAACCCATTCTTTGGGAGGGGAAATGAGTCTTAAATTGTGACCTGACTCCCGAATCGGAGATTAGTCTCATAGCCGGTCCAAAGGACCGAAGCCGTGAGAATAATTCGGTCGGCCCATTCGGCTACAAAGTGGCTAATTAGGGTGGTCCCAACAAAAAAAAAGATTATGCAAGGAATTTCCTTCCTTTTTGTTAGATCCAATAAATTTCGTTTTATTTTTTAAATAAATATTTTGGTCACTTGTATATGTAGATTGTTGTATAAATTATTATTTATATGAAGGGGATTGCTATTAACGAAAAATAAAACAAAAGGGAAACGGACAAATGGGTCAAAACATTAAGTGTTAATTGATTTGCATGTACCCCAAATTGTGAACGTTCGGTTACAATTGTTTTTCGTGATGAGTTTTACGTTTTGTTTACTATTGCACATTGGCAACCTACTTAAGACTTCGTAAATTCCTATTTTATCCTTGCAGTCATTTGTGTAGCACTGTAACTAGGTCACTGCAATGTATCCAAAAAAAAAAAACCTTAATGCATGAATTATTATTTTTAGGCTTAAATATGATTTTAGTCCCTCAAAAATTCGAAAAGTTCATTTTTAGTCCCAAAAAAATTTGAAGGATTTTAGTTCCCAAATTTGAAAATATTTTTCCGTTAGTCTCTGACTCTAACCCCATTATGTGGCAACATTTTTAGAGGACTAAAAACAAACCTTTAAGATTTTTGGGAACTAAAAATGAACTTTTAAAATTTTTGAGGGACTAAAATTATATTTAAGCAAAGAAAAATACTAACAGTGTCAGAGTCAGGGACTAACGGCAAATTTGGGGGGACTAAAAACCTTCAATTTATTTTTGGACTAAAAACCAACTTTTCGAACTTTTCAGGGACTAAAATCATATTTAAACATTATTTTTATCGTTGTAGTCATTTTTCTAAGTATAAACGCATTGTTAATTTGTTTGATATACCAAATCGTTTTTTGGTGGAGTTTCATATACAAAACAGTAGGGCTGGACACCGGTCGGGTTTGGGTGGGTTTGGGCCCAAAACCACCCATCCAGCCCAAACCGGGATTCACATTATCTGGCCCATTTCCGTCCAAGTGACCAAACGGGTTGGGCGGGTGCGGGTTGGGCGGGTTGCGGATTGGGTTGGTTGGGTTTACACAGGTCAGGCCTTTTTTTGGCCCATTATGATTTTTTTAACCCAATATAATTCTTCAAGTTTTTTTCTAAAATTAACACTTCAATTTTAAATGCCCATTTTCCTGTCAATTAACTGGGCCATTTATTTTACATGAATATGACATTTTCATCATTTGAACCTTTTTTTCATGAACCTTTCAAAAGAAAATAGACCCATTTCTTCATGAACCTTATTTTTTCCCCTTAAAACTTCCATTTTGATGGTTCATTCTGATGTCATTTTGTTGGGCCATTTTAATTCACGTGAATGAGCCATACAAACAACTATAAAATGACTATACAAACAGCTATTTTAATTCATAGTATTGGGCCATTTTAATTCACATAAATTGGCCTGAAAACCATACAAACAGCTATCAAAGTTATAAACCATATAAGCAGCTACCAAATGACTTTCCTTCTGAATCTATAAATAACCAACACTATCTAGAATCCAAAATAGATTAAGCATCAGTTTCAGTCATGGTATGATGTGATGCTAACTAGAATCCAAAATAAATTAACCAACACTATCTATAATCCAAAGTTCTTCTACTTGCAACAATGTTTCTTCAGTTTCAATTAATTATTATCACAGTAACTTAAGTAAAACAGCAACTCCAGTTTCAACAAAATTACATCAATTTTAATTAATAATCACAAAAGTCAGCTTCAACATGATGTTCCTCAAATGTCACGCAAAAAAACCTGCAGGAAGAACAAAATTAGCAAAGCAGGAACATAATTAAGCATACATATGTTCAACAGAATTAAGCATACATATGTTCCTCAATTTTTTCCTCAATCTTCTCTCACAATTAATGGCAACTTTTTTGGTCTGTGTACTGCACAATTGCATACATGGTATGCTGTGCTGCTAACTTTTATCAATTTATTATTCAAAACATGCATTGCATTCATGTGGTGATATAATACAAGTTTCTGTCCTGAATCCTCATGCTTATAATTGGAAATCCGGATTCAGCAAAACAATAATAGTAGAGAAATTGAAAACGATCATTTCATTTCTATTTGGAATCTGGTATGCATAAATTGTTTAACATTAACAAAAATCTGCAGGAACAGAATGCTTATTATGAGTGATACAACATGCTTATTATGCAGATTCAGTGAGACAGTAATTACCTTCATCTATATGGTGCACAAAATGCATAGACAGTAACAGTCCAGTCCAACAGAAGTTTTAGCAGTCCAACAGAAGTGCAAAAAGGCCAAAAGCCACATGGATTTGAATCCATGTTTCAGTCATGACACATGCATGACTCCAAAAAAATTAACACACATGACTGCAAAAAATTGAACTAAATTAGAATACAAAGCAGACAGATTTTACAACATAAAATTTACAGTATAAACTAGAATACAAAGCAAACAGATATACAATGTGTCAATCACAGCCTGCTATGGCTGAGATGATGACCCAGCAGTGGATGTTGTTCCAGTTCCAGTTCTACCTCCTTCAAATTCTGTCACAATTCAAAAAAATACACTTAAGTTAATCAGTATACAAATTACAAAGACACAAATTCTAAATAATTCCAGAGGCAAATAATGTATAAAAATATTACCTGTCACAATACTCTCAGCTATTTTATACTCATCATTGAGTTGGAGATCTTTGAATTGGAAGAGGGAAGGCCTCAACCAATTTTGAGTACAAATCAAAGCCTCTGCCATCTCTGGCTTCAGAGAGCTTCTAAATGTGTCTACAACCCTTCCTCCTGCACTGAAAGCACTCTCTAACGCCACTGTAGATACTGGTGTGGCCATAAGATCTCTTACTATTGTAGATAATATTGGGTACCTTGATGAGTTATGTTTCCACCAAATAAAAATATCAAACTTTTCAGTCTGATTTATGTTGGCCTCACTTAAATATCTCTCAAGCTCATTTTGTTTGTCAATAGAATCTTTTTCCTTTAAGTGTTGCATAAAAGCATCAGCCCTTGCTTGTGATGTTGATATTTCAGTGACTAAAGGTGTTTCAACTTGAGAAATACCTACTGTTGAGCTAGAAGAGGACTGTCCATCATTATTTTTCAGATCATAGGCTTTCTTATAAGTGTCGTACATCTTAAACAGATTGGTCTTTAAAGAGGTGGATAGCTCCTTTGCAAAGTCAAATTCTTTACCATACATGTCCTCAAAAGACCACTCTACAAATCTTAACTTATATCGGGGATCAAAAATAACACCAAAATAAAGAAACTGATTGATGTTTGCAACAGATCCCCAATATTTGTCATACTTCTTCTTCATTTCAAACCCCATAGTGGCCAAAATAGTGTTGAGGTTCATAGAAGAATTTTTCAGCTCACAATATATTGAAGACAATTGATGAAATGCAACATGCAAGCCCACTTCTTGTGATGCTGAAAAAACCTTTGTAGCCTCATAGAAAATCTTCAAAAAGGACACAAAAACACGAACATTCTCCCAATCAGTCTTACTGGGAGGACCATCAACCCCAAAGAAATCTTTTATAGTTTGAATCTTCCTCATCAAGCTTCTCAAAAGCTGGTTGAAACTTCTCGGCAGCATCTAACATCAAATAGGTGGAGTTCCACCTTGTGAGAACATCAAGACACAAAAGTTTCTTACAAGTAATTCCAGCAAACTCTATGCAGTCCTTAAATTTAGAAGCCCTAGGTGGTGAAGACCTTACAAATCTAACAGCAGTCCGAATGCTGGAAATAGAACTGTGCAAGTCTTTTAATCCATTATTTACCACTAAATTTAGTATGTGTGCACAACACCTAACATGGAAGAAATCCCCATCCAACATAAGTCCATTCATATTTTTAAATTTCCTCTTTAAATATGCTACAGCTACATCATTTGACGAAGCATTGTCAACCGTGATTGTAGACACATTCCTAAGTCCCCAGTCTCTTACAACATCCTCAACTTTTCTCCCAACAGTTTCCCCTCTATGGTTGGGGACTACAGCAAAGCTAATAATCCGTTTCTGGTATTTCCATTCATTATCTACAAAATGTGCCGTGAGGGTCAAATAATTCAGATTCTGGATAGAGGTCCAGCAATCTGTTGTTAGTGCCACCCTAGTGCAATCTGACTTAAAGAATGCTTTCAGCCTCAATTTTTCATCTAGGTACATCTGGAAACAGTCCCTAGCAACTGTACGCCTTGATGGGATTGTGAATTGGGGCTGCATTGCTCTACAAAAGTAATTAAACCCCTCACCTTCCACAACCTTAAAAGGTTGTTCATCTACAATTACAAAAACAGCCAATGCTTTTCTCAGGGCTTGAACATTGAATCTAGTGCTTGCAGAAGCTAGACCAGTGTTCTCTCCACTGGGAAATGCAATGGTTGTTTGATTAGCGTCACTGATCAAAGCATATGGATACTTGGCACAGACTTTCAAGTGAGCAAGCATGTTCGATGTTCCATGTTTATGTGTGTCACACAAATACCGTTTATGGCAGTGTTTACAAGTCTTTGTTGGTTCTGCTTTCATCGTGTAGTTTATTGAAGTGGTCCTGCAATAGAAGTTTTCCGGGGACCATTTGTATTTTGTTTTCTTCTCTTTGCAAGAGGAGGACGAGGAGCATTAGCTTCAGCACCAGCTGCAACTTGTGCTTCACTTCCAACTCCTACATTTGGTGCAGAATTTGGAGTGGTTGGGGCAGCTTCTGCAGATTGACTCACGGTTTCTGATGTTAACATAGAAGACAGGTTTTGACTAGACGGCTCCATCACTGAAACAATGAAGAAGTCGCAGTCCACAACTACCAACTACATTATTAAGTCTGTAAACCATGTTCTCAACTTGCAGGGCTGAACCAATTAACCAATTTTAACATTTAAGTTTAACATTTAAGTTTAACATTTAATATTTGAGTTTAACATTTAAGTTTAACATTTAATATTTGAGTTTAACATTTAACATTTGAGTTTAACATTTAATTTTTACATTTAACATTTAAGTTTAACATTTAAGTTTAACATAACATTTAATATTTAAGTTTCAGTTTTAAACTAAGATTAAGTTTTAAAGTTTATGTTCTGTTACAAGTTTAAACCAATTTTAACTAAGTGTAAGTTTAAACTAATTAATTGTATCAATAGGCATACATATAAGCATGTTCATATAAGTATACAAGAGTAGTGAACATACCATTAAGTGATCATATATAAGCATCTAAGAGCAGTAAACATACTATCAACTCAGAATACAACTCAGCATACAACATTTTTAGCAAGTCAGAATAATAAGCATGCATAGACCTTAATTGACAGATTGACTAATCATCTATAATTAACTCTGCATACAACACTTTCAGCAACTTAGAATACTAAGCATGCATAGACCTTAATTAACAGATTGACTAATCATCTATAATTAACTCTGCATACAACACGTTCAACAACTAAGCATCTATAATTAATAGATTGACTAATCATGCATAGACCTTAAATGCATTCAGCAACTCAGAATACAACTCAGCATAAAAAACTTTGTCAAAGCATATACTCAGTATACAACTAATAAATAAATTACTAGCATGCATAGCCTTATAATACAAAACCTTTAAAATTACACAAACCTCCAACTTAAATGTTCCTCCAAGCCTCCAACTCACAAGTACGGTTCCTCCTTTCTTACCACTTGCTTGCTCCAATAAAATCAAAATGCCTACAACAATCAACAATAGTTAGTGAAAATGAAAATAAAAAAAAAACAGAGGAAAAAAGAAATAGAAAAAGACAGAACAGCAAGAAAAAAACCCTAACTTTAAAGACTGGCCGGTTCCTCCATCCCTTACCACTTGCTTGCTCCAATAAAATCAAAATGCCTACAACAATCAACAATAGTTAGTGAAAATGAAAAATAAAATAAAAAAAAACCAGAGAAAAAAGAAATCGAAACAGACACAACAGCAACCATCCCTTACCACTTGCTTGCTCCAATAAAATCAAAATGCCTACAACAATCAACAATAGTTAGTGAAAATGAAAATAAAATATAAAAAACCAGAGAAAAAGAAATCGAAACAGACACAACAGCAAGAAAAAACCCTAACTTTAAAGGCTGTCCCCAACTTCAAAGGCTGTCCAGTTCATCCATCCCTTACCACATGCTTGCTCCAACAAATCAAAATGCCTACAACAATCAACAATAGTTAGTCAAAATGAAAAAAAAAACCCCAGAGAAAAACCAGAGAAAAAACCCTAACTTTAAAGGTTGTCCCTAACTTCAAAGGTTGTGGGGTTCCTCCTTCCTTACCACCTGTGTTTGAAGACGAAGACGAAGTGATAATCTTTACAAGGAAGGGAATGGAAGAATGAAGGAGGAAGGGAATGGAAGAAGGAAGGAGGTAGTGAATGGAAGAAGGAAGAAGGAACGATGAAGGGAAGCGAATGGAAGAAGAAGGAAGCAAGACAGCAGCGACGCTGTCGCTAGGGTTTCCGGCGTCGAGGAACAGAGCTGTGCTCTGTAGTGTGCTAGGGTTAGAAAATTGAAAATGAGAGTAGTGAGTGTCTGTGTGAGGTGAGACCGTGAGAGTGGGCTTCGTTCGTGATATTATTATTAACTCTCTGGCCACGCAGGCACGCACGCAGAAGTGAAAAAAAAATGGCTGAACGTTGGCCGGTTCGGATCCGGTTTCCGTTGGATTGGATATCAGGAACCAAACCCACCCACTTTAACCCATTCAGAACCGTTCCTCCCATCCGGTGACCCGTGAAACCGTTTCGACCCGCCCGCAAACCTGCATTTCTTCTCAGTTTTACCGAGTTCGGGTCGGGTTTCGGGTTTTTGTCCACCCCTACAAAACAAGGTCGTGTAGAGGAATTTTGGGCCTTAGTCAAATGAGTGCTCAAGACATATTATTATTATTATTGTTGTTGTTGTTGTTGTTATTATTATTTACATTAAATTTTTATAAAAGATAAGCATATTCGTTAAACATTTAAAATTCATTTAATTATATTTTTTATTATCAATTAGTATTTCATTTAATTTAACAAAAATACTTTCTTAATTTTTAAAACTGAAAAATAATTAAAAATCAATTAAAACTTGTAATTCAATCGCGTTTTAAAAACTAGTACGTTCAAAAGATTATGGCCATTGGTGGCATACATGACTTGGTGGCATCCGGAAGGGATACAGATCCCCTAAATTCACCAATCCCCTAAAGTCATTGCAGTTGAAATAATCCACACTATTGCATTGATCTAACATTATTTATTCTGCCACGTCAATTAAAAACATAACCAAAGCCGTTTTCAGCTTTTAGCCGGAATAGACGGACAATAGATAGGCGAAAGACATTGCAATATGACCATTATTACCATTTAGCAACATGAACATATATTCCCACTCTCTGCCGCGGATGCAGATTCTCTAAAGTCGAGAAATTGGTGCAGTCACTGCAGTCAGTGAATCTGCACCGTTGGATTCATCGAACGATCAAGATTATTTCTCTCCCAAAAAACTAAAACAGTGCATCCCGAATATTGAAGAAGGGCAAAATCGCAGAAAGCAGTGACCCAACGAAGAACGGTGCGACTACGGTGGTGACCCAACAGTGTGACGGTGCGGCTGTTGATAGTTTTGCCTTATTGCTGTTTTTGTTAGTCCTTGTATTTTGGACTTTATTCTTTGTAAATGGACCTCGGTGCTTTGCCTGGCCCAATACCTCATTAGCCCATAGTTTCTTGTTAATAGCTTAATTCTGTTTAGGTTTGTTATTTTCTGTTTACAGAGTTAGTTAACTCTATCTTGTATAAATGCATTCGGTTAATCAATGAGAAGTAGTTTTTCGCAAATCTTCATTCATCCTAAACCTTACAGCTGGTATCAGAGCTCCAACTGGGGCCTGATACAAATTGCAATTTCTCGAGCGTGTGAGAAAGGAGAACGAAGATAACCAGTGAAAGAAAATGGCGGAAACCAGAGATTTTGTGTCACCGGCGATACCCAAGTTTGATGGTCATTACGACCATTGGTCAATGCTAATGGAGAACCTTCTCCGATCGAAAGATTACTGGAACCTGGTGGAGAATGGGGTTTACAACCCTCCCGCAAATGCATCTCCAGAACAAGTGAAGACCGGAGAGGAAAGCAAACTGAAAGATCTCAAAGCGAAGAATTATTTGTTCCAAGCTATAGATCGCAGTATCTTGGAAACGATTCTTGTCAAAGATTCGTCGAAGGACATATGGGACTCAATGAAACAGAAGTACCATGGAACAACAAAGGTGAAACGTGCCCAGCTTCAAGCCTTGCGCAGAGAATTTGAGCTTCTTGGGATGAGGGAAGGTGAAACAGTGGACGAGTATTTTGCAAGAACGCTGGCCATTGTTAACAAGATGAAGATACATGGAGAAAAGTGCGATCAAGAAATGATTGTGGAGAAGATTCTTCGATCTATGACCACCAAATTTGATTATGTGGTGTGCTCAATCGAGGAATCAAAGGAAGTAAGTGCCCTTTCTGTTGATGAGCTTCAAAGCAGCTTGATGGTCCATGAGCAACGAATGAAGGGCCATAAGGAGGAGGAACAAGCCTTGAAAGTCTCACAAACGGGTAGAACTGGTGGTAGAGGAAGAGGCAGAGGAAGAGGTGGAAGAGGAAGAGGTGGAAGATTCTTCAACAAGGATCTAGTTGAATGCTACCATTGTCACAAATTGGGACACTTTCAGAGTGAGTGCCCTAATTGGGAAGAGAAGGTCAATTTTGCCGAGTTTGATGAAGAGGAGGAGATGCTTCTGATGGCCTATAATGAAGAAGAGAAATCATCCATGAATAAGGTATGGTTTCTTGATTGGATGTAGTAATCATATGTGTGGATATAAGGATTGGTTTTTTGACTTTAATGAAAAGTATCGAGTCTCGGTTAAGTTGGGTGATGATTCAAGAATGTCTGTAATGGGTAAGGGTAATGTAAAATTGGAAATTGGAGGAAAGATTCAAGTCATTACAGGAGTCTATTATATACCCGAGTTAAAGAATAATCTCTTGAGCCTTGGTCAGTTACAAGAAAAGGGATTAACCATAGTTTTTCAGCAAAATTCTTGTAAAGTCTTTCATGCAGAAAAGGGATTGATTATTCAGTCCCAAATGTCCACTAACCGTATGTTTCCTGTCATGGCAACCATCATTTCACCTTCATGTTTGAAAGTTTCCAGTGAGGAGGATGAGTACCACTTATGGCATTGTAGATATGGCCATTTGGGCAATAAAGGATTAACACTATTGGCTCAAAAGGGAATGGTAAAGGGGCTGCCTAACTTGACTCAAACCTCTAAAGTATGTGGAGGCGGTTTGTCAGGTAAACAACATAGAGAACCATTCCCTAAAGGAACTTCATGGAGAGCAACTCAAAAATTGCAGCTCATACATTCTGTTATCTGTGGGCCTATAAAGCCCGAGTCCAACAGTAAGAAGAGATATTTCATCACTTTTATAGATGACTTCACTAGGAAAACTTGGGTGTATCTCCTAGCTGAAAAATCTAGTGCCTTGGAGGTCTTCAAGAGGTTTAAAGCTGCAGTTGAAAAAGAATCAGGCAAAGCTGTTTGTGGACTAAGAACAGACAGGGGAGGAGAGTATACATCAGCAGAATTTGAAAAATTCTGCAGTGACAGTGGTATAAAGAGACAGTTGACAGCAGCCTACACACCCCAACAGAATGGGGTAACAGAGAGAAAGAACAAGACCTTGATGAATATGGTAAGATGCATGATTTCAGAGAAGAATATCCCAAAGAAATTCTGTCCAGAAGCATTGAAGTGGGCTGTTTACGTTTAGAATCGCAGTCCAACAATTTCAGTGAAGGATGTGACTCCAGAAGAAGCATGGAGTGAGAGAAAACCATCAGTTCATTACTTTAGAGTGTTTGGGTGCATTGCCTATGTACATGTGCCTGACACTCAAAGGAAGAAACTTGACAACAAAACTACTAAACGTGTTCTTCTTGGTGTGAGTGAGGAGTCAAAGGCCTATAGGCTCTATGATCCTATCACCAAAAAAATACTCATTAGTAGAGATGTGGTTTTCTCTGAAAAAGAAAAATGGGATTGGGAAAATAAACAAGTTGAGGAAGAAAGTGACTTGATTGATTTGGGTGACAGAGAAGAGGGAGAGGAAACATCTCATTAAGCTAGTCATGGTGCTGAAACTCAGAATGGGCATACCACAGCAGTCCCTACAGGTTCTCATGAAAATGCTACAGCATGCGCAACAAATTCTGCAGCATTACCTGAGACTGTTACTGCTGAAACAGAATCACATGCAGCAGGTTCCAGCAGTCAGAATTCAGAAGAAGAAGAAGAGACTCAAGCTGAAGGGAGGACTAGAAAGAAGACTAGCTGGTTAGATTCATATGTTACTCCAGAATTAGAATGGGATTCAGAGGAAGAACTCAATCTGATTATGAGTCCAGACCCGGTTACATTCGAAGATGCTGTCAAGAGTGAGAATTGGAAAAGGGCAATGGATGCAGAAATTGAGGCCATAGAGAAAAATTCAACCTGGGAGCTTACTGACCTTCCTAAAGGGGCTAAGAAGATTGGAGTTAAATGGGTGTTTAAAACCAAACTCAATGAAAGGGGAGAAATTGAGAGGTACAAAGCAAGATTGGTGGCTAAAGGATTTAGCCAACAATATGGTATAGACTACAAAGAAGTCTTTGCACCTGTGGCTCGATGGGACACCATTAGAACTGTGATTGCATTGGCTCCCATCAAAGGTTGGTGTGTTTACCAACTTGATGTGAAAAGTGCTTTCTTGCATGGAGAGCTAAGTGAAGTTGTTTATGTTGAGCAACCACAAGGGTACTCTAAAAAGGGAAGTGAAGACAAGGTGTACAGATTAAGAAAAGCATTGTATGGATTAAAACAAGCTCCACGGGCATGGTACAGTCGGATTGAATCATATTTTGTCAAGGAAGGATTTGTGAAGTGTCCTTCAGAATATACTTTGTTTGTGAAAAGAGGTGAAAGGAAGAGTTTGCTAGTTGTGAGCCTATATGTTGATGATTTAATTCTCACTGGAGATAATGAGAGTATGATCTCAGATTTTAAAATCTCTATGCAGAAGGAATTTGACATGACGGATCTTGGCAAGTTGAACTATTTCCTAGGAGTTGAAGTTGTGCAAGACTCAACTGGGATTTCCATATGCCAATCCAAGTATGCTAGAGAGATTCTGGATCGGTTTGGCATGAGTAACTGCAAACCGGTTCTAAGTCCCATTGTTCTAGGTTATAAATTGTCAAAGGAGGGAGATGGTAAAGCTGTAGATGCAACAAACTTCAAGCAAATGGTGGGAAGCCTTATGTATCTCACAGCTACAAGGCCCGATTTAATGTATGCTGTGAGTCTCATAAGTAAGTACATGGATAAACCAACCGAATTGCACTTGCAAGCAGCCAAGAGGATACTTAGATACTTAAAAGGAACCACTGATTTGGGCATTCTGTACAGCAGTAAAGGAAGGGAGAAACTGATTGGGTATTCGGATAGTGACTATGCAGGGGATATGGATGATCGAAAAAAGCACTTCTGGTTATGTTTTTCTACTGGGTTCAGCTGTTGTTTCTTGGTCTTCAAAGAAGCAACCAGTGGTCACTCTATCCACTACTGAAGCTGAATTCATTTCAGCTGCTTTGTGTGCATGTTAGGCTGTGTGGCTCAAAAGAATTCTTGAGAGAATGGGACACTCACATCAAGGCAGTTTGGTGATGTTTCGTGATAACAGTTCAACCATTAAACTGTCCAAAAATCCTGTGTTCCACGGAAAAAGTAAACACATTGAGGTGCACTTCCATTTTCTCAGGGACTTGGTTAAAAAGGAGGTGATTGAATTGATGTATTGTAACACATATGATCAAATCATGACTAAACCCCTGAAAGTAGAGCAATTTCAGGTGCTGCGCAGCAAACTTGGGGTCTGCAAACTGTGAATATAAACTCAGTTCGGGTGTGACTGAGTTTAAGGGAGGATTTGTTGATAGTTTTGCCTTATTGCTATTTTTGTTAGTCCTTGTATTCTGAACTTTATTCTTTGTAAATGGGCCTCGGTGCTTTGTCTGGCCCAATACCTCATTAGCCCATAGTTTCTTGTTAATAGCTTAATTCTGTTTAGGTTTGTTATTTTCTGTTTACAGAGTTAGTTAACTCTATCTTGTATAAATGCATTCGGTTAATCAATGAGAAGTAGTTTTTCGCAAATCTTCATTCATCCTAACCCTTACAGCGGCTACATTGGTGATCCAACAGTGTGACGGCGTCGATCGACTAGTACCAACGGTAGGTGGTGGTGCCGGCGTTCGTGTGACAACTCTCGCGGCGGTGATCGCGCTTGCACTCTCACGACGACAACTCGCACCTGAAGCTCCTTCTACTCCACGGCGGACCACAACCCACAACCACCGCGGCCAGAAAACGTACTTGCGTCTTGTACTGGTGCAAAATTCACACACCTTGGGTCTTGTACTGGTTTCTTCATGCCCCTATAGTCCATGATCTTGTCAAAAATGCCCTGTTCCACAGTCTTGATCTCAAGGGCCCGATTCATTTGCTAAGACACGACCTTGGCAGTACCACTGTTGAGTGACTTCTCAATGGAGGAATTGAGGTTGAGCTATCTCAAGGTGAGCCCGCATCTGACAAAATAAAAAATAAAAATTGGCTCTCAATTGCCTTGTTAGCAAAACTCATGTTCTGTTCCAAATTTGTGTACACAGTAATGTGCTATCTCAATTGGGCGAGAAGGCAAGAAGGGTTAAATAAGTGTAGTGGATGAAGTGAGTTTGGGAGCTCTATGGATTAGGAAATCTCTTTGAAGTAGCTGTCCCAAAGTTATGTGGAGCATTTGATGAGAATCAATTGCATTTCCCCATTTGCACCAAATAGTCTATCTCTGGATTGTGCTCAAAATCTTCTGAGCTAGTGATATTTGACCGATTATTTTCACTGTTGATGGTCTGTGTGTAATCACATGTAAAAAGAAGTAATGTACTATTTTTTTATGTAAACCAATTCAGTTATGCTGCAGATGGAGTTATGTAAACTTATTTTTATGTGGTTATTTGACTTAATGGAAACAAATGCAATTATAAGTAACTTGTAGTAAGCAATATAACAAAAATGCAGTTAAAAAATATAAATAGATGCACTTATAAAAATGGAGGCTGCTATATTAGAAAAAATAGAAACAGATACAATTATAAAAGTTGAATTATATACCAGAAAAATGAAGTTATACCAGAAAATTGGAAACAGATGTTATAAAAATATAAAGCAATAAGTAACTGGCAAAGCTATTATATAAGAAACAACAGCCTTTTGACTCACTAGTTAGTTTTTTTTTTCCTTTTAAAATTGTAACTGAAGAAATTGAATCTTGTCGATCCTTTTGTGTATGAAAATTATGAAATTAATTATATAGAACCTTAAATTGTTGCAGTGGTACAAAAAAAAAATTCATGGAACCAAACAATATCAGTTTGGTCACTTTCTCGATTATGCATCTCAATGTCTGGAGCTCATGTTGATAATAAGGTTCAAGGGAACAATTACTTTGTGATCGATTTCGTTATGAATAAACATATTATGTGCATATATACCAGGTTCAAGGGAACATATTAAACATCCCAAATTATGTGTAGATATACCAGGTTCAAGTGAAACATCATATTGAAGGAAAAAAAATATATCAGATTATACAAAATGGAAGAACTAATCCAAAAAGGGGGGAGAACTGATGAAGTAGGAAAATATTTGCTCAGCTCTTCCCTTTTTTCTTTATCCAAGTGGGACTAGTGCCACTATACTACTACTCCAATATGCCACTGCTCTTCACATATCATCATTCCCCAAAGACATCAGTGAAGCAATACAGGTAATTTTACTTCAACAGCTCTTTTACAGGTCCGATCCGAACTCTAATTAAAGTAACTGAAGCAATACAAAGTCTGAATTGTGTCACTAATTAAAGTAACTGAAATCTATATTAAACAAAGTCTAATTGCAATAACGCCTAATTAAATAAAGTAGCAGTGAGCAAAAAACTGATTGCAAAAATCTGATAGATATCTAATTGCAAAAATCTGCTTCAAGAAACAAAGCTTGCTGTCTTGAATCTGTAGAGATTTACATTGTTGACTGGTCTTCATTCATTTTTAAGTGACCCTACATTAAAAAAAAGTACACAACATTATCACAAGCTACAAATAAAAGACGTATTTATTTATTTCAGACTAAGAGATCTTACAATCAATAATCTAGTGAAACCGAATTGATTTCCAGTTGTTTGAGAGAACTCATATGTCGGATGTGTCAAACTGGATGTTCCAAAGTTTATTTGACTTGGAGATTCAATATCCTTCAATGAATGGAAAAAATTAACACATAATATTTGCAAGTAAGGTAAAAGAAAAATTGCTACAACCATAAATTTATATACCTCATATTGTTGACATGGAGAAGGTTTTACAGTTGAAACTTTTCTTCTTTTTTTAGATTTAGATTGAAGTTCAACCCAACTCTTTAACCGTTTATGTCTCTTTAATCCTAATCGTTTCTTATATCCCTTTGCTTGTGCCACATGTTCTGTCCTTGGTGTTACATGAAAGTATCGGGGGTACTTACACATAAAGATAAATTTTAGTTACGCGGAAGAATATTCTCCATGCAAGTTTGAAATCTAAAATGTTAATAATTTTTATGCAAATCATCGTTCATTTCTTTCTTACTAGTTACATTTGTTAAATATAATAATTTATTCTCACATCAAACATCCCTATTCTACCAACATCAATTACCCGTACATGACACGGGTTACATATACTAGTTTCAGACAAATAAATATTCCAAATGAGTGTTGAAATTAATTCAGATTAGTGTTAGTTAATTCAGTTGTGTTAGTTAGTTAGTTGTAACTACTAGTGAGTTAGTTAAGCGTTAGTTTGTGATATGAGTCAAGTGTATTGGGCCTTGTATTGTTGTGTTTGTGGGCCTGTGAGGCTGTGTATAAATAGAGGTGTGTAGTGTGTAAATGTAGTGTGTGTGATTTCATTCAGTGAGTAAATATTAGTTTTACATTTTTGCTTTCCTTCTTTGTGTGTTAACTCTCCTCTGTTAGCAATTCTATGTTTATTCTTTGTGAGTGTGTGCATTCTTGCACTAACAGTGGTATCTAGAGTTATAACGATCTTGGGAGAGTGTTAATGAAGATGGAGAGTATCAGTGGAGATCTAGAAATTCCTTTACCATTTCTTGATGGAATCAAGAACTTCCATAGGTGGGTTGTGAGGATGAGAGTGATCTTTAATTTCCATGAGGTGCTGGAAATTGTGGAAGAGGGGATTTCAGAAGCGGAAGAAAGTGCTTCCAAGGAGAAAGATTCATTTGCTCTCTCCATCATCCAACAGTGTGTGAATTTAGAAATTCTTGGGCTTATCGGCATTGCCAAGAATGCAAATGAAGCTTGGGATACATTACAGCAAATGTATCAAGGTTCGGCAAGAAAGAAGCCGCACATAAAAGGAACAGATTGCACAGTGACAGTGGCGAAGATAATCAAAATAGAGAAAGAGGGAAAAGAGAATCTGATCCCTCCACTGGTCAAATCACCAGAACCATAGCCTAATTTGGAGGAACCAGAACCACAACCTAATTTGGGGGAAATTTCAAAAATTAAGGTTTTCATAAATTCAAGATTCGCAAGAGAAGAAGAGAGGAAAGAGATCGCAGAAGAAGGTTGTGTCACACTCGAGAAGAAGTTGTGCTCTGGTGGTTGTGATAATACTGTGAAGGTGAAACCGGATCTTGAAGAGACAATGGTTCCGAAAGGGAATTCGGATCTTGCAAGCGATGATGACGCCGCTGGAAGCTTCGTTGTGTCCATGGTGTTAGGGATAACTTTGATGTCTTGCGAGGTTATGACATCGAATGTGGTGGCGAGTACGTCCACCACAGAGCACGTGATAAGGGACGCGTTCGAGTGGGGAAGGAGCTGTAACGCAAAGGTCGCGGTGTTCGTAGGTGAGGTGTTGGCCATGCGGCTGAAGATGGAGAAACCGGTGCTCGAACTGGGGGGTGGAGTCCACATGGATGTTTCTGAAGTGAAAGCAGAAAGAAGAGGCAGTTCGAAGATGCAGAGAAGATGCGCTGCGAAATTGATGAGAGATGATGTGGTGGTTGAAATCTTGAATGAAGAAAAGGGTTCAGCCATGAGGAAGAAAAGCAAGGCTTGCTGCTTCAGTGACAAGAAGAAGAAGGTGGAAGAGCTCGCGGCGCTGCGAAGAAAAAGAACAACTGAGAGAGAGAAACAGATAAGAACTCCTGGAAAGCAAAAATCAGGTCAAGGTTTTGACCTAATGGGCCTTAGCCCAATCCTAGCCCAATTCTGGAATGAGCATTTGGGCCCAATAGGGAGTACTGCAGTGAGATTAATGGACCAAACCATGAAACATATTATTGTGAGCATTGGCCAAAGTGGTGTAGCAATGAAACAAAGTGGTGTAGCTGAGAAGCATGTTACATTGGGTCAAAGTGATGATTCAATGGGTCAAGCCCAATGTTTGCAAAAGAGTGAATGAGTCAATGTTGGGTTACAAACCAAACAATGGGATCCAGGAATAATTTTTGTTATTCCAAATTAAAGTGTTTGTGAAATCTAAATTAACGGGGTGTGTTGGAATTAATTCAGATTAGTGTTAGTTAATTCAGTTGTGTTAGTTAGTTAGTTGTAACTACTAGTGAGTTAGTTAAGCGTTAGTTTGTGATATGAGCTAAGTGTATTGGGTCTTGTGTTGTTGTGTTTGTGGGCCTGTGAGGCTGTGTATAAATAGAGGTGTGTAGTGTGTAAATGTAGTGTGTGTGATTTCATTCAGTGAGTAAATAATAGTTTTACATTTTTGCTTTCCTTTTTTGTGTGTTAACTCTCCTCTGTTAGCAATTCTATGTTTATTCTTTGTAAGTGTGTGCATTCTTGCACTAACAATGAGAACACAACATGAGATAGAGAGAGTAAGTGTTTAATTATTTATTAAATTGGTCTTAAAAAATATTATTAAAAAAGTTTAAAGGATATGCATCGTCAGTATAAACCAATTTTACACAGACATCCATTAAGAGCCTGTTATTTTGTCATGTCAGCCACTTTTATAACCATATTTTAAAAATAACTACTAAATAGTTAGCTCTAATTTGATGTCGGTATAAAACTAATTTAGACTCACAGTGGGTGTCCTATTTCTCTTTATTAAATTTTTTTTTTTGAAAAAAAATTATTAAAATGCTTTCTTAGAATAATGATTATTGATTTTGTCAAAAAAAGAATACTGATTATTGTCGGTTATGATTACCCTTAAATAAAACAAAAGAATAGACCATCACCGATAATAAAATAACCTTAGTTGCGACAAGTGCGAAAGCGTTTCGGCATTTGTAGAGTAGTAGTAATGAATTTGGAGATTGGAGTATGAGTATTTAAAATTAGGGATGTAAACTAAATGAGTCGAGTTAAACACTTGAAGTTCGAGTCTGGCCTATAAAAAAGTAGTTAAGGTTGAGCTTTGCTCATTTAAACTTGAGTTTGAATTGCTTAGAAATAATAAAGATTAAGTTTGGCTTGTTTAAATTATTTATAATTAAATTATTGTATATTTATTAAAAAATTTCTTTAATTACTTTTTAATATTTTTCAATTTAGTACTTAATAAATATTTTAATATTATTTGATAACCTATAAAAATAGAGATACGTACTTAATATATGTATATGAAATTCAAGATTTTTTTGACAACTACAACAAAAAAAAAACTTTAAAATCTTGACCAAAACATTATAAAAATATGCCATTGTCAAATACAATTTAAGCTTGACCATTATAAAAGTACGAGTCCAAATATACAATTTAAGCTTGATGATTAAAAAAACATAAGTCTAAATATACAATTTAAGTTTAATCATTACATAAACATGAGTAAAAAAAATGACCACAAATATTTATGGAGATATCTAGTCCAATTGTAGTTGAACAACTTCACTCAACAAATAAGACTTGAATTTGACTTATTTAAATAATCAAATTTAATTTCATACTTGAATTTGACTTATTTAATTAAAAAATAGAGCATTTATCGAGTTAAGACTGAATAATTTACGAATAACGCTGCTTATATACACCCTTATTTAAAATAGTTAATCTTAATAATGAATGGTCTCTCTAATGATGGCGAATGAGATATCGCAAAGTGTAGCTAGTTTACTTTTAATTACACACATCTCCACGCTCCGCACTCCGCAACGAATACACACGCTCTCTCAATCTTCTTGTTATTGCCTGACAAACGAGCGAGTAATCAGCAGAACCTCCCACTCATGGCATGCGACATCTTCCCCTACGTAGATAGCATTTGATAACTTCAAAGCCACAAAACGATACATCCCAACAAAGGTAATAGTTTTTTTTTTGAAATCCCCAACAAAAGGTAATAGTTAATCTTAATAATGAGTGGTCTCTCTCATTCTTTCTCCATTCCAAAACATTATAAAAATATGCTCTTGTCAAATACAATTTAAGCTTGACCATTATAAAAATACGAGTCCAAATATATAATTCAAGCTTGATGATTAAAAAAACATAAGTCTAAATATATAATTTAAGTTTAATCATTACATAAACATGAGTAAAAAAAATGACCACAAATATTTATGGAGATATCTAGTCCAATTGTAGTTGAACAACTTCACTCAACAACACGCTCTAGGGGTGCTCATGGTTTGGATAATCATGTAACCAAAACCAAATTCAATTAAAACCACATAAATGGATGAGTTTTCAAATCCAAATTTATAAAACCGGTTCTCAAATATGGTTATGGATATATAACCGGTTGTTTCTACATATCTGGTTATAAAACCGGTTTTGACTCAAAACCGGTTTATAACCGGTTTTTGTCCTAAAACCGGTTATGGGTTTCAAAATCCGGTTACAAAACCGGTTTTTGCCTTTAAAATATGGTTTTCGACAGTAGAATCCGGTTTTCGCTTATAAAATCAGGTTTTCACATTTCAAAACCGGTTTTTCTATTGGACTAAATATTGTGGAGGAGGGATCCACCTGATATGCATCAAATGCTTACTAGCTTCCACAAAATTGGTTGCTGGATTAAGTAGTTCTCTATGAACAAAGTTGATCTGCTTAGTTACACTCTGCATAAAGCTGTCATGACTAGCCCGGTTATTGGCAAATATTAATTGATTGCGATCTTGCCAAATAAATCATACTGACCATGATACCAAAAACAGTTGGCCAATACCACGGCCCCTGCCCATAATCAATGGAGAATCAATTTGTCTGCAACCATTGATTAGTTGCAAGGCTAAAAAACTTACTCCATAAATCTTCTAATATAATATTATTCCAAAATTCAGTCACATCTTCACAATCTCTCAAACAATGCAAAAGAGTCTCAGGATGTTGTTGACATCTAGGACAAATATCAGAATCAGCAAAAACCTCTATATACTCTCTCAACATTTCTCATGATTCTTTGATGACCAAGTTTCCATAGGAAAGTTTTGATTCTCAACATATAGCTAGCATTAACCATTCTTAAGCTTCTGAAACCAAGTCCACCTTCCTCTTTAGGTCTACAAATTATGTCCCAAGATCTGCATAGTTGCTCCACTTCATCGCAAATAGAGACAGGCAAACAAGAGACTGCATGATATAAGAAGGTATGCTCATGATACAATTTTGTGTTAAAGTAATTCTTCCAATCATGGACAGGGTTTTTGCTTTCCAACCTGTTAACTTCTTCTTAACTTTGTCAATAATAAAAGAGTAAGAATTTCCCCCTTTTCTACCAACAATAATAGGCACCCCAAGATAGTTGGTCAAATCATTAATCATGCCAATTCCCAAGATGGAGCTGATATTTCTAGCTAGACCAAATCTATATAAATGAACTTGAATTACATACAATCTATATAATGAAAGCATTACTGGCAAGTTGAAGCTTTGGCTGCCAATTTCCATCTCAATGCATAAATAATGAGAGGTAAAAGATTACAATCAACCTTGATATGAAAAAATAACTAAAAGAGATAAAAGATGTCATAAAGAACTAACACCAACAGAAGCATTTGTTCCAACAGAAGGCATATCACATAAGCCTGAGATGCATATTTACAACAAAATTTTGAAAAGGACTTCATTTAAGTGCTTTCTATTCACTACAAGAAAACACGGGTTTACCGACGGCCATTAACCGACGGCTTGAGCGCGTCGCTAAAAAAACGGGATTTCCGACGGCCAAAACCGTCGGTAAGACTTCGTCTCCGTCGTTAAAGATCTTCTGTCGTCCGTTGAAGATTACCGACGGCATTACCCGTCGGTATACTGGACGCCTTTTTGAGTCCCGCCAATTTTTTTATTACCGACGGGCCTGTGCCCGTCAGTATTTGAAAATAACCGTCGGTAAGGCCGCATATTATTTTTTCGTATTTTCGACGGGCACAGGCCGTCGGTACTCAGCAGTTATAACGCAGATCAGGACCTTCTCCCCCCACACTGTTCAGTCACCCTTCTATCTCATCTCTCTTTCTCTCTTTGTGATAGCTCCCGAAGAGTGTCTCCGACCACCACACAACAACTCCGGCCTCTCTTCGTCCCACCCAGTCGGTACATTTTTTTCCAAATTGCGCACCACACACGCCGCTCTGCTCAAGTTCTCGTCGCTCTACTCATGTCTTCTCCGCCGTTCTACTCATCGCTTCTCTGCCATCCCTAGGGCCACCCATTCCAAAGCCCCTCAACCATCACAAATAGCTTCTCACCCATAGAATCTGCAAGGCACAACCTCTCATTGGAGCCACTAACGGTGACCCTTTGTCGCTCTCACTGATTTGGCCATCGTGACCGCCACCTCCACTACGTGGCCGCACCACCTCTCCTCTCCTCTGCTCCACCGCGCTACTTCAAGAGGTACATATTATTTGGGTTTTTCTGTCGATTTAGGTTTATCAATTTGTGCCTGTTGTTTTCAATTTTGCAATTCGTTTAGACTGGATTTGTGCATTTTTGTAATTGCGATGGGCCTGTAATTCGTTTAGACTGCATTCGTATATTATTTGGATTTGTTGATTTTGCAATTCGTTTTCAATTTTTGTAATTTTGTGCATTCGTTTACTGGATTTGTTAAAGTCGTGTGTTTTTAGAATAATTGGAAATGGAATTGGTGCTCTGTCTATTTCAAATTCATTTGAAAGGTTCATGGTGGAGTTTTGTATGTGATGTAATTTTCCTTACTAGGAAAAAATATTTTGGCCTATCACTATTGACTTGATCGGACTAGAAAATAGAAAACATGTCCACAAGCATTTGAAATGCTTCGATTATAAGTTCATTCGTTGGATGTGATTATAGTTTCCCATTCTTGTTTGTTTTTAAATTAATTACAAAAAATAGAAGAAAGCGCATTTTATTCCCTTCCCTGGGTGTTGGTTGCACAAACAATGGGAAAAGTAGCATCGATTGGTGCACATAGCACAAAAGGCAAAAGAGTTACCTTTGTAACAAGGAATGAAAATCATGCCCATTGGAGAAACCCTGCAATTACATAGCGTACATGAGCAGCAGATATTCAATTTGCATAAGCGCAATCCATAGTATGCTTCTTGTAAAAGAGTTACCTTTCTTAATGCACCATCCAGTATGAGGAACTTTTGTAAGTCAAGCTAGGCTCCTAAAATTGTTTGATAATTTAGCGAAGAATGCCATATGAGTTTAAAATTTGATTGCATTTCTTTGTAGCTTCTCTCCATGACCATGCTCTTGTTGTATTCTTATGGTTTGTTGGAAGGCAAATGGATGCCCAAGTATTTTCTAGTGAAAAGGAAGATGTAGATAACCTCGTTTTTCATCAACTAATTTCATGGTCCAACGAGTTCATGTGTGCTTGTTGAATATTATTCTAGGGAACCTGTCCTGTTCATTACATTTTCTTTGAAGTTTTACAACAACAATAACAACAACTAAGCTTTTTCTCACTAGGATTTTCTTTGAAGAAGTACTCATACATTTTATATATTCCTATATTAGGAGCTTTCTGTCAGGTTAAAGTGTCACTGCTGTCTATTTTCAGTTTGGGTGCAACCAAAAGTATGTGTGAAGGTTTGGACTTTTCAGGGTCCTTTACACATCTGGTGAACTGAGGCTACAACTCTTGTGCTCAAAATCTTATCTTAGATTATTGTTCTGCCTTAATTGCTCTTCGTAGTTTGTAAAATTTAAAATTCTCCTGTAGCTTCATGCTGCTCATCGAGTTTACATCCTTCAATGCCTTTTCTGAAGTGTATTTCATGTTAAATAAAGATGACGTTTATTTTAATTTATTTTATTTTTTTTATTGCTGGATTTATCAATAACCTTTTCAGTTCCTTTTTGTAATTATAATTTTACATTTGTCTTGCTTATGCAGGTTTCGATCACTCAAGGCAAGCGATCCGGAGAAAGATGGCGAATACCGCAAGGCAATAGATATTGGGCTTGTTGTTTTAAATCGAAAGCACATCATAGATCACACTATCTGCACCTTGTTTTTCTCTGTGTTTGCATTAATCACATGCCAGGCAGTGCATTTTCTAGTCTGAATCTATCTGCTAGTACATATTCTCGTTTGTGTATTTTTATTCTTTGTGAAATTTTATTGTATTCTTTGATTGTTGCTTTAACTTTCCTTGATCCTTGTACTCAAGTATTTCATCACGTTGTTTCAATATGCAAAGAATTTTGATTTGTTCTTACACTAGATGCCAAGTTGTGCCTTGAAATATCTTTGTTAAAATGAGTCGTTAAATGTTATCTAATGTCCAACACTAATAGATTTCATAGCTTTGAAGTGTTACCATAATATACATAAATAGGAAACAGGATTTGGAATTTATACAGGTATCCAACACTATTGTTATCATAAGAATGGGACTAGACTGTGTGTATTAGTTGATTCATGTGTACCATCTGATATTTTCAAGCATGACAAAATATGTAATTGCCATCAATCACACCCTTTTGATGGCCTGGAGGCAAACAGATGCAGAGACCAATGTCTTTAATTGTTACTCAGCGTTGACTGTAATGATTAAACTCTCCCGAGATCAAAGTTGGTTAATTTCTCTTTGTAATGTGTTATTGTATGTTGTTATAACTCTAGATTAGGGAATTATTTGTCTCTCGCCCTTGGTCGCTTTTGTTCTGCTTTGCGAGTTTAGAAATTTCTTATCTTTTGTTCTCTCATTGTTTGTTTTATTATCAAGACTGTGAAGTTGTGAAAGCATAAAGATTTTTGTCCTTGTTACTTGACAGTGTTTATCTCTTACGAGTCTCTTCCAACTGAATCGAAGAGTTATTTAGTAATGTCTTATCCAGTGTTATGTTGAATCCATGTGTTATAATGATACAGATAATTTTATATTCGTAGTTTTAATTTGTCAGTAATAAGTATCCTAAGACTCCAACAAAAATTAAATTAAATGAAACATATATCGCTAACAAGCAAGTTAAAATTGTGAGAAAATGCAAATTTTGGTGGGGCAAAAAGATTCTGAAACCAATTACTAGCGTGCTTAAAAACAAGACTTTCTTCCTCCTCATTTATCCTAGTTTGGAGAAATATTTGGCACTAGTTTTTTTGTTTCTTTTTATGAATTTGTGCCTCATTTTTTTATGTTTTGGCATGGTGGTTTGCTTTGAAAGCTATAAGATTGGTTGATTTTATTTAATGTGATGATTTAAGCCCAGTTCCAAGGTTCCATTTTCAATTTTAAATTAGATAGAGAAATAGCTGTTATTTGGATATGTGAATTAAAAAATGGTTGTGGTTTGTGTTTAATATTATAAGTTAAGAAAATATTTGGTTTGGTCATATGCAATTACAAAACTGGCTTTAATTTGTTACAACTCTCACTTTCTTTTCATTGACTTGCTTCCTAATATTGCCATGATTTAGAGGAGGAATAACCAAAACTTAGAGCTTATTTGGATAAAATCTCACTGCTATGACTTTGGTTTCCCTTGACTTTATTATGTAAATTAATGATTCCCATTGTCTATAACTTTTACACTAATGAAAGTTGTATCTTATATATGTTTGACCATTTCTATTTTGTACCTTGTAATATCATCTTTATAGTTCTACGGGTCTAATCTTTATAGTTGCTAATTGATAAGGGACAGTATGGTCGTAAATCTGTTTACAAGTTGGCTGCAATTTGCTTTGCACTTCTCTCTGTATTTCTTTTCGTTGCCACTTCTGCTTGTCTAATTTTATCCTTTGTGAGTTATGAGTTTAATTTGGTTTTCCAATTATGTCTGCACAGTCTGAGCTTTAGTAAGCGCTCGGTTCTTACCTCCCCCTTCGATTCACAATCCCGCCGGTACTGCACTGTTTGGGTAATGATTTTGTTTTTCTGTTAGTATATGCTTTTATTGTTCTTGTGTAGTTCTTTGAGTTTAATCTTGTGTTTGCGATTACTACTGCAGTGACACAGCTCCGCCTCTTCCTTCCTCCAGTTTGTCGCACGCCACATTCTTCTCTTCTGCAAGTATGAATTAATTCATTTCCTTTAGTAACATGTGAACCTTAGGTTCAAGTTAGGGATTTGAATACTCTTATAAAATAAAGTTTATTATTATTGATTTGATTGTATAGTGGGTCCGGTAAAGAGGTTGGCTTCTCGCCTCAACCTCCCACAACTTATATGTTTGATGTTTGCTCCTTTGTGTGCTCCATTGAGCTCCAAAGGTATGAGTGTGGTTATGTGTTGTCCATTATGTTGGTAAGTTTTGAGGCTTGACATAGAGCCCTAAATTCATAGTAATGATTTATGTTGAATTCCTTGATTTCTTATTTAGAGTTTTAATGCTATTTTTGTTGCATAGAAAATGCTCTCAATATGAGGATTGTCACTCGATTTCACTGTATTTGCTTGGTTGGATTTTCCATTGTGTTAAATTTTAACTAGTGTGCTAATGTAAAAATGATATCAAATAGCTTATGAGAATTTGAATTTTATAGATATGAGTGCGTGTTTGGTTCGCCGTTTGCATCTCGTCAATGTTTGTCACTTCTGTAAAAGAACGAACACCAAGAGAAAATATTGAATGAAATCACAGAAGGAATAAGAAGAGGTTTTTTTTAATAAAAACAGTTAGATTTTGAAAAATGGTCCATGAACTTCTCTGTAATAGATTTATACCTTAAACTTTTATAGTTTAGATTTCTTTTAATCCCAAAGATCAAGATTATCAACATGTAAGTAAATCAACATGAGATAGCTTATCACGTAACAGATTTAAAACAAAAAGATAGTTGGAAGAAATCCAATGAAATCCACATGCTGCCATTTTAAAATCTACAATGCCGTTTGCGATACCATTAGACTCTTTTCCCTGTCTTTCTTAGTATTCGATACACTTAAAAACTATATATTTTTATTAAAAAAAATAATAATAATTTACTTAAAAACTAGATAAAATTTCTTCAATTTAAGAAGTTTACATTGGTGATGTTGCTTGGCTGCAATTTGCTTTGCATATCTCTCTGTACTTCTTTCCCTTGCCACTTCTGCTTGTTTAATTCTATCCTCTTCAAATGACCTAGTATATTTTTCTAATTCCAGTGTTGTTAATCGAGGATCGCGAAATATAGCGTAAAATTGGTAGGATAGCGTAAAATAGCGGGCAGATAGCGTAAGTTAAATAGCGGGTGAAATAAATAAAATTATAAAATTATATATTACAAAGTGACATATAATATTTAACGTTCAAAGACAAAATCTGAAATGACATAATAAAATATTTATTTAATGAGCTATTTTTTGAAACTTAAGTGATTATTTATTCATAAATTACTTTAGAGACTTATTAAAATAAAATGAAGAGATAATATTTAAATATATTTTTATGTTGATATATTTGAATATTAATATCAGCATTTATTTTAAGTGATGTAAAATAAGTTTAAATAAACCCTGAATGAATAAGTAGCTCTTCCGTTTTAAGAAAATAAAATATATAAATTAAAATTGCAATATTGATTGAATTGTTAATAATTATTATTTATTGAAAAATAATTTTTTTTATTATATATGGCGGATGGCGTAGTGGCAACTAAATGATTAATAAAACTACACACACAACAAATAGAGCATTGCTCAAAGAAACAAGACAGATTTAAATTGGAAAGGACAAATAATAATAGAATTAAAAAATAGATTTAAAATAAAAAATAATTAAAAAGCAGAATTTTTAAGAACAATAGAATAAAAAAGCAGATTTTAAAAAAGAAATAAGAGAATAACAAAACGAAATGAGATAGAGTTGAAAAATAACATAATTAAAAAACTAGACGGATTGAAAAAACAGAATTGTAAAAATAATTAACAGATGAGCAGAATTAAAAAAAGAGAAACAAGGGAAACAATCGTTAAAAAATATGATATAACAAAAATGAAAAAAGATCTGAAGAAGTGAAGAAGAGAAGAATTAAAAAAAATTCAATAAAAAAGAAATAAAAATCACAACATTAAAACTTATCATATAAAAAATTAAATGCAAAAGGAAAATAAAATATTTTTTATTATTTATATATATATATATATATATATAATAAAACTAATTCTACCCTTGTCACTTCTGCTTGTCTAATTGTTATGTTAATCATTGATCGAATGGATGTTTGATATTTGTTATTAGTATCGGAGAGAAGCCTTAGCTTCCCGTTTGAGGTTTAATATATTATTGGGTTCATATACTCTTTTAGGGTACCATGTGCTCATTGTATATTGAACCTTGAATTGTCCAAGTCGGACAGTTTGGGAAAAAACTTTTTCTTTACTCGTATAATAGTTGTTGCTTAATTCTCGTATCTTTATATTTGCTGAAATTTCGGTTCGATTCATTTCCTTTTGTTCTCTGGGTGCATACTTGATTGCGGTGTTCATAACTGCGTTCATTTTGTGTACTCGAGAGACCAATGGGAAATCTTCTAAATTTTGTCAAGTATAAGATACGAGAATTAAGGAATGATTATTATACGAGTTCAAAAAGTTTTTTCTCGAATGGGATAAGTCATACCATTTAAAGAAAGAGAGCGGTTGTAAGAGCGTCGTCTTTGCTGAAATTGTGATTTTTTTGACATGCGAGAAGATGGAATATTATCTTTCAAGTCGTAGTTGGATGTACGATAGGTTGTATTCGGGAGAGGGGTTTGAAACCAGATTTTTCTTATTTGGGGTTGCGTACTTTGTCCAAGTCGCAATGGCACATAAAGATTTCAAAACTAATGGAGGGATTAGATGTCCGTGCTTTAATTGCGATTGCGAAGGATTAAGAGCCCAAGTGAGGTCACGCACCACCAGTATTCGATTGGATTTAGGCTTAATTCTTGGATTTGGACTAGACATGGTGAAAAGTTGCCTCACGTTGATTTAGGGGTTGGTGATAATTGCGAAGGTGCTTCAAGCAGTTACGTGGGTCGGGATGTGGTGAGCGATTGAATTGATGCAAGATATGGTTTGTGATGCCTTGGGGGTGAGCGTGTTATTCGAGGAGCAACAATATGATGACACAGATGAACTTCCAAATGAGACAAAGACAAAAATTTTATAATCTATTGTTAGAAACAAATAAGCCGTTGTTTGAAGGGTCTACAGGACTCTAAGTTATCAATGTGTGTGAGGATCTTAGCTCTTAAGTCCAAGCGTGGTGCTCTAGAAGTGTGCTTGGATCTCGTGAACGAAAATGATGTTGGACTCGTCACCTATCAAAGATGGTTTGCCAAAAAGTTATTACGAGGCTAAAAGCTTAGTGTCCAAGTTGAAATTTGGAATCTAAAAGGATTGATTGTTGTGTGAGAGGGTGTATGTTGTATTACGACAATGAGTTTGGTAAAAGCGATGGTGCGCTAGTTGAATGCAAATTTTGTGGTGAGCCTAGGTATATGTCACATACTAATAATCGGACGGGTAGACAAAAACTAGTTCCAGTGAAGGCAATGTTTTATTTGCCAATTATTCCAAGGTCTGCAGAGAATGTTTGCATCACCACAGGTCGCAGACAAAATGACATGGCACCATGAGAATAGAAGCACTTGGTATGTTGCGCCACCCGTCTGATGGTGAAGCTTCAAGCACTTTGATCGTGTGCATCCCGATTTTGCGGCAGATCCACGTAATGTACGACTTGGCTTATGCTCGATGGTTTTACCCGTATGTTCAATCCACGGCGAAACCTTATTCTTGTTGGCGATTATCGTTACCCATACAATCTTCCTCCCGAAATGTGCATGTCTAAGCCTTATATGTTCTTGACCGTGTTATAACGGGTCGGATAATCAAACAGATGGTATTGACATCTATTTAGAGCCTCTTATCGACGATCTCAAAGGTTGTGGAATGGTGTTGTGACGTGCGATATTGCACGAAAGAGGAATTTTACAATGAGGCGCTTATGTGGACCATTAATGACTTCCCTGCATATGGCATGTTGTGCGGTTGGGGTACTCATGGTAAAATGGCATGTCCGCATTGCATGGAGCATACAAAGGCCTTTACCTTGAAATTTGGGGAAGAGTTCTTGGTTTGACTCACATCGCGAGTTTTACCCGATGATCATGCATTTAGGCGGAATAAGAACGCTTTCAAGAAGGGGAAGTTGAATTAGATGGCGCCCCCAAGGTTGGCGCTTGAGCAGATCTGGGAAAGGGTTATGGAGCGCCAAAATCACAGATTTTGGCATATTGGATCGATTTGAAGGATATGGACAATGGCATAATTGGACAAAAAGAAGTATTTTTTGGGATCTGCCATATTGGAGAGATAATTTATTGAGACACAACCTTGATGTTATGCACATTGAGAAGAACTTTTTTGACAATGTTTTTGTCCGCGATTGATGAACGTCAGAGGAAAAACAAAAGACAATGAGAAGGCCAGACTAGACTTACCACTTTACTGTAGGCGAAAGGACTTGCATTTGACGAATCGGTCGGATGGGAAGACCCTGAAACCCAAAGCCTGTTACTCTTTAACTGCTAAGGAAGCCAAGTCAGTATGTCGGTGGATAAAAGAACTTCGGATGCCAAATGGTTATTCTTCTAATTTGGCAAGATGTGCCGATGTGAACAAAGGAACCATGATTGGGATGAAAAGCCATGATTGTCATGTATTCATGGAGTGTTTAATTCCTATTACATTTAGTTCCTTGCCGTCAAATGTTTTAAATCCACTGACTGAACTCAGCCAATTCTTTAAAGATTTGTGTTCTGCGACATTGAGAGAGGATGATCTCATAAGGATGGAACAGAACATACCGGTCATTCTTTGTAAGTTGGAGAGAATATTTCCCCCTGCTTTCTTTGATTCTATGGAGCATCTAGCAGTGCATCTTGCACATGAAGCTAGGCTTGGTGGACCGGTTCAATACAGATGGATGTATCCATTCGAAAGGTACTATAATAAAGTATTCTCTAAAATAAATAGTGATTTGAAGGGTTAAATGTATCAATTTTTATCATCAACGTTGTTATTTTGTAGATTTATGGGTGACTCAAAACGGTCGGTGAAACATAAGGCCAGGGTTGAAGGATCTATTTGTGCAACTTACTTACACCGTGAGACAATGCATTGCTGTTCCCATTATTTTACGAACTTCATGTTGACACCAACAAATAGTAGGAGCAGTAGAAATTGAAAGTGAAAGACACCCGCTTGCCTTATCGATTATTTTGCCTTCCTGAGTCATGGTGGAAAGGAGGTGGATAATCGGATAACGGGCGAAGTGTGGAAGTCACCCACGTTCACGTGTTGATCAACCGTGCTTGAAGTATCACCGTATCTAACGTATGTATCATTTTGACCACTTTCTATTTCTTTAATCCACAATTGCTCTTGATCATTTGTTTGATAATCACTTGATCAGGGCATTCTTGTTAACTAAGCCCACAAGCGTACAAGACTCTTCTGCCTATATTCATGAATATTTCTCAACGTGGTTTAAGAACCAGGTATGTTTTTGAGTCGTCATATATATTATATTATTATTATTATTTATTGTTTGAAAATACAAAAATATTGTTTGAAAATAGGAACCATAATTTGTTTGCACATGGTGTGTACACAGTGTATAGCGAGGCGTAATCCCTAAAATCCAACACTTGAGAAATTTATCTCATGGTCCTAAATCACGTGTAAAAGAATGGCACACATTCTTTGTAAATGGATACAAATTCCAAACCAGTCAAAAGCAGAGGGAAAAAAGCGATTAACGGCGGGGTTTATGTAAAAGGTGCCACGGATGGAGGTGAAGATGACTTTACGGCGTGATTCAACATATATATGAACTGACGTACAATACTTTAGACTATACTAAAAATAGTGCTATTTTATTGTAATTGGTTTGATCCATCAAATAGAGGCACAAGAGTGGATCAAAAATATATCTTTGTTGACATACACATGAGCGAGAAGATACCAAATGTTTGATCCGTTTATCATGGCACAACATGTAAGACAAGTGTATTATGTCCCTTATCCATCAACTCGAAGGGACAAACAAGGATGGTGTGTCGCAATAAAGATAAAACCACGGGGTCGCATTGAAGCGAGATGATACGGGGAAGAAGTGGCTTATCAAGTGGATGAGATGTCTCATGTCAGTGTAGTAATAGAAGTTGATCCCATTACTTGACTACGTGACAATCCAATCACATATGAAGATGTAGATGGGGATGAGGAATTAAATGAAGAAGTGGCAGAACCATCAAGATCTGAAGACGATGCCGAAATTGAGTGGGCAGAATGGGCAGATTGAAATTGTTTAACTTTTTACAATTTGAGAAATTAGTGTGTAACAATATATTTTAATTTGTCAGTTATTTTCATAACTTGTTTATTTTTATGGAATTCATTTGTAATATTGTTATGTTTAAATATAATATTTCATGACTGTTATTATTCAATTGCTCTATAGACATATATGGCATCAGGAGGTTCAGGAGCAGACCCCCCCGACCACCCAGTGGTGGTAAATGGAAGGGGAAGGGGATCGCCCTCGACCCCCCTCGTCGTCAGAGGCCGACCATCATTAGGCGTGACCCTACTGGGTTTTCGACGTTGTCATCTACACGTCGTCCTAGTACATCTACGCCGAGACAGCCTGATACACCTCCTGCACCTAGACAGCCTTCTGCACCACCTACACAGACTCAGGCACATTCGACATTCGATACGGACTGGCACGCTCGACACCTTTGCCTCACATTGACATGATCCCCACCGGGGTTCCAGTTTGCACATGGCGCTTCGAGTTCCCATGTTGTGCCTGATCCGGTGGCCGATGCTCATCAGTCCGACCATGATTATAGTACGGGCTATACACCTGATGACACTGATGTTGGGCAGGATGGGAAGGAGCAGGAGGGGCAGCAGGAGGAGGGTCCTGGCGGGGAGGGCGAGAGGCGACACTCTTGAGATGTTGTATGATGGTCGAGTTCTTATCAGGCCATCTGGTAGAGGGTAAGTATTTGCAATTTTTTTGAGTTATTAATAATTTACATGTATATATATATATATTTTTATTTAACATGTTTCTATTGTTCAGGTTTCTTCCTCAAAGCCATTGCGTTAGCTATCACAAAGAACAATTGAGGAGAATTACCAGGAGTTTTGGCCCACCTGGGGACGCCAAGGATTTTGAGCGGGACCATATGTTTAATTCTTTAGAGTAAGCTGCAATTTTTATTTTATTGCATATTATTTTATTTTCATAAATTTCAATTATGTTTAATAATGTCTTATATTGATCTGCATTTAGGGTTGCTTGGGAGGAAAAAGATGAGGAGCTGATGGAGAAGAATTTTCATATGAAGGCCTCCCACCGCCTTTCTGACATGCTTTGAGATGCCCGCCTCAGGGATCGCCAGCCCAGTTGGATAGGGGACGAGCTCTGGCAGCGATTGGTAGCGCCTTTGGAACACCTCGAGTTCCAGGCGACGTATGAGCCAAGAAGAATAGGGCCTCGAGAAGGGTGGCGGCTGCACACTGGAGGCGATGTCGGTCAGCGCAAAGACGCAGCTTAGACTTGTTCGTGTTATAAAATTGTTATTATTATTATTTTATTATTATTATTATTTATTTAAGTTTTTATTAATACAATCTCGATCGAGGAGGTTGGGGAGAAGTTGATTGCACGAGCTCCATCTTGCAACTCATCTGAAGAGGAGTAGTGGTGATTTCGTTGATGAGCGTCGAGGCGGACTCAGGTAATTATAAAATATAATAAATATTTTTTTAATAATGTTTATATTGTTTTGCTAAAAAAAAAAGATTTGACTTATTTGTTTGTTTAACAGGAGGAGTTTGAGGCGAGGATGTCTCAGCTTAGATCTCAGAGCTCATCATGTTCTCCATCTCGAGCCCTGACGATCTATCTACACCGGCCGAGGTTTGGGCGAAGTGGTTGGCGGAAAGAAGAAGGTCGCTTATATGGTGTCTTGGCGACCTTGCCAGCAACTACAAAAAAGGGGCCCGCCGCCTACACACTGGAGAGTCGTCGAGTAGTAGTGCTGCCACTAGTCGCTCTGCCGCGGATGACCAGGAGATAGCCGAGTTGAAGCGGGCCGTGGCCCAGCGGCGAGAGCTTTTGACTTTCAGTCTTTGCGGCCAGCGAGCGGATGTACGGTTGCTAGCTTCGCGGCTGACCTACTCGCCTCGGCCTCGGCCTCGACCTCGCCTCGCCTCAGCGTACTCATGGTCGTGTCGATGATGCGGATGATGTAGAGCATCTCGATGATGATCGGGAGTACGGGACTATTAGTTCTGTTTGTACTTATATTTTTTCATATTTTTGGATATCATTTTTTTCGTTTGAGATATTATTTTAGTTCTTGATTTTTATTCGTTGGATTTTTTATTTATTATGTTTTCTTTTTTAATTTACTTTTTAGTTTACGTTATCACATTTTTATATATGGAAATCAATTAATAATTAAATTAAATTAAATTAAATTACAAGTAATTTTTAATTAAATTAATAAATAAAATTTTTTAATATGAGAGTAAATTATTTTTATAATTAAACAAATAAATAATAAAATAAATTAATTAATTAAAGAATAAAATTAATTTGGTTATTAATTAATAGTTTTATTAATAAAATTATTTTTATAATTAAACAAATAAATAATTAAATTAATTAATTAAAGAATAAAATTACTTTTTTTATTAATTAATAATTTTATTAATTTTATTAATAAAATTAATTAAAGTAAATATTTTATTAATAAAAAAATCCCGATTCCGACGGCCTATCAAGTCGGAAAATTCAGATTAATGACGGTCACGTCCGTCGGAAATCTAACGACGGCTTTGCCCATCGGAATACACGTCGTTTGCAAGCGACGGTACAAATCGGTAATACCGACGGCTAATAAGAGTCCGTCGGTAATCCTTTGCGACGACCATATTTCCGACGGGTTTTAGGCCGTCGGTAAGCCGTCGGTAAATCTGGAATACCGACGGCTTTTATGGATTACCGACGGCTTTAGACCGTCGGTAATCCCGTGTTTTCTGGTAGTGTATTCTATATACTAATGTTTGTCCTGAATCCAAAAGGCCAAGATCACCTTTTTGCTTCCTTCATATCAGTCAAAACAGTAGAATTGATAGCAAAACCTATAGGAACAATCCTATGCAGAAGGATTACCAACAGAAAAATAAAATGGATGAGCAACACCATTAATCTTCATGAAGAGTGGTATGGGTTGAACTAGCACCACCATCTAAGTTTAGGGAAAACATTTCTGCAAAAAAAAAAGAAAAAAAGAAAGAAAAGACATCTTATTAAGTCATGATATAATACTATAAATACTTATTAAATATATCTATTTATCTTACCTTGCTCAAAACTCTCAATCTCTTCGATATCTTCTTGTGAAGGCAATGGTAAAGGCGATCCATTTAGCCAATCTTCTGTGCAGATAAGGGCTTCCACTGTTTTAGGTGTTAGGCGACTGCGATACTCATCAATCACCCGTCCTCCAGTACTAAAGGCAGATTCAGATGCCACCGTGGAGACCGGTATAGCCAACACCTCTCTCGCAATGCTCGCAAGGATTGGAAGTCGACTTGAATTCACCTTCCACCAGTTCAAGATATCGAAGTTAGTGCTTGAACTCTCTAAATCTTCACTCAAGTACTTACTTAACTCCGATTTGGAGGCACTAGACATGGCACCGGTAGATTGCAAAAACTGAGTGTAATAATACTTTTGATCCTCACCCAGTCCATCAAATTGGGTTTGGGTTGGTTGAAAATTACTTTGGTACCCCCTAACCCCACCACTATACTCTTCATATATGTTATTCAAGCATAATTCTAAAATTTGCTTCAACTCATCGGCCTCAAGTGCATCAAAATTTTGTTCAATAAACCAGTGTGCAAACTTCATTTTGTAACCGGGGTCTAACACAAAAGCAATTAACAACAACATATTCAAGCTCTTGTGATTTCCCCAGTACTTATCATATTTCTCCTTCATCTTTTTAGCCATGTCCCTTGTTGTTGAATCTACATCCGTAGAAGTCATCATGTTTTTTAATGTCAACCCAATTGAAAATACCTCTAGCATATACACATTACTTGTTACGTAAGATGAACCATATATGCGCACGGTGGCCTTCTTAAAAATTTCCAAAAATTTTGAGATCCCACATGCATTTTGCCAATCTAGAGTGGTAGGCACACCCTTCCCCTTGTTAAGCTCTTCGCGATACTTAGTATCTATGACCTCAAGCTCTAGAAATGCCGCTTGAAGTTTCAATGCAGCATTCAACATGTCATATGTCGAATTCCACCTGGTTTCACAATCAAACTGAACACTGCCCCTGTATTCAATGTTTCTACTTTTAACACATTGCAAGAATTTACGCTGTCGAGAAGGAGAAGCCCTGACATACTTCACCGCACCACGAATTCTGAGAACAGAATCGTCAATTTCCTTTAAACCTTCCTTCACGATTAAATTTAGAATATTCGCGCAACAACGCACATGAATGTGATCTCCGTTCAAAACTAAACTATTACTCAACTTCAGCATCGTTTTCAAAATTTCAATCCCACGATCATTTACCGAGGCGTTGTCAACTGTCACAGTCATAACACGGTTCAACCTCCATTCATCTAAGCATTGTGCAACCTCCTTAGCAATAGAATCTCCTGAATAGCTTGTGACTTGAGGAAAATTAAGAATTTTCTTATGCAAGGTCCAGTTGTTGTCTACAAAGTGGGCAGTTATACACATGTAACTCATATTTTGACACGAGGTCCATGAGTCAGTTGTGAGGCACACACTTCGGCAAAGTGTAGCTAGTTTACTTTTAATTACACACATCTCCACGCTCCGCACTCCGCAACGAATACACACGCTCTCTCAATCTTCTTGTTATTGCCTGACAAACGAGCGAGTAATCAGCAGAACCTCCCACTCATGGCATGCGACATCTTCCCCTACGTAGATAGCATTTGATAACTTCAAAGCCACAAAACGATACATCCCAACAAAGGTAATAGTTTTTTTTTTGAAATCCCCAACAAAAGGTAATAGTTAATCTTAATAATGAGTGGTCTCTCTCATCCTTTCTCCATTCCAAATTATAATTTTTTTTTGATTTTTTTATTTATCCCATTCTATAAATTTTTTTAAAATTTATCTATAATATTAATTATTTTTTTTTACTATCCTTATTTAATTTATCTTTATTTTAATTAATAAGTTAAATAAAATATAATATAATTTATTTTCTTTAATAAATTTAGGATAGTTTAAGTAAAATCTATTGTTTTTAACTATATTAATTATATTTTTTAATTGCGATTTTGACAAAAGGAGAGAGGGGAGTAGTAGCGAATGGGAAATCGAAAAGTGTAACTAGTTTATTATTAGAAAAATGTTTTTCCATGCAAATTCTTATCCCACACAAATGACGTGGTAGTTTTTTTATTATAACTGACGTGCTAGTTTTTAGGAAAACGAGAATTTATACTTTTCCATGTTTAATACTCTTCTGTATCTTTTTATATGTCGATTTTTTTAGAGAAATTTTATTTCTAATTACTTGTTATTTTTAAAAATTAAAATTATATTAATTATTTATTTATTAATTATATCCTTAATTATTTATTATAGAGAAAAAAATATGTTTTATAAAGTAATGAATGGTCAAAGATATCACATGAAAAAATTAATAATTTTATAAAAAACAACAAAAATTATTAACTATCTTAGTTTTTATAAAACAACTTTAAACCACATGTAAAAAGAAAGAGAGAGTAGATATTATAAGATCCGCTCTTATTTTTAATTACGCACATCCCCACGCTCTGCACTCCGCAACGAATGCACACGCTCTCTCAATCTTCTTGTTGTTGCCTGACAAACGAGCGAGTAACCAACACAACCTCCCAGTCGCGACATATGACATCTTCCCCTAACTTCAAAGCCACAAAACGAGACATCCTAACAAAGGTGACACGTGTTGTCGTGTCGTCCATGGGATTCGTGGGCAGTCTCAAAGCACTCAAAAATATCTTTTGAATCTTAATATCTTTCTCCAAATGGACCTAGGCAGTGACAATTGTGCTACACAAAAAATATCCCAATTTTTGATATTTTGGCTTTGGACGGTACTGGAAGCCAAGAGAAAGTTATAGCCAAAGAAAAAAAAGGTGAAATAATATCCACCACCAGCACTAGCCACGGGAACCCAATGGGTATTTCGCTTTAGATCTTTGGTCGAAAATTAGATCTAATTGATGACGTGGACCATGTGGGCCAGGCGGCCAGCGCCTCCAAGTCTCTAGATATTTTGGGAGGATATTTTCGGGAACCGTTGGATGAGAAGGAGGTTAACATTGGTGTCTAATTCTACACCGTTGGATGAACGCACTGTCAACTTACTGTGTCCATCTTTCCATCCTCCATATATTGCCTTTTTCTTTGCTCGTGCCTTTTATTTTTCACCCTCCAAAATTAGTTTTCGGATATCAAATTTGTGTGCCGAGGTTTTGGTTTTCCCGAACAACCTGGGAAGATTCTGATGCTATGCGGTGATTCTGGTACTAAAATCGATTTCGGTAGACAATCATGGGTGAGGTAGTGACGAGTGGTGAGAAGATAGTGGTAGCGGAGGAGGTGGAGAAGCAGAGGGAGGAGAAGGAAGAGGAAGAGAGTGGAACTGAGAGCAGAGGAGATGAATTGAAAGGGCTTATGAGGTGGGAGAAGTTCTTGCCGAAGATGATTTTGAGAGTGCTTTTGGTTGAAGCCGATGACTCCACCAGACAGATTATAGCAGCGCTTCTCAGAAAATGCAGCTATAAAGGTACTTACCTTCATTTTCCTTTAATTTCACGGTTTTTCTCTTCATAAATTTGTTTCCTTTTTAGTTTTCGGTGTTCTTTGGTCTTCTTCTCCGAATTCGGGCTTTCAAGCTCTGTTTTGAGATTTTTGTTTCATTTTATTCATTTAACTCAAGTGAAGTGTGGGAAATTGCTTGCTTCTTTTATGGTGAAGACTCGATATTACAATTTCCCTTCCAATTTTTACTCTCTGGTCTTTCTGTACGCATTGTGTTGGTCTCTGCCCAATTTTGACTTTTTTTTGGCTTGCATGCTCAACTGCTTACTGTCATGTAGCTCTGATTATTCTTTTTTATCTTCTGTTATCGTTCCGGTTTTCATGGCTAAAACCTTTAATTTGATTGATCTTAAATAGTATCAGTTTATCTTGAGGTCTGAGTCGTTAAGGGTATATTTGACTGGACATAAAGAGAAAAAGGGGGGGGGGGGAGAGAATACCAAAATAAAAATAAAGAAAGGGGAAAAAAGCTACTGGTAAATAGAAGTCTTCGGTTCGGACTGCAAATTTGAGAAAGGATTGACATATAAATTTATTTTCAATTTGTATTATTAATTGTGTACCGGCAGACTCAGATTTTGAGGATTTAATTAAAAAAAGAGATGGAAAAGATAATTCGTGTGCTCAAATTACAGACATTTTGTTTTAAATATTGTCTGATAATTTTTTTTTCCTTACAAAAAAATGAAAAAAAAAAACTTTATCTATTTTCTTGCTGGTAAATGATGGGATTTGGGTTCGATGAAAGTCTAAGGAACTTATGGCACCTTTAAATTTTTTTTTTTTGACTAAAAGATGGAACCTTTAAATTAGTGTCTTAGCGGTCTGGTAACTACAGGTCAAACCATAGACATGATACAATTATGTTCAATGTTTGTCTTCCATAAAGCTTTATAGTATTATCTATTTTTTCTTCTTGGTTGAATATTATAATTTGGAAAAAAAAAATGAGTACTTGAAAGTAATTGTATCATTGTATGCTTTTAGAACTTGCGAATAACTTTGTTCTGTTTTGAGCAGTTGCTGCTGTTCCTGATGGCTTGAAGGCATGGGAAATACTCAAGGAAAGACCACACAGCATCGATCTAATACTTACAGAAGTGGATTTACCATCCATATCTGGCTATGCACTTCTCACATTAATTATGGAGCATGGGATTTGCAAAAGCATCCCTGTCATAAGTATGATAACAAAGATGAATCTTCTACCTGTTTGTTGAAATTTCCCACTTTTTTAATACTTTAACTAATTGTTCTTCATTTTTTTAATGCTTTTCCAGTGATGTCCTCGCATGATTCAATTAGCACAGTATACAAATGCATGTTGAGAGGAGCTGCTGACTATCTTGTTAAACCCCTTAGAAAAAATGAACTGAGGAATTTGTGGCAGCATGTTTGGAGAAGACAATCAGTAGGACATCTGCTCTTCTCATTTTTTCAGTTTTTCCCCCCTTCCTTTTTCTCTTAAATATTCATTCACAAAAAGGGTTGAACTTTAAATTCATGATTTTTTTACTCTGTCAGCAGTCAACCACTTGCATAAATTGCCCCCAGGATGAGTGTGATGCACAGCAGAAAGTTGAAGCCACTGCTGAAAACAATGCTGCAAGTATTAGTAATCGTTCTAGTGGCGATGCTGCTTGCATTCAGAGAAATAAGGAACTAATTGAGAAAGGAAGTGATGCGCAGGTCAGTTTTCAAGATCTAGAAATCATCACTTTCTATATTGTTGATGTTTTGTGAAGATATTTGTGAACAAAGGATAAAGAACAGACACGGGTCAATTAGATTTCTTAAGCCTCTCATAGTAAAACGAAATTTGCTTTTAGTTTGGGTTGGCTAGATGAAGTTTATTAACTACATGTTTGCTGTCTGTTGCAGAGCTCTTGTACAAAGCCCAACATGGAAGCAGAGAGTGGCCTGGTCGATAATGTGCATGAATTTCCTCCACTGAAATGTGGTGAAGCATATCCAAGTGGAATAAAAACACAAGAAATTCATTTGGCCCAGACATTGATCACGCATGATGGTCATGCTCGAGGTAAATTTCTGTCCCTCACAACAATAATCTTTTGTTCTACTCGGTTCTACTCGACAAGGAAGAATATCTAAAATTTGATCAAACTTTTATTTTTAGGACCAACTGTGGCTATTTGCAAAAATGGTGAGACAAGGACAACGAATGGCAAGGATGGTGATGATCCAGAGCATTTTCAGAGTGCTAGCATCAGTGGTGAGGCTCATGACAATCACTGTGTTCAAATTAACTCTTCTAGGGAAGCTATTGACTTGATTGGAGCATTTCGTAATCATCCAAACTGCAGTCTAAAAAATTCCACAGTTAATTGCACAGGCAAGTTTGACTCTTCTCCACAATTGGATCTTTCCCTCAGAAGCTCTCATCCCAGCAACTTTGAGAAGGAACTTACTGAAGAAAGGCACACCCTCCTGCATTCTAATGCTTCAGCTTTCAAGCGGTAATTGCTAAAATCTCTCTTTATTCTTATTTTTTTCCTTTCTGAGATTTTAAATTTTCTTCAAGTTACTTCTAGTGCTCATAATCTAGTACAAATCAGTTGATTACTTGTAAATAGCTGCATATCTTCAATTAATTTACCATAATGGAGTTCAAGGGATGCAATACCTTTAACAAATTAAGAGGTGTGGAGATGTCAAATCTTCAATCTAATATATATTAAAAAATGATGAATGTTGAGTGATAATTTTGAGGAACTTCAAAAGATGATGTAATTCTTGGAAATTTAAGAACATAAAGTTTTAGTGACTAAAATTGCGTAGTTTGATTTTATTTCTTCTTCTTTAGGAAGATGAGGAAGCTATTAAGTTTATGAATTTTGTCATGTGGCCTCTATAACTTCCCGGCCCTGTTGACTTCTTTATGCTTATCACTGAAATGGATTTTCATGCAGGTATACTAACAGGCAATTACAAGCGTCACCGGCAGTAGTAATTGACTTCTCTGATCAACAACGAGAACAAAAAACAAATCGTGAGGAAATCGTCTCCCATATCGCAACTGGCTGCAACTCAGATAGTTCAATACCAAGTGTGCAAAGATATGTTATGTCTCCACCTACAGCCCAATCAAAAGAATCTGAACACTCCCAGCAGGGCCGTTCTCTCCCAATTCCTGTAAAAGGTGTAAGGTTCAACGATCTATGCATGGCCTATGGTTCTATACTTCCTCCAGTGATTCGTACAGAGTCAGGTCCACCATCAATGCCAGGTTCAGTTGTGATTCTCGAGCCAAACTTTCAAGCAGATACATTTTATCAGTCGAGTGTGAAAGAAAATAGTTCAGAGCAGCTTTATGAACCTCGTGGTCCAAATGGAAACAGCAACCCAAACCACGTCGTGGACACACAGGAACACAAGTCAGAACATGTAGAAGATCGAGGAAGTATCTATCCTACTAACGATCAGAGTACATCCACTAGTTTCTGTAATGGAAATGCAAGCCATCTTAACAGCATTGGTTATGGAAGCAATTGTGGAAGTAGCGGCAACGCTGATCAAGTTGCCACTTTCAGGACAGCTTCAGAGGGTAAGAATGAAGACCTCACAAACAGTGGATATTCTCATCGGTCTATCCAAAGAGAAGCAGCTCTAAACAAGTTCCGCTTGAAACGGAAAGAGAGATGTTATGAGAAGAAGGTATATCACTTGGTATGACCTTGTACTAGCATGACCATTATTGTTTCTAAAAGATGCTAACTTTTTGTTATACTTTATAATAGGTTCGATACGAGAGCAGGAAGAAACTAGCAGAGCAACGTCCCAGAGTGAAAGGACAATTTGTTCGTCAGTTGCAACCTGATCCTCTTGCTGCAGACAGAGATGTCAAAGAATACGAATTAGGCAGATGAGAGAGTGCATTGGTAGTATAGTTGTTCAAAATTTTGTTTTCTTTAATCCTTAAATACCAGAACCACTTTGGTCTGTATGTATATGCTTTCTAAAACCAGTTTCTTTTCATTTGCCTTTCCTCTAGATCCTGATATATATTTAGTAATCTAGTATATAGTTGTAATTTTATACAGTTATATAGAGATTTACGTGTCTCATTTTATTTACTTACAAAGACTCACTGATTAGGCCTGTAGTGTGGAAGCCTCTTGTACAATACGCTGACATTACGATTTTTTACGACTGTAACCAGTTAAATTGTTTTTTATTTTATTTTATTGAGAATTTGTACCTTAAAAAGTTATTTTTTGTTGACTCAAACGTGGTTGCCGGTTTCACTAGCAAACTTTTTAAGAGTGCATTTGAAAGTGTGTCTAAAATGATTCCCATCCCACCATCGCCTCTATCCGTACCCCCAGCCACCCCACTCAAAAGAAAGAACGAATTGAAAAAAAAAAAATGAAAATAAAAGCAAGAGGGGGACACCATCTGCCTTTAAGGCTTTGCCAAGTTATTTTCGAGTTTTTTTTTTTTCGAGTTTGTTATAAAGACGAGATATCCCATTTTTTTATAAGAAAATACAGTTTGTTTTTTATAGGAGGTACTTTATAAAATAAATAAATATTTAAAGCGAATTTATACTCCAAAAATCTTTGGAAAATATAAATCCTTTATTCTATTGTGTGATTAGCTCTTGAATATTTTATTTAGCGAATTTAGTTTTTATAATCCCTTTATATTATCGGTTTTTTTAACGTGTGTAAACTTGCACACGATAAGAATAATTAATTAACTACTTTATTTTCTTATTAATTACTCATTTTTTTATTTATTTTATAGATTTATATTTATGTAATACCTCTTTTTATCCACAAAATAGAAAACTAAGTAATTAATAAAGAAATAAAATGAGTAATTAATTATTTTTAATGTTGTACATGATAATTCACACAATTGATTCCATCTAGTGGTAAAACTGTAAATAATTGGTAATTATTAACACAGTCCTAGTGGAGATAATATTTTCACTACTATGTTGGCAAAATCATACACGTTGGTACACATCAATATGGAAACAAAGTAAGTTTTACTTTCTAAAATAACCAAAAACCTTGAAGAAAGTAATTTAAATATTTTTTTCATAGAATATGTAGCTTGGTGAATTTAAAAATTTATTGGTTCAAACACCCCTTTCTATAAGATAGGAGATTAAAAAACAATTGCTTTTCACATGCTAATATCTTGAATGATCTTATCACCTGAAGTTTTGAATTGCGTAGCTGAAAAATTGTGGACTAAAAACTAAGTTGAAGAATAGCTGTAAGCATCTGCTCCATTCTCCTTTAAGTTTGTGGATAAAATATGAGAAGAAATTAGACAGATTACATACTTGAGAAATGGACAAATGCAAGTAGCCAAATACATACACTAAATCAGGGGACCCCTTGGCATTCTGGAAATGATAATGCCAAAAGTTGTCTAAAGTGCAAATAAGACAGTCCCCCACCGTTCCCTTTTCCTTGCTTGTACTTCTCAACATCCAAATTTGAGGCCTGTTTGCTTTGCTTGTATTTTGACAATACAGTTAGCCTATTTGGTTGATTTCTAAGGTTTGTATGATTATGTACAATGATTCAAAGAATCAACATAATCTCCCAATAAAACTAAACAAAATGTTGTTCACCGCTTTTAATGATCTGAACTGAGAGGCTTTAAGGTCCATGAGCAAAGACATAAATAAATACAATTGAGAAAATAAAGCTGAGGAGAGGAGAAACCACTAAGTTATGGGTCTTCTTTCTTTTGATTGAAGGGGCTCAGTACTCAATAATAACTGAAAAAAGGACCTTTTAATGCCAAACGTCTCTGTTACGAGTGCTATATATATAAACTCCTCTCACTAGAAGGGTCCAATATGGGTAAATGGCCGAAAATTAAAGTAATCAAATGGTCCACCTCCATCATGTATTGATATGCATGATCAACATCCCACGGTAATCCTCTGCTTAATTATTTATTTATTTGGCTAATCAACTGCTTAAAGACAACTGCTTGAAGACCTTGATTAACTGAGGCTGGCCCCACAACTGGAAAATCATGTCGAAAGTGGGACCTTATCTCAACTTAAAAAGCGAATTAAGGCAAAAAATTCATCACATAATAACAATAATTTCGATGGGGTTCCCAAAAGGCCATTCCGTAGATTCTACATGTTCCCTCCTTTTCCCGCTCACTCCGTTGTTTTATTATGAAATGAAATTGCTCAATCAAAATTAGAAGCCTCGATAGTAATTTTCTCTGAATAAAACATCACACACACTATGCAGCTAGGAGGAATGTCAATTACGAAGGGCATGCCACTTGGCCGGCCACTTGCATCATATCTCCAATTTCCAATCATGAAGAAAGGCTATTATTTACGCAACCTCCTCTACGGCTCTTTTAAAAGCGTTGCTTTTCCTAATCACCCATTTAGAGCTTAAAGAGTTATCCACGTATCACCGCATCCTCTTCCTTCAATAGTCATGGCGTGGCAGTATCAGATTTTATATACTCTTCCATCCCAATATCTATGTTATATTTGGCTAAATCACACGGTTTAAAAAAAACAATAAATAAAAAAAAAGAGTGATAATTTTACCAAATTAATTTTATTAACTATTGGTGTATTAACTATTGTCATAAATATAAAGTAGATTATTTGAAGGTACAATTGGTAGAAAGCATTTACTGTTATATTGAAAATAAAAAATAACATATATTTTCAGACAATTTTTTTTTTACATATGTGACATATATATTGGGACGGAACAACATCATTATCTTATGTATCACAGGACATCCAATATACTTCCTCCGGACTCATTTATAAGAAAAAAAATACCCATATTTGATGGACTCAAATATAAGCAAATTTCAACTAACTCAACCCTATTTAATGTCATTAGTCCAAAAATACCCTTATTTAATTCTACTTTTTTTTTATAACAATTCTACTTTTGTTTTTTAAGAATATTGCACACTCACAAAAAAATAAGGATATATTAATAAATTTAGTTTATGTTTTATATGAAATTAAAAATATTAGATAATACAACTAACTTTTTTAATTTATGTGAAGTTAAGTTATTTTGTTTATAAATGAGTCCGGATTCATTAGGTGACATTGCTTTGCGGGAGACCTACTAGGACCCACTTATTATGGGTGAACTTCTTGTGTACCACGTATTTTACTTCTGTGATGACACCTGGTAGGTAATCACCACTAGTGACATGCACTTCATGCGGCTGATTGGCTTCGTCTCTACCGTGTAATGGTCTCTTCCTCGGCCCTGTGCTACAAAATTTTTAATTAATGTCCAAGAAGGGAAGCAATAAAATGCAAATAACAACTTCAAGATACCTATATTGCGTCAAAAAAATAATAATTCAAGATACCTATATGTTTACTTGGAAATTTTGATTGGTTATGTTCCCTGAAGAATTGGAACACTTAAAAGTGGCTAATTCAAGTAATACCATTCTATTGAATACTCAAAAGTAACTACCCCGGTCTCATTTATAAGCAACAAACACTTTTTTAGGTTCATTGAATAACTCATGTATCTGGTCTATTTAATATAGACAAGATACATGAGTTATTCAATGAACCTAAAAAGGTGTTTGTTGCTTATAAACGAGACCGGAGAGAGTATTAATTAAATACGAATAAGTCGTGGGTTCAACTCAATGTGCACACTAATGTTTTGTTTGGCTTTTCTCCATTCATTTTTGCTTAAAATGCTCAAACAAAGTTTCGTCTGAAATTGATTTTTTTCTTTTTTTTTCCAGTAAGCTTTTGCGCAACCAAGTTGCACAAAAAAGAAAAAGTTGGATTGGGGACAGTCATTGCCCCAATTTTGGTTGTTTGTGTTATATGGCAGTCTCAATCAATCATCTCATTACGCGAACATTTGAAAACGACCAATGCGTTTTCCGGCCTAAAGAAAAGGGGTACTGTGAGAAGAGAACAACCGTAAATTATATACCTGTAACATTAACATAGCTAAGTTAGATTCTACTCATTCTAGGCTTTCTACAGTTCATGTGTGAACTTTTGCTGTTGTTAGCTTTTGAACTGTGAACGTATAACGTGCCAATTCATTTTCAGGGGAAGAGTTCAAACTTCAAAGCTTGTCCCACTGAAACTTTGCTCAGTAATTACTTGCGAAAGGACAAAACATTTAGTCGTGAAAGTGGAGAATGGTGTAGGGTCAACTGGTTCAGATGTACCTAATTACCCGTGAACCAAATTACAATACCCTTAACTATTTTTTTCTCATCTATGTCCCTTAACTTTATTTTAGTTTTAGTTTTCGTTTTGATCTGTTAAGTTATGAAAGTTATACCAAATTCGTCCCTTCCGTCTGTAATATTTTTAAACAATAAAGTCAAAATCATGCTCCTATCAGAATTTTTATTAATGAAGTAAAATGATAAAAAATAATAGAAAAAAAAAAAAGAGTTTCAATGACCAATATACACAAAATAAAAGAATTACAGACAGAAGGGACGAAAGTGTCATATTTTTGTAACTTAAGGGACTAAAATAAAAAATATAATAGTTAAAAAACCAAAACAAAAACTAAAATAAAGTTAAGGAATAAAAAGTGTTATTCAGCATATAAAATATTGGCCATTTTATGTGTCCCAAAGTGCACGGATCATTAAAGTGCGTTTTCTTTTCTTTTGCCGGTTTTATTATTTGCATATTATATATTTACACCAAATTTACCCTTTTCTTGATTGAAAATATTTAAAATAGCTAAAATATGTTAAAATATATATATATATATTTCTTTTTTTATAATTAATAAAAAAAGAGTTTAATGAGTATAAACAAACAGTGTGAAAAACAATTATACAGACATCTAATCATTATTTATCATGATATAATTTTGTTATATTACTATCCTAAAAAATCTCAACATTTATATAATGAGATATGATTGGACGTTGTATTCTCCTCACTAAGTCCAATCATCAACAGTTACTTGATCACAATGGAGACGTGCACAAACAGACTTTAGTTTATTTCAGCATAGTCATGCATTTCACATGTCTCACTCAATCAAAAGACTTAAGACATTTTTCGTGTTATGTAGGAGAGACGAATCTCAGTCTACATCACTCATACCTCTCAACAAGATGCATTGCAGGCCTAAGTGTGTAAAACTTGTTTACAGTGCATAGTTTCCTAAAAGATACTCTCTCCGTAACAAAATATAAAAAAAAAATATTTTTAACCAACGTGTATTTTTTGTTTAGATTTTGTTACGGAGGAAGTAGTATAACAATAATGTAAAGAAAATTACATGTAAATAACATTACTATTCTTTTGAGATGAAGGAGCAAAAGTCTATGCTTCAATAAACCTGAATTTTTGCAACATTTCAGCTGAGTTTAGATTTTAATTTACCCAATCTAATGAGACGCGTGTGCGTGTGCCACATGCTAGGATATCCCTACACATATCAAGCAATTTTCCGGTTTCCCTTACACTTTAATTTCTTTTAATAATATTATACTAATCACCACAAGGAGTATCTCATAGAGGTGCCAGTCAAAAGCATACTATGGGACATAATAATTGCTGCTTTTTGCTCTCTTTATAACCCACCCCACCCCCTTCTTCCTTAACGTTGCAAACAACTAAACATCCCCACTTCAAGTGTTTCAAAACTCTGTCTCTCTCTCTCTTCTCCAACCTCATTTGCAAATGTCTCAAATCACAATAAAATCTCCAAAACACTGTGCTACCAAGCAAGGACTGAAAATTGAGAGAAACTACAAGAAAATCTTCTTTGCCTTCTCAGCATTTTTCACCGCAATCCTACTGCTTATACTTCTCATCTATTTCATCCTCCACCCTTCCAAGCCTCAATTCTCTCTCAAAGAAGTTGACATCTACCAATTGAACCTTTCAGGACCAAAACTCAACTCCTCCATCCAACTCACTCTTCTCTCAAAGAACCCAAACCAGAAAGTCGGCATTTACTACGACGAGTTTCTAGTTTATGCAACTTACAAGGGTCAGCAAATAACCGGTGATTCCTTTGTTCCTCCCTTTTACCAAGGCCAAGAAGAGAGTAATCTCTTATCAGCCTCTTTGGTAGGAAATGGGTTACCGGTTGCTGCCTCTCTTGGTTATGAAATTGGTCGTGATCAAACTAATGGAAGATTAGTTTTGAATCTCAAAGCTAGTGGAAAGCTTCGTTGGAAAGTGGGAACTTGGGTCTCTGGTCGTTACAGGTTCGATGTCAATTGTGTTTCTGTTATGGCCTTTGGAGGTCCTCTTACTTCAATGCAGGGGGCTCAGTGTTCTACCACAATTTAAACTAACTTCAATATAATTTGCTATTCATATCATAGGCGAGTTTTTCTAAGTTTTTGTTATTTTCAGATATTGGTTAGCTTGGCTTTGTATTAAAAGTATTTTGCAGCCACTATGCGATTTGTAAATGAAATATATATGAATGATAATGATAGGACCAAATGTTACTCACAACTTCTTGTGAGTGAAAATGAAAAAGGAATGCATATTAGATGGTTAATCTTATCTCTTTCACGGTCTCATACTTTTTGTGAGTGGATGAATGAGTAGATATTGGGGTACCCTTGTTTCTTTGGTTATCTTGTGGATACAAAAAAAAAAAAAACGCTTTGATTGAGGAATATGTAGAGGAGATTCCTGGCAGAGAAGTGAAGGAAAAGGGAGGAAAATTTGTTGCTTTCTTTGGAGAATCTGAAGATTTTACATGTCAATTCCTCACCTTTAAGAATCATATATGGTATACTTTAATCAAACTTTTGGTAACCATGAATCGGCTTACATTTTTTGTCCCTTTTTTGAGCAATAATATTAATACCCAAGATATGAGATAATTGGCCATGCATGGCTCAAACGAATATACTGGGGGAATTAATGCTAACAGTGGCAACTAGGAAGTGGATACTAGAAACAATTTCCCTTCTGATTTTCAGCATTTTGACTAAAGCAGCAACACACAGTATTGATTACCAATAGCTACTTCATCTATTTCAGCATTTTTAGTTACTTACATATGCTGAAGGTGCCAGTTGAAGGACTTGTACTTAACCCTCTAAGATTTCTCCCATTAGTAGTACCTACTATACAATTAGGTGGGAAAAAAAAAGGTTTGGGCGGTTGCCACGTACTTGTATATAACTATATATGTTCTTATTTTAAGGCTTGAAGCTAATGACCGACCAAACAGATGCGTAAGTGTGAATCTACAAAAGTTAACGCAGCTAGTTTTCTGATTAATTATTTATTTATTTTTTTGACGAGACAAAGTTTAGATTGGGGAGGCTCACCTCATGCAGGGTCAGAGAAAACCACCAATCTGAGCCTAGATTTACAGTGAAATTTACGTATCGCCACCAACGCAGCCACTTGGAATCGAACCTAAGTCGCAGTGTATGCGAGCGGAAGGCCGAACCAGTTGAGCCAAGCTACGTTGGCAATTTTTTGATTAAATTAAGATCAAATCGTCTCTCTTAACATATTATTCCTTTAATATAAAGTTATAGTGGAACAATTATTATAAAGTTAGATAACTTTTTCAAGATTTTTTTTTAATCAAAGCCAAAAATTTCTACCTACCAGTCCCTACGATAGGAACTGATTAACACGCAAATGGCAGAGTAAACATAGAAACTTGACAATGGTAAGCAATACCACCCACCATAAACAGTTTCTAAATTCAATAGGCCAAAGCAGGGCGTGATGCAAATACAAATGCTAGCTTTCAAACAGAGGAAGCCCTCTTCCGCATTGAGTAGAGAGAAACATCATTCAAATATTTGTCCAACATAATAGGATCTTTGATAAACAAAGTCACCCTTTAACTTTAGGAAACCTACCACAACAGTAAATCTTTATAAAAGTAACTTTAACTCGTCTATATTGAGAAATTTAAAAATCTTCAAATAGTATGATTATTTAGGCCATAAATACGACACAAGTTACCCCATTGCATGTTTCTAGTTTAATTGTTGGTAACTAAAATGTATTATGGAGATGCGGGGTATCGATCCCCGTACCTCTCGCATGCTAAGCGAGCGCTCTACCATCTGAGCTACATCCCCAAGTTGTAGACTTTTGATTTTTATGATTAATTATCTTTCATTCTTCTTTATATGTGAACGGTGCATAGTTCAGACATATATATCTTTCTAAATCCCATAGTTCCGACCTTTACGAGAATAAAAAAAAGTAAGTAAATTAATCGAAATATATATTTGTCAAGGTATATGCAGGGGAAATGAAATCAAATGAAAAATAATTGTTGAAGTTTGTCTACAACAATGATATATTGTTATTGATAAATTAAGTAAGAATGCGATAAAGAGTTTCAATCTTAGGCAAGAGGGAATATCCTGAGGTGCTTTCTATAAACGGAAGTAATTTTATGAAATTTTTATATAAAAAAAAGTAATTTTATGAAATTTTTAAGGACTAAAAGGAGGTTAATGAAAAGGAATCTAACTTACGTGTAAATGATAATTATAAATGAGACTAAAATTCTATCAAACTTTTTTGACAAAAATTCTAACAAACTTGACAACAAATAAAAGTGTATCTTGATGTTGAGGAAAGAGGTGACCCAATAATTGGTTGTTTATTTCTTGACCAAGAACAAGCAATTTCAAAGTGTTGCTGGGCTTGTTATAAAAAAAAAAGTGTTGCTGGGCAGATTAGTTTGATACTTCACGTTTGAAAATTTTATATGGAATGCGTTTTGATGTACATGAAAGTCGCTTCCCACTATGTATGTCTTATCGACGAACCAGAAATTTCAACTTCATTTGCTCTACCGTGTAAAAGGTACCAAACAAATTTGTCAAAAAGTTGAGTGCATACTATTATTATTACACATACAGCTTGCTTCTACCATCTCCAACTCCAAACCCCTACTCCTCATTCATTATTTGTATATACGCAAATGAGTTGGGTACCCACCCACCGATCAGAACTTCATAAGCAGACTTAGTGGTTAAGCATAGGGCACCACCTCTTTGGGGAAAAAAATGTGCAATCTTGAAATAGCGCTAATTTTAATCTGTGATGCAATATTATTGTAATAAAAATGTGGAACCTCATAATGCTGGAGAAGTTTTGAATAGTTAAAAACACAGTTTCATTAGCAAAATTAATATAATGTTAATTTGTTTATAAATGTGAGGAAGCTCAATCTTTTTTTTTCAATAAAATATAATGTTACAGAGAAGAATTATGGGTTTTTTTTCTTTTTATAATTCAATATTTGTTTTTATTAATCAACTACTTATTTACTTGACCTTCTAATACAATCTTCTAGTCCGGGCTGCAATGTCACAGCACTGCCACTGACGAGACATTGGATATTCTATTTTTCTTATATAATGAAAAATTTAGAGTGGGGCATGATGCTCGGTTTAAGGCATGAAAAATCTATTAACTTAATGAGCATTTACAAAGGGAATAACAGTTACCTCACCCTAAAGTGATTAGTGGGGACTCGAACCAGTAACATGTTGGATACAAGTTTTGTCATACTCCACTAAGCTAATCCCTTGGGGTTAGACATTAGGTATATTTGAAAGAAAGACAATGAATGGGTATCAATAAATAAAATATAAATTTTATTCAAAGAGTGGTTGCAAGTGATATCAAAATGTGAATGAAATGACCAACTTACATTGGTTTGGGTCGTAAGGGTTTGAGTCTCTTAAACAAGTGGGTTGGGAGTTCGAATCTTAACTCTTGTAATAGGAAAAAACTCGTTGAAGAGGGGACTGCCCACTTAATGTGCCTTTAGGTTCTCCAACGGAGATTCAATAATGTTAAAAGATAATTGATACTTCACACCTACCACTTGGGAAAAAAAGGGAATGAAATGAAACTCTTATCGCTTATGAGCTTCCAAAGTATTAGTTTAATAACTATGTATCGATAGTGAAAAAAAGTTTTACACAGACGTAAAATCATTTTTCACTATAATGCCACTTTGTCATATTAATTCCTAAAACATCTCAATAAATATCTACATGATAAGATATGATTAGATGTTTGCGTAAAAAAATTTTATACTGTCAGTTATATTCATTAAAATCTCAGAGTGATGTGTCCTGAAACTGTGAATCAAAAGGTAATAGGGAATGACACATATTTATTCTCGCTTTCCTTGTTAAACACAGTTAAATAATCAGAAGTATATTTCAATGTTTTTAAAACCAGATCGGTCATTAAAATGATGAAAACATTTATTTAAGGTTTAACGGTCTAATTATGGTTGAACCGATAATAATTAAATGATTTTTTTTTACTATTTAGTATAATACATATTATTTAATATATCATTTTCGGGAGAAAAAACATATTATTCATAACTTACCCAAAATAAAACAGCAAAATTATTCTCGCGGTCCCTTAACTTAATTTCAAGTTTCGAATCAGTCATTTATCTCCCCTCCCCAAATTGGTCCTTTAAATTACAAAATGTTTACACCATTGACCTTTTTTTGAGTTTCCGTCAAATCCCATTAAAAAAAGTTTACGTGTTCGTTACGGTATTGATGTGTCTATTACGGTGCTTACGTGGACACTAAATTATAATCTGAGTCATTATTTTAATTACTTTTTTATTTAAAATAAAAAAAATGTTTGGGTTCTTCCCCTTCAAAGGAAAAAAAAACCATGAAATAATGAAATAAAAATCCAGACCAAAACCTCCACATCTAGATTATCCAAAAGGCCATCAAACATCAAAATCCCAAATCAAAAACTCAACAAAATGAGCCGAGATTACCGCAAAATAAAGCAGCATCAGAAATGAAGCAACATCAAAAATCAAAATCCCAAATAGAAAATGATACAAGATCAGTGGGGGTTCTCCAAAAAAAAAAAGGACAATAAAATTGGTGGATAAAAATCTGATTTTCTTCTTGAGTTTTTTATTGATTCAAACACTGAGATATATAGCCTCAGCAATGTCCTAATTCTACGGATCAAGAGCCAGGTGGTCAAGGATCGTTACAATTCCTTCTAAAAATTTAGAGAATCTTACAACTGAATGAAAATGGAAAAGATTGTGTAAGGGAATATTACAACCGAATGGGAAAAAGAAGGACACAAATGCATAACAGAAAGATCCTAAGCTTATTCTATGCTGACTCATACATAGTGAGTCACAAGGTTGCTGGCAGTCACTTAACCGTCTTGGGCTTCTCTTAATTCTTCTGGGTCAGTCCATCACACTTGTATCCATGGCCTGTGTTGCATCTTCTGGGGTGTGAATAGGATTGACGAGAGTTGTATCAGAAAAGCAACATCAGCAATCAATGAAATAGAAGAAGAAATTCAGATGAATGATGGAGTAGGGGAGAAAGAAGAAAGAAAAAAAAAAGAAGTTAGAACCCACTGGTTGCGGCGCCTGCGGCCCACCGCCTCCGGATGCGCGGCTGTGTCCCCCTCCCGCGGCCACGCACGAGCGCGCGGCCCCCATCCTCATCTCCGGTCAGTTACCACCCCGAGTCCCTCCTCCTTCCCTCCTCCTTTCTCTTATCCTCTCTCGTCTCGGTTTCCTTGCTTCCTTCTCCTTCTGTAGATCTGAGTTTCTAAGAAAAAACCTAACTCTTTTTTATTTTTAATAAAAAAAGAATAAAAATAATGAGTCAGATTATTATGCAATGACCACGTAAGTACCGCAATAAACACGTCAGCGCAGTAACAGACACGTAGACTTTTTTTAAACGGGGCTTGATGGAAACTCAAAAAAATGTTTATGGTGTAAACATTTTGTAACTTAAAGGGCCAGTTTGGAAGGAAAAAAAAGATAAATAACTAATCCAAAACTTGAAATTAAGTTAAGAGACCGCCGTAGTAATTTTGCCAAAAAATATCTTATTTTATCTTAATATTTCTTTTTTATTTCATTTCGCAATTCTTATTTTTATTTTATTTTTTAAAATATTGTTATGTTTCATTTAGAAGACAGACACTTGATATAATGGATAATGGCCCATTCTAGCCGACAACGATAGTAGCGCATTCTCTATTTTCTACTTCAATTTCCCCTTTTTTCTATTGGCTGAGAATTCATTACGCTACTGTTTTGAGCTCAAACAAAAGCTCAAATTGAAATATAATTTTTAACTGATATTAAAATACTGGAGTATATAATTTATTTATTTTTGATAAAATTTTTATTATAATAATTGTATAATTTTAACTAATAATTAATCGTAATAATAATTCTTTTTATTAGAGTCCACTGTTGTCCATACGGGGATAGAACATAGATGCATCACATATTCCAACACAGCCTCAAAGCACAAGTAACCTGCTATGAGTCGGAAAATGCAAAGTTCATCCCAAAGAATCGTATTACACCATGGGGGGATGATGCACATGTGGGAATGAGACGGAAAATGCAAAGTTCATCTCAAAGAATATTCATTCTTGTGAAGTTGGCAGTAACTGTTGATCACTATGAATAAGAGAAATGCAGATAGCATCACATTGTGAAAATCGATCATTTAGGTCCTTCCAAACTTTATGAGCTTCATTCAGCCAAATAATGTTGGTGGAGATATCAGAAGAAATCAAATGATTGATCCAGAAAATTACCAAAGTATTGCATTGATTCCAATTAGAGGCTAGTTTCTTGATTGATCCATCATGAAACTCGAATGTATCCTTAATCTATAGAGCCATTATCATGGCCCTACCCAACTATGGTAATTTGAACCTTCGAGAATGGGAGATACAAGTATCAAAGGGATTTTCGATGGGATAGACATAGTATGGATTGGATGAGTCATTCTAATTAGGAGTAGTTGTAGCCATGGATGGAGGCTCTGAAATTGATGTGGGTTATTGCAGAAGGTGAGGGAGAAGGGGAGAAGTGAGGGATCAACAGCTGATACCACGTTAGAGTATGCAGCAAATTAAACATTTCTCTATGAATCGAGTTATATTCAAGAGTGGAGGATACTAAGGTGCTGTAACAGAATTAACAGAAACTAACTACTCTTCTACCTAAAAGCTAACTAACTAACAGAATGAAGGAATCACTGATTAAAATCAAATGAATTTTATATCTAACACACCCAATTTGGAAGGCAATAGGTCTCGGAGATCGAGTTCAGCGGAGAAGGCACATGTTATATAACTTACACTACCATTAGAAAATAATTTGATCCACTTTAGATTAGTATTCAAACTTCTCAATGAAATAAGTATATAGTATGTAATTTATAAAAAAAAAATTATACATTTATAATAAGTAAGTGGTTATAGAAAAAATTAGACAAGAAAACTTACTAAAAAGTTAAGTGCAATAATAATACAAAATTATTTAAATTTTTCTTTCTTATCATACAAGATAAAGAGCGCTTGATATGTCTTTACATAGAGATGAAACAGTTCTGCATAACACAGCATTTATGGTTCTGGATTATTTTTGCTGGCTTCTTATACTATGTTAGAATTTGTTATGTCAACTGCCTTACAGTTAGGTAGGTAGTTTTCAATTCAGTTAATAGCTTTACACATGTATAAATAGCCCTTCAGTGGAAAAATAGGTCCCTCATTTCATTTGGTGCAAAATTTTCTGACATACTACTTCTTAACAGATTGCCATTTAAGGGGAAGGAAAAAAAAAATTCCATGCAACCATGTCAAAGTTTGTCAAAAGATACACTAGAAAATTCAGAGATTCTTAAATTGGAACAGGAAGCTATCCGGTATCCACTGTATGTAGGGGGTGGGAATAGGTCAGGCCATTTAAGGCCTGGTTTGGCCCAGCCTGTTTAGTAAAAAGGTCAGGCTTAGGCCAGACTTAGGCTAATAAAAAAGCCTATTGGGCCTGACAAGCCAGCCTACATAATAAAACAATAAGAGCATCTTTAGCGGTGGTTCTTGGCCTTATTTTTCACGCCAAGAACGCGTTCTTCCTTTTTGCAGCGTTGGAGTGCAGTGATGTGGATGCCAAGCTGGAGAACTGTTCTCCTACAAGAACACTGATGAACACTGATAGTGGCAGGAACAGTGACAGAAAAAATAATTTTATATCAACAACCAGATCCAAAAATAACAGAAACGATTTACAGAGGGAAAAAATAACAGAAACATCAACCGGATTCAGAGATACAAATAGATCTTCAGCTCAACACAAACAGATCTTCAAATAAAAAAAAATGAAAAGGGATTAGAAAACGAAGAAGAAGGAGAAGAAGGGATACTTCAGATCTGAATCTCCATGAACATATCTTCAAAAAAAGTAGATCTCCATGAACAGATCTTCAAAAAAAGAAGAAGAAGAAGGGAAGAGATCTCGATGAACAGATCTGGCCATACTAGCCTTCACTCCTTCAGCCGCCGTTTGTTTGCCGTGGAGGCGTTGGGGAGTGGGGGAGGAATCGCTGTTTGCCGTGGATCATGAAGGAACTGCCGTTCGCCATTTCCCAAACACTGTGAAGAGGCGTGGAGGAGAAAGAGATCTGAGAGTGAGTGAAGATAACTGAGGCATGGAGGATAAGAGAGTTGGGAGTGAAGAGGCTTGGGGTAGATGGGTAGGCGCAGAGAAGAAGAGAGTTGGGAGTGAAGAGGCATCCTGCCGTTTGAAGAAGAGGCATAGAGAAGAGGAGATGGGAGTGAAGAGTGGTTTGTTCTGACCGAAAAATATAAAAAAAAAGAGTCGTTTGAGAGTGAAAGAGCCGTTTGAGAGTGGGTAATTGGATTGTCCATCAAATAAAATGCTATCGTTTTGGATTGTCCATCAAATAAAATGCTACCATTATATTTTTTAGCTATAAAATGTGCTTCATTGTCACTTCTTTTTTCACACAAACTTCTCAACTCACAATTTTTTCACACAACTTCTCAAAGTGGGTATTTCATTTGTTCTTGTAAAATGGATCCCAAGAGAAATTCTTCATGCCACTCAATTGTGCAATCTTCTTTCATATTCTCATTTTCTTAAATAATATTCTCCCATTCTCTCACGCTTCAGTCACCCATATAATGGATCCAAACAATTCTAAAGACTTTGATACACTCTGGAGCCGAATTGTAGACGAACAACTCGAGGACAACAACAAAGGCCTAACAATGAAGACATTGCACGCCTATTACAAATGGGAGAGGCACGTGGCTTTCCAGGTATGTTGGGTTCTATTAATTGTATGCACTGGGAATGGAAAAATTGTCCAGTCACGTGGAAAGGCCTTTACAGTCGAGGTGATCACGACAAGCCTACAATCATGCTTGAAGCAGTGGCATCACAAGACTTGTGGATTTGGCATGCATTTTTTGGCACTACGGGTTCAAACAATGACATTAACGTGTTAAACAAATCAAATGTGTTTAGTGATGTCTTGAACGGAGTAGCTCCTCCGATGCAATACACAGTGAATAGAACTCTATATAATATGGGGTACTATCTAGCAGATGGTATTTATCCCGACTGGGCTATATTTGTCAAGACCATCTCAATGCCACAAGGAGAAAAAAGAAAACTATTTGCCCAACAACAAGAATCAGCAAGAAAGGACGTCGAACGGGCGTTTGGAGTCCTCCAATCTCGATTCGCGATTATACGTGGTCCGGCGCGTGCTTGGCACATGAATATAGTCAAGCATATAATAATGGCATGCATCATACTGCACAACATGATCGTTGAAGACGAACGACACACATATAGTGGTAATTTTGATTACGATCATGTAGATAATGACACCTCAGCAGCTGAAGTATCTACTGGTCCTCATCTCGACTTTACAACATACATGCAACGGAGAACACATCTTCATGAAAAGCAAAACCATCGACAACTTCAAGCAGACTTTGTGGAGCACATCTGGGAACGTTTCGGACATGAGAACAACGAAAACTAAATTCGCAACAATGTTATGTATTTCTCGTCATATTTATTTATGTATTTCTCATCTTTATGTATTTCTCGTCATATTTATTTATGTATTTCTCATTTTAATATATTTCTCGTCATATTTTTGTATTTTTCATTATTTTAACTTTTTAATGATAAATAATATATATAAAGAATATTTGTAATATTTTTTTTTGTATTTATTATTTTATAATTAAATTATATATGAATTAAAATTTTAAGTTGAAATAAAAAAATAGAAATATAAATAATAAGTGGGGTCAACTATGGGACCCACTTAAGAACCAAGGGATTGTTCTTCCATTGGAGTGAAAAATGGGTTTGGTTCTTATATCCTATATGGCATTAAAGGGCCCACATAATGGGAGTGAAGAACCAAAAGGATGGTTCTCAGTTGGAGATGCTCTAAGTATTCCGATTCGAGCGCTACTCATTTTTTTGTTTATTAACGAAAGTGGGCTATAAGCCCACGACACAAGAAAATCTTAACAACATACCCACCGGAAACCTATCAGTGTTAGTAAACAAAGAGAGAAAAATAGTGGAGATTACAAACCCTAAGAACAAGGGCACTCATTCACTCAAGATGCGCCGCATCTCATTTGGTTGTTTTGTTCTATTCTACTCACCAGAAACCCTTGCACCTCATTCTCGCCGCCGCCGTGTCGTCCTTCTCTCATATCTTCACTGTTGCTCGTCGTGTTAATGGTGCATTGTCTAAGCACCCTTCTTTGAGGAAGAAGTCATTGATTCCACTGATTGGAGGTATTTTCTATAGGAAAAAAAGGGGAAGCAGTCTTGGGTAAATACTAAAATCCTTTAGTTTATCTGTGGCATCATTTATCATGAATCATCCCATCGTGTGATTTTTTTAAAGTTTATTTTTGCTTAAACAATGCAATTATCATTTATCCAATGAGGTTTAATGTTGAATTTAATGAGAACTATCTTGTCACAGTTTTCAAACCCATCTTACTCTCTTTTTGGTTGTTCCATTGCAGTTAATAGTAAAGTTCTTATTTTAAGTAAGGCGTTTGCCGTCTTTACTCAAATAACTCACCTTAATAGTTGAACTTTTCCTTTGAGTGAATATTTACTTTGATTGTGATTTTCTGTCAGGGTCAGAGCATCTTGAAATTATAGGTCCATAAAAATATGCACTTGTAGATTCAATTAGTCTATAGGGGCATGAGAATATTTTGAAATTCTGAGTCCATAAAAATTTTGATGTTGAAATTCTGGGATCAGAGCATATTTTTCAGACCTTGAGCCTACACCAGAAGTAATATTCAAGTTTTTTTTTTTGTCAAGATTACTGTCATTGCTTTGATTCTACTTATCTGTGACATGTTTTTTTGCAAAATAATTTTCAGGCTGCTTACAATATTTTTGATACAAGTCCATTTGATAGGGCCTTAGGCTGGATGGCCTATTTAATGGCCTCAATATTTTTGTTGTTCTTTTCCCTTTTATAATAGAAAAGGGTCTGTACATGATGCAAGTCTTGTGTTGGATGGCCTGTATATGAAGTAAAGTCTGTACATGAATTAAGCCTTGTGATGGATGGCCTGTCTAAAAGGCCTCAATAAGAAAAGAAATAGATAGGCCTTAGGCTGGATGGCCTATTTACGGACTTAATATATTAATATGAAATAGGCCTAAGGCGGGATGACCTATTTAAATGCCTTAATATGAAATAGCCTTTTAAATAGGCTAGGAGGCCTGGCTAGGCTTTTAAAAAGGCTAGGCCAGGCCCAGAAAAAACCTATGACAGGTAATAGGCCCGGCTCAGGCCCTAATTTTTTAAAGTAGGCCAGGCTCAGGACTTGCAAAGCCTAGTCTAGCCTGGCCTATTCCCACCCCTAACTGTATGGTCACAACTCACATATATCAGAGGAAGCAGCTAATGTCATGTATACAACCAAAGGAAGCAGCTAATGCAACATTATTATTTCAGCTAGTTAAAAAAAAACATTATTATTTCAGAGAAAATAGCAACTTCTATACCAGTAGCAATGGCTTTATTGACATAAACTATACTAGTTTGACTCTCCATCTGTGAAACTCCAAGTTGTCAAAAATTATGTCCCAACTTATTATCCCAGAATCTCAAAATGATATACAAGTACAAAAACTAATGGTACCACTATCATATGGATATAAACATCGAACATAAACATAAGCATCCTCCCCACCCCCCCAAAAAAAAATGTCAGTTTAAACCTCGAAAAAAAAAGAAAAATAACCCACATCAAGGTTGGATGGAATCGGCACTAACCCATGTCCAATAATGTTTCTTGACAGAGACAGCCTGGTTTGCAACTTTCTTGTCGTCAGAATCAGCGTACTCATCCACCTCGTAGGTGCAAAAATCACCCTCCGGCAAACCCTCAACCGTGGCATTCAATGTGTGCAAAACATAGCAACCGGGTAAACCCGGATACGAACCCGAACTGCGCTCCTCCACCCTCATCTCATACGAATTCGGATCAATCGTCACGATCTCACCCACCTCAATTTCCGGGTCAGACCCGGCACCGATCACGGAGCCAAGCTCTTCCCTAATCGCTCTCACGGCGGCGGATTCCGGGTCCTCGTTCGGCTTCATCTTCTCCGACAAGGGCCTACCCCGCTTCCTCGAATTACCGTCGGACAACTCCTGGTGCGATTCCACCAGGAACTTGCCGTCTTTTCCGGTGACCCGAACCGTGACGACCTGAACGGTTCGAACCGGAGGGTTTGAGTCGTTGAGGGAGGTTTCGCCCTGGGCAAGCTCGAGCCAGAGGTTGTGGACGTTCTTGGTACCGGGTTTTACGCCCCATGAGGCGAAGGAATCGGAGGGCAAGCGGGGTTTCAGCCATTCGGAGAGGGATTGTGGAGATGCGAAGTTGTGGCGGCGATTGTTCTTGTTCGAGTTCGATGATAATAATGATGACGTGGAAGTGTTGGACATGGCGGGGATTTTGAGAAAGCGGCGAGGATTGAGAGGGAAAGAGAGGAACGGGCAACCGGTGGTGGTGGTGCCGTGGGACCTGGAGGAGGTGAAGAGGACGCACACGGAGAGGGCTGTGAGAAAGAGATCGGGTAAGGAAGGGAGGTTGGTGATGGGTTGTCCTAGAAGATTGGTTAGTGGTTGCGGCGGTGGGGACATTTCAACCGCGGTTGTTGTTTACCGGGTACAAGTTGTAATTTTGATGGTGGTGTTGAAGTGGGGTTCTGGTGATGGCGAGGTCCATGGTGGATGAGTGAGGCAAGGGAATAAAAAAGGAGGATGAGAGCGAATTGAAAACCGAAGGGTTTTATGGAAAGAGTCAAAAGGAGGAATAAGAGGTGAGGGACGGGTTCGTGGGAATTGTTTGGGATGAGAAGGAGATATTCGGATTCTGGCTTCTATTCTTTCTTGCTTTCTTTTGTTTGGGTTTGGGCCTTTGGGATCTTCTCTTTCTTCACTACGTGGCCTCTCTATTCTTCATTCAATGTGCTGCGTCTATGTGGTTACGAATGCCTGAAATCACCAATGGTTCAAAAGGGAATCGTAGAATATTTTTAATCTTTTTTAGGCTGAAATATGTATTTATTCCCTATAAATATAGTAATTTTTTTATTTTAATTTTTATAATTCTTTGTTTAATTCATCCCTACAAAGTCATATTCCTTTTTCGTCTTTGACATCAATTGTCCTTTAAAAACGGTGGCATGGCAAATAGAAGCCTATTTTACAGTGTTGGCTCAGCATAATGAGCACACATGACACTAGTGAGTCAGATTATCTTTAATTATTATTTAAAAAAAAAAATTAGGCTCCATTCCCTCTTGGCTTGGTGTAGCCATCCCACCCCCTTCCCAGGCAACAATCGTGAACCAACAACAACCATCGGAAACTCTATAAATGGAAATCACCATTAACCTATTTGATATCTCATTGGCTAAACTCCCTTACCGTACTCGATCGAACCACTATTACATGACCAAGTCCATTGTCAAGACCACCATAACCACCACGAGGACCGTAGGATTCAATGCCATAATCTCTGCATAGAAACACCACCCTTGCAAATCCGAACTGCCAAACACCACCCCTACACCACCACCAATCCTCATTCTCATTCTCATCCTCACCACCCCCACAATCTCTCCCCCTCCCCTTCGGCTCTCACCTCCATCATCTCTCCCCACCCCAACCCTACACAACCAACACCCCAAATAGGGTCAAATGAAGAAAACAAACTCAGAACACAACAACTCGCCCTCCTCGACAACGCATCAAGCCACTCCTGCACCAACCCATTGAGCCAACAACTCATTGAGTCAACTCTCCCCCACCCCATCGGCTACCACAGCCCTACCCCACCCTCCTTTCTTTATGCATTTCATTTTTCCTTCTGGCTTTTGCCTTAGTTATGAACAAAATCCACTTGAAATAACCAGTTTTTTTAAATGTCTCCACCGCAGAATGATTTTTTTTTCTTTTAAAAAAACAAAGAAAAAAGGGAGCGAAAACGACATTTCGTTCACACTGCATCTCATTCCTTTCCATGACAAGTTCATTGAAGCGAAACCCCATTTCGCTCGTCTGGGTCTCTGCGAAAATGACGAGAACAACCTTTTCAAGTTCTAAGGCAAGACTATTTGCGAAGATTAGAGTTTATGCGTCAATGGAGGAGCGCTCTGGCGAGCCCCAGTGTCAGCAATGACGTGGGTGTGAAGAACAGTGTAGCGGGGCAGCATTGAGATGTCACGGGTGAGCAGAGGGTACAAAAAAAGATCAAGTGTTGAGGGTATAAGTTTATATTCAACAGGACTATAGATCCAACCGTAAATAAATGTAGCGGATTGTGCACCACCTAAAGCAGTGGGGCATGGTAGACATCGTCTAGCTTTGGGGCGAGATGATGTTGCACATCTTCCAAAAAAGTTAATTCTAACTTCTAACCAAGGTCTCTCAAGGTTAAAAGCGAGTAGAAACATGTGAGTCGTTAGATGATTCTTCCAAGAATGTATTTATCTATCTTATACTTTACCTTGATCAATTTAAGGTTGTGAGTTGTGACCACTCCTACAAACTAGATTTCAACATGAGGGATCGGGAGGCAATACAGTTACTCTCCCCTCTGCCAGAACCTTAGCAAGAATAGTTAAGTATTCCAGAATATTACCTATCAGTAAATCAATAGATTTTTATCCATGATGTGGAGGAAACTGAGATCAGCAGCAATACTTTAAATTTGCGGACATCCTTCAAAATAAATTTCTATAAAGGAAACATTATTCATTAGTCATACAAGGGGAGGTCGTGTCAAGCAAAGTATTTAAGAACTTCCTGATCAACACTCGGATATCTGTAGAAAAGGAACGAATAAGCTTATGTGAGTATAAACCACATATCCAATATTAAAATTGATCACAGAAAGAAAACTTTAAAATGAATTAGAATCATGAGGTTCACAACTAAGCGATCCTGTCATTAACGGCTTGATTGTTTTAAGCGAGAATGAAGACGAAAGAGATTCGAACGAAAGAGAATGGCAAGAGAATGGGATTCTCGCCTGATTGGGATGCATAGAAAACGTGAAGAAGGAGAAAGAAAAAAAAGTGGGTCGCCAAAGTGGCGAGAAAATGGATGCGTCGCTTTTTTTCCCCTTCTTTTACCACTTCTACCCTTATTCTCTCCTAATATCTCAAATTATTTAAATATTTAGTCAAGAACATTGATGTCTTTTAAAAAATAATCAACACTTCTCTCTTCTCATTTTCTCTTCTCTTTCTCTTATTCCAATCAATACCTCAAATCTACCAAATTTCTCACATTTTTCTCTCTTTTCATATTCTCTCTTCACAATTTCTCTCGTGAACCAATCACACCCAGCAGAGACAACAGCCAAAACAGACACGATATGTAGTTGAAAAGTATATTCATCAATACACAGTTTGATCCACGGAGTAGTGTTATTCCCAAATGCAACAAGTATATTCATCAAACACCAACAGTAAGTATTTTTAGGCATTGGGGAATGAACAATGACCGAAACTGGTCCTCATCATCAATCAGTATTGCAAAATTTGCTGAAAGCAAAAGAAACTCCTATGCACAGCTCAAATATCAATATAGCAAACCAACTCAAAGGGGGCGGTAAACTGTAGGTATAAAGCTGCTTAAACTACCAAAAATTGAGTTTAGCCTTCAGGGTGGGAAGTTTTAAGGTTATGTGACTGATTCATGTAAACCACACAATTTGCAGATAAGATCGAAGTATAAATGTTGAAGACATGGCAAGTGGTTTAAAGGCTACCGAAACATTCAACAGGAAAATCAATGCTGAAGACAGGAAGAAGAGCATGCAGACTACAGAGAGAAGTGAGATAGAAAACGCAGGATTGTTATATATGATAAGTGATGCCCAAAGAAGAAATACTTCAGGAGTGTAACAAATCACAAAAAACTGTCAAGGGGTGCTGGCACAGTTGGTACTTAGCATATGAAGCCCTTGACACCAGGTTCGATCCCCCCTTCCCCCTAAAAAAGGGGTGGGGGGGAGGGGGAAACAATTGGCTTACAAAAAAATAACAAAAATCTGGAACTTGCCAATAAAATTTCTCCAGACAGAAGCATGTGTTAAACAGTTCTTAACAAAAAAGAAAAACCAAAACCTCCAAACTTTTTTGTTCATTTGAAATGCAGAACAGCAATACCAAATGGACATCAACAAGTGGCATGTTTTAATGAGAGAACGAGTTTTTGGGTGGAGTTTCAAAGTTAACATGCAATTGTTGAAGCTGATCTTCAATTTACACTAGTAAGTTCAACATTGTAGCTGTCTAAGAATGTCATATTCTCATACTTAAGAACTGAGATTAATACTAAGGATAAAAGACCATGCTTCTTTGAGTAAATACAACAACAACAACGGCAGCAGCGAAGCCTTTTCTCACTAAGTGAGATTGGTTATATGGAACAATCAACGCTACAAAGTATCATTTGCCTCTAAATATCTTATAATGAATTGCCCTATAGTTCTCTTTGGTCTCCCTCCACCTCTAGCTATTGGACTATTCTCCATAGTAATATTTCATTTCTGTGACATCAAGTTTACTTTCTTCTTGACTTTTCACCACCGAATATTCAGTGCTATACAACATTGCAAGTCTTATAACTATGAGACAAAATTTTCCTTTAAACTTAACTGCTACTGGGCTTCTTTGACTAAACGCCTACATAAATGGCAAGGATGCTCCTAAGCCCCTATAAAGGCATTAACAAAGCTTTGTAAATAGGTATTAACTGGATTGCGACCACTTCTTCATATAAATTGTCGTTTTCAAAAAGTAATGGAAGTGCCAAAGCATATGGTCAAGACTACCGCTGTGACATACAAACCAGGGGGCAGGGTGTTCAATAACAACAAAAGGTGAATAAACTTTGAAGTTTAACTAATATCATGCAGATGGCCGGTAACTACTATACCAAATTGGCCAATTCCATCTTCAACAAACAAAAAAAAAGCAACATTGATTTCTGCTACAATTAAAACATGAAGGTAAACTAGTTTGCACCAACTATCACAATACCGACTCACTCTCCCATACAAGCTAAAAAAATGAGAGGCAGCTGACCAGAGCAAGAGTTTAAGACCACCAAAAGAAGCCGTGGCATAAGCCTCCCATTTTCATTACATTAAACAGTAATAAAGCATACACATAAGAAGCGAGTCCTATCTACTATAGTACTATCAAGTTAGAGTATAGACTGATCAGTCACCACACCACCATGCATAGTTGGTTTTCCATCAACTACAAATAAGTTATTCTCTCACCTGAAACTCAAACCCTCAAAAGCTGCATCTTGTTTGCAAAAGCAATAGCAATCCAGTCAGGCTGAGCAGCAGGCCACTGCAGCTGATTAATTTCACAACCAGCAGAATACATAGACATTGGATCAATCCCATTTGGACCAGCCACGGTGGGCAACTCCCAAATAAGAGCCTGCGTATCATCCCCAGCAGAACAAATATGCCTAGAACTTCGAGGAGCCCAAGCAATTGCATTGACACCGGCACGATGCCTCTCCAACTCCGCCACGGGCGTGGTGGGTGACCTAATATCCAAAATCACAACTTTATTGCTGTCCATCAAAATAGTTGCCATGTACCTCAAATCCTTCTTGTTCCAAGCCAAACGAAGCAAAGGCGTATCGGGTTGGGGGCTCTCGTAGATAATGGTGGAGTGCTCCTTGTCCCTTAGATCAAAGATCCTAACAGATCCATCAGCGGAAACGGACGCGAAAACTCTAGATTCCCCCCAAGCGATGTCGTATACCTCTTTATCGTGGGCAATTAACTGCGTTTCGACTACGCCTCTCTCGATGTCCCAGATTGTGCAGGTAGTGTCGATGCTGGAGGTGCCGATACGCTTGGGCTCGATGTCGTTCCAGTCGAAGGAGGTGAGAGGGGCACAGAACTCGCTGGTCTTGCTGTTGTTGAAGAGGGAGATTGCCTCGACGGAGTTTTCGCGGACTTCCCAGAGGCGGAGGTAGTCGCCGGAGGTGGCGAGGAGGTCGGAGGTGGTTTTCTGGAGGGAGGAGTTGGTGGCGGGGTGGAACATGAGCTTGGTGGGTGGGTAAGGGTGGTCGAAGGAAAGCGAAGGTTGGGGTTTTATGGAAAGAGTGTCGGGGTTGAAGGAGAGGATATCGACGCGGTTGGTGTATTCCTCGATGAAGCTTCCAACTGCGACGCGTTGGGAGTTGGGAGAGAAGGACATGGCGTAAAGAGGATAAGGGGAATCGTACGTGACGGAGTTTTCGGATCGGAGATGGGATTCTTGGGTGGAATTGTCCATTTTCGTGATGACTCCGAACCGTACTGCAGGTTAATTGTTTTGTTGTAGGGTTGCGGTGGCCTGCGGAGAAGGGGAAGGTTTGCGTGGAAGATAAAAGTGAAGAGTTAGGTGGCAAAAAGAGGAGACGGGGTGAGTCAATGCCAATGCAGCATAGTCCGTTGAGGAAATGGACAATTAGCCAGCATGCGCCTTAACTTTCAACTCCCTTCTTCGCTTGACCTTCCTACTTTGTTTGCGAAAAGTCCCACGCGCACGCACGCTGTGGGTACTGGGTGTGTTGTGGTACGCCAAAATTGACGAGACGGGTACCATCTTCCACGATCCCAATCGTAAATGCGTGAAAGATTGTTGATCGGGAGTTAGGTGTGGGCGGGTATTGTTTTCCATAGACACATAGTGCGATTAAAGACCTCCGAATAAAAAATAAAAATAAAATTATTTTTTATTTTTTATAAACAAATAGAGTAATAGAAGAATTATGACACAAGTCTAGAATAGCACACCTCATTACTTTAGAACATAAAGCAAGGATGAGGGAGAGGAAAGAGACGTCTACAATACCGACGGCGTTAACGTATGACAGGTTGTATTTACCGACGGCTAAATCCGTCGGTAATGCCGGATTTGCTGCGACGGCTGGTGACCGTCGGTAACCACCCTTTGTCCCGCTTGTTTTTCGAATACCGACGGGCTAGGCCGTCGGTAAAGCCGAGCCACATCCCTCAGTGTACCGATGGGTTAAAGCCGTTGGTAAATTAAATAAGGCCATCGATGAGCTCCTTATACCGCCAGATTTTAGCCTTTGTTTCCCCTTCACAGATCTGTCTTCTTCGTTCGCAAGTCGTTTCTGTTTCCCTTCGCACTGCTCCCTGCTGCCCGCCCATTGGTTTGTTGAGAAGCACATTGGAATCAAAGTGGTTGTGGCCACACCACCACTGACAGATTACTGCGAGCACCCACAAATGGCGCACCACCACCAGACAACCACGAACGGCACACCACCTCTGTGAATCCACCATAGACAGAACCCCTCTGTAAGCACCCACGAACGGCGCACCACTAGACACCCATGAAGGCAGAGATCTTGCGCCACCTCGAGGGGACCATCCCCAAGCTGAAAACACAACTCCCCGGTTTGTACCGCTCCTTCGTTGACGCGGTCTGCAGCCGTGTGAAGCTTAAGTTTGAATTTGAATTTGCTTTTCACACACTGTCAATTTTACCAACAAAATCTTTCTCCTTGTTTTTTTTTATGTTGTTTCTGCTTGGTGTGGGATTGAGGGCCAGAGCTGAGGTGAAAAATGGCGAAGTTATGAAGCTTAGGATGTTGCATCTATAGTGTTTGCGAAAATGTCTGAGTGACATTAAGGGCATATTGAATCCTTTGTTTTGAAGCAGACAAGCGAAGTCAAGAGCCTTGCAAACAAATATACTGAACAGATTTTTGAAATAAAGTCTTTAAAAGTATTGGTAAGTTTGCCTAGGCTTTACCTTGATGTTTTTCTTTATCAGTAGGTATTTCATTCTTCAATACCTCTGTTGTATAACAATAATAATTGCCAATTTCCTCATCAGTAGGTTTTTTATGGAATCTAGAGCTCGGTTTCTATGTTTTCCATATAGCTAAAATGGTTTTGAAACATAGTAGATTGTTGTGTTTTATTTTAAACCATATAATGCTTAGTGCGTGGGAATCTTGACTTTAATTTTGCAGGTTGTTGTTCTACTTCATATAATCATTACAACAGCTGCAGTTCTCTATCCTATTTTAGTGATCCTTAAGTCAGTTTAGTTCTTTTGTTTATTCTTCAGAATTAATTTTGGAGCTTCAATTCTAAACCTATCGCCCTTCTTTTAACATTTGTGGTTAAACTATCTGTCCATTATAGAATTTACTAACTGAATAAGAATTTAAGTTGATAACGGGTTATATGATTAATAAGTTTGGTAACAGAACATGATAAAAAAGAAGTATCAAAGGATAGGAATTTTTATTGAATTGAACTATCTTCTTATTTGAGATTCAATATCATAACGATCTAAATGTTACCCTTTCTTTCCCCGCCACAGCACAAAAGTTTGGCTGCCAGAGCATTCTTGGAATTGATATTGATTCTGGTAAGATTCTTATCTGTTCTAATCTCTATTGCAGAAAAGTATTCTTCAAGTTCAAATTTTAGCTTTGCTTTATATGTTTCTATTCGATGGAGCCTTAATATGTGTGAAATAAACATATTTTTGATGGATATGCTTAAAATGAGAAGTGCCAAACTCATAAGCCATGAATATAGACTTTTGGAATTTGAAGAGCTATATATGTGTTGTCGGTAAGCTGCAGGTACTGCATGTTCTAAAGTCTGCATAACCCTTGCTAGAATTATGGCTTAAATATGATAGCAATGATGTTGAGAAAAGTGTCATTTTGAATGGGTAAAATTATGGGTTGATTTGGTGCCTTAAAAGTGAGTTATACTGAACGAATTATTTGAGTTATTTGAGTTATACTTGAAGGTAACACAGAGAGTCACAACAAGGGAGGTTGAATTGTGACCCTTTGAAAATTTATGACCTTTAATCATTTTAGCCTGAAAACTTTTAGAACGTTCTCTCAAGTTGATACTTGGAGATGAATTGATTTGTACAAAGTAATGTTTCAGAACGTTCTATTATATGCACATGTTTCATAGAACACTTTAAATGAATGTCCTCTTAGATGTGAAGGTTCAAGATAGATTGATTTGTGCAGTAATGTGTCACGTGAATCTCCTACAATAAATATACTCATGTTGACATAAAACAGTTTTACTAACATTTTCTACTTGAGAGAGTTCCATGCAGTAAACTTACAATAGAAGGATCCACGTAGTGAACCTACATTAGAAGGTTCCATGCAATGAACCTACATTGAAAGGTCCGATGTAGTGATCATACATTAGAAGGTTCTAAGCAGTGAACTTTCTCTCATAGAATAAGTTCTTTGCAGAATGAGTTTTTTGATGTGCTATGCATAAAAACATTTCGTAATATTTGCAATAATTAGCTCTCAGTTAAACATGGTCATTTAGAGAGAGTTGAAAGCTAATCAAATTATCTAAAGGTATTTCATAGAAAGATTGATAATCAGTGCAAAACACATTCATGCGTAAGTTTGCAAGTTAAGGACAAAATGTTCAAAAACAGAAGCTTCTAATGATAGACACAGTGTAAGTAAAAGCTTCCAAAGATAGGCATGAGTTTTAAAACAGAACACAAGTTATATGAACACAATACAGTTTTATTGAACTTTCTCTTATTAAGAAAATGGCATGTAAGAGAAAGTATTGTGCAGTCGTTAGAAAGTTCTGTTTTAAACATCAGACAATTGATTGCTTATTAGAGAATGATGCATTGTGAACAGAAAGTAAAGTATGCAGAGATAAGAAAGAAGAATATTGCACAACATATTTTTATAGTGGTTCACCCAAAAACCATAGGCTACATCCACTCCTCACCCATGGTGAGATTTTCCACTATCTCCACGAAATAGTACAAGTTGAGCATTCTTTCCACAGCTTCTCTAAGATGCCTTCCCACTAGCACTGTTGCAACAACTAAGTCAAGAAGCTAGTATTCTTTCTTCAAGCCTCTTCAGGCTCTACAACTGAGTATTCTTTGGAACAACTTCTCCAAGCTATCTTCCTTCACATAAGCTAGTATTCTTTCTCCAAGCCTCTTCAAGCTCTACATGGTAGTTTTCTACAGCTCTACCTACTGAACTTTTACAAAAGTTTGGGTTTGTGGGATAAAGGTAACTTGAAAAGAAGATTACACAAAAGTATAAATACAAGCTACAACACTCTTAAAGATAATCCCAAGGTGGGGAATAAAGGAGAGCAATGGTGAATCTTTATAAGGCTTGTGTTTATCTCTCTTCATCTTTGATTGTGATGCATTTCAGCTGAAGAACACTCATGGAGTGGATGCACATTGAAGAAATAAGCTGAAGATGCTTCTACAGTAAACTTTCTATTGCAGAGAACTTGCAGTAAACTTCCTACAAACTTCTGCTCGTGATAGAAAGTTTGAGACAGGGTGGACAAAAGATGGGGATGATGAAAAACTGTTGAAGCTTAGTGTAAACCCATTCACACACCTGATTGAGATGCACTTCAGCTGAAGAACACTTGTGAAGTGGATGTGCTTTGAATGAATAAGATGAAGATGCTTCTGTGGTGAACTTTTTATCGCATAACACTTGTAGTAAACTTTCTACAAACTTTATGATCTCATGATAGAAAGTTTAAGGCAGGGTGGAGAAAAGATGGGGATGATGCAAATCTGTTAAGGCTCGGTTTAATCCCACTCTCACACCTTCAAATGATGTTTTGACGACTATATAAAGGTTTCCCTTCATTTATGACCGTTGGGAAGGTTTGATGACCGTTGAGGAGTTTCTCTTTCTTCAACAGACAGTTTTGCTTTTGTGTCAGGCGCAGATTCCAACGTGTTATTCTGCAACGGGCAGAATAAACTTTCTTCTGCCGAACTTTCTAAAATGCAAACTTTGTGACGAGTAGAATGAACTTTCTTCTTCTAAACCTTCTGATCACAATGTTTTGCGAACTTTCTCTTCTGACTGGACAATGGTGTTAGAATAGTCTTCTTCCTCGTACTGGACTTGTACAGAATTTCCAATGTGATATTTTAGAAAGTATGCGAGCATGATGCAGTGAGTCAAACTTTCTATTCTCTTTCTGAAGTCAAGCTAGAGAGTATTTTCTTTGTCAAATGGTTTTAGCTTGAACTTTCTTTTGCTTAACTTTTTGAAAAAAAATGAACTTTTTTCTGCTGAACTTTCCTAAATATTTCTGAACTTTCTCTTGATTGGAATTCTCCTGTTGGTACGAACCTTCTCTTTTCTATCACAAGACTTCTTATGCTTATATGACACTTGATTTGTCATTGAGAGAGTTTAGACCTTAAATGCTTTTGAGGTAGTCATGACTTGATATTTTCTCGTGGATGCCTACTTGGGCAGTGAGAATATCTCCTGCTTAGTAGTTGCACTACTCTAAAGATCCAATCAGCAAACTCAAAAAATTTCTCTTGTTAAGAACTTTCTATTCTTATTTATGAGTCTTCTCTCTTCTTCTCTCTTGTGAAGCTTCTCGTGCAGATCACTTGTGACTTAGTTGTAAACTTATGATGTCTCAATGAATTGCTTGTAATACTACTGTTGTGATCTTTTGATGCTACTCTGATTCTTCAGTTGTTGGATATATTAAACACACTTGATGGTCTGAGTAACTTCCTGCTTTTAATCATCCTCGAGTGCAAACATCAGTAGATCACCATTCATAATACTTAAGATTTAGTTCATAAGATTTGATGTCATTAAAACCACATATCAAAAGGGATTTTGAACCCAACAATACTGAATGTTTGTGTATTTTGGTTTCAGTTAATTTCAAGCTTTGCAAAAATCCCCACTGAAGTGCCGCCGCCGCCAACACTCAGTTGTTATGCACATTAGGTATGCACGCTAACAAAATGTCAGTTGACTCATTGGGTGGAAAAGGGTTATCTGTTGACCCCCACACCGACATTTTTTATTTTATTTCCTTCATAGTTCTCTCCACAGAGGGAATTTTGAAATAATGTATGTTATAAGATTATTTTGTTGTTAGTGATTTCGTGCTTTAAATAGTATTATTGAATATTTTTCTATCATGCTTTGATGCTTGAAATGTCGGTTATTTTTGGGTGGGAAAGGGTTAGTTGTTGACCCCTACACCGACATATTTCTTTGCACTATACTGTGTATTAATTTATCGCGTAAATGAATATTTGGCATCACAAACTATTAATATTAGCGTATAGGTAGGCTTCCATCTCAAGTACTTAATTATTTACAAAGATTGTAGGAAGAGGAAAAAAAGAGAAATTTGGAGGTTAACATCATTTCCCTTGGCATCCTACAATAGAAATAAAAAATAAGTAAACAATTACACTAAATATATAGGCACAGCTTCACTGTAAAAGAATTCAGAAAAAGATAAATCAAATTACACTAAAGTATCTCTCAATTTTCCCTCTGCATATTTTCTTTCCTTTTATCACCTTTTCTCACATTTTCCCACTGAATACGAATTCTAATATTTAGAAACAAAGAAACTAAAGTTGAAGAGGAACAAATGTACCTTTTGTAAAGCATGATCAAAATCCTCCAACTTGCCAAACTCCCTCTCAAAGCGTAGCCATGAGTTGCAAATGTCCTGAATGAATCTGTTTTTTAGGAAGGGAATGTATCATCTAATCCAAACAGTATTGAAAAATAACTAAAATATAACCCGTAATATTGTCTACACACGACAACCACAATCTTCGTATCATTCTCTAGAGGAGAAATTAGAAAATGAATAAAAAAACCATGTCTATGATTTCACAGCTTCACATGTTGGCAAAGTGACCAAGGGAGAAACACATATAACACTCGCAAGACCCCAAAAGCCTAGTGCATAGGGAATCCATTTTTATCTAGCTTTCTCTATGACTTTCAATAACTGTTTTTTCAGCAGTAGTGTACAAAGAATTCAGACTTTTGACGGGATAAAATCAATATAAGTAAAAATCATTTAAAAAGTTTGTTCGAGAAAAATTCAGATGCTGAGAAACTATCAAGTTGTCTTATGCAAACAAGGTTCAACTCTGTCTCTATTTTCTTTATATGATTAAGTCCTTCAAAGCAGGTGGGAAACTGACTAAACAAATTGATAAACTTTGTTTATATATTATTTAATAACGGATTTATTATGGAATATTGCGGCTTGATTGATTATAATCAGAAGACTTTATTAATTATTATGAGCAGATTTTATTAATTATGGTAAGTAGATTTACACTACATATCCTTTTTTCCTTCAAGATCGGAGTTTTGGCCTGGAAAATAAATATCCTAGTTTATTAATCATTTCCCTATGCATGCTACAATTTCATCGATGCACATTATTAAACCTTAAAAGAAGAATGTGAGATATCTTCAATCTTCATTTACCAGGAGATAGTAATGTCATTTCTTCAGGCTTCGACCCATAGTATATACAACGCATCAAAATGGAGGCTTTTTAGAATATTGACAATTTGACATATCCAAATAGTCATACATGATTAAAGAAGAAGAAAAACACGTAACTAAAAAATGGAAGTAGAACATTTATTTGGAATTAAAAAAAATGAAAATTATGGTTCTTCTGTTATCCAAGAACATATTTGGAATTTAGAAAAAAGGAATAAGGAAGATAATTTACATGCGGTACAATATATATAGATCTCAAAGCACAAAACAAAATGAGGGCTTGAAAATATATGAACAAACATTAATTACAATCAACAAACCTAATTAAAATCTAAAAACTAACTTATATGTGCATTGAAAATCTAAACTTTGAAAAAGAGAGTGAGAAGAGAGGGAGAGTTACCAGGGAAGGTTGTGGGAAAGAGAGAATGTGAAGGTGGGGTGAGAATGAGAAGAGGGCATTGTTTTTCGAACTTCAAAGAAAAAAGAGGAGTAAAGCGGTTTCCATCTGAGAACCATGTAACAAAAAAAAATGAAAAAGAGGTCGTAATTATGGAGCAACATTAATGACAAAGATTGGCAACAGTGAGTGGAGTAAAGGGGTAAAATAGGAAAGTAAATTACGTTATCACATTTTTAAATATGGAAATAAATTAATAATTAAAAATAATCAATTAAATTAAATTAAATTAAATTAAATTACTAGTAATAGTTAATTAAATTAAGAAATAAATATTTTTTAATATGGGAATAAATTATTTTTAATAATTAAATAAATAAATAAGTAAGTAAATAAATAAATTTAATAGTTACTAATTTAATTAACTAATTTAATAAATTAAATTGATTTAAATTAATTTAAAAAATAATTAAATTAATTAATTAAATTATTTACAGAAATTAATTAATTAAAATTAAATATAAAAAGTAATCAATTAATTTAATTATTTAAAAAAATAAATTCGGGTTTACCGACGGGCTGAACCGTCGGAAAAAATTTGCGGCTTTACCGACGGGCATGGCCGTCGGAACTCTACCGAAGGGTCTAACCCGTCGGAATCTACCGACGGTTTCCGACGGATCTGCACCGATAGTTAAGCTTGTTGGTAATACCGACAGTAAAAAAAACTGTCGGTAAGCATTTGCAACACCCGTTTTACTGACGGGCTTTTGGCCGTTGGTAATCCGTCGGAAAAATCACATTACCGACGGCTTTTTGGGGTCATCGACGGCTTTTGGCCGTTGATAATCCCGAGTTTTCTTGTAGTGAGATAGTTACTCTGAAGCTCAACCTCGATGAATTGATCCATTGAGATAGTTTGTCTCTCATGCAAATCTGGTTCAAAAATTGACATCTCCAAGCGATTACGGGAGTGAGAAACCATGCAAAAATAATTTATTAGCCCTATATTGTTTTCTAGACTCTTTACTCTAAAAAAACACAAAAACAACAACAAAACTTTGCAAAAGCAAACAATTTTGTTCGGGTTTTATGATCTTCAGAACACATCTAGTTGGTAAAACTTGAAACTAAACTGAACCCAGTGGTGTCCCCGAGGGTGTTTACGGTGTGCAACTGCACATTTTTTTTTTGAGGACCATGTGCAGTTTTTTTAGTGACAACATATAGAATAAAAAGTTTATTAATTATATATATAAATATTAAAATAAAAGTTTTATATAATTAAAAATTTTACGTGTTATACTTGAGGGCCCAACTTTATTTTTAAATTCTAGTTATTAATCATTATATATCCTTGCTTTAGGCCTATCAAAAACAATTTTTTAACTACTAGTTTTTTACGGCTCAATACGTATGATGGCCCAACTATGATTTCCATTCCTTTTTGTAGGGTATATGTCATGGTTTAAACCCTGCTTCTTCAGCTCATTGTTTATTTGTGCCTCATCACATCTACGCCTCCATCAAGAAATGAAACAATGTTAAATTTGAACCAGAACCGTGAGGTGGACCTCTGCAACCTCCCCTTATGTTGAGACCTAAACCATTGGTGGTACAGTATGGATACATTAGGGATGCTGCTGCAACTTGTTAATTTGGGTTGATAGATACAAGTATAAACAACTTTTGTTATAATTCTACCCTAGTTTCTTGGTTTGTTTGAACTCTTCAATGCTGCTGTAATCTTTTCATTTTCTTCTGCAGTATTTTATTTCACTCGAGGTTATATAAAAACAATTAATGGTTAATTTTTGCACTTCTGATGTTCGCACATGGCATCTAAAATCTCAGGGACAAACCACACTTAGCCAATAAATCAAATTAATCCAATTTTTATTCATTGACTCCATTCAGGTTACTTAGAGCACCTTTAATGGGGGCAACTAAATGGGTTTCTTAACTTACTTTTTGTGGGCCCAAATTATCACATAAGATTTAAGCAACCCAACTAGTTGTACTCCAATGGTGGCTGCATATAAGCAACTCATTCTTGACCCCACATATTTATATTTTTTTTGTTTGCACCTCCACATTTTTTGTCTTGTTGAGAGAGAAACAATGGTATTATAATGGTTAGTTTTCGTATACCAAAGAGTGCACGGAGCTTAAATTTTAGTTGACTGAGGTGCCAGCTAGATCAACTTTATTGCTGAGCAAGTATAAAAAACGTCAACTAAAAATAAGGCACCCTTTAATGCACAGCGTTAAAGGTGCACTTAGTTCATCATGTTAACCTAAATCTCTACCTGTCCCAATAGGCAATGCTAGTCTTTATTACTATTTTTTTTCTTTTTGTTGTATTTTGATCTTTCACTTTCTTATTTTATCATTGTTATGAATTTGGGTCTTGATAACTATTGTCCTAAGAGCATTGGTCGTTAAAATTTTCCTATTTATTTTTATTCTATGGGAATTATTATTGAACCTAAGCGCTATTTTAACAGAAATACTAATTATAGCAAAAGAGAAAAATAAAAACAAAAGTGAAAATTAAAGTGAAGATAGAATTAAAAATAAAAGTAAAGCTAAGAGAGGAAACAATTGTGAGGATAAAATATTCATAGTCATATGTACAAGTAAGCTCACCCATGATAAATAGGGAGAGTTCAAAGAGGATGAGGTATATTGATATTTAAAAATACATCCATAAAGTTTTCAATTCATGAACTGATATGTAAAAATTTGCTTTGGATTATTTTATAAAAAAATACATGTCTTTCTTGATTTATTTGGATGAGATTTTTAAGAAGAAAAAATTGGCAAAAATATTTTCAGTTGTTTAAAAATTGTTATGAGTCATTTAACAAAAAAAAAAAACTTTTCAGACAGATGAAATGAAATTCGATTTTATTATTACAATCAAACATAAAATAATTATTATTTTGTAGAAAAGTTTTAAAATACAAATGATTTTTTATACAGATTTAATATTATGTTTTTAAACTTGAAGTAGGTTATAAATATATTTCACCTTCTAAAACATGATTAAATAGAAGAATAATAATTATAAGACAACTGAGTTGGAAATAAATAGAAGGAAGAACTACTTCAGTATCTTAGCCAGTCAACGAGAATATATAACCTCACGCAAAATTTTATATAATTTTACGATGAGAGGTGAAATTACACCGCTGTAATAGTTTAGTATTGTTACATCGTTCAATAACTTTGTACAAGATATTTGTATTATAAAACGTACTGTTAGGTTGAAATATTAGATCATATCTATACAAAAAAAAATCATAAATCTAATATCATTTGATGTGTCATTGAGATGCATCAAGATTAACGTCATTTAGTAAAATTGCATAAGACTTAATCTAGCTTGATGCATCTCAATGACACATCAAATGATCTTAGATTAATAAAGTTTTTTATAGGTATGATCTATGTGGTAATATCTTTCAATCCAATGTTGTGTTTCGTAATACAGTTATCTGATACAAAGTTATTGAATGGTGTTCCAATACCCAAGTATTACATCGGTGTAATTTGATCTCTCTCCTAATTTTATTATAAAAAATGTATTTATTTTTCTCTTTATAAATGGTTTATGGTGGACCAATGCTTGAAAATCATTCGAAATTCCAATGACGACTGATATTGCCTCATGTAAGTAGAAGCTCACATTCATCCACATCCTCACGGTCCTCAATAGTGTACTGATCGGTGTCGGTTCGATAAAAAAAACGAATATGAGTGACCTTATCGATAATCTGATCATTTTTTCTTGTTTTTTGTCCAACTGGTACAGAACATGTCACTGTTGAGGACCATGAACTTCTACTTACGAGAGCGACATCGGTCGTCATTGCAGTTTCAAACTATTTGCAAGCATTGGTCCACCGTAAACTATTTGTTGTGTTTGACCATGCTAGGCATCAATTTCATGATGATAAAGTTATCCCCTCAATACTATGCCACGTCCCAACAATTTCCCTAAATCCCAAAATACTCCTCACTTAAAAATCATAAAACCTTCCCACACCCACATACCATAAATTGTCATATTTACGGTACTCAAAATTTTTTTGGTACCGTAAAAATGCCAATTTACAGTATTTTTTTTCCAATTCAACATACCGTAAATTGACATTTACAATACTAAAAAAATTGTGTATCGTAAATATGGTAATTTAAGGTTTTTTTTTCCCTTTCCAATTCTCCATTTATGGTATTTTTTTTCCTTTCCAATTTTCCATACTGTAAATTGTCATATTTACGGTACTCAAAATATTTTTGGGTACCGTAAGTATGCTAGTTTATGGTTTTTTTTCAATTCAACATACCGTAAATTGACATTTTTTAAAATCCTCCATAACGTAAATTGTCATATTTACGGTACTCAAATTTTTTTTTGAGTATCGTAAATATGTCAATTTACAGTATTCATTCATCCAATCATGTTGATAAATTGATTCATCAATTTTCTCACACTGCTTAAAAACCAACACGACACCAATCATGCAAGTAGACACCTCACCATCTTGCATGATTCAAGTTGATTGGTGTCAAGACATAAACTCACTCATGTGTCACTTTATCATCAACGAAATGACACCAAGATCTCCATGCAATTTAAGCATATTGGAAGCCATTTGAGTACCGTAAATGTTGTAATTTACGGTATGAGTTTTTTTTTCAATTCTCCATAACATAAATTGTCATATTTACAGTACTCAAAATAGTAAATATGTTAATTCACGGTATTTTTTTTCAATTCAACATACCGTAAATTGACATATTTAGGTACTCAAAAAATTTTTGAGTAAGGTAAATACGGTAAATTTCGGTATGATTTTTTTTCAATTCTCCACACCGTAAATTGTCATATATTTACGGTACTCAAAATTTTTTGTTCCAATTCAATATACCGTAAATTGACATATTTACGGTGCCCAAAAAATTTGTGTTTTACCGTAAATTTGGTATTTCAGGTATTGGTTGGTTGGAAGCGTGAGAAGTATGAATGGGAAGTGGGAGTAGTGATAGAGTGGTTAATTAAATTTTTAGGGGTATTTTAGTCAATTCACCATAATATGGGGGGTGTGGTTGCTAATTTCATGGGTGCAGAATTTAATTCCCGCTAAACAATTGAGATGAGGAGCAAGGCCCAAAGTAGCATTGGGTATGACTTTTCTATAGGAGCCCAAATTGCGAGCAGCGTGTGACATCTTCTTTTTTTTTTTTTTGGGTAAATTACAACTTTTTATTAGTATAAATAGAAAGAATAGACTTGAATTTACCATCTATAAGGTCAGGATCTTTCTGACCCAAAAAAAAAGGTAAGGATCTTGTTTTTACTCTATTTTCTGTTTTAAAACATTTATACATGAAACAGTAAAAATATTTGTTTTTATTTACACTGTTTTCTATACAAATATTTTAAAATAGGAAATAGAGTGAAAATAAGGAATATTTTTACAACTAAAAATGAAACAGACTTTAATATGTTTTTTTTGCTAATATCATTTGTTATAACATGCTTAATTTAATTTCCATTAAAACTATGATATTGAGTTCATGGGACAGGTATTTTTATAAAATATAAAAAATAAATCAAAACATCAATATAAACATTTATAACTTTTAATTTTAAAATTGTTCAAAACTTCTCTAATTGATAAAGAATTTTAAAATTTCTGTATTGATTAAAGAAATTAATAAAAATAAATAATCTATTTAACACTTTGTAGTATTTAAATTTATAAACACAAAACAAAATGCACTACTTAATTGATCAGTACAGTATCACTTTGACTTTGTAGTATTTAACCCGCGAGTGTTCAACTTAAACCTCATTTACGTGTACAATTAAGTTGTTTGTAATCGTGGATTGTAGGATCTATAAATTTATTGCTATACTTGATTATTGTAGAATCTAAACAAGAGGGAACAAGATGCTGCCTTGGGGCGTGCCGCGTGGAATTCGTCGTATATTATAGACATCATGTCTTGTGAGGGTCAGCGGGTGGACTTTGTCGTATATTAATAAACGTCACCATATCGTCAAATGTTGACGTAAAATCAATGACATATGCATGCATGCACGAATACGTCAAAAGGAACAGCTGGATCCATCTCTTTAAATTTTAGGCTTAAATCCACTTTTATTTTTTCAAGATATTTCACGATTTTGGTCCCTGTTTTTCAAACACGCGAATTGAGTCATTCAAGTCTATCATCAATTGCAATTGTGTGCCCCCCTCAATTTTATCAATTTTACGCATATGAGCAGGGGCGGAGCCAGAGTTTTTATTTAAGGGAGACCAAGACTAAAAGGATGGTTACAAAGCACCATTTTCACATTGATAAGAAATGTTGTTCCAAAAAAATGGTTAGACAAAATCACTTATTTTAGCATGACAATTTTGATTTATGAACTCATTTCTAGTGATTTGTTCTATTAGCGGCTTTAAATTGTTTATACTAGTCTCAGATGATAAAACAACTGCAATATGATCAATGACCAACATAATGTATGGGGCTAAAATAAAACTTAAGATAAACGTAAGGGACCAAATTGAAACGTAAGATAAACTTAAGGGACCAAAATGAAACACGTTTTACACGTCAGACGGGGGTACATTGTCACGTCACTATATAACGGCCACGTGGGACGACTTTAACGGCATTACACGGATATGTGACGGTAGGGACCAACGAAGTATAACATTTAAAACGTAAGGGACCAAATTAAAACCTAAAATAAATATAAAGGACCAAAAGGTGTATTTAACCTATTTTAAAAGAATTTTTTGACAAAGTTAACGTACACTTTACACACATTAACAACCCATATATACCCTATGCAACGCACAAGTCCCACCACTAGCGAGTTGGTGGGTGGGTTAGCATCTTACATGCCGGCGGGTTAGCGGGTTTACCCACAAACATAACAATTAAGAATTAAAAAAAAAAAGAATTACGTGACCTAATGGGGTTGTGTCAACTAGCCCCACCACCAACTCACATAATGTTTAAGTTAAGTGCTGTTAATATTTTAATATACATGTATATAGTATTTTAATATTTTAAAGATACTAAGTATTTTCATACATCCAGTAAAAAAGTATTTTCATACATTAAGCTAAACGGGACGACTTTTAAAAAGAAAAAAATAACGTTTGTAATGAAATGAAGATGGTTAACTGTTTCACCGCTGGCCACTTGAAAAGCCATTCGGGTTTATTGGTTGAGGTTTTGGACCACGTCTTCTGAGGAACAAGACGCAAGAGAGAGAGAAAAAAAATCTAAAACCAAAATCCACCAATGGGACCCAACAAATTCGAAGTTGCACATGGATGATATTCACATTCAATGTAACTTTCCTTAGCCGTCTAACAAATGAGAACCATGTAGGCAACCATTGACGAAAAACACACGTCGGTGGCCGGATTCTGCTGATTGCAATTTGCAAGTGCTTGTGAGTCTTCAAACCGACCTATACGCCATGTATAGTGCAAGCCACTCACATGAGATGAACGTGCCCTACACTGCGAAATACGAATGGTTCTTATAATAAGGCTGTAAACGTTCTGTTATGTTTTGTTTTTTCCCCAGACATGTACACATAGCAGCAAATACATACTTTCTCCGTTCCTAATTATAAACATTTTAAGACAAAAACAAGCAGATTAAAAAAAATAGTTAATTATCAATAATGTGCATATTTTTTCAAATTTATCATTCATTTATTAGTGACTTGTCATATCTCAAAAAGTCTATTAAGAGAGAAAAAGTGTTATACTAATTATATTAATCAGGGATAGTATTGTAAAAAAATAATTAATACATCTTGTAAATTGAAAAAAAAGCTTATAAAAATGGACAAATTTATTTGTCCTAAGGGCTTATAATTAGGGACAGGGGGAGTAATTTAGTTAAATACTACATCTGTCCCTTATTATAAGGCCCTTTTGGCCAATGCGCACGAATTAAAAAAATAATTATTTACAATAAATTTGTCAACAATGTGTATTATCTTTCTAAAATTACTCATCAATAAATTTTCCACTTAACTAAGCATTGTATTCTCTTTCCACTTAATTAGGGGTATTATTTATAAAAAAAAATAATTAATGCACCTAGTAAGTTGGAAAATGCCTTACATTATGGGACAATAAAAATTCTCAAAAAGGCTTTACATTAAGAGTCGCTATGATAACAAATAAGAATGACGCATGAACGAGTTTTAAAAAAATTATGCTTAGTTGTACTTTTAGTTCTCAGGTAACGCGATTAGTCTTTCATGTTCTAATTAAGCAAATTGAGTCAAGTATTGCGATTGTATGATTTTGGTCCCTTAGGTTCTAATTGAGCGATTTAAGTCCTCCAGGTATCACAATCATGCAATTTTGGTCTCTCCTTTCAATTTTCGTTCAATCTTATAACTGAAAATGTTGTAAGCGTATTTTAATTTCTAAGCCAACTAACACGCCACTTCATACCCACACATGACACATCGACATTTTCGATTAGAAATTGAACGACAAGAGAGACAAAAAATCGCACATTCGTAAGGAGGACTCAATTCGCTCAATTGGTAACCGAGAGACAAAAATCACACAATCACAATACTTGAAGGACTCAATTCGCTTAATTGAAACCTATGGACTAAAATCACACAATTACAATACCTAGGACTAAAAGTGCAATTAAGCCAAGAAATTATTCAAAAAATTGTACACTAAATATTTAAGATTTGTATCTAAATAATCAACAACCAATGAATTGTTTGATGGTAACTTTTTTCTTTTTTTTTTTTGACAAATGTTTGATGGTAACTGTACGCCGAAAAATACGTTTTATTCATTTCTAGAAAGCATAAATTAAAAAGATTTTTATCTCATCCTAAAAAAGGCGATGCTAATATCAAAGGCAAGGGTATAATTAATCACCATTGTGCCATCAGTATCTTTTCTCATTTCAAAGGTGTAATATATTTATTCACTGGGCAAATGTCTCAAATATATTACACCAAAAATAAACCCTCCACCCACTAACGGGTGTTTATTACAAGTTGACACACTAGCTTACAAAGACTATAAAAAATGACACAGTACGACAGTACAACAAATTAAATCGACAAGACTAATTTAACCTTCTTCAACTCCACTAACCCTACTTTATAACTTCTCTGAAGTGTCAAGTCATGTCAATTGAAGCTCCCAAAAATGAGACATGATTATTAGCAGAGGAAGAAAACATTAAAACTAAAGTCTGTCGAACTTTAATTCGACAGTACAACAAATTAAACGGTGATAGAATTTTAAATGGCCATAGTAATTCACCAATCAATATGGACAACCGTTGCTCGTTAAATATGAGCACTCATTCGGCAAACATGGTTGTTATTCATCATCAAGTTAATACTCCGTTATGTCTATATTATAAGAGATAAATGAGTCCAATTATAAGAAACAAATACAAATTTTTACATACATTAAATATTAATGTCCAGTTATGCCCTTATTTATAGTGGAATTTGTGTGAATTAAGTTAGTGTCATTAATTATCAGTCACAATTTATTAAAGAGGTATATTTGGAAGAAAAAATGTTAATTTTTTAGGAGTATTAATTAGAACCAATTAATTTCAAAACATTTTTTTAATCTGTATGAATTATAGTTTTGTCTTTTATAATAGGGACCAAATGGAGTAATTCATCATCCATTAATGATGAAACCGTAAGCAACTCTTTCGAGAAGAAGAGACGGCATGAAGTGGCTTTAGGGCCAAGGGTCTGCTTTCTGTTTGGTTCAAACGAGGAAAGGGGAGGGGAGAGATTTTAATGGAGGGGAGGGAAGGGGAAGGGAGGAGAGTGGTTTAATTTGATTTTGTGTTTGGTTGAGAGAATGGGAGGGGGAGGAAAGGGAAGCATTTGCTTGTTTGGTTTAGGAGGGAAGGAGATGGATTTTAATGGAGGGGAGAGTTTAATTTACTTGTATATCCTTATAGCCTTTTATATTATATTATATATACAAATATTTATGTAATTTTATTTTAAATGATTTAATCTTTCTCCCCTTCAAAACCCTCCACTTTTGGAGGGGAGCTAAAATTGGTTTAGGAGTGATTTTGGTTCCCTCCCCTCCACTCAAAAAAATTGAACCAAACAAACATAATTTAAAATAACTCCTCCCCTCCAAAACCCCTAACCAAACAGATCCTAAAGGGGATATTCTAATGATCGATTACAATGCCATCAATAATCCTGTAGCGATTTCCATGGTTGATGGGCCTGACGGGCTCCCTGCCCTCTTCTATTAGAAGTACTAACATATTGTAGGTAGAGAAGTCCAGGAACTAGTGTTGAACACTATGAACAACAAAGCAGATCCTCCCGATGACCTAAACACAACTTTCCTTGTCCTCGTTCCAAAAGGAAAGAATCCAACAATCCCAAAAGACTACAAACCTATCAGCCTATGTAATATGGTGATGAAAATCACCACTAAAGTGATGGCCAACGGGCTGGAGCACACCCTCGCTCGGTCCACCTTTACAAATAAGAGCAATGCACAACATCATATAGTTAGGCTGAGTTTTACTTACCAATATTAGTTATGATATGAGTTATAAATGACATTTTTCTCTGAACTACTTTTTTATTATATTTATTTAATATATGTTTTTTTCGACAAAATATTTATTTAGTATATGAAGATTTGTTTATTACCTCCTTTAATAAAAAAGTTAAGATTAAAACTGAAAATTATCTAACAAAACTATTTTAGATTGATTATGATTTAACTGAATTAAAATTTAAAATTAAATGATTGAATGATAACATAAATAAAAAACTGATAGAAGTGGATAATGGTTTTTTCCCCCCTCAAAACTAATACTCCTTCAATACAATCAGCAAACACATTTATTTTATAAAAAGGGAAATATATGTCTGATTCACGATAAAAAATAAAAAAAAAAAAGACGGAAGAAAAGATTTAGGTGAAACTCACTATCATGTATACTTTTCTTTTTCAATCTGTGCATAAAAAACTGGTTAGATTTTGGTAGGGGTGGCAAAATGGATGGATTGGATAAATCCATCCATGGATCCTAATGGATGGATGAGAAAAATCCATTTATCCATTTACCATCCACTAAAATTTCATCAAAAAAATCCAATTCATCCATCATCCATTGAAAAAAAACCATCCAATCCATCCATTAATAATTTTTCTATGGATGGATATCCAATCCATCCATAAAAATTATTTTAATCACAAAAAATTATTTTTAAACATAAAATATATTTTAATTACAAAAAAATATATTTAACTATTAAAAAAATATTTATATACACACACATATATCTCTCTCTCGCCCATATCTCTCTCCCTCCTTTCTCTCCCCTATCTCCTCCCCTCTCTCCCTTCTCTTCTCTCTCCCTCCTCTCTCCTCTCTCTCCCCCTCTCTCCTCTCTCTTTCATCTCTCCCCCTCTCTCTCATCTCTCTCCCTCTCTTTCATCTCTCTCATCTCTCTCTCTCCTCTCTCTCCTCTCTCCCTCTCTCTCTCCTCTCTCCCCTATCTCTCTCTCCCGTCTCTCCCCCTATCTCTCTCTCTCCTATCTTTTTCTCTCTCCTCTCTCTCCTCCCTCCCCCTCTCCTTTCTCTCTTATACAGGTTTGTCGTTGGATAAGTGCTGCCTGAGAATAGAGTCGTAATGTCATAAAATGGCTTCAAAACTTCAAAACTTTCCTAATAGATGGATTGGAAAAATCCATTTATCCATTTACCATCCACTAAAATTTCATCAAGAAAATCCAATCCATCCATCATCCATTTTTAAAAAAAAAACCATCCAATCCATCCAGTAACAATTTTTTTATGGATAGATATCCAATCCATCCATAAAAGTTATTTTTAATCACAAAAAATATTTTTAATCACAAAAATTATTTTTGATCATAAAATATATTTTTAATTACAAAAAATATTTTTAATCATAAAAATATATTTTTAATCATAAAAATATTTTAATTAGAAAAAATTATTTTTAATCATAAAAAACATATTACTCCCCTCTCTCCTCTCTCTCTCCTCTCTCTCTCTCTCTCCTTCCCTGTCTCTCTCCTCTCTCCCTCTCTCTTCTATCTCTCCCCCTCTCTCTCTCCCCTGTCTCCCCTATCTCTCTCTCCTCTCTCCCCTCTCTCTCCCTCTTTCACAAGAATCACACTTCTAGAACAAAATCATATATTTTTTTTCCCAAAAACAGTTGGGTTATTGTCAATCGTTTTATAAATGGTTTCAAAACTGTTAAACCAATTAAAACTGGTCCCGGTCACATTTCCGTGGATTCAATCATGTTTTCCATTACCACTGACTGCTCTCCCATGTCGATCGTCGGTATAGCCCTATCAAGAAAATTAATTACAAACTGAAATTTTCAAAATTTGTAATTGTTACGGGCCGGTCCCCGAGCTGGAACCCACCGAGCCGACCCCTATGGCTATCAGATGACATCGAGCTCGACCCGGTGCCGATCGTGTTCCTACGAGCTCGGGTCACTACCGACCGGGCAGGGCCAAGTATGCACGAGCACAGGCCTGCGCCCGCCGAGCCACTATGGACCCTCGGACCATTTCCCGTGATGGGCCGCTCCGAGCCCATTATAACACTCGGGAACCGAGCCGCGTGCCCCGGCATGGAACCCCCGTAGAAGGGGCCCGCAGGGCAGTACCGTTGCGAAGAAGGCGGGGCACGTTATCAGATCATAATGGGCCGTTACCCTTATCAGGTGCGAGCCGTTACCCCGCATGAAGAAGGTGGGGCGCGCAGTTCAGATGGGGAGTAACCAACCGTCTGCCAGGTTTCACTATATAAAGGGGGCTTAGCCCCCCAGTTAAAGGGACGAACTCTAAACCCTAATTTACTCCGCTCTCCTTCTCCTCTAGAGCCCTATCTAACTTAGGCATCGGAGTGTCTTTGCAAGTACCACCACCCGACATTAACAGTAATTGAATAATGTGTTGCTTTTTTTATGGAAGAATAGTGTGTTGCTGCTGACTATATCTTAGCATAATAATAATAATAATAATCAATTTTTATTCTCAATTGGAAAAAAAAGCTGGGAGTTTTTTAGTACCCTTATCAAAGACTGGACTAATAAAAAAAGACTGGCCAACAAATAAATAGCTATATTAAACTGAATCAGTTTATTTATAAAAAAAACTAGTTAGAATTGCCTTCTTTTTTCGAATACGAATATTAAGAAATTCGTTTTTAGAATTTTAAGCTAAACGAATATTACACAATATTCAAACGCGTATTCAATATTAAGCTATATATTCACAAAAAAAATATATATTAAGCTAAACGAATGGTACATCTTTTTGTATGATTAATATGTTTTCAATTCTCGTCTTTAGAATTTTACGCTAAACGAATAAAATGAATATTAAGCATTGCCTTCTTTTTTTTAGAAGACGAATATTGATTAGACATGAATTAGTTAAAACACGGCGTTTGATTGTCGGATGCAAATTGAGCGTTCAAGCGTGAGTTTGAGTGGGAAACATGAAAATAAATGTACCAGCGGGAGACTGGGTGAGACGGAGGGGAGAAGGGAGAGAGAGGGGAGAGGGAAGGAAGAAAGAAGAGAGAGATCGAGGGGAGAGAGGGGAGGGAGAGAAAGGAGAGAAGGGAGAGAGGAGAAAGAGATGATAGATAGAGGGGAGGGGAGTGAGATGAGAGAGAGGGAGAGAGGAGGAGAGAGAGAGAGAGAGAGATAGAGGAGGGGAGTGAGGGAGAGAAGAGATGGAGAGAGATGAGAGAGAGAGGAGATAGGGGATAGAGATGAGAGGAAGGGGAGAAAGAGACAAGAGAGGGAGAGAGGGGAGGGAAAGAAGGGAGAGAGATGAGAGATAGAGGAGGGGGTGAGATGAGAGAGGGGAGAGAGAGGAAATATGAGAGAGAGGGAGAGATATGAGAGATAGAGGGAGGGGAGAGAGAAATGAGAGATGAGAGAGGGAGATAGGGAGAGAGATGAGAGAAAGGGGAGAGAGAGGCGAGAGAGAGAGAGAGGGAGAGAGATAAGAGAAAGGGGAGAGAGAGGGGAGGGAGAGAAGGGAGAGGGGAGGGAGAGATGAGAGATAGAGGGGAGGGAGTGAGATGAGAGAGAGAGGAGAGAGGGGGAGAGAGAGAGGAAAGATGAGAGGGAGGGAGAGAGATGAGAGATGAGGGGAGGGAGGGAAAGGGAGATAGAGAAGAGAGAGGAGATAGGGAGAGAGAGTTGAGAGGAAGGAGAGAAAGAGACAAGTGAGGGAGAGATGAGAGAGAGAGAGGGAGAGAGGAGGGAGAGAGAGGGGGAGATGAGAGATAGAGGAGGAGGGGAGTAGAGATGAGAGAGAGAGAGAGAGAGAGAGGAAAGATGAGAGAGAGGAGAGAGATGAGAGATAGAGGGGAGGGAGAGAGAGAAATAAGAGATGAGAGAGGGAGATAGGGGAGAGAGGGAGAGATAAGAGAGAGGGAGAGAAGGGAGAGAGATGAGAGAGAGGGGAGAGAGGGAAAGAGAGGAAAGATGAGAGGGGAGAGGGGAGAGATGAGAGATAGAGGGGAGGGAGAGAGATGGGGAGAGAGAAGAGAGGGAGAGAGAGGGAGAGGGAGATAGGGGAGAGAGATGAGAGACAGGGGAGAGAGAGACAAGAGAGGGGGAGAGGGAGAGATGAGAGAGAGGGAGAGAGATGAGAGATGAGATAGAGGGAGATATGGGAGAGAGATGAGAGAAAGGAGAGAGAGAGACAAGAGAGGGAGAGATGAGATAAGGGAGAGAGGGAGAGAGATGAGAGAGAGAGGTGGGAGAGAGATGAGAGAGAGAGGAAAGATTGGAGAGAGAAAAATATTTTTAATTAAAATATTTTTATGATTAAAATTATTTTTGATTAAAATATTTTTTATAATTAAAAATATTTTTTGTATTGAAAATATTTTTTATGATTAAAAATATTTTTTATGAACAATTCAAAAAATTATCCATTCCATCCATTTGCCACCCCTAGTGTAATCCAATGGATTTAAAAAATTAGTGGATGGATGACTAACCATCCATTAAATTAAATGGATGGATTGGATCCAATCCATTTAGTTTTTTTGTTTGTAATGGATGGATTGGATGGATTTCTTTATGGATGGATGATGGATAAATGGATCACTTTGCCACCCCTAAATTTTGGTGAAAACGATAAATTACCCTCTTTCTCACATTCGGGGTATTTTGGCTAGGCTAAATTGGTTACTTCAGGCATACACATTTTTCCATTTCCTACTCAAATAAGTTAAAAAAAAAAAACCTACTCCCTCCGTTTCAAATTGACTATCACTTTAGAAAAATAAAAAAAAATTAAATTAAGTGTCATTTTATGTTTTCAATATATCATTAATTATTATTTTTTCTAATTTTGCCGTCAAATAAGTAGTGTACACGTTACTCTCAAGTCAATATACTATATATTTATATATGACAATAATTAACACTCTAATAGTTAATAGGGTTAATTTAGTAAAATTATTTCACTCATTAAACTATTTATTATTTTTTTTAATTTTTGTGAAGAAATCTTAAACGTCACTCAATATAAAATATAAAATGGAGGGAGCACTTTCCCTTCTCTTCTCTGTCTTTTTTATTGAAACAACTATAATATTATTCTTTTTATTATTTATTTATTCTTTTTCTTTTTTCATCTTTTTTTTTATTTTTTTATTTTTTCTGGTGCCAAATTTAAAATACATATATAACCGACATAACTTCACTGCTTCACTCCTCTGTTCAGACAAGTACTTGTTTTTCAAAATTCTTGATCACCAGTACACAGACAATAATACCGTGTCCCGCAGTGCAAGTGGAGCGGCTGTCCTACAGACTACAGAGCAAACTCTGATGTCTTGTTCATTTTACGGGCCACATATTGATGATGCTGTGCATGTGCATGGCCTGGGAAAGATGCTTGGGTACACCTCTGCAGGTTTCATGGCTTGTAAATTGTAATCATGCATGCGATCATCATATCATATTTTTCGAACGAATCCTAGGAGGCACAAGATGGGAGATAAGATACGTGCATGAGTAACATCCACATGGGGTAATTTTTTAATGGATTAATATTTGGGTGTAGTCGCGCATAGCTGCTCCAGTGGTTGGACCGCTGGGACATCCAGTGTGTGGTGTGCGTTCGATCCCACAATACCACCGAAAATTTCCCCTTTCCCCAATAAGGCCTAAGTATGCCTCCTATGGATTCAAAAAAAATAAAAATATATTGGGTGTACACCACTTAATATTTTCTTATAAAATAGTATGAAATTAATTAATTTTCGAGTAGTTGATTGGTTTGAAGCATGTCTTTCAACCTTTTAATGCTCGATATATTAGAATTTGGGTTTAGGCCTAACTTAATCCCAAAAGCTAGCTTATAGGGTGAGATTTGTCCCCCACTTATAACCACTAACCAGGTTATCTCATTCTTTCATGTGGGACTTCTAACACGACACGAACCTAGGAAAAAAAAATTACAATAATGATATTTGAACACCATTTTTGGGACACCCCATAGGGACATCGTATGTCCGTATGGTACGGACATGTACGGAACCGTACAGACATCCGTATATTTTTCTTTTTGCAAATTTTTTTTAATTACTTTTTATAAAATTATTACCAAAGTGGTTAACGCAGTTCATATAAGTGGTTAATACAGTTCGTTAACTGGTTAATACAGACACAGAGTGGTTGTTAACCACTTACTTACATTACATTAACCACTTACTTGCATAGCATTAACCACTTTCGCAACTGGTTAACAAGATTGATATTAGTGGCTAATGTAGTATTGAAAGTGATTAATACAATGTTGGAAGTGGTTAATAGGTGCAAGTGCACTCGTTGATATAAGTGGTTAACAAAATTAATATTAGTGGTTAATACAGTATTGAAAGTGGTTAATGAGTACAGTTTGACAAATTAGCATCAGAGTAGTATATTAACTACTTAATGAACTGTATTAACCACTTACATGATCTGTGTTAACCACTTTAATAATAATTTTGTAAAAAGTGATTAAAAAATTTGCAAAAGAAAATGTACGGACGTCCGTACGGTTCCGTACATGTCCGTATTGTATGGACATACGGTGTCCATACGGAGCGTTCTAAAAATGGTGTTCAAATATCATTTTTGAAAAAAATAGTTACATTGTCTAATAATATATATTGACTAATGTTTTAAATAGCATATAATGTGTTAAAATAAAATAGCGTAATAAACATTATATAGTTTTTAATTTGTGTAAAATTTTATAAAGTTGACTTATGCTATAAAAGTATTTTAATTCAGCCGTTGAAATGATTGATTTCATATACATAAAGTAATTAATTAAATAGTACGAGAGTAAAATTGTAGTACCAAACATCAAATCATTTTATCTCAAAAGATTCTAGATGTCAATAAATCCAACCACACAAATATTAACCAAAAGAACATAAAAAAGTGTTTGTAACCGAAAAAAAAGAAAAAAAACATAAACAAGTGTTTTTATACTGTAGGAAAGTGCAAGGAGTAATCAAGGATGGAAAGAAAACACGCATCATGAAAACCTTTCCACCAGCACCAAAAAAAAAAAAAAAACTTTCCACCCTTCGGAGTAACGCAAAACATAGGAGAATGGAAATTAGACGTGTGGGACCCACAAAATTATTTTCAAAAGAAAGAGAGGAAGAGGGCAAGAAAATTATCTCTTCCAATACTACCCTCATTCTTTTATCAAATTTTATTTTAATTAGAATATTTTTATCATTTTTTTAATATTTTTTCTTTTTTCCCATTTTCCACACAATCAAATGAGAAAAGAGAAAGATTTAACCGTCTTTTCTTCTATTATCACTCCTACCAACAGTCAAAAAACCATCATATTTTCTACTCTATTTCTTTCCATTTACTTTCTTTTCTTTCACTTTCTTTTACAAACCCAACATAGCAATAATGTTCCAAGTTCGGAGTCTGGCCTGCATAATTTGATTTCTGCTCAAACGACGGGAATATGACTCGCAATCACGTTTCTGTTGAAAAAAAAAGAATCTGGCCCATATCTTTTGATTCTCAGTTCAGGATAAGAGACGACTGACATGCATCTTTACTCTTTTCTTGCTAAAATCGGGAGTCTGACTCATGCTTATTTCTAGGACTATGGGTTTTCACTACACCCTTTATTTGTCTTGTCAAGATTTGGGTATTGATTCCCAAGTTTATTGTACTTTTGTGAAGTTTCGGACAAAATTATGGTTCTTATCTTTACTTATCTTTTACGACGACAATATGAAAACTATCGTTATTTATATTTTATAGAAAAATATAACTAAAGAGAGCAACTATCATCACCCTATTTTGTTTTGGCCAATAAAAAGGAACAAAAAAGGACAAAAATAACAATGAAAAATGAAAAGAGATAGGAAAAAGGAATAACTCTTGAAGAGAAAATAGATTTGACTTAAGTGGTTGGAATAATTTGCACCATGATACATATTACATATCATTAATGTTGTTGATGTAATATTTTCGTAAATTTTACCTTGATGAAATGCTAAGACAAAAATATACAACTTTGATGAAGAACCCAAGTGCTAAATCAAATGTTTACCAAGTCAAAATTGACTTGGAAGTAAGACCAAAGATGCTAGAATATCATAGCAACATGTAAATATTAGGTCATATCTTGATTTGTATATGTATTTTGAAATGAAACTAGCTCAATTTGAAAGCTAACATACATGGCTACAGGTGCTATGCAGACATCGAGACCAAATTTCAACATTTTGTTGGCAAAAAATGATCCATAAGTAGCAAAAATGCGTGCATACACAGAAATCACACTATGTTGAGCAACACTCGAGGAAAAAGTCATACCTTGAGCTATACTTATCCAAATGAGGTGTTCTTTATGCCGTTGGAAAGCTAAGAAAGAGATATACAACTCTGATTGCCAGATGGAAAAACCAAGTTTGACCTTTAGCATGGTGAAAAATTCGCTACAAGTTTGAGGTGTGATGTTGCATTTGTTGTTCGAGACAACTATTTTTGTTGACGATATCTTGAGTTGTAGATACCCTTTTCGGGTGAAACTTGTGTCATTGGACAGTTGGAAACAATATCGATAATTCTTGTGAAGATCATAAGGCCAAAAAAAGATTTTTCAAGAGTCATATTATTGCTTAAAGTTGGCTATTTGGTTGATCACTCAAAAAGTCTCACATTTGAGAAACTCTCTCCTAACCTCACTATTGAAGTCCCACATTTGCCAAACCACTCCCTGAAAATCTCTCATTCTCCTATATAAGGCATGCTACAGCGTAAGGCCTAGTGTAAAGCATAAGGCCTTTAGTCCAATTATTTGCCGAAAGGGCTATATTGAATTGATCCTTGAGCTTCAAGTTGATGGCACATACGTGGTCCTTCATATTGTGCCTAGCCCCTTTCAGTATCATATTGGATTGTTCTTCTAGCTTCAAATTGGAGGAGTACAGAGGGTCCCATGAATTCTGCCCAACAAGAGTTCTTCCCCTGAGGTAAGTGTAGGGACGGATCCAGAAGTCCATCAAACGGGGGTGGAATTGACTAATAATAAATATTGAGTACTAAATTTTTTTTTGAAAATAATTTATGTCATTCATTATATTACTTTATACACACACACACACACACACACACACACACACACACACACATATATATATATATATATATATATATATATTATGAATAAAAGTCTAGGTGAGATGGGTCTAGGGGGCTCATTAGGGTCAAAGAAAATCTCATTGCTCAAAAAAGGCTTACAGAACCACTTACATATTACCCAACAATAAGGTCCTCACACCGGCACTGGGATTGAAACTCACATCCTTATGAGAATGAGTTATATCCTTACCAACTGAATAAACCTTCGTTGTCTTTTATTTCTTTTTTTCTTTTCCTTTTAAATTTAAAAATTAAATTAATAAATATTTAATGTATATATCATTCAATTATTAACAAAAAAAAATGAGGGAGGGAGGGGCTAGAGCCCCTAGTTGCCCCTCTTTCCATATGTCCCTGGGTAATTGCGTCAATTCCTTTTATTTTTCTCTTCTCAATATTTTGGCTTTTTAGTATGTTTGTTCTTTTCATTTATTTATAGTGTTAGATTTTTTTTTTGTTATATTCACTATTATTAATAATTGTTGCTAGTTTAGAAAATAATATTATGATATTTTTTTAGCAAAATCTATTAAAGAAATTTTATTGATTAAGTTAGTTATGAAATAAGTTGTTAGTAATGACCACTTTGGACCTTCCTGTTTGGTTATTGCAAGCACCTTAAACCTCAAAACATAAAATGGGTTGTTGATTATAACCACTGTGGATTTCCCTGTTTGGTTGTAGCAAACACCCTTCAATCCCAAATTTTAAATTAAGTTGTCAGATAGTCACTTTGGATCTTCCTGTGGCTATCTCAATCACATTGCATTCAAAATGATTAAAAATGGGTTGTTACATTAGTCGTTTTGTATATCTTCATGTCTGACTATCATGAGAACTTAAATCTCTAAATTATAAAATAAATGAAATTAGATGAATCCAGGGGCGGATCTTCTTTGTGACAGGTGGGAGTCATGGCTCCCCAAAAAAATTTCTTGATTAATAGTATATATATATATAAGAGATAGGATCTCTTGACACCAGGTGTAAGTCTTTTGACTTACACCAAATCTGGATCGTTAAAATTAAATAATTCAACGGTTTAAAATATTTTACTTAAATTTTTTAACAAAATGAAAAAAAGTCACGTGACAGCTGTTTTCAATTCTTCCCATCACCAACCCTTTCTTCCCTCTCCACAGCTTTCTGACCAACGAGAGGATTGCCATAAAATTGAGACCACTGCATTCAGGTCTTACATCCAATCCATCTACAGTGTTATAGAATTGCATCGTGAAATTGGTGACCAACGAGAGAATTGCATCGCCAACCCATCATGAAATTGCAACCAGGTCTTGAGTGGAGAGAATTGCATCGTGAAATTACATCGCCAACCCATCAAGAAATTGGTCACCAACGAGAGAATTGCATCGTTGGTTCAAGTATTGTAGAATTAATTCAATTTTATTGGAAATCAACCCATCTACAGTGTATTTGATGGTAACTCTAATTTCTAAAAGAAAATAATCAAGTATTACGTATTTGCTGGTACCTAAGAGGAGGAAGATGATTAGGTATCAAGTTCGTTGCTTTATTCTGTCAGTTGTGGAGTTGGAGAGTCATTCTCGTTGACATCATAGTCGGCAAGGATTTCAAATAGAGAAGAAAACGAAAAGCCGAAAGAAGGGGCAGAACAGCTCTCACGTGACTTTATTTAACTTTTAAATTTTTTTTAAATAAAATATTTCAAGTCATTAGATTATTTCATTTTAACGATCCAGATTTGGTGTAAGTCTATCTCATATTATATATATGATATTTGGCACTGTTTGCTGTTATATTACAAGTACTACAACGGTTAAATTGTGTCTTTGCAAGCGATAGGTATGCGGATGGAGTCCAGTGTGATTAACTTTTGCATTTCCTTTGTACGTCATTTAAAATTCGCTCAAAATATAATAGAAGCATTGTGCTTGAATCGAATACAGGTCTTCTTGAATCCAACGAGCCAATCTTACCGTTGTGCCATATTGCTACGCTGAGTATGAGTTGAAACATATCATATATACTGGATGTTTGACCCATGCAATGCACAGGTAAATTATGTGGGGAGCAATATTTTATATTATGTTATAAGATAATTTTTTACATTTAAAACTAAAAAATAACAAAAAGACTAATAATTGATATCTATATAACTATATATTTTTAAAATGTTTGCAATCTCAGACTTCCCTCCATGAATTGGGGCAATTTTGTCAATCTCTCTTTAAATTTGAAATTTGAAATTTAATATTAATACATGCAATGTAATCTGTGTTTGGTCATTCAAAATAGGGATGATTTTGGAAATAGTAAAAACATTAAAGTTGTGTGAGCCTCCTGAGCGTCTCTTCTGTCTTCAAAAACGTTACTGGCAAATGGAAGGGTTCTTCACACTATTGAAAAAAGGGAAAGGTTCTGGTTCGTATCCTTCCTTCTTTTTTTATTTTTTATTTTGTAGTCTTATAGTGGGTGGCCTTACAGTGGAATAAAGGCTGAGGTGATGGATACGGTGCTACCTCTGTTGCTTCACGATGAGGGGTTGGACGATGGCTCGTCGGAACGCGTGAAGGAGCCATTGGTTTGGACAGTGCTTGCGGCTGGATTCACTTTAACGTTCACGACTGGAGGCACTTCTAATGCTCACAGTTATGGCCATTGGGAGTTGCGAACGAATCCCCGAGACTCTCTTCAGATTTTTTTTTTAATTTCACAGTCACATCATTGTTTTTTCTCTATTGGTATTGTTCTCCTTTTTTTTATATTATCTTCTTTTGATGACGATGATTTGACAGGTGTTGTTGGTGATTTTTGGGTGTTTTTGTAGCATAATGTAGCTAGAAGTGTAACGATAATGGAGGTTCAAAGGGAAGTGGGACGTAGTGGACTGTCTTGGTTCGATGGTTGGGTTTGATGGTCATGTTGCTACTACACGGGGTGGGACAAGGATGGATTGGTAGAGGGCAGACATGGTAGTATAAGGTATGTATGTGCTTTGCCTTTGAAGACGATCTTTTAAATTATTTGTTTGGCATCAATTTATTTTTTCTCTGCATTTGGTTGCAGAGATTTGTTGGACAATTTGAAACAGGTGTGACAATTGAGTTTTTGGAGCTTAATTTGAAGGTTTGACCCCTCTCCAATTGGGTTCTTATCAATGGATATTGATGTAATATTGCCTTCTTATTGGAGTTTCCTTTTCCATTGAAACTTAATTTGCAGGAGTCATGTGGAAACGTGATTGTGAGTTCAGTACAGGGGCAATTCTCTCCACTCATCTGTTCTGTTGACTCTTTTGTTCGGTTTGAAGTTATATAATAATTTTTATATGATGTATGTAATGTTGTTCGTTTTTCATCTTAATATTGTAACTGTAGTCAAAGAATAGTGTGAAACTGAGTGAGTTTTCCTGCCTAAAACTATCAGTTCTTTTTGCCTGTTAACTTATTTGCTTATATTTTCGTTTCCCTTTAACTAATAATAACTTTGGGAAACTAAGTTCCTATTTTAAAATAAATGAGTTTGCATAATTGGTCTTCTTAATTTTCCAGAACCTGAGTTTTTTTCTTCATAGGGTGGTTTGGAGTCAGTCTAAAAGGTGATGGGTGTAGACTGTAGACATAAAGTCATTATTCGCACAACGTATGATTTGCTTCAAGCATTCCTTGCCTTATCTATCTTTGCTCTATTTTAGGCATATAAGTTAACAGGCAAAAAGAACTGATAGTTTTAGGCAGACAAACTCACTCAGTTTCACACTATTCTTTGACTGCGGTTACAATATTAAGATGAAAAACGAACAACATTACATACATCATATAAAAATTATTATATAACTTCAAACCAAACAAAAGAGGTGGCAGTGAAGATGAGTGGAGAGAATTGCCACTGTACTGAACTCACAGTCACGTTTCCACATGACTCTTGCAAACTAAGTTTCAATGGAAAAGGAAACTCCAATAAGAAGGCAATATTACATCAATATCCATTGATAAGAACCCAATTAGAGAAGGGTCAAACCTTCAAATTAAGCTCCAAAAACTCAACTATCACGCTTGTTTGAAAGTGTCCAACAAATCTATGCAACCAAATGTAGAGAAAATATAAACTGATGCCAAACAAATAATTTAAAAGATCATCTTCAAAGGCAAAGCACATACATACCTTATACTACCATGCCTGCCCTCTACCAATCCATCCTCGTCCCACCCCACGTAGTATCAATCATGATCGTCAAACCCAACCATCGAACCAAGTCAGTCCACTACGTCCCACTGCCCTTTGAACCACCTTTATCGTTACACTGCTAGCTACATTATGCTACAAAAATCATCAACAGCACCTGTCAAATCATCGTCATCAAAAGAAGAAAATATAAAAAAAGGAGAACAATACCAATAGAGAAAAAACAATGATGTGACTGTGAAATAAAAAAAAGAATCTGAAGAGAGTCTTGGGGATTCGTTCGCAACTCCCAGCGACCACAACCGTGAGCAATAGAAGTGCCTCCAGTCGTGAACGTCACTATGAATCCAGCCGCAAGTACTGTCCAAAACAATGGCTCCTTCACGCGTTTCGGCGAGCCGTCGTCCAACCCCTCATCATGAACCAACAGAGGTAGCACTGTATCCATCACCTCAGCCTTTATTCCACCGTAAACTCACCACTGTAAGGCCACCCACTATAAGACTAAAAAAAAAAGGAAGGATACGAATGGGAATGGGAACCTTTCCCTTTTTTCAATGGTGTGAAGAACCCTTCCGTTTGCCAGCGACGTTTTTGAAGACAGAAGAGACGCTCAGGAGGCTCACACAACTTTAATGTTTTTACTATTTCCAAAACCATCCCTATTTTAAATGAACAAACACAGATTACATTGCATGTATTGATATTAGATTTCAAAATTCAAATTTAAAGAGAGATTGACAAAATTGCCCCAATTCATGGAGGAAAGTTTGAGACTGCAAACATTATAAAAATATATAGTTATATAGATATAGATATCTATAAATCACAACAATTTTCTTTTTAAAATTATGTAACTAAAACCGATCAAATCACAACAATTTTCTACCTAAAAACTATGTGACTTTGATTTCTCTGCTGTACTCGGAGATAGTTACAACACTTTATACAAGAAACATGCATATCTTAGATAGATGTATACTTTAAATAGAATCAACCATTTTTGGCGTGGTGGGGCACACATCATTGACCATGATTTAGTCATGTGATTTGCCAGGATCAAATGTGCTTTGTAGGTCCCCTCCGCATAATGGAGCTTACACCAGCCACTTGGCCAATTTGACGCACAAGTGCCCTTGCCCCTTGCCGCCATTAAGCTAATATCCTTTTAAAAGTTATCCAAATCTCCAAAAGACCACGATGACAAGAAAATGGGAACTATGCCATCGACATATAACGAGAAACCAAGCATTCCTCCAGAGTTGGTATCAATTTCGTAATCATCACAATAATCTGGGCTTGATCAGGTCCAATAGGTCTACTCTTAAGATATGTTTGACCCAGTTTTTTTTTTAACTTATAAGCTACTTTAAAGCTAATGCTCAAAATAAAAACTTCGAAAAATAAGCTAAAATTGTTTGACAATTTCAATTTTTTTTAGCTTAAAAGTCACTTTTAACGTAAAAGTTATTTGGTAAAATAAATTTATAAAAGTGCTCATCTTATTAAATATTACCATAAATAAACGAAATATTCAAAAAATAAAAGATAAATTCTTTGTATAATAACTAAAAACACAAACATTCATATTAAAGGATGTGATAAAATATTTTATAAAAGACAAATTATTTAAAAAGAGTTTAATAATATGATAAATTGCATAAAAAAATTTACTAAATAATTTACGAGTCAAACATAAATGGTCAGAAATTCATAAGTCAATAAATAATGGTCTTTTTCGCAAATCTAAAGTTATAAAAGGTGCCACAGTTAAATGTAAATATTTATTGTTAAAATATAGCAACCAACAATGTTTCTAAAGTTATTTACTCAAAAAAAAAATGTTTCTAAAGTTATAACAACAATATTTCCCTAATGGCATAACGTGTTGAGAAGCAATCATGAAGGTAGTGTTTACTGGGATTTTTTGTTTGACGGGAAATTATTTGACAAACTCAAAATGAAACAAATGATTTTTTCAAACGATGTAAGTTTTACAAGTTACGCGATAATCTCGTCAAATAAGGGATTTCACGTCTAGAATCAGTACTCTGTCAAGAAATCAACTTAGTAAAATGAGGCCAATGATTTTGTCAGAGTCACTGTGAGACTCAACTTGGCAGTTATGCCAAGGTCTCTCGTTGAATTGACGGTTGTGGAAATTGAGAGGGAAAACAGTTTTAATAGGAGTTTAAGAAATGAAGATGAGATGAAACACGAAGTTGAAAACAAAGAACACAGAATGTGTTTGTTTTTTATTTTTTATGCTTTGAAAGACTGAAGGTAAAGGAGAAAGCGAGTAAAACTGCGAAGAAGGTAAATTGCATGAAAAGTAAAGAAAGTTTAAAAGAAAAATGCAGAAAATTAAAGAGTGCAGAAATGTAAAAGTTGCGAGAATTTAAATGCAGAAAAGTAAATGTGCATGAAGGTAAAGTGCAGGAAAAGATAAATTTGCAGGAATGTAAAATTGCATTGAATGGAAAGGTGGAAGGTATACTTGATCTCAGTTCCGCAAATCTGCTGTGTGTTGAGATGTAGGGAATTCAATCAAGTATCCAACCCCTATTACACTGTTCGACCTCCTATTCATAGAAGAATAAAAATAACTAACTACCTATCTGTTTGACACGTGTACAGTGGATGTACGTGCATGCTTTGCAGTTACATTATGCTAACTCTATTCGACATATTCTAATCTAGACGACTAACTGCCACTAATAAGCATTGACTTGACAAGTCTTCGCTGGCTTCGACAGTGCTCCATTCACCAAGACAGGTCAGTTCGACCATATTTGGCGCTTCTTCAAAAACTTCACTAAGTTTTCAAAACTTGATAATTTCAACCAACTGGCAGATACTTCAACAATCCCAAGCTCACATATTAAGACGAAGCTTGCCAACCTTTGACACTTCATACGCATCGTCGAAACATCACCAAATCTTCTAGACTTAGCTTATGCTTTATTTTCTTCTCTGGATTTGTGCTCTATGCGCGTCGAATCTCTTACAAATCGTCGAGAATCCAAATTGTAAATTTAGCACCCAACAAGTAGAAACTAAATTAAAAAATAGCTAGTGAATTGAGAAGCAAGAAGGCATGCTCTGCAAGAGTCTGCATCCATGTTGCCACAATAGTGTAAGGAACGATGAGATGAAACTTTTCAGAAGGCATAACGTGTGTGGCAGTGTGGGTAGGGAAAGACACAGGATGACATAAAGCGGTGGGGATGTAATGAGAGCACGACAAATAATAAAAAATAGAGTAAACGTAAAACGAGGGGTATCCTGGATTCAAAGAGGGGCTTACTTGAAAAAACCCCCGAACAAGCCGTCTGAAAGCTCCATTTTACGGCTTTTACGAAAACTCTTTTTTTATGTTTTTTCTTCTTTATAAAAAAGTCACTTATTTTTTTAAGAGCTTCTTTGAATTAGTGTTTGGACCGGCTTCTACTTAAAAGCTGAAGTTAAGCCATAAAAAAGTTAGGCCAAACATACACTTACTCTTCTTAAGCATCTTAAAAGTGATTGGGCCTTATGAGTATATAAGAGCCCAATTCATTATCTCACTAAATTTAGATTAATTTTATTAAGTTTGTTTGGCCTAAAGGAGATTAAAAAGGTTCATTTAAGGTTTTAAGTTGAAATTCTCGTGTGGTTAGCCTTTATATCGTTAAAGTCCGATTAATTCGAGTCTTTTAAGTAATTTGGTTGTCTTATGGTATAAATTGGTGATCTCTAATTCAAGCTATTTAGTCATTTCTAACAGAGTTTAATACATGTTCTAGTCTAATTTTAACTATTTTCTATTCTCCTTCCTTACTCTTTTGCCCTTTTAAGGTTAAGTTATTAAGTCTTGAAATTTTAAGCATTGCATTAAGATTTTCTGATAGTATAGGCCGAAGCATATATCCGTACTATGCATATTGTATTTGGTTAATTTAAAAGACTCAACATGGTCCTTATGTTCCAGTAAAAAAAAATGGTCCTTATGTTTTATGTGGTTAATTTAAGAGACTCAACGTGATTCTAAAATGTCTCCACAAATGTGGATATATGATTAAATACATTTTGCAAAACTTTTTTACACTATTAATGTCGGCACGTATTCTTTAAACTCATATAAAAAAAGAGACTATTTCACTTTAAAAATTGAGAACTTAAATTTTTTATATAAAAATAATTTATTCAAACTTAAAAAAAATATCTAGATATTGCTAAAATTAACTGTATTCGCCTGCAGAATCTGGTGAACGTGAGATGCTCAACCTGCATCAGCCCACTTTTTCCTCTCTAGTTCCCGCTAACCATCTTTACTAGGACAAAAAAAAAACTGCATTCTCCCTAAAGTTTTTTTTTTGGGTACAATGCATTCTCCCTGAACCTGTGATTGGTTGGCGAGAAATGCCAACGAGAGAGACACAAGCGAGAGAGAGAGAGAGCAAAGAAATGAACCATCTCTCGCGATTGGTTGTCGAAGACATAGGGGAGAGAGACTCAAATCCTGTGGGATCCACTCACTTTTCATTTCTCCTCACTTCTACGAAGAAACAGCACAGAGACGTGATTTTCTTTACTTTTCCAATTTTATCCCCATTATTCTCAGCAAGGCAAAACGCCAAGAAGAACAAGGACGCGTGAGGCACTGGAATGGGAGCAGTCGTGGTGATAGGACGAAGCCGCACCAGTGTGGAAGTGGAAATGGCTCACGACCTCTCTCTGCCTCTCCCTCTTTCGCCATGGATAGGGATTATGGTGGACTTCTCGACGTTTCAAAAATGATGTGTCACTGCGTTTGCTTGCAATTTGGGAGAAGCCCCTCTCTCTGCACGGATTGAAAAAGCCCGTTAATGGGTTTTCTGATTTTTTATTAAAAAAACTTATTAATGGTAACAGGTGTTAGAAAAGATGAGTATGAGACAAATCCTAAATTATTATTTTCCTCCTCTTTATCCATTCAAAAATAAACTTAGTCATTTAATTGATAATGATTAGATTTTTTTTATTTAGATTTTTTTTTTGCTGTATATATTTTTATTTTGATATTTAATTATTAAAATGTACAGTAAACTAATCAAGTAATTTAATTAACTTCAAAAATTAAATTATTTCCCTAAAGCATTTTTATTTGGTAATTAGATATTTATTTGTTTAGATGGGGCATTTTTGTCAATTTATTAAATCATTCTATTTCTCTCTTTTCAATTTCTCTCATTTTTTCTTATACCAAATAATACCTCAAATTTATCATACTTCTCCACTATTTCTCTCTTCACACTTTCTCTCTCTCTCTCCTACTTCTCTCTTCACAACTTCTCTTTAGAACCAATCATAAGCTAGAGTTATTCGCTTCATTTAAATGCATTCTACCGTGCCGGCACCAACTATGCTTGCACAATATAATAGTGAAAAATATGCAACACATTAAACAGTGTGCAATTTTCACGTCATTTTAATTACTTCATGTCATTTTCGATTGAAATATGCAACACATGTGAAAAATATGCACCACTAACAAAAAAAATTAATTACTTCATGTCATTTTCGATTGAATTAATTATTAATACAATTTTAATTACGGACTCTTGATTTTTAACCGATATCTGAATTTCTAACCTGATTATCCAATTGTTGTTCTAAGGTTTTAATTTTTTTTTATTGACCAAATTTTTTTTTTATATATATCTGACTTTGATAATTCGATCTCTCTTCCAGTCACCCTCTATTTTTTTTGTCGTTTAATTTTACAATATCCCCAATATTTAAATTTTTAGTAAGTATTAATGATTATTTAATATTTAACTTTGTCATCATATTTTAAATAAAAATTTAATGATGTATGTAAAATTATAATTGTAAAAAAAAACTAAATATCAGTAAAATATATATATATAATGTTTTTTAGGGAATATATATAATGTTGACATGTGACATTAATTCGATTTATGTAATTAAGCCATTGAAGAGACAAAAAAAAAGACTACATAAAATTTTACCTTAAGTAAATATAAAATTAAAAATTTAAGTCAAAATTATATATATATATATATATATATATTAATTCGATTTGATCAAATTAACTTGAATCAAATTATAACTGATTTAATTTGAATTTTTAACCTATGTTACGAGTTTCCTTTCTTGTAAACTAAGAGGCTTTCTGTTTAGATATTTGGGTTTTTTATTGGGCAAATCTGCGTAAGATGTCTACGTGGATGCCTATCTTTTACATGTTTAGGAAAAGACTAGCTAAATGGAGATGTAGACAATCAACACTACCGTATTACAATGTGTAAATGGAAAAAGGTGTATTTTGCATTGATCAGAAAAGTATTTATACAAGAGAGTTTAGCTAGCTAACTAACTGTAATTGTAAGAGACTAAGTAACTGAAATAGTAAACTAACTAACTAATTGAACTTAATTAGTTAAATAAGAAAATACATATGCTGAGAGCCCCATCAAACTGAGCTGTAAATGTTCTGCATGCTCGGTTTGGACGCCAAGGAATTGAAAGCAGAAGGATGCAGCAGCTTGGTGTGGATGTCTGCAATCTGATTTACAGAAGAAACATGAAATAAATGAATGACTCCAGCTTGTAGCTTGTCACGAACAAGATGACAATCTATCTCGATGTGCTTCGTTCGCTCGTGAAAGATAGGGTTTTGTGCTATGGCAATAGCCGATTTACTGTCACAATAAATAAAGATTGGTTTGGTTGATTGTTTACCCAAATCATGAAGAAGATATAAGAGCCACTGGACTTCGCAAGTGGTAGAAGCAAGCGCCCTGTACTCTACTTCAGAACTTGAGCGAGAAACTGTTGGTTGCTTCTTGGATTTCCAAGAAATCAAAGAAGAACCAAAGAAGACAGAAAAACCAGTCACCGAGCGGCGAGAATTAGGGCATGATGCCCAATCTGCATCGCTGAAAGCAGAAAGTTGAAGAGTTGAAGCTGCAGGGAAAAAGAGGCCCATGCCTGGAGCAGTTTTTATGTATTGTAACACACGAGAGGCAGCATCCTGATGCACAACAATGGGTGCAGAAACAAACTGGCTAAGACGATTGACTGCATATGCAAGGTCAGGCCGTGTGTTTGTCAAATACATCAAGCGACCAAGGAGTTGGCGATAAGAAGATGGACCCGAATGAGGAGTACTTCCAGAAGCTGAAAGCTTAAGATTGGCAATCATTGGAGTGGAGGCATGTTTGCATGCTAAAAGGCCTGCATCATCTAGAAGCTCCAGTGCATATTTGCGTTGAGAAAGAATGATGCCTTGATTTGATCGAGCAATTTCAAGGCCCAGAAAATATTTGAGGGCACCAAGATCTTTGATGCGAAAATGGTGGTCCAATTGAGCTTTGACATAAGAAATTTCAGCAAAGTCATTCCCTGTGAGGACAATGTCATCAACATACACAAGTAGAATTGTGATATGAAGACCAGAATTTTTAATAAACAGTGAGTAATCAGACTTAGACTATTTGTAACCAAGCGGTAAAAGTGCAGCTGTGAGCTTGGAATTCCATTGGCGGCTCGCTTGCTTAAGACCATACAAAGATTTGAGAAGTTGGCAAACTTGGTTAGGTTTGGAGGTCTTAAAGGTTGAAGGGACAATCATGTAGACTTCCTCATGTAAATCCCCATTTAAGAAAGCTTTATTGACGTCTAGTTGGTGTAAATACCACCGTTTGGAGGCTACAATATCAAGAACTAATCTCACAGTTGTTAGTTTAACAATAGGAGAAAAAGTATCAAAATAATCAACTCCCTCTTGTTGGATATAACTCTTGGAAACCAAGCGAGCCTTATACCTTTCAATGCTACCATCTGAATTGTATTTCACCTTATATACCCATTTACATCCAATTGGATGTTTGCCATTAGGAAAATCAGTGAGTTCCCATGTATGGTTAAGCTCTAGAGCAGTGATTTCTTGATCCATGGCCTGTTGCCAACAAGCATAGTTTGTAGTCTGCTTATAGAATTATGGTTCGGGAACACTGGAAATAGTTAGGGAAAAAGTTTTAAAGGAAGGTGATAAATGTTTGAAAGAGAAAGAATCATAAAGAGGAAAAGTAATACCTGAGGATTGGCTTGGCAATTGTTGCTGAGCATGAACTATATTGTAATGATAGTCCCCAAGATAATTTGGAGGATGTTTAAGTCTAGTGGAGACTCTAACTGTAGTAGGAGGAGCTGTGGGAGCAGATTCTGCAGAAGAAAAATCTGCAACAGTAGGTGAAGAAGCTGCAGTAGTAGGAGAAGAAGGCTGCAAAGAATGCACTTGGCAAAGAGGAGAAGTAGCAGCGATATGTAATCGATGAGTGGAGTATTTACCTCATGAGAAGAATTAGGATGCAATGCAATGGTACTAGGAGAAGAAGAAATAACAAAAACTGGTGTTAAATCAGTAGAGGATGTGAATTTTGGAAGACAAACAGGAAACTCATCAAAAGGAGAAGATGAAGCAGAGAAATCTGAAAAAGGAAAAGTAGCTTCATAAAAATTGACATGCCGAGAAAGAAAAGTTTCTCTAGACTTGAGATCAGAGAGAATGAATCCTTTGACCCCTGTTTTGTGACCTAGATAGATGCATTTCTTTGCCCGAGGACTAAATTTGTTTCTGTGGGCAGTGATAGTAGAGGCAAAACATAAGGCACCAAAGACTTTAAGATGGGAGAAATCAGGTTGTTTGTTGTAAAGAATGAAGTGAGGAGAATTGAGTTGGAGTTTGACAGATGGTAGAAGATTAATACGATGGACAACATGAGAAACGACATAGGACCAAAATTGAATTGGGAGATGAGCTTGAAACATTAAAGCTCTAGACACATTTAAAATGTGTTGATGTTTTTTTTTTCAACTACCCCATTTTGTTGGGGTGTTTCAACACATGAAAGTTAGTGAAGAATGCCTTTACTCTTGTAAAAGGAGTCAAAAAGAAATTCTTGACCATTATCTGATCTAATGGCCTTAACTTTTGAAGAAAATTGAGTTTCAACAAGGTTTACAAATTGAATTAGACAAGGCCGAGTGTCAGCTTTTGATTTCATTAGCCTAATCCAAGTAAACTTTGATTTATCATCTATAATAGTAAGAAAATATTTGTGTCCAGTGATGGAGGGAGTCTCGAAAGGACCCCAAATATCCACATGTATAAGATCAAAGACTGAGTCAGAAATGGAAGAACTAGGAGGAAAAGAAAGTTTCTTTTGTTTAGCAAAATGATAAGTATCACACACAAGTTTGGAAACAAAATTGTTATTTATTGGAATAGAAGGAACAATACAATTTTTATGTAGATGATTATAGCATTGCAATGAAGGATGCCCTAATCTGTAATGCCATACATCAAAGGAAGAAATTTTTGTACAAATGTTATTGGCAGAATGTAAAATACTAGATGTAAGAGGCTTGGAGTTTGGGAGTATCACTTCATATAGTCCATTAGCAACCTTAGCTTTGCCAATCATCCTCAAGGAATTCATTTCCTGTATAAGGCAATGATCATGAAAAAATGAAAGAAAACAAGATGAGTGGTTAGTGAGCCTTGTAACAGAAATCAAGTTAAAGGAAAAATTGGGAATATACAGGACATCAAACAAAGTAAGAGTTGCAGTAAGAAATATGGTCCCTCTAATATTTGCAATAGAATTCTAACCATTAGGGAGTGAAACAATGATGGGTGGAACAGTCCTATAGGTACCGAAAAATTCCAAAGAAGAAGAAATGTGATATGTGGCCCCCAAATCTATGATCCAAGGGTAGGAAGAAATATCTGAGGTAGAAACAGATGAAACATGGTGGCTGCTAATTAAATTGGTAGAAGCTATGGTGGAAGGGGAAGGCGAGGCAGCAACTGATGCAGTTGAAAACAAAGCCACGAGACCTTGAACTTGCTCTTGAGTAAAACCAGGAATGGAAACTGATGTAGGAGCAGAATCTGATTTAGGAACAGAATTGCTCTCTGCAGTATTAGCCATGTTGACAGATTTCTTGGACCTAAAACTTGGTGAAAACCCATGCTTGAGAAAATAACTATCCACTGTATGATTGAGTCGGCCAAAATGTGTGCACTATCTCTGAGAACCAGATTGAGAACCAGATTTCTGACTAGAATTTCTGAAATTAAAACGAGGCTTGCCTTGTGGAGCAGCATTATTGTAAGAAGTAGCAGAGGTAGCCAAGGTAGCCAAGGTAGTTGGAGTAGGAAGAATAGGAAGCTGTAACTGGCGCTCCTGTTGAATAACCATTGAATACACCTTGGACAGAGAAGGTAAGGGTTCCAAAAGCAGAATTTGAGAACGAACTGCAGAGTAATTATCATTCAATCTTTGCAAGAAACAGAGAACACAATCATTGTCCCTATATTGCTGAACCAGAGTAGTAATATTGCAGCAACCAGAATCAGAAGATGTGCAAGCAGGAATGGTACGAAAGTTGCAAAGTTCATCCCAAATGATCTTCAATTTGGTAATATAACCAGTAACAGACAGTTCACCTTGTTTAAGAGAGTATAGTTCAGCATGCAATTGAGAAATACGAATGAAATCACCTTGAGAAAATTGATGACTCAGTTCTTGCCATACTTGATATGCAGTGTCAAGCCAAAGAACACTAGTAGCAATCTCAGAATTCATCGAGTGATGCAGCCAAGAGAATACCAAGGTGTTGCATTGTTTTCAGGACTTGAATTTAGGATCAGTGACAGGCGGCTTCTGAAAGGAACCGTCAACAAAATCATATTTGTTTTTTTTCATCTGAAGAGCGTTGGACATAGCACGAGCCCAACCGTGATAATTGGAAGGATCCAAAGCAGGAGAAACCAAAACAAGTAAGGGATTCTCGTTTGGATGTATGTAATAGACATCCAAAGGATTTGGAGCAGTATGATGACACTGCGATAGAGAGGTTTTAGGAGTGGATTCAACAGAATGCAGAATTGCGAAAAAAGCATCTGCCATAGTTAGGGTTTCTTGAAGGAAAGAATTGCAGAAATTGCAGAAATCACAAAGATTGCAAAAGACACAGAAATCAAGGAACGGCGAATCAAAACGAATCGCGAAATCAAAAAATCACAGAACGGCGAATCGCAAAATCGCAAAAACACAGAACGACGAATCAAAAAGAATCGCAAACAAGAAATGCGAGCAAGAAGAAATCGCGAGCAAGGAAGAATCGCGAACAAGAAAGAATCGCTAACAAGAAAGAATCACGAACAAAGAATCGCGAACAAGGAAACGCACCAGGAAAGTGCAAGAAAGAAGAAGAAAAATGAAGCGGTTATGCGAGAATCAGAGAGAATTTGTGGAAATGATTTTCATCTGATACCATATTACAATGTGTAAATGGAAAAAGGTGTATTTTGCATTGATCAGAAAAGTATTTTTACAATAGAGTTTAGCTAACTAACTAACTGTAACTGTAAGAGACTAAGTAACTGAAATGGTAAACTAACTAACTAACTGAACTTAATTAGTTAAATAAGAAAATACATATGCTGAGATACCGGGAGAATAGTATTGCTCAATTCTAAGCTCTCAAGACCACCCATTTATTATTTTTCATTTTTTAGAGCACCTTACAGGGTGTTGAAGCAGTTGACAACAATTTAGAGATCCTTTTGATGGGGTGGCAGTGAGGAAAAGAGGAGAATAACATGGGTAAGTTGGTCCCAAGTGTGTAAACCCAAGGAGTTGGGAGGATTGGGTGTGGAAATATGAATCTTTTTAACTTTGTGCTGGGATTTTGAGAGATAAAGAATCGATGTGGTTTCCGATATTGAATACCGTGTATGGTGATTTAAGTTCACTTAAGGTAGCGAATAAGTGGAACTCTAGATATCCTTCCTCTTGGCGGAGAGACATTTGTTTGATTGATTGTGCTTCTTCAATAGATGTGAATTGGTTTTCAAATGGTGTGGTTAAAAAATCAGGGAATGAGGCATCTATTTCATTTTGGCATGATGAATGAATTTGTGACTTATTCCACGTCTATTTCTGCTATCAGAAAGGAAACATGCATCAGTAGCTGAAATGAGTTGTTGATTGGGGGAGGATTGGTCCTGGGTGTGGGATTGGAGAAGAAGGTTGTTTTGTTGGGAGGAAGAATTGTTTGGTGAATTTTTTAAGATAGTTAAATATGCTCCCGTGTGTAAGGATAAAGAGGATGAGTGAGTATGGTCTTATTGCTCTTCTAGAATTTACTTTCATAAATCAGCTTATAGCTCGTTACTAGACAAGATGCCAAGTGTGGGTTCAACATATCCTTCTTCATCACTTTTCAAAACCTTATGGAAATGTGATGCTCCTAACCATGGTAACCAAAACTGGACCGGGCCGGCCGGTCCGACCGATTGGACCGGGAATCGGGTCTGTATCCGGTCCGGGTGAACCCCAAGAACTGTTTGGCAAAGAACCGGCCGATCCGAAGAGAGCCGTTTTTTTTTGAAATTTTTAATTGTTTATTTAAAACAAAATCGATTTTGGTCTCAACAGGGCTTGAACCTCTGTTCCCAAGGCCACAACAAACCATCTTACCACTAGACTGCATGTTATTTTGTGTATAAATTGAAATGTTATATATAAATTGAAATGTTATGTGTGTGTGTATATATATATATATATATATATATATAATTTATTATATATATGTATATATATTTAAAAAATAATATTTTATTAGTTCCGGTTTGATCCCGGTCTGATCCCAAAACCCTGAACCCCTTGCTTACTCCGGTTCAATGCCCGATTCGGTTTTAATAACCTTGCTCCTAACAAAGTTCATGCATTTTCATGGCAGCTAGCCTTATATAGACCCCTCCTCGGTCCCCTCTCATACAGTTTAGTCTCTATAAAATTTTAATATCTAAAAAAAAACTGGGTAGTTTAACTTTTTACTTGGACTAGTAAAAGACTAAAAAACACTATTTTAATCAAATACAATACAAGTATTTAAAATAAGTAAAATTTTATAGCGATTTACCTATTTTTAAAAGCGTAATTAACTTTAGAAAAAACTAAATCAAGATTCAAGAAACTGACAAATTTGAATTTTTATTCACGTGGTGAAACTCAAGTCCAACAAAAACTACGAATAGTAAAGCGGGTTGGGCCGGTGTGCCAACCCGCTTAAAATTGGCCCGGTTGAACTACAACATACCAACCCACCAACCTATCTAGCCCAACCCGCCTATCTCGTCAACTCGTCGAGCCACAAGCTGGCCGGATCAAGCCAACCCGTCGGGTTAACATATATTCTTTATTTATTTATTTTCTATTCCCTCCGTCTCATTTTAATGTTGTCCTTTTTGGAATATTTCATTGTCTCAAATTACTTGTCTCTCTAGAAAATAAAAAAGTATTAATTACTTCTTTTCCATCAATACCCCTTGTATTTCAACCAACCATATTAATATTTTTTTCTATTTAACTTCTCCACTATTCCAATTAAGAAGGGGTATTTTAGCCAATGAGTGTCATTTTATTATGAAAATTTGTAAACTCAATCATTTTCTTAAGAAGTGTGCATAAACTAATAGGACAAGTAAAATGAGACAGATAGAGTAACAAATTTCCCTTTTTGTTTTACATATTTCGTTCAAGCCAGCCCACTATTTTGGTCTATTTTTGTTGAAATTGATTTTCAAAATTGTTCAAAAACTCGAAATCACCGATGAAAAAATACTGAGATGAGTCGCGGATTAGGTCGCTCTCTTTAAGACGTTTCGCGGCACTGCTCAAAGGTGCAAGCAGGCTATCAACCACGACGTCCCCAGGATAAAACAGCTCAGTCAGATTCGAATTTTCGCTGCACTGCAGAAATCCGTTCAAGATATACACCTTCTGATATATGGTTTTTCAAAGAAAACCACTCGTAATATGGTTTCACAAAACCACTTGACAGTTGCACACTTTTTGAACGGAAGAAAATTAAATGGGGAGAGAAGAGAATAAACCCGGTAAGTGCGTCGAGTTTGGGGCGAATACGAAAACGCGTGAGAAATATCTGATCGTGGGTCTTGTCGAACACGAAAACGCGTGAAGAAAAATGCTGATCGTGGGTGAGAGATTCTTGGAACGTCACTTTGATAGAGTAGTGACCAAATAAACGCACAGTTTAAATTTAAAATTTAAAAAATTAATTTTTTTGTTTACCAAAAAGAAGTACACCACACAGCCCAAGCCCAAGCCCGGCCCGGCCGGACGGACGGCGGTGGCGCCCGCGTGTGTGTGGTGGTCACTTTGTGTGCGTCCTCTCTCTCTTATAAAAGTGGGTACCCCTTGGGGCATATCCCAAGGGGGTGAGCTCCACATATATAAACACTCTTAAAGTGTCTATTCTCTCCTATGTGGGACTTCCAATTTTTCAATTCACTACTCCAAGTTCCAACAATCCCCCACTTGAATTTAAAAAATGGTTTCAGAAGTAGCGTCAAACGCCTCATTAAGATTGTGCATAAGCAGAGGTGTCTTCCGACTTGAACCTTTGCATAGTGATTAGGATTTAGATTCAACAAGAGTGACTCGTAGTCTTGAACTCTATCTCTAACATCAAAACCACACACTCTCTTATCAATAGGTGTATTCTTCAAAAGCCCGTGCGTTAATGGCCCTGCACGTCTATCCCAGTATAGTGAACTCTCTAGGAATTCTGCCCAAGATTCCATAGAAAGCGGTCCCACTTCCACATTCACATAGGTGAGTCTATCAAAAGTACTCCTGTAGCTAGGTACTTCACTCAACATAGAGTATAGATCTCATTAAGAGTTTCTATTACCTCATCCTTTAATCGCTTCAGGAATAATGCCACTTGACTTATAATCGCATGTGCATCTCATATCACTTCACAACTTGTTATTACCCATTGAACCTAATTCTTGGGATCTCCAGTTTTTTAGATTGGGTTACCATCATGAGTGACTCATGGTTCTAAAGGCAGTAGTCCCATCCTTTTAGATGTATTTTGGACTTTCTCTCTAGCTAATCCTTTCGTCAAAGGATCAGCTAAGTTTTCATCAGTGCGTACATGATCCACTCTCACATCTCCTTTTGAGAGAAACTCTCTCACAGTGTTGTGCTTACGACGTATCTGTCGTCTCTTACCGTTGTAATAACGATTCTCTATTTTTGCAATAACTGCGGTACTATCGCAGTGGATCAACACAGCTGGCATCGGTTTTTCCCAAACGGAATCTCTGCTAGCAAGCATCTCAACCAACTTGCTTCTTCACTAGCTGTTGCTAGTGCTATCATTTCAGACTCCATAGTGAATTGTGCCAATATAGTCTGTCACACCTCCAGCTATGCTAAATATATAGCCACTAGTTGCTTTGGAGTCATCTGATAGAGTATTCCAATCAGCATCACTGTACCCTTCAAGTACAACTGGAAATCTCTGATAGTGTAATCCGAGATTCATGGTCCTTTTTAGGTATCTCATGACTCTCTCAATGGCATGCCAATGCTCCATACTAGGTCGACTTGTAAACCTGCACAATAGTCCCACGACAATCAGTGGCATACCTTAGGTTTCCAATGATGCTCGCATATTCTGTTTGTCTAACACCTTCACCAGTGTTCGTAAAAAGTTTTGCACTTGGATCATATGGTGTACAAGCAGGTTTACAATCAAAATAATTGTATTTCTTCAAGATCTTCTCAATATAGTGAGATTGATCCAAAGAAATTATCTTTTCCGATCTAGTAATTTTAATGCCAAGGATTATACTTGTTTCTCCGAGGTCTTTCATATCAAAGTTGTTGCACAACAATGATTTCACATTATTCACGACATGAATATTTGAACCAAATATGAGTAAGTCGTCTACATAGAGACATATGATAGTGCAAATGTCATTTTCCGATTTGTAATAAATACATTTGTCACTTTCATTCACTTTAAACCCATTCGAAATAATCAAATTATCAAACTTTTCATGCCATTGTTTAGGAGCTTGTTTAAGACTATACAGAGATTTATCTAACTTACAGACCTTATTTTCTTGTTCAGGGACTACAAAACCTTCAGGTTGCTCCATATAGTTTTCTTCTTCCAATTCACCATTTTAAAAAGCAGTTTTGACATCCATCTGGTGTACTATTAAATTATAAATAGAAGCCAGTGAAATAAGTACCCTTATGGATGTAATTCTTGTAACAGGTGAAAATGTGTCGAAGAAATCTATATATTCTCTTTGTCTAAAACCTTTGGCTACAAGGCGAGCCTTGTATTTATCAACAGTTCCATCAGGTTTTAGCTTCTTTTTCAAAATCCATTTGCAACCTATTGGTTTGCAACCAGGAGGCAAGTCCACTAAATGCCAGGTCTTGTTAGACTTTAGAGAATCCATTTTATCATTTATGGCTTCTTGCCACAAATCTGCATCCAATGAAGACAAAGCTTCTTGAATACTAGTTGGATCCTCTTCTAGTGTATAGACCGTATAATCAGGTCCATAGTCTTTAGCAACACGTGCTCTCTTACCTCTTCTAGGTTTTATTTCCCTTTGTTCATTGTTCTCAATGTTCCTAGGCACATTAACTTGACTAGTTCCGGTGCCCCCACTATTTCTTGATTTAAAAAGGAATCTTTTTTCATGAAAGTCAACATCATTTGACTCTATGATCACTTTGGCATTCAGGTCATAAAACATGTATGCTTTACTGTTTACTGCATACCCAATGAATACACATTCATAGGCTCTACTGGCGAGTTTGACTCTTTTTGGATCTAGGATCCTGACAAAGGCCAGACAACCCCAGGTTCGAAAATAAGACACATTAGGTTGTCTTTTCTTTAATATCTCAAACGGAGGAATTTTATTCTTGGATTTAGGTACTCTATTGAGCACATAACAACCTATTAATAAAATATCCCCCCACCAGTGAGATGCAGCGCCAGAGTTGAGCATAATAGCTACAACCAATTCAGTAAGCGTTCTATTTTTTTTCTGCTCTACCATTCATTTCAGGTGAATATGGTGCATTCGTTTCATGAATGATTCCATTTGATTTATAAAAATCATTAAATAACTGGGAATCATACTCAGTTCCTCTATCACTTCGAAGTCTCTTAATCTTTTTCCTAAATTGATTTTCAATTTCAATTAGGAAAACTTTGAACATATCAAACGCTTCACTTTTATGTTTCATAAGATATATAAAAGTATAATCGGGACAATCATCTATAAAAGTGATAAAATATCGTTTACCATTTCTGGTCAACGTTCCATCCAATTCGCATATATCAGAATGAATTAAATCTAATGGTTCAGATTCTCTAATTACTGATTTATGCGGCGTTTTGGTAATTTTCGCTTGACTACAAAATTCGCATTTTTCTAAATTATTGAAAGATAATTTTGGAATAAATCCTAAATTGCACATGTTAGAAATAATGCGTTTGTTCACATGACAAAGACTGTAACATCTCATTACACACCAGCACCATTTTCCTCTTCCATTTGTGAAGAACTTGATGAAAAAACTTAGAGAAAGAAAGTTGTGATTTTGGGAGTTTTGAAGATTCAAGTGTGCATCTTTGCTTCCTTTCATCTCCACTCTTGTTCAATCTTCATCTCCACTCTTGGTAAGCTCCATAAATCTTTCCTCATCTCTCTTGGGTTCCATGATATGGGTTTTGAAGGTTTTAGGAACTATTCTTGAATTTTAGTGCTTGTTTTGGCTAGTATGGCATGTATAGTTTCATAACCCCTTATTTTCTTCCATGAATCCCTTTGATTTTGGTATTTTGAGTTTGGAAACCCTAACCCCCTTTGCTGGCCGAAACCATGGGGCTGTCCCAAGCTTTGTTCTTGGCTTGTTCTTGTCAATTTGGTGTTAGTTTTGAAGGTTTAGTAGTTGTATGTTTGGATCCTAGTCATATAACTATGTTTACAAGTTTTTGGAAAAATTGATTTGGTGAAAAGGGGGGGCTGAACCGTGGCTCTCACATGATGTTAGGGGATGTTTTAATTTGATTTTTAAGTATGTTAGGTGTTAGGAAAAATTGGTTTAAGATGTAAAGATTTAAGTGTGATGGAATGATTTGTTTTGGAAATGAAAAAAAAAAATTACTCCTATTTTTCCATTGCGAAATTCATAAGAGTACTCCTTAACTGAAAGCATACAAGCATTAAATGTTTTCAGCATTAGATTGGGTTGCACAGTAGCGCCTCGGAAACGGGGTGTTACAAAGACGAGTATGCCAAATATTAAAATCACAAAGCATATAAGCAGAAGTAGAAATTTTATTCATTTCAATATTCAATTTGAACATCTCATCTGTTGTATACCATTTCCCTACAAAAATACCATTTTTAGTAATGGTGTGCAAATCCTCCCCAATAGACTGAGTAAATCCTGCCTTGTTCAAGAGAAAGCCAGAAACTAGATTCTTCCTGATTGCTGAAGTGTGCATCACATCTTTCAGAATCAAGGTCTTTCCAGAAGTGAAGTTCAGCTCGACATCTCCAGTACCTGCAACATTAGTGGTGTGAGCATCGCCCAACAGCACTTTCAAATCTTCAGCAGCAGTGTATGTTTTGAACATAACACGGTCATTGTAAACATGGCGAGAGGTGTCAGTGTCCACCCACCAACCATCTGATCCACCAACAACGTTGATCTCAGTAATCATAGCCATAAATGGCTCTTCAGTCAGGTGAGCCTGCGCAGCAGAGCTTGGCCTGTTCCTGCACTTGCGTGCCATATGACCTGGTTTCCCACAATTAAAACAGATGAATTGTGGAGTAGCATCATTTCTAGGAGGTGGTTGAGGCTTCGGATTTGGAACCTTGGGAGGGTTCCCATTCTTGTTGCGGTTCTTTTGAGGCTGTGTACGGTTCTGATTCTTAAATGATTTGCGGTTGGCTTGTAACCGCTCGGTGGTTTTCTTGTTTGAAACAAACAAGACTTCTTCTTTCTTATCTTGTTTCCGGGATTCTTCCTCAATTCGAAGGCGGGTAATCAGGCCTTCTAGAGAAAGTTCTTTGGTTTTGTGCATCAGAGTATTTTTGAAATCCTTCCAAGCTGGGGGTAATTTGTCAATTAGAACAGCTACCTGAAACTGTTCATCTAAGGTCATACCTTCAGAAGTGATTTCATGAGCAATTTTCTGAAGCTCATGTGATTGAACCTCAACAGACTTGTCATTAGACATTCTGAAATTGATATAGCGGCTCATTGCATATTTTTTAGCGCCCGCTTCTTCAGTATCATATTTCTTTTTCAGAGCATCCTAGACATCTCTGGCGGTCTTGCGAGTGCTATAGTAATCATAGAGTTCATCACTCAGACCGTTCAGAATAAAATTCTTGCAGAGATAGTCATGCTCATTCCATAGGAGTATTTCTTTCTTTGTTCTATCATGTTCTTCCTTTTCGGCTTTTTCATCCAACACAGGAATGTCTTTTGTCAAGACGTTGGCAACCTTTTTAACAGTTAAGAAAAATTGCATCTTTTGTTGCCAGTGCTTGAAGTGACATCCCTCAAACCGAAACGGTTTGTTGAAGTCATTAGCAGCAGAACCAGAGCCAGTAATTTCATCGGTATTCATGGCTGATTTGAAAAAACGTCTTAAAATTGTTGAAATTGATTTTCAAAATTGTTCGAAAATTCGAAATCACCGATGAAATTACTGAGATGAGTCGCGGACTAGGTCGCTATCTTTAAGACGTTTCGCGGCACTGCTCAAAGGTGCAAGCAGGCTATCAACCACGACGTCCCCAAGATAAACAAATTACTGATTCGAATTTCACGCGCTGCGAAACTGCTCAAGATATACACCTTCTAATATATGGTTTTTCAAAGAAAATCACTCGTAATATGGTTTCACAAAACTACTCGACAGTTGCACACATTTTGAACGAAAGAAAATCAAATAGGGAGAGAAGAGAATAAACTCGGTAAGTGCGTCGAGTTTGGGGCGATTTGAAACTGATGCGAAGTCTCCTATTTATAGGCGACTACCGTCTTGTTGAACACGAAAACACGTGAGCAATATCTGATCGTGGGTCTTGTTGAACACGAAAACGCGTGAAGAAAAAATCTGATCGTGGGTGAGAGATTCTCGGAACGTTACTCTGATAGAGTAGTGACCAAGTAAACGCACAGTTTAAATTTAAAATTTAAAAAATTATTTTTTTCGTTTACCAAAAAAAAGTACACCACACAGCCTAAGCCCGGCCGGACGGCGGCGGCGCGTGCCCGCGTGTGAGTATGGTGGTCACTTTGTGTGCGTCCTCTTCCTTTTATAAAAGTGGGTACCCCTTGGGGCACATCCCAAGGGGGTGAGCTCCACATATATAAACACTCTTAAAGTGTCTATTCTCTCCTATGTGGGACTTCCCAATTTTTTAATTCACTACTCCAAGTTCCAAAAATTTTAGCCGGGTTGGCCCGTCATTTTGACCCGTTTTAGTCCGAATTTTAGTTTTTATATTTATTTTTTGTTTTTTGATTTTTTAACGGGCTAGCCCGTCAACCCGCCAGTTCGTGAAGGGTCGGGTTGAGTTCAACATCTCAACCCACTACCCTTAGCGAACCGAGTTGGGCCAACTCATTTTTGACCGGGCTCATGACAAGTTAGGCTGGGTTGGCCTATCTTGTCATCCCTAGCTTAAACCCACCGTTCCAATAAATAAAATAATAAAATAAAATAAAATAAAAACCCACCCGATAGATCCCCATTTAAAGGTTGGAGAGTATATGTGAAATTAAAACCATTAATTAACCAATAAGAATGCGAAACGTTTGGGTCCATGTAAAATAAAGTTGACCCGCCTCCTCGACACTATATAAATAAATGCATTGCGGTGTCACTCCTGAGACTCATCTTCCCTCGAAGCTACTCGGTCCTTAGTTACTGCCAAGTCCCTTCCAAAGGGACTGTATTTTGGGTGGTTGTCGTTTTTCTTTCTTGGCTCTTTTTTATTTTTATTTTTTGTATTTTTTGTATTTTCCCAACCTAGCTAGTTAGCTTTAATACTTGAGATAGATAATGGACACGAAGGTTCTTTCTTCGGGAATCCGGTATTCAAAATTGCCCGAGAGTTACGTCCGACCCGAATCGGAACGACCTCGTCTTTCTGAAGTTTCTGAGTTTGAAGATGTTCCAATCATCGACTTGGGTTCTCCCAACAGAACCCAAATTGTGCAAAAAATCGGTGAAGCCTGCAGGTCCTATGGCTTTTTCCAGGTCCAGCCCCATGCTTCAACATTTTCTCATTTTTCTAATTTATTTTATTATTTTAACATGTCATGTGAGAGTATGAGAAGTGAACAATGAATATTGTTTTAATTAGTACAATCTGTTATGAGTTTTCGAAAATATATCGGTGTTTTAAAAATCGAACTGAATTGGGTTGTTCAACTACCGTGAACGGGTCTTATATACAGTTTGATTATTTTGACGATTTAGCCGCAATTTTGTCCTGATTCGAACGGTTAAATCATGACTCAGAGGTTTTGTTAGTTGGATGTCCAATTTGATTATTAAAATATTGATATTAATAGAGTATACAATAATTTATTTAGATTTGGAAAATTAAATAAATATTTTTTGAATTAATTATACAGGTAATTAATCACGGGGTGTCTCTAGAAGCAATGAAGGAAACGTCAGAAGTGGCACATGAATTCTTCAAATTGCCTGTAGAGGAGAAGCTGAAGTTGTACTCAGATGATCCGTCAAAGACAATGAGGCTGTCTACGAGTTTTAATGTGAACAAAGAGGAGGTGCATAATTGGAGAGACTACCTTAGGCTCCATTGCTATCCATTGGACAAGTATGTGCCTGAATGGCCTTCTAATCCTCCTTCATTCAAGTAAGTCCTCTTCTCTTCTCTTCTATCCATCTCTCTCAACCATACATTTCTGAGTGGGCAAAGTACTGTCGTTGACTAGGTCTAACTAATCACTATGCGCCACGTTTTATACTCGTGATATGATGATTCATTCGTTCTCATCAAAGAAATGCGTGACGCAATTATAAAAAGAAAAATGAAAATTTGTGACGCAATATATGTGACAGCTCTTGCCGTTACTGTTTTTATAATATATTTAAAAATGTAAAGCTAATTTTTATTTCCCTCTCTATTTTCTTTTCTTTTCATAAGTTAATAATAGAAAGTATACAAATTTTAAGTATTGAAAAAATATGTCTGGAAATCAGGGCTGACCCACCTAGGTCTAAAATGAAATTTAAAATAAATCATTATATTAATTAATAAAAATATTTTATTAGAATTATTACAGTTTTATTAAAAATTCATATCAGTCCTTTTAGGTGTAAAATTATTAACTAATATTTACCGAGAGAGAATCACAGGAAAATTGTAGGCCTATTATCTACAAAAAAAAATTATTAATTTTTACTTAATAATTAATTGTTAGCTGTTTAGAATTTTGTTAAAAATAAGACAAGTACACATATTTGTTTTGCTTAAAATATGGATTTGATATTTTGACCCACTTACTTTTAAGAGAAGAAAATATTTTTTTGACATCAAGAGAAGAAAATATTTAGTTCTTAATATGTCTTATCAACCATTTACTTTTTTTCCTGTAAAAAAAAACCATTTACTTTTTTACGGGTTATCAACCAATTACTATTTTTTTTACACACCAAAAAGAAAACCAATTACTATTTTTTTAAATAATATAAAAAATGCTCACAATGTGGATTTGACCCGGTTTATGCTTGTGTCGACTCTGCTGAAAAGGAAACGACTTAAAAAATAGTATACCCAACATATATGCTCAAACTAAATAATGCACGTGGAGGTTCTAAGTTGCACATTATTTATTAGTACTCTTTTACTGTTTTACTATTTTATAATGGGAACGATTTCAAGGAGTATTAATTATTTTTTCATCAAAATAATTTTTATTATTTTTAATCAATAAATAGTACTATATGATTTCTCTGGTGAGAATTGAGAAGATAGAGTGGGCAATAATTAAGTGAAAAGAGTCGGACTACAAATCTCAATGAGTAATTGTTGAAAAATACTTTCCTCCGATATATATTATAAAAAATAAAACTTTAATTCACACAAACCAATAAAAATCTTTGAAATAAACTAATTATAATTAATACCCATAAAATTTAATTTTTCTTAAAATATTTCTTCTATAAAATGGGTGAAATAAGAGATTGTAATTAATGACACTACTATAAATAAGAGTATAATTTAAAATTAGCATTTAATATATTAAAAAATTGATGTATATGTTTCTTATATTTTGGGGTAAAAAAGAGAGAATCATTTTGTTTATTATGATATGAACTTAGACCGTACTACAAATTATGTTACCATTACTAAATTCTTTGGTCCTTAGTACAAATGGTCGGGGGACAGGGGAATGGAGATGGGAAAGTGAAGCATTGCGGGTTCAAACCTGCACTCCTAATATCCTGCAACATTTTACCACTCGGTTGCCTTCTCTTCGACGATTCCCGTTACTAAGTTACTTTCACGGATGGAGTATCATATTTTCCTTTTGGAAATTAATTGGCACAGTTTTCGTGATAAAAGTATTGTGGTCCTTTTTTTTATAATGCAAGTGTGTGGTCGTATATCACCCCTTGTCTCATATATAAAAAAAGAAAACAAAAATCATCAAAAGTAAGGAAGTTCATTTAATGTTATAATTTTAAACAGTTGTTGCAAATATAATTCTCACATTAAATATTTTACACTCACTTAATGGGGAATAGATGAATTTATAGTAAACTTGGAATAAGGGTATAAAAGTTATTTTAACAATTAATATATCTAAAAACTTGTGACGTTTTCTTATAAATAGGACCAAATTCTTTTAAACTTTTTCTTATATATAGGACCAGAGGTAGTAATAAATGAATCAAAAGATTTCCTTAAGTCATTAACTGTTTTCACTTTTCAATTTTATTTCATTAGAGTTTCAAACACATTTTTACACCAAAAAAAAAGTTTCAAAAACTAAATTAAAATTATAAATTTTATGTAATTAACTCTTTCTTGGTTTTTTAATTTTTTGGTAAATTTTTCTTTAACTCAAATATCTTTACAACTTTATTAAAATATAAAACTGATCTCAAAATGTTCGCGTGACAGCAGTTTCAAGCCAACTAGGTTTAATTCACTTTCAAAGGGTGAAAATCATCAAAATCTTACAACGAAACCCCTCCCCCACGTCTAAGTTTGAGTTTAATAAAATCTTGGAACTTAAGTCGCGTTTAACTCTATTAAAAATTAATTCAAGGGATTAAAACTTTAATGAATAAAGATTGCTTAAATCTTATAAAAACTATTTTGATTATATTTTTAGTCTACGCGAAATTTGGACCCAAACATAGAATTATTTTAAAATATCTCATAGGAATATTTTTTATTTTTTATTTTATTTATTTTTTGTAATTATACTAGAGAGAGATAAACATGACCGACCGGGCATTTCGTCTGGGTTTCCAGTTTTGGTTTGGTTTCCAGTTTTGGTTTGGCGGTGCCTCGGTGACGTCACTAGAGATTTCCGTGTTGACGTAACTCTATCCGATTTGTCTCCCTTTCACCATGTTTGGATAGAGAAAAAAGTAGGAGAATAGAAAGTTTCTTTAAAAACCCAAAATTTTGATATTGATAAGTGTGACTAACTAATCATAGTGTGACACATATGTTATTTTACACTTTAATCAATAAATTTTTTTTTCTCCCAATTTTTTAATACCAAACATAGCCTTTATGAATTAAAAACTCTCATTTAATAATCAGCGTTACCTTTATTCAATGGGAAATGACAGTTATTACGAAACACGGCGAACAAAATTGAGTGAAATAACTATGAACCGTTCGATTGCCATTAGTTTTTTGTTTTGAAAAAAAAATGTTAGAAAATAAATTAATCAGATCCGTTGCAGATCATTCTTGCCATTTCTGTGGTTTGTTTTTTCATAATAAATAAAGGACAAAACTTAGGTCAATTGCTTTATGTCAATTTGGTCATGTTCCTCTCTAAAAATATAATACAACTATTAAAACTGTCACAAAAAATGCATTAAAAAACTGAACAATTACATCTTTTAAAAAATAATTGTTTTTTGTGTGTCTAACACATGATGAACTTGACCATTAGAACTTGACTTAAGTTTTGCTCATAAATAAATAGCAGTCCTCCTACTTAAACTACTACTACTACTCTGTGCCGAACTCCGTTATACTCCATCCATCTCATATTATTTTTCTTATGTTTGGAATACTTACTTGTATTAAATTATTTGTCACTTTATAATATTTAGAGAGTATTAATTATATTTTTTTAATAATACTCTTATTTATTTATATCTCAACTATTCTATATTAATCGACTCTTTCACCTAATTTCCACTGTAATAAGGGTATTTTAGTCAAAATGAATTATTTTACCTTGGAAACGTGTATAATCAATAATTTTCTTAAAATGTATGCATAACCTTAAACGACAAATAATATGAGACGGAAGGAGTAATAAAAAATACTTAATTTTACACTGATTAAGAACGGTAGTTAAGTACATTTAATTTTCTGGATTTTATATAAAATTGGAACTATATTTACTAAACTATCATTAATCATAATGATCCTCATAACTTTTATTGAAAAACAAATGTTGAATTAACTTAAGGGGATTTGTGGAATAATGATATTAAATATGGGTCGATTAGTTAAAATTTACGTATATTAAATGTGCGGACTCTCTGGAACAAAGATGTGTGGTTTTTTTTTAATGAATAATATGTGTAGCCTAATTTTGAAGGTTAGATATTTAAATCAGATGTTCAACTAATTTCCACCTTTAATTACAATTTTGATAGAAATTATTAAAATTTTGCTGCTAGCAAAAAATAGTGGACGTATAGCTTATGATTATAAAAAGGTTGAAACTTTATACATAGTTCTTCCTGTATATTCGTATTGTTCCTCACTCAAAATAGAAGTCAACTGTCACGAACTATCTTCAAAGACTACATTTGAAACTATCTCTTTACTAAAAAACAATTTCTGTGTGCGTAGAACAGTAAAAACTATATGTATAGAACATGATATACGTTTTATTCTTATAACAATAGACGTACATATTTAGACCCACATTATCTATCGGGTTCCTTTGAGATAATGAATATCCAAACGTAGCTATACTGTGACTATGTTTGGTTGTGTGAAGAAATAAAGAAGAGATAAAGGGGTGAGAAAATGTGAGATATATAGTAGGTTTGGAGTATTATTTGGTACACGAGAAAGAGAGAAAAAAGATAGAAGAGAAATACATGTGTTTTTTCTCTTTTTCTTTGTTTGATCGGAGAAAAAGAAAGAAGATAGAAATATTATTATTTTATAAATGGACAATAATACCCTTCAACCTATAAAACAATTATAGGTGAGGGTGTTGTTAATTTTTTATTAAACACATAATCTCTTATATATAAAACAACGGGATAATACCCAATTTGGTCCCTAAAGTTTGACACTCGTATCAACTTAGTCCCCAACTTTATCGAAATTACTAAGTAGTCCTTGGAATTTGAAAACGTGTATCAGTTACGTCCCTCTGTCAATTTAACAGAGACCAAATTGACATTAAGTTATAAATCACGGGGACCAAATTGATATTAAGTTATAAATCACATGGACCTGTTTGCTAATAAGTGACTAAATTGAAGGACTATTTTGGAATCTGTTAACAGAAAAAACTGACGGATTCAAATTCCAGGGACTACTTAGTAATTTCGATAAAGTTAGGAACCGAGTTGATATAAATGACAAACTTCAATGGCCAAATTGGGTATTATCCCGCAACGTATAAAACACAATAGGAGCGTATGTCTTAAAAGAGTGCGTTGTGCTCCCCCAAACTATCTCTAACAAACTTTTTTTTTTTTTTTTAACGAAACTTCGCCAAAATTAACAGCACGTTCTCTTTTGTTTGGTTCATTTTTCTAAGGAAGGAAGGGGAAAAAAAAGGTATTGCAAACAAGATAAATATATCATTTCATTTTCGTTTTCTACGGCTACACTCGTATCTATTGTTTAGCAATGGGCTTCCATTTTATTGACAGTACTTTTTATGATAAACAAATCCCCACCATTAATTGACAATTCTGCGTGATAATTGGTTTGGCGTTGGCAGGGAAGCTGTGGCAAATTACTGCAAAGAAGTTAGGGAATTAGGGTTCAGAATACAAGAATACATATCAGAGAGTTTGGGCCTAGAAAAAGATTACATAAAGAATGTATTGGGGGAACAAGGGCAGCACATGGCAGTGAACTTCTATCCACCATGTCCAGAACCAGAACTTACCTATGGATTGCCAGGGCACACTGACCCAAATGCACTTACAATTCTGCTCCAAGACCTTCTTGTTGCTGGCCTTCAAGTTCTCAAAGACGGCAAGTGGCTCGCCGTTAATCCCCACCCTGATGCCTTTGTCATTAACATAGGTGATCAACTGCAGGTAACTACTCATTTATGTTATGTTATGCAAACTTAATTCAGTAACTCAATTTAGGAGCATAAGACCCATCATACACACGCGTCATATAACAATCCATTTGGAAAGGTCCCGATTTCATTTGTCCCTGGGGTAGGGGTAGTTTTGGCAAAAAATAGGAGAAGTGGTGTATGTATAAATAACGGGGGTGTATGTATCAATGGCTTTGTCTCCCGTGTTCAGCCAACTCTTGTGGTTGTCTTTAGGCTCATGATTCTTAAAGGGTGTTATCATGACAACTCCACACTCGTTACTCCCGGCCCACAAATTTTTTGAGTTGACAAAAATACCCTTACAATATGTTTCGTAAACTTTCAATTTACGTTACATTTTTTTGCCATAAAAATTGTGTTTATGAAACACATATTACAAAAAAAAAAGGTGTTCTGTGAACACATACATTTTTTTAAAAAAAAATATGTTTTCTGTAGACATCAAGTATACAGAACACATATTACAAAAAGATGTGTTCTGTGAAATTAGTGTTTAGGGTACATATGTAAAAAAAACATGTGTATCGGAAACTTGGAAGTTTATGATACACATATTTAAAAAAAATGTGTTCTGCTTAATGTTTATGGTATATATGTGTTTGGAGAATGAGTGAGTGGAGAAGTGGTAGTGTGTGTTTTGATGGAAGAGGTGGTATTTTCGTTGTTCCAAAAAATTGTGGGGTGGGGGTGATGATTGTGGGGTGGGGATAATAACACCCTTCTTATTGTATGCATGATTGGGCTTGTTAGGCTAAGCCCTCACGTTATAATGCCATGAAGAGCTCTAACGGCTTATTATAGTTTTAACATCATTTTTTTTGGGTGGTTGCAGGCTTTAAGTAATGGGCTTTATAAGAGTGTATGGCACCGGGCTATTGTAAATGTTGACAAGCCAAGACTTTCTGTGGCTTCATTTCTTTGTCCGGATAATGAGGCATTGATATGCCCAGCAAAACCACTCACAGAAGATGAATCTGGAGCCGTATACAGAGGATTTACATATGCAGAATACTATAGCAAGTTCTGGAGTAGGAACTTGGACGAAGAACACTGTTTGGAACTTTTCAAGAACAAGTAACCTTTAAGGTGCGATTGGCAAGAACCAAAATAAGGGTAATAAATGAGGGAGATGCTTTACAAAACAAATATCTTAATAAATTGTTTTTTACTCTCCTTTCTTCCTAGCAACGTACTATTATTTTCAATTCTCTATTTCTTTAGCCGTTTTTATTGTTAATGTATTTGATTATTGAAATTTGTAGTTGAATAATGTGTTAGTTCTTTGTTATGTTGTTCTGTTCGTTCAAAAAGGTCATGGATTTTCCCCCGTCAGTGGAATTTCATTACCATATATACGTTTGTATTGGTAAATTTTTGCTAATTATTTACCCAAAAAAAAAACTCTAAATAACGAAAGAGTTGGCATTGATCAATAGAAAACATAAATCTATAATCCACAATAAGAAACATGTTATTTTACATAGGCGGTATTAAATTGAACTTTCTCATTATTATTTTCCCACTGTATTGAAGTGCAAATTACATATTTTCCGGGAAAGCTTTAGTAAATAGCACAGCACAACCACCATCTCAAAACTCAGAAGCAACACGCCAAAGAAGTTAAACCTTCTTAACAAATTCCATGATGTATGTGTTGAAAGCACAGCAGAGGACACGGAAACCTTGGAATCCGGCACCCTTGGCCAGAGCCTCAAACTCTTTCTCTGTTCTCTCTTTCCCACCTGGATTGTGAGCCAACATTATCACATCGATGTGAACTACACCTTTTGTGGCTAAGCTAGAGTCTGGAGCCACTGGAAGAATGCATTCTGCCACAATCACCTTCCCGTTGTCTGGAAGTGCCTCGTAACAGTTCTTCAAAAACTTCAAACAGTGCTCATCACTCCAATCATGACAAATCCACTATATGCATATAAAGAGATACAACATCATCATCATAAGCATATGAAACATGATTTAAAGTATCAAAAAGTAAAGGCCAAAAACTTGATTCTAACTTCCAATCCAATATGATGAATTGGCCAAGAGTTGCAACTGGATCCTTTGGGTGTCTAACTTGCAAAGTTCAACTATTTTCACAACGTAAACTGCTGAGCTGCTAAGCCCAATTTTCTTATTCTATTTTTGGTTTGTGGGGACGGAAAGGCTTTCGCTCCTACCGGATTCCTTCGTTCAGATACATGGAGTGGCTTACTAAACAAAGTATAGGCTTTTGTTATATACACCCCATGTTTTTGTCATCGACATCCCCTTTTCTTTTATTTTCCAAAAATACCCCTTCATCTCCCTTTCCACTACCCCGTGATCCACACCCCCTGCCCCCACTTCCCCATGTGCCCCCTCCCCCGCACGAACACCCCCTCTCCAACTTCTCCAATAGTCGAATCTTTTTCTTCCTCTGTTTTGCAACTTTCCAAAAACTAAGCTTTTAGGGGGAGTGTGGGCGAGGTGGGGCAAGTGGTGGGGGGTCGCATGAGAGGGAAAGGGAGAGAAAAGGGGGGAATAGGGGTATTTTTATAAAAGCACAAAAGAAGGGGTGTGGATGTCAAAAACTAGTGGTGTATGTAGCTGCTGCCCAAGTTATCCCATTGCACTGATTGGCATGGCAAAAATGGAGTTTAAACTGACACATTACTTTGCCCTCTTCTATGGCTTATTGGGCCTGACAAAGAACAAAATGTTGGAGCTCAAGGTGTTTTTTCTGTCAACAAGTTTTGCAGTTAAATTCTACACCCCACAACTTTGCAACCACACCCCCATATTTTTTTGAAAACCTCAAAATATCCCTAACTTAGCATTTTTTTGGTTTCTGTTGTTCTTGCTGTAAATTACACAATTTATAGTATCGAATTTTTTTTAATACCGTAAATTATTTTATGGTATGTAGTTTGAAAAAAATTCATACCGTAAAGTATCCAATTTACAGTATTGAAATTTTTTTCCAATACCGTAAATTACCCAATTTACTGTACTATTTTTTTTTTCAATACCGTAAATCGGGTTATTTACGGTATGACTTTTTCCAAAATACATATCATATATATCCAAATTTATGGTATTGAGAAAATAGTGCGACTAGACGTTGGGATAGAGAAAAAGAAGAAAGACATAAAAATCTAGTGTAGATGATGTATGATATGATATGGTAGACTACTCAATTTAACGGTTATTTAAACATGTTGTAGGCGCTTCACCTACTAAGGTGGTGCATATTAGACGTAAACCAAGTTAATGGGCACTTGCTTTGCCTACCATAAATTACTCAATTTACGGTATTGAATTTTTTTTTAATATCGTAAATTGCCCAATTTATGGCATTCAATTTTTTTTTTCAATGCTGTAAATTGCCCAATTTACGGTATGTTATTTTTGAAAGAGTGGTTGAGAGATTATTGAATTTTTTGGGGGGTAATTTGGTCAAATCATCACTTTGTGGGGGGGGGGAGGTGTGGTTGATAGAGTGTTGGGTGTAGAATTTAACTGCCACAAGTTTTGGTCAGTTTTATTAAGCAACACGTCAATAGTTTGGGTATGGAACAGAGGAATGCCCGAAGCACTAGCCCAAAAAGAAGTTGAGGTGACAAATAGACAAAAAAGGAAAATAACTTATTACCTATATATGATTGATAGATACTTTCTTTTTTATTATTTTTATCTAGGTGCCTTCACTGAGATAGCATAGAGAAAAAGACCCAAACATAATGTTAGAGTAGGTAAGACAGTGAAGGGATTCCGATTATAAAATTCACCTTCATAAAAATAGCATCAGCCTTTGGAACACTGACAAACATGTCTCCACCAACATGCTCCACTCCTACACGAAACATCAATGTTACTTAATTCTATATTGAAGCAATATTATCCATATATGTAAAGCCTAATACTAACTGTTGAAGACAATGATAGGTAAACTAAGCAGGGCATCTGAGCTTCATATGATATGAACTTGGAAAAAAAAAATACCTGGATAAGATGGAGCATCTTCAATGACATGGGGCAAATCAAAATTAATGCCCTTTATAGTGGGATACTTAGAGACAATCATGTTCACTACGGCTCCAGTTCCACCACCTACATCGACCAGAGATTTAAGACCTTCAAAACCTGTGTAGAGCTCAAGAATTTTCTTCATTGTGATGGTAGAGTGATCAGACATCCCCTTGTTGAAAACCTTGTTAAACCTTGGATCTGTCCCATGGTATTCAAAGGCTGTCATTCCATACGCCTTGTTAAATGGAATGCCCCCTTCAAGGACTGCATCTTTTAGGTAGTACCTACGAGAACAGAATTATGCCAACCCCTTAATTAACTGTTTATTAAATGATTTTTTTTTATACCTACGAGAACAGAAAAAGTTCAATTCTCCACGAAAATTAGGACAAAAAAATGAATTTCGTCTCTAATTCTACCGTTAAGGATTAGAGATGTCAAAATTGAGGCTGAATTCATTTTTTCTTTCTTTAATTTTTATAGGTATTTCAACTTTTTCTGGTGGTGATATATTTAAAATTTTAATAAATTTAAATTCAATTTATATATTTTATAACTAGTTTGATTTTACTTTTTGATAAGTTATATTTTTATCTTTTTGGATATTCTTGATATAAATATTTTAAAAAATAAGAATTTAATAGTAAGATATAGCTAAACTAGGATGCATAACTTCAAAGAGAAATAAATTGTAATTATTTATATACTTAAGTCCTTTTTCCATTGCTATGTGTATCGCACTAATATTAAGTTAATTAACTTTAGAAAAAAAAGAAACTTTGACAGAATGATATTTTGTTAAAAATAGCAATTGTAATAGCTTTAAACTATGTTTTCATTTTTTAAGCGAGTATTTTTCAATTTTTAACAATATTTTTTTCGAGGGATTTAACAATATTTTTTAACACGTATTACATCCACTTAGTTGTAATGATCAAGCTAAAATTATATGATTACAGTACATGACTCGCTTTTATCACCAATTAGCAAAGCCTTCGCAATTAAAAATGTATGTTCGTAGATTATCAACAAAAAAAATGTCTATGTTCGTTCAACTACTCCCATCATGAAGACATTTACAGAAAACCCAAATAGTCTTTTTTAGTTTTTTTGTCGAATAAAAAACTAATTAGTCTTGAGCGTTGACAAACAGCTGGTGCCATTACGGAATTGTCTAACTGTTAATATTGCTATTGGTCTATTGGAAGCTTTACAATAAGATTGGTTCACGCTCCATTGGTGGAAGGTGAAATACGAAAATGGTGACTTGGTGAGTTGGTGACCACTCATACTCACTGGGGGTCCCGGTTTTCATTTCATAATTTCATGCTTTTGACGTTAATGTTTGTGGACAATCGTCTTCCCCATAATCAATATAGTTCAACTTACTCGTACCATCTCTTCTAATTTCTAAATCCAAATCTTACGCCACCTCATTCATGATAAGCTAATTACTAATAATTAACACATGCTTATTGCTTAACAAACACCACAATTCAATTAAGTTAATCAACAATAAATTTATGAATACTTAAAACATTATTAAACTATAAACTATTAATTAAAATATTTTTTAGGATTAATCAATAATCCTAAAAATATTTATAATAATTTATTCAGTTTAAAAATAAAAATAGAAAAAATGTAATAGAATGGGATGGAAGTTAAAGTTTTTTTTTTCCCGACAAATGAAGTGAAAGCTATAATTGTGATTTTTAAAATAATTTATATTCTAAACCACTCGGCACGAGAATAAAATGCATGAAAAACGTGAGTAGAATATACTACTTTCTAAAAATACTAAAAAATATTTTTATAAAACATGAATGTCACATTTTTAAACTCAGTTTTTCGAAAATATTTTTGGGTGTGGCCGCAAAACAAATACTCTCTCACACCATGACAGATTTTTTACACTACATTTGTCAAATTAGGCAACCCGCAACCTCATGGTCATGTTCACAGAAAGCTTATGTATGTACATATAAACAAATGTGTGTATGATCTAAGTAATCAGCAATGACTGATAGTAACTATGATACATTATGAGTTCAATTTCAATATATTCCTTAAAGACTTTACAAAGAAGTTGACAATCTTCCCTAGTGCAATTTTTCTTGTTATGTACGATGCATACATGAATTTTACATTTCTAAGTTTGTCTCCATTGCTGAGTAGAATAATGAAGATACATATCTAATTTTGTTCTGGACTAATTCTCACATTAAGTTATACTTATGTGTACTGTTGATACATGGAATTTGACTTGATAATAATTCCTTAATTAGTGCTAATTTTTAACTCTCAATAAACAGAGTTCCACTAAAAGCTCCTTCATCCATTCCTTCTCTTCTTTTCTATTTCTCCCACATCAAAAACTTTCTACAATACAAGAACATGAAAAAAGGCAAAATTATCATTTACATGCTTCTAGTGGATCAAGTCAATTATAGTTATGTGCAGTTCTTGTACCAACAAAACATAGGACTAAGCTTATAACCAAAAAAAAAAAAAAGAGGACTAAGCACACACGAAAGGAAAGAGAGAAAGAAAGAGTGAAATACCAGCTTTCCATGAGGACTTTATCTTGATTCATGAGATTGAGAGCGGAAAGAGAAACGCCATCTTCGTTTTTAATCAAATATTTAGCAACAGGGGCGAGACCATAGAGTCTCTGAACCTTTCCATCTTGGAGAGTACGCAGAGAGCAAGTGAAGATATTGTAACAAGCCAAGAGGCGCAACATGCGGTCCAACATGATTGGGGCATCAGGGTTACTTGTTGGGAGCTGAGAAGCAATGTCGTTGGGGGAAAGGTGAGCTCCAGGGCCAGCCTTGGCAATGATTTCTATGAGATCGAGCTCAAGAGCTGATTTGAGAACCATGGGGAGAACTGAGGCACTGGCTAGTTGCATAGCGAAGAGGTTTGCCTCTTCATCAGATACGTGGGTTGGAGTGATCTGAGTCTCACCTGTTGAACCCATGGTTGATGAGGCTTTGCTGAGATTGTAGGTCAGGTGGGGGTGAGAAGAGTAGGAATGGAGGTGTGAGTTGTGACCTCAAGTGTATGAAGTGGGTGGCTATATATGCATAGAACATTGGAGAAGTAGTTTGGTGTGTATGGTCCATCCGTTTGCTTGCAGTTGGACCCCACCCCAACCACCACACCGGGGACCACAAAGAGAATTCGTGCATATATGGTAGTAATACGCTCGCGTATACTGACTACTGAGTACTCTAGGTGAAAAGGACCCCAAAAATGAATTGACAATGGACAAAGATGAGTAATTTTATCTTCTAGACGTTTAAAATTCATGAAAGAATAATTTATCTTATTTGATCCCTCATTTTAAGTAGATTAATTAAACAGCCTTTAGTTACGAGTTGAACTCAACTAGCCTTTTTTTTAGAATCGTTATGTTTGCAAATTAGTAAATGTATCAAGCGAACAAATGTGTTCCTCTTTACACTTAAAATTAATAGGTCCTCTTTTTTTTTTTTTTTTGGTACATGTAATAGTTCCTCTTTATTCTTAACAACTACTCCCTCCATTCCAAAATATTTGATGTTTTGGCTTTTTAGTTTTGTGCCAAAACTATTGATGTTTTATATATCAAAGACTAAATTAATTTTTTTTTCTTCCAACTATACCCTTGATGTTTTAAGAGACTATTATGGTTGGGTTTTTATTAGGCACTAGTACCCAAGCCAATAGCTAACCACCCATCAATGAGAATGTCCACGTTACATAATCTCTAGACTCTCTATTATCCAAATATTGATGATTAATGGTGGTTCCAACAGCACATGACTCAGCACATAATAATTGAAACACATGATTAACTAGAGGTATTTTAGACTATATATATATACCAATTAATGATTTTTTATTTCATGTGCCAAAGGCCAAAACATCAAATGTTTTGGAATGAAGGGAGTATAACTATGGCCGTATACATGGAAGTTTCAGAAGTTTGAAGCACGTACTTGGGGGAAAACATCGTACAACTTGGTCGGGAGGACTTTTCTGGTCTCGAGATTACCCAATGGCAATACCCGTTTCCTAGTACTCCCTCCGTCCCAAAATATAAGCAAAAAAATATATGTATGTCCAAATACATGTATTTTTTTGCTTATATTTTGGGACGAACTCCCTCTGTTTTTGTTTATAAGCAAGAGTCACTTTTTATATTTATTGAAAAATGTATGTATTTGGTCTAAATTTTGGACCAAATATATATATTTTTCAATAAATATAAGAAGTGATTTTTGCTTATAAACGAAAATGAAAGAAGTATGTCACTATTAGGTTGAAGAAGCCTGGGGTCAGAGTCAGCTTTCGTGGCTACCCCGACCTGCTCTACATAGAATTCAAATTAAAATTCATAAAACTATTAATACTGTATAAATGATGAACTCTCTGCTAAATTAATGTAAGCCTCAAATCCAAGATCCTTTACACACAACACATTATGGCAAATGCATTGAGAAATGTGAAGAGAAGAATTAAATCATACTACCTGCGGTACTTAATATAAGAAAAAATTATAAAAATCATCGAGGCCAAATAATCCTATTTAATACTCTTTTCGGCTCAAATTATAAGAGTTTTTTAGTAAAATTTTGTCCACCAAAGAATGTAAGTAATGTAGTTAAAAATAATAAATTTGTCTATAATTTTTATTGTTTTACCTAAACTACTCTTGAATTTATTGGGAGGATAAATTAGATTACACTTCATTTAACTTATTGATTAAAACAAAAGTAAATTAAATACGGGTAATAGAAAAAATAATTAATGCTACAGACAAACTTTAAAAGGGCCTTATAAAATATGACAAATAAAAAAACTAAAAGGCTCTTATAATTTGGGACGAAGGGTGTCTTATAAAATTGAACTCTCATTCCAAATATATCCCTAATAATTGGGTGCATAGGAAAAATTTAAACTTTTAGTAAATATACATGTCTCATTATAATAGGGATATAAGAGGTATTTTAGCAATTGATACATCTTAAAATAGGTCAATTATTCTTATAATTAGAACAAAAGATATTCCAAAAAATTTCTTATAATAGGGACCAAAGGTAGTCGTTTCTTAGTGTGGATTATAGATTTATGTTTTCTATTGACCCATGCTTACTTAACATGAACATTAGCAATACATGATATTGAAATACGGAAAAATTTAAAAACTTTCAAAGCATACATCCATACCCTGAATTTTACCTCACCTATGTATAAACGAGATCTTGATACATTATCAGAGTGCGTAAGTAAAGTGCAGAAATATAAGTGACATAGTACAAATCATGACTACCCATACAAACGCCCCACCAAAATACATAGAAAAAGAAAACACTTGTTGGCCGTCACAAAAAGGACATGAAAATGGGGAACTTACTAACGCTCCCAATAGCTGCCTATCTCCTCTCTTGCTCCACCCCTCATCTGATATACCAGAAACCCTAAAGGGTTGGGACTACTGGAAATCATAATTTGACGCCATAACATCAAGCATAGAGACACATGCTCCTATCAAAACAAGTCCATGTCAACTCGTAGCCCTAGAGGACCCAAGAGATAGAGAGTCTCATTGGCGACCAAATAGCGATCGTCATATCTGATCAAATGGAAGACGAACAACTACTTGGTAGTTTCCCACGCAAACCCTTGTTGGCTCATTGCCGAGAGTGTAGTAAACACTTATCGTCCCTTTATACACTGTAATAAAAGTTGAGAAGTCAATGTGTCAGCAGTATCCGCCCTCATCATGGAAGATGACCTCTGCGTTGCCTTAGATCGGCCTCCTCAATGGAACCCACGTGATCCATGAGTTGCTCTCTATCTTTTGGTGGTTTACGCGGTAGAAAAATAACAAATCACTTGGTTCACTCTTGGAATAAATTGATCCCCTCCCCCACACATGGGATAAAGAAAGGGGGAGGGTAAAACATCATTCTCGTTGGGGAAAAATATGATTATTTAGAACCACTCACTCTTTGGTTGGTGAGATCAAATCTATGTCCTACAACACACATCTTCCCTTTAATTAATTGTATGATTTTTGTACTAATTTCTTGTGATTCACTTCACCTACCTAAATATTGTGAGAAGACCGCGATTGCTGCTAATCGGGCTATACCATGATTTCGTAAGGACAAGAAAGGGATATAAGAGGGAATCCGCTATCATATCCAAGCAAGGCATGCATACGATGACAACACAAAAATGGTTCACGGTTTTTAACGAAAAAATGATGTTCAACTTAAAAGGAAGTACTAGTAAAGTTTACCAAATTTTCTTTTTTAATAAAAAATCATTAATCTTAAATAATCATATTTGCAAGGCCGACTTTAAGATTAGGCTAATAAATAAACAACCTTAGAACTTATAAAATCTTAACTTTTTATTTAAATGTTATATTTACAAGAAGGGCTCAAGTATATGTGTAATTTATTTTTTAAAAAATTAGGCCAATCGTTTTATTATGTTTCTTTCTTCAAAAGAACGAGTGCCATGTTTCCTCAAAAAAAAAAAAGAACAAGTAATTACCCATGCATTACACATTATATTTAAAAATTATTTTTTTTTTAAAATGTTTAAGATATAAATAATTAAACTATACAAATAAATTGTGAATATGAGACCTTTCAAATTATGAAAAAAAAATGTGTTCTAAGACATACTTTTCTTTGATTGATATAATTTAAAAAAATTGAATTATTATGTAGAATAGGGAATAATCAGTTTCAATTCAAAAGAGCCAAAATATATTGATATTACAGAGAGTACTTGTTCAATAGTTTGTACAAATAATATTGTTAGTATGCGCACAATACAATTATTATTCCCAAAGACTTGTGCTAATTTAAATGATTGATGTTTAGATAGCATGTGTTGTTTGGACATTTATGCAAAAAAAATTAGAAGTTGAGACCTTTTAGAAGTTAGAATGCGGAATTTAAACGGTCGGAAAGCTAACTTCTGAAAGGCAATTATCTAAGAAATGGAAATATAAAAAAAAAAAATGGATAAACTTATGGGGTGTATTAGTAAAAAAGGGGTGCAAATTGCAACCCCGCCGCCAACGGAAAAGCACTTTCTATTTCAGTGGGCTTTTTTTTAACATTGTCAATATTGGGCTGAATAAAAAAAGGATATCAATACCAAAAAAAATAATATTCAAAACTCAAAAGCATTAGTTTTGGATGGGCGAACCTGAAAAAACCCAACAGATATTTTGAAAGCGCGGGAGCTGCCACAATCTGACAATCGCATCGCAACGACGCCGCATTAGTCAGGAAACGCGAAAGTCTCCTCGATATCCCAAAATTGGAATTTAAATTTTGTTTGTGCTTGGGGTTTGTGGAGTTGGCGAATTCACTTCCACGGAACGGAAGCCAAACAGTGAACAAAAAAGAAAGCAAGTGGGAAAAAAAAATGGCAGAAGAGAACGAGAATAAGGAAAGTTCGGTCCTTTCTTCGCCAAAAGAGGAGACCCCAATTAGGGCCGTGGTTTGTCTGAACAGAAAAGAGGACGTGAAACGTTTCGAGGAAACCGAGGAATGCTTCATCTTAGAGTTCGACCCATTTGAATCGCTTGACCTATCAAGGCTTTCGTTGGTCGACAAGAATAACCATGACGATGACGATGCCGCTGATCTCTCCATTGTTGCTGAAAAGGGTCCGGTAATTACAACTTCCATTCTCCCCTACAAAACCCCTCATCGTATACTTTCCTCTACTATTTTTGTTTTGTTTTCTTTCTTGCAATGTCTGCTTAGTTCCCACCACTGTTGTTGCTGGCTTCTTGTACTTGACACACTGCTGCTTGAAGGTATGTTTGAATAGAGGAAAAGGATATAAAAGTTTTCATTTTTTAATTAAACCGTCGAGAATATTTGTTACTCAGAAAATATTCTGCTGGGAATAAGTACAGAAAAAAAAAAAATCTTTTCCCACTGTATTATTTAAGAATTGGGATTTGGATGTGATATTCGGAGAATTAAATATAAGATCACGGCCACTCTGTTATCTCTCAGTTATTTGGGATTCGGCTATCTTGTTATTGTAATGAACGATGCCATGCACTCATGTTCCTTTGCAATCTCTGTTTGTGTTGGACTTAAATGGTTGAAGTTGAACTCTATTCTGAGTTGTTCTGATGAGTATTTTTGTTTTGGACAAATATATATAGGTAGCATGCAGAGATTACCCGCATTCAAGACATCTGTGTCTTAAATTTCCGTTCACTAGTACACCTCATGAGAGCTACTGTGAAATGGTAGAGATGGGAGTTGAGCTCTTTATTTTTTCGGCTTATACCTTGCCTCTGAATTAATTAATCTCTTTGGTTGAATACAGTGTTACTGTTACGTATGTGATTCAGCTGCTCCTTGCAAGCACTGGACCGATGCTAAAGATCCACACTGTGACGCAGATGGATCTTGGTGCTGGAAGAACATGAGGAATGTGAAAAAACTTTTAGGTGGCACTGTAGAAAGGGTCACTAATTATAGACATGTTTGATGTTGCTGCGCGCGCACTTGAATGGGAGCAGCTTGGAATTTTGCTTTTTGGATATACTCCAACTCCAGGACTATTTGTAGTTATTTTTGGTTAAGTTTTATGTTTGTAGTTATAATCTATCTACATTTTGTGTGACTCGGATGATTAACTAACACAGTGGTGTGTTGGGCAATTTAATTGGAGGGTGAGAAAGAATGAATGAAATTTAGTTATGACATGATGATATAATAAAGCAATAACGGGATTCAATCTTTTTTTTTTTTTTTTGTATAAACTAGTACAGTACCGTGCATTTGCACTAGCCGTGTGTTGTTTGTTACGCTTAATTTTTTAAGACGGTGGTTATTTATAGTAAATGATATGTTTGATTCAATGTATGAAAAATTAACTAATTTTATAGTGAATGTGAAAGAAATATTAAATGTATATCAAATATTATTATTTATGTAATTGTGTGACTTGTGTACCATATATGGCTGAGATGAAATAAACATGGTTAGAGTTTTCTTGATTAGATAGATAGATAAGATAGATAATAGAGATACATGCATAAAATTGATATATGTTCAAAGACAAAGAAATTTTACTGACAATATATAATGTTTTTCGGTCACGAATCAAAGACGATTAAATTATACCGATAATATGTAATGTTTTCTTGCCGATACTTAAAAGTAAGATAATATTTGTAAATAATAAAAATATTTATGAAAATTGATATGTACTTAAGTAGTGTTTTCCGTCAGAACTTAAAAATAAAATAATTATTTAAAAATATTAAATTCATTTATAAAAAAATAAAAAGTAATTATACTCACATGTAATGTCTCTCGTTACGACTCAAAAGCAAAATAATCATTTACAAATAACTTAAACATTTATAAAACTGATCTGTGTCAAAGACGATAAAATTATACCGATAACATGTACTGTTTCTCCCGTCGAGACTTAAAAGTAAAATAATCATTTATAACTAATAAAAACATTTATAAAAATTGATATGTGCTCAAAGATAATGAAATTATAGCGACATGTTGTTTTCTCCCATTGAGACTCAAAAGCAAAATAATCATTTATAAAAAATAATAGCATTCATAAAAACAGAATATAAAAGGTAATTATAGTGACAATATACAATGTGTCATTATAATAAGAGGTTTAAAATTAGTATGTAATGTTACCCCGTTAAGAGTCAAAAGTAAAATAATAATCTATAAATAATATATAATAAAGATATTTATAAATTTTGATATATTTTAAAAGACGATGAAATTATACCGATAACATTTTATGTATCTCCGTCTGGACTCAAAAAAAATAATCATTTATACCGATAGTATGTAATGTTTCCCCTGTTAAGAATCAAAAGTAAAATAAAAATCTATAAATAATATTTAATAAAGATATTTATAAATTTTGATACATGACCAAAGACGATAAAATTATATTTGAGACTTTAAACGAAAATAATTATCTATAAATAAAAAAATATAATGATAAAATATAAAAATATAAAAAAAAATAGAAAGACGAAAGAGAGAAAGAGAGAGTGAGAGAGGGTGCGAGAGAAGAAAGAGAGAAAGAGAAAGAGAAAGACAGAGTGACGTGAGAAAGAGAAGAAATAGAAGAGAGAGAGAGAGAGAAAAAAGTGAAATGTGAGAGAGAAAAAATTAATAGTAGAAAGAAAAATATATTTTTTATGTGAATTTAATTTTTATTTTAGTTTATTTTTATTTAAATTGACATATTTATCCCTTAAAAGTATATGTATCATTAGAAAAAGAGGTCTAAAATTGTATTTGTATTAGTAGTTTGTTTATAAAAAAAAAATAACCCATGTGTAATGTCTCCCGTTATGACTCAAAAGCAAAATAATCATTTATAAATAACTTGAATATTTATAAAATTGATCAGTATCAAAGACGATAAAATTTACCGACAACATGTAATGTTTCCCCAGTCGAGACTTAACAGTAAAATAATCATTTATAAATATTAAAAACATTTATAATAATTGATATATGCTCAAAGATAACGAAATTATAGCGACAACATGTTGTTTTCTCCCGTCGAGACTCAAAAGTAAAATAATCATTTATAAAAAATAATAGCATTCACAAAAATTGAATATAAAATGTAATTATACTGACAATATACAATGTGTCATTAGAATAAGAGATTTATAATGTTTCCCCTGTTAAAATTCAAAAATAAAATAATAATCTATAAATAATATATAATAAAGATATTTATAAATTTTTATATATTTTAAAAGACAATGAAATTATACCGATAACATTTTATGTATCTCTGTCTGGACACAAAAAAATAATCATTTATACCGATAATATGTAATGTTTCCCTTGTTAAGAATTAAAAGTAAAATAAAAATCTATAAATAATATATAATAAAGATATTTATAAATTTTGATACATGATCAAAGACGATAAAATTATATTTGAGACTTTAAATGAAAACATGTATTTATAAATAAAAAAATATAATAAAAAAATAAAAATATAATATAAAAATATAAAAAATAAAAATAGAAAGAAGAAAGGGAGAAAGAGAGAAAGATAGAGTGAGAGAGGGTGCGAGAGAAGAAAGAGAAAGAGAGAGTGACGTGAGAGAGAGAAGAGAGAGAAAAAAATGAAAGGTGAGAGAGAAAAAGTTAAAAGTAGGAAGAAAAATATATTTTTATGTGAATTTAATTTTTATTTTGATTTATTTTAATTTATATTGACATATTTGTCACTTAATAGTATATGTGTCATTAGAATAAGAGGTCTAAAATTGTATTTGTGTTCGTAGTTTGTTTATAAAAATTAAATACATTTATAAAAAAAATATAAAAAGTAATTATACCGACATGTAATGTCTTCCGTTACGACTTAAAAGCAAAATAATCATTTATAAATAACTTAAACATTTATAAAATTGATCTGTGTCAAAGACGATAAAATTATACTGACAACCTGTAATGTCCCCCCTCGAGACTTAAAAGTAAAATAATCATTTATAAATGTTAAAAACAATTATAAAAATTGATATGTACTCAAAGATAACGACGACAACATGTTATTTTCTCTCGTCGGGACTCAAAAGCAAAATAATCATTTATAAAAAATAATAGCATTCACAAAAACATAATATAAAAAGTAATTATACTGACAATATACAATGTGTCGTTAGAATAAGAGGTCTAAAATGTGTAATGCTTATAAAAAAAATAGTATGTAATGTTTCTCCCGTTAATAGTCAAAAGTAAAATAATCATCTATAAATAATATATAATAAAGATATTTATAAAATTTGATATTCTAAAAGACGATGAAATTATACCGATAACATTTTATGTTTCTCCGTCTGGATAAAAAAAATAATCATTTATATCGATAATATGTAATCTTCCCCCTTTAAGAATCACAAGTAAAATAATCATCTATAAATAATATATAATAAAGATATTTATAAATTTTAATACGTGATCAAAGACGATAAAATTATATTGACAATACGTAATGTTTTCTTATTTATAAATTATATTTACAAATAAAAAAATTACAATCATAAGATATAAAAATATAAAAAAATGAAATTACAAAATGTTATTAAAAAAAGAAAGTGAGAAAGAGAGAAAGAGAAAGAGAAAAAGAGAATGAAAAAAAAGAGAAAAGTTATGAGAGAGAGAGAGAGAAAAAAAAAGAGAGAAGAAAGGGAAGCAAGAGGAAAAATGAAATGTGAGAGGAAAAAAGTTAAAAGTGAAAAGAAAAATAATTTTTTATGTGAATTTAATTTTTATTTTGATTTATTTTATTTTGATTAACGTATTTGTTCCTGAAAAGTATATGTGTCATTAATATAAAATGTCTAAAATTGTAATTTTGGTAGTAGTTTGTTTGATTATATAGAATAGAAGATAGTCGATAAAAGGAAAATGCTTGGCATCGCGAGAAATACCCGTCATGAAGCATCACGAAGTATTGTGATTAGTGAGTCAACCCGTGATTTCTAATTTTCGGCCGGGTGTGCATTCGTGAGGTTCGTGAATAATTTACTTCATGACATATAGCATTATTCTAAATAAAAATAAAGAATATTAACTTCATTGAAAATTTTGGCAAAGTCAAAATTATTTAACTAGACACACTAACAATATGAAATCTACTATATTATATAAAATAGAGTTTTGCCACGCGGGACCATGCCATATGTCAAAACCACAAATATTTTTTCCCACCTAAAGCTATTTATTTTATTTTTATATTTTTTATTTTAATCAGTCATTATTAAAGTATATCAATCATGATTTTGAGTTATTGATTATTCATTTCAATTGATACGGTAACAAATGCATAATTTCTATAATGATATCGATATTATTTCAAATATTTTAATTTTCAATTTGAATTAATACTTTTAATACCTTTTGTTGTATTATTAATTAATTTTAACAATCTCCCCCTCCCTCTCCTTCTTCTCTCAAGTGTATCTTCTCTCTTTTCGGTTGCAATTTCAATTCAATATGATGTTATTCATCTATAGAGATATGTTTGATAACCTCTTAGATTACTTTATTATTTTCTCTGTAGTTCAATTCATTTTTTCTTTCTTGAAATTTCTCTTTCAAGTCTTTTGCACTATCTAAAAACATATAAGCTGCAAAAGGCTAGCAAGCAAACTTCAAATGTCATATATATTAAAAAAATAAAAATATTTTTTTAAGATAAATATAAGCTTACCTTAAAGAAAAAAATGAAAAAAAAAAACTTAAAATTGGAGAGATTGTTTTGGTTCAGCATTATTGAGCAACTATTACAACTAATGACATCTTTTTTTTTACCCTGGAATAATGACATCTTGATAATCTAATTCTGATCAATCACAAATTTAAAGTATAAACTCATTCAAATTAATCTTATTTTTTTACCGTATTACTTAATGACTTGGCATATATAGATTATGAAGAAAAATTGAGTAAATATAATTTTTCTATTATTTTTATTTAATATTAGCACATAGTATAAAATAAACATATGCTAACATGTTTATAAATTTAGTTGTGTGAGAATTCAAATTCATAAAATAATTATTTAAGTGTTATATAAAAAAAGTATTAATCATTTAAGTGATATCTTTTGAAAAAGTAACATATTTAATATTAAAAAGTAATTTTCTATATAAATCAATCTAATGATAATTTTTTTAGATATTTTTACATAAAGAAAAAGTTAAATTGTATTTATTTACAATTATAAAAATGTCTTATTAATATTCTTTCTCATTTATTTACTACATTAAATAAAATTATATTAATGAATTCTTATATATTTTAAAATTTTATATCATCATATAATTTAACTTTTCTTTATTCTTAATTCCCACTATAGTTTTTTTGACGAAATAATACCTACGACAGTTAATTAAACTTTTTTTTTTAGTTTTCTATGGATTTTCTTTTCTTTATTTGTTATAGTTTCATTTATTTTGTCTGATCTATTTATTTTACTACAACTCTAAGAATAATTATATATTAATTATGATCATCACAACATCATTACCTTCATCATTGATAGACATATTCTAAATCCATATATGTTCACAAAATATGTTGCGAAATATAAAATTTTATTACATAAAATATTTTTTCAAAGCATATTAAGATTTGAAGGCAAATACTTACGGTGTATAGAAATGAAAAATTTACAAAAAGTTTATTGACATGTGAGTCATAAAAGTAATTATAAATAAAAATAGGATACACTAAGGATAAAAATATATCATAAGAAGATGGATATTTTAAACAAAAACATATTAATCACTATGTAAAGATTTATAATATTAAAACTAAAGAGTAAAAAATATATTGTTAGGAAATTGAATATTTTATATGAATGAATATTAGTATATAAATTACTATTGATGACTATTTTATTAGAAATACATTAATATAATTTTTGAATATATAATTTTCTGAAATATACTGTACATGGTTTTTTTTATTACTTTCTACTTTTGATATACTCAATTCTTTTTATGTTTATATTGTAATTCTTAAGGGTGATTTATATGATTTTAATAGATCACTTTTTATAATTAATAATGGTGTTATACAAAACATTTTTTTATTTTAAAACTGGATAGCATATGTATGTGTGTGTGTACTACTTCATAATATTTTTTTAAAAAACTCAGATGTTCTAATAACTTTTCTAATTTTTGTTATCAAACTTATATTTACACATTAAACACGTTTAAAATCAATATTGATAACCCGTGCAAGGCACGAGTTAATACACCGGTATGAGTAAAACATGTGTCAATATAAAAAAATGGAGCATTTTAAAGCCGAAAATCGAATCTCTTTCTAACCTTTTGAAGATCAATTTTTAAGTGACTTTTCAAATGTATCTCTACTTTAGTAAAGTTTCTTCTTCTTTTCTCTTTTTTTTTTTTTTGACTCATGAGATTCAACTTTAGTAAAGTTTTTTTGGTGAATAGAAATTTTCATCAGGAAGAATAGTTAAATCCATTAACTAGTTCACACTCTTTCTCAAAATATTGAATTTAATGAAGTTGAATATCTGCAATTTTTTTTAAAAATTCAAATTTGTATTGAATTTTGCACTACAAATAATCAATAATTATCTTATCTTAATATACTTTTTTTGTGGATAGTCTTCGATTGAATCACATCGTAAGAGAATTCAATGTCGCAAGCCAGAGGGACATGAGTAGAGTGGGCAAAAGTGGCGGTTATGGCGAAGTGCTTTGGACAGGTTAGAGTCTATTGAAGAAGTCAATGATTGGTCGGTGATAAGGATTGGAAAGGGCACTGACGTTTTCGCCATTATTGCTGCCACTTTCCAGTTCCATGTTGCGTGCGTGCTTGAGTTCAAGGAAGAAGAGAAGGACCAAGGGAAGAGTGGGAAATAGAAGGATGTAAGAAAGATAAGGGACAAAATTACTACAAGTAGTCCACGGTATAACGCGCCAAAAAAGTTTACATAATCATCACTTTTTAACCCCAAAAGTTAATCTCATGGTCACGAAATCTATGATGTATGGAGTCAAAATTACATAAAATTGCGACTCTTTTTTTTTTGTTACAAAGAAAAACAGAAGAAGAAAAAGCAGAGGCCTACGGCCTTACAAACGAAGCCCCCATCGCATCCGTCAAAAGAAGACTCGACAATCCCCCTAGTGGGGCATCCAAGCACACCAACTGACTGTCACAACGGGCACCCATTTTGGCTAAGAAATCAGTATATTGATTACCTTTCCGAAGAGTGTGGCACAACTGGAACTCCCAATCCCACTCCATCGTAAAATTGAGACTCTAAGAAAAACTTTACATAATCATCACTTTTGACCCCAAAGGTTAATCTCATGGTTATACTAAAAAAGGAGTTTTATACATATACACGAATAACACATACACACACAGACTTCCAATCTCTTGCCAGGTATTTATTCTTTATATTTATTTTTTTTTAAAATTGTCACTAATACTCTTTTTAACATTCTCTTTTCAACGCACTCATTTCCATTGGTTAAAATTTAAATTGATCTCATTATATCATGCAAGTCTCATATAAATTTGGTGGGACTCATATCAATTTTAACAAATAGAAAATAGTGTGTTGAAAAGATAGTATTAACGAGTGTGGTGCTAACATTGATATTACATTATTATACTAATAAGGAAAGATATTTACAAATATAATATAAAAATGAGAGATGCTTAAATTATTGATTTTAATAATTTCAAAAATAATATTGTTAATAATTTTTTAAGAGTTTTTTTTTCACAATAAGAGTTTAAAGGATATGCACTATTTGTGTAAACTAGTTTTACACTAATATCTAATGACAGTCCACTATTTTGGCATATTAACCCACTATTATAATTGCATTTTAAAAATAACCATAAAATAGTGGGTTCTCATTGAATATCAATTTAAAATTAGTTTATACTGACAATACATATCCTTTAAACTCGTTCAAATAAACCGATCAATTTAATTTAGTTTTGTGCACGACTGAATATTTTGCAGTACAAATAATCAAAGTAGTATTATTAAATGAGTTTAATTGGTATCAATGTCTGTGTAAAACTTTTTATATGGTCAACTAATCAGAAATTATGGTATGAGTAATTTTTGAGTTTTTGTCAACAAAAAAGAAAACTTTTGAGTTAGTTGAAATAAGAGTCAAACATTTTTAATGAAGTGTTAATTTATGATTGGTTGAAAGTGTAAAAAATCTCATAATGTATACCAATTAAACTCTTATTAAATTTCATAAACAAAAAGTAAAATATTATAAATTATTTATTATTTATATGAACACAATACATTATAAATATCCATAGTATTAAAACAATATTTAATAATATTCTAATGTGTTAAACAAAAAATAGAATATTATAAATTATTTATATTTATATGAACATAATAAATTATAAATACTCATATTATGAAAACCATATTTAAGAATATTTTAATATGTTTGATAAAAGGTATAACTTTTTATAAACAATTTTTTTCAAAGAAAAACCTTTTTTATAAACAATTCTTGATTATTGTTTTTATAAACAGTTTTTCGTTAAGAATATCCATGATTACTGAACAAACTTTTATATAAACATTTTTTAAAATCAATTATTAGATAAAATAATTAATATGTTTTCGATAGTATCTTACATTATTCTCATTCATTTAATGAAAGAGCATGGGCGGACCTATATTCATCTCTCAATTTTTTAAAATCTCACTTAGCTTATTATAAATTTTCATTTAACCCCTCTAATTTTACAGTTTTGTACCCACTATCCATAATTACACTGTCTATCTCATTTCATTCGTTTAAATTGGTCTCGCAAAATCACATAGACCAATTTAGTCTCCGAAAAATAAAAAATACCAATTTGGTCATAAAAATTCTCTAATTTTGGTCAAATTAATCATTTTTAACATATTTTTAGCCCTGTCAGAGATTAATTTGACCGACATTTGAAACTCTTAAGGACTAAATTGATATTTGTTCATTTATCAGGGACTAAATAAGTCTTTGTGTTTTATTGTGAAAGGGCCAAGTTGGATCTATACTCATTTTGTTTATAAACAAGAAACATAAAACCATTTAGGGTCTGTTTGGTTCAAACGAGAGGAAGGAAGGGGAGAGATTTTAATGGACGGGTGGGGAGGGAAGGGAAAGGGAGGGGACCGATTTAATTTGATTTTGTGTTTGGTTGAGAGGAGGGGAAGGAAGGGGAGAGAAGCCTTTACATGTTTGGTTCAAGAGGGGAGAGGAGGGGAGAGATTTTAATAGAGGGGAGAGATTACTTTACTTGTATATCCTTATAATCTTTTATATTATATTATATTATATATAAGAATATTTAAATAATTTTATTTTTAAATTATTTAATCTCCCTCCCCTAAAAAATCCTCCACTTTTGGAGGGGAGCCAAAATTGGCTTAGGAGGGATTTTGCTTCCATCCCCTCAAAAAAATTGAACCAAACAAACATAATTTAAAATAATATCTCCCTTCCCCTTCAAACTCCCAATCAAACAGACCCTTAATTATTATTTTGAAATTTGAAAATAAGACCCACTACGTGTATCTAACATAAGGAGTTTTGGCAGTACCTAATTTATTGTTAATTTCATTTTTTGACATTAATTTTGTTTTTAAATTGTAGGAGATAATAAATAGATTTTTTTAATAGGAGATTATCATCAAATGAGCAACAATCTTGTGAAATCAAGTTCCCAACAATAACACGTTGAAATTAATTTTGAAGAGTTGTCATCAGATCCAGGCAAACAAATTAAAATATCGATATATTATCATTATGATTGAAATACAGTAAGATACAAAGAACATATTTACAAGACAGAATATAATAATTATTAATTGAAGTTAAATGGTTTGACCCCGCTAATCTAGGGTCCTGGATACGCCACTGTGAAAGAGTATAGTTTATTTCTATTCAGTGAAAAATTTGTGAAATAGAATTTCATTTTAAAAATTGTAGAATTTTGTGGAATTTGAAGTGCTAAATGATAATACTTTTGAAATTTTAAAAGCTATTTTTTTTTCCTCATGACCCGCGAACTCAACCCGAACCAATCCACTCATCACCAAATTGATTGGTTCGGATTTAACAGAAAAACTACAAGTTTTCAACCAACCCAAACCGAAAAAATTTGATTGGTTCAACCATCGGATTTGATTAAAATCAACCCAAATCGGTCCATATACACCCCTACTCCCCTTCCTTCGTTGGAAGCAACCAGATCTAATTATCGCCAATGGTCAAACATTAACAATTTTAGTGGCTTTTTGGTGTTTAACATATTTTCTTTTATTACTTAAAGAAATAAACAATGGGGAATTAGGCACGCATTTATTCCGCCAAATTTGGGGTTGTTGTTGTTGTAATTAAACTTGGGAAGTCCTGCCTGTTAAGCGCCTCAACCGTTTGGAATTTTTGTGGCTTCGTGTGCCTATCATAAATGCTCTTTTCATCCATCTGGTGCGCCGCTTCATTTTCTCAGTGGTCGTGTAGCTCTTCAAATGCCTGCTTCGTATCTGCGACTCATCCAACTATTGACCGGCGGGTTGACCGGTGGGGTGTTGAAACATTTCACGTCCCAATAAAATTAAATGCAGTATCACTTCCCAATAAAATTAAACAGTGCCTTCAAATTTTTCTATAAACTTTGAAGTTCTTCATTTGAAATTCCTTTGCAATAGGTCTTTTATGTGTTTCTAAGTCATCTTTTAATTGTCTGTTTGGGATTTCGGGTGCATTTTGTAGTCCTTCTCACATGATCCGGTTTTCATTAGGTTTTTTTGCGTCGTCATCTTCATCTACAAGGACGACGAGATTGGCGATGGATAACAGCTTTGTCGAATACGTGTTTATGTCTCCAGCGTTCTTTTTTTTTTTTTTTTTTTTGCCAAAAGAAAGGAGAGGTCCTCGTTAAAATGTCTCCAGCGTTCGACGCACCTCTGCAGCTCAAAAGGACCCAACCGCTGTGTGCAAGCCATAACCACCACTTGAATCCTTGAGCGCGACACCTCTGCATGCCACCGTTTCGCGATCCCGCCCCACCACAAATTCGCAAGACTAAAATAAGTTCTTAAAACTTCTGCAGCAGTCTCCAATCCACTGTTTGAGGAGTCTGTTTCTAGAGTCTGAATCTAATCAGCAACTTCTACCTTGGTTTTTTTTTTTTTGCAGTGTCCTATTCGATTGTGAGTTTGGATAGAAAGGCAACACATTTGTTTTTTCTTTTCAATTTCCATTCAAAATTGATTCTGCTATCGCCTATTAATTGTTTTTTGTTTGTCCCGTCGCCAGAAACCAGATTTTTTCCTCAGTATTTGTTTGCGTTCATACCTAGGATATGTGATTCATTTCTATAATTATTTGAAGAATAATACTTTTAATTGCATATCTTCTAGATGATTCTCTTCAATGATCAAATATTTCATTTATTTTTAAAGCATTAAAAATTTATTCAAATATATTCATCTGACCTGATATATATATTTTTGGGAAATGTAGAATACTTGAGGTTGTGTTTGGATGAGGTATTTCAAAATTCTCAAGGTATTTGAAATACAAGGTAATTGAATTGCATCAATTGAATTATCTTCATTTTCAAAATACTTTGTTTGGATAGAGTAATTTAAATACCTTATATTTCAAATTCTTTGTTTGGATAAAACATTTTAATTGCCTTCAATTATAAAATTTTATTTTTGAATATTTATTTTAAATTTTACTATAAAATGTAGAAAATAAATTAACATTAGTCGATTGCATATAATAAAATATTAAAAATAATTTAATCAAACCACTTAAGCGTGGTAGCTTGGTGGTGTTTCACATGTTTTATAACCTCCGGGTTCAAATGTTGCCTCCAACAAAAATAATTTAATTTAATTTTAGTAATAATTAATTATATTATTTTTCGACAGCAGCGGTGGCCCGGAAGGTAGCATGCGGCGGCGGCGGTCCGGCCAGTGGCCATGGTCCGGTGGTCGGTGGTGGTTGATGGTGGGGGAATTTAGAAATTCATAGATTTGAGGTGGTATTTCAAATTTTCCAAATTTAGTTCAAATGAAATACCCCATAAAATTCATGTATTTTTGAAATTTCTTACATTTAATACTCAAACAAGATATTTTACTTTAAAGTATTTTAATTACCCTTCAAAAATACTTTACCCTCTAATATTACCCTATCCAAACATACCTCAGCGAATTTGAAACTCTTTTTATTTTTATTGACTACTAACTAATAATAAATGCCTCTTAAGTTTTGTCTGGATGAATGGATAGGTTTAGGAACATCTGACTGAGAGTGAGAGGACTCTTATTGAGTTGCTTCTTCCTTAGATATTCGAAAGCTCTGATGAATTTGCAATTCCCTTGCAAATGGTTTATTAAAACAGATAAGTTATACAATAATGTTTTTTGAACACAAAAAATGACACAGACACAATATATATACAATCCGTACTGTACGGATTGTATATCCATACTGTACGAACAGTATGCACACATTTTTTTTTCAAAAAACATATACCTGCACGGGTATATAAATTGTGTCCATTTTTTTTTTCAAAAAATATATACCCACGCGGGTATATAAATTGTGTCCATTGCTGTGTTCAATTAACAGCACTGTAAGTTATATTGAGCTACTAACAATTGTTGTCACAGACAAGGGCTTCTGTCCTCTAAAAAGGGTCCAATAAAATGTTTTTTTGCAAAAAGTCCATTGCCTGTTTCACTTTTTAAGTGTCATAATTCCACATCCATCCACCCCATGTAAGTATTTTTATGTTCTTTGTCTAATAAATTTGTTTTGTCTTTAATCAATGAGGCATGCTTACGAGGCTTTATAGTTGAAATATTATGGATTTAGTGAGTTGTTAAATTAGTCTCTTGATATCAATCTTTCATTTTCTCTGGATCCTAAAAATCAACTGAAAGTTACCACAAATGGCTTGGGGTTAGGAAAATAGAATCTTTCAGTATAGCAGTGGAAGTTGTTTATGTTTTTGTAAATCTGATTGTAGCAGTATATGTTGCCCTGAATTAATTAGTCTATCATAACCTTTTCCTTTAATTTCATTGTTATCATGTTCATCTTCTCCCAATTTGTTTGGGTTTCTTTCAAGTGTTCTACATGGAATTTTTCAATTCAAAGTAATTCTGATTTTCATTGGGATAGTATAGGATGCCTTTCATTAATTAGTAAGCCTCAGTCTTTTGCTCTGAAAACTTTTTAATTATGTTTATTGTATGAAGTATTTTTGGTGTTGCCTTCAAGTGTTTTACATGAAACATTTATATTTAAAGTAATTCTTCAAGTTTGAAAATTCTGCAACTATTTTACACAAAGCTATTCTTTGATCTCTAATCAGCATTTTAAAGTTTGTAAAGGACTCGTTATAGTGACTTTAAAGTTGTTGTTTAGGGTCTAATCTGTCATTTGCTTTGTTCGTCTACCCGTCATTGTTATTTAGGCCACAATTTCTTATTCGGTGTTTTATATATTTGTTTTTTTTTTGCATTTATTTATTATATCTTTGTATTGTTCTTCATTCTGTCTTACTGGGTTTTGGTTTGCTACATATGTGGTCCGATAAATTTTGGTTATTGAGGGGTGCCTAATCTTTTGCTAATATTTCTTATTTATTATGTTCATCTGCTAATCAGTTGTTTTGTTTAATCCATCATCATCGGTGGTTCTGCTGCTTATTTATTGCCTTCCTCTTTTAAATTGCCAAAATATTTTATGCTAGAATAGGAAGGCGATGGGATTTCTTTTATGGATGCATCTTTCATATGCGGTGCTGACCTTTTGGATGTATCTTTCATATGTGGTGCTGAGATTTCTTTTTTCGTTTTGCTTTGTTCATAATTTGTTAGTTGAATTTTAATGAGAGGATCCCTACATGAGAGTATATCCCTATATTTTTTAGTTTAAGATCAGATCTTGACCAAAGTAAGTCTATTTATGTTTGGGTGTTAAATCATTTGAAACAAGAAAGTGATTCAAGTTTCTTGATACGAAATTGCTACCAAACTGGCAATGTCCCTACATTGTCATATACTCTTATTAAATCTCAAAATATTAATGTACGAATTTTATTTTTGTTTGTCGTTGGCAGGGGTGTGGCAATCCAAGTCCAGAATCACTCTCTTTAATTATTTCAGCTCTGCATATTTTCTACTAGAGCCTGCTGATCTATATGTACATTGTTAGAATTATTTCTAATAATTCTTGTGGGCTACAATCAATTGTGACCTTTTAGTTTTTCAAAAACGGGCTAATGTTATGATCTAATTGATGATGCTCAGGCCCACAAATAAGTGATCAATTGTAATGAGCCTTTGGACACCTAATTCTGATTTATGTGGGAGATAGTGTAGGCCCAACCACTAGGCCCATGATGGGTGGTCCCAAGGGTGATAAATAGGGAGGCTAGGTTCCCTTTGCCGTCACCGAAATCATATATGCTCGTCTACGGTTTGCCCCATTGAGAACCGAGAACCGAGAACCGGAGTTTGTGACCAGGCAAAGGAAGGATTAGTTCGTGATTTCAGGAGCTCTACAAGACTGAGGCAGTTTCTGGTATTCGTGATCATGTCTTCAACAAGTAAATGCTCTAATCGGTATTCTAATTTCATATAATAGATCCTATATTTATTACATGTGGTATCAAAGCGGTTATTATATGGATTATGACCGACTTCATAGCTAGATGGGAATTTTTATCACATTCAGATTTTATTTTTATTTTTGGGCTGTTTTCGAATAATTTTCGTTTTTCAAACGTGTCTAAAATTCGTAAAAATCGGGACTTGAAACCATAGGGGTTTTGTAGAGGATGCTCATACAAATCTATTGGCACAAGTTTTGTTAATTTTCGTTACCTATAGAGAGAGAGGATTTTTCGAAAAACGGCAGTGCTTAGGGTTGTTTCAAAACCACGATTTGGGGTTATAATTTCACGTTTTGATTGTTGAAACTAGAGGCTTTTGTGTTAAAATGAATAGAAATAAATTTCAGAGCAAAACCCATAAAGATTCACGATTGAAAAAGCCAAAATCGGAGCCAAAAAAAAATAAAATTGCGTGAACAGTAACTGGTGCAGTTGTTTACGTTTCTGGGCATTTTCAACAAAGGTTGAAGATGAATTCTGGCCTTGGTACCAAGCCCACTCTCGGGGCACGGAGAGTGAGAGAGAGTGCGGACTCTACGGGAGTCCGTTTTTCATTGTGATTTTTGCGTTACGCTCTATATTTAATGCTTGTATTTACTATATTTTTTCCAAAATTTTTCCGCTGCGTTAGATATTTTTTCTAAAATATAATGCATTAAATTGATTTTTTAATTATTTTTCTGACGAAAATTAAATTGAAAAATATGTTAGAAAAATAATATGATGCATTCTGGATTTAATGGTAGTGTTCACTCTCCACGTAGAGTTGAGCATGATTGTATGCTATTATTTTTATATAGGTGCATTTAATTGGCTACCTTGTTACACTGTAAAGTACAAAATATGTTGAGAATGCGGATTGAATTGATGCATGACCTGTAAGGGTGCTCATTTAATGATGTAATTGCCTGTTGACTGTGTCTTATCTATGGACAAGAGAAAAATGATTCCTATGCAAGAGTTTTTGTCGCGTCATTTATAAGTAGATTACCACCAAAGTGGGACCGCTTGTATTGATTCATGAAAATTTCTTTGTAGTTTGAGGAATTCTTTTAATCATTTCATGCAATTACCTGCCCAAAGGGGGGTGGTTGTATGTTGTGGTTGAAAGTTGTTTGGAGATGGAGTTATTGTGGAATGAATTGGGCTAAGGGATTGTCTGCCCAAAGGGAACAATTTTCTGAACCCAGTGTATTCTCATGGATTAACCCATCCGAGTTTTTCAACCTTGGTTAGTGCATTCTACCCAAAGGTGAATGTACCATTATACTGGCCTCAATGTGATACCTTGTTTTATTTTTTGAGCTATATCTTGTCATATTACATATACTAATGCATTCATGTTTTGTCTTAACAGTAAACTATTGAATATTCTGATACTAGCATTAATTTTAATAATTGCTAGTCTGATAAATTTTGAATTATTGAAAAAAAAATTTCTTTTAATTTATCAAACATATTTGGTTTATGCTTGAGCACATATGGTTTTATTTTGAGCAATTTAATTTATTTTTGACAAACAATAAAGTTGTGCTTAATTATATAAAAGTATCTTTTAATGACCTTCTTGTCATTGATTGTGACACGCCACATTGAAACTTGAAAATACGTAAGCTTGTATGTGTTAGAAAGTAGGACTTGTTTTGACATGAGTTTAATCATTGTTCTCTAACATTTATTCTATGAGTCATTTGAGAACTTACATAAAGTTGATGCTTTTCCTTTTGTTGGTCCTACACACAAGGATGAATGATACACCTTTAGAGGTTAGTTATAAAATATATGTATTTTTTGGTTATTAATGTATTGGATACATGCACAAATAAAGAAATTTCTTCTTAATGAGCTCTTAACTCTCTCTCATATTTGTGTTTGGAATATGTATTTATATACGGGTATGACATTATTTCACAATGTTGTGGCATGGAAATTATTGAGCTCTTTTATAGGCATAATTTTTTGAAAAATATTTTCATTGCACGTCATATTGTTTTCCATTGATGGTGATCATTGTCACAATAATTTTTATAAGTATTTGGAAATATAATATTTGATATATGTTAATTTGTGCTCTCCTAGAGTGATACAAATTGTATAAATTTGGAGATATTCATTGCATGATTTATTCGGCAATTGAATTTATGTGATATTGTATGTGAGGACATTTCAAGTGCTTACTCTTGATTTTGATCAATTGTTTAAATGTTTATGGTATATTATTTGTGTTTTCTACTGCACAAATATCTATATTTGAAAACGATCCAAATATGTGTTGTAATTTATGTATTTTCCAGCTGATATTTTATAAATAATATACTGGAAAGAAAATATACCATGGGTTAGATATGTGCATGATGTATATGTGCTTGGGTGTTATGGAAATTTATACCTTTAGCATATATCATGTAATTTTAAAGTGCCAATTCACTTAATTGTGAAATATTGTTTTGATTGTTGTAAGTGTAAAACTTGTAGAATGATAATGGTTTTAAATTCATGATGAGTAGGGGTGTTTATTTTTTAATGCACCTTCTTATGGACTGTATCATGGTTAAGGGCAAGAGATATTGATTCCTGGGTAAAAGCATTTCACTGATTATAGTGGGGATTCCCGCCAAAGTGGGATTACTCATTATTAATTGGTGGAATTTATTTTATCATTAGAGGAATGCTTTTGATTGTCACGTACAATTTCCTGCCCAAAGGGGGTTATTGTATATCATGTGTTATACCCCAATTTTGTCCGCTCATATTTTCATTTTTTTTTTATTTTTAATAATACTTGGGCTCAATTATTATTATTATTATTATTATTATTATTATTATTATTTTGTTTTGTTTCTTTTGTTATTTTTTTTAGTGGGCTCAGCCCATTCCCATTTTTACACTTTGGACTCTTGTAATGGACAATTCCTGCAATTGGGCTAAAATTGGCCCAAAATAATTAAAAAAAAACCAAAATCCAAAACTGAAAATCAAAGTCAGATTTCCACACTCTTATCTTCACCCTTCACAAAGTCATCTGCATATCTTCACCAAAGTCCTCTGCATATCTCTTCAGCCACTCTACAAACTATGTCTTACAGCTATATGTCCCCCATAGGCCTCTTGTTTTTTCTTCATCAGCCAACCAAGTTTGACAAACAATGCAATTTAATCAAAAAAGGGGGAGCACCGTTGTTGAAGTCACGGCTGATTGCAATTTTTTTTTTCAAACCATTGATACCATCTCAGACTTTGCACATGTTAGCACACACTTAGCATACAAGTTGCAACCTCAAGATTGACAAACTGAACCTTTTTTTTTTATAAATAGTAGAGCAAGAAGAGAGAAAAGGGAATTTCGGAGAGTTTTGCTACCAAAGAATTAAGGACTTCACATTGGAGTCCTTATTCAACTCAAACACAGAGAGAGCTTAAAAAAAACGGTGGCAGAGAAATAGAGCCGGAGCAAGCAAATCATTTTTTCAACATATACAAAAGCTTGGAATTCAGGTTGGCGTTTCTTCTAAAACAAACTCAACACTATTGTTCCTGATTAGAACAAACATGCAAATTTTTTTTCTTCTTCTTCCGTTCGATCAGAATAAGAAAAACAGAGATGCTAAGAGATTAGAAAATAATTAAGAGAAGTATTAAAGAGCAAGAACATAGGATCATAAAGAAAGGAATCTGATAAAAAAAGAGGGAAAGGAGATCGGGCCACCCCTGTCGCCGCGCCGGTGGGTGACCACCACCGTGCGCCACGACCCTCTCGCTTGTCCACCCTCATGAGCATGCTCACGCCCACTGAGACCCACATCGCATCGGCTGTCTTTTTTTTTTTCCCTCCCTGTGTTGTTGTTTTCTCCCTCTCCCCACGATCTCCCCTCCCCCTTTGTTTTCTCCACCTCTCGCACGCCCCCCCTCCAGCTCGCGGCCGCGCGCGCACCCACCTCCAAGGAGGACGATCCTCCCTCAGATCCCAACCTCATGGTTCCCTCCTCGCCGCGCCTCCCCCATCAACACCCTTCTCCTTCACCTTCCCCTTGTTCCTCCTTTCTCGTCCCACGATCTCTCCCCCTCTCCCACGATCACCACCGTTCCTTCCCTCCCTCTTCTGCTCGAGGCAGCCTTGTCAAATGTGGCCAGCTGCGCCACCCCTCTCCTCTCCTTCTTCTTCTCGCCCTCTCTCTCTCTCTTCTCTCTCTTTCCCCTCCTTCCCTCTCATCTCCCTTTCTTTCTTTCTTGCAATGGCCGCTTCTTCTTTGTTTGTGTTAGTGTGTGTATGTGTGTGTCAGGTTTTAGGTTTAGTGTGTGTGTGAGTTTGTTTGTTTTGTTTTTTTATTTCTTGGAAATGTCAGCCCAATTTTTTTACGTCCTCCACCTCCTTTTTCTTTCTTTCTTTTAATCCATCCTTTAGGGCCTCAAATTTCACTCACTTTTTTTTTTTAGTTAGCCTTTGTTAAGTATTGGGCTTAAGCCCATTTGTTCTTTTATCATCTATTTAATAAACATGAACACATTTTTTTTGCTAGTCAAACTAGTGCAATTTCATTCAACTAAATTTTACACATACAAGTTTTGAGACTCTATTTTTCTTGAAAAATCACATGATAAAAATCATGAAAATTAATTTATTAGTGATGATTACTCGAGATTGCTTCCCGTTTAGTCATTACAAGTATCTTAATGTTCTAAATAAAATTGGGTTATTAGTGAGGACCACTCTTGATTGCTTCTCGTTTGGTCCCTACGAAAACCTATCTTTTTATTAAAAGTAAAATTAAGTTTTTTTTTACTAGTAATGATCACTCGAGATTGCTTCCCGTTTGAACATTACGAACACCGTTAATTTTATAAACAAAAAAGGTTATTAACAAGGGCCACTCTTGATTGCTTCTTATTTGGTCTCTATAAAACCTACCTTTTTATATAATTAAAATCAACCAACACGTAACCATTTTCTACCCAAAAACTACGTAGCCTTTGATTTCTCCACTGCACCCGGAGATACATAGGAGCAGGAGCCCACTCCTGTCAAGCGCAATAATAAACGATTTTTATTAAGTCCTTTTTATCTTGGTTAATTTTTTTTTAGGGAAATAAATATTTTTAGAAGTTAATAAATTTTGCACAATTAGTTAGAGGTAACCTTTTTCGAAAGGATGTCGTGGGGTGCTAATACCTTCCCTACGCATAATCGACTCCCGAACCCAAATCCGGTCTTAAGGACCACTTTTATTCAAAAAAAGGTTTTTTCCAATATTTTTCCTATGAAATAAATTATTGGTGGCGGCTCCATTAAACTCGAATAAATCCCTCCGGATTTTTCGGTCGCTACAGCTGGCGACTCCACTGGGGACTTTTAGAGAGTCAAGCCTAACATGATTAATTGTGCCAAATAATTAACTTCACTTTTTTTTGTTATTCTTTTTTAATTCCCCTTTTTTTTATTTTTATCTTTATTTATTTATTTATTTATTTATTTATTTTCTTTTGTAAATATTTATTTATTATTTATTTGTTTAATTTTAATTTGTTGTGAATATTGAACATTAGGATAGACGACTATATTTGTATGCTTTGTTTGTTTTGCAGCTTGGGTAGTGTTAGGGTGTTGCCCCTCTCACACACCGCACCTACACGTTCGCACACACATGTGAGTAAGGTCCTATACCCGGGTCAGAGCAAAGCTTAAGTTGAGTGGAGGTTCGGTGATGGTCAATTGGAATTTGCTTTCCTTCTGGCTATTGCGAGAACTTCATCTAGAGTGTGCTCCCTCTGAGTATTCCGCACCGGATAGTTATCTATCGTTGTGGTTAATATTCAGGAGGAGACTTTAGCTCTAGAGGCCTTTGGTGAGAATGTGATTAGAGCCACCATGAGATCTATCACTTAATACAAGACTATAGACCCCTTAGGTTAGAAAATCTCTAATTTTAGGTTTAACCCATTTAAGACACAAGGGGCATCATATCATTTTTATTCTTCCACCAAAATCTGTTATATCACATCTATGCATAAAAAAAAAGGGGTCTACTAAATCGCATATCTTTGTGCATGCTACATAAATAGTCATCATCATCACTCAACATTATATCTTCATGCATTCATACTTCCAAAAAAAACATGTTGAATTTTTTTAAAAAAAGATGTCATTCATTCTCATTTCATTTTAGGTCGCCAGGGAAGCATAAGAACTCAAAGTTTGGCTGCAAGTATTTTGTGAGATAATATGGGATCAAGCGGCGAAACTGTCCCCTTAAAGAAGCACATACATCCGAGGATAAAAAAGTCTGAAATAGAAAGCCTGAAGAAGTGTGCCAATTTAATGACGACGAGTATTCAGCGTGTAACCTTCATTGGAAAATATGGGAATATTCTCAAGTTGCTAGAGGTGGATGTGCAAGTAAATGCCATTTCTGCACTTATCCAATTCTATGATTCTCCCATGAGGTGCTTCACTTTTAAGAATTTCCAAATGGCTCCCACACTAGAAGAATTTGCCCGGATTTTAGGATACTCAACCGAAAACATGAAGCCTTACCAACGCTTTTAGAGATTTTAATCTCCTACAAGAGGTTGCTATAATTACGAAAGACAAGGAGGATGAATTAAAGAAAAGAAAGTTAAACCGAAATGGTGTCGAGGGTTTCCGCTAGAGTATTTTGAAGAAAAGATGAGGTATTTGGCTAGTGTTCAAGATTGGGCATCTTTCATGGAAGTGTTGGCTCTTACAATTTTTGGCATTATGTTATTTCCACGCATTGATGGCTATATAGACTTGGCCTCGATTGATGTGTTCTTAGCCTTTACAAAAGGGAAAGAGAGCCCGATGTCGACCATTCTTGCGAATACTTATTGTGCCCTCACTCACTGTCATGAAAAAAAAGGGAAAACGCTATCATGTTGCTTATCCACTCTCTATGTGTGGCTTGTGACCCACGTATTTGAAAATAGGAAAATGTCATGTCCTTTTGCAGACTTCAACACATGTGATGTAGGGGTCAGAGATGGAGATCGTTGGGCTGTGTCTCTAGCAGATCTTGATGAAAAGATGGTCTGATGGTACCCAGGGTGGTTGGATATACATGAAGTGATCTATCAGTGCGGGAATTTCCCTAATGTTCCACTTATAGGAACAAGAGGATGTATTAACTATAATCCTTCTCTGCTGCTAAGACAACTTGGTTATTCTATGATGAATCCACCGTCAGATCAGATGACAACCCCCTTTGTGGTATTTGAGTTCGATCAAGGAAATAGTGGAATGCTTAGAAAGGTTTGACATGCTTGGGACCAAGTCACTCGGAAAGGGAAAGTTCTCGGAAAAAGAAGCATTGGTGCTACGGATAGTTACCACCAATGGATCGAAAGTAGGGTTCGAGAAATCAAATTGCCGTTCCATGGTACACCCCCACTGGAACCAGAAGTACCAAAATCTATCCCTATTACGAGTAAAGAGATGGAAGAGCTTAAAATAGCTTTGTCAAAAGCTAATGAGGAAAAGGAAGAATTACAAGCAAGGTTAGAAAAGGCACTTCAAGAGAACAAGTACTTGCAGTCGGAAAATATCCTAAAAGGGAAGTTCATTGAGAGAAGCAACAAAAGGGCAAAAGTAGAGGAAAAGAGTAAGCATGATGTGCAACTTTGTCTGAGAGGAGCAAATGAAGAGCTAGAGCGTAATCAAGAAAGGGACAAGGCTATAGAAAATGCCTATATATGGAAAGGATTGTGGAAAAAGTCCTCGGTTACCGAAAAGAACTTGCAAGAGGAGCTTGAAGGTTTAAAGCGACATCTTGAGAAGGTAGTAGCTGGGTATGAGAACCGAGCCCAAAACGAGCAGCAATACAAGGAAGAAATAGAAGAAATACTTGTGAAATATCAAGATGCGCTGAAAAAAGAACAAGAGGATGCAAATGAGTTGCGGGACTATATTGAATATCAAGAGAAGATCTATGACGACCTAAAAAATGAAAGCACGTATTGGGAGAATCGTTTTACAAAACTGGTCAGTCAGATAGAAAATCAAGCACTCTTTAATGAACTGAGGAACGAAGGCATGCATTGGAGGAATTTGTTTTCAAAGTTGGCAAGTTTGGCCAATCAAGCAATCATAGATATCCCAAGGCGTCTAGAGGAGGCTGATGCGGCGATGCACCCACTGAATACTCCAGTCAATGTTTACAAGTTTATTGAATTTTGTAAAAGTTTGATAGAAGAATTGAGAGAAAAGGCTGGTTGTCCTATTAAGAAGAAAAAAAGGGACTGACTAATTCTTTGAGGCTTTAGTTTGAGTGAATTGTACTATTTGTGTTTCTCATCAACAAAGGATTTGTCATTTTGCTTATTGATCCCATTTCATTCTCCAAATTACTTAACGCTTTTAAAAAAAAATGGATAATTACAACAAAGCAATGAGGCCTACGGTTCCCTGGTACAAAATGAATAGACTCATACATCCACATCCATTCATTCATTTTTTTTTCCTTTTTTCTTTCTTACATACTCATATCATTTTTTTTAATCACTCAGAAAATAATCAAACAAACTGATTCCTCGACACCCTTATCGAACTCGCTCTTAATCAAAGATCATGGATGACCAAGAGGTGAAAGAGGACGTCAACCAGCTGAAGGAACAGATGAGCAAAGTTTTGGAGCTTCTGCAATCCCTAAACAAAGACAAGGCTGCAGATGGGGCTTCGCCAGCAGTGAATGATGAAAGTCAAGCTACACCTTCCCACCCACCTGGCTTTGGTCCTATGCAGTTGCAATATGGTCTCAATACTCAAGGGATGATGGTACCTTTTGCAATTTACCCGCAGGGTCCTACACCCTCACCAGTTAGCAACCCTCAGAATCAAGTACCACAGTTCCCACTTTACGGACTCACTTTGGTTACACGCCACCTATGGCCAATGATGATCTGCAAACCATAACCCCAAGGCCCACAGCACAGCAGTTCCCACTATTTGGTCTCCCGCCAGGTTACACACCGCCAGGTGCTAACAATAACTCTGCAGAAACTGATTCCCAAGCACTTGTTGTGCAAGATGTGGCTCAAGGATCCGGCTCCGGAACTGAAACCACACCAGTTCAAAGCTCAACTCCTGGCTTCATGACATACACCTTTCCACCTGGTTATGCACCATCTCATGTCGGGAATACTCAAGGAGTCAGTATGCCCGTAGTGGCCCCCGTGGTGAATCCCCGACCATTTAGTTACCCCTATTATATTCAAAGAAATCCGCTGAATCCCCAGACTAACCGCATTGCCTGGTCTCCAGCTATAGGAGAACCCAATCTGAGCATCCCAGTTGGGAATCAGTGGTCTGATACAAAGTTGCAAATCCTTAAAGATAGGCTAAGAGCTGTAGAAGGAGTAAGCTATCTCGGCTCAAGTATCGCTTCAGATCTTTGTCTCGTACCGGATGTGGTTGTACCACCGAAGTTCAAGGTGCCGGATTTCGATAAGTATAAAGGGACAACTTGCCCGAAAAGTCACTTGACCATGTACTGTAGGAAGATGGTGTCCTATGCACATGATGACAAACTTCTGATTCATTTCTTCCAGGATAGTTTAACAGGGGCAGCGTCGAGTTGGTATACACACCTTGAGCGATCTCACATTCGCTGTTGGAAAGATTTGGCGGATGCCTTCTTGAAGCAGTATAAGTATAACATTGATATAGCTCCTGATAGAATGCAGTTGCAAAACATGGCAAAAAGAGACAATGAGACCTTCAAGGAATATGCCCAACGATGGAGAGGGCGGCGACCCAAAGTGGAACCGCCTCTGATTGAAAAAGAAATGGTGGCCATGTTTATGGATACTCTTCAATCACCCTTCTATGACAAAATGATCGGAAGTGTATCCTCAAACTTTTCAGATATGGTCATCGTAGGGGAAAGAGTTGAAGGAGGAATGAGAAATGGAAAGATTGCCCAAAGTTTTGCTGGAACTAGTAATATCAAGAGACCCCCAACAAACTTCGTAAAGAAGAAAGAAGGGGAAACCAATGCTGTGATGACGAGCCCGAGAGGACAAGCACAAGGAAAACCACCCCAATTCTTTACCAATTTCCCACATCCTTTTCCATACCCCTACTTCCCACCTCCATACATTGCTGCCGCCTCTCATAATCCTACCCCCCGGCCAAACCAACCAATGATGCCCTTTCGACCATCTTCTCCCATTCAAACACAAGCACAGCCAGTTGCTCCAACCCAACCGAACCAAAACCAGAAACAACCAAATGACCAAGAAAGGAAAGCAGTCCAATTTGATCCTATTCCCATGACCTATCTGGTTTGTTCCAAAGACCTAATCAAGAACTCCTTGATCTCTCCACGCTCAATGAAACCACTCCAACCTCCGCTTCCCAAGAGGATATGACCCAAATGCCAAGTGTGAGTTTCATGCGAGGCGATAGGTCACACAACTGAAAATTGCAAAGCTTTGAAGTACGTGGTTCAAGATCTGATCAATGCCAAATGGTTGAGTTTTAAGGAGGATGGACCTAATGTGAGGAATAATCCCCTTCCAAGTCATGGAGGTTCAAAGAATAATGCCATTATTGACGCGTTTAGGGATCAGCACGTGATAATGAAAGTGGAGGATGTCCGTACTCCCTTGAAGATCATTTATGCCAAACTTTGCGAGTTCGGTATAATTGAGATGAAATACGATGAGAGGGACTTATGTAGCTTGCATCTGATGTGATCATTGCATAGAGGAATGCGAGGAATTGAGCAAATTCTCCAAGAATTTTTAAGCAGACACTTGATACTGGTAGGTTGTGTGAAGAAAGATGAAAACATATTAACCCTTGATCAAGTGAAGATAAAAACACGACCTTCCCAAAACCATTGGAGATTTGTTACAACAAGCCACCCGAGGCGTGCCTAAACCGATAACTATTCATGTACCAACTCCTTTCCCTTTCAAGAACGCTAATGCGATTGCCATGGGATTACGATATGAAGGTCTTTGTGGACAATTTAGGGATGACCAGTTAAAGGCGGCATCTGGATCCAGCAATCCCGCTATCACTAACATCTCGAGAATCGGTGGGATGACGAAGTGGGCGAATTTATACCCTATCGGACCCATGGACAAAGCTCGCAAGGAAAAGATAAAGAAGAAGAATCCATTGATAAAGATATGGGTAATAAGGCAAAGAAAGCGAAGAAAACAAGAAAGCGATGTCGAAGAAGAGGTTTGTGAATTCACGAAATTTATGAAGCGAGTGAATACAAGGTGGTGGATCAGTTGAATCATACTCCTGCAAAAATATACGTGTTATCAACTTCTTTCTTTGGTCACAGCGCCATAGGGAATCATTGATGAAAGTGCTAAATGAAGCTCATGTCACCCACGACATCACGGTGAACCAATTCGACGGGATTGTGGGTAATATTGTTGCTAGTAATTACCTTACCTTCACTGATGAAGAAATTCCAGTTGAAGGAATGGGGCATAACAAAGCATTGCACATCTCTGTGAAGTGTGGAGACTATATCCTTGCTAGGGTACTCGTCGATAATGGGTCATCTCTAAATGTTATGCCAAAATCTACCTTGGCAAAGTTGTCTGTTGACGGATCAGTACCATGGTGGTAAGAGCCTTTGATGGGTCTAGAAGAGAGGTTATTGGAGAAATCGAGCTACCTATACAAGTCGGCCCTAGCACATTTGAGGTAGTCTTTCAGGTGATGGAAATCGTACCAGCATACAGTTGCCTCCTTGGAAGACCATGGATCCATTCAGCTGGAGTTGTGCCTTCAACCTTACACCAAAAGCTGAAATTTTCAATGGATAATAAGTTGGTGACTGTCTCTGGTGAAGAAGAGATGCTAGTAAGCAAGCCATCCTCCATGCGCTATATTGAGGCTACAGAAGAAGCTCTTGAGACGTCTTTTCAAACGTTGGAGATTGCGAATGCCACCTTCGTGGGAGAAGGAGTCCTAATGAAGAAACCAAAGCTATCTGAAACCTCCATGATGATCGCTAAAGTTATGATGAAAGGAGGGTATCAGGCCGGATGTGGATTGGGAAGATATGAACAAGGGATCGTGATGCTGGTAGAACTTCCAGATAACAGAAACAAATATGGGTTGGGATACGAACCTAACAGATTTGATAAAAAGAGAATTGCCAAAGAAAGAAAAGAAAAGAGGATAGCTAGACTGGAAGGCAGGGAGCCAAAAGATGAGAGTATTCCCATCTGTGACATCAGGCAAAGCTTTCGGAGTGCAGGAATATTGGATCCGAATCAAATAGCAGCTATCAAGGATGATCGCAATACAGAAAACGACAATGTCAACCTTGTCCGCCCTTGCTCGCCGAATGAAGAACTTGGAAATTGGGAGATCGTTGAGTTCCCCGTGATCTTTGATTCAAAGTAATTATGTAATGCAAATTCTATTGCTCTGCCCAAGGCCTTAGAATAATTTATTGTCAAAAGGGCGCACATGTTTCATTTCAGTACCATTATCAATAAAATGCACTTTGAATTTTCCAATCATTTCTCTTTTCTTTCCTTTTTCATCTTTTCCATCTCTCTTCATTTTTTTTCGCTTTTTCATTTCGTTATTTTTAACTAATGCAGATCCAAAAACATTGTCTTTGAAAATAACGATGCCAGTAACTCATACTATAATTTTGAATACCCCATTAATCATACTGAGGAAGATAATGAGGACAATTGGGATACCCTCTGAATTAATGAAGTTGGTGGAACAAGAAGCTAAAGTGATTCAACCCCACGAGGAAGAAATCAAACAATCAATCTGGGCACCGAAACGACAAGAAAGAAGTTAAGATTGGAACCACAATGAAAAGCGATGAGCGAGAAAAATTGGTTAAACTCCTATTTGAATATGCGGATGTTTTCGGCGTGGACATACCGAGATATGTCTGGATTAGATAATAGCATAGTCGAGCACAAATTACCATTAAAACCCGAGTGCCCACCCCAGCAAGGTCGAGAAGGATGAAGCCGGAGATGTCACTCAAGATTAGAGATGAGGTAAAAAAACAATTCGACGCCGGTTATCTGGCTGTAGCAAAATACCCTCAATGGGTGGCTAATATTGTTCTAGTCCCAAAGAAAGACGGAAAGGTCCGAATGTGTGTTGACTATAGAGATCTAAACAGGGCCAGCCCTAAGGATGACTTCCCTTTGCCACATATTGATGTCTTGGTAGATAGCACAGCTCAACACTCTGTCTTCTCTTTCATGGATGGATATTACGCTATAATCAAATCAAGATGGCTCCAGAAGATATGGAAAAAACCACATTTATCACTTTATGGGAACTTTACATTACAAAGTAATGCCGTTTGGATTAAGAAATCTTTGGGGCAACATACCAAAGAGCAATGGTGGCTTTGTTCCATGACATGATGCACAAAGAGATAGAGGTCTACGTGGATGACATGATTGTAAAATCCAAAACAGAGGAAGGTCATGCCATTAAACTACAAAAACTTTTTGAGCGACTGAGGAAGTATAAACTCCGGTTAAACCCAGCTAAGTGTAGTTTTGGTGTAAGGTCAGGCAAGCTGCTAGGGTTTATAGTTAGCCAGAAGGGAATAGAAGTTGATCCGGCCAAAGTAAAAGCAATCCTCGAAATGCCAACTCCTCGCACCGAAAAAGAAGTTCGTGGATTCTTGGGAAGACTGAACTACATCGCCAGGTTTATATCCCAGCTAACTGCTACTTGTGAGCCAATTTTCAAGCTGCTGTGTAAGAATAAGGAAACCAAATGGAACGACAATTTCCAGAAAGCTTTTGAGAAAATCAAACAGTACTTACAAGATCCACCGGTTTTGATACCCCCTGTGCCAGAGAGACCCCTCATCATGTACTTAACAGTATTGGACGAATCAATGGGTTGTGTGCTAGGACAACATGATGAATCTGGTAAGAAGGAGCATGCCATTTACTACTTGAGCAAGAAATTCACTAGCTGCGAGACGAGGTATTCATTGTTAGAACGAACATGTTGTGCGTTAACCTGGGCCGCACATCGTTTGAGACAATATATGCTATCCCATACAACCTGTTTGGTGTCCAAAATGGATCCGATCAAGTATATTTTTGAAAAGCCTGCTCTCACAGGAAGAATTGCTCGTTGGCAAATGTTGTTATCTGAGTATGATATTGTGTATGTCACCCAAAAGGCAATTAAAGGCAGTACCTTAGCTGAATACTTGGCTCATCAACCTGTGGAAGACTATCAGTCAATGCAGTGTGATTTCCCAGACGAAGACATAATGGCCTTATTTGAAGGAAAAGAAACCACTGACGATGAAAAATAGATCTTGTTGTTTGATGGTGCCTCTAATGCATTGGGACATGGGATTGGAGCTGTGCTGATTTCCCCAGAAAATCATTTCATCCCATTTACTGCGAGATTGTGTTTCGATTGTACAAATAATATGGCAGAGTATGAGGCATGTGCCATGGGCATTCAGGCGGCCATTGAATCGAAGGTCAAAATTCTCGAAGTATATGGAGACTCGGCTTTGGTTATCCATCAGTTAAAAGGCGAATGGGAAACGAGGGATTCCAAATTAGTCCCTTACCACAATCACATCAAAGAATTGATGGAGCAGTTTGATGAAGTCACCTTCCATCACATTTCACGTGAAGATAATCAGCTCGCTGACGCTTTAGCTACTCTATCATCGATGTTCAAAATCAGTAACAGGGAGAGCCTACCGCTCATAAAAATACAGAATCACGACCGGCCGGCACACTGCCTAGCAATAGAAGGAGAGCCTGATGGCAAACCCTGGTATTACGACATCAAACGATACATCACAAGTAGAGAATATCCTCCTAATGTCTCAGAGAATGATAAAAGGGCATTAAGGCGGTTGGCAATGGGATTCTTTCTAAACGGAAGTTCTTTATAAGAGAAACCATGACATGGTACTTCTCAGGTGTGTTGATAAGACTGAGGCGGAAAAGATTATGCGAGAGGTTCATGAAGGTTCCTTTGGAACTCACGCAAATGGGCACGCAATGGCAAGAAAAATCTTGAGGGCTGGCTACTATTGGTTGTCTATGGAGACTGACTGTTTCAATTATGTGAAGAAATGCCACAAATGTCAAATTTACACCGATAACATCCATGTGCCACCAGTCTCTTTGAATGTCTTAACAGCACCATGGCCATTCTCAGTGTGGGGATTGGATGTCATTGGACCCATTGAACCTAAAGCATCAAATGGACATCGTTTCATTCTCGTCGCAATCGACTATTTCACTAAATGGGTTGAAGCAGCTTCATATGTGAGTGTGACAAAAAATGTGGTTGTCAAATTCATCAAGAGAGATTTGATCTGCCGCTATGGTTTGCCAAATAAGATCATCACTGATAATGGGACTAATTTGAACAACAAGATGATGAAGGAGCTGTGTAATGACTTCAAGATCCAACATCATAATTCCTCACCGTACCGCCCAAAGATGAATGGGGCAGTTGAAGCTGCGAATAAGAACATCAAGAAGATTGTCCAGAAGATGGTGGTAACATTTAGAGACTGGCACGAAATGGTCCCTTTTGCCTTACACGGCTATCGAACTTTGGTTCGCACCTCAACAGGGGCAACCCCTTTCTCGCTGGTGTACGGAATGGAAGCAGTGCTTCCCATTGAAGTCGAGATCCCCTCGTTAAGGGTATTGATGGAGACAAAACTAGAAGAGGCAGAATGGGTTCAGGCTCGAATGGATCAATTGAATCTCATTGAAGAAAAGAGAGTAATGGCCTTATGTCATGGACAGCTATATCAACATAGGATGAAGAGGGCTTACGAAAAGAAAGTTCGCCCTCGGGAATTCCAAGAAGGAGACCTTGTACTCAAGAAGATTTTGCCCATCCAAAAGGATTCTCGTGGAAAATGGACTCCAAATTATGAAGGTCTGTATGTTGTGAAAAAAGCTTTTTCTGGAGGAGCCTTAATCCTCACAAGGATGGACGGTGAAGATCTCCCGCTCCCAAGAAACTACGATGCAGATCAAAAATATTATGCCTAAAAAAAAACATATAAAAACCAAACAAAAGTGAGCTCGCTAAGTTGAAAACCTGAAAGGGCGACCTAGGCAAAAATTAGAGCGACCCGTTGGATTGAAAACTTGAAAGAGCAATCCAAGCAAAAGTTAGGGTCTGAAATCGGACATTGAAGAAGGCTGACGCATCAAGGGGCTCTTACCCAACTGTGGCAGTTCTATATATTTTCAGAAGTAGAGTAATGAGTAATCAAAGTTATGGATATGGGAAGCTGGCATTTGTTCCTACAAAGACACAAACTATAAAATATTTGCTTAGTTATTGTCTTTCTTTGTTTTTTTCTTCTTCCTGCATTTTTTCTTGATGTATCTTCAAGTCTGTGTAACTTCAGTCCTTGTACACATGACTCTTTTTTTTGAATACCAAACACCTCCGTTCTCATATTTCAAAATGTTGTTTTATGATAATAGACACTGAATTGTGAAGCATGTGATGATATGGGAAAGCATTACAGTTATTATATACATCTTAAGAATCACGAGGACACGCCAAATCTCAACAAATAAGTTTCAAAAAGGGCAAAGGGATTACCTTTAAAAAGTAACTAGCGCTGCATCGATAACTCGTGCTCCCTCCCAGTCGAAGGCATAGCATGACTAAATCCGATGAATCTCAGTCCGTCCCATATCTTTAAGCACTAGAGATCATACGGGACGAGGAATCAGTAAAAATAATAATCGCATTGCATACATGCATCACATACCATATATTCGTGCATCATCTTCATATCACCACCTTTTAGCCATTTTGTTACACCTGGTCCGTGCACCAAAGTTTGATCCTTCATTCTCGTTTACAAACAATGCGCCTAGCATTGGTCCTTTATTTTGCTTTCTAAGCGACACGCCAAGTATCGCTCACTCTTTATTGCTTTTCGATCACCGCGTCAGTACCCGACCTGGCGGAGATCCTTCTTTATAGTTTTCTGATAAATGCGCCGAGCATCACTCCTTTTTATTGCTTTAAGATTACCGCGTCAGTACCCGACCTGGCGGTAGTCCCTCATTATTGCTTTTTGACCAACATATCAGTTCCGGACTTGATGTTGATCCTTCTTTATTGCTTTCCATCAATGCGTCAATACCCTACTTGGCGTCGAACCTTCCGATCACCGTGTCAGTACCCGACCTGGCGGCGATCCTTCTTTATTGCTTCCCATCGACGCGTCAATACCTTATTTGACGTCGAACCCTCTTTATTGCTTTCCGATCACCGCGTCAATACCCGACCTGGCGGAGATCCTTCTTTATAGTTTTTTGATAAACGCGCCAAGCGTTAATCCCTCATTATTGCTTTTCGATCACCGCGTCAGTACCCGACCTGGCGGAGATCCTTCTTTATAGTTTTTTGATAAACGCGCCAAGCGTTAATCCCTCATTATTGCTTTTCGATCACCGCGTCAGTACCCGACCTGGCGGAGATCCTTCTTTATAATTTTTTTTTGATAAACGCGCCAAGCATTAATCCCTCATTATTGCTTTCCGATCACCGCGTCAGTACCCGACCTGGCGGAGATCCTTCTTTATAGTTTTCTGATAAACGCGCCAAGCATTAATCCCTCTTCATTGCTTTTCGATCACCGTCGATGCAGGCACTGGCGGTGATCCTTCTTTATAGTTTTACGATGAACGACCGAGCGTTAATCCCTCTTTATTGCTTTTAGATTACCTCGTCAGTACTCGACCTGGCCGTATTCCTTCCTTATCACTTTCTGATTAAACGCATCAAGCGTTGATCCCTCATTGTCATTCCTCACGTCAAGTTCAAGACAAAATTAGTGTATTTATCTTTAGCTCTATTTTATGACAAAAATATAACAACCATTGTTGTTTGCATTTTCTATTAAAATATAACTAAAGAGGGGCAGTTGTTATACCCCAATTTTGTCCGCTCATATTTTCATTTTTTATTTTTATTTTTAATAATACTTGGGCTCAATTATTATTATTATTATTTTTTTTATTTATTTATTTTTTAATTTTTTGTTTTGTTTCTTTTGTTATTTTTTTTAGTGGGCTCAGCCCATTCCCATTTTTACACTTTTGACTCTTGTAATGGACAATTCCTGCAATTGGGCTAAAATTGGCCCAAAATAATTAAAAAAAAAACCAAAATCCAAAACTGAAAATCAAAGTCAGATTTCCACACTCTTATCTTCACCCTTCACAAAGTCATCTGCATATCTTCACCAAAGTCCTCTGCATATCTCCTCAGCCACTCTACAAACTATGTCTTACAGCTATATGTCCCCCATAGGCCTCTTGTTTTTTCTTCATCAGCCAACCAAGTTTGACAAACAATGCAATTTAATCAAAAAAGGGGGAGCACCGTTGTTGAAGTCACGACTGATTGCAATTTTTTTTTTCAAACCATTGATACCATCTCAGACTTTGCACATGTTAGCACACACTTAGCATACAAGTTGCAACCTCAAGATTGACAAACTGAACCCTTTTTTTTTTTATAAATAGTAGAGCAAGAAGAGAGAAAAGGGAATTTCGGAGAGTTTTGCTACCAAAGAATTAAGGACTTCACATTGGAGTCCTTATTCAACTCAAACACAGAGAGAGCTTAAAAAAAACGGTGGCAGAGAAATAGAGCCGGAGCAAGCAAATCATTTTTTCAACATATACAAAAGCTTGGAATTCAGGTTGGCGTTTCTTCTAAAACAAACTCAACACTATTGTTCCTGATTAGAACAAACATGCAATTTTTTTTTCTTCTTCTTCTTCCGTTCGATCAGAATATGAAAAACAGAGATGCTAAGAGATTAGAAAATAATTAAGAGAAGAATTAAAGAGCAAGAACATAGGATCATAAAGAAAGGAATCTGATAAAAAAAAGGGAAAGGAGATCGGGCCACCCCTGTCGCCGCTCCGGTGGGTGACCACCACCGTGCGCACGGCCCTCTGCCGCCGTCCACCCTCGCGAGCCGCTGTTCACGCCCACTGAGACCCACATCGCATCGGCTGTCCTTTTTTCCCCCTCCATGTGTTGTTGTTTTCTCCCTCTCCCCACGATCTCCCCTCCCCCTTTGTTTTCTCCACCTCTCGCGCCCCTCCAGCTACACGCGGCATGGCCATGTGGCTGGCCACACAAGACCCACCTCCAAGGAGGGCGATCCTTCCTCAGATCCCAACCTCATGGTTCCTCCTCACGGGCCTCCCCATCAACACCCTTCTCCTTCACCTTCCCTTGTTCCTCCTTTCTCGTCCCCACGATCTCTCCCCTCTCCCACGATCACCACCGTTCCTTCCTCCCTCTTCACCTTTCATGCCGCTAAGCCAGCGCTTGTTGGCCAGCGCGCCACCCCTCTCCTCTTCTTCTTCTTCTCGTCCTCTCTCTCTTCTCTCTCTCTCTCTCTTTCCCCTCCTTCCCTCTCATCTCCCTTTTTTTCTTTCTTGCAGCGGGGCTGCTTCTTTTTTTTTTTGTGTTAGTGTGTGTATGTGTGTGTCAGGTTTTTTTGGTTTAGTGTGTGTGTGTGAGTTTGTTTGTTTTGTTTTTTTTTATTTGCTGGAAATGTCAGCCCAATTTTTTTTTACGTCCTCCACCTCCTTTTTTCTTTCTTTCTTTTAATCCATCCTTTTAGGGCCTCAGCCCACTCACTTTTTTTTTTAGTTAGCCTTTGTTAAGTATTGGGCTTAAGCCCATTTGTTCTTTTATCATCTATTTAATAAACATGAACACATTTTTTTTACTAGTCAAACTAGTGCAATTTCATTCAACTAAATTTTACACATACAAGTTTTAAGACTCTATTTTTCTTGAAAAATCACATGATAAAAATCATGAAAATTAATTTATTAGTGATGATTACTCGAGATTGCTTCCCGTTTAGTCATTACAAGTATCTTAATGTTCTAAATAAAATTGGGTTATTAGTGAGGACCACTCTTGATTGCTTTTCGTTTGGTCCCTACGAAAACCTATCTTTTTATTAAAAGTAAAATTAAGTTTTTTTTACTAGTAATGATCACTCGAGATTGCTTCCCGTTTGAACATTACGAACACCGTTAATTTTATAAACAAAAAAGGTTATTAACAAGGGCCACTCTTGATTGCTTCTTGTTTGGTCTCTATAAAACCTACCTTTTTATATAATTAAAATCAACCAACACGTAACCATTTTTTACCCAAGAACTACGTAGCCTTTGATTTCTCCACTGCACCCGGAGATACGTAGGAGCAGGAGCCCACTCCTGTCAAGCGCAATAATAAACGATTTTTATTAAGTCCTTTTTATCTTGGTTAATTTTTTTTTAGGGAAATAAATATTTTTAGAAGTTAATAAATTTTGCACAATTAGTTAGAGGTAACCTTTTTCGAAATGATGTCGTGGGGTGCTAATACCTTCCCTACGCATAATCGACTCCCGAACCCAAATCCGGTCTTAAGGACCACTTTTATTCAAAAAAAAGGTTTTTTTCAATATTTTTCCTATGAAATAAATTATTGGTGGCGGCTCCATTAAACTTGAATAAATCCCTCCGGATTTTTCGGTCGCTACATCATGATTAGAAGCTAATTTGCGATGAAGTTATTGGAGGTACACTGGTCTAGGAGATTTGTCTGCCCAAAGGAGATAGATCTCTAAACCCAATGTATACTCATTGAGTAACTTATTATCGAATATGTTTGGTGAAGTTAATGGAGGTACGTTGGTGTAGGGAATTTGTCTGCCCAAAGGGGACAATTTTCTGAATCCAGTGTATGCTTATTGATTAACTCATATGAGGTTCTGACCACGGGTTGCGACCTTGGTTGCGCATTCTGCCCAAAGGAGAATGTGTTGTTATGTTGGCCTCCAAATAGCTTGATTTAAGCTGAAATCATGTCTTGCCCTGTTTCTTACTTTAACGCATTTTAAGTTTTGCTTAACAATCATTTTTTTTAATAACAACTATTTTGCTTAGTTTGTTATGGAGCACTACTTCATTTATTTCATGAAAGTTCGTGATAAGCTTTTGGATGCTTGTGTTAGTTTACTATAAATTTTTTGTATATTTAACATGTTTGGATCTTGACATCAGTGTGAGGATTTTGACTTTAGTCATTATTTGATGTCAAGAATGGTAGTAAAAATAATTTATTGAAATATATGATTTTCGAGCCTTTTGTTTGTGGGTTGCGACTTTGAATTCGAATTTGTTATGCATCGGATATTTGAATTTCTTGTTGCAATTTTTGAACTCCCAGTTGTTCGATTTTTCTGGTTCTTATATCAGACCACATCAAAAGTTATATGATTCGTGATTACTTTATTGTTACTTGTTCTATAGCTACTTTTGATATTTATGCAGATCTGTTGACATTATTTGCACATTCTTTTAAGACTTTACGGAGATCTGGCGCTTTGCTTTGTTTTATCAGAAGGATATTGATGATGAACGAATAGCTAATTATGTTGATTATTAGAATAATAAGTTTTTTTTTCACAAAAAAAAATGCAAAAGCTTTGACTTTTTCATTTATTTCATACTTGAAAATGTGCCTTCATTAAATATAATTCGTTTCAGTTTTTCCTTCTGTATCATAGCACCCTCAGCTATGTATTAATTAGATCCATCCAATTCTTTTGCTCATGTTTTTATCCTGGACATAATTGAGAATAGTAAAATAAGTGGTCCTTAATGTTGATTATTCTGGGATAATCTTATGACATGTGAATGTGAGAAAGTTTGAGGATAGTTTATCTTTATTTGATGAGCGCAGATAAGGTACATAATAAACCTTTTTCAATTTCAGTATGATTGTAGATTTTATACATGGATTGGAAAATCCTAATATTTTCAAAATGATGATAAAATTGGAGTTATTGAGCTCAATTATTTGTTAATTACCTTTATGATTGAAAGGTTTGCTGTTAAGTTTGTTTGGAGAATAATAAACCTTTACTATATGGCATGTACAATGAACTTAGCAATTATCATTTGAATTATATGTTAGCATAAGGAAAAATGGTTGTCATTCAAATCTTCTATATATAAGTTTTTCAAGGATTTTACTTGTAAGGAAAAAGGTTGTTACTCAGGGATGCATTTTTGAAAGATTTAACTCAGATTTGAGCCACCTTTGACTTCCTTAAAATCTATCTTGTATTCATATTTCAAAGCATACATTGTTAGTATCCCATTATATCTTGGTCTTTCTAAAGTTAGCTTCTTGTTATTATTGCCTATTTATTTATTAGCTGAAATTGATGAGTTGCATGTTACCTTCTCGTTCATGATTTAATTCTAGCAGCTAATGCTCAGATTATGGGCTTAGCGTTTCTGTGGTAGAACTATATCCCTCTATATATTACTGCATTATTTTCAAGTGACCCCATTTCTGTCGGCTTGAGCCCTGCAACTTTGAAGGGTCGTTGTCTTGAGCCCTATGCATTGAAGGCTTTGAAACCAGTGATTAGAAGCAATATTTTTCATGCAAAAGAATTGAAGAAATTGTTGATCCAAATAGCTATCATGAAACTAGATAGATTCCACGTTGGTTAATCCTTTAACCAAGGGACTCTGCCCATAATTATTTATTTATCATTATTTTTGTGAACATGGGCTCTATGAGTTTGTATAATATGCTTGGTTAGTGGGAGTTTTTGCTTTATGTCATGTTAGCTCTCACATTTTTTTAACACGTTTGGTGTTTTGATAACATTTTCCATTTGACTTGAGAAATTAATTATAAATTGAATTATGTTATGTTATATACCTTTGTATATGTTTAACAGATGCGAAAATGTTGAAGCTCGGTGTCGCTGGACCACTGTGCCGGTGGTCGACACCATATTGGAGCTGAGGCACTACGGTTTTGTTAAACCATGAAGCTTGGTGTCACTTGGACCACTGTGCAGGTGGTCGACACCATGTTGGAGCTGAGGTATTGTGGTTTTGTTGAACCATGTAGCTCGGTATCATTAGGACCACTGTGCCGGTGGTCGATGCCATGTTGGAGCCGAGGCATAAGTGCAAAAATATTAGAGCTCGGTGTCAATGGGATCACTGTGCCGGTGATCGACACCATGTCGGAGCTGAGGCATCATGGTTTCTTATGAACCATATAATTTCTCTGGCTTTAATGCATTTGAGAGAAATTGAGGACTGACAAAGAAAATGACAGTATGGCTGTAAGATCACATTGGCATGTCGTTTTCTTGCTACACTCCACATAGATGACTAGTCGACGGAGTTGGTGGTATTTGTAACCATGGAAGGTGTTATGTCGATATAAGATATGACTACCGCCATGATTCAGTATCATTTAGCTTTTGTTGGATGGAGTCTTAATTAGGTGTTGCATTTTGGGATCGTGTGTTTAGTGGCCACGTTAGGAAGTATATTATTAGCCCGAGAGTCGTTTTCAAAATGTTTTCTACAAATTAAATTGTACAATTGATTTTGCCCAAGTGGGAGAATGTTAGAATTATTTCTAATAATTCTTGTGGGCTACAATCAATTGTGACCTTTTAGTTTTCCAAAAACGGGCTAATGTTATGATCCAATTGATGATGCTCAGGCCCACAAATAAGTGATCAATTATAATGGGCCTTTGGACACCTAATTCTGATTTATGTGGGAGATAGTGTAGGCCCAACCACTAGGCCCATGATGGGTGGTCCCAAGGTTGATAAATAGGGAGGCTAGGTCCCCTTTGCCGTCACCGAAATCATATATGCTCGTCTACGGTTTGCCCCATTGAGAACCGAGAACCGGAGTTTGTGACCAGGCAAAGGAAGGCTTAGTTCGTGATTTCAGGAGCTCTACAAGACTGAGGCAGTTTCTGGTATTCGTGATCATGTCTTCAACAAGTAAGTGCTCTAATCGGTGTTCTAATTTCATATAATAGATCCTATATTTATTACATACATTGCTGCTCATTTAGTTTGCGTAACATCTGAGGCTCTACTTCTTTGAATATGATGGTGCTATCACAAGCAGCCAAGGTTTTGGATACTGGGCATCAAGGTGGCATGGATGGAACCCTTTATGGGTTGGAAGTTTATACTAGTATAGTTTGTTTAGAATTGTGGCATTTGGTTACAACTTACAAGTGTACTCTCATGGTTTCATGAACGGCACCCTGACAGCAACGAAGAAAGGAGAAAGTAGGGGACGAAAATTTTACCCCTTTCTTTCTTTTAAAAGTGATTTTCCATCATCTCTTTCTTTTGTCGTCAAATTTTATGTGATTCCTCGTCAATTCATTTTATAAGCACCATTGTCTTTTCTCTTCCAATCATTTTACGATTCCTGTTCAATTCGTTTTGTTATTTAATTTGACTCTGGCCAGGATTTATGTGTCAAATTGTAATAGGAATCATTTTAATTTTTACAGAAGAAAAAAATTCATCAATTATTATCCATTCTAAAAGTTATCGAAGCAATCCTTGAAGATACTGTTTCAGGATGTATAACAAATATAAAATAGTGGAAAGCAAATCATTCAGTGAATCAATTAGAAATTCGGGAATTTTAATTCAAAGCAAATCATTCAATGCTTGAATTCCGTTTCAGGTTTTAATTAAAAAATTGAATCAATTAATTTAATTGGGAGTTTTTTTTTTTCAAGACTGAAACAAATTGATTCTTAGATTTGTGCACACTATGAGACACTCAACGAAGTGGAGTAAGTGATAGATCCATCAAAAACATGGTTCATCGATGAAAAAAATTCAGAAGAAAGACCTCATTGCTCCATCAAAATCAAGAGGTGGGTCAGACGTGGAAGTTAACGAAGGAGCACAACCTTCTTGCCCAGTGCTAAATCAGGAAGAGGAGAAAGGGCAAAGAATAGGAGTGCAAATACAAAACAGGGGAACGTTTGGGGAAACAAGAAAAGGGGTTCTACATAGGAGAGAATCAAAAAAGAAGGAAAGCCGTTTGTAATCATCCGGATCGTGATTTCTTTTCCAGTCACGTGAAAGTAATTAGTGTTTAATTGGATCCGTTAGATTAAAACTAAATAGAGGGTTAGGAGTAACTTTAGAAGTCTGGGAGTGACTTGATCTCCTCCCATATATATATATATATATATATATATATATATATATATATATGAGGGATCAAATGACTCTAGGAGTAATTTTTGTCTGAGTTATTCTGTTTAATATCTCTCTATAGACATTGAATTTTATCAATCAAACCGTCAAATTAAAAGTTCTTATTAGATAGATCAATTCCACAAATTTTCATAAAATTTTAAAAATATTTGATACTTCATCAAATAACTTTAATTCAACGTATAATATAGTTTTTAAAATACAAGTAAAATATTGACCATTTGATTACATAGCTACAGGTGTTCAATTTGTATATAAAAATTGGTATGCATGACCGTTAGTATAATATGAAGACATTTGACGATTTGATTGATGAAATTCAATGTCTATAGAGAGATATTAAGCGGAGTAACTCGGGCAAGAGTTACCCTTTGAGTCATTTGATCCCTCCTCATATATATATATATATATATATAGGATCCATTGACACCAGGTGTAAGTCAAAACACTTACACCAAATCTCAACCATTAAATCTAGGGAATCCAATGACTTATAATGCTCCATGTATCAAATTAGAAAAAATCAAAGGTGAAACATGTGAGTTCTCTTCTTTCACTTTTCTTCTCTTTCACAGGCGACCAAAAACCCCCAAAGCTACTGTGAATAAGACGCATTAGTCATGGCCAAGATCACGACGCCAATGAAAACATGAAATACCAACAGTCAACCAAAGCAGTAATTTACTTCCACATTCGTCTCCTTTCCCAATGATTCTGAGTGCCTCTAAATTTTCATGTTAAATCTCATGATGTTCCAATCATGATCTTTTGCAACTTTTCAATTTCTCAGTCCATTCAGCATCCATTATCTTCACCGATTTAAGCTAAGCCACATGTGAGACTAAGGTGTTTTTCACTTTTATTACCCATACTAGTGGTTCATAACCCAATACCCATTGAATGTGACAAAAACCCCCAACCAAAAATCCAAACCCTTGTACAATTTCAATTAGGGCATCTTACTTCTCCATATGTTTAATCCGAACAAAAAAAAAGAGTAATAATAGATGTTTTTCGTAAATCAAATTCTTGACTACGTAAAAATCATAATTGAGTTTACAAGGGTTCCAATGTTTTGGATCTTATTTGATTTTTGCTTTACGATGGCGGTGTGTTGTGCTCGGTGATAAAGGGCTGTTCGAGAAAGAAAAAAATATAGAAAGTAATCTCCCGTGACAATTTTTAATTTTTTATAATTATTTGGCTGGTATATTTTGAATCACATGATCTGTTAAATTTAAAGGTTTAGATTTGGTATAACTATTTTGACTTACACCTGGTGTCAATAGATTATATATATATATATATATATATAAAGTTATCAAACTCAGAACACGTCACTTCAATTTTTTAACAAATTACTTTTATTAAAGAAACTGTGCATGCACTAAATAGAAAGATAACTTTAAAGGAGCTACTTTGTTAAAATAATATTTGTCGGGAAATGTCATTCAAAAGAATTTAAAGTTTGTATATCAATTTCCTTTTAAAGCTATATTATTCTTTTATGATTCAATAACATATAAATAAATTTATTTGGAGCAAAACATTTCAAGAATACTAATACTAATGTATATACATTATCCTTAATATATATATATATATATATATATATATATATATATATATATATATATATATATATATGAAGGACGTTCAAGTTACTCCGAAAGTAACTCTTGTCAGAGTTACTCTGGTTAATATCTTTCAATAGACATCAAATTTCATCAATCAGACCATCACATTAAAAGTTCTTATTGAGAAGATCAACTCCATAAAACTTCATAAAATTTGAAAAATATTTTCTACTTCATCGGATCATTTCAATTCAACGTATAATATACGTTTTAATTTACAAGTAAAATGTTAACCATATGATTACATAGCTATGAATGTCCAATTTATCTAAAATTTGGTATACATGATTATTAACAAAATATGACGATATTAAACGATTGGATTGATAAAATTCAATGTCTACAAAGTGATATTAACTGGAGTAACTCAGACAAGAGTTACTCCCGAAGTAACTTGAACACCCCTCCCTCTCTCTCTCTCTCTCTCTCTATATATATATATATATATATATTCTTTTGAATAATGACATTTCCCAACAAATATTATTTTAACAAAGTAGCTCCCTGGATCTAGAGCCGTTTCTCTCTACCTGCTCTCCATTCTCTCTTCGTCTTCTTTTATCAGCCATCAAAGGGGGTAGTTTTAGGCCTTTTTAGCCTAAAATCACCTCTCTACACTGTTTTCTTGTCTGCTTTTATCTAAATAAGTGGTTTTCTACATAAATCTGGTTGTTTTTTGTTTTTTTTTGTGTGATTTCGTCGTCTTGGTGCGGCATTGTTTGATTTCTCATCTTGGTGTGGTGTTCGTTTGGTCAGATTGGTAGATCAGCTTCGATCAGTTACATATTCAATGAAGACTTGGGCGTCAACGTTACAGATTCGGGGCATAGGTATTTTGGTCACTTTGATTTTGTCACATTTGTAGGCACTTTGATTTTGTCGTTTTATGCTATTAACCTGGATGCTGTGAGTTTGTTTCCAAATTCATCCTTTCGGTTTTTAGCAATATTAATTGATGTAATTTACCAATTTGAAGGAATGAATATCTATTTTAGTCAAAAAAAACAAAAAAAAACAAAAAAAACAAAAAAACAAAAACAAAGTAGCTCCCTTAAAGTTATCTTTCTATTTAGTGCATGTACAGTTTCTTTAATAAAAGTAATTTGTTAAAAATTTGAGTTGACATGTGAAAAGATTCTGAGTTTGCTAACTTTATAATTTTGTCTTTGGTTGGGAATTTTAATCTAAAGATACTTGACTAATATACAACTATTATTATTATTTTTTTTTCAATTTTTGCTTGCGCATTGATTTCTTCACGTTTAATTTTAATATTTTTATATTAATATTTATATATTTGAATTTGAATTTCATTTACATTTTCATTTCTTTCATGAAATTTATATTTAAATTTTTTTGTACTAATGGTATAAATTTTAGTTCTTTTAGCAAACACGTAATAAATAAAATACGTAAAGATCTATCGGATATCATAAAGAATGGCATTTTATTTATTACGAGTTATGAGTTATTCCTTATTATTTCGTTGTTATTTATATACATAGTTCTTAATACATATATGTATTCCGTAAACAAAACACATATATGTCAATTTAAAAAAAATGTAAGATAAATAAATTGATTTCATGTTAAAGTATTATTTCTTTACTTTGGTAGATTTTATTGGGTTTCAGCTCAAATTTAACTGTATTTTAATGTTTAAATAATCTTCATAATAGATGTGTGCATGTAATTAATTTGGTATATGAAGAGATTTATTTATGTTAAGTCGTTGCAAAATAAAATAAATAAATAATTATCTATTAATATAAAAATAAAAAACTATTTATATCGAAAAAATACAAAAATATGACAATTTTATTTTGTGGGTTTTAACATCATTACAAAACAAAATTTTCCACATTAATTTCCCAGCACAAGTCGACACACTAGAATATATAAATAGACTATTACAATCCCAAATTTCGGAATCTAAAATTTGCTTGTGCTCTGGAGTTTGTGGAGTTGAGGAATTAAATTTCTTCGAAGCTTAAACAGCGAACCAAAGTAAGCAAGTGGGAAAAAAATGGCAGAAGAGAACGAGAATAAGGAAAGTTCGGTCGTGTCTTCGCCAAAAGAGGAGACCCCAATTAGGGCCGTGGTTTGTCTGAAAAGAAAAGAGGACATGAAACGTTTCGAGGAAACCGAGGAATGCTTCATCTTAGAGTTCGACCCATTTGAATCGCTTTACCTATCAATGCATTCGTTGGACGACAAGAATAACCCTGTCCATGATGATGCCGCTGATATCTCCGTTGTTGCTGAAAAGGGTCCGGTAAATATAACTTTCATTCTCCCTACAAAACCCCTCATCATATGCTTTATGTTTTGTTTTCTTTCTTGTAATGTAAAAGTTTTCATTTTTTAATTAAATGGTTGAGAATATTAGTTAGTTGTTACTCAGAAAATGTTTCGCTCAGAATAGGTACAGAAAAAAAAAAGTATTCTTTTGCCACTGTGTTATTCGGATGTGAGATTTTGAGAGTTAAAAATAAGATCAGGGTCACTCCGTTATCTTTCAGTTATTTGGATTCGGCTGTCTTGTTATTGTAATGAACAATGTCATGCACTAATGCGTTTGCTTTCCTTTGTAATCTCTGTTTGTTTTGGACTCAAATGGATTGTTGTTGAACTCTATTCTGAGTTGTTCTGATGAGTATTTTTGTTTTGGACAAATACATATAGGTAGCATGCAGAGATTACCCGCATTCAAGACATCTGTGTCTTAAATTTCCGTTCATTAGTACACCTCATGAGAGTTACTGTGAAATGGTAGTGATGGAATTTTAGCTCTTAATTTTTTTCGGTTTATTTTATTCATGTATACCTTGCCTCTGAATTAATTAATCTCTTTGGTTGAATACAGTGTTACTGTTATGTATGTGATTCAGCTGCTCCTTGCAAGCACTGGACCGATGCTAAAGATCCACACTGTGACGCAGATAGTTCTTGGTGCTGGATGAACATGAGGAATGTGAAAAAACTTTTAGGTGGCACTGTAGAAAGGGCTCACTAATTATAGACATATTTGATGTTGCTGCGCGCGCTCTTGAATGGGAGTTGTATGGATGGGAATGGGGCACGGGAATACTTTCTGTTTGTGGTCTGTTTGGTCAAGTTTTATGTTTGTAGTTATAATTATAATCTACATTTTGTGTGACTCGGATGATTAACTAACACACTGGTGTGTTGGGCAATCTAATTGAGGCGTGAGAACGAACGCGTGAAATTGAGTTAATTATGACATGATGTTAGCGAGAGGAGTGATATCAACATTTTTTCTAACACTCTTTTATCAATACTCATTCTTTTATTGTTTGAAATCTAAATGGGTCATATTAAATTATGTAGATCCCACATAAATTTGGTGGGTCTCATATAAATTTTAATCAATGAAAAAGAGTGTATTGAAAAGAGAGTGTGTCCCTAACAATTTTCGTAAAAGAATAACGGGATTCAACCTTTTTTTTTGTATAAATAAAAATCAAGAATATTAACTTTATTGAAAATTTTGGCAAGGCAAAAATATTTAACTAGACATGTACACTAACAATATGAGTATGAGTAAAACACGTGTCAATATAAAAATTGAGCATTTAAAAGCCGAAAATCGAATCTCTTTGTAACCTTTTTAAGTGACTTTTCAAATGTATATCCCTAATTTAGTAAAGTTTTTTTTTTTTGACTCATGAGATTCAACTTTAGTAAAGTTTTTGGTGTGAGTAAAATATTTCATCAGGAAGAATAGTTAGATCCATTAACTAGTTTACACTCTTCCTCAAAATATTGAATTTAGTAAAGTTGAATATCTGGATTTTAAAAAAAAAAAATTCAAAGTTGTCTTGAATAGCATGAATTTTGCACTACAAATAATCAAATTATTATTATTAAATTAGTTTAAGGATTTAATTGATATGCAATGTCAGTGGTATAGTTTTTACACTGTTAAAAGTCTTTTACATTCATAGTGTTCCAATTAAATTTTTATTAAACTTCATAAACAAAAAGTAGATATTATAAATTATTTATATTTATGAGATTATAATAAATTATAAATATTCATAGCATCAAAACACATTTAAGAATATTTTAATATGTTTGATTTTTTTTTTTACAATAATATGTTTGATAAAAGGTATAACTTTTTATAAACATAATTTTTCAAAAAAAAAGTATAAACAATAAAGGTTCATATAATTTAATAATATTTTTTAAAATCAATTATTAGCTAGAATAATTAATATTTTTTATTAGTATCTTACATTTTCAATTCTCATTCATTTACGCATTGTTTGATTCCGGGGAAAAATAGACGATGGAAAGATTAAAAAGAGAAAATATCTTGAAAATTGTGTCATCCACCCTTTGATTTACCTATCAGAAAGGAAAGAAAGGGTTGTATAGGTGGGCTATGCCCAAAAAGCAATCCGCCCATATTGCAAAGAAAGCAGGGAAGAGGGCTCTGATTCAATTAAATGACGCAAATACACTTGTTTTTGTGATAATTTAAATTTTCTCATGTGTCTTTTTTTTCCAACTAATACTACGATTTCCTTCTCTCTGACAACTAACGTGCTGTTTTTTCCAATCTTACACTCTCACTTATTTTATATATAATTCGTTTCTATTTCTATTTTATTAATATAATTATATATTTGTTTATATTATATAAAAATAAATATAATTAATTTTTAAAACTTAATATTCTCATACAATCAAATAAATATTTTATTTATTTTTATTCATTTTTCTTATTTTTTAAGATATAAAATAATTTTTTAAAGTTACTAATAATATTCATTTTATATAGACCCCATTATATATATAGGGATATTTTTGTCATTTAGAAAATATATCTCTTTTTTTCTCTCATTTTCATTCCTTCGACATTCTTTCGTCTTACTTTTTTTTCTTCTACTTTCTTTTGTGATCCAAACAAAGTGTTAATGAAAGAGTATACTACTACTATTTTCTTTTGCCGAACGGAATGATATTGATTATTGAACCATTCCCTCTTCCTCTCTCTAGATGCATATATTTTGCAATTTGGAAATAAAATTTTAAATGGGGAAAACAAAAAGGAAGCTCAAACGGTCATATTTCAAATCATGAAAATTAAGTATTTAATGTAACTATTCCAGTGCACTGGATTTGTACACTTCGATGGTGAAGAAGAAAGAAATAAGTCACCGGCCAGCCCTCGACAAAGAAGAAAGAAAAATGTCACCGGCCAGCAAAATAGGTCACAAAACTCCCTACCCACAACCACAAGATGAAAGTCCCATCAGGGTCATTGCTTGTCTGAAAAAAATTGACGACATGAAGCGTTTCGAGGAAACCGACGATTGCTTCATCCTAGGATTTGACCCTTTCGACTCTCTTCCCCCTTTGCTCGATGCCTCTTCTAAACCTCACCACCACGATGCCGATGATGTCTCCTGTATTGGTGAAAAAGGCCAGGTACACATTAGATATTACCAACCCTCACTTCTTGAACTTTCTTGATGGACTTTTGTGTTTCGAAAGTTTTGATTTTGATGGAAACCCTACATTTTGGAATTCATGATTTGGAAAACAAAAAAAGTAAAATTGAAATCACCAAGATGGTTTTTCATATTTCAGTTTCATTTAATTTAAAGATGAATTTTTTAATTTTTAATTCCTGACTATGCATCCCATATCCCGATCATACAGATAGCACTTAGAGATTACCCTCACTCAAGACATCTCTGCCTCAAATTTCCGTTCAAGACCACGCCTCATGTCAGCTATTGTAAAATGGTAACGGAACTTTATGTCTTATATATATGCCATTGTGAATGTGAATATTTCCCCTCTACTGATTTTGTGATAATAATCTTTGACTGAACACAGTGCTACTGCTATGTTTGTGATACGGCTGCTCCTTGTAAGTCATGGGGCTGGCATTGCAATGCAGAGAATGTTGGTTTCTGGAAGGATCAGAGGAAAATTAAGAAACGAGTTTATTAAACTGTCAAATTCACGCTCAGAGACAGACTTGGCTTTTTTGTTGGATAGGCTCAAGTCATTTAGTCATTATATAACTAACAAATGGTGTAGCCAAATATTCTGTTATTAAAAAGGGCATGTGGCACCATGATAGATAGCTTATTTTTGGGATTAGAGGAGTGTTGAGATTTTGACTATGAGCTGTTGCTACTTGCTACTGGATCTATTGAATGTTTATTTCATATTCTTCTAAACATTTTCTGCAACTAGTTCTTTACACAACCATTTCGGTGCAACACTTTTATTTCATTCCGACATTAGAAATAGGAAGCGACAACTCGTTTACCAGTCCACTAATTAGTGGACAGTGGTAGCATTAGATGAGCTTACTGAGAGCAAATTATAACAAAGTGCAGAGGTTATTGAGTCTACGTCAATAAATGATGGAAAAATAAATCAACAAGTATTCAACAAGAAACCGGCACTTATATTTATCATCTGCCCAAGGATACATATCATCCCAAGGATACATATCATTCAAATCCAAATGGAGATGATGCATAGCTTTCTTCGGGACACGTGGGAGTGCTGTTGGGGCCTAAAACCTCATGCTTTGATGTTGTAAACTTAATTATCTTTAGGATTGGAAACAAGTGAGAAAGATAAAACAGCTGGCTGAGAGACTCTTTTTTATCTTAATGACAATGCTAACAAGTGCTCTTAGGAAAAAATGTAAGTTTCTATGGGAAAATTGTGTATTTATTACATCGAAAAATGTTTGTATTCTCAAGATAAACTTTCATTTTATTGATTCCTTTAACTAATACCCTTAGGACACTTGTTAACGAGACCCTTTTTTTTAGTTCTCAAAAGTCAGACTAAAATAAAATGTATTGAAAATACTAGTGCAGTCAGCTACAAAAACAGGTAATCTATACTTCTCTAGTAAACTGATGAACAAGAGAAATCTGTAAATATATTTTAGAGACAAATAAGTTTGGAACACTGAGATTTGAGTAAACTAGCAAGATACCCGTGCGACTGCACGGGTGACTCTATTTTCACGTATTTTTGAAATACGTTTATTTGTAAAAAATAAATTTTTAAATAGTGATAAATATATTTAATAGTTTTAGTTTTATAAAAATACAAAAAGATTGAAAGTATTCAAACAGATAAAATAATTATATCTATAATATATAATATTTTTCTGTCGGGATTTAAAAATAAAATAATTATTTAAAAATAATAAAGGGATTTATAAAATTGTTACGTACTCAAACACAATTATACTAACATATTATGTTTTCCCGTCGAAATTCACAAAGCAAAATAGTCATTTATAAATAATTAAAAAAATTATAAAATTGATATATGCTGAAAGACAATAAAATTATACCGATAACAATAATATTTTCCCGTCGGGATTCAAAAGCAAAATAATCATTTATAAGTAATAAAGAGATTTCTAAAATTTTTATCTGCTCAAAGACAATGAAATTATACTGATAATATCTAATGTTTTTCCTTCGGAACTAAAAAAGTAAAATAATCATTTACCAATAAAAAATATTATAAAATTGATATATGTTAAAAGACAACGAAATAATACCAATGACATGCAATGTTTCCCTCCAGGGACTCAAAAGTTACAAATAATAAAAAAATTTATAAAGATAAAAGAAAAAAATGCAAATTAAAAAGTAAACAAATTTAAAAATAAAAATTATAATATAAATAAGGAAATTAAAAATAAAAGAATTAAAAAATCAGAAATAAAAAATTTAAAACGAAAATTTAAAAAAGAAGAGAGAGAAAAAAAATGAACACAAAAAGTGGAGGGAAGAGAGAGATAAAAGTTTTTAAAATTTGAGAAAAGAGAAAACAGAGAATAAATGAAGGGAAGTAGTGGAGTTAGATCGACTATTCTACTCTTAAAATTGATGACGTGTCAAAAATTAAAAAATAGGTAATTTAATATTTTTTTGTTGGTTTGTTTTTCTGCATTGAATTGAATTGAATTGAATTAAAAAAAATTAAAAAATAACCTTAAAAGCAATATTGGAAAAATATAGACAAAGAAAAAACAAATGAGAAGAGGATGTGACATGACATCGCCACACGTTCTTTAATTAAAATATAAAGTAATAATAGATACTCCGTCCGTTCTTTAATATAAGATTCTTTTTGACCATTTCACGCACTTAAAAAAATGGGTTTTATTAGTTATTAACATTAAATTTGTACAAAATATGTGCTATTTTTTCTAAGTTACCATTTTCATCTTCCAAGACTATTAAGAGAGAGAGAGAGAGAATTAATGTATCTTGGTATAGGGGTAATTTTGTAAAAAAATAATTAGTGTACCTTAGTCTTTAAAAATAGTCTTATATTAAGGGACAAATTTTTTTATCAAAAAGATCTTATATTAAGGGACAAATAAAGTATAAGTCAGAAGAAAGTAAACGTGAAATAAATTAAAAAATCACGTGAGAAACTACTGTGGTAATCAAAGATGACATAGAACTTGTAAAAAAAAAAAGATGGCATAGAAGAAACGGCGAAGGAACTGTAACCAAAAATTAAAAAAAAAAACAGCAAAAGATTGGGCGAAGGAATTGTAACAAAAAAAAAACAGCAAAGGACTGAGCGCCGGAAATGCTTAAACGTGAAGAGGACACGTGTGCAAAGGGTACACTTTTACAAAAGTAGGTTGATATTTGACATTCTTTTTGATAAATTTATCATAGGAAAAAGAAACCAAACAACTGATATGGCAATTATGATCATCTTGAAATAAAATTTTGAGGGTGATCAGACAATGTGAATATACTTGTTTCTGCCTTCACAATTCATGTTTCAAAAAATGCAATATTTGAATATGGAATGATAATTTTGCAAAATAGAAATTGAGTCTAGATATTCGGTAATAATTTTACATAAATATTTAAAGTCAATTTAATATATGAATGGTAGGTTAGAATAAAGTAAGAATATGCAAAAGAGATGACACACGAGATTAAACTAGTGGAGCATGACAGAGCTTGTACCTAATATGTTGTGGGTTTAAACCCCCCACTAGTTCCCTTTAGATGAGCTAAATGTAATTCTCTACATAAGTGTTCAATAAGGTCAGAAGTTTTTCTTGCATTGGACTGGGACATGTTCCTCTCACCCTAATTTGTTACATTACTGAAAGAGAAATAAATATATATACCCAATAACTACATCAATGTGGTGCTAAGGGACTATATTAATAAATTTTCCAGCTTTTATCTTCTTAAAAATTTAAATTTTGGTCATTGTCATTCTTCAAAGTACAACTCGTTTATCATAAAACAAAGCATGACTCTATTTAAACAGTAGATATGTTTCAAAGCACATCATCTTGAATGATAGAGTTTGTACTAGTTGAGTAAATACACATTGAAGTGAACAAGGCTTCACCTGAGTTTCTTAAAGGCTTAATTGTATTATTAGTCTTCTTATTTATAGGTCAAGCAGCTTTTTCTCACGTTCATTCAATTCCCTACGCTTTTAGTTGTTCCATTGGCTGTAACCTGGCTTGTATATATAAGCCATTATGGCTTCTATTTAATTCATTCGATTAATTTACAAAGATTGAGATTTAGTTTTATGTCTTTCTCTCTGAGTTTCTTTAAGATTCAATATGATATCAGTTTGAATTCTTTCATTTATTTGTTTCAACTTCGATCCAAGATTCTTCACATTCTGGTTCATCTCCCAACATCTGGTTTCTACCATGGAAGAACAAGACAATCCCTATCTGATTCATCCTTCAGATCATCTAGGATTAATCCTTGTTTCTCAGTGTCTCCCACGTGAGAACTTCAATTCTTGGAAGTGCGCCATGAAAATGACTCTCATGAGTAATAACAATCTTGGCTTTGTTGATGGTTCAATCACCCCTCTGCCAAAAAATGATCGTATGCATCGTATCTAGCTCACAAACAATAACATTGTGGCTTCTTGGTTTACCAATTCGATCACCAAATACCTTACCTTCAGTGTCATTTACTCCAACACAACTATTGATATTTGGAATGATCTTTACCAAAGGTTCCAGCGGCGCAATTGTCCAAGAGTGTTCCAACTGAAACAAGATCTTTGCACTTGCACTCGGGGTTCACTTTATGTTAGTGGATACTTCTCTTGTGTGAAGGTTTTGTGGGAAGAACTTTGCAGAGTTTTGTCACGTTCATACATGTAATTGTGGAGGTGTTCAACCTCTTCTCGATTACCTTCAAGCTGAGTAATCTATGATTTTTTATAGGTCTTAATGAATCATATAGTCAAATATGAGGGGCAATCTTACTTATGGATCCCATGCCATCTATCGCAAACGAAATTCATAATGGGATGACAGGACTCGATTGGTCAATGGCGTCCACCCCTTCATGATCTCGTCAGCGACAACATCCATCAATTGGGTCTTCTCCTTTGTACTCCAAGAAGAAAAACAATGAGTATTTAGCAATATACGGTCTAGCAATGATAGCCAATTAGCCTATGCTTTTCACATTAGTCAAGGTTCAAAGCCCTGAAGAAGGACAAACCTCTATGTGCTCATTATGGCATGCTATGTCATGTTATTGACAAGTGCTTCAAACTACATGGTTACCCTCGAAGCCACAAAAGGGTCGACCAGCTGTGAATCTTGCCGATGAGTCTCCTTTTGATAAGCCAATACAAGTCATATGCAATTCCAACAATTGCTTACTCTTTTCCAATACCATATGGCCAAGCAAAATGCCTCAAGTATCGCTCAAATGGAACACTTACCAATTGGTATGAGCTTCTCCATTCAATCTCTTAATTATGTTTGGATTTTGGTACTTTGGATGATAGATTCAGGTGGTACATAACACATTTCTCTATATTGTCCTTATATCAAAGTCACACTCCCTAAATCAACAATTTTGTTACCTTACCAAATAAGTCTAGGATTCAAGTTTCAGCCATAGGTAGCATTTGATTAGGGAACTCTCTTCAACTTAAAGAAGTTATATACATTGTTGAATTTCATGTCAACTTAATTTCTGTTAGTAGTCTATTAAAGAATACTAACCTTACTTGTTTCTTTCACGATGATTGTTGTTTTGTTCACGACAATTAAACAATGCAAGTGATTGGCAAGGCTAACCTGTTTCAAGGCCTCTTCTTATAAAAATCAAGTTAGTCCTTTCCAAATGTCACATGTAGTTTTATATTTAGTTTTTCAAATATGTTGATCATTGTAACTATATTAGCCAATAATGATGCTCAATTATGGCATGTTAGATTCAGATACCTATATGATCATATTTTTAAGGAGTTGAGATCCTCTCCATTTCTCAAAAGAAATGACGGGTCCATTACTATAGTTTTAAGTGTATAAATACACATAAATATCAAATATATGTCACATATTTTATGAATGTGTATATTTATTCACCAAAAACTATAGTAATGGAGTTCTCCATTTCTTTTAAGAAATGAAGATGATCTCTACTCATTCTTAAGATCGTGAGTAATAAAATTTATTTTTCTGTCCCACATGGTTTTTCTTCCGAATGCTATCATATTTTCAATTTATCCGTTTAGGAAATTACCCTTTGAATCACATTATCAATTTGTTGATACACCATTCGATCTAGTTCATTGCGATATATGGTAACCATATGATGGTAAACATTTATTTCTTACCATAGTAGATGATTGCACCCATTTAACACTGATTTATTTGATGAGGCACAAGTTTGAAATTACTTTCAGTCGTTCCATTGGTTGTAATACAACTTGTATATATAAGTCATTATGACTTATATTCAATTCATTCAATCAGTTCACAAATATTAAGATCCAGTTTTCTTCGTTCCTCATTGAGTTTCCTCTAGACTCAATACAAAGTAATTATAGGATTACATTTTTTTTTTAATTTTAAAACTAAAGGGACTTGATTGGTTGGAAACATGACCCCGCAGAGAGACTAAAAAAATTATAATTAACTTATTTTTTAATTTATTTTAAAACAAAAAGTAAATTTAAACAAAAAATTTAACCAGTAAAATAAAAAAAATACCAAACCTAGAAACACGTCCATTTAAGCTACGGACTAGTGTAGTCTTCTTCATCACCAACATATATATATATATATATATATATATATATATATATATATATATATATATATGTGTGTGTGTGTGTGTGTGTGTGTGTGTGTGTGTGTGTGTGTGTGTGTGTGTGTGTGTTACGAAACCAAAGTTACTGCATTTTATTCAAAATAGTTGAGTCAATACATGTTGGGATATCATTAAAGACATGAGGGCTAACATCAGGGACGAAGCCAGACTTCAATTATATCAAGGGCCAACTATATAAAAACGGGATCTCATCCGATAAATATGTAATTATTATGTGATCATATAGTAATTATAGTCATTCATGCCCAGATAACATCAATAGATTTTGAATTGGTTCAACAAGGTTTCACCTTAGAAGCCCGAATATGTAGTACAACACATGCGGTACAACACGGATACAGATATATGGAAAAAAATTTAAAATTCAGGATACGAGTATATGGCCCGAATACGTCAATAAATTTTTCTGAAAGAAATTATATATAGACAACAAAAGGAAAACATAATCCATGTATTTTTAAGCAACCAGGGCCAATATAGACAACAAAAGGAAAACATAATCCATGTATTTTTAAGCAACCAGGGCCAATTGGACTATTATTGGTATTTTTAGGAGTAAAGAAAAATAGCAACCAGGGGCCCTGGCCCTTGAATGCTCGAACGTACGTCCGTCCCGGTTAACATAAGACATGACCACATTAGTAAGAGTATGATAAAGTAATAATTTAAAATTATGTGAAATTGAAAAATGAAAAGCGGGGAGGAGAGAAAATGCCATGGATTAAGAGGTGGGAAGCTGGGCCCAAAAATGAATGGCCCAAGAAATGGGAAAACCCTTGAGTTGAGGCGGAATAAGTAGCAAAGAGTGTTATCCATTTCCATCTATCAATTATCTATATCTATACTTAGTGATCCCCTCCTCCGCCGAGTGAAACCCCAAATCCCTCACAACTCAAACCATGTCTCCAGGTCCCGTTGTTGATGCCGCTACTGAGCCCGAAACCGAGCAACAAGTTACCTCTTCCGAGGACGCAACTCACAAGAAGAAACCCCAACCGCAGGTTGTTCCTTATTACTTATTTATTATTTATTATTACTATTTTAATTTTGAAACACTCGGTTGTGTTTAGTATATGAGTTGCTTGGATTGGATTCGTTTATGCTGTGGTTCGGTTTCTCATTTGTGCTGTTGATGCTGTTTTTTCCCCCTCCAGGAGGACGATGCTCCAGTTGTTGAGGACGTGAAGGATGATGACAAAGATGAAGACGACGATGAAGACGATGACGAGGACGACGAAGACGATGACAAGGAAGATGGCGCTCAAGGTCTTCTATTTAACCACCTTTTTCTTTTCTTTGCGTCTGACCTAATAAAATGACTATTTGGTATACCCCCTGTTCTTATCATAACCAACCTTTGATTTACTTATTTCCTATTGTTGGTGCTTTCTCCTAGGGTTTGGGGTTGAGTTCTGTATCTACCCATGAGATCCAATTTACCTATAGATGAATGATGATTCCTACTTCTTTTATACATATATCTTTCCTAATCTTATCATGCTGGAGCAACCGTGAATCTCTAATCATGAATTTTCATATATAGAAGCTGTAATTTTTGGCTCACTGCTAATGTTCAAATTGAATATTTGCTTCATTTTTTGGTTGTCAATTTATATATCTACTTTCCTCTTGACTTTTAATCTTGGGTTATTGGCTTATTGCTGTTTTATGTTTTAAGTAAAAACATTATCTTCTTGTGGGTCTATCACTTTGGGCCTTAATTAACAAAGGCTGTCTCAGAGATGCATTGATTGTCTGCATATATAATAGTAGGAAACAAGGAATTAAAAGGAGCCTTTGCAAAAGATTGAATTTATTGTCATTCGATTGATTTGAATTTATGCCCTTAGGCTGGACCAGCAGATATGAGTTAAGTTCAAATGTTGCTGATGTTCAAGTTTATCACGCGTGTACCGTTTTGTGTACTCAATTTGATAATTTTAGCACAGGGGACTTCGGCATGAGGTGCTATGATATTTTAAGTTTTTAATGCCCTGAGATGAGATATGCTAAAGAGAGTACATATTACTGAAGACCAATGTTAACATTAGAAAAGTAGAAACCAGTAAAATATTCGACTGTCTTGCATTAATTGTCATGTAAATTAATTACCCAAACATAAAATTTGTGACTAAACAAAATTTTTCAATTTATTAAATCCTAAGCTGGTTGCAGCAGTGAGTCCCAAAGGTTGAATAGTTAATGTTTAACCTTGTAGCTGTTTTACCCCCTTCAACTTCACTGTCAAAGGAATCAGATGGTTGGGATTTTTAGTTTTCCTATTTTTATAGCTATCAACTAGGTCCTGAAAGTCAATGCCTTGCCTAAACCAGAAACACAACGGTTATCCTACTTCTCAATGAATCGGCTGTGCCTCAATTACCAAGAGGGATGGCCCACTTCTGTATAGTCTTTGACTTCACTTTTTCTGACCACTGAGTCTGCTCTTATTTATACCACTACTATAACGTCTGGGGTTCTTTTTGTTGGTGGTCATTTCCATACTTTAACTATATTCAGCTACTGCTTTTCCGTGCTTATGAATCTTTATAGAGGAGTTTCCATGTTTGGATGAAAAAACAATGTGTGCTATAGTAGTTGTGATATTGGCAAGTAAATAACTCACAAATTTTCGGAGCAAAGGCCTTTACCTACATAAAATAACAATGTATTTGTGCACTTGATTACTTTCCCTCTGTTGCATATCTACGCTGTATTACATTTGTTTGGCATGCTATCTGTTGATCTATTTCATAAATAATTTCTATTGGACTTCGAGATGCAGGTGGTGCTGAGGGTTCAAAGCAAAGCAGAAGTGAGAAGAAGAGTCGAAAAGCAATGCTGAAGCTTGGACTGAAACCTGTCACTGGCGTTAGTAGGGTCACAATCAAGAGAACCAAAAATGTTAGTTGTTACATATATTGCTGTGTGTGATTTATGTGGAAGATGGGTGGTGTCTAACCAAATTATTTTCTGCCTTAGATTCTTTTTTTCATCTCAAAACCTGATGTCTTCAAGAGTCCAAATTCTGAGACCTACGTCATATTTGGGGAGGCAAAAATAGAGGACCTGAGCTCTCAGTTGCAGACGCAAGCTGCTCAGCAGTTCAGAATGCCAGATATGGGATCTGTAATGGCGAAACAAGATCAAGCGGCGGCAGCTGCCGCAGCACAGCCTGAGGAGGAGGAAGAGGAGGTTGACGAAAATGGTGTGGAGCCCCATGACATTGATTTGGTCATGACACAAGCAGGAGTGTCTAGGAGCAAGGCCGTCAAAGCTCTCAAGACTCACAATGGGGACATTGTTGGTGCCATCATGGAGCTCACTACTTAATTGGATTTTGTGATCTATTTGTATCTTTTTTTGTGGAATAATTTTGGAACTAGTATCCTTAAGTTACTTTAGCCAGACCATATCACAATATCAAGCGTCTTCTAGGTTTACCGTTTACCTCTTAATTTTGTTGTTTTATCTTTTTCTTAAAAAATTCCGGGGCGACATTATGATCACATGTTTGTTTAGATAGTGTTATTGTTTTTTTTTTCTTCCAACCCTTTACTCCTAACTAGTGCTGTCAAAATAAGCCCAACCCGACGGGCTGGCCCAGCTCGCCCGATAAAAAAGGTGGGATGGGCCAGTAAAATCTTAGCCCGAAAAATTCTAACCCAACCCGACCCGAAAATTTATTGGCCCATCATGGGCTGGGCCAACCCGTTGGCCCGAATTACTTTTAAATTTTTTCCTCATTACATTTTTTAATTTTGTTACGGGAACCGAAGATTGTGAACAGACTGGCCTATTATGTGTGAAATTATTTATCAATGGATTCTATATAGCTGTTAAACTGTATTAACATATTTTTTTCCTCAATATTTTGAATTTTTAATAAAAATCACAGAGACACGCAAAAACGATCTGTACAAAATGTCTTGGCTCTAAATTCTTTTGATTCAATAGAGGTGACACATTTCTTTTTGACAATAACAGAGGCTGCACATTTCATTCACGCATGGAATTGGAAGCTATAGTTTAACATTTCTATGCGAGAGCACGAGAGGCGAGATCGGCCGTTTTATCGAGCACAATTAAATATAAATGTTCAAAATTAATTCTGTTGAGCACAAGTTTTTGGCCCATGGGCGACCATTTAGTAGCTTGCATAGAAATTTGGGTTGAAACTAGTAAAATAGAGTCTGAATTAATTTTGGCCCAATTCACCAAATTTAAAATTGTCTTTACTGAATGCTGGCCAAATTAATTGACAGCTATACTCCAAACAACCTTCTGTGATCCGTTTTTCTTTGCACCAAGATTGTACGAGAGTTATGCATGTTAGTTAAGTTTATTTTTAGAAAATATTTGGGTTTTTGTTTGCAGCTTCTTGAGTTTTTTTAGTTTTATTTCATTAAAAAAAGCCCTTCTAAACATGAGTTGAATAGTTTATTATATTATTAGCATGCTTTGTTCGATTTAAAAACAGTGACTTTAATAGTTAAATATTTCTGGTAGGGTGTGGATCTACTTATTTTGGGAATGATTTTTATTACTCTACTTAATATCTATTGTCTCGGTTTGATAAGACCAAGAAGCTAACTTATAGCTTATTAGATTAGTTTATAAGCTTGTTTAACCGAATGAAAGGTGTTTGGTAAGTAAACTTATGATACTAGCTTATAGCATTTTTTCATATGCTACTTAAGTAGCATATCAGCTTATAACTTATAGTTTTTTTATCTTTTCTTCTATTTTTATCTTTATTATTTTATTCTTTATCTTTTTTTTCAAATTTATAATAAAAATAAAATCTTATTATTTTTCGCCATTTTATATTTATCAGTTAGTTAAACAGCTAATTTTATTAAACACTTCAATTTTAATTAGCTAGCTTTTCAGCTATTAGCTATAAGCTATCAGCTAGCTTTTAAGCTATAAGCTAGCTTATAACTTATTTTTACCAAACCCAGCCATTGTAGATGTCGAATTTTACTAATTTAACCGTATAATATTATCATATTAGCGATCTTTCCTGCTAAATTTTAAATAAATTGGACATTCATACTTATGTAATTTTATTAGTGTCATTTACTTATAATAATTGAATTGTTTGATGAAAATTTGTGGAGAACTTTTAATATAATATAATTGTTTGAAGAAAATTTGTGCAGAACTTCTAATATAATATAATGGTTAGATTAGTGAAATTTAATATCTAGCATGAGTTATTAAGCAGAATAATTATAATAAGAGTTATTATTGGAATATGTGAATCCTCACCTCAAGGTAATATGTCACTTTCTCACTTTAAGACATTGTTTTGTTGGAGAGATTGATAGGATTATTTTAATTTTAAGAGAAATGACAACAACACACTTTAACTCTCTTTTTAACACTCACTCAATGATCGGGTAAAATTCATGTGAGTTTCACAACTTTAAAAATGGGACCCACTAATTTAGTGGGATCTACGTAAATTTCACTCAATTATAGAGAGACTTGGAAGGAGATTGTTAGAGAGTGTTTTGCTAACACTCTTCCCTTCTCTCCTATTCTCTCAACTAAACAAAACTTCTAATTAAACCCTGCACCCTTTCATTAAAGTTACTCTCCTCCCCTTGATTGAACAAAATAGATTTCCCATTTTGAAACAATTTATCAATGTTGGAATATTGATTTAAAATTGACAAAAAAAGAGATAGAAAAATTTTCAATTAACAAGTGGAGGATAACAATAGATAAAATATAAATTTAAATAATAAAAATCATATTAATCAAATATATAAGTAGTAATGTTGAAACCAAAAATAATGAAAAAAAAAATTAGTTGTTGCACATCAATGTTAGATATATGTAACCCAACTAGCTAAATTACCCGGGCAATACACGAGCTTCTTTTTAAGTTCTTGAAATTTATTGGGTGATGAATTGCGTATTTTTTTTTTATAAACAAATCGTGTATCTTACAAATACAAAGACTGGTGTTATAAAATGTAACAAAAACAGAAACCAAATTTGTGGACATCAACAAAATAGTAGTTTCAGTTGGTCATCAAGTGTAGGCATTCATCTTGACGGTGCTTTTCCTGTGGAGTTTTTTTTTATCTGTTGAACTTCTCCTTCCTTTAGAACTGTGAGAGAAAAAAATTAAGTGATGAAGAAGCATTATTAAGTGAAAGTTCTTTCAAGGACTGTATAGTGGTCTCCAAAATGCAGCAATTGATTCACTATTGTGGGATAAAAGTTAAGTTATTCATAAATTGAAATTTAGAAATGATTAACATTATTTGCAGTAAGCACTTTGAAACATTCAAGTACACATCAGGCATATCTCCCATATTAAAAATTAATGTAAGCAACAGATGTTAAATCCCATAATGCAGCAAAAAAAATAAAGATAAAAAATAAAAGTATATGTGGTTGTAGAGAATGTCAAGTGAACAAAACCATGCAAAGTTTACAAAGAGAGAGAATGAACACACATTCCTTCTTTTATCTCTCTTACATCAATCAACATTCATCTTGACTGTGCTTTCCCCGTGCAGTTTTTTGTATCTGTTGAACTTCTCCTTCCTTTAGAACTGTGAGAGGAAAAAAAAAGTGATGAAATGGTAGACACTCTTGGTAGGTCTTTTAAAACTTAAACACAAAATGGTAGAACCCCGTGGCTGCTAATGAACCTTCTATTAAATACTTAAATTTATAGCAGATGATCAATCAAAGGTACAAAAGGTTCTCTCATTGAAAGCTGCAGAGATAAAGGGAAAAAAAAATCAACAATAACAAAAAGAAAACAGAAGTTAAAACTTCAATTACCGATCAGTCCCACGCAATACAAACAAAACTACATATCCTATGTTCTCTTAGAATATAGCGAGTTGTAGGAGATGGATTAGAATAATATAGAAAGAAAAAAAGAATTAACATTCCAGCAGTTTTTACGAATTACATAATGGATGCAATATGGGCATCATGCTCACAATTGGAAACCAAATAAATTAGATGTATAGACTAAACAAATTACAGACTCTTTGGATAAAAATAGAGGCAAACAAAATAGATGCTTATAACTATGGATTCGAACCTTGGAATGTAGCTGAATAAAATGTATAGGTTCTCTTCCATTTTAATTCACCATTCCTCGATAGTAACCCAACCCACTATCCTGTAACCTGCAAAAAAATAATAATTAAAGATCAATTTTAATTGAAACAATGTTTCTTCTTCTTCAGCCCCAAAAAAAGTTAGGGTTAGTTGTTTAGAAAGTTGTGAAAGCAAGCTACGAAATCAAATCAAACAATCTATAGCTTTCAATTAGTTATTTGGCCATATAGGGAAATTATGAATGAAGAACAATCTTCCCATTCACTCATTCATACCAAACAATCTACTCATTCAGGATAGTTATTTTCAAAGTACAACCATTCAATGTTCGTGTCTTTCAAAGTACTCCTCATTATCATTATGCCCATTTTCAAAGTACAACCACTCATTCAGGATAGCAAAATAAGCAACATAGTTTAATGAAGAATAGTAAAAATAAAGAGAAATAAATCTTACCTTTGTAGAATCAAACTCCATTAAAACCTCCTTTGATGAAGGCCTGGGTGAAACTTCAGCACCCTGTCCATTAATTAAATTAAATAATAATATAAACATTAAAAAACGAGTAGATAACCCTCTAAAAAATAAGATTTAATGCACAAATTAATAAAAAAAGTCAAATTCCCACTCAAATTAAATTTGTATTTCATCACTGAATGTGAACCGTTAACTATAAAATTAGGTTTACCTCATGCTCTTAGAGCAACCTTCTGTCATCTAAGCCAAGAACTGTAACTGCCATTGCAAAAATTTGTAAAACAAACTCAGACAGATGAGCATGCTTAAAAAAAAAAGGCAGAAGAAATAACACAAAAGGCCAAAAACCTGAAGAACTCAAAAGGCCACCACCTTCTTTACACCGTGTAACAGATGGTGCATAAAAAATAGATAAAAACGAAGAATGGATATGCACCTAAAAGAGAATCACCAGCAAAATTTCAAACCAAGTCATTAAAACATAAGCTTTATGAAGGAAAGTGGATCGTAAAAGTCAGAACATTGGTAACAACGAAATGATGAACCAAAAATTTAAAACCAAAAAGAGAGGAAAAACCCAAGCTACGCTGATGAAAAAAAAAATACTTACCAGAAGAACCCAAAACAGGTTCAGAGCCTCAGTGGTCCGACCTGGTTACCCTGATACTATTGTACTCCAGATAAAGGGTTCAACCGAAAGGATTTTCAACTCCCTTTAGGTTGCTCCTTCTTCCACTCTGATAAATAAGAAAAAAATAACATGAGACGGAAACCTAAACCTCCAATAGAAATCAATATCTAGAGACGGAAACCTGAAAAAATGAAAATCTGAAAAAAATTAAAGAAATACAGAGAAGAAAAAGCAAAACCTAATGTTCGAAGAGCGGAGCCATGGGAGGTGTCGGTAAAGAGAGAAGAAGAAGCAGGAACCCTCACCAACTGATCCTCGTCGGCGACAGAGAGACACACACAGAGAGAGAGAGAGAGAGAGAGAGAGATGGAAACGAGATGGAGGGACAGGTCTTCATTTTTGAAATAGAGGAAGGAGGAGAAGAGAGACCAGAGAGATGAAGGAAGGAAGACGTTTGGAAACGGGATGCTGAGATTCCCTTCATTGGTTTCAAAGTTTGTTTGAGAAGTGAAGTGGGTTTGAGAGAGATCAGAGAGATGAAGGGAGGAGTGAAGTGTGTTTGAGAAGCTACTCATGAGGTGTGTGGAGGAAGCTGCCCTCCGTTAACTCTCATCCATTATTTTATTAATTAATTTTGAATTTGTTTTCCCTCTGTGGCATGTGTTTTGTCTTGTAGTTAAATTGTTTTGCAGCTTCTCAGCTTGACATGTAGCAAAATGTGCTCTAAAACTGGGCTTTGGCTGTATAGTATTTAGATTTAGATTAGATTTAGATTTAGATTAGATTAGATTTAGATTAGATTATCATTAGTAAAATATGAATAAGGACCTGTTTGCCTGCAATTTTCTCCCAAGTGATTTTCTTTTTAAACAAAATATGTTTTAAAAATAGAATTATTGAAAAATTTATTTTGTTACATTTCCGATAACTTAATTAAAAAATTATATCAAATCTTTTTATAAAAAATTTAAACAAACAACCTAAATATTTGTATAAGTTTAAGCATTGTTGTGAAACGGTTTCTTCCTTTGTTTATTTATTTATTTATTTATTGGTCGAGTTGCTTTATTTATTTTGTCTTTTTATTATCTGCAAACTGTTTTTTTTTTTTGTCAAGACTGCAAATAGTTTCGTACAAGAAAGAAAAAAGAAAAAAGAAATTATTAAATACACCTCTATTTTTGCTAGCATACACCGGAGTAATGAAGTGTTGAGTGGGCCCAAAGATGTTATGGGCCAAGGAATGTGAAACAAACCCTTGACAGCGGGATTGGGGAAAATGATTATGGAATGAATGAATAGCAAAAGAGAATCCTCATTTCATTCGTCTCCTGTCCTGTCACTATTATCCATCTACTTCTCTATCGGGGTTACAGTGTTGAGTGTGTTCAGAGTGAAAAACCATTATTGTTAGCCATGTCTCCAGGTCCCGTTATCGACGCAGCGGCCGACGCCGGAGCCGACCAACAACTTCCCTCCGTCGAGGAAACAACCCACAAGAAGAAGCCTCTGCTGCAGGTTGCTCCATTTCCATCCGATTTCATTTCTATTCTCTACTTTGGTTCGGTCTCTTATTTGTTTCTATGATCTGTTTTTTTCCTCAGGAAGACGGTGCGCCTATTGTTGAGGACGACGCCGACGACGACAAAGACGAAGCCGAAGACGACGATGAAGACGACGACGACGACGACGATGATAAGGAAGACGGCGCTCAAGGTCCTCCTTTCGCCTCTTTTTAATTTCAATTTCACGAATTCTCCATTCGTTTACGTTTAGCGTAGAAGCAATGTTCCTTTTTGGTACTTTTTAATTGTGTTATTATTGACATTATATATTGTTATATTATATAATCACAGAACGTGTATGCTTGGTAACGTTATTGTTCGATTTCTTCATCAAAAAAAAAAAACGTTATTGTTCGATTTGTGTCTAATAATTGTAACTTTTGAGCCTTGTTGTAGACCACCATAATAATGATAGAGATTCTTTTTATAGACAGTGAATCGATGTGTTAACTATCACAAAAAAAATTGGATGTGTTACATAAAAAAAATGGATGTGTTAACTCTGTTCAGCTAATGTTTCTGTGCTTATGATTCTTATATAATTTTGAGTTTTCTCTTTCAATGATAATTTTTTTGGCAAATCAGTAAGTGTAACAAATTATATGGTCACAATTATAGGGATTTTTACCTAGAGAAAACATAATGTGAGTGATATTGCTTTTTATTACATATCTTCAATTGCAATACCATATCCGTACGTGCCCTCTGATATGTTATTTGTTGATCTGTTTAATTGGACTTTGAGATGCAGGTGGTACAGAGGGTTCAAAGCAAAGCAGAAGTGAGAAGAAGAGTCGAAAAGCAATGTTGAAGTTGGGACTAAAACCCGTTACTGGTGTCAGTAGGGTAACAATCAAGAGAACAAAAAATGTGAGAACTCATTACATTACATTACATTACATATATATATATATATATATATATATATATATATATATATATATATATATATATAATGTTCTTTCTGTGATCTATGGTGCATGGGGGTTTCTAACTGAATCATTTTATGCCTTAGATTCTATTTTTCATCTCAAAACCTGATGTCTTCAAGAGTCCAAATTCCGAGACTTACATCATATTTGGAGAGGCAAAAATAGAGGATCTGAGCTCTCAGTTGCAGACACAAGCTGCTCAACAGTTCAGGATGCCAGATATGGGATCTGTAGTGTCAAAACAAGATCAAGGTGCTGCAGCTGCGGGAGCACAGCCCGAGGAGGAGGAAGAGGAGGTTGATGAAACTGGCGTGGAGCCTCATGACATTGATCTGGTCATGACACAGGCAGGGGTGCCAAGAAGCAAGGCTGTCAAGGCTCTCAAGGCTCACAATGGGGACATTGTTGGTGCCATCATGGAACTAACTACTTAATTTTGCTTCATGCTTTATTTGTATTTTGTTTTTTCGGGGGGATTATTTTGGAACTAGTTCCTTCCTTAAGATATTGTAGTCAAACCATATCTATGCTCCATGTGATTTGGCTTACCTTATAATTTTTGTTGCTCTCTAAATTTTGTAGTACAACATGATGATGATCAGTGATCATATTATTAATTTGTTGTTTTTACTCATAATAGCATTCCTTGAGCTCTATTTCGTTGCGCCATTAGAGACGATGATGAGGTTTGGCATAATGGCTGAGCTCATGTCTTGAGACGTGTGGAAATTCTTTTCTCCTTTGCAGCTTGAGACGTTTGTTTTTTGTTTTGTTTTTTTTTTCAGTTGGTTTATTTATGCTCATCTCCTTTGACCATTGTAAAATGGGAGGCCATTGAGCTTAAAATCCTTGGTAGTCTTTTGTAATATTGATGGTGGGATTAAATTGAAATAGTTGTTAAAATACAAAATGATATTTATTGAAATTAACAAGTTTTAAACGTGTAATGTGATTTACTAATTTAGCATTAGTCTTCAAGGATGTCATTGTCGATAAGGATGCATTATGATTGGATGATCTCTGCAATTATATCAGAAATTGATTCGGGTAACGCGAGTAAATTCTTATTTGTTGCATTTAACAAGCTGTCTGTTTCAAGAAAAGTAAAAGGACCACAACCAACCGACAGATTATTGCAAACTGTGCACAAAAGTGAAGAAACCAAAGCAAATTTGTTTGCTTTGTAATTAAGCAGGTAAAACCAGATTAAACACTCCATATAATATGTAAATCTTTACTGCTGCAGGTACTTCAATCCTTCAACACCCTATCTAGCTATTGACAACCCTGCAATTTGCTCTAATCTCTCCAGCATTACCTGTTAAGACACCAATTTGACCCATCTTCACCATTGCATCTGCAAATTTGCTTGCCCACAGATAAGGATCCCTAGCATTTTGATTCACTTGGCTGGCTGTTTCAGTGTTACTCAAGAGAGTTTGATCAGATGTGAACAGACCTCGGTTTGCCAATATATCAATATAGTACCCTGCATCTGCAGTTCCGGGGCTAGAAGGGTCCATTGGTACCACAAAGTTTGGATTTGTGTTGCCCTGTGTACATTGTCTCTTCAACAATGCTGCATATGAGGGATCTAAACTTGGATCCTGCCTTGAAGTGCTACTGAAATTGTATAATCTGTTACTGAAAGCGGTGCAATGAGAGCGGCCAATGGTGTGCGCTCCTGCATACGCAAAAATATATGCCATTTATAAATTTAAGCTGCATTTGGATTAGCTTATAAACAATTTATTTGAGTTTATCTACTTATAAATAAGCACTTATTATATGATAAACACTTAAACAATAAGTGTGTAATTAAGATGTTTATCCAAATGCACCCTTAAGCTATAAGCAAGCCATGTAAAAGAGTTATGTTGAAGCTCCTACCAGAGAGAGTGACCATTTCTTCTTGTGTTAACCCCTTTTTTGCAAAGAGTTGAGTGAGTTGGTTAACATTGAAAGTTGGAGGAGGTAAGTCTGTTCTTGTATCCGAAGCTAGTGATATTTTGCCGTCTCTTCTTCCTGCAGGAACATCATAGCCAAGCCCTCCAACCTGCATGAAGTGAGGAATGATGCATGTAGGGTCATTTTGCAATAAACTTACCTTCAAATGTTTTTAGCACAAAGTAGACACACTCTTACCAACTCCACACTATCCCTTGCTGCAAATGCAACTATGTCGGCACATGAAACAGTTGCTTTGCACACTGCTTCAAGTCTAGCCTTGGCATTATCAATGATTTCATACCCCCGGAGACTTGGTTTGTTGGCTGGAGAGTCTTTCTCTGCAGTGTTTGAGGGAGTAGAATCAAGAAGTACCGATGCATCACACCCCTAAAATTAACATTGAAGTTAATGGCATCACAGTTACTCTCTATCTAAACCAACTAGTCATACAAAAAATGAATAATTACCTAGCGTTGTGTGCAAGGTGCAGTAAATGGTAACTTTGAGAAAGTGGGGTGGTTTACTATAGAATTACTAGCTGAGAGAACCTGTGTTCAACATGAGTGACAAAGAAATACAGAACCTATATTGTGTTAAGTTTTTGGAGGTAGTTAAGTTTTTTGTGAGAAAATAATTTTTAACGGGAAAACGGATGAATTATAGATAATAGATTAACTTAGGGTGAATAAAATAAAAAACAAATGGCTTCACATTAGGACTTACTCTGATAAAGCAATCATGAAAATGCATTCTTACAAGCCCAGCAGCAATTCCAGGATTCTTAGTATAAGCTTTTCTGACCTCATCTTTTACAATGAACTCAGCCATGCCACATGAATAACTATAAAACCCAACTTGCAGCTGAGAGTGAGCACTTTGATTCAATAAATATAAGACCAAAACTATAATCACACTACTAAGTTTTTTAGGATTCATTTTCTCTGAAATATTGTCTCTGTTCTAAGTAAGATTATGGGACAATTATAGCCTATTTATACGAAGAAAGGCAATGATTATTGGGATTATTCTACACTTAGTGCCATGTGATAAAGCAATATGCTGGAACGTCATTATTATTTGATGATCAAGAATGCAAGTGATTGGGGAGCTATAAGTAAGGACAAGCAGAACAAGTTAAAATCATAGTATTATAATGCCATTTCTCAAGATTTGATGCGGTGATAGGACGAACAATACTTTTTAGTTGACTTGAGTGCACGAAAATCCAAACTAGTTGTTAAGTTAAATACATTAGTAAATATAATTAGACTGAAAAAATGGTGTTAGATAATGTGCATACCGGGTCTACACGTTAGTTGTTACAGCAACTTCGTTAGACTCCGGGAAAGAAGGCATGCATTAGGAAAAAGATTAAGCATTAAATTTCTTGGATAATTACATAATGTCACATTTTAAGAGTAGTTTTATGTTCAAAACCACTATTTCTCATGAGTTAGTTTTTCCTAATGGGATTAGGTGGATTGCGACACAGTGATGTTCTAATTGCAAACCTAAACCTTAAAGGAATGTCGATGTTTGGAATGGCATTCAGATACCTGTCTTCATTGATTGTTCTAATTATGTTGGTTTACTTTTTTTTTTTTTGCTTCAACTTATTTGGTTTATTGGATCATATAATTCTCTCTTGCTTTTATTTATACTAGCGGCAAGACGGGCACTACCGTGCCCGTCTTTCCGCATTTCTATTGCGCTACGATGAATACCTGTAAAAAAAATGTATAGAAGTTCAAGTAAGAAGAAGAAGATGCAGTTTTTTTTTTTTTGCAGTTTTTTTTCTTGTAAACTGCTTAAGGGTAAAATAGGAAGTAAATTAGTACACCAAAAAACAGTTATTAAAAATAGTTCCCTTTATATAATGGTATAGATTCTGAGATGACTCCTATTTTAAATTTTGGAATACATTAGGTCAACCGAAAAAGAAGAAGCAAACTTGCTTCACAAATATGGACAATGATAATTACACCTGTTTGAATCTCAACTGCTCTCAAGGTTTTTCCCCCCCCCCCCTTTTGACTAGAGAGTTTAAGTGTTCCTGCTTATTTTCCTTTGCCAAGAGAGTTTGAGTGTTCCTGCTTAAAAACTTTTTCCGTTTGACGATGATAATGATGTGTAAACCAATATTACAATTGTAATATCAAAATTTAAAATAAAAAACGTAGACACTAGTAAAAGAATAACTATACACCGAAATCCAGATCAAGTAAAACTAGAAATGACTAATAGTTTAGCTTAACAAATAATATCCAAAGAAAATAGATCTCACCAAATTTATGGAGATTTTATACTATGAAATTTATATTATGAAAAATGTTATATGAGTCCAACAAAATCAATACCTAACGCACAAACGTTTGTAGCACCAAAAACCCTCTACCTAATGCACAAACATTCTGCATATTTCAAACATCACGTATTAGTTCACGAATGGCAAGGCATGGCAAGAAAACCCAAACCTGCGGGTACTCACCCGATTCCGACCCAATTTTGATGGGAAAAACCCGTTTTGACCGTGGGTGGGACGGGATTGGTGATGTCGATACCCGACCTGCCCCCGACCTGAACCCGTCCGACTAAATATAAATTGTTAATTTTTATTGTGTTTTATGCATGTATACTCATTCATTTTGTTTCATATATTTTGTTTAATTTTAATTTTAATTTAATCTCTTTTCAATATAAAATTTTATTTTATTTTATCATTGTATAATAAATATGATTTTATTTTATTAATCATCATAAATAAAAATTTTCTACATATATGGAGCAGAGTCGGGGGCCCGCAGGGAAACCTGGCCCTGTCAAGGCGGGGACGGGGAAGGCAAAACCCGAATTCGTTGTTAAATTGGAATGGGAAAGGGGAGGCAAAACCCGCCCCGCCCCGACCCGTTGTCATGCTTCCGGATGACAAATACGAGTACGACAATTCTTTTCGTGTTTAACACTCAATGGGACATTTGGGCGCGCCGTTTCAGTCCCTAGGTCTGCTAGGGTTTAGTTGCGGGAGGGCTGCCTCGCCGCTGTTGGCACCTAGGTTTGCTAGGTTAGTTGTCGACGATCCACCGTCGCTGTCTCTTTCATTGTTACCTCTCCACTCTTCCACCATTCCTGTCACCTGCATCCCTTTCTCAAGAACCATCCTGCTCTCACTAATGCCACTGTTCTGTTTCAGGATTGAGGCCGCAAGCTTCTCTTCCTCCTCTATGACTCTTCTTTTCTCGCATGGTGGGGGTGAACCACCACCTTCATCACTACCGGAGGGTACCCGACCCCCTCCAGAGCCACCACCCCACTAGAGCCCCTCATCGAGCCCCTAAACCACTTACCTCCATCCCTCTCCCATCATCGCCACTTTCCCCCATCTGTCTTCACCTCAGAATCTTCAGATCTCCATAGCATAAAACATCCACCCCTCTTCGTCAAGTTCAAGTTTTTCCCAAAGCAACAAATCCGGTTTTTGAAGATGATTTGCTCCAACAGTCAATATGAGTGGTACACCTGAGGCAGAGCCTGTTTAGATTCCATCATATCTTAATCCTCCTCTTCCAACCCTCTTTTCTCAGTCTCGGTGGCGCGTGCTTGGAAAGTGTGGATCTAAGGTATCAAATGTCACGAAGCCTGTTGATTGGGGAAGACTTCTTTAAGGGGCAGTTTTGGATTTATGCAAGATGAACAACTGGTACCATCGTTTGGTCTGTTGGATTTCATGTTTTATTGTTGATAGTTTCTTTTGGGCTTGGTTCTTATCCTGTTGCTTGGTTTTTGATCTCTTTGATTCTAGGTTTCTTATATGCTTTATCCGTTCGAATAATTCACTCTATAGGTCTGATTCCTTTTGGTGTGCCCTTGTTTTGAAATCTGATCTTAAGAGTTTGGGTTCTGCTGGTTTGCCCCAAATACCTTTGAAAACATGGCAGATATACAAGCAAAACCAGCGTGGAAGACTTTGTTTTGACACTTCCTTTCTCTGCTCGCATTCATGCCCAACTGTGGAGGCTACAAGTAAGGCATAGCCTAGCGATTCAGAGAAGAAGCAAAACAGGTCGGGTGGAGAAGATAAGAATTCTAGTCTTTCAAAGTTTGGTTCCTGAGATCACATGGGCCACACCCAATAATTTGTGATGTTATAGTATTGGAAATGCGGGCATAGCCGAAAGTAGTCATAGATTTAGTTTTCTAGTAGCTTATGTCTTGTGATTACTAATTAGTCTAGTAGAGTCGAATCTTAGATTAGTAGTAGATGTGTTTCTATGCTTTTGACTGAGCTACGACAACAGTCCTGTTTTATAGTGCTAGATTTGGCTGAGACTTTACATATGTTGTTTGTTTGGATTGACATGCTTCTTTGTAGATGTCGTATGGCTAGGGCTTTGTGCCCATGCAATGAATGTGATATCCTTGACCAAAAAAATATATATGAGTACGACAATGGCAAGCATCGATTTGTTTTACTCTTTTAAAGCTTGTGGTAGACAATGATTTTACCTAATCACCGTTCTCGCTTGTGGTAGACAATGATTTTACGGATGACAAATACGAGTTGATTGATCGCATAACTATACTCGTAAAAAATTCCAATCAAAGACAAAAAAATATGTGTAAATTATTTGAAAGTAGCTAGCATGCTATAAATTCAAGTCTCGTTCGACAAAAAACCAGCAATTAGAGTTTGGGATTAGCCATCACATAAGTCCAATTGGGATGATAAAAGGCTGCGGGGACATTTGATATGTCGGGACGCGGGTTCGAACCCGCGATACTCCTCTTCCCCATACACAGTGTGTGCAACAATTTTTTCTCTTTATATCTCTCTCCTAGTTTTTTCTCTCTTGTCATTAACTACCCATTATCCTATCATCTTCTCTCTCCTCTTATACTTGTTTTTAGTGCTGCAGAAGGTGCAGCGTTGGAGAGAATCCAAAAGATAGAGGTCGGGTAAATAGTTTATATACACATTTATCACGTTATATATAAATACTTTCCATTCAATATTTGAGATGGGATATACACTGATTTTTTTGCCTTATAAATATTTGTTTTCATCCTAAAAAATTTTGAGGTGAATAAAAATCTAAGAGAATACGAGGGATAATAAGTTGTTTTCCATAAGCTATATTGAATTATTGAGAAAATTATTAAAATAAGTTTTTTTGACAGACTTAATAAAATAAGTTAAAAATAAGTAATAGAGATATCATAAAGCACTCTTATAAACTATTTCAAATATTTACACAAATATTTATATCATGAAATAAATTCAAGTAAACTCTATGAAACACTTCTAACTCTCCTACAGGAGTCCCTCAAAAAAAAAAAAACTCTCGCACAGGAGGGCACCACATTAAAATATGATAAATTCTTCGGTATCGATTAAGAAAGGTGGGTACCAATACCCATTCGTGAAAAGAACAAAAATAATTTCAATAAAAACAAAAAACAATAATTCAAACATAAATGATAAATAACAAAATAAATAAAACCTATAAGACGAACTCGAAATAAAATAATAAATTGAAATATCAAAAGAAATTGGAATCGTGTATAAATTAAGTAAAACAATATATTTTCCTCAAAAAAAAATAGAAAAAATTGATTAAAATATAATTTTATTACTATGAATGAAATAAGAAAAGAAAAATATTATTTAAGCAGAGATCCAAATAACAGAAATAGAGAAAGAATAAAAAAACTCCTTAAAAAAAGTAAAAATGTATTAGTAAATATAGAAATTCTTTCAGAAAATTTCCCTAGACCCTCGTACTAACCCATGAAAGCTAAGAATTCAATTTCTTTTAAAACAAAGTTAAAAAAATAGTGGTGTGAAATGATTGGCCACTGAATACCCATATCCAATAAAACTCCGGGATATCAAAGTTGTCACCAACATAAAATTTAAAAAAAATATGTGTTTTTATGAGTCCACGTCGACTCAAATCATTCAGAATCTCACGTGATTTCCAGAAACCGAGGATCGGGACAAGTACAATTTAGCGAGGTCATCCGGATTCTCCCATGCAAAACCTATTAGCGACTAGCACAGGGAACAATGTCAATGTTCTCTTAGAGAAAACATATGCAATCTAAACCCGACTGCTTCTGCTTGATTAATCTGAAAAGACTAAATGGTTTGATCATTGCAATTCGGTGACATTACCGTTCTATCAAGCGTACTTGATATTATCTACACAAGCAATTGAGTAAGCACGCATAATAAACGAGATATAAAACGGAGATATATACAAACACGGCAAAGACTTAAAAGACCAAATTCTGCGATATGTAAGTCTGCTAAAGAAAATAGAGAATTCTGATGCATAAGCATTTATTCAGAGTCACATAATCCAAACTCAAGCGATTTCAAGCCTTCCAGCTCCTCTTCTACACGTGTTCCCAATCTGATGAGAATCCATCGGAGAGATGACTAGGAAGGTGAAACTCGTAGGTTCTGCAAGGCTGAATTTCTTGATCCTCCAAATCCAGATGAATCTCCTTTGGGATTGACTTGTCCACAGCAGTGTAGGAATTTAGATGGGCATCCAAACTTTTACCCTCTGATGCATTTTCAGTAATTATTGTGTCCTCTATCCCTTTGTCAGAAGATCCAGCACCGTCCAACCATTTCTCTTTTGAAGATAGAGAACTTGAATCTTCAACCCGGGATTTAAGAATATGAAATCTAGCCAAAACAGATGCCTCATAATCAGCCTTGTTTTCTCCAGGAATAGGAGAATCTTGACAGAAATTCACCTGGTTTTGATTATCTATTACACTAGCTCCCAACTTGTCTGCTATGTCTGATGGTTTCTCCAAATCAATAACATTACCCCGGGATATGAGAACACGATATCTGGCCATAACAGAAGCCTCATCATTTCCAGTCGCCTCCTTGTTTGTGCCAGAAACAGTATAATTCTGGACGAAACTATTCAGGTCTTGTCTACCCTCACCTTCAGGTGCCAACAGATTAGGCTTGTTCATATCGATGGAAAATTTCAACACAGCCTTTGGATTGGTAGTATCTAAGACAGGCAAATCCTGGCCAGAAGAATCAGAGTTTGGATTATTGTGCACTTTGGTTTCAGAACTCTGACTTTTGCTTAAACTAGGAATAACCTCATCTTTTGATTGCTCCTCCATGTCTACAGCATTATATAAGATACAAAAGCAGAACATTAGCATAAACAAAAACTGAGAGACAAAAAATGAGTCATATTGAGACTTAAGAAAATAGTGTCAACCTCTTTGCTTGTATGAGTGTTTCTCCATTTCAATCTTCATTTGATTGTAGCGAGCTTTGTAATTGACAGAACATAGTGCAGCTTCAGCCTCGAGCCATAGATTTTTGTATAATACAGTCTGAGACTCTGTTGCTTCATCATCATCGAAATTCTCACTAAGAATATTCTTTAGAGCCTATAAATCACAAGTACACCAGCACAATTAATTTGTTCAGTTCCGCTGTAATTTTCCATATATAGAAATAACACTGCATGAGATATTAAAGCACCTTAGTCATTTTCTCTGCCTTCGTCGTTTCTGCATCACCCCTTGGGGAAATGGAATCCGAAAGCTTCCAATGAGGTTTTCCAGATCCAAAATGCAGGTTTGCCTCAAGCTCATTCTGAGAAAACATTTGGAGAACTTGCATGGGTAATGAAGGGCTAATAATTTAAAGATCATATAAAATAATACTACCTCCTTCAATATCATAGAACAAAAAAAAAAAAAAAAAAAAAAAAAAGAAAGCCTATCCTTTTCCTTCTGAAAAAATGGTTAAACAATATTGTCTATGAATTAGAAGAATTATTATATGGTCTCATCTACAGCTACATATATCTCTTTTTTGTTATTACATTTCACAATATAAGTATGTATTAATCTTAGTTATCCGTTTCCTCTTCTTGTTGAGATTTATTCTTGTGTTTAATTTAAAGTCGATAGATGCGGTTGTACGTTAGTATTACAACATATAGACCAGATTTCTTGCTCAGAAACTTACAGTGGCGTCAACCATGTTGGCATCTCATTCTCCTAAAACGGATGAATTATGTGTCACACATAAAGATACACCATGCTAAGCTTTGCAGTTGTAATGGAGAAGCTCAAGGAAAATTTTTGCTGACATCATTTTAATTTACATTAACAATGAGAATCTGAGATGGGTTTTGACAAATTGGTTCCAACTAAGATCAATGACAAAAACGTAAATAGATTTTAAAAAATGAACTGAACTAGATACCCACAAAATTGATTCACAATCTGTCTTGAAAGGACAACACCTATGACATAGTAACACCAATTCTCGCCTCTTCCCAATTCCAGCAAGTTTAGCATTGTAATGAAGCATTCTTCTATTTTAATTCTCTCAATTTTACTATTTTATATACCAGATAAGCTTAAGCACTCCATGAGCTACATTACAATCCATTTTTAGTCCAAACGCATATCATAGGAAAACACGTCAAAACCACTGTAATAAGATGGGAAGTAATGTTTATAAGGCCAAATTACCAGAATTTATGGTAACCTTGTGTTTTCAAGTTTCAAACGAAGTGCATCACTATAAAGGGGGACTTTAAAATATATATTTAGTAATTGCTTTGTTTGATTCAGAAGTTATTATCATATTGGAAAGAATGTTAATTTTTCTATGATGGCCAGCAAAGGTGGCCAAGTCAGTTTGTAAAAGTTTTGCTTTTATCCTACATGTGCGAAAAAAATGAATCAGTTAAATCCATACCATCAATCAATGAGGCAAATAAATTATAAATTTTCAGTAACCCGTATAAAAAAAGTGTTTCCTATCCCTTGCAGAGCTGTGTGTTACTTTTGAATAGAAGAAATAAGAACATACCTGTGGAAGCTCACATGGTTCTCCAGCACATCTAGAAGTTTCTAGCTGATGGAGAAGACATTTTTTAGCAGGGGAAAATTGTTCAGCATCATTTAAAACACAAGTATTAAGATTACTGATCACATTTCTAAGGATATCACAATCTCGCTCTTTCAGTTCACAGGCATCATTTATGCAATGATTAAGAAGCAATTCTGACAAATTTTGCATTGTATCAACCAGCATTTGGACATTTAATTTCCCAGTTGATACTTCCTCAGCTGATTTTTCAGGTGTAGTAGGTGCATCTGCTACTGAAGAAGGAGAAGACGGGGCATCTTCTACGGTAAGAGATGTGCTAGATTTGAAGCATTTATTCTCATTGCATCCAGCATCTGCACCGCCTATGCATAAAGTATGCGATTTTTGAGACACCAATATGTTCTCCTTTATAACTTGATGCTCATTATGAGAAGATCCAGACTCACAATCAATTGGCTTGGTTGGTGGTACGCTATTTTCTTTCATTTCAGTGACATCAGCAAGATTTTGAAGCCCATAATCACAGCTTGGCTCAGACTGAAAACGTCCAGCATTCACTGCATCATCTGACTTGCAATCTTCAGATGCAAACTTTGTTTCTGAAAATTTCCTGGGAGAACCTGCTGAACTTGTTTCCTGATCAACAATTCCAATGTACATTTGACAGCTGTTTGACCCATCATATGACTTTTTGACATTACTTTCTCTATCAGGCAGAAAATTCTGAGCCTCCTGAATAACAGAACCGAAGCACTCTTCAATTTTGCGCACATGTTCTGGAGGTAAAGCCTCAGAAGATTCATAATGAAAAATGCGAGCAGTAGGAGCTCCCTTCCAGCAAGGCGAGTCCACAGCAGGATTACATAGATCGCCACACACAAAAGATTTCTCAATAGAATTGACATCCTCAGCAGCACTGAGTCTCAAGCTTAAATTACCTAGACGTAGATGAGGATTTTGAATTCCATGCCTTGCTTTATGTATATAATCCACAGCATCCCCTGAAACGTTCCTGTCTGAAATCATTGAATTGTTTGATGAAGGAAGTTCATTTCTCTCTAGATGCATGCGGAGATGACCTAAATCAAAGCAACCAGCAGCTCCAGGACTAGGCATGGGATAAGCTTCCTTTATATTATAGAAATTATTGTGTCCAACGTCTCCATCTCCTACAACATCGCCAATGTTCAAATCTGTAACTGACCCCGATATAGGTGTTGAAGAAACTGTATCAACTCTTGATGGTTCTTCTTGCTGCCTCGAGTCTTTGTCATATACACCAGTGTATGAAAAGCAATGGTTCCCTGAATCCACAGCTAGTTTCAAAGGAGCCTCATGATGAGTTTCTAGAGACAATGAAGAGGATTGCAGAACCGATGTACCTGAAAATTCAACTGGCGTGGGTTTGACAGTTGACCACCAGCAAGATTTATCATCTAACTGATCTGCACTTGTTGGCACACTATGTTTCACCCAATCAACCATATGTGGAACCGCGCCATGATTGTCCTTTATATCTTGACATCCTGCATTGAAAAAAAAAAATCACACTTATTTATTACAAAGATGAAAAGTTGATTTCCCGCTTGGCATCAAACAAATAATATTCTTAGAATTTGGGTTTGGGCCTAACTCAACCCTAAAAGCTAGCTCATGGGATGAGGTTGGCCCTCCACTTATAACCACTATTGAGACCATATCACCATCCAATGTGGGACTCCAACACACCCCCCTCACGCCTAGCTTTGAACATCTTAAGCATGATGTTTACAGGACTGAACATTTGCGGGTGGCCTAACGGATCTCGATAGGCTATGATCCCATCTTAGAATTTGGGTTTGAGCCTAACTCAACCTCAAAAGTTAGCTCATGGGGTGAGGGTTGCCCCTCCACTTATAATCACTATTGAGGCCATATCACTATCCAATGTGGGACTCCAACAAACATATTTCTTTTCATACTCAACTTCAGTGCTCCTTTAAGCGCATTTTTCAAGAATATTTTTCAATCGTTGTTTTAATTAGAAACAAAGAGAGAGCACCGATCTTATTGGTTTGAAAGAAAGCTTAAACTGGAAAATATTTCCAGAAGATATCATTTCAATTGGAGATAAAAGCTTCACTAGAAGTTTGAAACATTAATTTTGTATTACTGGCTTACTGTAAAAATGCTTGGCTGACAAGAAAAAAAAAATGCATATAAACTACTGTTTAATTTATTTGTTCCCTTCTTCATGTGTGCTTATTTCAAATACACTATGCAGTCTTTCTCAGCAAAACATCCCCTAATGGGAGACAATATACTTATGTACTCTGAGAGAAATACTCTCGACAGCCTAGATTTTTGTCTAAATTTTATTATATTATATTACATAATATTATGAACTTAATCTGACGACACTGGTTTTATCTACACACTGTTTTACATTCAGATTATTTAATAGTTTCTCAATGCGCTCTTGATTGACTATTATCTTGGTAATGCACCAGAAGAGAATTGCAAGGTAATTTTCGTATTCATACACACCTTGGAGATTCAAAATCAATCATATTAAAATATACCTTTTTCTTTTTTTTCAAAAAATTTGGAAATCAAGAAAAAAAAATGTTCGATTACAAAGCAAGTTGATCAGTTAATTTAATATTAAATATAATAATAAATAAAAAATGCAAGTTAATAATCTATTTTCTTGGTACCATCCATGCAATTCAATTGTTTTTCAATTCAATTTCAATGATTGAATTTTCAAGGTCAACCCAGTCATTAGAGTTAAAGAACAACCATGAAGTGGACAATACAACACATCTAACAATGACCTCAAGAAATTAAGAAAGCACATAACCATGATAAGGGAAAATATACCTAGGTTCATCCTTTCTTCAACCACCGAACCAGTAATATTTGGTTGATTTGAGGAGAAACTGCTCCCAACTCCCACAGATTTTCCTTTAGCATGATTGAACTCTGCAAACTGATTAGCACTTTGACCAGCAAACCCTAACTCAGGCGACTTGTCAGCATAAGCTCCGAGAGAGGACCCATCCAAGGAGGTAAAACCAGAAAAGGAAGACCAATGATTAGGTACCACTGAAGAAGAAGAAGTGTGATCATGAACCGCAGGAGAAGCATACGAATGGAAATATGGTTGGGCTTCAACAGAACTTGGTTTTGTGCTATTAGAGCATTGACTCGTATAAGGAAACTGGGCACCGGAAGGTTCTAAAACTTGCGACCCGCTATAACTGTACCCGTTGTATGGGTTTGAAGAAGGTATTGAAGAATTCAATTCAGCGATGGGGTCGGAAAGGTAATCGTAACCATAAGATCGAGAGTGCATAGGGTTCGGATACCCAGCATCTGCAGAATCCATGAACGGAAGCGAAACATCACCGGAAATGGGTCGATTAACGCTGAACGGTGTAGCAAAGGCTGATAAATTTGAAGGAGGTGTTGCGTAATACGCCCAATCGTTATATGATCCGAAACCCTTCATTGTTGATAAACTTCGTTATTTGAATGATCTGGTCATCACCCACGAAAATTAACAAAATTGAAAGATGATAAACGAAAAGCAAACTAAATCATAAATCATGCTAAGGGAATTGGGGAAGAAAATCGATGTAAAAATTATAAAAGCGCAACTATTATTGAAATTGGATGAGGGAAACAAATGCTTAAGAAAAGAGAAAGTGGAATCGTACCAGAAAGGGTAAAACTTCAACGCAAGTGGCGTAAGTGGCTTGAGTCAAGTATTTCAGTTTGGCTTTTCAGTTAAAAAACCTATCTGAAAATCCTCGCCACAACACTCTTTGTTATCTATTCCAACAGAAATCTGTTTTTAAGATTGAGCCTTTATCTCTCAATCTCATTGTATAATTCAAAGTACAAGTTTTACCTCTCAATCTGTTAGTTTGTTTCAAAGAATTTATCCACCAAAAAAAAAAAAAGTTTGTTTCAAATGATTTTTCAAACATTTTTTTATATGAGATTTTTCAAACATTTTAATTTTATGCGATCTCTTAAAAAATTGATTTAATTTATATACACCGTCAGTATAAAAATACTTTACACATATATCCAACGATACATTGTCACATCATTTTATGAGTATGACAAATCATGTGTTTTTAAACTCATTAAATAATATGATAATACTTTATTGGATATCCGTGTAAAATATTTTTACACTGTTAGTGCATATAAATTAAACTCTCTTTTAAAAGTATCTTTAATTAAAAATAAAAAAATATATAGAAATTTATAATTAAAAATGTATCCAAAGTCATCAATTTTAATATAATAGTTTTTTTTTAGGAAAATATAATAGTTGTAATTAAATATTTTTATTTATCATAATAACAGGGTAAAGTGCAAGTTTTTAAATTGATGAGACTAGAGCTCGACTCCGGTGGAGTATTTTTAAATGTTACCAAAAAAAAAATGTGCAAGTTTTTAAAAATTGAATTCGTCAAAAAAAAAGTTTTTAAAAATTGAAGATAATTCATTTTGCGTGTGTTTGGTTTTGCGGTAACGAGAATTGATTTTGACAGAATTAATTTTGTAGAATTGATTTTAGTTAAACGTGGGTTGAATATAACGTGATTTTTGTTTGGATACGTATACATAAAAGGTGATTCTTATCAATTAATGTTGTTTGAATAGATTTGATCAAAATTGCTTTTGGGTGTTTTTTTGGTAATGGAATTGTTTTTTGGTGTGTAATTACCAAAATGGGTCATAACTTAAAATTATATTAAAAACTTTAATTTTTTGATGATGATATTAGAAACTTAAATTTTGGTGAAATAGACAACAGAGCCCATTTCGATTCACATTATTTATATTTTAGATTTTAGATAAACGCTGGACATTGGTTTTTACCAAAAAAAAATGCTGGACATTGGTGTAACCAAAAAAAAACGATGGACATTGGACATTTTAGCCTCACCATCGCTCCTTACTTGGTGTTAAATGGGCTCAAAGGCCCAATCCCTCTCATCTTCTCTGATCTAGAGACTGAGTTATCAGGAACGTTGTAACTCTCGAAAAACCAAAAAACCAGAAACGTAGTGAAGATGATGGAGGACATTTATGGTAAAGCAGAGAAATTACCTGACGCACGCAAGGGAGAATCGGTTCTGATCAACGTGAAAGCTATCTACAACTGCTTCAAGCAAAACACGAGTTGAACCCTAAACACATGTTGATGTCAGATCTGGAATTGAGAACCAAACAAGACAGAATTGCGTTTCAGGTATGCAAACTCACATTTGATGGTGTTGAACGCGGAACCAAACATACGTTTTATCTGATAGAAGTTTGTTTCAAAGAATTCACCCGAAAAAAAGTTTGTTTCAAAGCAATTTTTCAAACATTTTTTGCTATCTTTTAAAAGTATCTTTAATTAAAAATTTTAAGATATAGGAGTTTTTTTTGATAGAAAAAAATATAGGAGATTTATAGTTAGAAATATAATCAGAATCATTAATTTTAACAAGTATTCTTATTAGATGCACTCCTTTATATATATATATATAAAAAAATTCTATTTTCTCAAAAGGGATCAATAGTGGTTTCCCACTTCTCCCTATACATATAATTAACTAATTAATTAATTAAAATTAAATGAAATCAGATGTCAAACTTTAACACTTGCATCAATTGTAACTTTACGCCGAATACGAAATTACTAATATGTTAAATCATGTAATGTTATCATTTTGCTCATGTATAACAAATTTCAAATATTTTGGACACTAACCAAAATTTCATTCGTTCGAGTGCAGGAACTGAACTCAGATCTTTTACGTAAGTTTTCGGATTCAAGCCTTGTAGACGCCGGGAGGTGAGTTGATTTGTTTGATAATGTTGTATAAAATTGATTTGCTTAAAGAAATTTCATTGGAACTTAGGCATATGCAATCCAGTGTGGGGTGAGTTAGTGGGGGGGTTATATGAGAGTGATAGCTTTGAAATGGACTCTAAATATCTTTAACGTCAACGGGTTAACTAGGGGTAATAATTAAATCGAATGAAACATAGTGAAGCAGGTCGAACTAGCCTCTCCATAATTACATACCAAATGCAGCTCAGTCTAAAACGATCTCACCCTCAGAGGAGTGCATCTCTTACATAATATTCGTTGCATCTTCTCACAGAATCAAGTTTTGCAATAATCATACTAAAACATAGAACGATAGAAAACTAATCCAGTTTCTATTTTAGCAATTATAATTATCAAAAGTAAACCAGAAAAGAAGTTGATTCTAAAGAAGAGGTTGTAGAAGCAAAGCGAAGAAGGTTCCCGAAAATGCCAAAACGTATGCTACGCCGTGGAAAGAGGCGCTCTGTCACCCTTGTCAGCATCACCGTGTATTCTCCGAATATCTCTGTTATGCTCACTACCATTATCATAATTCTTGCTTCGTATTTTCCTGGAATTAAGCAAAGAACTTTTCAAGGAAAGGGAGTTTTCAGGGTCTAGAAAGCAAGGTTCTTATTTTTTTTATTTTTTATACACGGGTCTCGTAGACAATGCGTTTGGATATCTGCCAAAGAGAGTTTTGAAATGTGGGGTGCCAAATTGCTGTCACATATATATAAAGCGCAAGAGGTTAGGCAAGAAAAGGTTTGAATTTTGACACTATCTGAAGAATGTACAGGGGATTGATTAGGCACATTATAATTACCAGATTTTAATGTGATGATTACAATAATGATGATATAAAAAGAAATATACGATAGTATTATGAGACCATATCAAAAGAAATAATAATTAGATGCATGCGTTGACTTCATCAGGTGGGGCTTAAATTTGTCTAAATGCTTTGAAATATGCCATGTGATTTGGCTAACTGATGTTTGCCAAAAACATGAGTTTGGCAGAACCGAATTGCGAGCTTCAAATATGAGATAATTATGTTATAAATGCTGGCTTGGATCTAAATGAGTCAGTGCTACTGATAAGGAATTAATGTGCTGTCATCATGATGGCCATAATTGGAAACAGGGTGAATAGTCTAAGTGATAGATCACCTGAAAGGCCCATCATCTTCTTGTTATGAAATCAGATTCATTAAGAAATGAATATGATCTATAGCTAGGTGGCGTTTAGGGTGGACTACTTTGTTCGTAGTCCACCAATGCACTTGGAGTTTATGGCCATTGGATTAAAAATTGTGTAGATGGATCGTTGAGGTTAAAAGGACAAATTTGGAAATGATGAAACCTTCTCTCTCGTACTTGTTTGCTTTTCTAACAGTGACAGTGATAAAGATTTTTTTTTCTGCATTCTCTCATATCGTTTTTTGTTGCCCTTCTCTCAAATTAAAGTATTGTCTGGTTTGATAAAATCTCTCAACCCGTCTCTCAAATTGAAGATTTTTTTTTGCTGCAGTGCCTGTTTGGATGCACGTCCAGCAACATCCAACACACGTTCAGAGTGGTCGATTTGACCGAGTTAAGAAGATGTTTGGATCTCAATTAAAAAATCGATTCTGAATCTTGAAGGCAATTCTAGCTAACTTTTCCAAGCTTTCAGTTCTAGCTGAAATCGATTCTTATGCAATCACATGCAATTTCTCAGCTTTGCCCCTTCCTCCATTTCTGGTTGCTACCCATCTCTCTTCCTACTAGTCTTATGGTTGTTGGCTTGTTGCCCATGCGTTTCTACTTTCTGGTGTTGCAGTAGGGTACTCCGACTCTGGGTTGAAGAAGAGAAGAGGGATTGGGCTCCATCAAAGGCCCATTTGTTTAATATTTAATAATTAATAATTGGTTTTTTTACCGATATAGTGCAATTTGATTTGGAATTTATGGATTTGGTGTAGTTCGAAAAAAAATTACGAGCTTGGAGTATGTCGTTAGTGATATACACCACGTATTTATTGTTTATTTTTTCAAAAAAATTAAAAGCAAAGTCATGGGTAGAAACCACGATTTGCCCATTTTTTTATTTTTTCAAAAATTTAAAAGTAGTGTCTAGTGATGAATAACTAGACATCCATGGTTGATGCATAAAAGAAAATTGAAACCACCTATCGTGTTGCATATCTGATAAATGAAGCAATTTTGGGACCAAACTACAAGCTGAAGCAACTATGCATTTTTTTTACCTTAAATTATATTTTTGGTTTCTTATATTTCTTTTAGGTTTTGATTTGGTCTCATATGTATTAAAAGTTTCGAATTAGTCCTTATGTGTAAAAGTTATACTAATGTGGTTCCTCTTGTTTTTCTTTTCCGAAATGATCTCTTATGTTACAAAAATTATACCGATGTGGTCCCCCTCTAATTTTGCAAAAAAAATGACAGTATTGGTATAATTTTTGTAACATAAGGGACCAATTCGAAACAAAAGAATCAAATTGGTGCAACTTTTACACATAATAGACCAATTTGGAACAAATAACACATAGGAGACTAAACTGAAACCTAAAATAAACATAAGGATTAAAAGTATAATTTATCCTTTTTTTAATACTACCTTCGATTTTTAATATAAGAAGAAACTACAAAAATCAATAATACCAAGAAAGCCTATTTATAAAATTGAACTTTCATTCCAAATATACCCCAAATAATTAGGTGCATAGGAAAAATGTGAGCTTCTAGTAAATATACATGTCTCATTAAAATAGGGATATAAAATGTATTTTAGTAATTAATACATCTTAAAATAAGTCCATTTTTCTTTAGGACAAAAAATACTCCAAAAATTAGTCCCTCACTGCTGGTTGTTTTGGCAATTTATGACATGGGGGCCTTGGGGCCAGGGGTTCGAACAGGGTGTTGCTTGGATTTAAACGTGTGTATTTGTTATTTACCATTTCTACTAGCTGACAAAAAAATACTCCAAAAATTCTCTTATCAATAAAGTTGTGATTCTCCTTCACAATAATGTTTTTAAAATAATAAAAAAAAAAAACAAAATCGTGGTTCTTATCCACTGCTTCACTTTTAAATTAAAAAAAAGTTGGCATCTAACCATAAAATAAGTAATTTACCGATGAACCATTTGATTAATGGCTAAATTTTGTAGCTCTACTGGGTCTTAACATGCACCCTCCATACTAGATACATGCCCTACTTAGCAAACTTGCTGAGGTTCTTCCCCGGGTTGCCACAAAAACTGGGTCCCACAATCTTCATCAGAATAAAAAAAAATCAAAGCTTCAAACTTAATGAAGAATACAATGAAAAACAAATCATTTAGAAAACTTCAAGCTTTACTGAAGAGGAGGTCAAAAAAAACAATGAGATCTAGAAAATCAGCGTGAGTCTCACAGGCGTTAGATGGTTTGGTAGATAGAAAGAATTCCAATGAGCGTCGGTCATCCATTCAGCCATTCCAATGAGCACCGGTTAGATGGTTTGGTAGATAGAAAGAATTAATTAATTAACGATTAACAAAGCATCTTGCTTGCTTCAACCTTTCAACCACCTTACTGGTCTTCCCTTGGCAGTAGCAGAAACAGAACCACACTCGCAACACTGCTATCTATCAAAAATCAATGGTTAGGGTCGCTATGATAATAACGGCGGTGGCTTTCTTAGCCATCGGAGTAATGTTCTCTCCGGAGACTTTCAGATCAAAATCAAACACTCTTACCATCTACCTCAAACTGGCTCATCTCCTCTGCTTCTCAATCGCTTTCGGCGCTACTCTATGGGGTCATCTTCATCGGCAGCATCATCATGTTTAAATGGCCTTTTCTTAATCACCCTCCTCACTCCACCACTTTTAATAATTCTATTTAATTATATGCCCAATCTGTAATTGTTGTCGTGGGTGTGCTGATTTTGTTAAGTTATCTTCCGAGGGGTCAGTTTGGTAACCCGCAAAGCAACGTGGATGAAAGTATGATCCAGTGTTGTAATACTTAATGAGATCACGTGAGTTTCTTTCATCTAACGGTTCTTATTAGTGGTTCATCAGTAAACCACATAGTAAAAAAGTTTACCCTAAAAGCCACCTAAAAAAATTATAAAGAATGGACAAGTCGTGCATACCAATTACGAGTTACCCTAAATGAGTAATTTTTTAAAAATTTGTACTATATCCGTAAATTCGAAACCAAATTGCACTAGATTGATAAATTGCACTATCCAGAAAGGATAAAACTTAAGTAAGATTCCTTAGGTATAGTTAGTGTTATTCCTCACACAAAACAAGATAAAAACCGTTTTGATAGTGGTAGTTATGAGAGGTTAGAGATAGTAGGAGTAGATAGAGAGAGAAAAATTTATCTATTTTATGTGAAGAACAACACCAACCACACATAAAGAACATTACCTAAGTTTTGTACATCAGGAAATCCCTTCCGTAAAAAATGAGGAAGTCTCCTTTTAGTTTTTTTTTTTTTTCTGAATTCCTTTTAGTCCGTTATGCTTATGCCCTGTTTTAATAAACCACTTTTTATTGTTATGCCCTGTTTTAATAAACCATGTATTGTGGAAGTGCCCTTTAAAGGATCGTGTATCCATTATTGAAAATGATTTTGAATTATTTTTTTTGACAGGAAAAATGATTTTGAATTATTATCCTTTTTTGTTATTATTTTGAATTATTATCTACACTAATGATAACTAATGTTATTGATTATACGCAAATTTATTTTATAATAGTCTGTTGAGTTTTTTCCCATAGCTATTGGAAATTAACGAAACTCAATTTTAAAATGACCTTTTAATAATATGCAATTTTTGCCTTTTTATTTAATAAATTAAAATAAAGCAAAAAATTAAAGATAAAGAATAAAACAGAAAAGAAATATATGTAAAAAAAAGAGTATATATATATATATATATATATGCACACACATAAAATGCATTTTGATAATTATACACTCAAAAACAATTTTAACTAAAAGTATTCAAACAACATTTTTTATAAAATCACTTTTGTCATATACACATCCAAACATAAATTGCTTCACTTTCAACTCACTTTTAATCAAAATCAATTTTACAAAATCATTTTACAAAATAAAGTTGTGCTCTTTCCACTACTAAATTTATCAAACCACATAATAAAGAAAATTAAAATTAGTAAGAAAAGGTAGAAACAATGGCAGGAGGAAAACAACAAACTGTAGACAAAATTAAATACTTTCAATAATAGTAGTATTTAATAACTTAATTAAGATCTTTTAATTATGTTTTATCTTAATTAATGACTTTACGTTAATTAAGATGAATAAAACAATCAGCAACCGGTAATCAATATTAAAAAATTAAATAAAAAAATTACAAAATATATTAGCTTAAAATATTCATTAGCATGTAATGTAAGTACTCACATGTACACACACACATATACTAAATAGATAGATATAATAAATAATAATATAATAATAATAGATAATAGACATTAAAATTCAGAAATAATTTTTTTTAAACAATTTGAAATTAATTTTAAAAATTTCTATTAAATGATAATTATATTTTTAATAATAATCTATAATTTAAATTTAAATTATTTATATTTTAATAGTTATAATTTTAAAAATTAGAGAAAATTACACTCCCCTCACCTGAGAGATGCTAAAATTACACACCTCTCCCCTCTTATGTCAAGTTTTTTAAAATTTTTTAAATTTAAAAATACAGATGCTTAATCATGGCACTGTACGATACAAATTTATAATTAATCTTATGCTTACCTTTTATTAGCTTATATTGATCACAATAGAATAAAAGAGAAATGAATGAGAATGATAATTTTGAGTAATTTGATAAGTATTTGTTTCCCCACTCCTTCATTGCAAAAAGACGCCCAATTTTTTTCCTTCCAAATTTAACCGTCACTGAAAGTATTGATTCGAACAAGATTGGTCCATACCCGTACTTCCGGACAGAGTCGCAAATTGGTTTTTAAAAACAACCATCTCTACGATCGTTTCCCACCGAACTTTACCCACCCCATTTAGACATTAAGATAGTGTTTGGTCGGAGCGGAATGAAGGAAAGGGGAGGGGAGGGGAGGGGAGGGGAGGGGAGGGATTATTAAATTTTGTATGTTTTGTTCAATTTTTTGGAGGGGAAGGAAGAAGAGCAAAATCCCTCCTAACTCAATTTTAGTACCCTCCAATATTGGAATTTTTTGGAGGAGAGAGAGATTAAATCATTTAAAATAAAATTACTTAAATATCCTTATATATAATATAATTTAAAAGACTATAAGGATATACAAGTAAATTAATCCCCCTCTCCTCCTGAATCAAACAAGCAAAGGCTTCCCTCCCCTCCCCTCCTCTCAACTAAACACAAAATCAAATTAAATCGCTCCCCCTTCCCTTTCCCTCCCCTCCTTTCCATTAAAATCCCTCCCCTCCCCACTGCTCGTTTGAACCAAACAGACCCGAAGGTTGTGTCTGCGTCTATTTGGCTTATTACATCTACGCTATTAATACACAGATTGAGGCTTACAAGTCAATGTTTGACTAGCGTGTTTTGAATAGGCTTTGACAAAAAGATTTTGAAAAGTTTTTAAAATCACAATTCCTGGTACTTCACCATTCCCGTGCCACCATACCCTCAGATGAAGTGCTTGACCCATTAGAGTCCTATGTTTATGCATCCCTACATTGAGAATATTGTTGATATACTAGGAGACGATAATTGTGGATTCCGTGCAGTTGTAGCACTAGTTGGCAACGATGAAGAATCATGGTTGATAAATCTTCATCACATGAATATTTATAAAGCCAAAATTGAGTTTTGTATGATGCATGGAGAATTTTTGAAGTGAATTTGAGCTTAAATTGCATAATTCAGTGTATTCACTTGATCCCATTCTAACGTTTGTGCATTAGTATTTTCTATGATTTTTTATAGTGCACATGAATGAGAGCATAGCCAAATGACTGACTTAGAAGCGCGCCTGGAAGCGGTGTTTCCTGACAAAGAAAGATTCTAAAAGCTATATCTTGAGTCACACTAATCCAAATGAGATGATATTGGTCTTGTTGGAAAGATAGAAGAATTATCTACAACTTTGATGAAGAAATAGAGACCTAAATCAATCTCTAAGTTGGGATAGTTTGTACTACAAGTTTTTAAGGTGATGTTATCCCAGCCTGACACCTGTTCGATGTTTTAATCATATCTGGAGTTTTAAGTATCCAAATAAGATGAAACTGATGCCATTGGAAAGCTAAGATCCATAGCTTCAACTTTCATGAAGACACCTTGAGCTAATTCGGACTTTACAGAGGTGAAAAATGTAAAAATGCATGAAGCACGTCCTAGCCATACCAGGAAGCACGACCCGTGTTGCGAAATTCGCTGAACAGCACGAGGAACAGAGAGAAGCACGTCGGCCCGTGCCAGGAAGCACGGTCGTGCTGCCGGAGCTGCCAGAATTCACAAATATGCGTTTTTATTCGTTTTGAGTTGGTTTTTGACCCTTTTTCACCCTAGACTAATAGACACTTTAAGCACTTACCTAGGGTTCGAACTTTGACATTTTGGAGGCACGGTGAAGGATATGATTCAATTTTTTCCTCTCATCTTCATGAATTTCTGGTTTGGTTCCTCGTTTTCTATGAGTAGCTAAACTCTTTTAGGCCAGGGTTGGATAAATTTTGTGGAAACCTTTATGTAGTTGGATTCTATTATTTCAATGCAAGTTTATTCATGTTAATTGATCATTCGTCTCTGTTCTTAATGCCTTTTGATAATTGATCACTATTAAACTGAATTTGGGTTATGCTCACGATTGGAAAATTGGGGTTTTTAACTAGCATTGAGATTGTTGAACATATCTATAGGGTTATAGGAATATAATTCTATTGATATGAGTTTGTATGAATCCCTATTTTTTATGCTTGATCTAATTAATTTGAGCCTAAGGGATTAGGGCTTATTAGTTGAATCAAAGGGATTAAGAGGAAATGAATTTTCGTTAATCTAATTTAGAAGATTTAAACTTCAATTGTTCAGGAGTATCGCTTGCATTGGTTTTGAATTCAATTGCATAAAGGTGGAAACAAAAGGATTCAACCCCTAGTCACTTCTAATCATTCGAATTCAAATAGTTTGTTTTTGTTATCATTACAATTATTCTCAATTTCAAACACCCAGAATTTGTTATCGTTCAAAGTAAATACGAACTTTGTTAAGTTAATTAATCAATCACAATCCTCATGGAGACGATACTCAACTTTTACTTTATTACTTGTACGATTCGGTAGAGTTGCCGAAATCCTCAACAAGTTTTTTGCGCCGTTGCCAGGGATTGTTGAATTGATTTTTAACAAGGCACACTAGTATTATTTTGAACAATTTTAATTTCTGTTTATATATATAAAAAAACTAAAAATTTAAAATTTCTTTTCTCTTCTTATAAAGTTATTGTGTTGCTCACAATTCTCTGAGCTTCTGTAGCATGCAGCCTCTTAGATGTGATTTTTGTAGAGGAAAACATAGAAATGGTACTTGTGAGGATTTCTTTGTCATATCACCAGCAGATGATGATCTCTTAGTCATGGTGGAAGAAGAAGAGGATTATTGCATGGAAAGTATCATGGGAGAAGAAGAGTCACATCCTCAAACTCAATTCGAAGAATCACATGATAGAGACACTTACCTCAAAAATGTTCTTGTTGAATTCATAAGAGCCAACCAAGCTTCATTTTATAGATTTGAGGTTCAATGTGAGAGGCTATCAGATAAATTATCCCAATTTGAGCAGAAGAAAGTGGAGATAGAGAGTGAACATAACTACATTGTGGCATTAGAAGAAGAATTGAAAAACAAAAATAGTGACACAGAAGAGGACCCCAAGGGTGAGGCATAGAGAGATTCATGTGACAGCTAAACCCTTGGTCCTTAAAGAGAATGATCATTCGCAAGATGAATTTGATGTGCTTCAAGATAAAGAGTGGGGGAAACAATATCCCAAATGTCTAATTGTTGGGGCATGGTAACACTTACTTTCGTATGCCAAGTACGTGGGAATTCTCCCCAAAAGAAGGAAGCGGAAGGATGAAATCTTCTTTTTGTCATATTATCCACCCTAATTAGGGTGTTGAAGCGTCAAGCTAATGACGTTAAAGAAGCGCTTCATGGGAGGCAACCCATTGGCGGTGGCGTCTAGCGGCCCACCTTTCTCATTTCAAGTTAGCGGTTGAGTCGGGCGGCTCACCGCAGAGGTTATATCTTTCTTTCTTTTCTTTTGCTATTTATTTTATGTTGAATTTATTTTCTTTTGTGTGTGAAGTTGATACCATGCACCCTATGGCTAACTGAGCTCTTTGCTCCTCTATGGCATTCCTTTTTCATCTGAGAATTTGTACGTGGACTGTACTGTTATTGTGTGCATGATGTGTATGATCAAGGAGCTGAAACTTTTGTTGACATGACCCTTTTTAAGCAGCTTCTTGTAACCATAACTTTTGAGAACTTCAGTGGTCATGAATCTTTTATCATTACAAAAAGCAAAATCTGTGAGTGTTTGAGCCTAAACAAAATTTTATTTATTCTTGAGTGCTCCACCATTTGTATGAATTCTTCAGAACTTGACTCAGTTCTTGATTGTTTTTGCATTGCATGTGAACACACACACAGATGATTGAGATCTTTGTTTTTGTCTGAATAGCCAGAGCCTTTGATTGCCTACTTTTGTGAATTTATCCTTTGCTAGCGCTTTTGAGCTTTAAGCCTTTTTATTGAATTTTAAGCACAATATAAGCCAATAACCGGAAAAACCAATTGTCCCTTTAAATTGGAGTTGAGAGGCTGTGTTCTATAAAATTGGTTATTTGGTTGTAAATTAAGTTTGGGGTTCCTTGAGGGAAAGCAACAATCTTAAGTTTGGGGTGGCTACACAATGTATGTAGTTCATATCAGAAAAAAAGCCAAAGGAGAACAACAATAGAAAGATCCAAATTGTGATTTAAAAAAAAAGAGAAATCAATGAGAAAAACAAAGAAAAAGTTCTCATTTGGCTTGTCGGTATACAAAGGGTGGTAATTGGGGGAAGTTGTGAATTGATACAAGGTATGGATAAGAAATAATAGAGGCATCTCTTAGCTCCAATTAAGTTAGCCTCGATCCAAAATAATATCCTTCTTTACTTAAGCCCCATTTCACCCTTTGAAAAGATCTCATAATGTGTGTGGCATTTGTGTGTATTTGCTTTCCTAGAATTTTGTCAAGCCTATGGTAGATGATTGTATTTGGTGTGAATTGGGTGTAAACAGTACCCTTAGACACTTGAGTGGAGTGAAACACATTATCTGGAAAGGTGTAATGGGAATTGATTCGTTGCTCTGAGTAAATAAATTCATTTTAGTTACTTGAGTTGTAATGATTGGAAAGCATAAATTCAAAAGAGTAGGTGAACTGATTGTGCATTGATTATTGAAAATTAACTAAAAAGTTCACCAGATGAATTGGAATTATTCGAAATCCAACCCGTGTTTTTAATTGAGTTTACTTGAGGACAAGCAAAAATCTAAGTTTGAGGTTGTGATAAATCTTCATCACATGAATATTTATAAAGCCAAAGTTGAGTTTTGCATGATGCTTAAAGAACTTTTGAAGTGAATTTGAGCTTAAATTGCGTGATTCAGTGTATTCACTTGATCCCGTTATAATGTTTGTGCATTAGTGTTTTCTATGATTTTTTATCTCTAAGTGCACAGGAATGAGAGCATAGCCAAAGGATCGACTTGGAAGCGCGTCTGGAAGCGCTGTTTTCTGACAAAGAAAGATTCCAAAAGCCATATCTTGAGTCACGCTAATCCGAATGAGATGATCTTGGTCTTTTTGGAAAGATATAAGAATTATCTACAACTTTGATGAAGAAATCGAGCCCTAAATCAATCTCTTAGTTGGGGTAATTTGTACTACAAGTTGATAAGGTGATGCTGCCCCAGCCTGACACCTGTTCGATGTTTTATTCATATCTGGAGTTTTAGGTGTCTAAATGAGATGAAACCGGTGCCAATGGAAATCTAAGATCCATAGATTCAACTTTCATGAAGATACCTTGAGCTAATTCGGACTTTACATAGGTGAAAAATGCAAAACTGCATGAAGCACGGCCTAACCGTGCCAGGAAGCACGTCCCGTGTTGCAAAATTCGCTGAACAGCGCGAGGAACAGAGAGAAGCACGTCGGCCCGTGCCAGGAAGCACGGTCGTGCTGCCGGAGCTGCCAGAATTCACAAATACGCGTTTTTATTCGTTTTGAGTTGGTTTTTGACCCTTTTTCACCCTAGACTATAAATAGACACTTTAAGCACTTACCTAGGGTTCGAACTTTGACATTTTGGAGGCACGGTGAAGGATAGGATTCAATTTTTTCCTCTCATCTTCATGAATTTCTGGTTTGGTTCCTCGTTCTCTATGAGTAGCTAAACTCTTTTAGGCCAGGGTTGGATGAATTTTGTGGAAACCTTTATGTAGTTGGATTCTATTATTTCAATGCAAGTTTATTCATGTTAATTGATCATTCGTCTCTGTTCTTAATGCCTTTTGATAATTGATCACTATTAAACTGAATTTGGGTTATGCCCACGATTGGAAAATTGGGGTTTTTAACTAGCATTGAGATTATTGGACATATCTATAGGGTTATAGGAATATAATTCTATTGATATGAGTTTGTACGAATCCCTATTCTTTATGCTTGATCTAATTAATTTGAACCTAAGGGATTATGGCTTATTAGTTGAATCAAAAGGGATTAAGAGGAGATGAATTTTTGTTAATCTAATTTAGAGGATTTAAACTTCAATTGTTTATGAGTATCGCTTGCATTGGTTTTGAATCCAGTTGCATAAAGGTGGAAACAAAAGGATTCAACCCCTAGTCGCTTTTAATCATTCGAATTCAAATAGTTTGTTTTTGTTATCGTTACAATTATTCTCAATTTCAAACACCCAGAATTTGTTCTCGTTCAAACTAAATACGAACTTTGTTAAGTTAATTAATCAATCACAATCCTCGTGGAGACGATACTCTACTTTCACTTTGTTACTTGTACGATTCGGTACACTTACCGAAATCCTCAACAATGGTCAATGTTCGGTTAAATGTTATTATAGAGCTAAACGTCAACCATAAGGTTTATGTTGACCTATATGGGGGAGATCAACTACTACATGTGGTAATTCAAGCATCTCTTATGGGAGAGGAGTATAATTTACTCTACATATTTACTTCTCAGGGTAGGGAACTGTAGATTTTAACATAAAATGGGATGGGAGTGTAATTCAAATTTCTCTTAAGGGAGGGAAGCATAATATACTCTAAAAATTAATATTAAATAAGAACAGATGAAATGAATATGGTGTTGACAGATGCCAGAACAAAATTTTTTTATGTAGATATAATAGATAGATAGAACATAATAGATAATAGATAGATATAATATAATAATAGATATATAATAGGTATAGATAAATACATTAAAATTCAAAGTTAAATATTTTAATTTTTATATACAAAAATGTTTGCCTTAAAATTAATATTTTAGAACACACCTGGAAAAATTGAAACAAAAAAATATATATAAAGGCTCAAACTGGACATTAAGATAAATGACCAAAAACCAACGAGGGTTGGTCCAGTTGGTAAAGATTCGACTCATATCCCAAAAGGATGTGAGTGCAAATCCCGCTGCCGATGTGAGAACCTCGTTGGTGGGTAATATGTAAATACCTCTGTAAGCGCTCTTTGAGCCTTAAGGCTTTCTCTGACCCTAGTGAGCTCTTTGACCCAACTCACCTAAACTTTTATTTATAAATAAATAAATAAATGGCCAAAATATTTTATTATTTCTTGTAAAAAAATTATTTTAAAAAAATAAAAATTGAAATAGAATAATTCTACCCGTTATTTATTATTTTAAAATTAAGACAAAATTAAAACAGAATAATTCTACCTATAATTTATTATTTTAAAAAATCAAAATAATTAATTTTTTACTGAATAATTAATTGTTTTAAAAACTTCTTATATATAATAACGTATAGTAATAGACACATGACATTTATCAACAAAAAACAAAGAAGTCTACATGTGACATAGCCAATATGCTGTGTCAGTTGATAGTTGATGTAAGAAGTCCTAGGAGAAAAATGGTGGAGAGAGATAAAAACTGGGTTTACTTATTTGCCCTTAGTATATCTATGCACCACTAAAGAGTGGTCCACGCTAGACGAAACCTAGCTAATATGCCGTGTCAGTTGATGTATGAAGTCCTAGGAGAAAAGGGGTGGAGAGAGATAAAAACTGGGTTTTATTTGCCCCTAGTGTATCTATACACCACTAAAGAAGTGGTTCACGTTAGACGGAACCCTATAGTACCTTTTTCCATGCTTTCAAACTTAGAGACAGAACCTTAGTTGAAGTTAAAGAGTGCTTAAAATCCTTGCGATGAAGGGATTGTAGTGGGGGTCGTGAGTGAAGATGAGTGTAATTGTGAATCCTCCAACATAACATTATGTGTTGGTTTCAAAAACGATCGACCATCTTTTCTCTTGCCACTCGCGTGCGGTTGCTGTTTAACTTCACATAGTTGCGAATCCCCCAAACAGTCGCCTATAGAGAAATAGAGAAACAACATTTTTATTACTACCTTCTTCCCAAATTATAAGCACCTTTTAACCAAAACACAGAAATTAAGAAAACTATTTAACCAATTTAATTTGTCTAGAAAGTGTGCTAGTTTTCCTATACTACCCACCAATTAATGAGACAAAATCTTTAATACTCCACTTTGGCTTCTCATCTTCTTAAGACCATCTAAGAGTATTTTTGTAAAGAATTAATTAATGCATCTTGTAAATTAAAAATGAGCTTATATTTTGGGATAAATTTTTCTTGTAAAAGGAGTTTATAATTTGAGACGGAGGTAGTAATTTGAAAACGTTACATGGAGTGTATATATAAGCTCCACGAGAGCTAGCTGTCACAACAAACATGCTAGCATATTGTTTTGAATTTAATTTTGAATTTAAACGAAATGATACAGTAAAATGTGGAAATGAATCTTTATCCGTTTGATACTCCTACATCGTCAAGAATCAACCAGTTAATTAGCAATTTGCCAATCGGTATGTACCTCACAATTTCACCGGAAGAAAATTTAAGATTAGCGGTTATAAGTATCGAAAAAAATACAAGTTTTATATTGACTAGAGATAAGACATCACAAGAGTTTATAAACAAGAGACATCCCAGTGGCGGATCCAGAAAGTTTAACTGGTAGAGGCAAAATTTTGTCACTTATAACTTACAATGCTCGTTTTTTAAAAAAGAATAAAGACCTAAATTAATACAAAAAATGTGGAGATCTATTTACTCTCTAGAAAATAAAAAGTACCAATTTGGTTCTCAAATATCTCAAATATCAGACATATTAGTGCATTTTAGGATAAGTTTTAAGGATATTTTATACCTCTAAGGACTAATTTGACCGATATTTAAGATTTTAGAAGACTAAATTGATAATTTTCATTTCTGATGGACCAAATAGGTCTCCGCATTTTTTGTAAATGACTATTTTAAGCTTTTATTCTTAAAAAAGTTTGTATTATCAGTGAGATAGAATTAAAATTTAGGGTGGATGGGGTTGTGTAGTGGGCCCAAGTCATTGGGTTTGAGTGATTGGATATTGTTAGGGGCAAAGCTTATTTTTTATTGGGGGCAATTAAAAAAATTACTAAGTAGGTATAAGTAATTTTTTTTCCTCATCGGGCAATTGCCCCCGACCCTTCCAACTTGTAACTGCCAATGGGCACCCCTCACCTTATAAACTGGTTTTGTAAGTATCAGTTAGGCCTAAAATCTTAATACTAAGGAAGTGATACTTCACGTTTAAGTAAGAGAGTTAAATGGATGGATTAAATAAAATTTGATTTGGACTATAATGGAAGGGCTAAAATAATTCATTTATTCATTTACGATCCGTTAAAAATCTATTAAAAAATCTCATTCGTTTAATAAAAATCATTCAGTTCATCAATTAACATTTTGCTACGAATGAATATCTAATATATATTCATCCATGTTGATGCTGAGAATGGTAGAGCTCTCCTCCTCTTTGGGATTGAGTACTCCCTCTTCCAGAGTCCTAAAAGGGGGTGGTACCTGCAAAGACACTCTGACGCCTAAGTTAGATAGGGCTTTGGAGGAGAAGGAGAACAGGGTGGATTAGGGTTTAGAGTCAGTAGTGAATATGCAAACCTGGGGGGGTCGAGCCCCCTTTATATAGTGGAGTCACGTCGAGGGAGGGTAACCACCGATCCGGAATCTGCGCGCGGTAACCTCTCCCTCGCGCTTCAAGGATCAGCTAATCTCTTCCTGATATCTCGCACCTGCCAAGTTCGTCACGTACTGGCTACGTGATCCCCAATCTTCGGGGTGGCAACGGCTCCAAGCATCGTCCCCCGGTGTATCCCTTTCTAGAAGGTTCGAGGGTCATGAGTCAGCTCGCCCCCGACCTGCTAGGCGTTATCACTGGGGCGATCGTACCGGGGGATCGGTTTGGCGCCTCTGGGGTCGGATGTAGCTCGCAGAGCTCGAAGAAGGTCGGTACCGAGCCGGGCCGGCTCGGTTTGGTGGACGCGGGGACTCGACTCGGGACCGGTCCGTAACACAAGCCCCCTAGACTCTTTGCACGAAAGGGCAGAGGGTCTACCTATTATTCTTGGGTCGGTATCCGAGTTGAGTTATGGAGGTCGGGAGCGTATCCCAGAAGCTTGTTTGTCTGGGGCGTCACGCTCCACGTGTCGTACCTTTACTCGGTGTTCTGCCACGTGATGGGACTCAGACGGGACGTTTACTCAACCGTTCCTCTTCCCACCGTCGATCGTCTGATGCGGCCTGGACCGCTAGATCTACATCCGATTTCGTAAATGGAGGGCTCGGATTGGTTTTCCCCTTCATTTTTCTCCCGTGGGGGTTATAAAGCCAGCCCCTCTTCTTCCTTCTCTCTTTTCTTCGTTCCGCTCTCCCTGAACGCTTCGTCTGTCATCCTTCCCTGCATTTGTGTTCCGGGCGGCCGTTTCATCCCCGTTCCTTCGCGTTTCCTGGTAAGTCTTATTCTCGTTCTTCATTAATGGCTTCTTCCTCTTCTTCTCGTCGTCCCCCTTCCCCCATACCTTTGAGTTCTGAGAGTGGCTCGTCGTCTGAAACGACGAGCACGTCTTTTGACCTTTCTACGCCACCCTACGCCGGAGGCTCTGGCCACAAGGGGCTCCCCTCCGACGGTGGTCGTGACCCAGTGCCTCTCCAGGTGGTTCCTCCCACCTCCTGGGTTTCACCTTCTCCCCCCATCGCGTCTGTTCCTTCGTACTCACTTCATAAGGGGGCGAGCGCCGAGTGGGAGATGATAGGTCTCCTTACGCCTGGGTGCACCCCGATGTACTCAGGGTGGCCTCCAACATTTTTTCAGACACTGGCGTGGCTGCTCTTAGGTCTAGTGTGTCATTTACGCCGAACCGGGATCGAGACGAGGAGGTAACTTGCCTCCCCTGCTCTCCCGACGACCGAGTATGCTTTAACAAGGGCGAGTCTAGTTCCCCAGACTTCTGTTTCTTCTACAAAACTTTCTTTCTGGCGAATAGGCCTCGCTTTCCACACAGGTAGGTTTGAGTGCGAGGTCCTCCAATGGCTGGATGCGGTCCTTCGCAACTACACCCCAATAGCCGGGCTTTTATCAGGGCTTTCAAGCTCGTGTCCGAAAGTACTTTGGGGTTACCCCCTCTGCTCTCTTCTTGGTTTTTTTTCACAGGCTTGGCAAGCAGCTTAAGTGGTGCTCGCTCAATAAAATACCTGGCTTTTACATTCTCGAGCTCTTCGACCAGTCTTATAAGAACTGGAAATCTGATTTCTTCAAGATCCGAGTACGGAGAGGGGATCCCTTTTTCTTTTCTGTTTAAAACGAGCCTCTATTTCCCTTTTACTGGAGCTCCAGTCCTCGCCCCATAAAAGAGGTGGATTTCAATTCATTGTCGGTCACCGACCAGACGATAGTGAACTTTCTCGCTCGTTTACCCACATTGCATTGTGGTCCTTTCCTCGCCCGAGCTCTAAAGGACCCACCCCAGTGGAGGGATTACTTAAGTAAGTCTTGTTATCATCCTTTAGCGTGATTCTCAGCCCGAACATGGGTACTAACTTTCATTTTATTTCCAGGCACGATGGCTCCGAAGATGACCAAGAAAGAGATGGCCGAGCTCCTCAAGAGAGCTCAAAGAGAGAAGATCGCCCAAGTTCCTGGGCCGGTTCCCTCTGATGCTGCCGCTTCCCCTTCCTCCACCAAGGCTACCAAAAAATGAGCGCGCGCTCCCCCGACTCCCGGTTCCGATCAGCCCCCTGCAAAGGAGCCGAGGGGGCCTCATGGGGGGATTCCTCTGAATATCCCTGACGGCTCCGAGTGGTTCCTCCATCTTGGAGAATTTTGCCGACCGAAGCGAGAACGTCGAGGAATCCCTTTGGAATGTCGGCTTCGACCGCTCCGACCAGATCGATCAGATCATGCGTAGGTCTGACGACAGGTGCATGGCCGAGGCGGGCAAGCTGGGTTTGTGCAAGGCACTGGGCCTCTATGGGCTCGTGACACGCTATGGCCTAGTTCCTTCTCTCGATCGGATAAGGGCTCGCCACCGGGCCGAGCTGGCGAGGAGGAAGTACCAAAGCAAGGCCACCGCACTTGGTGAGCTCGAGGAAAAAATGGGCAAGTTGGAGGAGGACTATGCTCGCCTCTCGGAAGCGAGGGATGCTCTGAACAAAAGCAACACCTCCTTGCTGGCTCAGCGAGAGGAGCTCCAGGCCCAAAACGACCTTCTGTTGCGTCAACTGCGGGAAGAGAAGGAGAAGTCCTCGTCCGAAGCTGCTCGGGTCGAGGAGTACCGCGAGTATAGCGCCCTTCAGTATAAGGAAGGGTTTGACAATGCGGTCGCGCAGCTGCGAGTGGTTGCCCCTGATCTGGACATCTCCGAGCTCGATTTCACCAAGGTGGTGAAAGAGGGGAGGATTGTGGAAGAGGAGGATGAGGAAAAGGGTCGTGCTGATCAGGAGGAGTCTGGGGGCGAGGACGCCGGAGTTGGGCCTGACTCGGAGGCTGCTGGTCCAAGTGTTGCGACCGAGGAGGTCGTTGGGGCCCAAGCTGAAGACCAAGGGGATGCCCTTGCGTAACTTGTTTTTTAGAATGCTTTGCCTTGTCTTGACAATGTACTCGCTCTTCTATGAGCTCTTTTGTATTTTTGCTTCGAGTTAATGAAATTGACTAAGTTTAAACATTGTCTTCTCTGTTTTCTGCTTTAGTAATTTGTTGGTTATTGTGCTTGGGTGGGGTGGACCTCGGGTAGCTGCTACTCGGCTAGGGTAGTCCCCGGGTGGCTTCCCCCGAATAAAACTTGTGTCAACTGGAGTTGAGACAATTTCTCCGCATACCGGTATAGGCCGAGTATCAGTTTTCTTACGAAACCTTTAGGTCGGATAGCGAGCTTCGGATCTTCTAACAAGGTTACCAAGTTTTTAGGCTAACTTGGGTTTGAGATCGAATGCATCGTTTAGGTCGAGCAAGATGTTCCGAGCCTCGAGCTGCGAGCGAGTTTGGGACCACAGGGGTCGAGTTGCGAATGAGCACACCAAGCCTTTATGCTGACTTGGGTTTAGGACCACGGGGGTCGAGCTGCGAATGAGCCCACCAAGCCTTTATGCTGACTTGGGTTTAGGACCACGGGGGTCGAGCTGCGAATGAGCCCACCAAGCCTTTATGCTGACTTGGGTTTGGGACCACAGGGGTCTGTTGGTCGGTTAAGACCTTCCGAGCTCGGGACTCGGTGATTTTTAGTTAAAACACTCTGAATGCAATGTGGGTTGACTTTTATTAAATGGGGAAGAAAGCGAAAGAAGGATGCGCCTCGTTAAAACCTTTCCAAACCAAAAACCCAGTGGGAAAAAGGGTTTGCAAAGGAAAGAGTACGTCATCCGTTTACAAATGTTTAACTAAAGTAGGGCTTGAGGTCCGTGGCATTCCAGGTACTCGGTATTGCCTTTCCGGATAGTTCTTCTAGTCCGTATGCGCCGTGTCAGTGCTCCGATCTGATGCGGTATGGCCTTCCCATGTCGGCCCTAGCTTGCCCTGTCTTACGTCTTTTCGAGCCAGTTCAACTTTCCGGAGGACCAGGTCCCCTTCTTTGAACGTCCTTGGTCGGACTCTGGAGTTGTAGTGCTTGGCGACACGCTGTTTAGTTGCAAAGTTTTGTACTCGGGCAAGTTCCCGAGTTTCTTCTAGGAGATCGAGCTCAACTCTTGCCTCCTCTGGCGCCAATGCCTGAACGTGCTCTCTTCTTGCTGAGGTGGAACCGAGCTCTCATCGGCACCATGGCCTCCATTCCATACGTTAGCCGGAAGGTGTTTCATTTGTTGCCGACTGGGGGGTGGTGTGGTATGCCCACAACACCCGCATGAGTTCTTCACTTGATCGCCGCCAGCCTCTCCGGTAGCTTGCGAGGGCCATTCAGGATAATTACATTCGCGGCCTCGACCGACCATTGGTACGTGGATGCTCGGCGGAGGCGTGACGCAGTCGGATTCCTAGACCTGCGAAGTCCTTGAACACCGTCTTTGGTGAGCGTGTGCCGTTATACGTGATGATAGTGTGGGGTAGGCCATGGCGGCAAAACCAGGCTTTCGGACAAATTTTTGATCCTCTCGGAAGTGATGGTCGCCCGGTGACATGCCTCTATCCACTTGGAGAAGTAGTCTATGGCGATGCGATGAACTTGAGTTGGCGGTGCAAGGGAAAGGGGCCAGTATGTCAAGCCAGGTATTGAAAGGCGAGGGCGATGACTTCGTGCAGGACTTCCGGTGGAAGGTGGTCTCGTTTGGCGAACCTTTGGCACTTGTCGCACTTCCTTACGTATTCCAGGCAATCCGTCCTGAGCGTCGGCCAGTAGTAGCCTGCTCGTAGGATTTTAGCTGCCAGGGTCCGAGTTCCACAGTGGTTCCCGCAGATACCCTCATGCAGTTCCCTCATAACGTACTCGGAATCCGATTTCTCTATGCAGGTGAGTAGTGGCTGTGAGAAACCTCTTCTGTAGAGTCTGTCTCCGATTAGAGTGTAATGGGCGGACTGCCGTTGGACCCTGCGTGACTCTGCCGGGTCCTCAGGCAGTCTTCCCTACTTCAAGTATTCAATGATGTCCTTCATCCAAGAATCCGAGCTGATCACTGCGTAGTTTCTGGCTGTCGCGATGCTTGGTGATTTTAAAGTTTGGACGACCACTATATGGAGCTGTCCCTCGGTCTTCATACTAGCTAACTTTGCCAGCAGATCTGCCTTGTTATTTTGTTCTCGAGCGATGTGCTCGAGTTGGACCTCTTGGAAGTTCTGAATCATGGCGTTGACTTTTTGAGCATACTGGGCGAGTATGTCGTCTCGACACTGGTATTCGCCCTTGACCTGGTTGATCATCAGCTGGGAGTCGCTCTTGACTCTGAGCGTTTGGGCGCCCAGCTCCCATGCGAGTTTGAGACCGAGTAGTAAAGCCTCGTACTCGGCTTGGTTGTTGCTAGCTTTGAATAGGAACCTGAGTGTGATCAGCGGTCGTACGCGGGTCAAAATAATTAAACAGTAAATATAGTAACAAGGCAAGAGACCTTGGTCGTCTCACGAAGACCTCTAACACTAAAATTACCAAATTCAGGAAATAAGAAAATTGACAATAACGAAAAAGGGGGGTTTTGTGAAAACAGTTTCTGTTGAGAGAATTATCAGATTATAGAGACAATTGATTCACCGGTTTCCGGGTGCACGTCTTGGATTTATCACAGGTTCTAAATAACAACAATTCAATTAATTCCGAATTCACAGTTGACATAAACTAACTAAACAAGCGTTAATCAGTTTATACGACCACACCGTTCCGAGCAAGCGCCAAAACAGCGGGTTCAATCGGTCACGGGAGCGGACAAGCGCCGTTAAAACGCAACCAATATCATAACAGAATTCTAATCAACCCTCTATCAATTTCTACTCGAATCAATTAATCTTAAGCAGTCAAGCAATTCGAAATATTAACAGTTACGAAACAGATGCATACAATCAAGCATTCATACACAACTGAATCGCGTTTTTGCAATGAAGACAGAACAATTAACTAAGCAGAAAACGAACTGGATAGATTGCAAACATTTAAACCAAATTCGAAATTGATAGAGATGGAATTTAAGAAATTAAAACGAAATTGTATTAAACATTAAGCACCGAACCTCAAAATCTGTAACGACAACCTTTCACCGATGAATCAACTTAGGAACTTAGGCTTCCATGGAGGCCAGGGTACGCAAGTGAATAATAAAACGTAAGATAATGAAAGAAAACGGCTGATCCTCTATCTAATAGTCTCAGCTTAACGAAAACCTAATTCCCTAAACGGGTTATAAGATAAAAGCTCGATAACAAACTAAAAATATGCCCAAAACTCGTAGTGCAGCTCGTCAGCTTCAGTAAAGTGGAATTTCGGCCTTCAAAACGGCAGAACTAGGCTTCGGTCCCAACATAAGTATTGTAGCTCTGCTTCTTAACTTTCCAACGCCACAAAGAACACTGAAATCGGACAAGTATAGCCCAAGTTATGGCCTGCAGAAGCGACATGGGTCAGGATATAATAAAATTCGAAAATTAGCAAATAATTCCACTAAAGGCCAATCATGACCCAAAGATATAAAACCATGCTAAAAAGTAGTTGTTAGGTAAAATAAATATTTAAGAACACTAAGTGCACTGCTATAAAAGATGCATTAAAATGCATTGATCAAATTCCCCCACACTTAAGCTTTTGCACTCCGGGCAAAACACACAAAACAAAGCAAAGATGCATTTCCAATGAATTCCAAGGATACAAAGTGGCAAGCTAAATGCTCATTCAAGGTTTCAAGGACTCATGGCAATCATGAACAACATCTAATTACCTTCAAAGCAACCAAAGAGTGCATCAAAAGTGATAGAATCCTCACAAGAAAGCATTTCTCTCAAACTCTCAAGTGTCTAGGCTAGTGTTTACACTCAAAGCACATCATGAAAGCTAGCACTACCATAGGCTTGACAAGACTCTAACATCCACACTTGAAACACATGCACACAAAGATCAAAAGGTCTTTATTAAGGTTATAATGGGGCCAAGGTCAAGGTGAGATAATTGAAAGGGGAACTAGGCTATAAAATCAAAGAGGATAGAGGAGCAATGGAAACAATTACCAAATAATCATGGGGGGACAATTCAACCACAATTCAATCCATTATTTTTGATATGCTCCACTACTCTTTTGTTTTGTTTTTTTTTGTTTATTTCTTTTTCTTCTCTTTTTTTATTTTCTTTTGCCAAAATCCCAATGAAGCAATGAAGCACAACAATACATATGTTTTTACAACCACAATCTGAGCCCCCACACTTTGCAAATTTATTCTCATTTTTTTTTTAAAGCTCCTTAATCCCCTAAGATTGGGTCATAACATTGTTTTTCACTTTTAGGCTTGTAATGAGCTATATAACAAAGAATGGGATAAATAGGCTCAAAGGGGCTAAACAAAGGGATAATTGCAAGGTAGGCTTATTTGGCTAGTGGCTAAAAGAACAAAAATTGCCTAGATCATTTCAATGCATGTATGTGAACAAGAGTTTCAACAAGAGTCAAGTCAAGTTCTAGAGTAACCAACAATCATGAGTGAAATCACTCAAGAAAGAAAGAGAATGGCAAAATGTATTCCATCCATTATAAGGCCCAAAACTCACAAAGGAAAATATCTATCACAAAAGATGCACAATTTAATACTCCAAACCAACTTATCACACTAAGAATGCAAGGAAGTCATCCATATCATGCCACAAGACCTATAGTCCTAGAATAGTGAAATCACTTCCCACTCATACAAACCAAGAAATCCAATGAAAATGCAATTTTTTTTTTAAACAAAAAACTCAAAACAAAAACAAAACAGCAGAAACAAAACTACTAAGCTACTAAAAGACACCCCCCCACACTTAAATCATACATTGTCCTCAATGAAAACAACAAGCATAAAATAAGAGTAAGGAGGAGTGAAAGAAAACTCCCTCTTCAAGGCGGCTTTTTCAAGTGGAGCTCTTCTACAGTCTCCTCTTCAAGGGCGGGGCTCTCATGGAAAAGCTTGGGACCATTGACTTTGAAGGTTTCACTGGTGACTTCACTTTTTATTCCCTTTGCATCATAAAGAAAAGTGCTAGCTGCAACAAAATGGCCAATCCACTTGGGTGAAGCTTACTGCTATGATTTTGAGGCGAGAATGGAACACATGGAAGTGTTTGATTTTTTCTTCTTCATGACTTCCTTCTTGATGGGTTGGGTTTTCTTTGTGATTGCTCAGTAGAGGGAAGTATCTTGGTGCATGGAGTTACATCAGAAGCTTGCAGTGTAGCAACATCATTTGTAACATTAACACGCATGACCATGCAATGAGTATCTTCAACTAAGTCTGCAAGTACTTCTATTTGAAAAAGAGAATGCTCTTCCACGGGATGTTTCATAGCAGCATTAAAGATGTCAAATTGAACTATGTTATCCCCAAATTCCATGGAAAGAGTTCCAGAATACACATCAATCTTGGTTCTTCTTTGTTCTCAAGAATGGTGCGCCTAGGATGATCGGTTGCTCTCTGGATCGTGTCTCTCCTCCATGTCCGAATGTAAAAATCTGCGGGAAAAACCAAGTTATTAACTTTAACGAGCACGTCCTCCACAAGTCGGCGGGGTGAGCATTGCTCTGTTTGCCAACCGAATAATAACACCAGATTACGCAAAGGTCCAAGAGCTAGAGAGTTAAAGATGGATGTAGGCATCACATTAATGGAAGCACCCAAATCCAAAGATGGCATTTTCAAATTTACTCTACTTTATGGTACATGGAATAGTAAAAATTCCTGGATCCTTGCACTTTTGGGGGTATCATGGTTTGCATGAGTGCGGACACATTGCGACTCACATTGACCTTTTCATTTCCCTTCACCTTCGCCTCCTTTTGTGTGTGCCACGGCTCCTTAAGGAACTTAGCATATCTTGGAATCGCTTAATTGCTTGAGGAGAGGTATATTAACTTCAACCTTCCTAAATGTATCCAAGACTTCGCTATCTTTATCCGCCTCATCCATCTTCTTGGTTATCACGACCCTTTGGGGAAGGGAGTGGTATAGGCCGTGCATCATCATCTTCTTCAATTGGGGAGGTAGGTGCGTAAATTGGCTTATCACTTTTTCTCGCCACTTGAATTTTCTGGCTGGAGGAGGTCTGGAGTGTCAGCGACCTTGCCAGATCTTAGAGTGATTGCACCGACATTTGCACCGGCATTTGGATTTACTCTGGTTGGGCGGAAGTTGGCACGCCCAGGGCTTGCATCGATTAATTGTGGTAGCCATCTGTCCCATTTGTGTGTGCAAATTCTGAATTGAGGCATCTGTTCTCTGTTGGGCGGAGATTTTGGGCAGCCATCCGCTTAACTAGATCCTCTAATGAAGGTTCAGGCTCAGCCTGACAGACTGTAGTGGATTATTTTCTTTGCTGAAATTTGTTGTTGTGCGACTTGATTTCCATCTAAGGTTAGGATGGTTCCTCCGGTTTGGGTGGTACTGTTGGAAGACAAATCAACATTGGCTTGAGGGTTAAAGATGTTAGCTGCATATGCACGAGGGGTATCGGCATTAGGGTCCTCTTGCAGTGTAGGACATGCATTTGTGGGGTGCTCTGCAGAGGTACAAATACCACAAACCCTTGTTGTCTGACCTGTTGCCAATTTTTTTACCCAAGCTGTGAGTTCTTCCAACATGTTTTCCAAGTTCTTCTCACTAGTAGCCTTAGCCTGTATCTCATTCACTCCCCTTGTTAGAGCTGAATTGCTTACGGTTGTGAATTGTTGGGAGTTGATGGACATATTTTCTATTAAGGCTCTTGCATCTGTTGGGGTTTTGTCTACAAGTGCCCTCCACTAGCAAAGATCCATAATATTTACGTCCATGGGCAATAAACCCTCGTAGAAATCTTGGATGAGTATTGCTCGGAGATTTGATGATGAGGCGGCTTGCACACAACTTCTTAAATCTCTCCCGGTATTCATGTAAAGACTTCGGTGGGGTTACGCCTAATGCCACATATCTCTTTTACGATTGAGGCGACTGGACGCAGGAAAGAACTTCTCTAGGAACAATTTTTTAAAGCATTCCAATTTTCAACGAACCTGGTTGAAGGTAATACAACCAATCCTTGGTGCATCTTGGAGTGAGAAGGGAAGGCCCTTAGTTTAATGTGCTCCTCTGGAATTCCTTGGGGCTTCATGGTCGAGCACACAATGTGGAACTCCTTAAGATGTTTGTGTGGATCATCACTGCAAGACCACTAAACTTTGGCAACAAGTGTATTAAACTGATTTTTAATTCAAAAGGAATGACAAGTTCGGGATAATTAATACACGAGCATTGTAAGTAACATCAGTGCAAGAAGTTCCCTAAGTGTTCTATCGACCATATTAATGAATCGGAATCAAAATCAAAATCAAAATCAGGATTAGAATCGGGATCGAATCAAATAGATTATGGCTAAAGATGTCATCACTATCACTATCACTAACTTCTATATGATCCCTAAGTCTATGATGCAATGTTCTCTCAATTTCAGGGTCAAAAGGATGCAAGTTAATAGTATTGGACCTAGTCATGCCTTTGTATATATCAAGGAATAGGAAAATGCAACAATTCTAAAAATACCAACTATGTCCCTACGCTAAAATGAATGCAAAAATTGGAAAACTTGACTAAAATCTAACCTAAAAATTATAAAAATACCACGAAAAATCTAATTAAATCAAAAGAAAGATATGCAAATTTTTTGGATTTTTTCGAGATATGAAAAATTAAAAAATTAATTAAAAATAGAAAACAAAGGAATTTGGGATTTTGAGCTGTTGTCCCATAAGCGATCCATGCTAGGGGACTATTGATCCTGGATTTTTTCGGATTTTTCATTGTGGTTTGAGCAATCTGACGAGATTGCCCAAAACCGATTTTTATTATTTTCGCCTCTGAGAATCTGACGGAGCAATCCTAGAATCACCGGTCTCAATACCGGAAACCTGGAAACACAACAAGAACTAAGCAAGAAACGTTAGTATTGTTAGTGGGTCCTGAGGTTGGTAATCTCTAATTAGAGGTCCCAGACATGGCGCCAATTTGATCGTGGTCAGACGCGGGTCAAAATAATTAAGCGATAAATATAGTAACAAGGCAAGAGACCTTGGTCGTCTCACGAAGACCTCTAACACTAAAATTACCAAATTCAGGAAATAAGAAAATTGACAATAACGAAAAAGGGGGGTTTTGTGAAAACAATTTCTGTTGAGAGAATTATCGATTATAGAGACAATTGATTCATAGGTTTTAGGATGCACGTCTTGGATTTATCACAGGTTCTAAATAACAACAATTCAATTAATTAAATTCACAGTTGACATAAACTAACTAAACAAGCGTTAATCGGTTTATACGAATTCACACCGATTCGAGCAAGCGGCAAAGCAATGGGTTCAATCGGTCACGGAGCGGACAAGCGCCGTTAAAACGCAACCAATATCATAACGAATTCTAATCAACCTCTATCAATTTCTACTGAATCAATTAATCTTAGCGATCAAGCAATTGAAATATTACTTGATTCTGAAAGCAGATGCATACAATCAAGCATTCATACACAAGCGAATCGCGTTTTTGCAATGAAGACAGAACAATCAACTAAGCGTAAAACGAATCGGATAGATTGCAAACATTTAAACCAAATTCTAAATTGATAGAGATGGAATTTAAGAAATTAAAACGAAATTGTATTAAACATTAAGCAATCAACCTCAAAATGCAGAACGACAACCTTTCACCGATGAATCAACTTAGGAACTTAGGCTTCCATGGAGGCCAGGGTACGCAAGTGAATAATAAAACGTAAGATAATGAAAGAAAACGGCTGATCCTCTATCTAATAGTCTCAGCTTAACGAAAACCTAATTCCCTAAACGGGTTATAAGATAAAAGCTCGATAACAAACTAAAAATATGCCCAAAACTCGTAGTGCAGCTCGTCAGCTTCAGTAAAGTGGAATTTCGGCCTTCAAAACGGCAGAACTAGGCTTCGGTCCCAACATAAGTATTGTATCTCTGCTTCTTAACTTTCCAACGCCACAAAGAACACTGAAATCGGACAAGTATAGCCCAAGTTATGGCCTGCAGAAGCAACATGGGTCAAGATATAATAAAATCCGAAAATTAGCAAATAATTCCACTAAAGCCCAATCATGACCCAAAGATATAAAACCATGCTAAAAAGTAGTTGTTAGGTAAAATAAATATTTAAGAACACTAAGTGCACTGCTATAAAAGATGCATTAAAATGCATTGATCAGAGTGCCTGTTCGACGCTGATTCCCGCAGGGCTTTCAACGATGATTCTTGCTCCGCTGCCTTTGGAAGTGGAGGAGCCGTCCACGTAGAGCGTCCAGTACTCGACCTCAGGGGTCGGTGTTAGCTCTGCAATAAAGTCAGTCAAAACTTGTGATTTAATGGGTCCTCTGGGCTCATACCTGATCTGGAATTCGGAGAGTTCTACCGACCAGGCCACCATTCGCCACGAGTTCGGGCCTGCGGGGATCCTTTTGATCGGGTAGTCCGTTTTGACTACCACCGTGTGCGCTTGAAAGTAAGGTCTTAATCTCCTCGCGAAGGTTACTATCAGGAGCGCCAGTTTCTCTACCTTCTGGTACCTTAGCTCCGCCCCGTGGAGGACTTTGCTCACGAAGTAAACTGGGCGTTGCTCGGTCTCTTTCTCTTCTATCATGGCCGAGCTGATCGAGGTATCGGTGGCCGCCAGGTAGAGGAGGAGAGGGGCTCCTTTGGTGGGCCGTGTAAGGACCGATGGTGACGCCAGAAACTCCTTGAGCCTCTGGAAAGCCGTTTCACACTCGTCGGTCCATTCGAACCGAGCCAGTTTTCGGAGTACCTGGTAGAAGGGAAGCGATTTGTCAGCGGAACGAATTACGAACCTGGAAAGGGCTGCGATGCGACCAGCGAGTCTTTGCACTTCCTTGATAGAGCTTGGGCTTCGCATCTCCATTACTGCTCGGCACTTGTCAGGGTTGGCCTTGATGCCTCTGTGGGTGATCATGAACCCCAAGAACTTGCCTCCGAGCACCCCGAACGAACACTTCTCGGGGTTAAGCCTGATGTTATATTTTCTCATAATGTCAAATACCTCCTGGAGGTCTCGGTAGTGTGCCTCGAAGCTGGAGGTCTTGACCACCATGTCGTCCATATATACCTCGATTGTCTTCCCGATCTGCTTGACGAAGATCTCATCCATCATCCTCTGGTAAGTCGACCCCGCGTTCTTCAAACCAAAGGACATAGTGACGTTGTAGAAGTTGGAGGTTTCCGTCATGAAAGCCGTCTTTGGCGCGTCGAGTGGGTGCATCTTGATCTGATTGTACCCGGAGTACGCATCCATGAAACTGAGCACCTGGTACCCCGACGTGCCGTCTACCAGAGCATCGATGCTTGGAAGGGGGTATGGGTCTTTAGGGCAGACTTTGTTTAGGTCGGTGAAGTCAGTGCACATCCTCCACTTATCGTTGCTCTTCTTGACCAACACCACGTTGGAGAGCCAAGTGGGGTACTTGATCTCTTTGATAAATCCGGCTTTCAAGAGCTTCGAGGTCTCTTCTCCGCCGCTTTTTCCTCGCAAGTCTTCTTTGCGCTGAGCAACGGGCGAGCGCTGCGGTTTCTATGGCTAGCTGCACGAGGCAACTTTGAGGTCTATTCCGGGCATATCCTCAGGGGCCCATGCGAACAGATCTGCGTTATCGAGCAAGACCTTCGTCAGGGACTGTTCGCTCTGCTGGGGCAGTTATGTCCCGATTCGTATGCTCTTGCCCGATCCTCTTACTTCGACCTCCTTGATGTCATCGACCGGCACTGGCCGGAAATCACTCTCGCCCCTCGGGTCGAGCTCAATCATGCAGTTCGACTTGGGGCGATCTCTTCTCCTGTCATCCCCCAGATCGCTGACATAACACTGTCTCGCCTCCTTCTGGTCGGTGTGTATCGTAGCAATCTGCCCATCGGATAGGGGGAACTTCATCGCCAAGTGGGGGGTAGAAACTATGGCCCCGATCCCATTGATGACAGTTCTACCGATTATCATGTTGTAGGCGGTGTCCGCGGCCGACTCGGCTTCCACCACCAGGAGGTGGGCTTCGATTGTCTTGACCCCGACGTCCGCCTTGAAGGTGAGCAAGACGTCGAAGTACGCAGCCACCCAAGCTTTAGCACCTGAAAAACCGATTAACGTACCTCGGTAGGGTCTGATAATCGAGCTCGGTAACTTGAGTCGATCGAAGGCTTCTTTGTAGATTACGTCCGCCGAGCTTCCTTGATCGACGAGTACTCTCCTCACGTTAAATCCAGCGAGGTGTACTGTGATCACCATGGGGTCGTCTTGGTGGCGATCTATTCCCCGATAATCCCTCTCCGAGAAGGATATGGTCGGTAAGGCCGCGGGCGGGGCCGATAGCGACGTGGAGCTATTGACGGACCTCAGGTGTCTTTTCCGACCGTTGCTAGATTCGTCTCCCCCTACAAAACCACCTGCAGTTAAATTGAGTGAGGGGGTACCTTCGTCTCGGCCCTTCCTGCGTTGACGGGCGGGTGAACGCCTTTCTCGCCCTCTCCGAGCCGGCGATCGGTTGCGCTTGCGCTCGGGTGAACGGGATCTTCTACGACTTGTTTCGTTTTCTCTAGGGGCCGCCCCATTCCCTTTGTCCACGTACTTTGCTAAATGTCCTGCCTGTATGAGTTTTTCAATCTTTACCTTTAACGCCTGACAGTCATTTGTGGTGTGCCCGTAGATTCGGTGGTATTCGCAGTATCTCTGGCGATCCGCATCTGGTGGGGAGTCCTTCCGAGGGGGCAAGGTAATGAGGTTGCCCGTGTAGGCTTCCTTCAAGACCCGGTCCCTTCCCACTGTCAAGGGAGTGAACCGCCCTCCGTAGTCTTGCCGCCCTCGGCGCTCGTTTCTCCTCTCTGCCCTCTCTCGGGGCAGATCTCTACTCCTGTCTTGCCGATTCTGGGTTTCCCTTTTGGCGGCGGCAACCTCCTCCATGTTGATATACCCCACTGCTCGGCGCCTCAGTTCGTCCAGAGATCCTGCAGGCCGGCGAGCGAGGGAGTCCGAGAAGGGGCCGGGCTTTAGTGCTGACACTATAGCGTGGAGCGCCACATCGGTGCTGAGATTTCTGATTTGAGCCGTTTCGTTGTTGAAACGCTCTATGAAGGACTTCAGTGTCTCGTCCGACCTCTGTTTGAGCCAGACCAGGCAAGTGGAGAATCTCCGGAAGGCTCGGCTCGTGGTAAACCTAGCCACGAATTGCTCGGCGAGTTGCCTGAACGAGTGGATCGGCGCCGTGGGAGGTTAGAAAACCACATCATGGCGGTCCTTTCAGGGTGCGAGGAAAAGGTCCTACATTTCAGCCCCTCGGATCGTCGATCGAGCATCCGTGCATCAAGGAGGTAATGTGTTCCTCGGGGTCGGTCTTACCCTCGTAAGCGTCCATGTTGGGGATTTGGAACCGCTTCGGGACCGGATCGGCCATAACCCTCTCGTCGAAGGGGAGCAAGGTTAGTCCGATTTCGAAGGGTCGGTTCTCACGCTGCGGTGTGTGCCGGGTGTGGCCCTCTCGCCTTGGGCTCTCCGTGGCGCTGGATGCGTCCGATCTGGACGAGTCCCGGTTGTCTCTTCTGGTCCGCGAGGGCGTCTTGTGGCCCCGTCTTTCCTCACGATCACGGGCTTCCGCGATCCTGTGCCTTAACTCTTCGTTTTCTGCCCTGAGAAGCTCCAAGACAGGGTCGGGTGGTGGGCGTTCACCCGGACTGGCCGAGTGATGACTCAGCGGTGGCGATATGTGAGTCGCTGTGCTCCTGGTGCGCACCATCTTGCTAGGGGTATTCTTGAGGCCTAGGTTAGTTTTACCGGGCCCCACGGTGGGCGCCAATGTTGATGCTGAGAATGGTAGAGCTCTCCTCCTCCTTGGGATTGAGTACTCCCTCTTCCAGAGTCCAAAAAGGGGGTGGTACCTGCAAAGACACTCTGACGCCTAACTTAGATAGGGCTTTGGAGGAGAAGGAGAACATGGTGGATTAGGGTTTAGAGTCAGTAGTGAATATGCAAACCTGGAGGGTCGAGCCCCCTTTATATAGTGGAGTCACGTCGAGGGAGGGTAACCACCGATCCGGAATCTGCGCGCGGTAACCTCTCCCTCGCGCTTCAAGGATCAGCTAATCTCTTCCCGATATCTCGCACCTGCCAAGTTCGTCACGTACTGGTTACGTGATCCCCAATCTTCGGGGTGGCAACGGCTCCAAGCATCGTCCCCGGTGTATCCCTTTCTAGAAGGTTTAAGGGTCATGAGTCAGCTCGTCCCCGACCTGCTAGGCGTTATCACTGGGGCGATCGTACCGGGGGATCGGTTTGGCACCTCCGGGGTCGGTGTAGCTCGCAGAGCTCGAAGAAGGTCGGTACCGAGCCGGGCCGGCTCGGTTTGGTGGACGCGGGGACTCGACTCGGGACTGGTCCGTTACAATCCATAAAAGTATCATTCAAAAATAATAATAATTTTTTAAAATAATTGTTTCAAAAAATACTTTTTTGCACAAAAAAATTTGTTCGAAAACATGACTACACTTTGAGAAAACCATTAGAGAATATGGGTGTGAAGGAAAATAAGGAGACAAAAAAAAAGGATTGTGTGTTTCCCACGACAAGCAGTAGTGTTTCACCTCCATCCACAAGAGGCTGTGAAAAATGACTACGCATAAGTGTGTAGCTGAGCATGAAAGAGTTGACTAAGATATGTCAACCTCAGAAGCCAACTTTTTCATGAAGCATGGAGCGCTCATCTCAGCTCGATGTCGGGCTGGGGGCAACTGATTCGACATATGATGTCGACCTATATAAAACAAAGGTCCATAGTACATAGTCAACATTGGCAAGTTCTATGGTGAATAAGCATGGTGGGTAACACCACCACGCACAAGTAATTTTCATCATTGATCAAGTAGTCCTACCAAATCTTACCATGGTCCATCCACACCATATCAGTCCTACCAAATTTGAGAAATTGACTTACCCTGAGATGAAGAAGAAGAAGTGGCCACGATGAGGCTTTCTGGCGCGGCGGAGGAAGCTCCCCGGTGCGGTGGCTCACGGTCAAGTTGCTCCTTTCACGGATTTTTTTTGAGGGGTTTCGTAGAGGAGATCATGGAGAGTCCAAATATCAAACTAGTTTTTCGATTCGAAGTCTGGGTTGGCCGAAAAACAAAGAAGAAGGTGGCGGTTTTAGGGTTTTCGATGTGGTCTATTTTCATTCCATTTGTTCAAAATAGGGGTGGGGTTTTGAAGAGGAAGGAGAGAGGAGATGAATGGTGGTGGTGGCTAGGCCGGACGAGGTCAAACGGCGGCGCTACGGCCTAGAGAAGGTGGCAGTGACATGCGGTTCTCCTTTGGTTTTCCATCGCGAACTGAGACGGGAAAACAATGAGAGCACACGTGGTAGTGGCGCGATGGAACGAGACTGGACGGTGGCCTAAAAAGGCTCTCACAGTGGCAATGGAGGTTCAATGGAGAAGACGAGAGGGAGAGATGATAGGGAAGGGCGGCGCTGGGCTGAGAGAGAAAGAAAATGGGAAAGGAAAGTTTGATTCGGTGGGAGAGGGTGCATGATAAGATCTAGGATTTTTTTTGATCCAACAGTTGATAAAACTTGTGCATGGTGGTGTTACCCACCATGCTTGTTCACCATAGAAGCAACCAGTCAACATTAGGACGCGGGAGCAGAAGTCACTATCATGAAGATATCCCAGTACCATAGAGGAGTTGAATGACATAACATGCAACCCTAACTGCCCTATGGGACAATAGCACATGCTAGTGAAGAGGACAATCGACTGTGTATCTTGATAAAAGGGAAAGGGGAACCTAAATCAGCACAATCAAAGGGACCTGGTCTCCAAAGCAAATAGCATACACATCATAACAGGATAATAGAGGATTAACACCCCTCTATATAAAGGTGGAGACTACACTGCACCAAGTATGAACATTGTTCCATTTTCTTAGTTAAAGTGTTTTTGCAGTTACCCACTTCCGTTATAGACAACCACATCAAACTACTAGAATCGATATTTTGCGCCGTTGAGGAAGACTCGATACACGAACCAACCCATTGGACAATCGAGTCAGAGTAAATTGCTAGCACGAAAAGGAAATTTAATGGTGGCATGGGGTTCAGAAATTATGAAGAAATGAACCAAGCACACTTAGCCAAGCAAGCATTGAGAGTCACCCAGAACCCCCAGGCCCTCTGGGTTCAAATCCTGAAAGGGATTTATTTTACTAACATTTCTTTTTTGCAGGTACCAGCTAATAGGAGAGGATCTTGGATTTGGAAAAGCCTGATCCATGGTAGAAACCTTCTCAATATGGGTGGTAGATGGGCAGTTGGCAGAGGATATACTATAGACTTGAAAAGAGATATTTGGATTCATGATGGAACTAAGACAGAGACTTTAACCCCCCAGCCAGATGGTAGAGTCTCTTCTCTCAAAAACCAGTCTACTGGGGACTGGGATAGGGACAAACTCAAAATTACTCTTACTCCCCAATCTGCCATCAAGGTTATCCAAACACCAATCGGGTGGTTGAATGATGACGACAGATTTTACTGGCCACATAATACCAATGGTGACTACTCTGTTAAGTCTGGTTATTTGGTTGCCAGCCAGAGCATGCTAGAGGAAGATACGAGCCCCTCAACCTCTACAGGTACTTCTCAGGCCTTTTGAAAAGAGCTATGGAAGTTTCAAGTTCCCCAGAAGGCAAAATTGTTCCTTTGGAAAATAGGCCATGAAATTCTACCTACTTGTGAAAACCTTTGGAGAATGAAGTTGTCCAGGAGTCCTCTTTGCCCGATCTGTAAAGAGGAAGTAGAAACCCTAGAGCACCTATTCCTGTTGTGCCCGTGGACCAGACCCATTTGGTTTACAATTCAAGTTCAATGTGTTCCTGACAATATGAGAATCACTACCTTAAGAGAATGGTTGCTGGATAAAGTCAATTATCTCAACCTTTTTCCAGATTACAAGATGTTTGGTATTTCCACTATCTGCTTTACTCTGTGGGAGATATGGAAAACTCGGAATAGAGTGGCGTTTGAGGAAGAACCTATTAACTTACATGAGACTATCCATAAGATCTCGGTGCAAACATCTGAAACCAACAGGGAACCTAAGCAGAATTCCCTTAATAACCCCACCCATCTGAGAGTTGGGCCAAATTGGAGACCACCGCGACTGGGCACTATCAAATTTAACACTGATGCAGCCTTCATGACTGGGAAAAACATTGCAAGCTCTGGCATCATTGCTCGAGATTACCTTGGGGAGATCTCTACGGGGGCTTTTCGTATCTTTCCTACTTGTAGCCCTTTGGTAGCAGAAGCCATGGCTATTCGTGATGCCCTTCTCCTTGCAAGCAACCTTCAGCTCCCCAGTATCATCGTTGAAAATGATTCTCTTGAAGTGATCCTATGTTGTCGAGCTGAAAGAAAGAAAAGAGCAATCCTTCAAATCATTTCAAATATCCATAGACTGAAGAATAACTTTATCCATTGTGATTTTACATGGGTTTCTCGAGTGGGAAACAAGGGTGCTCACTTGACAGCTAAGATGGCCTTGATGAACTCCCTCTACTCGAACTGGATCTACGACCCTTCACTGGAGCTGAAAAGAGTCATTGAGAGCGAAAAGCCTAGAAACACAGACCCCTATCCCGGGACTATGCATCCTCCTAGTGATTGTGATTTGGAGCCTTGGCCCTCCCTCGATCCTTGTGATACTAGATCTAAATCTGGTGGCTATGGGAGACAACAGGATTTGGAGCACTCTGGCTTAAATCGTTTGATTGCTAGGAGCCTGGCCCACTCTCTAGTTTCTTTGGGGAATACTTCCGGACCGATGGATGATGACCACGGCGTGGGTGGGAGAAACCTTCAATGAAATGATTGATTGATGGCAGAAGCTCTGTAGCGATGCTATTTGGCGCTAGGGTTTTGTTTGACTTGTCATTGTGTTTAGAGAGAATTAGTTTGTGGCTTTGTAGTTTGTTTTCTAGTGCATATCTTCTAAATCCCTTAGCATGTGAGTCTCACAGAGTAAGTTTGTACCATGCACCGAGTAGGGAGTTTTTGGGCTTGAGCCCATTGGTTTTGGGTCCAAGCTTGTTCGGACCTAGTATTTATATGGACCTTGTTTCTTGAATGAAAGGATTACATACTTCTGACAACAAAAAAGCTAGCACGACCTAAAAAATGTTGTCTTCTTTTGAATACAGCAACCCAGTGTTGCCCTAACAAGATAGTTGAGTCCTATATCACTTAGTAACAGATACTCTGGACTCACAAGTTTTTTTTCTAATTAATCAGATTCTTCAAGATCTTAATTTCTGCATGGTTATATTCCCCGTCAGCAGTGGTGGATCCAAAAAATTTAGGTTATGGGGACAATATTGACAAACACACATATTTCTAATATTAAAAATATAGTTTACTATTTTTTTGACTAAATATAATTTATTATTTTGAAAAATATAAATATTCATCATAGTATCATAATATATTAAAGTATAAATATAACATATTCTAATAACATGAATCGTTTGTAATAAACAGATATATATTTTAATTGTCATACACACACTATTGTTGTTGTCTGACATATTGGTAAGACATTTTTTTTTTGAAAATATCAGACCAAGGTTCGATCCTCAAGGAAATATACTTTAGCAAATATTTTCATTTTGTAAATGAGTGTTGTGGGTGTGTGAGAAATTGATGTGAGCAGAACTGAAAGGCCTAGACCTAGAGTTAGAAGTGGAGAGATAGAGAGAGAAGGGAATAAACAAAGTTTTTACTTTTCATGATGAAAAAATTGATACACTTTTCAGCTCATTTTCTATTTTTTTTCTTTTTAATGGGATCAATATTTATATTTTAGTGAGGTCAAAAATAAAATTATTCAATAATTAATAAAAAAATAAATTAATGAGGTCAAGTGCCCTAATTAAGTTTACTTAGATACGTCCATGCCCGTCAGTTACTATTGCGTTGTATTTTTCTTAGAAGCAAAGGAAATTAAAGCTACCAAAAACAAAAAATCACATCAAGCTTACTAAGCAACAATGTATTGTAACCATGCTTTGTTACCTTTTAAAAAACAACTCATTTGCCACCCCTTTTTTTTCTCAAGTGCGTGTCATTCATTTAATTGGTTACTTTTTTTTTTTTTTAGTTTTGGACCTGTCCAATCCTGTTCCATGACCAAGTAGGTGTGAATGTATATCATTTCAGATTTTGATCTACGTCCTCTACTTAAGTTGCTCCGAGAATCCAAGGAGGGAATTTAGCCAATCAATGACAAGTTATATGAAATAGTCTGTGGGACGACAAAGACAAATAACAGCGGTTCTCATGGCTTCATCATGGCGGTTCTCATGGCCCACCACCATGTGAAACCCACCCATCCACCTGATTTCTGCCAAGGAATGTCTATTTCTCTATTATAATAATAACTAGTGTATTAACACGTACAACACATGTGAGAGATTTGAAGGTTATGCATGGAGTCACATAAAAAAATAAGTAATCAAAATTATTTTTAAAAGAAAGTAGGAAAAAGTGCATAGATGGATTTCTAAATTCTAAGGTGAATCTATAGTAAGAATTAATAGTAAAAACCTAAATTTCTGAATTCGAGCTGCCAAACAAATTTTTATTGTTAAATATTTATACAAAACATGAAAAGCATTCAAAGATATCGAAAAAAAGATAGAAGTTTATCTCAGAGAAAAAATATAAATATGGTTGAATTCATGTTGCTTTGTATTTATTCCTACGTCGAAATTGAATAAAAAAGAATAGAAATAAAAGAAAAATAAAGTAGCAATTGGCAATTTTAAAAAAATAAAATAAAGACAAAAAAATAACAATACAAAAATAATAATTCATTTTTATTTCATGAATATGTAAGTATTTATAGGCTAAGTCATATTTTTAGTATGATTCATTTCGGGATGGCAATTAGACCCAGGCCCGCTGGGCACCCGCAAAAAAACCCGCAATGGGCAGGGTAATTACCCGCTTTATGGGTCTGGGCCTGGGTAATACCCGCAAATTTGAGTGGGTATGGGTGCGGGTACGGGCACTCTAGCGCCCAGCCCGCCCCACAACCCACATATATAATATATATTTATATATTTATTTATTTATAGTCATAAGTAATTTTATATCATTCATTAATCTATCTTATTATTATTTTTTACTGGAATCGACCATCCACTTTCTAAACCCAACCTAGAACTAGAAATTTCCCAAATCTGAACCCTTGCATCCCTATTCCCTCCTTCCCCAATCCCATCGACTCTCAGTCTCTCATTGCTATATCCCTTCCCTTCACAGCTTCTTTTGTTCGCTGACCGCTGCTTCTTTTGTTCTGCACTTGGCTACTTCTTCCAGACCGCCAAGGCTTTCTCGTTTCTTCTCGCTCGCTTGCCGCTTTGCTTCATCGCTCATCGCCGCCATTGCTTATGCGGTCTGCGACGCCGCCAAATCGCTTCGCTGCTCGCTTTTGCTATACTTTTCACTCTACCACTGCTTCTACGGTCTGCTGCGACGCCGCTGCTGCTTCTGAGGTCTGTATAGTTTGCTAATATACAGTAATTTGCGTTCTCTTATCTATACCCTGTTTTAGTTTTTAGTTTATTAGTTTTCTAGTTTTGTGATTTCTAGTTTCTTAATTGATATTGATCTGTGTTTGGTCATTCTAGCCTCTTAATTCATTACTTTTTTTATAGATTGTTCATTTGTTTGTTCTTTTTTTATTTCTAGATGGAAAATCCATGTGGAATAATTCAATCAATGGAATCTGAAAGTAGCTCTTCTCCCACACAGCCTGGAAGTACTCCTATTGATAATGTGGACACTTCTGACAAAGATCAATCTCAATCCCCAGAAGATATTGTTCCTCCTTTTACTGTTGATTTTGATGCTTATGAATTGACTACTGATGGCAAGAGAAGAAGCATGTCAGTTGTTTGGAACCACTTCAAGAAAAAAATAATTAACGGAGAAGAAAAAGTTGTATGCAATTATTGCAGTAAGCCTTTAGCACAGGCGATAGGTTGTCGAGTCCTCATCGTTCTAGGCTTCATGAGGATACTTTTGAGGCGCTTATGTGTGCACAGAGTTGGATGAAGCATCAAAAGAAAGGTAATAAATATTGTATTTATCTATTTGTTCAATGAAATTTGTGTTTAGTCTAACTATTAATTTTGTTTTATTCTAGTTTCTATTGGTATAATTGGACCAAAGCAATATTTACATGTGAAAGACAAGCGTTTTCAATCTATTCAAGACTCCGATTCTGGGGATGGGGTAAAATAATAAAACAAATTTAGTAATAATTTATTATTATGACTTTACAACTTTATAATATATAACTGATATAAGGTATCTTATTTTTTCAAGATATGGAGTACATCGGCTCAGGAGTTACAACTTTGTGATTTTATTCATTTGAATGTTTATTGTAATACGTACTTGTTTTTGATATTTTAGATGTTTTTTATTTGGCTAAATTCTATGATTTGTAATATTTTAGAGTTGATTTGGAAGATTTTTGTATTGTATTTTAATTAAGTTATGATGTTATTTTCGTTATTTATTGGCTTTTCATGGTTAAAGTGCGGGTAGCGGGTACGGGCACTTAGGTACCCAACAGGTATGGGGACGGACACTAAAGTTGATGTCGGCGCGGGTATGGGCTCGGGTACGGGCACTTTTTTCAAATGCGGGTATGGGGATGGGCACTATAGTACTCTACCCAGAGAGTACCAATTGCCATTCCTAGATTCATTAGTTAATTTCAATTTGATCTAATTTAAATTTAAAATTTGAATTCAAATATTATTAATTGTACGATTAATAGTAAATATTAAATTAAAAATTACCAAATTTATATGATAAAATAATAATAAATGATAATTGATTACATTAATTCAAAATTGGTAAGTTATTAAAGAAAAGATATTTATGATTTTGATAACATTTATTAATTGTGATTTTGTAATAATATTGATATTAATTTAATAATAATAAATAAATAAAATTATTTTCGGAGAGTCTGTGGTGACATAGTCTCACGTGGTAAAACTCTATAATAATAATAATAATAATCATCATCATCATCATCATCATAATGATAATGATAATCATAATAATCATAATAATAATAATAATCATCATCATCATAATGATAAAAATGATAATAATGATAAAGATAAAAATGATAATAATGATGATGACGACGACGACGATGATACGTGGGAGTGAAATGCATTAAAACAAAATAAGTCACGTACAAAAATCAAGTTGCAATCCTAAACCCTTTTATCTAAAGTGTGAACAAAAAGGATCCAAATCCCACATATTCACAACAAGTAAGCAGCTGCAAAATTTCATTTCCTCGGATTCATCTGATGGGCCCTTTCCGAAACAATTAAAACTTCTCAATCAAGTGATGAAAATAAATTTTAGAAAATGAATTATGCGCCTTAATTATTCTGAAGCAAGTGGGTAGGAAGAATAAAAAAGTATAATTTGAAATAGTCTTTAGTTAATGAGAACTTCTCAATTAAAATAAATTTATAACTCTTCACTTGTAAAAAAAAGTCGTCTATAGTTTATGGAGAAGTTAAATAGAGATTTTGAAAAGAAAAAAAAAAGGAGATGTATAGGCTAATTTCAACTTATACTAGAAGCTTGTATAAAAAACTTATAGTTATTACAAAATTCTTTTAATTTTTTTTTCATAAATATTCATTGAATATTATTTAAATTGACTAATAAATCCTTGGGCAAGGTAACATATGATGATATATATAATGGTGGCTTCTAGGGTGAAGGTGTGTGTCAAATAGTTCATGGGTGGACCATGATTAAGAACCGTCAGATTAAGTTGACTCATAGATCTTATCATGTATTATCCACACCAAATCACACTCCTAATATCTCCCTGTCTCTCTCCTCGTTCGCGTTAGTTGTTGCGCGTTTGCCCTCGCCGTGACAATTGGCCTAGATCTCCCTCAATCCATTGTCTCTCTCCTCACTCTCTCGTCTCTTCCCAACTGGCAACCACCACCGACAGGATCCCTCTGCCGTCAAGTCCTCTCTTCTTTCTAAACTCCATAGCTTCAATGTCAACTATTTGAGCTCTATTTCTCCTTCCACCTACATGGCATTTGGTAAAAATTATCCCTTTTCATTCAATATTTCAATCCCTCGTTCTTTCGTTTCTAAAATTATTCTTCATTTTTTCGTATTTTTTATTTTTTTTTTCTCAGAAGAGATGAAAGCACACCTCCCAGTTAATTTAATCCTGCATCAAATTTGAAACGGTGCGATGATTTTGAGTAGCATCGGAGGAACAGCGTGACTGAGATTTTTTGTGATCAGAATGACAACAATTTTGAAAGTATAGAGCAACTGTGACTCGAGAGTTGCTGAAAACTCTTTTTTGGATTTTTTGGAACCAAGTACAAATTATAATAGTGAAATAATTAATGCAATTTCCATATGACTTGTGAAAGTAGTCCTTAAAGATCCAACGTTAATCATATTTGGGAAGAAGAAAGATGAGTTTGGGTATTTGGGAAACGAAACACGTTCTCGTATATGATGGAGACGACGTTCTCGTATATGATGGAGACGGTGCAACAAGAAACCAAAACAAGTTCTTTAGGCTGGGAAGAGGAAACATCGACACATTCGATTTCTGGGCATGGAAGAGAATAGGAAGAAGAAGAAAAATATTCAAAAAACCATGACCGATTTTTATTTTGATTTTGATATATTCAAAACAATTTCCATCTCCATTGGTTTTTGATAATTTTTTCATGGTGGCTGTGTATCGGTTTCTGATAATTTTTCTCATGGCAAAGCTAACGGAGGAGGATGGAAAGTGGGAAATCAAAGAGAGAAAAAGAGAAATGATTTGATGTGTAGGGTGTATTATAAGATTTGGTAAACCCTTAAAATTCAATCATTAATTAACTTGTCCACCCATGAACTACCTATTAGATAGTCCATCCTAGATGGCACCATATATAATGCATTATGTGTACAGGGGCGCTGGCTATGAAACTTCTGTTGTCCTTTTCTCCTTCCAAGTTCATTTTCAGTACTTTATACCATTACCATTAGGTTTTTTAGAGTACTAGAAAAAGTTGAAAGAATGACAGAGTTTTAGAGACATAAAAATATAAAACTATGTCTTTAATTCCGTCGTTAAGTGTCAGAGACGTCAAATTTACGGACTAATTTCATTTTTGTCACTATTTCAATTCTGTCACTATTTTTTATAGTAGTAACGTCAAAAAATATTGTTCTTTGCTTCCTTGGAGGAGGTGGGTTTCTCTTCATTCAGAGGCAATGTATGGGTTCTGATAGGAAGTATGATCACACAGCTGCACATGTGCTGAAGTCATTAGTTACATTATGGTCCATGAAATGCAATAGCTGAGCTGGTAGGATGGCCAAGTTTTGTTGGAATATAAAAGAAAAATATTGACTAAAAATGACATTGCCGTTTGTATTTTTTTTGTCTCTTAATATTCTTTAATCTAAAAAAAAATTGTCAAAATTATTTATCATAATTTGGTTTTGTCAAAAAAAAAGTAGAAATTAAAGTTGGTAATAATATTGATTTGGCCGTAAAGGTGTGTGATCTCTCTTGGGTGTGGCACAGTCAAGTAGCCTTTTCTCCCTTTATTTATATATTACTAGTATATAACTCGTGTCATACACGGGTATGTAAATCAGAGAAAAATTTATATAAATATTGATAAAAAATAACATTTGTAATGTTTAATCATATCAATGTATCATATACACATATATACATTTTTTTTGGTCTATTGGGCCTAGCGACACACACGCACGCACACAGGGAAGGGAAAAGTGGAGGCACTGGGTTCGAACCCTGCCTCACGCAAACGTCCCAGGCGCAATTGCCAACTCAGCTGCGCATTGCGGGACCACATATATACATATTTAAAAAAAAGTGTGTATAATGTACCCAAAAAAAAGTGTGTGTGTGTGTATATATATATAAAGACAACAGGGTAAGGTAATCGTTTTTTTGGTGTGCTAATTTGGTTTCCACTTTTACCATTTGATTAACTGTTTTGTAAATTTAAAAATATTTTTTTTTTAAACTGATGCACCTTCATTTCAAAGAAACCAACACCATTAAATATAACTGCACCTCACTCTCTCACACGGCAAATGTGTTGTGGATAATAAAAAAATAATAATATAGAATACTATAGCACAATAAAAATGCAGAAATATGCTCGTCTTGTCTCTAGTATATATAAAGACATTTACTAACTTACACCCACCCATTTTTTAGTTGGTTTAAGTTAGCAAGTTACACCTTAAAGTGTAATTGACAAACTTTAGTTATAACTTGCTAACTTAAAACAAATAAAAAGTGTGCAAGTGTAAGTTGGCAAATGACTATGCTAACTTACACCCACCTACTTTTTTAGTTGTTGTAAGTTAGCAAGTTACGCCTTAGGGCATATTTGACAAATTTTTAGTCATAACTTGTTAACTTACATCAACTAAATAATAGGTGGGTGTAAGTTAACAAATCTTATTCCACAAATAGTTTTTTTTGGATATAAACACATATATGAATATTGATATTGTTTAAATTAATAACTTTCACTAACTTTTAATATATTATTTTATAATAATTATGGCGAGTAGAACTATATAGTAACCCGTGCCATGCACGGGTGTATATTGGCTTTTGAACACTTTTATAAAATTTATTTAATTTTTTATATAAATTTTTTTGTTAAAGTGAATTTGTGGCAATATTTACCAATAATTATTTTAAAGTATTTTAATTTCAATTATACATCACAAAGTATAGCAATCTTTATCATAGTAACTACTATTGTCCATTATAAAGATTTAGTTAGATATCTGACTGATTATCATATTTAAAATTGAATATAGTGGATAAAAATATAAATTATTGTTGATTTAAGAGAATAAAAAATTGTTATGAACTTATATTTTTACCAAATAATGTGGGAGTTCCTAGTAAAAAAAAAACAAAACAACATTTTTTAAAATAAAAATTTCAAATATAATAGACCTGACCGATGTGTTATGCATTAGATATAAATGAGATGCACTCTATAGTAACGACACATCTATTGTATGTTGACACGGACTACGCACGGTGTGTATATAAAAAAATATAAACAAAAAAGATCATGAGAAATTTCATAAAAAATTATCTAAAATGTATATAAAATATGTATATAAAAAATTTGTTTTTCATATAAAATATTTATTCCCATGTATAATATTTTATCTATGGTTTTCATATAAAATGTTCATTCCCGTGTATTATGTTTTGTTTATAATTTATATTTATATATTGATCAATCTATATGTAGATATAAATTTATAAAAGAGATTCTCAATTTGATTAGATTAAACTAAAACTGCAATAAATCTAAATTTGCTTTCATGTAAAATTTTATTTCCATATGTAATGTTTTATCTATAATTTCTATACTGATCAATTTACATACAGATATTAATATTTTTTTCATAAAATATTGTGTATAATTTTCTTTTAATATGTCTATCCCCGTGTTATACTAAAATAAATTTGAATTTTGTTAGATAAAAAAATGACTGATAATTTTTTTTACTGTATATCTGTAGGCTCGTGCTACAACACGCAATATACTTAAGAAAAATTATAATCATACCCTTAGGGTTTAGAAGAAATGACATTATTATATAGCTAGTAATGTATATATAGTTCTAAATCTTCCCACAGGTTATAAACTGGAGCATGAATGAGATGCACTCTATGGTAACACAATATCTATTGTATGTTCGCCCATTAAAAAATATAAACAAAAAAGATCATGGAGAATTTCAAAAGAAATTATCTAAAATACATGCATAAAAAAGAAAATATCTAAAATATACATAAAATGTTTGTAATGGATTTGTTTTTCATGCAAAATATTCACTCCCGTATATTATATTTTATCTATTGCTTTCATGTAAAATGTTCATTCCCGTACACAATATTTTATATATAATTTATATTTATATATTGATCAATCTATATATAGATATATTGATCAAAATAAATCTATATATAGATATAAATTATTAAAAGAGAATCTATATATAAAAAAACATTTATAAAAGAGAATCTAAATTTGCTTAGAATAAACTAAAACTTTAATAAATCTAAATTTGTTTCAATGTAAAATTTTATTCTCACACGTAGTATTTTATTTATGGTTTATAGATATTAATATTTTTTGTGTAAAATATTGTGTTTAATGCAATTTTCCCCTATATATTTTTTGTAATATGTTCATCCCCATGTTATACTATATGATATTCAGTTTAACGAATACGACTTTTTCTCTGACACAAACCTAGCGCTGCTTGCACTTTTCTCTCTTCGGCCATCGGGGTGGTTTTAGGCCATTTTTGACCTAAATTCAACTCGCTCATATTTTGTGTGATGAATTTCAATGTAATTTCGAAGCTGCAGCGTATGACAAACAAAATAAAATAACAAAACTTTTTAGAAGAACAAAACAAATTAATGCATGCAACAATAGAATTCAGCAACAAATAGAACTTTTTAGAAGAGCAAAACAGAATTAATCTTAGGAAGATAATGCAGGACTCCAGAGTGAAAAAAGGTTGAAGTGGGATAAACTGAAGGAAAAACCAAAAACCATATTGTTATAATGAATGGTCAGAAATAAAACACACAGATCTAAATGGCAGCCACAAAGTCATGATGCTATTAAATAACCTAAAAAAGATAGAAATTAAAAGAATCCATATTATAGTGCAGGAACTTGGAACAATTTTTCAAAAAAGAATACTTCTATGTGTATTGACCACTTTCCTGCACCACATCCTGGCCCTGTAATCAAAGCTGAGGAGAAAAAACATAGAAATTTATTGTTTACCATAAGCATTCCACACGCAACATCAACCTCCACCATAAAATTGCTAAAGATTGTGGGCATATATATTGAATGAAAAAAGGTAGAAAAATTTTAAAACATATTGACATAGCTTCTAGAAAAAAGATAGCAACTAAATTGCTAGACATATCACAGAAAGAGTTGTGGCTTCAGAGCCCACCCTTATAGTACCTACATCACTCCAGAAACTACAATCTAATACTTAAGCAGCATAATCTTTAGTCTGGCATATAAAGGAAGATAGAAAGTTTTTGTGGTCAATGGGTGGTGCCAGCTGATTCAGGGGCTCCAGACAGTTAGTTATTACTGTAGATTTCCTCATTCTCATTCCCCGGTCTAGTTTTTCTGGTTGTCTAACTGCAAGACATGCATCAATGGTTAATGGTGCCAACATCAAAATCTAGTTGCCAGTACATAAACTGAATAACTTTCAATGTGTAAAGAAATCAGTCTATGCATGAACTGATAATACTAAAAAATAAGAACCATGACTAAATACCTTGTGTAGCACTTCAATCAAAGAAGTAAAATGAGGGTAGTTAAAGCTCTTTGAGACTGTTCAATTTGGACACCTACTGTAATTGAGAGCAATAATTTTCGAACAGCTAGAAACAGAAAGTGCCAAGCCAATGTGTTGAGGCGGCTCTCCACTAACCTTTGAATAAATCTGTAGAATTGTAAAATAAATTGAATATCAAACAAAAGTACACCATCTTAAATTGTAATCAAGAGAAGATCGAAAATATTTTGAGCAAAATAAATGTCTGATAAAAGTGACTTATCTTGGATCACATAGTTACCCAAGGCAGAGAAGATGGATTCTAAAACCGAGACTGGTACATCCTTTGCAGTGTGGTCGTCTATATTCTCAGCAATGAATGAAAACTCACGGTAATTCCCTGGCATAAAAGGGTCAATAATACTTTTCATGTTCAACCCTTGATCCACAGCACCAAAACCTCCATGGAAAATGAAAATCTAAAACAAATTGAAAAAGATAACAAAAAAATAGTAAAAGAAGAACTAAGGAGATGAACAGGGAAAAAATTATACCTTTAGGAGTTGTTGAATGCAATGCTATCAGAGGGGTAAGTGTTGAGTGGGAGTGAGTGGTCATCTTGTCCAGAGTTAGAGCTTTTGATAATCGAAAAGATTTTTCCGCATTAAGTTTCCGATAGATCTCTTCGCCATCTTCTGTGCCTCCATGTTCATACCGAAAACCAACCCGACCCTAGTCAATGGAGAAGCCTTCACGTTAAGCAGTCCTGAGGAAAGCATAAAGAAGAAATCAGAGAAAAAGCAAGAGAAATAACAATTCAGAGAGAGAGTCGAGACACTGGAGGCGTGATTGTGTGGTGAGGTTGCAGCAAACTGGTGGCTGGCGGGCCGTGTGACGGCGGGAGGAAGAGCGAGCGTGATATCCAAGAAGGAGTGTTGACCTTGAGAGAGATGGTCGCAGGATTCAATCAAACAATCCCTAATTTCTGATTTTAACAGCCAAGACATTATTCTTTTTTTTTTTGGGTGCCAGTCAAGACATTTCGCTCCTCTTTTTTTTTTGTTGGTAGTATTCGCTCCTCTTTTTTTTGTTGCTTCTATTGCATTAAATCGGAAATAGTAATTCAACCCATTAAATAAAAAATCAATGCATTAAAAGCTAATAAATTTTTAATTTATTCATTACGTTTTAATTCAGAATATCATTAATGAGTGATTATACCAAAATTTGTATTATTTATTCTTTATTTAATAAAATACTTTTATTTTTATTCGATTCCCATCATTTTTCATTACATAAATTTTCTGTCTATTAGATTCAAGCATATTTTGCTAGTAATGCTGTAAATAACAAAAAACAGGCCATATGACTTAGCCATTAGACTATTAAATCTAATTTTTCATATTTTACATGAATTAATATTTTGCCATATGACTATTCATGTTTTCAAATTTTCTGTCTATTTTTTTATTAATTAAATTGGGATCATACAATTCAATATTAAAAAATTGACCATTTAATACGTTGATCAGGTTTCCTTTTTAAACGTTACACACTTAATTTCTTTCTATAAAACGGTTGATAGCATTAATTTCATGATCAAACATCAATTGCATTTTGGTAATAAATAAATAATTAACGTATTTAATATTATTATTATTTTCCATTTAAGCATTTTAATGCTTAATCATGAAAACACATATGCACATTTCTATTTTTAAACATGACACTTAATGCCTATTTATTACTAATTTTATGTGAGGTTACTATTTGTACAATAATCAATGAAGTTTCTTTCGGTTTGTATATAATAGAGATTTACCTTTTTTCTTATATAAATGAACATCAAATTCATTAACCAAGTCCAAACTGAAAAGGAAAATAGTATAATCATAGAACAGGAAAATAAAATAAAAAAGTGAGGATACACATCTCGCCGGTATGTGACAATATTTATCCGTGATTATGTAATAATATCAATTAATATATCGTACGTACATAAAAAGACGGAACGATATATTATTATCAAAAAAAAAAATAGTAACTAATTTGATCCTGTGATTTTATTTTATGAAATGCAGCATGCATTGGGATTTTCATCACTGAAGAGTTGAGGTGGTGGTGGCATTCGTTCAACCACATAGAGTGGCTGGTAATAGTACATCATCCTCTTCATCCCTTCTTCATCAACGTTATGATTTATAAGCAGATCCTCTCCATAATTCTGATCATTATCTTCCCCACCCTTCTCTTCTTTATTCTCATTCTCATTCTCATTACCCTCTTCTTTCTTTTCTTCCGGTTTAGCCTCTTCAGCTGCTGGCTTATCAGCTTCTTTATTTTCTTCTTTCTTTTCCGGTTCAGGTTCTGGCTGCGGAACTATTTTGGCCTGCTTTTTGGTGCGTCTATAGACATAATCCACTAATTTGTTTGCATCCATGGTCCCCGTCACAATAACCTTCCCTGTGCTCAGCTCTGTCACTGCTGTTTGAACTCCTACATTAACAAACGCATTTTTTCACATCAATAATTACAGATTCATATAATCCATGTCAGTGTTCATGATCTGTTGGGTGTTCGTTTATGTTTTTGATTTTTAGGCATGATATATTCATGAACATGACTATCATTCATGTATAAAGTATGATTAGCTTGTTTTGTTCATGAAAAAAGCATTAAGAAAAAATGGTTAATTAGGTGAATGGCAATTAGGTAGCCTTTTTAGGGTTATTTGTAATTAAGAGAAATAAAGTCGTCTCATTCATCACTTTAGTTGACAAGAGGTGGCCTTTGTGCTATCATCTTTGTAGAACAGCCTCCAGCTCATTTCCTCCTTTTGAAGTGCAATCTGATGCAGGACATGACATGGACCATGAGTCCTAAATCACATCATTGCCACCCAATTTGAACAAAAGCAAGCCACGTCAGGGTTCCACTATCAAATTGCTGACTTGGTAATCTGGAAGAGTACGTGCAATTCATGAAAGGATGGTCATCCTTTATGGGATGATTCATCCTTTATGATTCACCCTTTCCTAAAATATTCTCTTGTTAAGTGGTTAGTTGAGTTGGTTTGTCACATCACAAAACTACATTGCATCACATAATTTAATCATAATGAGTTTAATTGGCATACACTGTCGGTGTGTACATTGGTTTCACACTGACATCTAATAAAAACTCATCATATTGTCGTATCAGCCCATTTTGTAAGTGTATTTTAAAATTAATTGCCAAATATAAATTCTCGTTGGACGTCAGTGTAAAATTGGTTTACATATCTTCTTTTCTCTTTAATCATTAACAAAGCATATGTTAATTTCCTTTTCATTTTTGGCATATTTTGGGCAAATTAATTCTAAGGACTTAAAAAACTGCTTAAAAAATCTGTTAATTTCTTTAAAAAAATTTCATCCAAATATGTCCTCTTCGACTACAATCAACAAGATAGCCAACACATTGAAATGAGAAGATAAGTGGTACCTCTCATTTTGAGTATCTTGCCCTTGAGCTGCTCAGCACAGGCCTCACAGTGCATGTTTACATTAAGTTCCACAGTAACTGGTTCACTAACCTGGAACAGCAACCAATTATTAATTACTCATTAACTATCATCTAGATATAATTTACCTTTTCTTTTCTTTGGCAATCAGAAAATAAAATTTTGTGATACCTGAGAAGTAACAACTTCTGGTATAGGTTCTCCTTCTGCTTCAGGCAATGGAGATATAACTTTAGCTGTTCTCTTTGTTTTCTTTGTAATAATGTTGCAGATTGCTTGAGGCTCCACTATTCCCTTTATGGTCACTTCATTTTTAACCATATCAATCACCACTCCCTCAACTCCTGTTAGAAGATAAACACAAATGAAAATGAGTGTTACATACATGCATGACATATGACATGTGGAAATCAAAAGCAAACAGATGGTGACAGATAATTAGAATTTAGAACCTCTAATTTTCATAATAGTTTTCTCAATTTTCTTGGCACATCCCACACAATGCAAGTCTACAAACAACACACATGGAGATGGTGGTTTAGGTTCTTTCTTTTCCTCTACTGGTTTTTCCTCTGGCTGTTCTTCTTTCTTCTCCTCTGCTGGTGTTTCCTCTGGCTTGGACTCAGCCTTTGGTGGTTCCTACCCAATCAAAAAAGAAATAACAAAAGAAGAAGAAGAAGAAGAAGAAGAAGAAGAAGAACAAAAATTTCTGTAAGATAAACTGACATCACATGCAATTCACAAAGAAAGTAGAATGCCAAAAAATAAAGGCTCACCTGTTTTGCTTCCTCGCCCATTTGCTATATGAATAGAGAATGAGAAATCAAGTTAGTATTCTGATTTGGGGAGAAAAAGAGAGCTAACAAGTATAGAGAAGGCAGTTATGTCACAAGGGAAGGGGGTAGAAGTATAATAGGAGGCAGGTGGGTGATTAATTAGAGCATATAAAGCTAAACTGAGTTATTCCATAGCACATGTAGTGCCACTGATTGCACAAAGAACCTCTTTGTTTAATAATTTCTTTTGGAATTTTTTTCAAATTTAAGGTTGATGGTAGAGAGGAGGGAAAGCATTGGAGCATGGTTATTAGATTTATAGACAAAGAGGGAGGTTATGTCAAGTGGGGGAAGAGAGAAAAAGACAGATTTGAAAATGATAGTACTGCCATTATACACCGACCGGGTAGATTTTTCATGACGACAAGGTGGTGAGGTGTCATTCTGTCATTACATCCATGGCATGTGTGTAAAGTGTAGTAGTAGTAGTAGTTCAATGGGACAACCTGGAGAACTACGTAGTTTTGTGGATTACCTTACTGCCTAGGTATGGATTGGATCTTTGATGTGGGCACCTAGCTATATTCTGAATCTGATTTACCAATTTTAATGTCCATTTTGTCTCCACATCTGTAACTAAAGATTTATTTTAACTACTAAGAGCATCGCAGGTTCACTAAAATTTAAGAGAACCCATGTTGTTGAGGTGGGTAGACAGGTAGACAAAAAGAAAAAGCATCGTTCTCTTATTTTTCGCAACGTTCACTGCAGAAATCACGGTGAACTAAAAATTAGATAACCTAAATCCTATGTGTCTGGCCGGAGGGCCCACTAGCGCTGCTTTTTAGACTTTAAGAGACGCTCACTAATAACCAACACTGTGGGTGCTCTAAGAGCAACAACAATGCTGGGTGACTAAAGTGTGTTGTCCAACCAAAAAGTAGAGTTTTGTCAGGAAAGCTCGTTGTTCAATATTAGTGGGCGTTGTTTCAGTTGTTGCTTTGACTGAGATTTAAGAAACGCTGGAGACCACGTCGGCTGCAGTCAGTTTAGAAACGCTGGAACAGTGTTAGAGTACCAGCGATAAAGTTGCCCCAAGAAATTGGAAAGGTGCCATCTAGGCTAAAATAAGTAATGGTGTAACATTAATAAGATTGTCTCTATGTGCATGTGCATTGTACTCCCTCCGTTACTTTTTATAAGCCTTTTTTAGGAAAAAAATTATAACTAATTATAAGTCTCTTTTCAAATTACAAGATCTATTAATTATTTTTTCCCAAAAGTACCCCGAATTAATTGCATAGTGTTTAAAAATCCAAGACATATATTAATTAATTAAAAGAGTATGATTTATAATAAAAAAGGATAAATTTGGAAAAACGTACATATTATAGACAAATTTAATTATGCTAACTACTTTTTTTAATATGTATTTTTTTATCTAAAAGGGTTTATAAAAAGTAACAGATGGAGGGAGTATATAACATTCTTAAAATATTAGTGACACTAGTCCTAATTCAAGTGGGATCAGGTTTATGCTGCAGTTAATAGGGGTGACATAAAAGCTTTGAAGTGAGGGCCTAGCACAAGTCCAAGAAGGGAAACTCATTTCCTTTAAAAAAATGCGTTTGATTCATTTAATATTGTTAAGAATATTTTCTCTGCTAATATAATACAACAATTTTAAATGATTGGCTCAAACTCTCAGGAAAATTATTTCTTTTTCCTCTCCAAGGTTTTTTTTTTATCTTGCTGATTAATCATTCCTAGCCCAATAAGCATCGCACATGTATAAGGCTTGCTTATAAAAGAAATTTTTGTTTACCCAACCTGAGTTCAAATTAAGAACGATTTTATGAAAGAAAAAGTGTCCATTCAAGTGAGTCGAACCTTACTAGTGAAAGCACTCGTATATTAACATTTCTTAAAAATGAAATTAAGCATTTTTTTATAAATCGATTAGATATTAAAAATGAAACGAATTCATCGAACCAAATGAAAGAGTGAATGGCATAAAATTGCTCATACATTTATTTATCTCGCAGAAGCTGAAACATGCAGAATGTGCCCAATCAAGTGAGTTTAACCTCACAAATAAAATTCCAGATGCAGTGCAATAACTAAAAAGTGGTGGTATTAAACATTTTCCTTTGCCTTACACATACTTTTTTTTTTCTTCATATAAGCCTTACACATAAGTTTAAAAATAAAAAAAAAAATAAAGGAAAAAAAAGAGCAGTTAACAAATCGAATGAGCCAGATGTCGTGAATGAATGTGGTCACACATATATTGTGATCCTTAAAATGAGTTCAACTGATTAAGCACTCTCTTTCTACACGAATTAGTGCCTTAAGCAACGCATTTCGGATTTTCATGACATATGGTTGGGATGAATGAAACGTGGGGATGAGGAGTCGCTTACATTTTGCGTGTGATAACTAACACTAGAAAGTTGATAACCACATGGGCTGTTTGTGACCTTTCTACTCGTAATTTCTATGACAAAGCTTAATCCTCAGTCAGTAGACTGGATTGTAAAATACCACTTTCTGCTTTTGTCAATCACTTCTCTCTTCCTCTTCACTCATATCAAAGCCAAACTGGATTTAACCCTGTTGAAGGAACCTAACCTGAATTTAACCACCCTTTCTAAACTGGATTGTTCTCAACAGTTTTGAAAAGCTTTTTGACTTGATTAATGCATTTGTTTTTTTTTTTTTTTTCCGGAACATTGCTAAAAGAAGAGTCCCGACGTACTAGGCATATGTAGTAACACGTGGAGATGACTCATCATTGTTAATTAACAATGCTTTAACTTCCCTGCTTTATATTTTAGATGCTGTTTAAAGTTATTTTACACAAATTAAGAAAACTAATAAATTTTGTTGTTCTTGATGTAATTATTAGTTTTTTTTTTTGTGATATTTTTGACATTTATTTATTTATTTATTGCACATATTTCTCTCTCTACAATAAATAATTAAGTATATAATTCACAAAAGAGTAATTAATGTAACATTGAACTTTGAGAACGACATCTAGACCGTAACAAAATTTCTCTAAAAAATGAACAAGTAATAAGTAACAAGAGGGAGTAATTCCAAAGATAAATACTGTGGTGATTGTCAAAATTAATTTTACCCCATAAACGTGATTTTACTAAAAACAGATGTTTGCTGATTAAGATATCCTAATCTGTACTGTGGGGTCCCTTTTTTTGTTAGCTTGGGTGGTTAGAAAGGATCTGGACGGTTGCTTAGCTTGGTTAGGAAAACAATCATACTCAACCATCTGTTCTCATTTCTTGGTACAAAATATTCCTATTCAATTGCATGATGAATTTATGATATGATTATTGAGACTCTTGGCTTACAGCCATTTGCTCATCACTGTCATGTGGTCATGGCTTTATGGTGACACATATTCAGCTTGGGAAACAACCACCCGATTCCATGTGTCCACTCTGTTATTTTCCGTTAAAAAGCTAAGCAAAATTATTAATAAAAAAAAAAAAGAGGATCTGGCCGAAGGACACTCTCAATTCTTAAGGGATGATGATGGACATCATGGAATTGTAGCCATCAGTTTTCTATCGATATATGTAAATTCTGCAATATTCCTTGAATTTTCCTTTTCCTTTTGTAGTGGATACCATGTAAAATGTAGCCATCAGCAGTGTTTGATCAGTAAAGCAAATTCTGCAATAGTCTTAAACTTCCCTTTTAGCCATTAGAATTTAAACTAACAACAATAAGTAGCTACCTGTCCATGTCATAGTTTTTCTTCTACTCACTAACAATAGAATTGAGTTTAAAAATTTAAATTGAGCTACTTTTTGGTACATTGATACCACCAATCAATATTGAGGCGTCTCCATTCACCTTGGGTTAGCTTGCCTTGGGTTTTTTCTCTGTTTTCCTTTTCCTTGTATACCAAAATATATATATATATTGAGATGTTTTCTTGAAACAACAGCCTTTTTCTTCGCCTTTAAACCTGCTCTTATCTCTAATCTATATTCTATATAAATCTCGTAAGTTGTCTACTGTAACTGCTAAGTGGGCTACAGTAGCAGCGCTATAGTGCTAAAAAATTTCTCTCGCTTTTGTTTTAATGAATTTGCTTCCTTTTTTTTTCTTTTCCAAATTCTCTATGTTATTTTCAGATTTTTTTCAACTGTATTTATGACTCATGGTTAACCAATACCATGAGTGGAGTCAATTTATATTAAAAAAATACATAATAATAATAATAATAATAATTATTATTATTATTATTATTATTATATAAAGACATAAATGTTAAAATAATAAAATTTTAATGTATCTAATCAAATAAATTATATACTACATTTATCTTTTTAAATAGGAATCTTTAGAGAAATTTGTTTATCCCTTTTTATAAGATTACCTCCAAATTCTCTCTTGCGTTAATTACTTTTCTACCAAAGCCCTTTTAATTTCTCCATCATCTCTCTCTCTCTCTCTCTCGTGAGGATTGTGTAAAGAGGTGGGACGATGAGTCCGAATGCAAATTAATTAGGTGGATAATTAATCGGAAAATACTACTCATCACGACAAAAGTAGTCACGAAAAAATCAAGAATAGAGAAACATAACTAGCAGTCTTTCATTTTTATCCGCTCATGTATTCTCACTAATGAGAAATCCAATGGTTGCCATGAGTTTGTGCTCTTTTCGTGAGGTGTTTCTTCGTGATAAATAGCACCACTCTAATTAATTATGTGGAAAGAGTAAGATATTTATGTGGAAATAGTAAGATTGTGTCAGAATAATTTTAAGAGTAATTTTGAAAAATAATGGAAACTGTTAACAAATTTATCACAACTAGCTAAATTAACCAACTTTTTTAATTATTGTGAATTAGCTAAAGGGTCTTGTATATTAAGACAGAGGTAGTACCTTATAATTGTCCTCTATGATGACAAGAGTCCTGATAAAATGATAGGCAATGGGTGCATTTTATTTTTATTATACATCAAGTAATATCTTAAAATAATATATTAATAAAATTTAAATATTTACTACCTTGTACACATGTGTTGCCCGAGTTCTATCTTGCACGCGCGGGCTTAAATTCTAGTTGGAATTGAAAAATGGTAATCAATCCCATCAAGAGTGACAAAACCTATAAAGAACTCGTCTCATTTCCTTTTTTAATAAAGGTTTACTCACGCACACATTTAAATAAACCATATAGTAAATATTTTTTTAATTTGAATTATATATAAAAATAGATATCAAGAATCTTAAGAACTAAATCATACTTTTAACAAAATTAACGAGTTTAACTTTATTATTTAACTATTGATATAATTTATGTTCTTATAATTTAATTATTTAAGTAATGCAATAGATTATTTTGTATTTCAGTAATTATGATGGATGAAACTGTGAGAATAAAAATTTAACTTTATACATGGACGTATGGGATATAGGTTACTCACGCGCACATTTAAATAAACCATATAGTAAATATTTTTTTAATTTGAATTATATATAAAAATAGATATCAAGAATCTTAAGAACTAAATCATACTTTTAACAAAATTAACGAGTTTAACTTTATTATTTAACTATTGATATAATTTATGTTCTTATAATTTAATTATTTAAGTAATGCAATAGATTATTTGTATTTCAGTAATTATGATGGATGAAACTGTGAGAATAAAAATTTAACTTTATACATGGACGTATGGGACATAGGTCAAGTACTAGGCTAACCTCGACATATACCTGATTGAGTAGCAAGATGAAAACACACTCCCAGGCTTTCCGTACCGATGTTGATTGGTTGTCCCTAATAGAGTCGGTTTCCCCCAGATTAGTAACCAAAACATAAGGCCCACCAAAGAGCCCATTTGACAACTCTATACAAAGGGCATTTCCTCCAAAATGGGAGGTACTTCTTACTCTTTACTTCACTATGATATGATACTTGGTCTGACTTTAGCATCTGAGTGTCTTTTGCATGTATCTCCTCTCTCGGAGATAATCGGCACCACCACAAAGATAAAAAATACCGACAGATCCACATCCATCAAGCCTTGCCTGAGGTTCCCCTCATGTTCTGCCACAGACATGTGTGTGTATGCGTGTGTGTGGTTTTATAATTTTATAGCTAACACGACACATTCAAGATTTGAATGGGTGTCTGCACCTCTAAATCCACCATCATCCCAAATTTGCAAAATAGGAAAAATCTAAATCCAAGCTAATTAAAACTTCCAAGGTCATTGATTTAAGCTTACATCTCAAAGCAAGAAAAAATGGCATATTATTAGTGCTATGTAGTCTGTACTGATTGTCCATTAGGCTTGAAGGTGGATTAAGCCTCCCTTGGATGATCCAGGAAGTGGCTCCTTCGATCTGACCTTGATGAGTGCGACAGAGATGGATACATGCAAAGACACTCCAACGCTCAAGTAAGTATGTGTTTTAGTCTTGGTTTAAAGAATGGAACATAAAACATACATTTGCATGGTGCTTTGACATTCCTTTTATAGGTGATGATTTATGTTCCACTCCTTTTGTCTGGGTGTGGCCGAGATATGACCTCGACAAGGTGTTTCTCTAGATTTAGGGAATATTTCTTCTGACCCCCGGATGTGTTGCTCTCTCGCTTACACGCAACTCGTACGGGATAATTAGGACTACGTTTCCTATGTTTTAGGAATACTGTTTTACTCATTCTTTTCCCATCCAATCACATCTCTAGTGGCGTTTCTCGTCTTCCATAAATGTCAGATTTATTGCTCTTTATGGCATTTAGGCAATTGGTTAGACCTTATTTCCTTGCACCTTTTCTATAAATTATGACGCTTCTTCTTTTTCATTCATTGACCATTCTTTAGTCACTTCTTCTCCCCCATTTTCTTTCCTTTCGCGAAAGATATTGAGAAAATGCAGAGAAGCAGAGAAAGCAGAGAGAAGATGGAGAAAAAGTATTCTCATTATCTAAAGTTGTGTGTAAAATACTGTTACATTGAGATATATATATACTTGGTGTAAATGACAACTATCTATAACTAATTGAACTAACTGTAGTTACATTAATTATCTGATATGTGACTAAGAGTAGTTAAATAACTAACCACATTAACCATAGTTGTAATTAACTAACTAGTGAGTTAATTGAACTAACTCGGCTAGCTAATACAGCTGATACCTCCCCACAAGCTGGACTGTGCAAATCACTAAGGCAAAGCTTGGAGACTAATGAGCTGAAAGTAGGAGAAAGCAATGGCTTGGTAAAAACATCAACTAGTTGAGAAGATGATGGGACCGGAAGTAAATGAAGCAAACTAGATTGAATCTTCTCACGGATGATGTGATAATCTATTTCGATATGCTTTGTCCTATCATGGAAAGCAGGGTTGTGAGCCAAGTAAATTGCTGATTTATTATCACAATAGACAGAAGCAAGCTGAGAAAAACTAATGTGTAAGTCATCAAAGAAGAACCGCAACCATTGAAGTTCACGGGTTAATAGAGCCAATGCTCTATATTCTGCTTCAGTACTTGATTGAGACACAGTAGACTGCTTTTTGGATTTCCAACATATCAAAGATGATCCAATGAAAACACAGTATCCCGAAACTGACTTTCTGGATGCAGGGCAGCTTGCCCAGTCTGAGTCTGCAAAGCCAGACAACTTGATTGCAGAAGATGCTGAGTGAAAAATACCTTTGGCAGGTGATGCTTTTAAGTACTTCAGTATTTTCAAGGCTGCTTGGTAATGAACTTGTTGAGGATTTGAGACAAATTGACTCAATTGTTGGACTGCAAAAGATAAGTCTGGCCGGGTAGTGATCAAATAGAGGAGCCGACCAATTAATCTTCTATAAGAAGAGGCATCTTCATAAGGAGCAGAGTTTGAGGAATGAATTTTTAATGAAGAATCATAAGGAGTTGTAGATGGTTTTACAGCAAGTTGGCCACAATCCTCAAGAAATTCTAAAGCATACTTGCGTTGGTTGAGGAAAATACGACTCTTGGATCTAACAACTTCTAATCCAAGAAAAAAATCTAAGTTTGCCAAGGTCTTTGATCTTAAATTGGTGATCAAGGAAGGACTTCACATGCTGAATTTCTGCATAATCATCCCCTGATAATACAATATCATCTACATATACTAGAAGGGCAGTGAAATGATTGCCATGGACCTTTGTAAACAATGAATAATCAGCACTAGAATGTTGGTAATCAAGAGATACAAGGGTTGCAGAAATTTTAGAGTACCATTGCCTCCTAGCTTGTTTCAATCCATACAAAGACTTGTGCAACTTTCACACTTTTGGAGTGGAAGAAACAGAATTGTGGACTTGAAGAACAGGAGGCAATTGCATATACACTTCTTCATTGAGATCACCATGCAAAAATGCATTATTAACATCTAATTACTCCAAAAACCAGCCCTTAATTGCTGCCAAGGCCAATAAGGTCCGAACAGTGGTCATTTTTGTCACTGGAGAAAAAGTGTCAAAATAGTCTACCCCCTCTATTTGAGTATAACATTTGGCAACCAAACGAGCTTTGTATCTCTCAATAGATCCATTTGCATGATACTTGACTTTATAAACCCACTTATATCCTATGGGAACTTTGCCATGAGGTAGGTCAACGATGGACCAAGTATTTGTGGCTACAAGAGCATTCAGTTCAGCTTCCATAGCTGTCTTCTAACAATCAAATTTATATGCTTGGGCATAGGTTTTGGATTCAGGGGTGGCAGTGACAGCTAGACAAAAATTCTTATAGGATGGATTGCAATTTTGATAAGATAAAACTGAGGATAAGGAATAAGGAGCATTACCCGAGGATGAGAAGAAATGAAAATGAAAAGGCAAGAGACTTCTAAGAGTAGTTGATATGTGACTAAGAGTAGTTAAATAACTAACCACATTAACCATAGTTGTAACTAACTAACTAGTGAGCTAATTGAACTAACTCAGCTAGCTAATACAGCTGATGAAAGATGCCCCTTCAAGGACAAGGATTGTTGTTGCCCAAACAGAATGGCCTAAGCCTATAGGGGTATTGCGATTTAGATTGGGCCTCATGCCCAACAACAAGACGTTCCATTTCTGGGTACTTGATGAAGCTTGTATCAATTCCTATCTCTTGAAAGACAAAAAAAGCAGACCGCTATTTCTCGCTCTTCTAGTGAAGCCGAATACTACTGTGCCATGGCTCACGCTACAAGCGAAATTATATGAAAACAAGTTTTAAAAGTCAGTTGGTTCTAAGTGAAAAATTCCAAAATGTGATGTTTCGAAGAGGGCAATCACCAATTAGCTTGGCGATCCTTTGGATGCAGCAACTGAATTTACACAAAGACACAGAGGTGTCACATCGTTTCTAGAATCACTTCTCTGTGGGTGTGGCAGTGTAGCTTAACAATAGAAATAATCTAACAATTTTATGAGGAGAAATGTGCATGTTCCTTAAATATACATAGACATCAATGCATGCATCAGCAATAATAAAACTAAATTTTACTGAACACTCTGTTCATTTAAATACAACTGAGCAACAGCAGTGTGCAAAGCTGCTCCAATTGAAAGAACTTCCTCATCAAGAAAGAAATAAGGGGAATGTGGGGAGTGGATTGATCCCATTTTCTCATTTCTGATTCCAATGGAAAACAATATTCCAGGAATCACTTCTTGATAAAATGCAAAGTCTTCACCTGCCATCACCTTTTTGGCGGCATGGACATTGTCTGGACCAAGCAGAAGTTGGCCAACTTTAACCACATGCAGATGTAAGTCTTTGTCATTGACAACAGCAGGATATGGTGTGTGACTCTCTTCTTTGAAATCAACAGATGCATTACATCTGTGCACAGTTGCCTGTCCTTCAATAACCTGCAAGTATTATCTAACAACATAAGCTAAACAAAATTTATAGAACAAAAGTACAAAACCATTAAGTTTACCATTCATCCTTCTATTACCACTGACAAAGAAGTATGAACAGCCCAAATGAACCACTAAAATCTAGACAGCAAAACAGAATTAATGTACCAAAGTAAATAAGAAAAGATAAAAGGGTATGTAATGTGTGAATCAACTATTCAAGGACAGTTAGTCATGCAATCTACTCAATTGAATCTTCACTGCAGAAAAAATAGTAGCAGACAGAAAATATTGGAACGTAATCCCCCAGTACAAGAGCTAATGGTTTCATCTTAATGTCAAATTAAGGATGGAAAAGAATATATTTTATAGAGATAGTACAACCAAATAGATTGCCATAAATGAGTATTGCAACAAGCAGCAAGTTACTACAACCTAAAGTTCAACACTACCACTCAGGTGAGCTTAGACTCACTCTCAAGTTCCTTTGTGTATTTTCTATTGACAACAAAGAAATGCACTTTTGCTGTGCATATAAGGAATAAGATACAAATTCATAAGGATCCAAGGGAAACAAATTGATGACATACAGAATTTGATTTTTACTAAATCATAAAGATGATGCAAACTGCAGATGAGCCACAGAACTTCCCAAAAACTAGTACAAGCTTTTCATTTATATTAAGAATGAAGGCCCAAATCAGTCATTGACAAAAAACACGGAGATATATTTGATTCTTGAGAAATGAAAAGTATCAATTTGGTCCTCAACAAACTCAAATATCAGGCAAATTAGTCTCTGATGGGAGACTAAAATGTCCTTAAAAAAGACTAATTTGACCGATATTTGAGCTTTTTGAGGGCTAAATTGGTACTTTTGATTTCTCAGGAACCAAATATGTCTCCGTGTTTTTTTGTCAAGGACCAGTTTGGGCTTTTATACTTTTATTGATGATATCTACACTGGTCATCACTACACCTCTTTTAATCGCTGTCTGAAATGGTGCATGCTTTCAGTTGTCTGACTCCTTAGAGTACCTCCAAATTTTACATGGGCCGGGATCACGTTTAATGCAGTCCCACCTTTGACATAAGTAATTGATAGCACCTGTGGCCAATAAAAGAGGATGCATGAAGACAGATCCAGAACAATGGACTTAAACGAAGTTTTGGGAAGTTTCTCATTCAAATTTGTTGCAACTAAATGCTATGGATAAATAAATCTTCTTGTGAAAGTCAAGATTGAGAGAGTAGCACATACTTGACTGTGAAGAGGATCAATTTCCCTTGAGACAAGCTGTTGCAGTGCCAAGATTGCAAATGATGTAGCCAGCATTGGATCCACAGTCTCATGGGGTGATGCAGCATGACCACCTATTCCTACAATTTTTGCCTCAAAGACGCACCCCGCAGCTGTAAAAGGCCCTGGAATCGATGCTATGGCTCCGGTAGGTGTCGTAGCATCAATATGAACAGCAAAAATTGCTTCTACATCTTGAAGAACTTCTTCTTTTATCATTTGTGAGGCGCCTCTAGCTCCCTCCTCAGCAGGTTGGAAAAGAAGTCTCACAGTTCCCTTTAATACCAAAGAGGAGGGGGTACACTCTTCAAACAACAAATATCTAGATTTAAACATTTTTTATTTTGGCCATTCAGGAAGATTAAGTAGTTATCTAGTGAGGCTGAGATACAAATATCTAGATTTATGCATTTTTTGCCTTGGTTGGTGCCGAAGCCGAAATCCAGTACGGAACACATAGCTAATGGAAGGATTAACATGGGATTCTATGAGGAATTATAAGCCAAGATAATAACAACTTTAGCAATCTGAAAAAGAACAGTTGTGTGCTTGATGGGGGACACTTAAATATGTGACAAAAAGAGAAAGAAATGATGTAGAACATTCAATAAACGTTTAAGCTGAACCTGGAACACATCTAGAAAGGGGAATCCATCCTAGAAAAATAGTGATTCTTTCCATCCCTCCATCACCATGCTTTGGACAACTATTGATTCAATAATCCAACTAGGAATAAATTGTTAAATTTTCATGTAGTTTTTGTCATGAAACAACCATTCCAAGTGGTTTTATGTACAACATGCTTCCTCATACAATATCCCTTTGGCTTGAAGTGTGGACAAGGCATAGGCATACATCTACCTTGTGCTGATATGTAACTTCTATTCAGAAGAATGAGGGCAACAAGGATCATATTCATACTCTAGACCAAATTGTCACAGAGGCTTTGACATTATATCATGGACCAACTCTCCCATTTTTTTAGCAGTTGAGTGAAAGCACATGAATGATATTATATAAAACAGTTTTGAACTCTCAATTTTTTTTGACATATATAAGTCAGTAAATTAATATACCTCTAGATGTCGAACTCTATGTTTGCAGCCACTATAATGATGTCTATAACTATTTCATGGTCCATTTTGTCAACATTTAATATGAACAGTAAGTTGTCATAATGAGTTATTTCGTCAGGGATAGCCAAACAAATAGTTCTGTTGAAAATAAATGGCCAACTGCACAGCACGATCCACAAGTGGCGAAGCATTATGTACTCACTAGTTACAGATACAAACAAGCTAGAGAAAAGCTTGGGCCCATACTTGTGCGTGCGAGCCCTTTCCTAGCTTGTTTGCAATCTCAAGTCACAAAGTGACACTAAACACAGTAATATATAAACACAGAGAAAGCTGAAGGGCCAAACAACGTGGGACTTCCCACTTTTGCAACAAGTTCATTATAGGAAAACCAATCATGTAACTGTGGGGAGCAGAATAGAGAAACTTTTTGATGTTTTTAGTTTTTGGGCATTATTTAAGCAAGCACACAAAGAAGGCTGTTGATAAGAGAAATTAAGGTCTGAAAAGCCCTGAAACAGGGAAAGAATAGCAAAGCCCTGAAATATAAGGTCTAAAGGGGAAGTCTTGTGATAAAACTAATTTATAAGAATGCAATGGTTAATCTAATAATTAGAGATGAAAAGATAAGAGATGAGAAGAGACTGAGAATTTGAAAAAAGAACCTGAAGTTTTTCTTGCCGCTGATTGAGCAACTTTGCAGCCCCAAGAAGCATGGTGGCGTGAGCATCGTGTCCACACGCATGCATTCTGCCGTCAATTTTGCTCTTGTGTTCCCACTCAACAAGCTCCTACACATCATCACCAATATCAGATCAAAGATCATTTTATTCATTTATAACATGTTTGAAAACAATATTTTCCTAAAGGAGCAATTGGAGAAGCTAAACTGGGGTTTTACCTGCAAGGGGAGTGCATCTATGTCAGCACGAAGAGCGATGATGGGACGAGAACCAGAGCCAAGTTGAGCAACGATGCCAGTTTTGGCAACAGGGTAGTTATAAGGTATGCCAAGCTTATCAAGTTCCCTGCGGATAAGAGCACTTGTGTTGTGCTCTTGGAAAGCCAATTCTGGATGTTCATGAATCTCCCTTCTCACTGAAACCAACCAATCCTTTTCCTTCTGGGCTGCACTTAGAATTTCTTTGGCATACGCATCAATATGATCCTCCTCCTCCTCACACTCACACCTCAACACGGCAGAAAGTGAAGTACATGACAGAAACACAACAAGAACATGAATGGCTGCCATCAAATATCCACACTCAGCTCTCTCTGTGTCTCTGTGTCCCACGCTCCAACTTCCAGGCCACTCGTTGACCCACGCTCAGCAGCATGAGCTCTGTTCTTTCATGATTACCAATAATTAATACCATGGGAAATAATTTTCTTATACAATAAAATTATTTTTCTATACTCTTGTTTTTGTTTTTACTTTAGATTAAATATGTTTTCCGTACTTAAGAAATTAATAATTTTTTTAATTTGTCGTATTTTTTTTTAAAATTTGCTATCCATTTTACTCTTATTTTTTGGTTTTCTATTTTTTCCAATCCACCATCCTTCCAATTCTTTAATACCTTTTTTATATTTTGATTTAATTTTAAATGTTGTGATAGGTCCAACTACGGATGGCCCGTCCCGTCCCGTCCCGCCCGCCTTGCCTTGCCATGAGCCCGCCAAAAACGGGGCGGGGCGGGGCGGGCCGGCCCGTCAATTGGTGACAGGTTGAGAAAGTGAGTCCAACCCGCCCCGCCGCGGGTTGGTGGGTTGGCGAATTGGCATGTCTTAAAAATAAAAAAAATATATATAAAAATAAAAACGAATGTTTGCCTAGAAAAGTGGCAGGTTGGCCTGTCTAAGCCAGCTATAAAACGGGCAAAAATGGCGGGTTGGCGGACTAGGCCGCTCAAAATACAAAAAAAAATTATATATATATATATAGGCGGGTTGGCGGGCCGGGTTATTTGGGGTGGCGGACTGACATATCCCACCCCGCCCCTCCCCATTTTGGCGGGCTGGCAGGCCGGCCTAGCCCGTATTGCCATCCCTAGGTCCAACCCACTTTCAAAATTACCTACCTAGTCCCCGTATTAATAGATTTATGAATTGACCATTTTAACATCTTTATTCTCGTCAGCCACTCACCCCTTCCCCTTCCCCATAATTTTACAAACAATAATTTTAACTGATAAAACGAAATTACTCCCTTCTTCTCATTTTACTTGTCATTTGGAATATTTTATTATCTCAAGTTACTTGTCTTTTTAGAAAATCAATGAGTATTAATTACTTTTTTTTCTCTCCAAATATACTCATTTATCTCAACCAACCTCTATTAATAAGTTGTTGGTGAGTAATTGCAGCTGTCCAATTTAATTAGGGGTATTTTAGTCCAACAATATCATTTTGTTATAGAAATTAGTAAATCAAATCATTTCCTTAAGAATCGTGAAAAAGCAAAAGAGACTACTAAAATGAGACAAATGGAGTATAGTAGAAGCAGGGGACCATGATTGTCATTGTCATAATACAATCATATAACAATAATATCAACAACAAATCCTTATACACGAGGTGGTTGTACGCGGAGGACAAGTATGATCATCAGATATGTGACTCTTTTGCGGTCGAAGATGTAGGTGGGCCAAACGTCCTCCACAGGACATCTCAAGACACGACCCATGGAGAAGGAAGGGGGCTGACTTTGGAATCGGAATAACTAAAAACATCCCCTATTTTTTCTAGCATGCACCCACCGGGTGCATTCTAGAAAAAAAATGAAAGTGTCTTTAGTTATTGACGGTTGACATTGAGCCATAAGCAGGGTCATAGTAACCCAAGAGGGGAGGGGAAGAGGGGAAATGGGGTGGGAAGGAAGGATGGTGTTGTGTTTTGGAAAAGGGGTGAGAGGAAAGTATTTTGAAAAAGGAAAATAAATTGAAGGTGTAAAAAGTGAAAACGAGGGTGGACAAACAACCCCTATGGATAATTAGATTGCAGACCATGCTGTTAGACAAGCCCTAAAGTCCAAAAGGAACTAGCTCAAGCCCAAATAGATGACATATTACGAGGTTCCATAGGGAACGATCAAGGTTATTTTGAGTAGGCAATGCGATTGCTATTTGTCTGATGATGCCATGATTCTTAGTTGTGACTTGTGACATGTGAATAGGTTATTTTGGTTTGCTGCATTGTTCATTTTCCTTTTGTTGAGTTGTATTTTCGTTGGTTTGTTATGTGTAACATTCAAGACTGTATAGAAGGTGAGGTGTAAGGAAGGGGGGGAAAAAAACAAAGAAAAAAAAGAATGAAGTAACTTCTTTACTTTTTTTTTTTTTTTTTTTTTTACGATTTCGACACCCTTCAATGGATTTTCAAGACATCCTACCTAATTTTGAGTTTTATTGAACGTCAGATGATTAGAGGATTCGCATTTGCCTCTTTCTACATGGACTGAAGAGTACTCGATTGGTTTCAATGGATGCATGCCAATGGACAGATCCATTCATGGCCAAACCTCCTCCACGCTATCGAATTGCATTTTGTATCCATCCCTTGTGTTAAAACTAAAAAGGTGGAGCTGGGAAAAAAATTGAAAATGGAGAAACTCTTTAATCTAGTGTATACAACAGAGACTACAGACTAGCCAACCGGGTGGTGATACATATTATACATAAACTATATATGCGTGCACACACACACAGAATTATCAACAAATCTAAGGAAGTCAACCCTACATGCCTCCTCTCATCTGGCTCAAAAAAAGAAATGGAGGCAAATTACAAACAAGGGAATGATCTGCTAGCAGTTCAAAATTTAACATATCCCCATATGTTAGCAAAGACCACTGATAAAACCAGTACGGAGGCAGAAACTACAAAAACAGAAGACCACGTGATGCGCTTGGAGGAAGCCTTTGATATGAAAGGCGCCCTTCCGAGCAATAAAAAGTCTTTTAACCTCCAGGTGGAACCTGCATTTGCAACTTGTTGAGAAACCTTCCGCTGTTTCCTCACATAATTAGTACAAGTATCACTTTCATCAGCAGCATGATTTTCTGCAGCTTTCTTCTCCTACAAAAGAGAAATAAACCTCACAAGTCACAACAAATGCAGAGACAATCTCTTAGTCATGCAAGCAAAATAAACAAACTCCTTACCACTGCAATGATTGGTTTTGAATTATGTTGTTCTGGTGCACAACTCCCATCTTTCACCATCGCCTTTGAGCCATGTGTAATTTTTAACAAACGAAGTCTCCTTTGTGCATCACCTTGCATCAAGTTTGCCTTCGGCTGTTCGTTTCGTGCTGCCCGAGTCCTTCTTATGATTCCATTTTCACCACCAATAACTGTATTGTAGTTTCTTGGTTGCTCATAATCATTGACTACATTGAACACTTCGCCAATATTAACATCCGATGGAAAAGCCATCTGGAAATTGTTTTGTAATAATGCAACATTGCTCTTCTGCTCACTATGGTCAAAGGTGATGCCCATGGTGCTGCATAATTCTGATGGTGTCCCAAAAGGAATCTTTCTGTCAATTGCCTCCGCAGGATAAGCAGCTTGCATATACTACAACATACAATAAGACTAACATTATAAAGGAGACACTGACACAGATAAAATTATGTTAAATTGTTAGAGCTGCCACTGGAGGTTAGGAAACTACAACATGTTATTATTATGGCAGAACCTGCCCAGAATGACGAAACAATAAATAGTGTTAGAGCTGTTACTCACAGTCATATTGGCTACTTCCACATCTGTGTCACTGCCTGATCCATTGTCCTTAACTTTAAACAAGGGGAAGTTCTGCTGTTGATAACCGCACTCCTCATAGGAAATTTGATCCCAATTAACATCTGCATTTAGATAGTCTGAAACATCTATCTCATTTGTACCATATTGAAGCCCACATCGACCGTCTGATTCATTGTTTGCTTGATAATGAAATTCTGGTGGCATATGCGCCAAAACTGGGGAGAATAATTTGTCATCTATTAGATCGTTTTTCGGGTCACAATATATCTCAAAGTTCAGCAGCTGATCCTCCTGCAGCAAATGTCGAGTTTAGGTACTAAATCAATAAATCAAGTGCATGTAAAATCAAATCAGGGGGGAATGAAATCAATAAAATAAATAAATCCACACATAATAAAATTGACTTGAGTTCTACAAACGTTATTAATTATACTTTAAGTAGCTCCAACTTTCATAATTTTAGGATAGGTAGGTGTATTGATTACTGAACATAAACATAAAATTACTATTATCATAATTAACTTCTCTTTTTGAGCAAATAAAGATTGAGTTCTTTCTTGCTAATAAAATCGGAAATCACTTTTACTGATCCTCCAAGTAGCATAAATTATCCACCATGATTTTAAGAAATGTATTATGTTCTCCTAGAAGAACTATGTCTGAATAGGTATGACTAAACTGAATAAATTATTATATGTCTTACAATTACAAACCTCAGATAACTAGTAATAATAGATTACATCTCAGTTAATCCATCTAACCTCTGCAGCTAGCTTTACAATTTGATTTTGGGTATCATGAGCATCATATCCATCACTATGGCAATCAACCGAGGTTATAACGTTGGATATTGTTTCCTCAGAGATCTCAGGGATAACTGTGCGGTGCTTATCATCCTCTGTGACCTGTGATGGGGATACTGCAGTCAGAGCAGGACCAGACTGTATTTCTTCTGGAGAGTAATTGACAGCCATAGGAGTTGAATTAGTCTGCTCCGCTTCATCACAGTTTGAAACTTCAAGGCTCTCGTCGTTTTTCTTAAACAATCGACAGAGGACATATGCATTCTGATACAAGTCAAAGAAACCAATTGACAGTTTAGTAATTGTTACAGATAGTAATTGCTTTATTTAATTAAGCCAACATTTTATATATTTCAGTGGAAAAAACTGTTTGAAATGCCCAAACTCAACTCCAACCCCATGATAATACATATAACATAAAATGACATAATAAAAATAGGAGAGGAGAAGAGAATGGACCTGTCCAGGGTTGGTACCATCAAGCTCCTTCAGGGTGGGGCGGTACTCATGCATAACCCAATTTGTTCTCTTCCCTTTAGGTGCACGACCACTGTAGAAGACCAAAGTCTTCTTCATTCCAATCAAGATGGACCCAGACTTGATTTTACGATCCTTTCCCGTTGCCTTCCAATACCCATGAGTTGTTGCTCTGTTCAATCGATGCCCATTTGGATACTTTCGGTCCTGTGGACAGAAGAAGAACCACTCTGGATCCTTGTTCCGTATCACTGACAAACCTACAACACACACCAAGAGATGAAAAATCAGCAAAATGAAAAAACACAACCACCTCAAACTTCATACTAACCAGTTCTTCAAAAGCAATTCTACACTCCTATTTGTAATTTCACACTCATATTATCATGATCAATTCCTTAGACAACAAAAACAGCCTAAATAAGCATATATTAAACCAAGAATTTGCAAACTGTAAACTAAAAAATTTTCAACTTTACCAAATCAAGAAGAGATTAAGATTGTGAAAAGGTTCAAGAGAGAGAGAAATACCGGGCATGTCCCAGGGTTCCCATTTGCAGATATCAATTTCTCGGATAACCCAGACCTCGTCACCATTACCGTTGATCTTCTGTCGGAGGTAGTAATCGATGAGTTCCTCGTCCGAAGGTCGGAATCGGAACCCTAAAGGCAGCGAATTCAGTGACAACACCGCCATCTCTCCCCCACGCGATGGACAACAGTCAACAGCAGCACCCATATACACACAACCAAAACGAAATTATATATATATATATATATATATATATATATATATATATATATGTGTTTTTTTTTTTTAAAGGAGAAGCTTTGAATGGACCCTCGATCAATTATAAAGAAATGAAAGGGAAGCAGAAACTGAGAATCAATGGAATAATTCAGAGGATTTAGGGGTGTGATGGCCCATAGCTTTTTATCTCTTTTATTTTTCTCTCTTTTAAAGGAAGACGACCAAGCACGCATTAACAAAATAAAGTTTCACTGACAGTGTAGAGGCTCCTTCCTTCCAACTTCACGTAGGAGAGAAACCGCGTTTAAATCCCTCGTATATACCGTGCGCGATGTTTTACCCTCGTTTACCCGTGAATTTACGATGATGCCACTTTGTTTCCTGTTCATACGAAGCGTTGAGCGGAAGGCAAAGGTGAGGGGGTAATTGGGAATGAAAATTTTGAGACGGTTGGTCAGAAGCACTATGCAACGCGAGGGGAAAAAAGGACGTGTTGTCCCGCGAATGAGCCGCCGTCACGTGGCATAAAAAAAATGCAGGATGGAGCCCTCATTTTTACGTGCTGAGTAAGAAAACGATAGTACACAATCAGTGTATAGTACTTTCATTTCTTACTTTTTTGTTGGTAAATAAATGCTTTAATTTCTTGATTTTTATTATATTAATTTTTATTTTTTTTGAAATTTTAAGAATATAAATATTTTTTTTATAATCTTGAATATATGTTTTTAGCTTATATTTTTATATTTTTGTTGAAATATTATGTTTACTTTTTATGATTTATACAATTAATTTGTAAAATATCCTTCGTTCATTTATTAAGAACTTTGATTTTTAAATTTATTGTATAGTACACAAGTTGTGTTGGTTGTGAATAAACAAACGACAAACTCAATCTCCTCTCAGCAAATCGACTCGTCATCGATTTTTTGACTGCTTTCCCTACTCTCTCTTTCCGGCCTTTTCCCCTCCATTATGCATTATCGGATTATCCTTCTATAATCTATTCTTTCTAGCTTTTCTCCTAATTATAACAAATATTAAATTTTTTAGGGTTTGTTTTCTTTTTTTCAGATATTTTACATATTTGTTTATCACCTTAAAGCGATTTATAAGGTGAAAGGCTCTACGAAGAAAAAGCGATTTATGTGACGCACTGCATGCGGCGGCAGTGATAGTTTGGTATTGATCAGAACCCATGGACCTGGTTAGGTTTCTTATTTCCATTCCCATGATGTAAGATTCTGGTCGTGGATGTAAGATCTGTCTTAGCAACACAGTCCATGCATTAGGTTAGTTTAAAATACGTTAAAAAATAAAGGGAACGAACTTGAATGGATATGTTGGAAAAGTACAAACCACGAAAGTGTTACATCTCTGAAGTCTGAGCTTTGATTATTATTTTTTTATACTCATTTTTTATCCTTCAGCGAAACGGAATATATTCTTTCTTTTAGGCTAGTTTTGAATACCATCTTCTAATGGTAATGTACTCCAAATAAATTTCTCGTTCATGAAATTGACACCTGAAAAATGAAATTGGATTCAAGATAATATTCGTTGACATTCGCATGTTTCCTCTCAATGCGTACAATAGAATCTGGTGATGTTTATTCTGGAAAATAGAAAGTATGAAATGTTGAAAGTGGAAATTTTTAAATAAGATTTCAAATTCGAATCTTATAAATAAATAAAAAAGACATTAAAAATCGTTATCCTCTTAAGTGAGTTTATCTGATTTGATTCGTGAGTAATCTCACAGTGGCTCTCTTGACAATGGCGTATTTAGGACCCTAGGTCAGGGAGGTCAAACTATTTAACTTCATAAAATTTTAAAATCATAATATATAAAAATATAGACATAAATGTTAAAATCATAAAATTTTAATATGCATATAATTATCCTCTAAGTGACTTCGTGTTTTGAAATCGTTGAATGATCAACTCAATGTTAATGCTCATGAACACTTCTTTTTTAATATAAGTCACTAGACAATCATTCATCCATTTATCTCTATATTTGATTATGCAACCTACATTGGATGCAACCTATTTATCCCACGTCGTGATCTCCCCTTAGAAAATATATCTTCCATGCATTTTAGGAATGCTAATGTCACTACAGCATTTTTGACTTTAGCCCACGCTCAACTTGCCCACGGCTAAAAAACCGCGGCCTAAAACAGAATAGACAACGGTTTTACAGGCGTGGGTAAGAGTGTACAAATTTTGTTCGCCTTCTTTGAGTTTGAGCGTGCAACCGTTGCCTTTTTTTTATCTAGCAACGGTTAAAAAAATGTGGGCATGTATAGGCCACGGTTACGAAAACGTTGTCGCTTGAGGCCACACTTATCAACCGTGGCCTATTTAGTATTACCCACAACCATGGGCTGAGCGGCCCCAAAAAAAATTTGCTGCGCGCCCTCTGAACATCGAGCGACTTAACAAATTTTAATTTCTAATTACCAAAACCTAAACAGTGACCATCGCTATCCCTCTGAACATCGAGCGCGCCCTCTGAAGATTCGTTCCCTCTGAAGATTGAGCTGGAAGCCCTCTGAAGATTGAAACCCCATCGCCTAACCACGTGATTCGTTCCTCCAAGACTGGCCGAATCCAAGACATTCTTCCGAGCAAAGAAGAAGAATCCCTCCGCCGGCCGCTACTGTTTGCTTTTCTTGGGCCAAGAAGAATCCCGCCACCATCGCCGCCTTCGTCTTCGTCTTCGCCTCGCTCTCCCTCTCTTCGTCTTCGTTCTTCCATGTCGATCGATGGGAACCCCAATTTTTATTTACTTTTGTATTTTGATTTCCATTTTTTTACGATAAGTATTTTGAAATGCCGTGATTTGTTTTTTCTGCAGAGCCTCAATCTTACACATTCCTTCTTCTTTGCTCATCACATCGCCTCAAATCCTGTGTACACAACAAAGATTGCTTGGTATATGGGTTTTGTTCAGATACAAGTTTGTGCATAATGTGCACCGCTTTCTTTCCATTTCGCTTTGTGCATTCATTTTTTTTTTGTTGCATTTTTTCGTTTGCCAAGAGAATGTGGGATTATAGGATATGGAGAATGAGAGTGTTGACTGAATGTAAAGGTTTTTGATCTTTTGAGAGAGAAAGAGAGAGAGAGAGAGAGAGAGAGAGAGAGATTTAAGCATTATATATGAGTTAACTTTCATAAAAAGGTAACCAACCCCCTTTGTTCAATTGAGGTTCACTGAGGGAGCAGAGAGACTCACTACTACACTAGTAAAATCACAGATTAACTATGTAACAAAAGTAACAGAGCCAAATAGGAAATACAGCAAGGAATATGAAGGGAAAAAACTCAACAATGCAGCAAGGCTACCCAATCTTTCATCATATCATAAACAGAAATTTCATTGAAGCAGCCATAATCAAAACACCAAAGAGAGGCCATTAACATAGTCCTATCTTATGACAAGTTTAGGGGGGGAAAAGACACCCTTAAATATGCAGGAACTATACTCCAAACATTTGCATTAAGTCATAAAGCATTTGTCATATAGAGGGATTGATTAAATAAACCCATTTGATGGTTCAAAGTAGAGACTAGAGAGGAACATGCATCAAATGACAATCGTAGAAATTTATATTGAAGCTCATCTTACGTGATGCTGATGTCGTAGGTGCGGTTCAAGAATATTATCATCATCAGGTTCATGAGCTACTAGATATGTGGATCAAGAGTGGCCTCCATTTGGCACAAGAAAAAATAAATGACATAAGTCACATTTCTCGATCAAGATCAAACAAATAGCAAAGAATAAGAAAAGTATATTGTCAAAACAAAAAACAAAAAAAAATTAATGATGAATTATATGAGATGTTATTACAGATTATGTAAATAATAAAAACTACATATATCAAAATTCAAATTGAATTAGGGATCACATTCAGGTGTGTCATGCCTTGCCTACTTTAAGTTACATGTTAAATAGTCATTTAACTCGATTGATATCCTACTTTAAGTCACATATTTCAATTTTAAAGTGGTGTTTATAATGCTGAAATTGAAGTATTGTGATGGTTGCCTATGCCATTTGCTTTCATTTGTAGCTAAGCTAAACCAAAAGACTGTGTGTTTCAAGTAATAAACACATAATAATCTATCTGCATGTTATACTTGTCCTAATGGTCCTTGAAATTTTTGAGAATGAAGTCAAGATAATTCAGATTCTGTAATTCTGTATCCCCTGAATCAAAAACAATTGCAATATAAACCCTCATACAAAATACACTGAAATTTTTGTTTTGTGCGAATATGTTCTTGTCTAAAGGGCTCCTGTAAAATACTGGTACTGAATAGTGTAAAGGATATGTAAATTGTAAAATAGCTGTTACTATTTGATGTTTGGGTTCTTATTTGAATATTTGATATTCTTTGTATTTCTACTATATATCTCTATATATTGATCCCCACTCTGCATTTGAGGCTGCCAGCATAACGAGTAAGCCTTCCCACATAAGATCCATGCTTAGCTGTGATCATGTCCTGCCTTGAGAATGGTCTGTTACTTAGCTCATTTCCACCTTGTCTGAAAAATGCTCCATTCATGTACACATCATTGATTGATCTCCATTGCCAGTTTTTCCACTCTTGCTCTGGTGAATACTCCCTCTTTGTTATCTTCACCAACACCAAAATAGCAAATTATGTTACACTTAGTCTTCATTGATTAGATAGACAATATTAAAGCATATATTTGTATGGATGAGCATGAGTAGATGCATGCATACCTCTTTAGCATAATTGTTGTTGGGGGCTATGAATCGGTTACCCTCACTAATAATGGTAGGATGCTTGCTACCACCAATGGCGACATTTCCCAATGAGTGTAGTCATTGTTAACCACATGGACAAAACCCCATCTCGCACCTTGGCATCCTTTGGATCAATCTCTTACCAAAGTGGTTGAATGCCACCGTGATCTGCATTATACTATCACGCTCATAGGAGTCACCGCACCAAACAACATCACCTACGTCACATGTACACAAACCAAAAACCCAACACCAAAATCAGGTAATTAAGGGATTGCTCATTTCAAACTCAGGAATTAAGAATCTAAACAATTTTTCAGTTTTAAGTCAGTCTTTTATTTATTTATTTATTTATTTCATCATGCAAACCTTATGCACACAGTTCATGCAAGACCGCACCTCTCCTCCTCGTTGCATGCCATCGTCACGATGCTATTGTGCTTCTGTTATTTTTATTTTGGGGATAAAAACAATTGAATGAGCTGGTAGCTACTGTCGCTGTCATTTACTTAATTCAATTTTGGGGATAAAAACAATTGAATGGCAATGTGTAAATGATTCAGTTTTTACTTAAAGATTTTGGTATATAAGGTGCTGTTCAAAATTGCAGTTACTGACCTTACAGATTTTTTTTTCTATTATTATAATGAACTTACAGATTCTTACTCATGTGATGCGTTTACATTTTCATACCATGTTTGTATTTAGGGCTAAACTTCAATGTATATGGTATTTTTTTTGTGTTAGAATTATTAGGATGGACAAAGAGTGGACAAAACTTCCAAGGCTTAGTAGAGAGCATGATGATGGTGTTGAGTCATTTTTAGACTTTGCCTTCGCTGATGATAAACCTCAAGGAGGCGAGATTCCATGTCCTTGTGCTAAATGCAGAAGTATTGATTGGCAAAGAAGAAATGTGGTTCATAATCACCTAATAGCCTTTGGTTTTTTGAAAGGCTACGATGTTTGGGTAAACCACGGGGAGCGAATTCCAAAAGTGCCTATGGAAATTGATGATGACATGGAAGATCAAGAGAACCCACAAGATAACATTGGTGACTTACTTTACGACACATTTAGGCATGTGGCAGAAGCAGAGGAAGGTAGTGAGTGTCTTAATGAGGATGCTAAGAAGTTTTACAATTTGATTAATGAGGCAAAACAAGAGTTGTACCCTGGATGTGAAAATTTCTCTACTTTGTCATTTATAATTCGACTTTACTTGTTGAAGTGTCTTCATGGGTGGAGCAATGCATCATTCACTGCTCTGTTGGAGTTGCTGAAAGAAGCCATACCTAATCTGAACATTCCTGAATCTTATAACAAGACAAAGGCCATGATCAGGGATTTGGGTCTTGATTATAAAAAGATACATGCATGTCCAAATGATTGTATGTTATATTGGAAAGAGCATGAAAATGATGATTCTTGCAGCAGTTGTAAAGCTTCACGATGGAAGGAATTCGCTCAAGTTGATTCTGAGTATGAGGAACCAAAGTATGTTCATAAAGTTCCTGCAAAAATTTTGAGACACTTTCCGTTGGTTCCTAGGCTTCAGAGGCTATTTATGTGTTCGAAAACAGCTGAGGAAATGAGGTGGCATGAAGAAGGACGCTCAAAGGATGGGAAATTGAGGCATCCTGCTGATGGCCAAGCATGGAAGGACTTTGATAGGCGTCATCCTGATTTTGCTTCTGAGCCTCGTAATGTAAGACTTGGCTTATCAAGCGATGGATTTAATCCATTTAGAACTATGAGCATATCACACAGTACTTGGCCTGTCATGATGGTTATATACAACTATCCACCTTGGTTGTGCATGAAATCTGAATATACAATGTTGTCGTTATTGATTCCTGGACCGCAATCGCCAGGAAATGATATCGATGTGTACCTTCAACCATTGATTGAGGAGCTAAAGGAGTTATGGGAATTCGGAGTGGACACATATGATGCCTCAAGAAATCAAACATTTCAATTGCGTGCATCTCTATTATGGACTATTAGTGACTACCCTGGGTATGCTATGTTGTCGTTGGAGCACCAAAGGAAAGTTGGCATGTGCATGCCGCAATTATGACACTAATTCAATTTATTTGAAACACAGTCACAAAATGTGCTACATGGATCATCGTGTCTTTTGCCTATAAATCATGCATGGCGAACCAATAGAAAATCTTTTAATGGAAAGAAAGAACATAGGTCCGCACCACCTATGTTAGAAGGTACTGTAAATCATAGAAAGCTTAAAAGATTTCAAGAATGAATTTGGAAAGAAGAAGAAAAAGAAGAAAATTGATGGTCCCTGGAAGAAGAAGTCAATTTTTTTTGAGTTGCCGTATTGGGCTCAAAATACGTTACGTCATAATCTTGACGTAATGCACATCGAAAAAAACATATGTGATAATATTATTGGGACTCTTTTGGACATCTCAGGGAAGACAAAAGACCATGTTAATGCTCGTTATGATTTGCAAGATATGGGCATTAGAAAGAAACTTCATCCTGTGGAGATTGGTGGAGGTCGTGCAAAGTTTGCAAAAGCATGTTTCTCATTGAATGCCCAAGAAAAGACTATTTTTTGTGGGGGTTTGGAGGCTGCGAAAGTTCCGGACGGAGTGCATCTAACATTTCAAAATGCGTGCAAGTTGCCGATAAGAAAATATTCGGTTACAAGAGTCATGATGCACATTTCATGTTACACTACTTATTGCAAGTAGCAATAAAAAGCACGTTGCCTAATGCGGTGGCTGAACCTTTGATTCGTCTCGGGTCATTTTTTCGCTCTCTGTGTCAGAAAGTTTTCCAAATGCAAGATTTGGATTACCTAAAGGCAGAGATTGCAGAAATACTTTGTCAATTGGAGATGATTTTTCCTCCAAGTTTTTTTGATATAATGGTTCACTTGCCTATTCATCTTGTAGATGAAGTTAGATTGGGCGGTCCCGTTCAATTTCGATGGATGTATCCCACAGAAAGGAACTTGTGTAAACTTAAGAGTTATGTCAGAAATAAAGCTTATCCGTAAGGTTCTATTCTTTGAGGGGTATTTGGCTGAAGAAGCTTTGACTCTTTGCTCAAGATATTTGCATAAAAGTGTAGAGACACGGTTGAATAGAAAGAGTCGAAATTATGATAACAGTGATTCATGCGATGTAGATTCAGCTGATTACTTTTCAAGTATTGGTCGTCCTTTGGGGGGGAAGCAAAATGGTAAACCATTTTCTATAGACTCAACAGCGAAAGCTCAAGCCCATCGATATATCTTGTTCAATTGCAATGATGTCCAAAAATACATAAGGTATCATAATCCTTTTTTTGTTTCGTTGCTCATCTATAAGTTCTATTTTAGAGTTATTTTGACAAACAAACATTGTTTTCTTTGTAGAGAGCATGAGGATTGCGTGAAAAGTCGCAATAAACGAGGAAAGTGGATTAAGTCCAAAACCCAAAGTCAAGATTTTAGTGAATGGTTTAAAACTCGAGCCTTGGAAGATGATGTGTCGTTTCAGCTTAAAGCATTCTCTAGAGGACCAAATATCAAGCAAAGAGGTTTTCGGGTTACCTCATCAATGGATATAGATTCCACACTAAGAAACGAGATGCAAGACGCAAAACTCAAAATTCTGGTGTAACTTTGGTTTCATTAACCGAAAGTTTTGTAAGCTCTAAGGATGACAATCCTAAGACAGATCTTGTCACATACTATGGAGCAATTAATGACATAATTGAGTTGGACTATTATAGTCATTTCAAGTTTGTGTTGTTTAATTGTGATTGGTTTGAGGCTGAGGAAGACACTCATGGGCTAACTTGTGTGCATTTCAACAAAAAATGTTACCAAAATGATCCTTTTGTGCTAGCTTCTCAAGTCCATCAATGTTTTTATGTCAAAGATCCTTTGGAAGGAAATAAGCATTATGTTATGAAGACTGTTCCTAGAGATCTGTTTAACATGGGTGACCAATCAGATGTTACAACTCAAGAAGGATATCAGAGTGATCCATTTGATGATATTGGAAATCTAAATGCACTAAATAATGACGATGAAATCAATTGGGTTAGGGAAGACATTCCGGCAACAATAACTGATAAGCCTGCGCATGCTATGCGGGAATCTGAACATGAAGATGATACTGATTTTGATGATATTGTGTTCGACTTCATGGACTGATGAGGACTAGCCTCAGGAAGATTTGCTATGTTTCATTATCTCAAAATATTAGCATTAACATCTATTTCGTTTTCAAACTGTAATCACCAAAAGGAGTATGTGCAATACCTGAGTATTTCTTCTATTGTGATTTCATTGATCTAAGTAACTGCAATAGGAAGAAATGTTTGTAGAATGAAATATTATATTCGAATTTCAAATTTAATGCTTAATTTATAGATTATGAATCACCAGGAAAATTAGTGATTGGAACTCATCAGAACCGAGGAGCTTTTATGTAAGAGAATGGAATGTCAAATTTATTTGGGCCATGACTTATTCATATAGCGCCGTTATTTTTAGAAAGTTGTGCATGATATGTATGTTACTTTTATCTAATACAGAGTTTTGAGGCATTAAATCAACGGGCAGTGGCTCAATCTGTGCCCTTAGTTTTTTTCCCTTCTATCTTATTTGTTTTTATCTTATTTTTTGTCTTTCCTGGTCTATTTTTTTGTTCTTCATGAGCCTAGAGATAGAGCTTATTGTAGAGATCGAAGGTTTTGGTGCTAGAAGAGAGACATAGAGGCGGTGCTCCTCTGCTTTGTTTGAAGAGATCTCTCTTTGGTAAATGTTATTTTTATGCAAGAATTCATGCTAGTGATTTGTTGTGTTGTTAGTGTTAGTGACCATTTTTATTCTTGTGTTTTGGAAAGTTTTGTTGTTTACATTGATGTTTTGCATCTTGTTGTCTTTATTATATTGATTTTGCATCTCGGGATTATGATTATGTGTCTTGTGAAAGTCAATATGTATAAAATTATGTTGAGAAACTTTAAGCCCCACCTTCCTAGTACTTTATCAAGAATTTGAAAGGAAGAAGTTCTTTGACAATAATTGCAGCCAACTCAAAATTTGGTGGAACCTTTGTTTCTAATAACTTGATCTCTTTTGGACAATTTTCTACTTTGGGACTTGATCCACAAAACTTAGATAGTGTTCTTTGTTTTGATGATGGACTAGTTCTGAACACTTGTGATGCTTTCTTAGACAGAAACTATATTTCATGACACTTCCATTCTGTGTTCCTTAAAAAAATATGCTTGGAATGTTTGGAATGTTTCCATTATGCACTAATTCTTAAAAAAATATCAGATTGTTTTAATCTTTTTAGCTCCCATCGTGTTCCCTAAACTGTTTATTACTGTCATTACTTTCTACTATATGCTTGGAATGTTTCCATTATGAGTGTACACTGAAAAATTGACAAGTCACTTCTATCACATGTGATCAGAAATGGGATTGGATTTTTTTTTTCCTCTTATTTAGTTAGGGGTCACATTTGTGGGTGGTCTCTGTTATAGATATGAACAAGAATTAAAAAAAAAAAAAAGATATGAACAGGACTTGGTGGAACTTTTTAGACAAGAAAAGTAGGCTAGTAGGATAAGTATACTGTTTCCTGTGGGATAAATATTATATAGTCATTTAGATTGTGCATCTATACAAAGTAAAGGAATGTATTTGCAATGATATGCAACTAGTGTTTAGCTGCTTGAATTGTTCTTTGTACATTTACTATGGTTAACCAATGTTTTTTAATATTTGATGTTCTTTTTTAGAATTTTTTCAGAATATCTCCTGGATTTTGTTTTGCTGACGGTCTTGCTTCATTAGCACTTCCATTATAATAACAGAAACTATATTTCATGACACTTCCATTCTGTGTTCTTAACACTTGTGAGCAGTGCCAAACTAACTAGCATCACAATTCCTTTTTTCTCTTTCCCATCATCTTCTTTCAGTTTCTTCATTGACATTTCTACATACACAAAATGATCATTATAGCACGCCTTATGTTACTGCTTGTTTTGTTTCTTTCACTATATACTGGCCAAATGGTATATGCAAAAGGAAAGGATAATGTTAGAGAAGCTTGCATTCAATTGAATGAGCTGGTACTTACTATAAATTGGTATTTCACATTTGCATGTTGCAGACTATTGCTTCAGCAATGGTTATATTCACCCTTTGATTTCATTTTTCAGAAAATGAAGAAGGAAACAAACTTAAAGCAAAAGATGAAAGCTCAAGATAAGGGTGAAAGGAGCACTTCCAAGAGCGAACTACCTGAATTTAGATCAAGCAATCAGTTACTAAGGGCTTACACAGTCAAGCGTGAGAAGATAATGAGAAATCTTGGAGGATTTAATACACACATGACTGAGCCAAAGAACCTACTCGCAACAAAAACACGCCCCCAACTTCTACAATAGCCGATTCCAGGGCTAAAGGGTTAGACATGCAAAATAAAGGAATCAACCAACCTTTGTTAAAGGTTGCATCCCAAGCACAATGCAAGTTATCAAATTTTGCAACAAGTGGCCAAATGAATTTGAATTCAAATAGGGATCTTGATCCGACAAAAAAGAAGGTTGCCATTGCAAGTATGACTCAGCCTAAAGTTCTTAGTCAAAACCAAGATCCAAAGAAATTTGTGACTGCAAGTCAAAAGAAATTGACAAGCGAAGCATCCATGACTAAAAACCAAGGATCTAGACAAATCCAAGATCCAAAAGGCCACCTTATGACTCAAAGCAAAGGATGTATACATAATCAACATCCAAAGAGACAACCCATGAAAAAGATAGTGATTGAAGAAGTTGAGTCACCCTTGAAAAGGTCATTGGCTGAAAATGACAAATTTAGGGCCAAAAAGAAGCCCATCAAAAGGGTGTCAGCTGAAGATGATGAGATAAGGGAAAGTATAGGAAGTGCAACAAAGAAGACAAAAAGAATACCATTGTGTTTGGCCAATGTTAATTGAAGAGTTTCTTAAGGAGAATGGAGAAGTTGATGAAGAAGAAGAAGAAGGGATGGGAAATGAAACTGATAGTGCAGATGAAGAATATGTCGTGGAACAAGAGGAAGATGGCGAAAATAGTGATAATGTCATTGAAGGTAATAGTCAAGTAATTATTTGTTTTGTTTGATATATATTTATGTGAGTCATCTTTGGAATTTTATCTTAAGTTATATAAGTTTAATGTCAAAATAGGGACAACTAAGAAAAGAACACGTGGACCAACTCAGTGCTTGCAAATACATGCGAGAAAAACCAAAGATCGTCAAGAAGTTATCTTAGACGACGATGGAGAGCCAATTGGACTCTGATGACAAAATTGTATCGACTTGAGTTATTTCCTTGGCACTATAGCAAGGAATGCAAGTTTTTGCCCCTTGATTTATCTGAACTTTCGCCTTGGTCAATGATCACAAGGAACGATTTGGGAATATGTTCAGGTATTGGAGATTAACTTTCAAATTTTTATTTGATCGTCATAAATTTATTAGATGTTGATGACAATGCTTTTTTTTAGGATAAATATATTATTTCTGATAGAGGAGAAAAAGTCATGTTTTCTCGCATAAATGATGCATGGAGACGTTACAAATGTTATGTCAAGAGGATGCATTATTTGAAATACTCCACCTCCAAGGAAAGGTTAAAACACCGATCTACGAGCGTACCTGAAGCTCATTTCAAGAAATTGATGGCATATTGGAGAAACGATACCATCCAAGTATGATAATTATACACCTTATTAATTATAAATACATATATATTATCTAACTTTAATTTTTTTCCCTCCACATTGTAGAACATTAGCCAGAAAAATGCTGATAACAGGTCTAAGCAAAAGTATATGCACCGGACGGGGCCAATAAATTTTGCTAGAATTCGGGCAAAATTGGTATGATATCTATATTTGTGTATATGCTATTGTTATATTTAAAACAAAAAATTCTCCTAATCAGTAGTTGTTATTTTATGTTTAATCTTTAACCAATAAAGCGTGCAAAGAAGGACAATGGAGAGGAAGTCACCCAGGCCGAAATGTTTATTGAAACCCGTCAAAGCCGAAAAGGAAAAGAAGTGGATGAAGAAACACAAACCGCTATTGTAAGTTTTGTTTAGTTTTTTGTTTCTCATTACTTATGTTTAAAGTCTTCATTTTTCATCGTTAATATTATTTATTTATTTATTAGGCTAAGCTTCAAGATTCGATCGAAAATTCTAGTGAAGCTGTAGACCAAGCATTTCAATCATTGCTTGGTAAAGAAAAGCCTGGTAGAGTACGTTGTTATGGAAAAACAGCCACGTCCCATGTTAAAGAAAAATCAAGAAATTGCTACCATTAAGAAACACTATGATGATGAATTGAGCGACGTGAAGAAGAGGATGCAAGCATACGAGTCACTTCTAAAATCAGATCAAGCAAAGAACATCCAGATTTAAGTGAAGAGGATGTGGATAACATGATGGGACGTGCTATGGGCATGACAAATACTGCAACACTTAATTCGTCTACATCGACTCATGTTCCTGAAAAGGTATATAGTATTTTTTAAGACATTGTCTTTTGGTAATATATAACTTTGTATGAAAACACCTGCTTTCTGTCTATCATTGAATTTGGCTCTGCAGAATTTCAGTTTTGTAATGATAAGTGCAAACAGTCTTCATTTGCACATACTAATCATGATAAGTGCAACATTGAATTTGTATTATAAAGGGGCATGTCCTTTTTCTGTGTGAAGGGTTGCTGCAATGATGGTATGGTAATATATATGAATGCCTCAACCTTGGTGTAGTTTCTAGTAAAATTCAGTTTATAGTACTTAGTAATCAGTAAACTAGTTAATAATTTAACTGTTTCTTTGTTGTGGTTTTGAATCTAAGCAAATTAGTAGCTTATGGTTTAGCTTGGATTTTGGAAATGCAATTACTAATTAAGTAGCCTCCATTTGCAATGGTATCTATCTCCATATATTTGCACTCCATCTATACATGTTGAGCCTCTCTATTTGTTAGTGTAAGGCTGTGATCGACTTTTGGTGATCCATTCATATTAACTTGTTTTTATATGTGCAGTCTATACACGAAGATCATCCAAATGAAGATCATCCTGAAGATGAATGAAGTTAATTCGTGGAAGATTTAGATGTTTTTATACTTATGATGACAAGATGTAATTATGTACTGGTGTTTTGTGGTTGCGTAGTAGTGTTATAATATTTTGATATACTTAGACAAAGTTTTTAACCTTTGCTACTTGTATTAAGACTTCGTTATATTAAACTCTTGTTTATTATTAAATAGCTATAAAAAAATTTAATGGTTTAGTTGTTTTAAATGATAGTAATTAATTATCTATATGGTTTATTCACATTTATAATTTACCGTATTTATTTAATTATGCGTTGAAATTATTTTATTGAAAATGAGTCGTGGCTAAAAGTATAACCGTGGCTTAAAATATAGGCAATGCTAGTATAATCGTGGCTTAAAGTATAGGCAACGCGTTTATGTCACCGTGGCCTAAAACAAGACTAAAACCGTGGCACGAAGCAGTCTAGAAAACCGTGGCCTATTCTTGAAGTTGGCAACGTTTGCATATGTGTGGCCTAAAGGTATAGGCCACGGTTAAAATTTTGTTGCCCAAAAGATGAGACAACGGTAGTATAACCGCGGCTTAAAGTATAGGCAACGGTTATGTCACCGTGGTCTAAAGCAAGACCAGAAAACCGTGGCCTGAAACAGGTCCAGAAAACCGTGGCCTGTTTATGTGTTATAGGCAACGGTTTTCTGTGTAGCGTGGGCGAAAACAAAAAACCGTGGCGTAAAGGAATAGGCAACGGCCGCATACTCCACGGCTACAAAACCGTGGCCAAACCGTTGGCTAAAGTTTAGGCCGCGGTTTTTTCATTTCTGGCCACGGTTTTTTGTTGTTGCCTAAACTGATTTTTGCTGTAGTGTGTCATGCTTATTGCAAAATAAAGTTACCGTTTGTAGTAAAGACTCTCATCTATTATCCCTCATAGTTTGTAACCGCTCCTCTATGATGTTAACCAAATTCATAATATTGATGATGTCTTGATCTTTTCTTTGCAATGCTTGTGACGATTCATTTGAGAGAGTATCTGGTTGAGAGAGTGTGGGGCAAGTTAGGCGCAGGGCTGGCCCAGGGCCCAAACCACTAAGACAAGGGCTTTAGGGCTCAAAAATTTTAATAAAACATAAGGCCTCAAAAATTTTATTTTTACTTAATATAAATGACATAATTCCTCTCGCTAACAATAATCTATCTAGTTTAGATTGTACAAAACGTGTTCTTGTCCTTGTGTTTATGGGTTCAAGCCCTATTTTGGATGTTTTTGTTGTAATTTTTTTAGCATTTTGTTGTCGGTAAATGAATGTCCTAGAAAATAAAAAAGCTCAATAGAAAAAAGTTGTTTACAGTGGCTGATTGGCTAGCTTATTTTGTCTCACAAGTTATTGTTGGATAGAAAAAAATCTTAAATTAACTTCAGAATAGCTAAATGACTTGTTTTATTATCTAATTAAGCTATTCAAATAGTATTTTTAGGCCTCACTTTAGAGTTTGCTTTAGGCTTCAACAGTTGTTGGACCAACCTTGGTCAAGGTGTGCAAAATAGAACAGTCAGAGGGATAAAAAAAAATAGTATAAAAGGAAGGCGAATTTTTTATATTTTGAGGGTGTGTACTGGACTTAGGTTCGGCCCAGTCTCTTGATACAAAGAGAAATAAAATATCACGCGTTAATTAGTCATCCTTTAGTTGAGTTGGTTTCATGAAACAACTTCTTTAATTATTACTTTTGTTTAATTTTTACAATAAATTTTTTATATAATTTTAAATATATAAAATTTTATTTTAATATCTATGTACACTATTAAGAAACAAAATTTTGGTGTCCCAAAAAAATAGGGCTTTGGCCGACTGTGTTCATGGCCACCACCGGTATCAGAAAACAGAAAAGAAATTATTTGCTCTTATCCACAGTGCTTACGTTGTTTGTGAAAATAAATATTTCTTGTACTAGGGTCTTCGGTGCGCTATATATATAGATTCTTTACTCATATAAAGGGAACTTGAATTTGGTAGAGAACAAGGTCAGTCTAGATTATGAACGAATTTCCACAACAACAACAACAAAAAGAAAAGAAAATAGGTTCGGAATTTATAACTATTTTTATATATATCTTGGAGATTGCATAATATGCTGCAATTATGAGGATGATAGCATCTCATCTCACGTGCAGGCCGAAAGGAAAAGAGTGGGAAAAAGAAAAGTAAAAGGACCTCTCCTCAGCATAAAAAGGGTCTTGTCACCAACAACAACAAAAGCATAAAAAGGGTCATTAAAGCTAAAGCTATGCGAATGCGACTACTACATTGCACTACTAAATTATGTCCAAAAAAAATATTGCACTACTAAATGATCGACGGTAAAGCCATTTATTCCAACCTAACCACAAAACCTTTGCGGTTAACAAGTTGGAAACTGACCACAACAACGTGAGTGTTGATGTTAACGCTGCCTCTAATCCACCAATTTGCCAGCGAAATTCCTGTTCTACGGTATAAGAGAGAATTTAGTAATATAGATGACTGGAAGTTAGGTGGTTATTACTGGCATTAACCAGTCCCAGTAATGAGTGTATACTCAACTTGTATAAATATCAAACACACTGCACAGTGATAAATGAGATTCAGTTTTACACCATTACATTTTCTGAATCATGATTCTTCTTCTTTTCTCTGCACTTTGAATTCTATCATGGTATCAAAGAGCTTCAATTTTTCGGTCCTGGTCTGTGATTTCGTTTCTCTGTTGCGATCTGAAAAACGTGTTCATGGCGTCACCAACATCTGCACAATCTGATCTTCGTAGCACTTCGCACATGGCGTCGCTCCACTCAAATCAGAATCCGTTCAACGACATTCCTTCGAATTCTTCTTTACCGAATCCTATACCTGCCTCGTTCAATCACAAGATCTCAATAAAACTTGATGATAAGAACTTTCAGTTGTGGATTCAGCAAATCGAAGGAGTTCTAATTGCTCACAAGCTTCACCGTGTCGTTGCAAACCCTAACATTCCGCTGCAATATGATTCGGAAATGGATCGTGAGTTAGGTGTGGAATCTGACACGTATCAGGGTTGGCTCGTTCAGGATCAGTTTGTTTTCACGTGGTTGCTCTCAACTCTCTCAGAATCGATGCTTCCTCGTGTGATTACTTGCAAACATGCGTTCCAGGTATGGGACAAATTGCACAAACACTTTTACTCACATCTGAAAGCCAAAGTTAGGCAGTTAAAGTCAGAGCTTAAGAACATTAAGAAAGGAAATCACTCTGTATCCGATTATCTTCTTAAAATCAAATCGATCTGTGAGTCTCTTCTTGCTGTTGGAGAACCTGTATCTGAACAGGACCAAATCGACTTTGTTCTGGATGGTTTACCTGAGGACTATAATCCGTTTGTTATGATGATATATGGTAGAAATGATTCACCTTCTCTGAATAATATTGAGGCACTGTTACTTGTTCAAGAGGCTCAATTAGAAAAATACAAGCAAGAATTACTATCCTCCACTGCAACTGCAAATGTTGCAAATGTCTTACAGCCAGTCAATTCTGATTCTAAACAGAATGTTGCCTCTGCTGATGATTACACCTCTTTTGGCCGAGGCCGTTATGGCAGAGGCCGTGGACGTGGTCGCAACTCTGGAAATCATCCTACTTGTCAATTATGCAGCAAGTATGGTCATGATGCTCTTAAATGCTGGCATCGATTTGACCAGAACTTTACTCCTACTCCAGTTACCTTTGCTCCTCATTAGAATCAGTATGTGAGACCTAGTGCCAATGTTGCTGCACAACAACCAATGTTAGCTCCAACTACTCAACAATTTCAAGTGCCTCAGAAATTTGCCACTGAAGCATGGTACCCTGATTCGGGTGCTTCTCACCATATTACACCGGATGCTCGCAACTTCAGTCAGCATGTGCCTTACACTGGACCTGATCATGTGACCATTGGTAATGGTCAAGGTCTGAGTATTTCTTCCATTGGTTCAACAAGTTTTTCCTCAACTTCTCTTCCTAATGTGTCTCTTAATTTATTAAATTTGCTACATGTTCCAACTATCACTCGAAATCTGATGTTAGTGTCTAAATTTTGTCATGACAATCATGTATTCTTTGAATTTCATTCTCATTCGTGCTTTGTCAAATGCCAGGCGTCTAAACAAATTCTACTTGAAGGATCACTTAGAGCTGATGGCCTCTATAGCTTCAAGAATTTACATCTTCTTCAGCCTGCTAAGTCTTCTCCATCTGTCAATTACATTTTTGCTCCTTTAGTACAAAACTCAGTTGTTAATTCTGCTGTTAATAATAGTGGTTCACAGTTATTGTCCACTTGGCACATCAGACTTGGGCATGCTCACACTAATGCCATTAAATCTGTAATGCATCTCTGTAATGTGCCTATTGCAAATAAAATGTCTTTGGATTTTTGCAATGCTTGTTGTCTTGGCAAGTCTCATAGATTACATGCTCCCTTATCTTCCACCACACATGATACACCTTTTGAATTAATACACACTGACCTATGGGGCCCAGCTCCTTTGTCTTCTCACTGTGGCTATACATATTACATTGCCTTTGTTGATGCTTGTACTAAATATACATGGATTTATTTTCTTAAACAGAAATCCGAGGCACTTACAACCTTTAAACACTTTCACCAACTTATTCAAACCCAATTTTCGGCCAAGTTAAAGGCTGTACAGTCAGATTGGGGAGGGGAATTTCGTCCCTTTACCAATTTTCTTCGTGATTTGGGTATTATTCATAGGCTTACTTGCCCTCACACATCTCACCAAAATGGTACTGTGGAACGTAAGCACCGCCAAATTGTTGAAATGGGGCTTACAATCCTTGCACATGCTGGTATGCCCTTGCAATTTTGGGACCATAGCTTCACCATGGCTGTGTTCCTCATCAATAGACTTCCCTCTTCTGGTCTTTCTACCTTTTCTTCTCCTTACCATGCTTTATATAACACTATTCCTGATTATAAGGGTCTAAGGGCTTTCAGCTGTGCATGTTTTCCACACTTAAGACCCTTTAACAATCATAAACTTGAATATAGGTCTCAAGAATGTGTGTATCTTGGTCCTTCTCCACAGCATAAAGGCCATAAATGCCTGGCTGCTAATGGTAAAATCTACATCTCCAAAGATGTCTTATTCAATGAGATGCATTTTCCTTATGACTCCTTGTTTTCAAAGTTCATTTCCTCTTCTTTTCCAGCCCCTGTACCCTCTGTTTCAACATCCATTCCCATAGTCTCACCTCTTGTTCCTCCAGGTCCTGTTCTGTCTCTACCTCAACAAGCTTCTGTTTCATCAACCTCTCCTAGTCCCTCTGGTGCTGAGCATTCTGCTCCTGTGCAACATAATGCTTCCTGCACTGAGCAACTTTCTGACATGCCTCAATCTGTTAGTCCTCAATCTGAAATTCCTCAAAAACCTCCTGCAGTTAACTGCCACCCTATGCTAACCCGTGGCAAAACAGGTAATCTCAAACCTCGTGTCTTTGCTGCCAATGTTGAACCAAGAACAGTGAAGCAAGCATTAGATCAACCTCACTGGGCAGCAGCTATGCAAGCTGAATACCAAGCCTTATTAGCTAATGAAACTTGGGCACTTGTTCCTCTTCCTCCTCATAGAAACCCATTGGTTGTAAATGGGTCTTTCGGGTTAAAGAGAACCCCGATGGAACAATTAACAAGTACAAGGCACGCCTTGTTGCCAAAGGATTTCACCAACAAGCTGGTTTTGATTTTAATGAAACTTTTTCTCCGGTTGTCAAACCGGTCACCATCCGTATCATCCTTACTTTGGCTCTGACTTACAAGTGGCCTGTGAAGCAAATTGATGTGAACAATGCCTTTCTCAATGGCTTTCTTCAAGAAGAGGTCTATATGACTCAACCACCCGGGTTTGAAACAGGTGATAAAACTCTGGTTTGCCGTCTCAAGAAGGCATTATATGGCTTAAAACAAGCCCCTCGTGCATGGTATGAAAGGCTTACTGCAGTCCTTGTCCAATTCGGCTTCTCTGCAAGTCAGTGTGACTCCTCATTGTTCACTTATTCCAAGCATGGAATCTGTTTGTATATCTTAATCTATGTGGATGATATTTTGATCACTGGCAGCTCCTCCACTGTCATTTCTGACTTGATCAATAAGCTGAATTCTGCATTTGCACTAAAACAACTTGGTGATGTTGATTACTTTCTGGGTTTGGAAGTCAAACATCTGACAAATGGCTCAATGGTCCTAACCCAAACTAAATACATTCATGATCTATTATGCAAAGCAAATATGCTTGAGGCAAACAACATTGCCACACCTATGCTCAGTTCTGAAAAGTTAAGCAAATATGGTAGTGATGAGCTCCCTGATCCTGCTGCGTATCGTTCCATTGTTGGTGCTCTACAGTATGTTACTTTGACAAGACCTGAGATTGCCTATTGTGTAAACAAAGTTTGTCAATTCATGAGTCGCCCACTTGAGTCTCATTGGAAGACTGTTAAACGTATCTTGAGATATCTCAAAGGTATCGCACAAAGATGGATCGCTTCGCAACCTCGCCGACCTGACTTCAAACTCTCTCTCCGTGCTTATTGCGATTCAGATTGGGCTAGTGATCCCGATGATAGACGCTCCACATCTGGATTTTGTATTTTTCTTGGCCCCAATCTCATATCTTGGAGCTCTAAGAAGCAAGTTCTAGTAGCTCGCAGCAGCGGTCGAGTACCGCATGATATGGCTCGCTTTCATCAAGTTCTCTGGATTCAGTCGCTCTTAATGGAATTGCGGATTCCCTTTCTCACTCCCACTCTGCTGTGTGATAATCTAAGTGCTGTCATGCTATCACACAATCCAATTCTGCGCTCTCGCACGAAACACATTGAACTAGATATTCATTTTGTACGAGAAAGGGTCATCTCCAAGTCTCTCCTTGTACAACATGTGGCTGGTACAGACCAGATAGCAGATGCCTTAACAAAGCCCCTGCCTTCTTCTCGGTTTGCAGAATTACGTGACAAGCTCAAAGTGATTCCTTCTGTTAAATCACCTTGAGCTTGAGGGGGGAATATAAGAGAGAATTTAGTAATATAGATGACTGGAAGTTAGGTAGTTATTACTGGCATTAACTAGTCCCGGTAATGAGTGTATACTCAACTTGTATAAATATCAAACACACTGCACAATGATAAATGAGATTCAGTTTTACACCATTACATTTTCTGAATCATGATTCTTCTTCTTTTCTCTGCACTTTGAATTCTATCATACGGACATTGCTCTTAATACCTTGGCAAATGGATTTTTTTTTGTAGACTTTTTTTTTAAAAAAAAACTTTTTTCTGTATAGAAAGCTGGTGGAGGTTAGTTAACTAGCCTTGTTGTTAATATAGGGCGAGCTTGTTTAAACTATTCATTAGTCATAAGATAAGAATGCAAATTCGCCTAGGTTTAATTATATTTTTTTCTGAGAGAAATTTCGTAGTATCTTCATAAAAGGAATTTGAGTTTTGGACGTACTATCCATCATCACCAATGCGAGACTTACACATTATCTTTGGGAAATACATTGCCCAGGCCCCACCTCATAAAAGAGAGGAAGGTGTTTCCCTCCCTTTTATGGGTTAACGATACATGTTAGTGCAAATGGCAAGCTTTGCATTTTTTGTTGTATTCGGCTCCAGCTTAGGGTCTGATTGGTTAACGAGAGAAATTGTGAAGAGAGAAAATGTGAAGAGAGAGTATGAAAAGAGAGAAAAAAGTGAGAAATTGGGTAGATTTTGGGTATTGATTGGAATAAATGAAAGAGAAGAGAAAAAGAGAAGAGAGAAGTGTTGATTATTTTTTAAAAGACATCAATGTCCTTGACTAAAAATTTAAATAATTTGAGATATAAGGAGAGAATTAGGGGTACAAATGGTAAATTAAAAAAAAAGCAGGCGGATCACGTTTTCACGCCAAACTTGCGAAGAAAATTTTTAACATAGGACCCACGTGTTTTTTTTTCTTTACATTTTTTAGGCAAACCAAGCACAAGAAAATTCCATTTTCTCGTCATTTTAGCTGCTCCTTTTTCTTTCACTTCATTCTCTGTTGTTTTTCTTGCCTGCCAATCAGGCCGTTAATGTTAATTTACTTGATACAATTCCAATTCATTTACTTACTTTCCGGTGTGCATTTACACAAATATCATGAACCAAACATGCCGTTATTCTGGATGTAAACACATTGCAAGGCAATCCCGCTATAAATCCAGGATATCTCGTACGTACAAGTGTGAATATCTTATTCTTTTCACTCGAAATAAAAGGAAGAAATAACAACCTTAAACCTTTTAAGGATTGGAAAAGAGCGGTATATATTTAATAGTACCTCCTTTAGCAATTTTGCAACTTCCGAGGAAAAAGGGTGGGTGGATTTAAGAGAATCTAACTTTAATAGCAACACTCTTTAATAAAGGTAAGTAAAGCATGAATTGCTGGATTGACTGGATGAAGCAAATGTCACCAATTTGTGGCTTTTTTTTTTTTTTAACAATAAAAAAAGCCACAAAAATTGTTGACATTTGTGGCTGGAATATCATCATATCGATCGGTTGACCTCTTTTACTTGCCAAAGAATTAATATAGCCCAACATACATACTGAACACTTAGCTTGATTGATAACTTAATCACTTGCTTCATATTCCATTTGATACCTATTTAGAATGCTGGATTTTAGTAGTTGATTTTCGATACAGTTAATAGATTATCATATTATATCACATACCAGCCAGCTTGCAAATTCACATTCCCCAACATGTAGGTTTTCAATACTTTACTTCAAAAGATTACCGGTGCGTTTAGATTAGATTATATTGACCACAAAATCAGACAGCAGTGTGATTTTTTTTTGGTTACAGCAATAGCGAATTATGCTTTATTGCCTTTTATGTTGTTTTTTTTTTTGGGGGGGGGGGGTGTTAATTCCATCACCTGAGTTCTAAGAGAAACTAATTAATCCATCTTTATACAAATTGAATTTGTCACAACTCTGTCAAGAGCATAATATGTTACAAGATACAATGTGATCTGAACTCTCATCTATTCAAAAAAGCTCTAGCTAGAGGTGCATCTTACCAGGCTCCAAAATGGTTTGATGCCTAAGACCTATAATAATAAAATAAAACAAACTATACAAATCAATCTTTTTTTTTTCCTCCCTTTGTCTAATCTTTGACCAGACCAGAATAATTGGGGACAACAAGCTGCGTCACGAGTGTTGCTCACTGCAAATGCCACCAGCAATGAAAGCAAGGGATGTGTACTAACTTCAAAATTGCACACTTGAGTTTGCTTGTGCTTGGCTAATGATAATGCAGTGATCACAACACAGGGTTTTTTAAAATTTTTCCTTACCCGTTCCGCTGCTTCACCCATTCATGTGACATATATGTACACAAGTGTTAATTCTAAATCCTAAGCTAGAGCGCCAAAAAGCATTGTGTCAGCAAATCAGCTGGAAGCATGGCATTCTTATTGGCGAGAACACTACGGTAAGTCGTGCATGATCGGAAAGGGAGTAGTCTTCAGGCCATCTACCTTTCTCCACCTCTGGAGGGAATAGAACTGCGTTTTTTACACTAAAACCAATTGTTTGTTCTTGAACATCATTTGAACCATCCTCCTTCTCCATATCCTTGTTGTCATCTCTCGGATCTGAAACGGTTGAATTCCAGATTTGCTGCTGTAACCGCATAATATCAAGACCATGATTTATCCAACAATTTAGGAACAAAACACACAAAAAAGAAAAAGGAATTTCATCTCCGGCTATACAAGGTGCATTGATCAAACAAAGCCATTGCTCAAAACAAACAAAATAAAAAATAAACTTCAGCATCCACTCTATTCAGAAAGGTTTTACTTCATTGAATGACATTTTCTTTTAATTATGCCTATACAGGTTAAATTGTTCTTGTTGGATCACTCCTGATTAAATGACAAATGCCAGTAATAGTTTCTAGGAATTACAAATGATAGAACTCCTTAGTTAAACATGTTTATGTCCAATGATATGGAAACTAGAATAATGACTATCATGTAGACATAATTCTATATAACATGATGCCATCTGTGCCTTATTATATGCCTTGTGGAGATGAGCATTTAGATTTCAGGGTTACACTCAACCTCTAGTCATTGGTTGCACAAATACAATTTTTAGTGAAAAAGAAAAATTCGAGACTTCAGAGTCTTTTCTTGTATGATATATTGATACTTATATAATTCCATGTGAAATACTTTACCAGAAATTCTTTATAATCAAGAACACCGTTTCCATCTATATCAGCTTGGACCCACAAGTCCTTTATCTCTTCCTCACTCAACCCATGGCAATGGCCAATTAAATTGAGCTGCACAGAATGAAATAAAAAATACCTTTATAAACAACTTGGATTTCTCAGATAAAGCATGTGCATTAAATAGACTTTTAGAGTGCTCATTCCAGAGTTAATACTGCACCATACCTGTCGAAGTGCTTCACAGAAACCAGAATAGGTAATACAATCTTCATTATCCGCCTTTAGAAAGGCAAATGCATCACTTTCCGTCAGTGAAGCTCTCCGCAATAGATACTGAAAATGGAGAAATTTGTTGTCAATGGCAATTGTGTTCCGCAAAAATATGGAATAGTGCTAGTTTTGATTGGATAAGATAGCATCTTTTCTACATTCATAATATGGTAGGTCAGAGGAAACTCTACAGATATGATTGCAGTGAAATGGAAGCATGAAGAAGCATCACACCAACAAACAGAAGAAGAATATGGCACCAAAGAAGGAGATATTAACAAATTTCATTCAAATTCAAATGATAAATGAAGTTATCATCTCCAAGACAGAACAAGTATTAATAACTGATTCTTTACTAGCAATTAGCAAACTCCATCTCATAGCTGTCTTCCATAATACTTCACAAATACCTATACTTGACACTGTCTTTTAGTAATAAGTTTGGTGAATACATCCATCAGGTGTACTAATGTTTTAGGAACAACCAGAAAATCAGGATCCTTGTCCAACATTGAAAACTCTACCTTATTAACTTCACTGCAGAACTTTCCTTATGCTAAAAGGGAAATAATATTAAATCTATAGGAAACACAAGTGGCCTAACATTATACATGTTAAAATCCTTGCAAAGATGGTAAAAGTAATATGCTTTGCTGAGCCTAAGACCAAATGTTATATGATTACCTTGAACATGCCAAACACTGCTTCACTCCAACTCGCTTTTAGTAACTTTCGATATTTGTCTGGATTTAGCAGCCAAATAAAATCAACAGCACATATATTTCCCCGATGGTTGCGGTGACTAACCCACTGCATTGACATAATGTTAATTAAATAAATACAAGTGATTTACTTATTGTCCAGCAGAAAAATCCTAAGGCAATGCTAAATATATGACCTTGTCAGCTTCTGCATCAGTATACTGATGTGCGGTATCATAAGATGATACAAAACCCTGAGACCTCAGGAACTTGTAAACATGTCCCCGTTTGCTTCCATTCCAGTCACTGAGAAACAAAATGTTGTAAATAAAACACTTTTCAATACATTTTTAAAAAGAGAGCAGTACATGGAAATCTATGTGGAGTTTACCCGCATAGCATGATTGGCATCGGTTTGAGTTGGAAATCATTCTGATAAGATTCTACATATTGAAGTATCTTGTAGACCTGCGGCAAAAACAAAATTTTAAGGCGTATAAATCTAAGTGTGACATCAAGCCTAATAATTGGCAACTGCTTGAATATAACATTTGAATGCTTAGATACCTGTTGAAGTCGTACAAGAGATAGTGTTGCATCGTGAGGAAATAGCAGGTGAGTGTTAACAATCAGAATTTCCTGCCTGATATCACTGTTTCGCCCCTGTGAAAATGGAAAAGCTAGTTCAACATGTAACAGCTGAGCTACACGATCACCACAGTCATTGAAATGCAACTCCTTATAATTAAGAATATTAAAGTACTCCTTTTGCACTGCTATAAGTAGACCTGTAGAATACAGGGGAAACACCATATCAGAGTTTGCATTTACATAACTCTTCAACAAGCAATTCCCAAAAGAAAGTATGCATGTCGAAAACAGGATTTGTCTGTTATAAATCGAGTTATAACAATTGATTAGAAAATTAAGGGAGTAGATTTTTAACATCATTATTATAATATAATTTGTTACTATCTCTATTAGCATATATGTGTTCTGACACAATATCAACAATTAATATTTCACACATTTTTCCTCAATAAAAACTATTCAATAAATTATTTCATCTGATTACAGATCCCCAAAGTCCCATTGAGAAAAAAAATGCTAATTATTTGTGATAATAAAATGATGAAATTCTGATAAACCAAAGGGGTATTTTTGCAATAGAGGGAAAATGTGCATACCATCTCCACGGTTGTTAGTCCTTCCAAGCTTGAAACTAACATAACCAGCATCGCCGAGTCTCTTCTCATACAAGTTAACAAGCTCTTCATTTCCAACCCAAAACTCCTGCACAAACTCAACATGTTATTTAACCTTTGGCCAATTATAGAATCTCAAATTAAATTACTTAATCATAATTCACACATAAACAGACACAAACCTGAAGACAAATAATGGAAGACCTTTCATTCAACAGCCAATCCAATATCCTATGATTCCTAGCCAACCAATATGTTCTGTAGTCGCTCTCGCGGCAACTCGGATCCTGCTTTCAACCATTCAAAAAAAACATCATTTTTAGGATACCCTTTTAGAGAAATCACTATGCAAAAAAAAAGGGGGGGGGGGAATTGAAGAAGGAGGAAAACCTCATCGTTAATGCGCTTATATATGGGAGCAAGAATGTTAAAAGTGGTGCAGGTAATGCAAGGTTGTTGCTGATTTTCCTTCATGGAAGAAGAAATTGCAAAACTCCCAATCCTCGAAATCCTTCCCATGCTTTTTGCCCACTTAGCCGTTCTCATTCTACGTCCAAAGCCACCAATGCTCTCCCTCTAAATACAACGATAGTGACGATGATCACAGTGGTAACAATAATAATAATATATTTGCGCAATTTCCTCTCAAAAGCGAAGTCCCTCTTGAAAAAAGCGTCCCCTTTTTATCCTTCTCTAGAGACAGTGGTGGTTTTTTTATTATTATTATTTTTTTTTGTTTGCTTTCTGGAAAGTAGCCGCAATTCAACGGGTTTGGTATCTGAATTGTGATGCTTTTTATTAGATTTGAAAAGCGGAAGAGAGGGAGGGAAAGGGGTCAAATGAAGAATGCTGCAACGGAACGTTGCCTCCCCGCGGTGATTGAGAGAGCACACAGAGAGAGACACAACGCCGATAATAGCAAACGTCGTTCCCCTTCGGGAATTGCGATTCGACACACGTCATTTCATTTTTTGCCTTATAAATAGCTTTTCACCACCGCACTTAACTGCTCAACGGAAAATAGTACACGTCACATTCATCACGCGGTTATTTCGCCTTATTTGACCCTCCACTCCTTTCCATGCTTTTTTTTTTGGTTACACTCCTTTCCATTCTTCTTCTACTATGCCTTTTTTTTTATGGGTAAATAAAATAAAGATACTAAATTTTGGGATCCAGTTAAAAAATTTTATTTACCATTTAAAAAGATCAAGCAACGTTCTTTGAACGGGCATACTGAGTTTGTGGGAAAGGATTTTGGAGTTCGATTCTCGCTAGACATATTTTTGGAATGAAGTGAAGAACCTTAAGTAATTAAGCACTTGAGCGATTAGTAGTCTCATAGTGGGTTCAAAAAACCTAAGCTTGTGAGATATTCTATGGACCCACTGGGAAGTTAAAAGCCCTAATTACAATGAGTCCAGCTAAAATAAATTATTTGCACTACCATTAGTCTTTCTTTAAGTTTTCTTAACAAAACTTTATTATACACAAAAAGTCTATTCAATTTTAATCTAGTCTTCTTTGAAAAAAAAGTATAGTCACCCCCATTTTAAAAGTAAGACATGTTACAGAATAGGAATGGCAAAGCGAGTGAAACTCGTCGGGTCAACCCGCCTAACCATAATAAATGGTAGGGGTAAGTTAGGTCCCACAAATGCGTGTTGATCCACCTAAACTTGTCCTGTCCCACCTAACATTTTTTAAATATATTTTTTAAGTTTAATTTTTGTATTTTTTTAATGGGTTTTTTTTTACTTTTTACATTTTAGGTGGGTCAATCCACAATTTTTATAATCTACCATTCCTTATTTATTTATTTTCACTTTTTGGTTGGCCTACCGCGTTATAATTCCCAACTCACTTTTCTTGACGAGGCGTGGTTGATCTGTCACATTTAGGTCAAGTTAAAAGCATGTCGAACGAGTTGACCCGCTTTCTCACCCTTATTATTTATTGGACTTAAAGAAAACTTATAATATTGTTCACATGTAAATTTTAATTGAAAAAAATATTGTCTTCGTATTGTCATAACCCTTCTTATTAAACTAATTTAAGTTGGTGTCAATTCCTCTGCATTGATAGTGCTAACCCATACACAATATTTTTTAAAATAACCAAGTAAAAATATATGTTTTATTCTATTTAATGTATATTATTATTTTGAGTAAACCTCAACTTAGTCCGTAAATTTGATATTCAATGTCATTTTAGTCAATGAATTCAACAAAATTCAAAAGAAGTCCCTCAAAGTGCATCTCGTCCTTCACTTTAGTCCAAACGTTAAGATTCTCAATTAGGTTTAACAAATTATCCTTGTTGACACGTTCAGCTCATACATGGATTCTAGGTTGGCGTTTGGACTAAAGTGAAGGACGAGAGAGTTAATGTTGTAAACTTCCAACCTAGTCCCTAAATTTGGCATTCATTGTCATTTTAGTCCCTGGATTCAACAAAATTAAAAAATGTCCTTGAAAGTGTATTTCATCATTCACTTTAGTTCAAACATTAACTCTCTGAGTTAAGCTTAATAGATTATTCTTGCTGGTAAGGTTAAGTGCATACCTGAATTATAAGTTGGCATTACAAAGCATATCATAATTTTAAAGGTCAAAAAGTATTAATCTTGTGACACCGTAATTAGTGCATCCCTTACTATTGTGACCTTGTATACCAATTACAGTGTCACAATGGATGTACTAATTACGGTGTCATATTTATTAAAAAAGAAAAAGAAAAGAGGGTGGGTAGTGCAAAAAGAAACATCCTACTTGTTATTTCATTTAGTAAAAAGGGCTTAATGCAAGCAAGTGAGTATCGGGCCTAGCCCAAACTTGATTGCATAGACTTTTTGAGCCCTAAAAACCCGCCCAGCAGCGATTGACGCAGCATTCCTATATATTACGTTACATTAGGGTTTTGTATGTTTCATTCTGCTGGAGACAACAGAGTCGAGCAAAAGGAGTAAAGGAAGAGGCCGAGAGAGTGAGAGATTTGATTAGCCGCAGAAATGAAGACCATTCTTTCTTCAGAGACTATGGACATCCCCGACGGCGTAAGCATCAAGGTGAACGCCAAGGTGATCGAGGTGGAAGGCCCTCGCGGTAAGCTCGTCCGTGACTTCAAACATCTCAACCTTGATTTCCAACTCATTACTGATGAGGAAGGCAAGCGGAAGCTCAAGATTGACGCCTGGTTCGGCTCCCGCAAAACCTCCGCCGCCATCCGCACCGCCCTCAGCCACGTCGAAAACCTCATCACCGGCGTCACCAAGGGTTACCGCTACAAGATGAGGTTCGTCTATGCTCACTTTCCGATTAATGCTAGCATTACGAACGACAGCAAGTCCATTGAGATCCGTAACTTCCTTGGCGAAAAGAAGGTACGCATTTTCACACAATCCTTTAAATATTGTCATTTCTTCAATTTAGATAACCCTAGTTTCCCTTCATCGCAGCATTGATGACATACATTAATAATTTTATATCAATTCAAATGATTTAATTTCTTATTCGTTTGGTTAACGGGTTAAGTAGTGTGTGATTTACACTTGTTAAATACGTCATTGTGAAAATTTGTGCTGTTGACCTGAATTATGTATGTATTCGGATATTGTATCCCTAGGTGAGGAAAGTGGAGTTGCTTGATGGTGTTTCCGTTGTTCGATCTGAAAAGGTGAAGGATGAGTTGGTTTTGGATGGAAATGACATTGAGCTTGTTTCTCGGTCTTGTGCCCTTATTAACCAGGTACACTCTTTCTCTCTGTCTCTCTGCACATGCCCCATTCCCTATCCTTGTCCAATTTGGTCTTGCTTAGCTTTGTAATTGTTTTTGGTTTTGCAACAGAAATGCCATGTTAAAAAAAAGGATATCAGGAAGTTCCTTGATGGTATTTATGTCAGTGAGAAGGGGACAATACTTGAAGAATCATAGGTGATGGCGTGAAACTGAAAAACAGGCATATCGTTTTTGTAGTTTGATGCAAGCTTCTCTTCTTCATGGATTGCTTACTGTTTTGTGGCGGGTATTTGGAGACAGTTTTTTTTATTGCCTTTTTGAGATTGGATTTTTTTGTTATCGAAGTTTTCTTTTGGGAAGATTTTATTTTAACTTATTACTTTTATATGCATTGCTGCCTCTTAGTCACTCAGTATTCTACTCGGATCATCCATCTTTCTTATGATGATTGTCTAACACTTTTACTCAAAACACCGATTAATTGAATTAGTAATTAGTAAGTGTTTACATGCTGCAATAAATGGCAACTGTGTGTTTGTATTGCTGTGGGAGATGTAGTTGCTTGCACAAATTCTAATTCTAATGTTGGTAAACGGAGAATTAAAGGGTATATGTAAAACTGAGTTTGGATATACTGCCACTGCAATACAAACAAACACACACGAACTCAAGTATGTGATTCAATGTGGTTATTATGCAGAGTGAATCTTCGACTAACTCAAATCAAAGACATTATTTTTATACACAACCAGTCATAGAATTACAACAAATAAAATAAAACATAAATACAGCTTGTAAAATATTAAATAATGACGTGATTTTCTATTTTCTGAAGTTAAGCGTTTTCTTTTTGGAATTTGACAAGTCTTGTGCTTTTTTCGCTGTTTTCACTGCTAACATTTTTTTTTGAAATTTGAGAAGTCTCTTGCCTTTTCCTCCTTTCACTGCGTAGTCCAACTAAAGCAGGAATTAGCTCACTTTCTCCTGCTTGCACTTTCTACCAACTACGTGTTCATGGTTTTATTTGCACCACCAGTTCAGTTGTGGTTGCTTTCATGGTTTTATTTGCACCACCAGTTCAGTAATGGTTGCTTTCATTGTTTAATATTAGGCCTTTGATAGAGGGCTAGTCAAAAGATCCACCTATTAGGCCTCTCGACATTCATAGCACCTAAATTATAGGTCCATTTCTTAGATTTCTTAGATGTCTGAATTGTCCAATCTAATACTCCATAAGGTTACGGGTGGTTGCCAGTCAAAAAAGTTACGGGTGGTTGATTCTTCCGTTCGACCTGTTTCGAATCAGCTTTCTCATCCCAAATCCTTTTGGGGCGGATCAAGTACAGGTCGAATAGAAGCTCCCATTACTTGGGTCATGCTGATTCAATGCACGAGCGATCAATTCTCCATTCAAGAACAGTCTCTATTCAAGAAAAGTTGTACGCGGTGCCATTCAATGGATCCTTTGTATCCCATTCCTTGGGTCATGCTAATTTATTTTTTAAACGCATGCAATCCAAGATCTTCAAATAGCCGGTCAGTCATGGAAGCACCAATTGTGCCATGAAATCCGTGCAGTGTTGCCTTCTCGTAGAGTATAATAGCATCAGGACGAGCCACACCCTCTAGAGCAAGTCTTTTATATCATGGTGAATTGTGACATATGTGTGAAACACAGGAACACGATCCTTAATTAGATCCGATGCATGCTATGAATCGGAATAACAAATAACAAAGCCATGATAGATGCCCAGGAGTTAAGCTTGCAAGACTGTGGAAACCCAATATGACCCGCAAATCCTGAAAGCCAAGCTCCATCTGAATCCTGAATCCAGCTCATCCAGGATTGTCAAGGCCACTCCCATCCACATTGATAATGATGCTTCTTTCTCCAAAAGGGTACCGTTTAAATTCTCTTCCCAAATAAAGTGACCTCAACTTTTGGATTCAAACAAAAATGTAAGCTTTCCACCACTTGTTTGACAACAAGGAACATAGTGAAAACATTTTGTAGACGAGTAGTTACTGAACACATCTTTCACTTTAAAATTGATATCATGGATGTCTACAAAGTCTACATGTAATGGCTTTAAATTGTTCCAATCTGCGTACAAGAAAGACAACTCCACAGCTCCTATTCAAGGTGGCGTTTAACATGGTCGAATAAGAGTTTTTGTGCATGATGATCAAATTGACTGATCACTGTCGATTTATTACTTTTTAATTGAATGGTCTTGATTTTGTACCGGATACTTGTTTGTATCGTGATTGTTTCGGTTAACAGCTATTTGATGACCGAGGCCTATACCATTTTGTATTTACACTTCACTAAATATCTGAAATTCCGAATTGTGATATTATGAAATGGGGATTTAAGATTTGCCACTAATCCACTATTTATGTTCAAGCTTTGCATTCCCAATCGTTGATACAAACCACTGTTATTTTTTTTTATTTTTTATCTTTTACTTATCGTTATCTTGTCTAGTTGTTTGGATGAACATTTTTTTTTCCAGAATTTGTATGTGATAAATATAAATGTTGACTACGAAATTATAATGTTTTTTATTTATGTTAAATCCCTAATTCATGTTTGCCTTTCCAAAATCCTGGTAACACATGATTAAAACTAAGGAAAGCACAATAACATGAAGTTTAACTTCTTAACAGAGAAAAGGAGTTGGACTGGATTTGAGCATGTAGTTGATTTTGTTGGCTGGCAGGTGAAACAGACATTTACTTTAGTAAAACCAAAAGTAGAACAGCCAAGAACATGCCCACCACCATTATCAGCTTCATCCTTTCCATGGTGTTTCTCATTTGTTTCACATCTTCCCTTATCTTGTTGACCTCTGTGTTTCTCAGCTGATTCACATCTTTCCTTACGTTGTTGAGATCTGTGTTTCGCAACTGTGTCACATCTTCCCTGATGTTGTTGAGCTCGTTGTCAGTGTCACTATACGAATATGGACTTCCGATGGGAAGATGAGGCGACCGACGTGGTTGGCCTTCCTCCTCTGGAACTTGCTGTAACGATTAGGAACTTGCTCACTGTAACCAACTGGAATAAAATGGGAGCTTCAAACACTGGTGTGCTTGTCTAAGAAGATGAGGATTTTTGAGGGGAAAAAAAGGGAGTTACAAAAACTTTGAGATCCAATGTCATCTGATTTGGAAGTTTAAATAAGTGGGGTCAATAGTTGTATTTTATAAATTATTGGGCCAATGTGTAAATAATCAAGTCACGGATAAAACAAGCAAACACAAGTCATCAGTCAATTTGACCATCATGCACAAAAACTCTTATCTGACCATGCTAAATGCCACCCCTATTCAAATGATAAAACCTTTTTTCAGCTCATCTTTAGCTTTTGAAATAGCCCTCCAAATAGCTGAGCCATTATTAGGTCCCTTTTCCAGGAAGTTTTGGCCCTGGACATACTCATGAGACGAGTTGAACCCACAATTTTGTTAGTTGGTGTGGCATTCCCCAAACTAATTTTCGAAGCAAGGATGTATTGCTTCCTAGGACAAGTAACTGTGTCCCAAGCCGCCAAATTGATACCTTGGTTAGAGTTTCCTTTCCACAAAAAAATATGGGTGTTTCTATCAATTGAGCTGCAAATGCTTTGAGGAAGCCAAGTAATTTGCATATAATAGCTCGGGATTGAAGATAGAGGTGGCAAAACATGCTACCCAGGCCGTATTGGACTCGAGCTTTTATCGGGCTGGGCTAAAAAAGCCCGAATAAAAGTTGGGGTCAAAATTTATTGCCCAAGCCTGGCCCTATATGGGCTTTTCGACTGACCCGCATATATTTTTTCAAATTTTTTTTTCTTAGTATTACTTATTTTTCGTAGAAAAACTAATTAGGAGATTATTTGGTTTAAAGATTTTTTTATATTCACAATAATAATAATAAAATATAATCATATATTTTATTTTTTTACGAAACATTATTTTTAATTTATTTTTTTGTTTGTAAAGATTTATATAATAAATGATGGAAAGTGTAACATATTTTTTATATACTTTTGCATGTGTGTGCACACACATAAATAAATAATTTTTTTTAAAATAAGAAATAAAATACAAAATAAATATTTTTATAAATTTATACTATATAATATAAATATATATATTGTCCCCACAACTTAAACATAAGAATAATTTTTATTAATTAATAACACACACGGGCTTGCAGGGTGCCTAAAGCCCGGTCGGGCTAGCCCGATACGGGCTCGGGCTTTATCGGGTCTGGCTAAAAAAGTCTTGTTGTTAAAATGGGCTCAAATTTTATTGTCCGAGCCCTATACTTTTTCGGGTCGCCCCGGCTCGGCCCATTTTGCCTGCTCTAATTGAAGATAGTACTAACGAGGCTAGTTAAAGTCCTCCAGCTTTGTTTAGAAGCTTATATACTTTCATGAAGCGAGTCTTGTGTTTTTTTTTCCCCATTATAAACTCAAAATCTTGCTTTTGAGGTTTGCCATTAAGAATGAGGAACTCCAAATACTTATCTAGGGCGGTTGTGTGTCATCTATTATCTATATCAAAAAACTTATTTGGAACTTACAGTATAGACCAATCCATTATCAGAACCTATTTAACACATGAAATATAGAAACAAGGAGAAATAAACAACTCTAGCAACAAAAAGCAAGAGAACAAAGAATCAATAAAAAGCCATAGAATATGAGTTGGAAAGATAGGAAAGAAATAAAATGAAGAAGAAGAAGAAGAAGAAGCAACGGGAAGCAGAAGCCCCTGCTGACACTAACGCGGACACCGTCGCATACATTCCCCCATTGTGAGGTCGTCGATTTCCATCGTTGGCTCGCTCCCAATCTCCCTCATTTTCTCTCCTACGCTATATATCATGCACCGTTTGCGGTGCTCGTCACCATCCGCCATATGTCTTTCTCTCACTTGAATCCTTCTCTTTGTTGGAATCAAGTGGATTCAGAAACAATAACCCTTAATTGTTTTGATGATAACAAATGATTAAGAGAACAATTTATTCTCTAATGTGTTTGCTAGTATGCAGAAATCACTATTCATTAGAAGTCGTTATCTCAGAAGACTTGGTGAAATCTTGAATTTAACATGACTAAGTCTGGGAGTGATCCTCTGTTTTTATGCCGACGTCACCTTGTGAAGCCTTGCTCTGAAGTTGGTCAACTCCGCTTGTTCAGTCAACGCTCTGGTGACTCCTAAGACTAGATTTTGACTTACTCAACTCTGTTGAACAGTCAACTCTGTTGGTGAACCAAGCTCCAAAAACTAGCTCTGGCCATTTGTCAACACATTCAACAGACCTTGGTTTATCTACCTATAGAAGCCTTTGTGCATGACCACAAGACTCTGTTGTGAAAGCCCATTGAATTCTACGCTGAAGAACTCAACTCTGTTTCAAGCTCACTCTGTAGTACAATACTTAACTTTGGTGAACAATATAGCTCTGTTAAGGAACAGACTGAAGAATATTTGAGGATACTTTAAGTATTTAAGAGGCCTCATTGATTAAGCGTTTTAATGTACGAGGTATCAAAGGTCAAAAGAATGTCAACGATTTTAATCATCAAGGAAACTTGCACTCGAAGTGTCTCATATTCAAAAAGCCCACAAGAGACAAAGATTCAGATTTTGTGTGCAGTACCCAGAATGCTTTTTACAGTCTGGAAAGCGACGTGACCTGCAAAAGCCACAAAAACGGGATCTGGGGTTTTGACCTAGGATAAAAAGAGACGTTGTGTAACAATGGCACTATTCTCAACCCTAGCTATATATACCTTACTTCAGTCGCTGAAGTAGGTTAACGATTGAAAAAGAAAGTGAACGCAACAAAGTACGAAGTGATCATACAGTGAGTGCCTACAATCTTATCAAACTTAAAAATCACTATTCTCTGAGACAGTGTGCAACCAATAAATCTTCCAAGTCTCTGGGATCACATTGAACAAAACACTTAACTGTTTTATCCTTTCTGTTTGAAAGTTATTATTTGTGCTAAAGTTCTTCATTGTAAATTCTCTCTGTGAGAGTTATTTGTGTATTGTTTCAAAACTCATTTGAACTTGTATTAAGCCCAGTAGTGGCTGTATTTCTTAGAGGCTTAACTGTACTAAGTTGTTCTAAGAAGTTGTGAGTATAGCCAGTTTGGCAGTATTATACTCTCAAGTGTAATCAAGTTGATTATAGTGAAAAATCATTCAAGTGTGTGAAGGGACTAAACGTAGCTATTAGATGATAGTGAACTAGTATAAATCACTGTGTCACTCTCTTCTCTCTTCTCTTTACTTACTGCACTATTTTATTAAAAAGTTGTTTAGAAAAAGTTTTTCATAAACACTTATATTTGCAAAAAAAAATTCAAACCCAATTCAAACCCTCCCTTCTTGTGTTTTTGCCACGTTCACTCTTCTCTGTTCAGCGGTAACCACTCTCTCCATCAGGAAACCTCATCCTCTCTTTTCTCCCTTCGCATATATATTTTTTCTTTCTCCCTCCCCTCTCACTTTCTTTCTCTATCCTTCATCTCTCACTCACATGTTAACTGCTAAATGAAAATAACAGAAGAAAAGAAAAAGCAAAGCCCAATGATGAAGCATCATGCTTATCCCCACGACCTCCTTGCTCTACCACCCTCCTGTTTGCAAGCCTTATCAGAACCACCCTCTACGGCTCCTTTTCGCCCCAAACACCACCAATCCCCACAACTTGCAAAAGCAGGTTCTCGGTTTCGATAATCCCTTTCTTCTCGCTTATGGTCTCTTCCCATCTCTCTCTCTCTCTCTCTCTCACCTTAATCCCCCTTTCCCTCTCACTCGCACAACCACATACTTCCCCTTTATAGGGTGAGATTAGGGTTTACTGATGAAGGCTATAGCTATAGTACTGGGTTAGTAATCAAGGTTTCTTTCCCTTTTTTACAATGTTGTTGTGATGTTTTTATTTTATTTTAAGGTTTCTAGAAGAGGAATGGAGGATTAGGAAGAAAAGGAAGTAAATTGTAATTAAACTAAAGGGAAAAGGGGGGTTTTTTATTTTCTTTTATTTTCCATATCACATATACCTAAGTGGCATTAAGGAGTAGAGGAATGCTAGCGACAGTTGTGCAGACACTCTCTAAAAAACACTTGCCCAATTATTATGCCACGTCAATGCTTTTTTCAGCCACTTGCTTGGTTACCGACTCTCCAAAGAGCTTTTTAACTTTTTTTTTAATTATTTGAAGTGTAAAGTCGGACACTGAGTGTTGTCCCCTGTTACAAAAAAAAAGATCACAGCGCCGGATACCTTTTTCTTGGTACCAGAGCTCGATTGATGCATGTAGGACCCCTTGAATTTCATCTTCTGTGCAATCTTCACTTCAATCTTTTTCCAGCCCTATGTACTTGGAGTTGAATAAGGACAATTTTCTCCACAAAGCATAATTGTGAATCTAATGAATTGCGAGGAATTTACAGTGATGCTTTATCATTTTGGGAGCAGCAAGATCAACCATGGGTGCTTTGGGTTCCTCGTCATCACCTCCCTTTTCAAAATGTTGTTGTCATCCTAAGTCTTTTAACACATTTTAAAATTTTTTTTTTAGTTGGCAACTCAAACACACAACTATCGTTGCAAAGCCCAGATCTGAATCTAACAAAAAATTCTCAATCAAGCATCAGCCCCAAATCCAGATATCCTCCACACTCAAATAATCTCTATTGAAACTAATCACCAACAAAATCATGGAATTTACCGTACGAGAAGAAAAAAAAAGAACTGAAACTTGTAATCCGTAATCATAATAGCCAGATTTGATGAGACCACCGGTTATGGCAACCACCCCTTTGCACGTTCAGAATCTTCAACCTCCAATACAGGCCATTTTCACAGCCACTGTCTTTTTTTTTTACCAAATGAAAAAAAGAATAGAAACCTAGGAAGGGAGAACGTTTAGATTGCATCAGTTGAACTTGTGGTGCTTGAAATGGAGGGTGTGCCAGTAGTGAGAAACTCGATGGAAGTTGAAGAAGGTATGAACAGTGCTGAAGTTTGATGGTCTCCATCTGACAACGTCGTTTTGAGATGCCCCAAATAAAAAAATAAAAATAAAGTGTTTGAAATTCTAAACCTAGAGAGACGGTAAGCCGATAACGAGTTTTAAAAAAGAGTGACGTGGATTGATATTTGAGTGAGTGTTTTTTAGAGAGTGTCTAAGCAACTGTTGGTAGCATTGCTCTAGGGAGTATTCAAGTAGGATATAAACGTCCATGTTGGCTTAAAATTGAGGAAAATGAGGGAATCACACAATTGCAATTGTGGATAAATATAGGAATTTTCGTGCGTTTAAAAAGTGGAGATTGAAAACACATAAATATAATCACGATACTTAAGGGACTAAAAATGATGTTAAGCTTATAAAAAATTAGAAGTTTTTAATTTTAGTAATAGAAACTAAAAATGATTTTTAAAATGATAACTTTATGCACAATAATCATGACATGAATATATCGATTATTATATATAGTTATATACAAAATCTCAACAAAAAATGATGCCAAAAATAATCTTAACAAGAAAAAAACGAGGGAAGACCGGAAAAGCCGAAGAGGTTTTACTAGGGCTTTAGTAAAAGCAACCGACGAAAGAAGGGGGATTGCAGTTGCAGCTGCAGAGAAGTCCAAACCACAAAAATGGCGAGCATTTGGAGAAGCAGTTCAGGGAGAACCGCACTGCGTTGTTTCAGCCAGTCTTTGGCATCGACTACAACTGCTAGTCATACCCCTTCCATCCCCTCACGATTCTCCTCCGTCCGCTATATTAGCGGCGGTCGCGATCCCATCTCCAGGTTAATTTCATTGCCACTAGGTTTCGCTTGAAAGAAACAATTAATCTATTAATTTCATTTTTTTTTGAATTGCTGATCAGGAATCATGAGATTATCCCTCCGGTGAACTGGGGGATTCGGATTGTGCCGGAGAAGAGGGCGTTTGTCATCGAGCGATTCGGCAAGTACGTTAAGACTCTTCCCTCCGGAATCCATTTTTTGATCCCGTTCGTCGATCGAATTGCTTACGTGCATTCGCTCAAGGAAGAGGCTATCAGCATTCCCGACCAGTCTGCTATTACCAAGGATAACGTCACCATCCTCATCGACGGTGTGCTTTATGTGAAGGTGTATCCATTGTTCTGTCTCTAATTTTGGTTATTTCCCTTTCTTCCTTGTTGATTTTTTTTTTAACTGTTTTTCTTGGATGTAGATTGTGGATCCTAAGCTGGCTTCTTATGGGGTTGAGAATCCCATTTATGCTGTCATTCAGCTGGCACAAACGACAATGCGTAGTGAACTCGGTAAGATTACTCTTGACAAGACCTTTGAGGAAAGGGACACGCTCAATGAAAAGATTGTGGTGAGTTTAGTTCCTCATTGTTTGTGCTGTAGTCATTTTAGCACTAGTTCATTTTCCACCCTTTTCTTATTTAAGCAGAAGCATCTTAGCTACTTCAGTTTCAAGTCATACTTAAAAATCTTGTAGGTGGAAATCTTGGGTAAGCAGCGCATAGTTTAGTTCTAAAAAGAATGCCCCTCTTTAGATGAAGCTTTATGGAGTTGCTGGAAGGATAATTTGTCTAACATGCAATTTGATAGTCCTGTTTGAATCCAATTATATAAAGATAAGGGGAAAAAAAGAAGAAAGGAACAAGCCAAAAGCTAACGAAGAAACTTTGTTAAGTTTGGGTTGGTTGTGTGATATTGGCTCCTTGCCTCCTATTATCAGATGCAATGTGGCCTTAAGTCCTTAAGACCTTAACTGATGATAACATAGGATCCAGTTGGTGCTGTGGATGGGATCAAGATAATTCATTTCAGCAACTTGACTTTAATACATTCATGTAGTCTGTTAGATCACCAATAAGAAAAAGAAGCACAAAGGATAGGAAACCACCAAGTGTTATTAATCTCAACTAGATATCAACGAGTCTTCTGAATGATGCAGCAGTAATATTATAGAGCGGTGGCTATAACTGAACAAGAAAAAAATGACCACCCGGAATAGTTCTGAACTATCCTCACATGACTAAGCCCTTACAAAGAGAGATGACCTCTCAGCCTCCCCTAAACAAATTCCAAAACAGAATGCCCTTTTTCTCCTACTAACGTCCCCTTTAAATTAACCCCCTCATCCAGCAGCGCTATACATGGCTTTCCTAACTATCTCTTCCCCTTTTCCTGCTACACCCTTATTTCTACTCTTGTAAACTTTCAGCTGTGATAGTAACCAGAAATAGCATTACCAATTATTAGGGAAAAAACAACTCGGTAATGGAAATGACACATCTATTATTTCTGAAATGAAGAGATCACAGAGGAACGAGTATTCCTGCTTTCCATAGCTAAGCTTCTTCAGACAAGAAGAGATGATTCTCTCTGTGCCCAACCTCTAAGGTCCTAATTGAAAAGATACAGATTGATACTCTCCTCCATTCTCCCTCCCCCTATAATCACGTTGCCTATCCCAACTAACTGCCACATTAACAATTCTTCTCTAATTTCTTTGCTCAGCCCATTTGTTGGGCTTAGGCCCAAACCTGGTATCCTAACAAACTGCCTGAGGCCCATGTCCAATTTCAATGATTTCTGACCTAGCAGTCATTAATCACCTGTTGTCTTATAAGTTATAGTTAGCCTCAACTTCAAGGAAGGCCTTCTTTTTCTTTGATGCCCAAACGGATCGGTATTCAAATTGTCAGTAACCACAACTTTTACTACTCCATATTAATTTAACGTCATAATTAAAATTATTCACTCATTCAGTCTTAGTTCTCAACTTGAACACTAGTGCAAACTCAAACGAGAGCCGTAAAAGCATTCCTCTTGAGAGCCAAATTCATAATATAAAGAAACATAAAATGTGAAAGAAACCAATTGTAGCTTCAGTATTCAAGTTAGTTTGCGTTGAGAAGTTTGTAAGGACTCTGAATTTATATACTACGTGATTGATTTTAGTTTCAAATTTTCCTCAATAGTTAGTCATCCACCCTAACTTTGAAAGGGGGGGGATGTTAGATAGTCGTGCTTATTGTGTTTTAGTGTATTTTGTTTAGTTCAGTGTGTGTATGTTGTGCGGTGCACAAGATCTTTTATCTTTATATTTGTACATCGTACTATCTCCGAGTGTTAGTTAGCTTGTTGAGGTGTAAGTTGTAACTGAAGTCTAACTGAATTTGGTTGCAACAACTGTGCATCTCACAGTATATATATGCTCTTTGTACTATTACTGACATAATGAGAAAACGCAATACAGAAGTTTCAGATCATCTCTCTCAAATCCTCTCCACGATTTTATCAGACTTACCTGATTATCTTTAATTTTCTCACCTTAATCCACTTCACAACAAGTCAACAATTACAATGACATAGTCACCCACATTATATAAAAGCGAGTTTACATCTAATGTCGCTATGCAAATCTTGAAAATGGGTAGCAAAATACTCAGCTGAGTCTTAGTGTATAAAAGAAATCAACTGAGGCACAAGATTGATAGGCTTTCAATAGGCTAGCGATTGGGATATAACATGGACAATCTGAATGAACTCTCACCAACTTTTTTTTTTTTGCTTCCTCAAATTCTTTATCATGTTGAATATCCTTTTCAAATTCATCAATCATACTACTTTCAAGTGTTTTGGGTTCTCTACTCATTGGACGACTCACTAACAAAAGGATTAGGGAAATCCAATTTAACTGTTGGGACAATAACTAACATCATATTTGCCTCTGGATTTTCTTTTTCAAATTTATCCTTTTGCAGTTGCATTTGTGGAGGAGGTTAAACATTGTTTATGCCTTGGTGGTAGATAGAACAAGTATTCTCTGTCTGATGATTGATGGGCTCTTGATCGTACAACCAACGGTATCCTAACAAAATTTGAATAACATCCATGGGCAAGATGTTGCATTAGACATCCTCACCGTAACTACCTATTTTAAGGGGAACCCCACATCTCTCCCTAACATGCAAGCATGCCTTATCTACCCAAGCTACTTGAAAAAGATGAGGGTCTGATTCTGGCTCTAATTCTATGACATACCCAAGGTAGAAATGACTATCATGAAACTACCCCCGTCAATAACTTCCATACATGGTAATTTTAGTTTGTGTCCTAGCATTTGAAGACTTAGAGTGTACAAACTACATTTGAAGACAGAAATCACTCATTTTTCCTTATTAGATGAATACTAAGGACTCCATTGTTTCATCCTTCAGATCATTAACTCTAAGGGCATTGATGGTTTTGTAGTTATAGCAAGATTCCTATGTGGGCACTGATTTTACTTATATCTTCTACCATGAGAATGAAAGCTCTCTATGTTTGATAAAGCGGATACACGGGAATCAGTAACACATGCCTTCCAAGATTGGTAGACTTAGGGGCCAGCACAAAGTTAGACGTGGCACACAAAAAAAAGGGGTTGAGGGATAGCTCCAAACCGGGGAGGGTAAAGGGTATGAGGAAGATAAGGTATGGAAATGCCTTTGCAGTAGAACCCTGAGAACTTGCTCCATCTGCTTAGCTTTATGAAAGGCCTCATGAAGGGTGGAATGGGATAGATCACATCTCTTGTGATTTCATCGCATGAACATTAACAAACTTATTAATAATGACCCAAGACTCTACCTAAATGTCACACTTGAGCATCAAGCTCTCAAAACTAGTCACGCAGTAAAAAACAATACTAGACAATTGCTTAAGTTCCAATTATTGATTCATAAGATGATTCCTATGATAGGTATATTTACCTTGCAATTTCTATTGCATCACTACACAACTGATAAGGTGGTTTAGGGGGGGGAACATAGAGGTTGGAGAGATAAGGTGACGTGGGTTCGAATCCCCCCCAACTAACATTACTAATAACTAATTACTAACATTTGTCATTAAAAAAAAAAAAGCTATACGTCGGTTCCAATTCTCTTTGAAGCTATTTTCTTCAGCAGCATTCTGATAAAACCCGACGAAGTTGACAAGCCAGGTGGTTACTAGCCTAAGGTTATATGAGTCAGAACAAGGGAAAAGTAGCCCTCAATTTGACGAAGTCAATTTAGGAAAATATAAAAATCTAAGCAACTAACAAAGGTTGGAATCTCTAATTTGGCTTAAGGGCATCTAATATTTCATGATTAAGCACATTATTTTGGTGAGGATTTATATTCTGACGATTATTGAACCTTTCCTGATTTTGCCAACATAATCCAAGGTTTCATCATCTTAAGTTTTGGAGTCATCTAAGGTCTCTCTCTCACTTTCCCTATTGCCATGTTCATTTGGCTCCTAATGAAGGGAAGAACTATGGTAAACTAGGTCTCTAAAGTGGTAGTATGGGTAGATAACTCATTGAAGAATTCAATAGTGATGAATTATGTAACATAATGGGAAAAATTTTCTCTTAGGCTAACCAAATTTAAGAACAAGTTGTCAAAGTTGGTTTGTAAAGAGCAAATGGTAATACAATAAAGGGAGGTGAGAAGCAACCGTGTGAAATAAATAAATAAATAAATAAAACAAAAAAATGACCTTAATTCCATCGCTGAAAATAATAATGATAAACTACTCTAAATGCAATGCAAACTCAAAAACAATAATATGAAAATATGAAATAATAACAATGTGAATAAACTAGGATGATAAATCAAAGGTAGAGCTAACAAGAATTGGGTACTCTCGTGAATGAAGAAAACAGTACATATTAATCAAAAGCATCTCAAATATTCAACTTCAGATCTATTTATAGACCTAACAAAGGCAAACACCCTAACAAGCTACTCTTGTTCTAAGTTGGAATAAGATAATCTAAAATAGAACAAAATCTTGAAATAGCAAATAACAATAAATAATCTCAAAAATCAAAAAGCATATTTATGACATCAACACCCTAAATAATTCACATAAACTAATAACCCAATCTACAACAGATCTTTCTATCCTTACCCATTTCGACATGGTTTCTAGACCTGCTTGGTGCCTAGATGTTAGAATATAACAATGGCAGTATAATAAACATGGATCAAGAGCTACGGGCTTGCTCTTCCTTTGGAGTCAACCTTGTATAAATTTTCTTGATAATGTACCAAATATAAAACATGCACTCTAGGATTTTTCAAATTTGTCTTGAAAAAGTATATAAAGAACAACTATTTCATCATCTGCAGCCAAATTTAATAATGGTTAATTCAATTGTGGCAAAATTGTTGCAGGAGTCCATTAATGTGGCTGCAAAGAGTTGGGGACTAGAGTGTCTTCGATATGAAATAAGTGAGTTATTGGCAATGTATGAACGATTTTCCTCTATTTTTTACTCAACATGTGTAATTTTTTTTTTTTTTTTTGTGGTTGTCTTTCTGCAGGGGATATCTCTCCTCCGCGTGGAGTGAGAGCAGCTATGGAGATGCAAGCAGAAGCAGAACGAAAAAAGAGAGCTCAAATTCTTGAGTCTGAAGGTAATCAATTTGATATTCCAATTCATCACATCAACGATGATGTTTTACATTATTATCATCCTGAAATTAGTTTTAGTACCCATGTCATTCAAGTTTGTAGTTTCTATCTTTATTGGCATTGATGACATGTAGTGTTAAACAGGAGAAAGGCAGGCCCACATAAACATTGCTGATGGAAAGAAGAGTTCAGTGATTTTGGCATCAGAAGCAGCTAGGATGGATCAAGTTAACAGAGCCATAGGTTAATTACGTGTTGATATACCGGTTCTAACTTCCAATTTTGTAACAATATTAATTCTTTAAGATAGCTTTGATGTCTCGTGGACTTGATGTGCGAACTCTTTATTTAATTTCAAACTTTTATTTATATCAGTGTGCTCATGTGTATATTCTCTTATGAAATGAATGATTTTCTGCATGACAAAATGGTAATAAATTATGGATTGGACCATTCTTACTTTAGTACTATTTCAAACTTTTGTGTTTTATTGTAACATGCCTCCATAAATTTGGTGTTCAATTTAGCATGTTGTCATCATCTGTTTTCTTCATCTATCAATTGCTTTTGGAAGAAACCACAACTGATGTGCTTGATTGATGTTTCCTGACTATATTGTCGCTTCCCCTTGATATCTTCAAAACCTTATAAGTAACACCATTCTTTTTCAGGTGAGGCTGAGGCCATCCTTGCCAAAGCAAGAGCAACGGCTGAAGGACTTGCTCTTGTGTCACAATCTCTCAAAGAAAATGGAGGAGCAGAGGTGAGATTATTCAATTTTTTCTGTTAAGATTTTTTGTTTGTATCTGATAGGACCCTTAAAATAACTAAGGTATGTGCAGAGTTGTTTGTATCATAGCTAAGAGAGGGAAAATAGGGATGATTTTGATATGTAACCAATTGCTGAGTTGGAAATAGGGAGAGCAAAGGTCCGTGGGTAGTGGTGAGGAGTATATGCGAAGGAGGGAGGTAGGCTGGAATTAGACTTGGGAGAGAATTGGGTACTCTTGAACTTGCCCAGACCTTTGTTTTTCTCTACTTTCTGCATTACATTCTTATTGTAATTCAGAACCCGAGTCCTGATATCTGTCTGATGCAAGCCTGAACCTATCCATTTCAATACAAAAGTTGTCTCTGTTTTCATTTCATTTTTTGGTACCTATTAATTGGTATCAAAGAACTCGATCTCAGAAGCTTGAATGGTCTCTACACGCGTAGCAATGGATTCCTGAGTTGATAGGTGGGAGCACTATATCGAGGAATTGCGAGAAGAGAGCCAAACACAGCTGAACGAACTGAAACAACTTTTATAGAGGAGTGAGCAAACTCGCACTAGAGGACGTTCTCCTCGACGACGAGCTCCAACGAGGAATGAAGAGGGAGAAGGCGATGGTAGCCGAGATGATTGGTCGCGTTTGCTATCCATAAGAAGGGAGGAGAATTCAGTTCTAACGTACGACCCGAGGGTAGAAAAATGGCGGTTTCGATATTCAACGGAAATGATGCCTATGCTTGGATTGTCTGGGTGGAGAGGTACTTCAAATTAAATTCAACGAGGGATGAGGATAACTTGATGCAGTGGTGATGGCATTGGAGGATCAGGCTTTCAATTGGTACCAATGGTGGGAGGAACAAGCCACCTCACGGAACTGGGAGGAGTTCAAGAGTGCGGTGGTCCGTCGATTTCAACCCGGACTGGTTCAGAATCCTCTGGGTCCCTTGATAAGTATCAAACAAACAGTAACAATGATGTAGTATTGGGAGAAATTTGATCTGCTTGTAGCTCCATTGAAGAGGGAGAAGCGCGTAATGTTGGAGAGCATTTTTCTTAATGGGTTGAAGGAAGAGATTCAAGCAGAACTGAAACTGCATGAATCGAGGTCTCTGTTGAAGCTTATGGGCTGGGCACTGATGTTAGAGGAGAAGAATGTGGCTCTTCAGAAGAAAGGGGCTGCACAGAAGGAGAAGATGGATTGGAGGGGTCATATTATGGGCTCAACAACCAGAACGTGTGTGGGCACTGTTGTGGATGTGGGAAGGGCTAAATCTTTTGGGCCTAAGCCCAATTATGGAAATCAAGGTCCAGCAGAGGCAAAACAATCAAATGGGGCCAATGGGGGGAAGAATTTTGGGGAGGAAAGAGACTCACACAAGCTGAGCTTCAGGAGAGGAGTAGGAAGGGTCTATGTTTCAAATGTGGGGACAATGGGGGCCTGAACATGTGTGCAAATTTAGCATTACCAGCTGGTGCGCATGGAGGGGCGAGGAAGAAGAGGAAATCTAAACCCAGGAAGAAAAGGAATCACCGGAATTGGAGGCTAAAACACTCCACTTGTCGCTGAGAAGCAAAGAAGAGTTGACTTCCAATCAATCATTTTAAATTTTTGGGGAAGATTGACCAAAGACCCGTACTTGTATTAGTGGACTCTGGTGCAATGCGTAATTTCATATCCAAGGAGGTTGTCAAAGAGCTGAACCTGCCAGTGGAGGATACTCTTGAATACAACGTTGAAGTGGGGACAGGTGAGAAAATAGGGAATTAAGGCGTGCAGGAAGGTGAAATTGGAGGTGCAAGGAGTGGAGTTTGAGCAGAATTTTTTCATAATGGATTTGGGAGGCAAAAAAGTGGTTTTGGGAATGGATTGACTAGCTAGCTTGGGGGACATTGGAGCTAATTTCAGAAACTTGATCGTCAAATGGAGACTAGGGGAAACAAGTTGATGTTGAGGGGGATCTCTCTTTTTTGTAAAACTCAAGCTTCCTGGAAGACCATGATCAAGGCCTTGCAGGATGAAGGAGAAGGGTATTATATAGAGTATCACCAGCTGCTCGTGAAGGATGAAGGCTCAAAGTGGCTGCAGAAATTGAGAATGTTTTGGAAAGTTTCACTAATGTTTTTCAGGAACCAAATGGATTACCCCTTAGGAGAGAACATGACCATGCCATTTACCTTAAAGAGGGGGCTCAAATCCCCAATATTCGGCCTTACAGGTATCCCTACTACCAAAAGAATGAAAGTGAGAAGATTGTGAGGGAAATGATGCAAGCGAGCATAGTTAGGCCTAACACTAGCCCTTTCTCCAGCCCTGTTATTTAAGTAAAGAAAAAAGATGGAGGGTGGAGGTTTTGTTTAGATTACAGGGCCTTGGATAGGTTCACCATACTGGATAAATTTCCCACTCCAATAATTGATGAGTTGCTAGATCAATTAGAGGCTGCAATGAGAGAAGAGGACATCCCCGAGACAACATTTAGGACACACGAAGGGCACTATGAATATTTGGTCATGCCTTTCGGCTTAACCATTGCTCCCTCCACTTTCCAAGCTCTTATAATTGAGTCCTAAAGCCTTACCTAAGGAAATTTGTCCTAGTATTTTTTTGATGATATTCTGGTTTCACAACCAAGATGAGGGGAGTCACAAGGAGCTCCTCAAGATAGTGTTACAGGTGTTAAGGAAATCAATTGTTTGCTAACAAGAAAAAGTGCACTTTTGGCCAAAGACAATTGGAATACTTGGGTCGAAGGGTTTATTGTGTTTTAGTTTGTGTTATTATGTCTGAAGCTGAAAAAAATGTGGTGAATCTGGTATATAAAATCTTCTCTTAATTAGCACATTTGTTTTATCTTATTGAGTCTCATGGAATAACAGGAAGTAATATTGTCATTTGGTTTGCAGGCAGCTAGTTTAAGGATAGCAGAGCAATATATTCAAGCATTTAGTAACATAGCCAAGGAGGTAATAGCCTAAGCTGATTGGTATGCAATTTATACATTGCACAATTGTTCATTTTGAAATTTGTTCCTTTCCCCCCCCCCCCCTCCTCCTCAGGGCACAACAATGTTGCTTCCTAGCTCTGCATCCAATCCTGCTAACATGATGGCTCAAGCCCTTACAATGTATAAAAGCCTGATTGGTAATGTTCAGAGTGAGAAGCACAATGGGACTGCACCCCCTTCAATAGAAGGACGGAAACAAGGAAATGATTCCTCTGTTGAGTTTAGAGACAAGAGCTCCACAACCCCGACTACATCTAAAGGAATCCCAGATCATCCTGGAAATTCTGGATTTTCACTTCAGAGCTCCACAACCCCGACTACAACTAAAGGAATCTCAGATCATCCCGGAAAATCTGGATTTTCACTCCAGAGCCCCCCAAGAAGGGAGTAGTCTTTCATTTTATAGAACTTGCCATTCTGATGAATTCATTTGTTTTTTGGATGTTATTGTGAAAATTGAGGTCGGAGAGAGGGAAGCAGAAGAGTTTGATTGGACTTTATATTGTTAGTTGTTTTAGCATTGATCACAGGATACGCATAGTTATGACTAGACAATGACTATATCTTTTCTTCCTTACTGGAAACTTGGGGAGAAAGAAATGAAAAGAAACAAAAATATTCTACCTTCTCTCAGGTAGTATATCCATACTGCGCATATTTTCTTCCTTAAATAATGCTTGCATGGACAATTACTCTGTGGCATCCCTTGAATTTAGCTGAACTTTTTAACAAGTAGATGGTTGTTAGTGCAGAGCATTTACTGTACACAAGTAGTGCTTCGGGACTTCGCAACCAGACTCTGGTTAATGTCAAAACTAGACGTGGTATTTGCAAGCATTTACCATTACCAGGGTATAGACATTACTTTTTTGTGAGAATTATGCTTTAGGTCAAGTTTTTTGTTTTAATGTTCAAAGAAATCACTGATTTGATTTATTCTAAAGGTATCTTTTTGATATTCCGTTTTGTAATTGGATGTCCTGGTTGAGCATATGGTGTTCAATTTTTAGGGGCCCAAGTTCTACCAAAAGTGAAATTGTTTGTCAGCAGGATGATTTGAATGGATTAGTACAGGCTAGAGTAAAACTTTTGCTGACAAAATGCCTTACAATTAGAATGTTTTCTGGCAGTTAATCGTTTCACATTCATAATGTGCCCTATATAGTGAAATTACGTGAAGCCCAATCATTCTGGATAGATGATTTTGATGCTTTGTTTCGTCCTCGTCAGTGTTCTTCTTCCTACAGCAAGGAATGACAAAAACATGGTATGCATTAGTGCAAGATCACATAAAATGACATCATTAAAGCAAATGCTGAAACTTGGAATGATACAAGTAGTTGAAAGTGGAGACAATAAATTTTCACAAACTTGAATTTTGCAGCTAGTAGTAAGCATGAAACGTGTAGGATATTAAAGATGAAGTTTCAGTGGTATCGTCATCCACGGCTAAAAGACAGATTGATACTCTCTCCGGACTCAATTATAAGCAAAAATATTTAATTTTACACTAATTAAGAACAATAATTAAGTGCAATTAATTTTTTTTGATTTCTTAAGAAAACCACAAGCAAGCACTGAGAGGGCCTTCTAAGAAAGCAAGGAATAGCAACGGGTACTGTTCCTGGTGGTGCATGCACCCAATAACAAGTGCAAGAAGACGGAAGTATGTAAAGGCCAATGATTTAATAATTTTCAAAATCTGGGTAATCCAGTGAGGAATACATGTATCTGAATAAGCAGCTACCCAATAGGAACGCGTTTGATTATTATCACGATTCTAAAATTATTATCTGATTTACATGACATACTAGTTAAGTTCACTTGAGCAAGAATATTAGTATGAAAATATGAGCTGGAAGTGGTGTACCAAACCATTAAATTAATAGTCTCTCCTTATAAAAAACATACCAGGGAGTTCTCCATTAAAGGAGTTGAATCAACAGTGACAAAAATGTAGTACTGCATTTACATGAATGGGCGTATCGTTAATCAACCAAGGAATTTAAAAAGAAGGACGATGGATATTTTCAATCAAATTCCTATGTGCCGAAATGCCGAAAGTCTCACTCATATATATTCGTTCGATATGTAAACACAAGAGGCAGAAGAAGACCAGACATCCTCGTAGACAGAGACAGAGACAGAGTCAAGAATTAAAAAAGACCAAATAAAACGGAGAAAGCGAGGACAATGAGCCAGACAATATGGAGGAGGAGGAGTGCCTGAGCAGAGAGAGGGGCCGAACCCCCATTCCCATTCCCCACTTCACAGAACCCCATTTTCGCTACTTTTGCGCCCGCGCATGCCGCTTCCGCACACCCGCACCAGTACGTCACGCCGTCCACGCCGCAAACTGGGTCCGTTCGAAAGCACTTAGCGGGGCACGGTGACGCCGCTGCCCTCGCGCACACGTTCCTTCCTTCGCCGGTGACTTCGGACGGTAACAGGATGACCGGCGAGGACGCGTCTTCGGCCAGCAGCACCGACGGTAAAATGCAGAGGACGATTAATACGGCAGAAAATTGTGTGACTCTGAAGATTCTTCCCATGACCCGTTGATCGGAGTGAGATGAGCTTTACGCTGCTTTTTCCGTAAAGCTCGCCTCGCCTGCTGAATTGGAGAACTCAGTGTGCTGGGTATATTTTCTTGATTGAAAGAATTGAAATGGATGGGTTTTTTGTTGGATCGAGGGAGAAAAAAGTGGGAAAGACAGAATCTTTGGAGGAAGGAGCGGTTTGCTTGGAAGATAGGTTAAGAAATGGGAACACAGAGAGATCGCAACTGTATCTGTATGTATTGGACGTTGGGACTTCTCTGCTACTGCGCTTTTTATTTTCTTTCTTTGTTCATTGGCTTTGCAGTTTGTCCATCTTTTTTTTTTTTTTATTATTATGTTTGCACTTTGTCCATTCCTTTCTTAATACATAAGGTTAATTGATACATTCGATTCATCCCATCACATAAAATATTATACGTAGTATCTTATAAATAATAATTTCAAAATTAATAATTTCTATTTTTAAATAGTTTTATATTTATTTGACACTGGTTCGTTATTTTATTTTAATAAGTTTAATAGTGTAAATCAGTTTTACACTGCCAACTAATAAGAGCTCATTATTCTGCTATGTCATCCCACTCTAATAAATATATTTTAAAAATAACTGCACAATGGAGAGCTCTCACATTTTTTTGACAGGAATTACCAACGTAACACATACACACCGCTTTTTAATGATAAAATTATATTAGACAAAAATCATAAGTATAATGTTATTATAGAATCCTGTAGAAAAATTATTATAGAATTAATTAAAAATATAAAACTTATATACAGTGTCATAGACTATGACACTGTTCATCCCGTGCTACAAACAAACACACAATTATTTTATAGTTATTTGAGTAAAGAGAGACAACAACAATGTATCCCTTGAAGCTGTTTATGATAGTTATCTTGATTTTTCAGTGGAAAACAGAACCAACGGTGTTGTATGTAAGTTTTCTCCTAATCAAAATATTGAGTGAGGAATTTATATCTTCTATTTAACAATAATATAATTATTACATTTGTCTAATAGTAATCCAATTGTCCTACTTTTTAGGATATGGCGGAAAGTTGCCAATGCTAAAATCTACTTCTCATCTATGTTTATTTAATTTTTCTAAAAATTTTGTCTAACTATTTATATTTTTAAAACCAAATAAATAAACATAGATGAGAAGTAGGCTATAGTATTGCCGACTTCCCACGGGTACTTAATTGAAGAAGGGGTAGACTAACATAAAAGGGTTATTATAAAAAAATAAAAAAAAACTCATGATCACCATTTTATGTATTTTTTTTTAATAAAAATACTACCATTGAATTTATGCCTTGAACAGTGACTGAAAATTTTATGAATAAAAATTGAATTTAGCTCTGAATCAAGGTCGGGGCAAAAATGGAAAAGAATTGAAATCCCTATTAATAAAAAAGGAAGGAAAAAGTAAACCATAAAAGCAGAAGAGAATTGAATCGAGCACCTACCCCAGTGTAGTGCTAAAAAGAAAACTTGATTTAGGAAAATGAATTTAGAAAAGGATGCTGGATGAATGCTATTAAAAAAAAAAACTAAGCAGAGATAACTACTGAAATAAATTAAATTAAAATAATCTAAAAATTGTATTATATTGTATAAAATGTAAAACTCTCCTTTTTATTGTGTCTAAAATAATTGAAGAAAAGATCAAAAGACAAAGAAAATAAAAGTTTGCTATAAAAATTAAAAATTTATTTTAGATTTCAAATTTTAACAGAAAAAAAACAAAACAAAACAAATACCATATGTTTGAGCAAATGATTTGGTAGGTTAGGGCAGGAAGGAATGTCACGCCAAGAGGCAAAATTATGTTTTCCTATAATTCCTTTTCTTCTGGTGCCGCTAGTTAGATATACTTTTTTTATTTATTCTGCCATGACTATTGAGCTAGAAAACAGTTATGTTAGCTTTTTTTTTTCCTAACCTATAAATAATTAGATCAGATTCTGTTTGATCGCGTTTACATGTTGAATTGAGCTGGTGTCTTTGTTGGGAAATGGGAATAGAGTCACACACTAAGCAGCGGAAATGGATTGGGATTTCTAAGGACACCCCACAATTTGCTGGGGGCACCCTACAATGGTATTGACTTGATAAAAATATCCCTAGCAAAATTGAAGCATTTTTTTTCCTTCTATTCCTTCCCTCGCAAATTTGGTTTTTACGAGTTGAATATTTTTTTTACTCGCAAAAATGGAATTTGCGAGTAAAAAAAATACTCCACTCGCAAAAACCAAATTTGCGAGTGTGATTCAGTAACTCGCAAAAACTATTTTTGCGAATGAAGGAAATTTTCCTCACTCGCAATGGTTGGTTTTTGCGAAAACCTGCCTCAAATTTGCGAAAACCAGAGAATACATTTTTGCGAGTGGAAATTGCACAATTGCGAGTGAAGGGAAGAATGGGAAAAAAAATTCACTTTTGATATTTTTAATAGGGTTATTTTGGAAAATGTAGGGTGTCCCAGTAAATTGTGGGCTGCCTTTAGCAATTCCCAAATGGATTTAGTCCGGTCAAATTTGCTGCATCCACTTATTTTTGGGAGTGGCTTTCAGCACCTCCTTTTTTCCCTATATCACCCCTTTTTTTTTAATTCTAAAAACTATTTTTCTTCCAGCAACTCAATTGCTGCTGAAACGTAAAAGGTTGGTGGGGGTGATGTAGGCAAAAAAAAGGGCCAATATTAAAGGCACCCCACCTATTGTGTACACCCCTATTTATGTCATTTGACTAAAATATTCCTAAAAAAATACAAAAACTGCATATCTCCTGTAAATTCAATTTACGGTATGGGGAAAAAAAATTATCGAAAATTGGAATTTACGGTATGGATTTCATACCGGATTCCATACCGTACGCAATTTTGTTATCGGAAATTCAATTTTCGGTATGAATATTTTTAAAAATTTTCATACCGTAAATTATTAATTTTCAGAACACAGATTTTTTATTTGTTACCGAAAATTATGAATAAATTTATTTATTTAAATAAATTATATTAAAATTCATTAAAAAATAAAACAAAAAACACATACCATACCAGAAATTCACAATTTCCATTAACAAATAAAAAATATGTGTACCTAAAATTCATAATTTTCGGTAACAAATAAAAAATATGCGTACCGAAAATTCATAATTTACGGTAACAAAACTGCAAAAATTTACGATATGGATTCCAGTATGTAAAACACATATCGGAAATTAGAATTTCCAGAATTGATTCCAATTTTTTTATTTTAGGTAGGGGTATTTTGGGTTTTTTGAAAAATGGGGGGTGTTTGCAACCGGTGGGGGTGCCTTTAATATTGGCTAAAAAAATGGGTGCTAGACGCCACTTCCCTTATTTTAGGGAATTTCTAAGGGCACCCCACAATTTGCTGGGGCACCCTACAATTCCCAAAATACCCCTACTAAAAATATCAAAAGTGAAATTGTTTTTCCCATTCTTCCCTTCACTCGCAATTGTGCAATTTCCACTCGCACAAATTTATTCTCTAGTTTTTGCAAATTTGAGGCAAGTTTTCGCAAAAACCAACCTACTCGCAAAAACCATTTTTGCGAGTGAGGAAAATTTCCTTCACTCGCAAAAATGGTCTTTGCGAGTTACTGAATCCCACTCGCAAAAACCATTTTTGCGAGTGAATGAAATTTCTGCATTTTCTTCACTCACAAAAATAGTTTTTGCGAGCGAGATTCAGTAACTTGCAAAAACCATTTTTGCAAGTGAAGGAAATTTTTCTCACTCAGTAACTCGCAAAAACCACTTTTGCGAGTGGAATATTTTTTTTTACTCGCAAAAAATGGAATTTGCGAGTGGAGTATTTTTTTTTTTACTCACAAAAATAGAATTTGTGAGTAAACAAAAATTTTGTTCACTTGCAAATTCTATTTTTGCAAGTAAAAAAAATATTCAACTCGCAAAAACCAAATTTGCGAGGAAAGGGACATAAGGAAAAAAAATGCTTCAATTTTGCCAGGAGCATTTTCGTCAAGTCAATATCATTATAGAGTGCCCCAGCAAATTGTCGGGTGTCCTTAGCAAATCCCTTATTTTATCGTTGATTTGAGCCTCAGTCGTTGGTAAGCCCAATTCAACCGAAGCACTCTTGCTGCACTTTGACCCACACCCTATTACAAAACATTCTTTTTTTTAATGCAATCTACCAGAAGCTTAGATATACTTTACTACGCAGTCATACTAACCATGATCCATGATTTTCTGCTTGTCTTTGCAAGTCCAATAACATCTATAAAGTTTTTTTTTATTCAATTTAATTATTTATTATTTATGATAGTCCATTCATTATTTCATTTTGGTGAAGCAATGCAAACTCTTCGTATTAGTACTGCCTCTATTGATGGAGCTGCAATTTCAAGAGTTTTGCCAAGCCATGAGTTTCCTTGTCACCTCACGAATTGAGAAAGAGGTGTTGTATATTCTTGGTCAGCAACCAATCACGATCTCCCGAACAAGATGAACACCGGAAACCTACAAAACAAATACTCCATCACAATAACTTGAGGTGTCTGTGAGACTGCCCTTAAGTATTTATCCGCGTGATATGCGTAAATCCCCCAGGATACAACAAGTTTTTCTCGGCGATAAGCGTACCGAGGCTATCAGAACTCGAGAAGTAATGCAAGGCAGAGTCCTTAACCCAGGCAGCAAAGCCAATATATATATATATATATATATATATATAAGATAGAGATAAAGCAGTTAAAAGTAAGAGAAAATAGTGTGAGTGGGAGAGACTAAGTCAAATAAAAAGATAAGATAAGGATAAAGACCAAATCAAAAATTCTAACAAATAAAAGAAATAATGAATTAATAAAATTATTTTTCCAATAATTCTCACTTAATTATATGGACCACAATATCATTAAAACTTTTGAAATACACATAAATTTCCAACAATCCTCGACATATTTCAAAAGTTTTAACAAAACATTTATGAAATATTTGAAAAAGAATTTTTCATGGGTTAAGATCATAGATGTAATGCGTCGAACCTGTGTAGCAAGCTATTGAACCAGGCCTAGATTGATAAACTTAACACACAGTGAATTGATAAAGCAATCTTTATGAACCAGAGACACTTTGTGTGTATTAGAGGTCTACCAATCATATTACACCCCCATAATTCTCGTGTTATCGCTGTGTGGCGCATTTAGGCCGTGTGCATGCTTAATATTCATGAGTGCTCTAGAGACCCGCCACGTCTCATGCAAGCGGCCCCACTTGACACTCATATCAGTGATTCCATCTAGTGTATGCTGCAACCATACACCACCCATAAGAGCTTATGGAAATCATTAAAAGCTTTCAAAGCTTATCCCTTAAGTTTAAATAATCTAGCACATTCTCATAGCCATTATTGTAACACCAAAGGAAAGGGACAAGATTGTTGTAGTGCTATCATAACTAATAAGTGACTTGTTTTTAACTATATGAACCTTCTTCATGGGATCTCCAATCACAAAGTTGGGTTCCCATCACTTGTCGTTTTCCAGTGGCATAAGTCTCATTCCTCTCGATGTTTCACTTATTAATTTCCTCCCTAGAGGTTTTTGTCAAAGAATCAAGTTCACTTTTGACTTCATATACATTAAGGATATAACCTTCTCATTAGTAGCTACTTTACACAATTATAACACATAAATATGGAAGATACAAGTTTCTTCCATCCAGGAATATTGACCAAGACGTCTCTTAATCAATCAATCTCATTTATTGTCAAGTCTAGATTAATAAACTCAACCTCCATAATAGATTTATAACAGGTCTGCTTAGATGACTACTAAGCGGCAACATTTCTATCAAGGATAAAATAAATCCACTTGTAGATTTATTCTCATTGGAATCAAATCTAGTTAACGTCACTGTATTATTCTAATACAATGGATATCCGCTAATATCATAAATGATGGTGTCTCTTAACTATTTCATCAGTCTAACAAGTGTCACAAAAATATTTTTGCAATTAAAATCATAATGCAATAATCTTCCAATAATATGGGTATACTTACTCAGATTGAGCAACAAAGATAAATCACAAGAGATACTCAATCGTGTAACTCCAAAGTATCTAAACTTCCAAAGAAGTTTCTCAGCATAATAACATTGTAATAGGACTATACTATCACATTTTCTTATGATTTAACACCCAAAACTACGCTTGTTATATGGTTAGTACAACCATCAACACATAAATGGTTACTCAAAAAAAATATTCTAATTCATCTCCAATTTTCTATCACATCAATATTCAATAATAATATTGCAAATTTTGCTGAAACTATGAGACTAAATCACATGCTTTAAAATAACATCACCACAAACATAAAAATCTACTTATACCACCTCTTGCATCATCATAAAGTAATTCTCTAAAATTCTTTTTAGCACAGAGTTTCAAAATTGGTGAAAAATCCCTCTCCTCTTGTTACAAACTTGGTAGAAATTTCAAAACAGAGACACAAGTACTGGTTCTCAACTCTCTGAAGAAGAATAAAGATGTTATTGAATAAAATAAAACTAGCGAAATTTTAAAAAACTAAAAATATGATTTCTTTCTCATAATATTCAAAATCTCGACAAAAGATATACAAAGTTTGAAAAGGCATACTTTCCGATGAAAAGAAGGTACAATATTCCATACGTTGTCAAAGACTAAATTTCCATATATCTCAATTTAAACTTCATTATAAGATGCAGTATGTAGTAATCATTATTACATACCATATTACAAGTTGCTAGTTCAAACTTCGGCTAAAAGATCACACAAGACAGTCAAAACAATATATTATTATATTTTCTGAAAATCTATCAAAGATGTATCTTTTAGCCATCAACATATTATCAATGTTTGCATTCCCCGATTATGGGAAGCTTTGCGTATATAATACAATAAGAAAATTCATAATGGAATATCAATAATTCAATCTTTCAAGGATGCGATAATGTTCATCATGAAAAGACAATCTCAAAGCATTACACACTAACTGCAATAAGCAGATTCCCATCTCTGGCACTCCAAGTACATACAACTTGAAATCTCTTGACCAAAGGATCACATGAATAACTTGAAATCTCTTCACTAGAGGCACTCCAAGTATATTCAACACAGTGGACAATTCTTTTGTGTACACCACAACCGAAGCACGCCAAGGAAACTAAATTCCTTACTCTTTAATAATTGCCAAAACAAACTCATATAGTGTCAATGTCTAATCAAATCACAACATCAAATTACTATGAGTCAAGAACACAATCATCAACTCAACATATTAGATTCATCACAAAAATAAATAGATAAACACTGATCATACACAAAAATTCAACAATGTTATATCTCTTTCTTTTTCATCATATTTTTAGCCTTTTCTTTAAATAAAGTACTACAATTCTTGTTTCATTATGTATAAATCATAACCAATTTCATTTGGTGCTACCTGCCGACATAGCCTATCACTTTTCTATTATACTACATGTACATCAGGCACCAAATATTACATAGCCTCAAAATAATTAGTCATAACAACAATAAATAAAAACCGAGGCATGTAAACTTATTATAAATTTATCCATTCACAAGCTAGTAGATAAAACTTCCTCTAAGATCCAAAGCCAAACTTGAAATGCGACAAATATTTAAATCAAGAGTATTACTATTGATTAAGCAACTTTGGCATCAGTTGTTCATTTAAACACCGTTCTTGGATAAATATCAAAAACAGATCCACTTCCTATAAATCATTGCCTCTTTTCTTATTAGCCCCAAAGTTTTTTCTTGTTCTAACAGATATTTAAAAAAAGCCCAGTACGAATTGAAGACGATGGACTTCACGGGAGATCATATGATAATATGAATAAATATAAATATCGTCAATTATCAAGTAATGGGATTGAAGGAACCTGATTTAGTGAATTCACCGGATGCAAGTGCATGGAGAAGCGTCGAGAGGGAATCCGCTTTGCCATTGTGGCGGAAGTCTCAGAGGCATTGTGGCGGAAGTCTCAGAGGCAGAAGCTTCAGCGGCAATAAAATAAAAATTGGGGATCTAGGGTTTCACGGATTTTACATCATTGATACAGATACGTTTCCAAATCAGAAATAAATCCTTAAGATTGTTGTATATTCTTGGTCAGCAACCAATCACGATCTCCCGAACAAGATGAACACCGGAAACCTACAAAACAAATACTCCATCACAATAACCTGAGACGTCTGTGAGACTGCCCTTAAGGATTTATCCGCGTGATATGCGCAAATCCCCCAGGGTACAACAGGTTCTTCTCGGCGATAAGCGTACCGAGGCTATCAGAACTCGAGAAGTAATGCAAGGCAGAGTCCTTAACCCAGGCAGCAAAGCCATATATATATATATATAAACACAAGATAGAGATAAAACAGTTAAAAGTAAGAGAAAATAGTGTGAGTGGGAGAGACCAAGTCAAAGAAAAAGATAAGAGAAGGATAAAGACCAAGTTAAAAATTCTAACAAATAAAAGAAATAATAAATTAACAAAATTATTTTTCCAATAATTCTCACTTAATTATATAGACCACAATATAATTAAAACTTTTGAAATACATACAAATTTCCAACAGGAGGGCATAATGTCAATACTGCTGCTAACCGAGAAAGAAGTTGTATGAGGCTTAGCCATACAAGTATAGTCTCGGAAAAAATTGCCATGTGGCAGATCACTTAACGGGGAAATAAATAGGGTTAATGTTCAAGGATTTAATCACAAGACAAGATCTTAAATTAATTAAGAATTTTTTTAAAAAGTTACTACCTCCATTCTTTATTATAAAAAAATTGGAGTTTTTTTTATCTCAATTATAAGAAAAAGCAAGGTTATCAAAACTAGACCGAATACTGAACAGGTATAGACACAGGTTCAAGATTCAAAAGTCGGATCGGGGTCAGACTGAAAATGAATTAAATTATATTTTTAAAATTTTTAATATAACATATAAAACACTAATAAACAAAAATAACATAATATTCATAACATCATGACATAAAAAGTTAAACTCCGCTTAAAATGTTTTAAGTCAACATATAACATGCAAAAATTACATATTAAACTAAAACAAATATGTTATAATAACATTCTAATATTCAATAATCACAAATACTGTAATGTAAGTACTCTCATAATAATATTAATATATAAATTAATTTTAAATTTTATTATAATATTTAATTTAGTTCATCGACGTGAAAAAATGGATAAAAAATCTCTTATGTGTAAAAAATAATGTCATTTATCATTTTTTTTTAAAATAAAAAATTAATTTTTTTCTGAACAGCCCTTTTTTCCCGGTTTTGGCCTTTTTTTTTTACCGGTTTTGGCCTTTTTTTTTACCGGTTTTCCGGTTTTTAGGCCGATTCTTGTGCAATCCGGTTTTGAGGTTTAATCAAATCGGACAGGGGTCCGGTTCCCGGTCGGTCCGGTCCGGTTTTGACAACTATGAGAAAAAGTAACTAATTTCAAGATGTATTTATTACAAAAATTTCTTTTATACCTTTATGTTATGACTTTACATATTTTCATACTTCTTTATTTGGAATGACATTTCAATTATATGACATTAAATAAGCTTTATTGGTCTTTGTGTTTTTTTTTTCCTTATAATAAGGAACAGGGGTAGTATAAAAAATAGGGACTTAATTAAAAGTTGGATAAAATTACAGGGGCTTACATGTTAATTTAACCATTTTTTGAAGTGTATTTAATGATATCGAAAAACAATGATATACTCTTATGTTATGTTAGAGATTCAGTAATGGTAATTAAATCAAATTACTTCTCATAAAAAAAATTAAATCAAAATACTAGCTCAATTGCAACAAGGTTTGCATATATATTGGTATAATTTAACAAAAATGATGGCCAACTTTTCCCACATGCTGAATGTTTGAGCAAAACTGCCTGGCTTGTAGTGGTTATATTCATATTCAGTTTCTTAACAACCAACTAATAATTTTGAAATTTGAAGAAAAATCACGGTTGTTCATGAAGTATTTAATTGGACCAAAAACGATCATTGAACCCTTCTACAAAAAGCAAACTTTACATTTGTCTGAGTATTTTTATTTGTATTTTGTTAAACAACTAATTATACACTGATTTGTAAATAGTTGTACTTTAAAATTTTGTAAAGATGGGAGTTGTAAAAGAAGCGTTACCCGTCATAAATGGTCCACAGTTTTAGGATGTGCCTAATTTTGGACATCAATTCATGCGTGATGCCACAACCCCAGCCTTAGAATATAGAGAACGGAAGAAAACAAAAGGTGAGGCTAACTGTCATAACTAACTCAACGACCAACTATGCATACGAAAGAGTCGCGTATCATTTGGCCACAAAACACCCACTTTGCCAGGCTAATTGCTATTGCAACCCGAAAAATGCTCCTAAAATTCAAACCCCAATGCTACTATATATAATATATATTACCCTTTGTCCAATATTCACTGTCTCACCCTCAGCGCTGTGGTAATAATTTCCTTTGGTGTTTTTTTCACCCCTCCACCACACCGCCTCCTCCTTTACTCACTTTGTTGAACATCTATATTCAATAATGGGAGGTTGTGTGAGCAGTCCTAAGGATCTTGCCTTGAATGAAGGGGAAGCCCCAGTTGAGTCTCCCACCACACCAAAGAATGCTGAGGGCGAGACTGTTGCTCAGGTTCTTTTTCTTTTCTCTTATTTTCATTTCATCACACACACACAAGTTACATGACATGACACGGATTTGGAGAACTCCGCATTTCATGCATTCACGCGATTTGAACCGTCAAATCAGAGAACGGACAACCAACATTCCGACTTCGGTAAATCAGGTCCAACATAAAAAGTCGGAATGTGAGTCGTCCAATCTTGATTCGATGATCCGGCGAGTTATGCATTTGATGCAATCATGCGATTCGAACCGTCAAATCAAAGATCAGACAACTAACCTTCCGACTTTGGTAAATCAAGTCCAATATGTTAGGTCGGAATGTGAGTCGTCTGATCTTGATCTGATGATTCGGAGAATTATGCATTTGACGAAGTCACACGATTTAACCATCAAATAAAAGATTGAACAACCAATATCCTGACTTTGGTAAATCAGGTCCAATATATAAAGTCAGAATGTGAGTCGTCCGGCCTTAATTCGATGGTCTAGATAGGTGATTATGTGGGAATTCAAATCTGACATGAAGCACCATAAAATAGTCCTATATGCTTCTGTTTCATTTTTTAAAAAATAAAAGAATAACAATAACATTTGGTTGGTGAGTTTATGCAGGAGAACACCCAAGAAGGAGGTGTTGAGAAGACAGAAGAGCCTTTGGTAGACCTCTCTGAGGCTAAAGAGGAAGCCAAGCCAGAGAAGGCTGAGGCTGCTACTGAGACAAAGGAGGAAGCCAAGGCTGAGGAACCAAAAGCAGAGAAGAAAAGTGAGGAACCTCTTGTGACCCTGTGATTGACATTCAGAATGTCCCATTCTAATTATCTTGAGCCAAATTGAAATCATGATGTGTTCTAGGGAGTTGTAACATGCCCGGGAAAATTGTCTAATTCATATCTTAATTGTTTCACTTCTTGGAGCATCAATTCAGAAATAATATTTCATTTATTTATATCTTAACAAATAATATGCCTGAACTTTTTCTTTTTTGTTGTTCAAAGAGAAATTAAGTGTTGTATGGGCTGAACATATCAAATAACGAATTAATAAATAATTATTAAGAAAATCTGTATTCAAACATTATCTTAAATTCTTAACATGTACTTACTCTAACATTAAATTCTTAACATGTACTTACTCTAACACGCAAACTAACATACTCCTTTAAAATAACGGAATTATTTTAGAGATAAAAGTAAAAATTTATGTCCATTGCCTAAAAAATCAATAGTTGAAAAATTACATTGCCTAAAAAATCAATAGTTGAAAAATTATGGTGGAATAAATTTTGTTCCGTTCTATACGTCCCACTTTTTCTTATTCTCTAATTTTTTGAAGAAAAGTAAATAGAACAAATCTTTTTTATCTCGTCATTAAAATATTAAACCACAACCACCCACGCGAGCACTTCTGTCCGGCACTGCTCGCCACAAACACCTCTGTCCGGCACTGCTCGCCACAAACACCTCCACCACAAGAGCCGTCATTTCCCTTCTCCGTCTTGTGGCAATGACGGTCTTCTATCACGTGGGTTTCGTGACCCCCTTTCCAAACCCACAAAACAACCTCCCTTGTCTCCTAGAACCACAACCTCTCACAAGCTTTTACGCCATGGAGCCCCTCCTTCCTCATCTTTTATTATTTTTGGATGTCGAAGTGTTGAGTGCCCTACTAACTTGTGGCTAGCGCTATCAAATCGGGCTGAATTACATAAACGGGTTGGGTTGGGTCAGGTCTACCCAAGTTTATACTAGACCATGAATTTTATGGCCTAGCATAGCCTTAAACACGCTGAGTGGGGTTGAACTCGAATTTCTAGCAAGTAATATATCTCAAATTTTTAAAATATTGAACTAAAATGTGGCCCAACCCGTAAATGGCCCAGGCCAATATTTATGGAGCCCAACCCAGCCTAAAGCACAGGTCAATCAGGCCAGGCCAAAATTGACAGCTCTACTTGTGGCATAGACATGTGAATGGAAGGGTGACTCTTCTCGATTTGGTGGTATTTCGATTTCTGGCTATGGACGAGAAGAGGCACTGCGGCGACGGATCTATCAGTGGTTCACAACGACAACTCCAGTAGTGTCGGTCAGAAGAAGAAGAAGATATCTAATGTGGAGGATGCATCATCGCTACTTGATTCAACTACTCTCAATTATGGTCCACCGTAGATCAGCTATCAAGGTGTTGTGTGTTAGAATTCAGCTCTCTTTCATAAATATCTAATTAATCACACAGCCATTGTGTCAAAATATCCTTGGATCTGATGAATTAGTAGTAATTCAATACAGTAGTCAACTACTTCTCCCATCCTTGTGCGTCATCACTCATGAATTAAAAGTTAATTTCCCCGAAGAGTTTTAAATGTGACTGTGGAACCTTTGAACATGGGTAGCGATGAAAAGTAAATGACAACAAAAAGAAGACAAAGGATTCTTTTCTCTGATTTTTTTTTTTTGTCTTGATAATCTTTCTTTGATTTTTCGATACAATGGGATACTATTTGTCATGGGGCAGCAGAGCCCTCGTGAGCTGAAGGAGCAACCTGTTTGACGAGTTCCTCTTCTGCCTTACCGTCTTCTTTCACAGCCAACACCATCAAAACCAACAGTAACGGATAGCTTACTGTAGTGAGCACCCAATTCACAATCAATTGCGACATAGGGGACACATTGTGGTTATCAATTTGCCATGCCACTGCAGCCCCCGCACTTTGTATCCCTTTGTAAAATCCAGTGTACCTGTGCAAGCGCAAACCAAAATTTATTTCCAAGTTTCAAGTATGATCAATATAGTCAAAAAAAAATACTAACCGGTGCTCTAAAATGTTTAAAGCATTGTTTAAGAAGTAAAAAGTAGATTTTTTTTTTTTTATAAAAAATATTAAACATTAAAACATTTTAGTTTTTCAATTACATCTTTCATTGAGCAAAAGCTAAAACTATTATAAGTGTAATAAATTAATACAACAATTAACTAAAACAGATTCTGGCTTGCATAATTACCTGCTAAGAACCTCAGAGTCATTAGCCAGGGCACCAATAGACCAGTAGACCATGCTCTGGAACATAGCATCCAGCAACCCAAAAGAAAAATACAAGACAAAGGGCCCAGCAAAAGTAGAACCTGACTCCTTAAAATCCAAGATCTTGTCCTGTCGGTGTTTAATCTGATTGGCAAGTGCACCACCCCATATAACAGACCCAATAAGAGCAACCAAACCAACTCCCACAATCCCCCTCTTCCTTCTACTCTTGAAACTGAAATCCATGATGTATCCAATCCCAATCGACCCCAGCATCTGTGCTCCCCAGTAAAACACATTGTTCAACCCTCTAGTCCTCAAAGTAAACTGCGTCTTGTTAACATGATTAAACTGGTAGGTGTAGAAGAAATTGCTTGACCAAGCAGCAGGAAGCATGAGAAGCATCTTCCAATTGTAAAACAGCTTGAGAATCTCCACAGACTCAGTAGCCACATTAGAGTACAACATGTTAGTACACCTTGTCCCATCATCACGAACAACCCTACTAGCTGGTAATATAGTCAAAGACAAAATTGCCCCTAGGGACATAAACGCCATAAAACCTATGTAGGTTCCATCATTAACAGTTGCAGCAGCATCACCACGATGGTAATTCAAAATAAAAGGAATTAAGCCACCAATCACGCCACCCATGTTGAAGATGCTCCAGAAAATTGAAATGTAAGTGCCTTTGCGGTTCACCGGAGGGTAAGAGGTCATAATAGCACCCTGCGCAGCCCATAATAGGCCAGCTCCGATTCCGAGAATGGCGCCGGAAATTATGGCGAAGGCTTGGTGTTGGTAGTGGTTGTAGTAGAGGAAGGAACCGGCGTAGAGGACATAGGTGGAACAACCTGCGAAAAGAGTGAGGTGGGGTCCGAGGATGTTGTAGATGCCACCACCGAGGATGCCGAAAACGGCGAAGGTTGTGTAAAGGGCTGTGAGGGCGTTGTTGGAGGCAGTGGCGTTGACTTGGCCACCACCACCCATTCCTGAGAGGGCATTGAACATGCCTGGGCAACAAAAGCAGACCAACCCGATGAGGATGATTTGGGAAAGAGGTGAATTGTACCTGAAAAGGGATGAACTTTTTGTGTTTTCGGCTAATTGGGTGCCTGATTCTTCATTTTCGGTCGCACCCATTTGCCAATTGACAATAATTGAACCTCTCTGTGTGTGTGTGTGTGTGTGTGTGTGTGAATTGTGAAGGGTTGGTAAGAGATGGAGAATTGCGGAAGAAGAACGAAGGGAATGAAATAATTTAAGGGGAAGAGCGTTAGAGTGAAGCCAAATGAAAGTGACAATTTTACCGTAAATGCCCTTTGTAATGTGACAATTTTGGAGTTTAACTTTTGAACCTTGCTGCAGTTACATTCTCTGCTCTGTCACTTGTCAATCAATCTATTCTAATAATCCGCACCGAAGATCATGCGCATGGTAACCAAGCATTCAATACGCCTACGCAAAGCCCCTCTCTCGGTGAAAATGCCCTTCTTTTGTTTTTCTTTTCCATAAAAAAAATAAAATAAAATCATCTGACGTTTTGAAAGATTTTAAACTCACTTCCTATCGCCAAAAATGGACTTTCTTGTTAGGTTTTTCAATAGGATGACGTTAACGTTAGATTTGCAGCGGAAAAAAAATAAAATTAGATAACGTTAGATTTAAAAACTTTAGGTTTTTTAAAAACTTAAAGAATTTATTTGACACAAAAAATAGTTAAAAGACCAAATTGAACCTCAAAAATAAGTTAAGGGACCATTTTTTATTTAAATAATCATAAAAATTTAAATACCTAAATACCCAACCCCAACATTTATTTATTTATTTATTGAAATGCTCATTTTGTCTTCATCATGAAAGTTGGTAATTGAAGGGCCGGCTTACCTTCTTTTTTTTTTGAAAAAAAAAATGTAGCTGAGAAGTAAGCCTTCAAAATGGCGACTTCCCGCCATTCTTTTTTTTTTAATATTGATTGTTATTTATTTTTATTTAATTTTTTAAAAAATTGTAAATATTGTAATAAAAAATATTATTTATAAATTACATAATAAACTCTTACAAAAAATTGCAATCAAATAAAAACAATGTTTGTGTTAAGCTTGCCTAGAAATTTCACCACAGTTAGGACAATTATTCTCGTTACTCTCATTTCAATATAATCTACATCTTTTTGAATGACTTTTTTCCATAAGGTCCATCTCATTGTGAATATTTAGGACAACCTCACCACATTAATGGATTGTGACACAAAGCATCTCCAATTGTATTTGGCCAATACGCTTCATTTCTCACATGTCGAACTCTTCGTTGTAAATATCGAAGACATATTCCAACATGTACACAAGTCATAAGCTGCATGTAGTCAAGACAAACACGTGAACAGGAAGCAATAACATTTGAACATGGGATGTGAAGTGCTTGAAATTTTCCATAGTCAAACCATATTTATTTATGTTCACACTGAAATTTCCTACAAGTCATCCCTCTTGTGCGTTACACAATCTCCCCCCCCCCAAAAAACACTTACTTTGTTGCTGGTTGAAACTCTGAACATGGTGATAGTTGGCCTTTGATCGAGTATCATTCATGGCCTTAGTGAGAATTTCTATATAAACACGATCGAATGTAATGATTCCTTCAAGTTTCTCCTTTCTTGGTGAGCAATGTAGCTAGCCTACAATATATTGCTTGGACCAACGAAGTGATTGGAATATTTTGTGCCCCCTTAAGTACTGAATTAATGGATTCAACAAGATTAGTTGTCATATATCCCTAACGTTACCTTTGACCGCGTGCTTGAGTCCATTTTTACTTTGGGATATGATCAAGACAATGTGTGGTCTCTTGATTCTCTACACGGAGATTCTGGTAGTACCACTTGAATGACGGTTGAGTCAAGGTGTAACCTGAATAGTTGGAAGCAAAATTTGTCAATATTGTTATGAAGCGAATAGAAGATGAGGTGCAAAATGGCGTCATTGCTCAACCTCTGAGGGTTGCACGCTAAGTATTGACATAGTCTCGCTAACACGTGTGCCACCCTCACCATAGTGTCGCCATTCAGCACAATCTTGATCTAAATATCCTTTTACGTCGTCATTTTTCGTTCTTCCTTTTTTTATTTTGTTTGTTGCTTTTGAGTTACTTTGCTTCGCTCTTTTTGTTTTTAAAGCAAAAGAAAGGAAATGAGCCTCGTTAAAACCTTCTAATACAAAACCCTCTTTAGGGGAAAAAAATTAAGAAAGAAAAAGAGTATTCCCACCTTAATTTTATAAATAAAAAGGGGAAAAAGTGTTAAACAAAAAAACATGGGGGGACTAGGCCAATACCCGTGAACAAAAACAATGTGGAAACCAATAGGAAGGAAAACCAAACCTATAATAAAGAAGCTAGATCTAATAAAAGCTATAATGGCATGCTAAAGCATCACTATAATGACTTTCATCATAACTATGTTGTCACCAAAGACATTATCAATCATTTGCAACACACGAAATCAAAGAGAAGATAAAGAGAAACCAACAAGTTTGGAAATACACCAGCCCCATGGAAAATCAACTAAATCTATAACTAGGCAGACCTAGCCTATTTCTGAAAAAATCTTCAGCAATGAAGCTAGGGATAAGGTCCCACCAAACAAAACCACTGATGCTAGTTCCATGACTAACAAGCTTATCAGCGCCAGTATTACCCTCTCTATAAATGTGAGTGCAAATGAAGGTCATCTGTCTAGTCCAATAGAGACAATTATTCCATCTATTTCTGAGCTTCCAAGGAACTATCTTGCTATTCTTGAAAGCAGAAACCACTAACTGAGAATCACACTCCAGCCACAAAAACTTCTAACCTTTATCAAAAGCAATTTCTATAGCCGACATGGCCCCAATTAGTTCAGCATGAAGTGCATAGCTGATGCCAATGTAAGCAGAAAAACAACCAAGGACAGCAGCATTTTTGTCTCTTAAAATACCACCACAAGCGGCGGGGCCAGGACAACCTTTGGCAGCCCCATCAGTATTGCACTTAACCATATAAGGAGCTGGATGAATCCAAGTAACCTCTTTGATATTCAGAGAATTTTGGTAATTACCAGTGACACTAAAAGCCTTTATAATCATAAAATCAGCAATAGAAGAGGACATTAAAGATTTAGAAGCATTACCTGCTAAAGTTACATTGGATAGAATTAAATTAATAATCGAGTGTAAGGGGATAACTTTATTATCAAATCTGGCCTTATTCCTGTAGTGCCAAATTGCCCAACAAGCATTAATAATAACAGCATAGACAATATCACACAATTGAGGGCTCCAACCATGAGAAGGCAAGGCTAAAATGTTCTGAAAAGAGGACCTATCAATAGAAATGTTTAGAATACCTTCAAGCCAATTCCAAATATATTTAGCAAAAGAGCAGTCAAGGAAAAGGTGATGAGAAGACTCTAAAGCACTACCACAAAGACTACAAACAGAAACAACAGTGCAACCTCTGTTTCAAAGTTGATCATCTGTTGGCATCTTATTATAAAGAATCCTCCAAATAACAAATGATTTAGAAGGCGGAATAAATTTCTTCCAAATTATTTTGATCCAAGGAACCACCTGACCCACAGGGTTATGGAAGAGGAAAACATCTTTAAAAGTCAAGTCCCCTGAAACAAAATTATTTCACATCAACTGATCCTCCACCGGAGTAGTAAGGATAACTACATCCTGGATTTCAGAATGAAGCTGAGGGAAATGAATGATAAGATCATCAGGGATGGACCATCTACCATTAACAATAAAATCGCTCAAAGTAGCTGTAAAATCCCTGTGCAAATTAGAAGGTATACCAATGACATCCACAATTGGCTAAGAAAGCCAAGTATCAGTCCAGAAGTTAATATTGACACCATTACCAAGTTTCCAAGTAGAGTGCTCCAATATCACAGAAATGCAAGATTTAATCTCAAGCCAAATAGAAGAGGAGACATGATAATTTACAGGATTATTATTTCTATAAACTCTTGCTTTCATTAAAAGAGCCCATTGTAACTCAGAAGAAATGAAATTCCACCCAAGCTTTAACATACCGGCATTATTGATCGCTTTGATAGATCTTAATCCCAGAATATGCATTCTTGGAACGGCTTGCACACTTTACTCCAAGCCACAGTAACAATTTTCCTAGTATTAATATCACCTGACCACACAAAATTTCTAATCCAAGTGTCAACAGAATTGAGAAGATTAGCAGGCCAAGCATAAACGCGAAAGCTGTAAACCAACATGCTAAGAATAATAGAATTCACAAGTTGAACTCTACCCATAATAGATAATAAGGAGCCTTTCCAGGAGGATAACTTAGCCTTTATTCTATCTGCAATAGGCAATAAATGAACTCTCTGAGACTTACCTTTAAACAAAGGGACCCCAAGATAAGTAAAAAGGATAGTACCTATAGAAAAACCAAGCATGTCCGAGATGGCATTAACTCTAGATTGAGAAATGCTACCAGTATAAAATTTAGACTTCTCTTTGCTAATAACCTGGCCAGAGACTTGCTCATAAGAAGCAAAAAGTTCTAACAAACAGGATAAGCTCTTTTTAGTAGCTCTGCAAATACCTTTGGGGCCTACCATGAGCTGAAGCTGACCTTCATCCACTAGCTTGGAAATACCTCTGCTTAATACATCTTCCGCCAAACAAAATAGGAGAGGGGACAAAGGATCTCCTTATCTTTTTTTTTTTAAAGCAAAAGAAGCATTGTATTAAAAGAGAGTACTAGGAGTACTCCAACCCAATACAATAAAAGAGGTGAGAAGAGAGAGGGACGAGGACCCTCCCCAACCTATCCAAGATACAAACAACGCCTAATTATATTATCAACACCTACATACCCCAAGATACAATTAACACCTACATACCCAAGATATAATCAACACCTAAAATTTGCAACAGTCCTCCATGTTTTGTAAATGAATCCAGCCTTTGAGATTTCTTTACTCTGCTCCGAAGGTTATACCTATTAACCTTTTGTTTTCCTACTAATGATACCCCCTTTATTAACCCATAAAAAGATTCACCAACCATGTCACCAACCACTGAGACTAAACACGAGCCTAGAGTACCACATTGTGCTTCACATAATCCTTGAGTGCCACGATTAACATCATCTAGTGCAAGCTGCCCAATTCTCGCATCCCCCACATTATTGAGCACATATTCCTCTTCTCCATTCAAACCCTCACCAGGTCCCAAGGGAGCCAAAGCAGTCAGAGAAGATACCGAGGAGCACCTTTCCACCACCACATGGCCAGAAGGAGGACCACGGCCCAAAGCATTATCGTGACCTACCAATGGAGTGTGAGAACTACGCGCACCCTCCAAAATTTCTGTTTGCACCTCCTTTGGGCCACCAAGGCCACACCAGATGTTGATGGAGGTTCCATCGCTCCTAGATGACCCGAAATAGAGACACAGGCCGACTCAGACTACACCATATCCAGAAGAAGCCCCAGTCCCGAAGCCCTCACTTTACACCCCGCTACATTCATCGCTTCCACCGGCCTCTCACCTTCACCTGCCTCGACGACGTTCTCCGCAACACTAGGTTCACCCCTTCCAACCTCCACCAGTGGGTCAGTCTGGTCATCTTTTTGGGCCAAGCTACTAACCACATTACTCAGCACCGGTGACAAACTGAGACCACCATAATTCCCATTGGAATCTTCACCAACCATGGAACTTGTTGATAATCCACCATCTTGATCCCCAACCACCACTCTACTGCCGCTATGCTCCGATGATGACACAAATTGATTGCACATAGAAGCCCCAACTTCTTGGGACCTAACAACCGAGTCCCCGCAGCCAGATAAATCCTCCACGACCTTAATGTCAAAGAGATTCCCATCAATTTCAGCCCTCACCACCGTATCAATCGAATGAGCCACCGTCAATTGTACTTGAACACTTCCCATGTCCATGCGTAGTTTCTGCTTCGTCGTCTCCCCTAACTTGAGAACCTTCCCAAAGCGACTCGCAAGGGACACAAAGAAACCATCCTCCCAAGCATGAATGGGCACCCCATTAATCCTCAACCAAGTCGAGCGTCCCCTAGGAAGCACCTCAGATGACCAAAGATCTAGCCTAGAGACCCAGACAACAAACCAATCTCTATATACCTTAATGACATCCATCACAGATCCCTCCCCCAAGCTTATCAAAAGCACCATAGAGCAACCCAAGGGAATTTCCTTGAGGGTGGGCATACCATTCAAGATCAGTAGTTCTAAGAACCGGAATTCATCCCCTGGATCCCTCAAAGTAGCTACAACAGCCCCTTCCAGCCATTCAATCGTAGATCCATGGACATTGTACGTCATATCAACAGCTAGGTGAGACAGAGTCACCTTCCCCACATTCATTGCCACTGTACCAAGGCTGTTCATCTGCTTCTTCCCAGAGACTGCATCAACAAAGCTTCTCAGGCACACCACCGGAACACAGCGTGTTTCCCCAAGCCTCAACGATGTCATCGCTTTAGGCCCCTTCTAGAATCCCATTTGAAACCTTTGTAAATTGACCTTGAGCTTGCGGTTCCCAACCCAAATATCACCGCACCGCAGCTCAAGCTCCGCCACGTCCACAATATCCCTAAATCTGACAAAAGCAAACCTTTTCCCCAATCTATCCACCTTATTTGGAATGAAGACATCAGCAACCCGGCCAAACTTCAAGAACATCCTCCATAAATCAGATCGCTTAACATTGTCGGGAAAGTCAGAGACAAACAGAGAGGTCGTTTCTTTCTCCACTCGTTTCCAATAGGGGACCGGCTGCCCAAACTTTCCCCCACCAAAGCCTCCCCGTTTCTCCACCAAAATCTTTCCCCTTTCAGCCTTATCCATGCTGTGAGTCTCATTACAGGCAGAGACGCATGATACAAGCAAAGAGGCGCAACAGAACCAAGAGAGCAACAAGGAGGAGAACCATAAGGAGACCCAGATCCGAATCAGAAGAGGGGCAATGATCCGAAACAGAGGGCGTGGGAGATCGGGCGTGTGCGAGACGAGAGGGAGATGAAATCGATCGAACCTGGTGAAGGTAGATCCGCAGAACAAAAAGATCTGAAACAGAGGGGAGAAGGAAGAGGATGAAAATGATCGAACCTGGAGAAGGATGAGGATGGGTGTGGGGAGCAGCGGTGAAACGAATGAAACTGGAGAAGGAGGAGGGTGGGTGTGAAGAGCGGCTGCTAGGTCAACAAGAAGGGGGTCGAAAGGGTAGAGAGAGGTTAGAACTTCTCTCTCTACATCCTCCCTAAAAGTGTTAGTTCTTGCACAAAAATGGAGGAGAATGGGGAGGAAAAATTCATCAAACTTTTTCTATGGAAGCTTAAACATAAACATAGCAAGTTTTATGAAGGAAAAGAGAAGCAAGCATCTGTAATCTTCCTTACCCAAGAACACCAGGCTGCTGCGCAAGAAACGAGAGGGAGAGATGAGAGTGTCTTTTGTTTCACCCTAGTTTTTTAAAGGATCTCCTTGTCTAACCCCCCGTTGCAGCCAAAGAAACCAACAACAGCACCAATAACAAAAAAAAAAAAAGAGCTTAGCAGAGTGAAGAATATTATTTACCCAGGAGCAGAATTTATCATTGAAACCAAAAGTTGTCAGAACTTGAATTAAGAAATTCCAATCTATAGTATCAAAAGCCTTCTTAATGTCAATTTTCAATGCTAATTGACCACCGAAAGCTTTTTTTTTAAGCAGATTAATAGATTCTGAAGCAGTACAAATACAATCAGAAATGTTTCTACCTTTCACAAAACCCCTCTGATTATCAGAAATTATTTTAGGAGCCACCAAAGCAAGTCTATCAGCTATAACTCTAGTAATAATCTTAAATTTAAAATTAGCTAAAGCTATAGGTCTATACTGTTCAATCTTATCAGCTCCTTCTGTTTTGGGAATCAAAGCTACAATATTAGAGTTAAAATTTGGGAGCAACCAACCTTGTTGAAAAAATTGCAGGACAGCATTATAAACATCTTGAGCAACTATATCCCAATAATGGTGGAAGAAGAAACCTCCAAAACCATCAGGGCCAGGAGCGCTATCCCCATTAAGAGAAAAAACTGTCGCTTTAAGTTTAACCTCCTCAAGAGATGGTAAACTAGTAAGCATATCATTGTCTTGATTCGATACTAAAGAAGGAATAACATTACTTATAAGACCATTAGACTAACAATCATTATTAACAGAAAACAAATTCTGATAATAGCTCAAAATGTGGTTCTCTATATCATCAACCTTTGAGAGAATACGATCACCATCCTTTATAACAGAAATTCTCTTTGTAACATTCCTGATCTTGGTCATTTTGTGAAAAAATGTTGTATTTCTATCCCCAAAAGCAAGCCAACTGACTCTAGATTTCTCCTTCCAATAGGCTTTTTCATAATTTAAAGCAATCTGCAAATTAGTTTAAGCCTCTTTCTCAAGAGAGAGCGAAGCAAATTACTTTGCTTCGCTCTCGTTCACCTTTGTCCTTGATGTTCCTATTGGACCTGACTAGAGGCGTGTTGTGTTTGTTTGGTGGTGATGGTTGCCAGGTTGTCGATGGTGGTGAGGGGCTGTGATGGCTTACCACGATGGCATGGGTAAGGTCCTAGTGGTTTCTAAAAATTACTCCCTTCGGTTTCAAATACATGAAACAAAAAAAAATCGCGCTAATTAAAAATAATAGTTAATTTCAGTTCAAAAAAAAGAATAATAGTTAATCTCATTTAATTTTTTGATGTAATAAAAAAATAACTACATTCTCCAAAATGTCCTTCATGAAAACTCTTTCATAGGAATACAAGAGGTTTTTGGAAAATAAAATCTAAATTGATTGAAGGGTAGGAATAATATCATTAAATATGGTATAATTAATTGAGATTTGCTTATAATTTGAACCACCAAAGTTAGATTTTTTCCCCTTATATTTGAAACCGGAGAGAGTACAACTTTTAAAAAAAAATATTAATATGCTTTTTCTTCTCGCCCATGTTATGCAAATATTTTTCTCACCATTTTAGACTTAAGTAACATGTTGCCCCATCCTCTATCTTGACCCTTGAATGTTTTTAGTAATATATCAATCGCTCATTTCCATGAATTCATCATGAACCCATCTTAGTATGGGTCCATGCTAAAAGCCACCTAAGAAAATAAGTTGAGAATACCAAACCTGTCGTACTTTAAAATTCTAAAAATATTAATTTAAAAAATATTAAGAGATAAATCTTTAAAATTATAGAAGAAATATATATAAAAATAAAAGCTTTACTGTAAAAAAAAATCACTTAGGGTGAGTTTGGGTAAACAAGATCACTAAGTGCTTATTGAATAAGTATTCATTATACAAGTGTTTATGTACAAGCCATTTCTATAATAAATAAGTGAATGAGTTTAAATTATTTTCCTATAAGTTGTAAGTTCTTTTCATGAGCGATCTTGAATGACTTATTAAAATAAGCCGAAAACAACTTATGAACATGTCATAAGCTTTTTTTATAAGCTCTCACAAATATTTGCATAAGTGTTTATGTCATAAGATAAGTCCAAATAAAATGGTAAGTATGTTCTTACAAACTCACCCTTAGCCTTTGATTGGTTCACGAGAGAAATTGTGAAGAGAGAGTATGAAAAGAGAGAAAAAAGTGAGAAATAGGGTAGATTTGGGGTATTTATTGGAATAAGAGAAAGAGAAGAGAGAAAGATAAGAGAGAGTGTTGATTATTTTTGAAAAGACAAAAATACTCCCTCCGGTCCCATATATAAGAGACAAATGCACTTTTTAGGTTCATTGAAAATGATGTAACTGGTCTATATAGCCCAGATACAACAGTTATTATAGACCAGATACATTAGTTATTCCATGAACCTAGAAAGTGCATTTGTCTCTTATATATGGGACCGGAGTTAGTAATATATAATTCCTTAGCTAAAAAACAATGTATCTGTTATAAAGTTGAAACCCAATTTTGGCAAAACACTCTCACTCAATTTCTCGACAAAACTGAAGAGAAAATAAAATTTCGTGGGACCCACATTTTTTTCTCTCTTTTCAATTCACCCTCAACCAATCAAGAGAGATTACTAATCTCTCTTCTTTTTCTCTCTTTCAAGACTCTCTTGCACCATTTCAACCCCTATCAATCAAGGCCTTAGTGCATCGAGAGAGAAGAGATAAGGGAAGTGTTTTCTTTTTGGAGAAAAATTAAGAGAAAAATTTATTTACACAAATTTATGGAGATTGATATGAATATTATTCTCACAAAATCAATAAAAATTTTAAGTGGCATAACTCTTCAATTATCACAAAATAAATGCATATGTTATCTTATGGTACTCCTATGAATTTAGGTGATTCTGTTTTTACTTTTGTAACCATTATCCGATGAATGTCGTGTGAATCTGCAACCATTATCCAATTAATGATTCTGTCAACAAAAAAAAAATCCAATGAATCTCGTGTGAATCTGCAACGGATTCAGTTATCTTGTTGTACACTGGTGATCCGCTGTCGCACACAGGTCATAATAAATAAAACAGTAATGTAGTAACAAGACAATTCAACATTGGTCGTCTCATAAGGATCTCTAATTAACAATAACAAAAAAAACAAGAACTTACGAATAAATAAAAAGCGGGGTTTCGATTCAAGAAAAGGTTATAAAAGATGAAAATATCAATATATAAAAACGACTAATCCACTGGTTCAGGATAATTAATACCTGGATCTATCACGGGTTTCAAAGGATTATTCTATTTCGTGATTCTATTCTTGTTTGATCATAAAATTAACTAATCAAGCGTCAATTAATTCTATAAGAATTCTTACTGGATTAAGCATCACAGAATTCAATTAATCATGTACGAGGAACAAGCATCACAAGAACACAATTAATCTAATAACCGAATTCAATCAAACCTACAACTAAGCGTTATAGATCTTATTGATCTCTATTCGAAATAAATTAAAACAAGCGTTCAAAATTTTTCAAATAATCTCAAAGAGTAAAAAACGAATTTGATATGATTAAGCATTAACACCTAAAACGAATTTACAAACAAAGATCAAAGAGATGAACGATCAAAGGGAAAAGAAATAGAATCCGAAAATCAAAATTAACAATAATAATCAAACCTCAAGATCCTTATAAAAACTCTCTAACCAGTGAATTAATCAAAGGTCTTAGACTTCCATAGAAGGATTTGACAAAAACGAGATTAAGAAGGAGAGAAGGAGAAAAGATTGCTAAAACGGTAAAAGATTCAAAATTAATCAAAAGGTGCTAACCTAAGACTCTAAAATCATATTTATAATGTCTCATAGGTTAACCTAAGTGATCAGAAGTTATGACCAAAGAGAAGGGTCCATAAGAGGTTAATTATCCCAATAACAACCAATCACATGAGAAAGTGTTCCACAACTCGCAGTAAGTCTGTCTGGTGCAGTAATTCGCATTTTTGACCATCAAAACGTCTGAACTAGGCTTTGGTGTCAACATAAGAGTTGTAGCTCTACTTCTTAGCTTTCCAACGTCACAAAGATCACTGCAATCGGGCAAGTATAACCCAATTTATGGCCTGCAGAAAGAACATGGGTCATGATGTAACAAAATCCGAAAATTAACAAAGAATTTCTCTAAAGCCCAATTAAGACCCAAAGATATAAAATCATGTTAAGAAGTAGTTATTGGACATGACACACAACTAAAAACACAAAGTGCAAAGCTATAAAAGGTGTATTAAAATGCATTGATCAAATTCTCCCACACTTAAGCTTTTGCACTCAGAGCAAAACTCATGGTCAAAACAAGCAAAGATGCATTTTCAATGAATCCCAAAGATGCAGAGTGGCAAGTGAAATACTCAATCAAGGTTTCAAGGAACCATGGCAATCATGAATAACATCTTATTACCTTCCAAGCAAACAAGAGGATAGAATAACCAAAGAATGAATCAAGAGTGATAGAATCCTCACAAGAAATAAAGTTCTCTCAAACTCTCAAGTGTCTAGGCTAATGTTTACACTCAAAGCACATCATGAAAGCTAGCACTACCATAGGCTTGACAAGCCTCTAACATCCACACTTGAAGCACATGCACACAAAGATCAAAATGTCTTTATTAAGGTTAAAATGGGGCCAAGGTCAAGGTGGGATAATTGAAAGGGTAACTAAGCTATAAAATCAAAGAGGATAGAGGAGCAATGGAAAACAAATGCCAAATAATCATGGGGGCAACTCAACCAAATTTCAATCCATTTTTCCACTTTCACACTTTCCTTCTTTATTATCACCTTTCTTCCTTTTCTTTTTCTTTTTTCTTTTTTATTTTTTTATTTTTTTTTATTTTTTTTTTTCACTTGCCAAATTTCCAATGAAGCACAACATTTAGATATTCTAAGATAACTACAACTTTGAGCACCCCCACACTTATGCAGTATTTATTATCAAAAAATTTTTCAAAGCAAAGCTCATTTATCCCCTAAGATTGGGTCATATCATTGTTTTTCACTTTTAGACTTGTAATGAGCTATATAACAAAGAATAGGATAAATAGGCTCAAAGGGACTAGCAAAGGGATAATTGCAAGATAGGCTTATTTGGCTAGTGGTTTAACAAGAACAAAAATTGCCTAGATCATTTCAATGCATGCATGTGAACACGAGTTTCAACAAGAGTCAAGTCAAGTTCTAGAGTAACCAACAAGCATGAGTGAAATCGCATAAGAAAGAAAGAGAATGGCCAAGTGTATTCCATTCATTATAAGGCCCAAATCTCACCAAGGACAATAATCTATCACAAATGATACACAGTTTAGTATTCAAGTCCAACTTATCATACTAAGAATGCAAGGAAGTCATCCATATTATGCCACAAGACCTATAGTCCTAGAATAGTGAAATCACTCCCAACTCATACAAACCAAGAAATCCAATGAAAATGCATGCAATTTTGTTTAACGCAAAACGCAAAACAAAACAAAACTACTATGGTAAAAGATCTCCCCCCACACTTAAATCACGCATTGTCCTCAATGTAAGCAACAAGAATAAAATAAGAGTGAGGAGTAAGGAAAGAAGACTCCCTCTTCAAGGTGGCTTTTTCAAGGAGAGCTCTTCTACAGTCTCCTCTTCAAGTGCCGCTCCATTGATTTTGAAGACTTTGTTGGTGGCTTCACTCTTTATTCCCACTGCATCATAAGGAAAAGCGCTAGTAACAACAATAGGGCCAATCCACTTGGATCGAAGTTTACCCGCCATGATTTTAAGGCGAGAGTTAAACACATGGAAGTGTTTGGTTTTCTTCTTCTTCACAACATCCAGAATCAAGGGATTAAGTCTCCTTTGTGGCTGCTCAATGGAGGGAGGTATTTTGGTGGATGAAGTTACATCAGCAGCTTTCAGTGCAACAACATCATTTGTAATATTAACAGGTAGAATATTGCCATTTGTAACATCAGAATGTGTATCTTCAACTAAGTCAGCAAGTACTTCTATTAGAAAAAGAGAATGCTCTTCCACGGGATGCTTCATACCAGCATTAAAGATGTTAAATTTAACTATGCTATCCCCAAATTCCATGGAAAGTGTTCCAGCATGGACATCAATCTTGGTTCTTGTTGTTCTTAGGAATGATCTGCCTAGGATGATAGGTGCCCTGCTGGATTTTGTCTCTCCTTCCATGTCCAGAATGTAAAAATCTGCAGGAAAAATCAAGTCATTAACTTTAACAAGCACGTCCTCTACAAGTCCGACAGGGTGAGCATTGCTTCTGTTTGCCAACTGAATAACAACACATGTATTCTGCAAAGGTCCAAGAGCCAGAGAGTTAAAGATAGATGTAGGCATCACATTAATGGAAACACCTAAATCCAGCATAGCATTTTCAAATTTACTCTCGCCTATGGTACATGGAATAGTAATAATTCCTGGATCCTTGCACTTTTGGGGCATCATGGGTTCTATGAGTGCAGAAACATTGCGGCTCATGTTGACCTTTTCATTTCCCTTCAGCCTCTGCCTCCTTTTGTGTGTGCACAACTCTTTAAGGAACTTAGCATATCTTGGAATCTGCTTAATCGCTTCAAGGACAGGTACGTTAACTTCAACCTTCCTAAATGTGTCCAAGATTTCCTTTTCTTTATCTGCCTCATCCATCTTCTTAGTTATCACAGCCCTTTGAGGGAAAGGAAATGGTATAGGTTGTGCATCATCATCATCACGAGAGGGAGGCACAGAAGGTGGCTTATCATTTTTCCTGCCACTTGTGTTTTTTGCTGGAGGAATTTCTGGAGTTTCAACAGCTTTGCCAGATCTGAGAGTGATTGCACTAACATTTGCACTGACATTTGGATTCACTACTGGCTGGGCAAGTAGTTTGTCCGACCCCTGAGAATGTATCTGATTAATGGAGGTTGCTAGCTGTCCAATTTTTGTCTCCAAATTTTGAATGGTTGAATCTGTTCTCTGCTGAAATTGGAGATTCTGGACTGTCATTTGCTTAACATGGTCTTCTAATGAAGGTTGTGGGGGAGGTTGTGGCCTGGGCTGCTGAGTAGATGCATCTCCCCATCTCAGGTTTGGATGGTTTCTCCAACTGGGGTTGTACCTATTGGAAAACAGATCATAGTTGGGTTGAGGCTTGTCATTGAATATGTTTGTTGCATAGGCCTGAGGAGTATTAGTATTGTCACTCTCCTGCAATGTAGGACATGCATCTGTAGGGTGTTCTGCAGAAGTACAAATGCCACAAACTCTTGCTGCTTGAGTTTTAGTTACTGCAAACTTTTTCACCAATGAAACAAGTTCATCAAGCTTGGTCTCCAAGTTCTTATGGCCAGTAGCTTGTATCTCGTTAACTCCTTTTGTCAGCACCACTGAATTGTTTCTGGTAGTGAACTGCTGAGAATTAATGGACATATTCTCAATCAGGCTTCTTGCATCTGTTGGGGTTTTATCCACAAGTGCTCCTCCACTAGCAGCATCCATGATGTTTCGATCCATAGGCAGCAAGCCTTCATAAAAATACTGGATGAGCAGTTGTTCAAAAATCTGATGGTAAGGGCAGCTTGCACATAGCTTCTTAAATCTCTCCCAGTATTCATGCAAAGATTCCCTGTCAATCTGCCTGATGCCACATATTTCTTTTCTGATCGAGGCAGCTCTAGAGGCAAGGAAGAATTTCTCTAGAAACAACTTCTTCAATTCATTCCAGTTTGTCACAGAACCTGGTTGAAGGTAGTATAACCAGTCCTTAGCAGTGTCTTGCAATGAGAATGGGAAAGCTCTCAGCCTGATGTGGTCTTCTGGAACCCCTTGAGATTTCATGGTAGAGCCGACAATACAAAACTCCTTAAGATGTTTGTGAGGATCTTCACCTGCAAGACCATGAAACTTAGGAAGCAAATGTATTAAACCAGATTTAAGCTCAAAAGACACCTCAACATCAGGGTATTCAATGCACAAAGCATTATAAGTAACATCAGGTGCATCAAGTTCCCTTAATGTTCTAGCAGCCATGGTATCAACAAAAAATTCAGAATCAGAATCAGTGTCAAATAGAGTATGACTAAATATGTTAGTGCTATCACTATCACTATAACTATCACCTATATGATCACGACCTATATGATTACTAGTACTAACCTTATTAAGTCTTCTGAGTGAATGAAAAGTCCTATCTATTTCTGGATCAAAAGAATGCAGAATGACAGAATTGGACTTAGTCATGCATCATGAGCACATATGAAGGCAGCACAACAAATTAGAAAATACAAACATGTCCTAATCACTAAAACAATAAAGAAATCAATAAATCCTATCAAATAAAATCTAAAAAAAAAATATAAAAACAGCACCAAAAATCCCTAAAAATCAATTAAAGTTTACGCTAATGTTTTTGGATTTTTTTAAAAACACGAAAAATTTAAAAAAAATAAAAAAGTGGTCTAAAAGATGGAATTTTGGAATTTGAGCCTGTAGTCCCAATATCAATTCTTGATAAGGGAGTCCTGATCCTTGATTTTTTCCGGATTTTCTGGCCAAATTTTGGAGCAATCCAAGCAAGTTGACTGAAAACCGATTTTCTCACTAACTCAATGCAAAATCCACTGTCAAAACTAGAAACACAATCAAAACGCAAAATCAAATGTTAGAGAAGTTAGTAGGGCTCTTAAATTGACAACTATTGATCAGAGATCCCCGGCAGCGGCGCCAATTTGATCCGCTGTCGCACACGGGTCAAAATAAATAAAACAGTAATGTAGTAACAAGACAATTCAATATTGGTCGTCTCATAAGGATCTCTAATTAACAATAACAAAAAAACAAGAACGTACGAAGAAATAAAAAGAGGGTTTCGATTCAAGAAACATGTTATAAAAGATGAAAATATCAATATATAAAAACGACTAATCCACTGGTTCAGGATAATTAATACTTGGATCTATCATGGGTTTCAAAAGATTATTCTATTTCGTGATTTTGTTCTTGTTTGATCATAAAATTAACTAATCAAACGTCAATTAATTCTATAAGAATTCCTACTAGATTAAGCATCACAGAATTCAATTAATCATGAACGAGGAACAAGCATCACAAGAACACAATTAATCTAATAACCGAATTCAATCAAACCTACAACTAAGTGTTATAGATCCTATTGATCTCTATTCGAAATAAATTAAAACAAGCGTTCAAAATTTTTCAAATAATCTCAAAGAGCAAAAAACGAATTTGATATGATTAAGCATCAACACCTAAAACGAATTTACAAACAAAGATCAAAGAGATGAAAGATCAAAAGGGAAAAAAATAGAATCCGAAAATCGAAATTAACAATAATAATCAAACTTCAAGATCTTTATAAAAACTCTTTAACCAGTGAATTAATCTAAGGTCTTAGCCTTCCATGGAAGGATTTGACAAAAACGAGATTAAGAAAGAGAAAATGAGAAAAAATTGCTAAAACGGCAAAAGATTCAAAACTAATCAAAAGGTGCTAACCTAAGACTCTAAAAACGTATTTATAATGTCTCCTAGATTAACCTAAGTGATCAGAAGTTATGACCAAAGAGAAGGGCCCATAAGAGGTTAATTAGCCCAATAACAACTAATCACATGAGAAAGTGTTCCACAACTCACAGTAAGTCCGCCTAGTGCAGTAATTCACATTTTTGACCATCAAAACATCCGAACTGGGTTTTGGTGTCAACATAAGAGTTGTAGCTCTACTTCTTAGCTTTCCAACGCCACAAAGATCACTGCAATCGGACAAGTATAACCCAAGTTATGGCCTGTAGAAGGAATATGAGTCATGATGTAATAAAATCCGAAAATTAACAAAGAATTTCTCTAAAGCCCAATTAAGACCCAAAGATATAAAATCATGTTAAGAAGTAGTTATTGGATATGACACACAACTAAAAACACAAAGTATAAAGCTATAAAAAGTGCATTAAAATACATTAATCAACTGGCTCACAGAGTCAACGCTTTTCCTTTCTGTGTTTGGACTATTGAAATGATCACTTACTCCACGTAATGTTTGCTGTCGACGTTCAACTTTCATTCGTATTGACAAGTATACTGACTAATTATCAATTGATGAACGATTATTTTGTCCTATACTATTTGTCATTTTCCTACCTTGTTTTTCTTTTGTCTAGCAGTGCAAGGAGGGAAGGACCAAGCCGTCTCTGGCCGGCTGCAAATTTGATTGCTTGTTTTTTGTCCCTCTCTGTTTTTCTCCCTTTTTTGTAACAACATTTCATCCACTACTAGTAAATTTATCTTACAAAGAACTGTGTATTCTATTAAAAGATAGTGGAAGGTATTTGGTCAAGGCTAAAATGGAATTGCTTTCTCGGATCAATCTATAAGCATCTCAAATCAAATCAACCTTCATATCAAGAAAAATAAATCAAACAATCTGAGTAGTGACGAGTGTTTTATACCCTCAATTTCAACACAAACATCATAGTTGTATCAACCATCAAGTCACATGTGAGAATTGACAACTAAACATCCCCCAGTTAGGCACTTAATGTAGTCAGCATTTTCGCTTTGTATATAGTTTGTCTTCCAATTTTTACGTTGCCTAGTCTAATTAACATATCATATTGCACAGCAGAAGTGAACCCTTAGTGTTGACTATGGCTTGAGAACTCTAGTTGACCTTACGGTTAATTCTGTTATAAGCTTGAAGTTGTTTCTGTTGTAATTCTGTTAGTTGTTAGTTGAGTTAACAGAATGTATCCCCTACCTCTCTTTATATTCACTTGCCTCTCCTAGTTAGTATATAAGTCTATCTAGCTATGAGAGTTGTCATTCGATTCATTCTGAATTTTTGAGAGCGAGTGAGGATCATTTCACATCTGTAATTCTTCAAGTTTCATAGTGAATATTGCATACTCTTCTGCCCGTGGATGTAGCTCACACATTGTGAGTGAACCACGTAATTACAAATTAGTATCTAGAGCTCGGTTCAGATCAACCGCGCCATCTTCCGCTTATGTTCAAGGTGATCTTTCAAGATTCACCACTCAGTTTCTCTGTTCGATAGTGGTCTCTGCTTATCCAGTTCAAGAAGGATGACAAACTCGATCAAGATTGAGAAGTTCAATGGCAAGAACAACTTCAATCTCTGGCGCATTAAGATGCGTGCTCTACTGAAGGAACAAGGGGTCTGGGCTCCACTTTCTGGTCAATCTGGGAAGGCTTTCAAGGATGCTGCTGCACAACATGAGGAGAAAGCTCATTCTTTGATTCTCCTCTCCCTTTCTGATGAAGTCCTTTATGAGGTTGCTGATGAATCAACCGCTACGGGTTTGTGGCTTAAATTGGAGAAACTCTATATGACCAAGTCCCTACGCAACAAGTTGCTACCGAAGAAAAGGCTATTTGGTCTTCGCATGAAAGAAGGTATGAAATTGCAAGAACACCTTGATGAATTGAATGTAATTCTACTGGAACTTCGTGATATTGATGTCAAAATGGATGATGAGGATGTAGCTATGATTCTATTAGCTTCTTTACCTTCCTCTTATGAGAATTTTGTTAATCCTTTAAGTGTTGGGAAAGATAGCATTACTTTAGAAGAAGTAAAATCTAGTATATATTCAAGAGAACTTAGGATTAAAGCATCTGCAAATGTTAAAGAAAATTCTGCATCTGGCCTGATTGTTTCCAATTCCCCTAAACCTAAAAACAAGAATAAGGGGAAATGGAAGAAGAAGGTTGTTGTTAATCCTAAGGATATTTGCAACTATTGTAAACAGGCTGGTCACTGGAAGAAGGACTGTCCTAAGAAGAAGAAAAAGCAAGATTCTGTTGTAGCCAACATCCAAGATGATCAATCAACCGATTCTGACTTAGCCCTCAATGTCACTAATGCCAAAGAAGATTCTGAGCATTGGGTTCTTGATTCGGGTTATTCACACTACATGTGTCCTCACAAGGATTGGTTCATCACTTATGAGGAAAAGCCTAGAGGAAATGTTCTCATGGGAAATGATGTGCCTTGCAAAGCCATTGGTATTGGTTCAATCAAAATTAAAATGCATGATAATGTTGTGAGAACCTTGACCAATGTAAGGCATGTCCAAGAGCTGAAAAGAAATTTAATTTCTGTGGGAGCATTAGACTCAAAGGGTTATACCTGCAGTGTTGAAGGCGGGATCATGCAAATCAAAAGAAATGCTAATTGTGTTGTTATGCAGGGAATCAAGCATAGAAACTTGTACATTTTGCAAGGTTCCACTGTGATAGATTATGTGGCAGCCATCACAAGCATCGAGAAAGATACATCTGTTGCTAATTCCCTGTGGCATATGAGGCTCGGCCTCATGTGTGACATCCTAATTTTTAAACAATATTAGGAAAATAATTAGATTAGTAATTAAGTGATAAATATGAGTTAGAAACCCTAATTAGGAATGAAATAGGCTTGAAAAAGACGTAGAAACCCCTGGAAAAGCATGGAATACGCTAGAATCTTCTAGAAGGACGAAAACGGAAGTTTACTCTTTAAGGACAGTCGCGATGCAATGGAGATTACAAAGGAAACCGTCGCGACGCGATATATGTCGGTAGTTAAGTCAGTGGATCAGAGCGTGGGATTGCTGACACGTGTCCCTCATCGCGACGCTACGGGATTTATGCTCAGAGACCATCGCGACGTGATGGACCCAAAATGGCTATAAATACCACCCTTCACCCTCCATTCTCCCCACCTTCTTCCAAGGCATTTTTGGGGGCGCATGGAGGAGCTTTGGAGGCACGACGGAACGCTGGAATGGGACACGGGCGGCAACGGTCTTCTAAGCCAGGCAAGGGGGAAGATACCTTAATCACTAGGGAAAATAGGTAGTAAAGTAGCTAGCATGTGTAGGGGACCTTAACCCTACTCGGGGTTGATATAGCAACACCTCAGGAGAGGGGTTGTGTTATGCGGTGGCTAAGGATAGTCGCCGTAGACCTATCAACCAACATAGGTAATGTTTACTTAGTTAATTTATGAGATTAGTAGACAGTCGCCTATGCGACACTAGGATTAATTTATATGTTGTTAAATCATGATAAAATATGATTGATGATATTCTAATTTATGTTTGTGATTTATGTGTTGGTTATGTATGATGCATGTGAGTTTGATGCACGGTTTTAGAGTCAAGGGTGCCGCCCTCTAGTTAGAGGTTTGCAAATCCTTAGACGATAATAGCAAGTATTACTATCGGTACTCTGTTTGTCAGTGGTGATAGCCGGGTCGGTGTACCCGAGGTTGGTGTGCTTGAGGTATTGACAGGATGGTAATAAGATCAGTCGGTGGCCTTAAGGGTATGGACTCGGCCAAGACCTTGAGGGTATGGACTTGGTCTTTCCGACGAGGCTCTCCATGTTTGTGGTACTGAAGGTACGGAGTATTTTGGAGATAGTTGGTGACCTTGAGGGTATGTACTCGGTCATTCAGACGAGTCTCTAGGACTCCACATCTGACGGATGGACAATTTTGGCCATTCTCTGTATAGGGAATGCCGTCCTTGTGCACCGGACGTTACTCCGGCAATCGTATATGGTAGTATGGGATGCTGTAACCGGTAATCAGAGAGGGTAGCATAACAGGATATGTTCCCGAGACAACCAACTTATCTGATTCGGTGCCTTGAGACTGGTGATCGGTCTAGGGAGTAGGGCGTTAATGGCCCGCAGTATTCAGCGATAGTATAGGTCAGTAGGGCTGGTAATTGAGCTTAAAAGACCGATGACATGTGTCAGTTTGTGGTATCAGAGTAGGATGTGGTCTGTGACCGTGTGGTCAGGATTGTCAGTATGACGTATCAATATGGTTTGGTTTGTGACCGTGTGCTCAATGTGATATCTGTGGTAAAGTTATGTTGACAATTGTTACGTCTTTGCTAAAATGATTGTGTTGTGCATGGTGATAGTCTATCTGCTACGTTGTTTTCCTGCTTGTTGGTGATTGATGAGTGTCTTACCCCTTCGTTTTCTGTGTTTTCTATATAATATTATGATGAATAGCAGATGAATAAGAATTTTAAGTACTTAAAGCCCGAGGAACAGTGTTGCATCACGGCCAATGTGTCCTGTTGCGTACTCTGATATTGGAATGAAAATGTATTGTTGCTGAGGTCAGAATAAAGTGATGTCTTGTCTCAGCGGGGTGTTACAACATGGGTGATAAGGGCATGCTAAGTCTCAGCAAGCAAGGCCTACTTGGAAGTCAGAAGCTGGAGCCAATCAAATTCTGTGAACACTGTGTCTTTGGAAAACAACACAAGTTGAGTTTTCCAAAGGCTCAACACAATACCAAAGCTACTCTGGACTATATACATTTGGATTGCTGGGGACCTTCAAGAGTTCCTTCATTAGGAGGAGCTAGATATTTCCTTTCTATGATTGATGACTACTCAAGGATGACTTGGGTGTTTATGATGAAGCATAAATCTGAAGCCTTCAAGTGTTTTAAACATTGGAAGATCTTAATTGAAAATCAAGTTGGGAGGAAAATCAAGAGACTCATAACTAACAATGGTTTAGAATTCTGTTCAGAAGAGTTCAAGGATTATTATGTGAATAAAGGGATAGCAAGACAGTACACAGTCAGAAATACTCCTCAACAAAATGGTATTGCTGAAAGGATGAATAGAACTTTGTTGGAGAAAGCTAGGTGTATGCTATCAAATTCTGGTTTGGACAAGAATTTCTGGGCTGAGGCAATTGATTGGAAGACTCCTATTGAGGTATGGTCAAACAAACCAGCTGATTATTCTATGTTAAAAGTGTCTGGATGTCCTGCCTATTACCATGTAAATGAAAGTCTAGAGCTAGAAAAGGAACTTTTGTTGGTTATGGAGAGGGTGTAAAGGGATTTAGAATTTATTCACCATCAGAAAGAAAGGTGATTCTAAGTAGAGATGTTACTTTCGATGAAGCATCTCTACTATCATCCAAATCTGGCCCACAAACAGAAATGGATGATTCTGAAAATTCTAAACAGGTGGAGCCCTCAAATTCCAATGTTCATGATCAAGCTGAAACCGATACCACAGAAGCAGAATTTGATCTTACTCCTCAAACTGAAGCTGTTACCAGAAGACCTCAGAGGAATATTAGACCTCCTGAGAGGTATGGTTTTGAAGATATGACCTCGTATGCTCTTCAAGTTGCTGAGGTGATTGACCCAGTTGAGCCTGCCAGCTACCATGAAGCTGTCACTTGTTCAGAATCTAGCAAATGGGTCACTGCCATGCATGAGGAGATGGAATCATGGCAAAAAACAGAACCTGGCAGCTTGTCAAACTGCCTGAAGGAAGGAGACTAGTAGGATGTAAATGGATTTATAAGAAGAAGCCAGGTATAACAGAAACAGAACAGGTCAAGTTTAAGGCAAGGCTTGTTGCCAAGGGATATAGTCAGAAGGAACGGCTTGATTATAATGAAATTTTCTCCCCAGTGGTGAGGTACACTTCAATCTGAGTTCTTCTTGATTTTTTACTAATCTAGACATCGAACTAGAGCAATTAGATGTCAAGACAGCATTCTTGCATGGAGATCTTGAGGAGGAAATCTTTATGAAACAACCTAAAGGATTTGAAGAACAAGGCAAGGAAAATCTGGTTTGCAAATTGAAGAAATCACTCTATGGTTTGAAGCAATCTCCAAGGCAATTGTATAAGAGGTTCGATCAGTTCATGACCTCAAATGGTTACTGTAGAAGTCCCTATGACTCATGTGTTTATCACAGTAAGGTGGAGAAAGGATCAAGCATTTATCTACTTCTCTATGTAGATGACATGCTCATTGCATCTCAAGACAAAACCAAAATTCAGAAACTGAAATCACTTCTTCATTCTGAATTTGACATGAAGGACTTAGGGGCATTAAGAAGAATTCTAGGCATGGAGATATATAGAGACAGGAATCAGAAGAAACTATTTCTATGCCAAAGAGATTATGTTCAGAAGATTCTAACAAGGTTTGGCATGACCACTGCAAAACTTGTCAGCACACCTCTAACCAGCAGCATTCGAATTTCTGAAGCTTGTGCACCTCAATCAGAATCTGAAGTTGAGTATATGGCCAAAATACCATATGCAAATGTTGTTGGAAGTCTCATGTATGCCATGGTTTGCACAAGACCGGATCTAGCTCAAGCAGTGAGTGTGGTTAGCAGATATATGGGAAGACCAGGAAGGGAACATTGGCAGGCTATCAAGAGGATACTCAGGTACTTGAAGGGGACCATTGATGTTGGTCTCATCTATGGCACTAATGCAGACCTACACTTAGCAGGTTTTCTATGATTCAGATTATGCCACAGATCCGGATGCCAGAAAATCTGTGATAGGATATGCTTTCACAATTGGGAAGTGTCTTGTCAGCTGGAAGGCCACTCTCTAACTAACAGTGTCCTTATCCACCACTGAAGCAGAATAGATGGCACTAACTGAAGCTGCCAAGGAAGGAATCTGGTTGAAAGGCTAAATCACTGACCTTGGATTCCCTCAAGACAAGGCTGTGATTTTCTGTGATAGCTTAAGTGCTATTTTTCTGGCCAAGGATCAAGTCTATCATAAGAGGACCAAGCACATAGATGTGAGGTACCACTTTATCCAAACTGAAACAAGGGTGAAGGTCCAGAAGATTGATACTAAGGAGAATCCTGCAGATATGTTCACCAAGCCTGTCCCTAGAAGCAAATTCATGCATTGCTTGGATTTGCTTTATGTTGATTTTTGGAGATAACAATTCTGAAATGGCAGTAAAAGAGAGTATGTGACTTTGCAATTGATAGAGGCTTCTCAATCCAAGGTGAAGATTTGTTGACTATGGCTTGAGAACTCTAGTTGACCTTACGGTTAATTCTGTTATAAGCTTGAAGTTGTGTCTGTTGTAATTCTGTTAGTTCTTAGTTGAGTTAACAAAATGTATCCCCTACCTCTCTTTGTATTGGCTTGCCTCTCCTAGTTAGTATATAAGTCTATCTAGCTATGAGAGTTGTCATTCGATTCATTCTGAATTTCTGAGAGCGAGTAAGGATCATTTCACATCTGTAATTCTTCAAGTTTCATAGTGAATATTGCATACTCTTCTACCCGTGGATGTAGCTCACACATTGTGAGTGAACCACGTAATTCTTTGTGTGCTCTTCTTCCTTTTCTCTTCTGTTTTGCGTTCTGCAATTCGGTTTTATTGCTTTCTTTCATTACACTTAGGTATGTTGTAAATGTGAACGTAGTGGTCTTTCAAATTAATAAATCTTATTGGTACCGTCCATTAAAGGGATCTTTTAATTAATAGATCAGGTAATCAAGCTTTAAAAATTACTGCTTAAGGCAAACATCACCCGTCTGTCTTTTAATTATCTATTTTTACAAGTTTCTCTTGTTTCGAGCGCCTGCAATTTGAAGGGGTTATGGGAAATTCAGGCATAAAATTGCGATGTTCAACATTATTAATTACTTTCCCTTGAATCGGACGCGTTGATATGACATTGTTGACGAATTCCCATGTCAACAAGAATCCGTGACGTGTAAATACCTGCATAATCACCTATGTACACACACCTAACCTTGTCGACGAGACCGCTCGTCAACTTGTTGACGTAAACAAGAATTTTAAAAATTTAAACTCCCGTCAACTTGTTGATGAGTGTTTCCGTCAACAAGGTGACGAGAAATACGAAAACACAAAAAAAAAATAGGGATGCGCGATCTACCTCAACAGTGGCTGAAGGTAGAAGATAAAGGTGGAAGAGAGTGTGAGAACTTGCTAGAGAAAGTTTTGAGAGGGAAGACATTGAGAGAGAGACTTTGAGAGAAAGAGTGAGGTGTGTTGTTGGAGGAGGTGAGAAATGAGGGAGGGAGTGAAGGAGCGAGGATTAGGGATTCGATTAAAATTAGTAGGGATAAAATTGTCTTTTTAGAGGGAGGGGAGGTGTCAAATTCAAGGGGAGGTTTAGATAACAAAAGCCTTAAAGCAGATCACCAATGCAAAAGAAGCCCATTCAATTGTTTGATAGAAGCCGTCAAAGAATAATGGTGGACAACGAATTCTTTTTTTTTTTGGGTCAAAATTGAATTGTGCTGAGTCACAATGGGCTCAGCCCATCAAAGAAGCCCGAAAGACCGGGATGGATCCGAGGAGGACGGTGGTGCTTACATGTGTCAAGTGTCAATAGGATAATAAAGTCTCCGCGGCTCGCCCCATTTTGTCTCTCCTCTTAAATCCCACTCCATTGGTTTTTTTTTTTTGGTTAGCTATCCCACTCCATTGGTTTGATAAATTGAAAAAAGAAACGTCAGAAGTGTGAGGGCTAAGAGCATCTTTAACGGGGTAAACTACCCCGTTGCTAAACTATATGGAACGGCAGATATAAGAAACTTGCGTTGGAGTTTGTTGACGTGCCATTTCTTATCATTTACGACATTTCTCTCGCCAACCCTCAACAACCGTATCTTATCTTTAAAAATTATTTTTTCTCACACATCATCACAGAAAATCATCCAAAACGAGTGGGAAAAAAACAGATTCACATTCAACAGAACATATTCAACAACAGAAGATCTAACGTTTTGATTCAATAGAACATATTCAACATACACAAACAAAACCAGCTGCATACCCCAAACAGAACCAAGAGGGAAAAAAAATTGATTCAACGTTTCAGAAACAAAAAATTTAAAAAAAAAATTAAAAAAAACAGAAGATCTGATGTTGCCTTGACCGGAGATGGTGCCTTGACTGGAGATGGTGGTGCCTTGACCGGAGATGGTGGCGAGATCTGGCGCGATTTGACAAGATGAGGATGAGATCTGAAGAGTTGAAGGCGAGATCTGGACGGAATGGAGAGTTGAACGCGAGATCTAGGACTTGATGATGGCAGCGAGCTCTAGTTGGGGGAGATCATGGCGGCGAAGGTGCTCTGCGATGGCGGCGTTACAGGTGCGGTGGTGGTGCGGTTGATGGCGGCGTTGGACCGAGAGAGAGGGGATGGTGGAGGATGAGGCCGAGGGAGATGATTAAGGAGGGAGAGTTACTGATGGAGGGAGGGGAAGAAGCAGAAAGCGAGAGAAAGGAGATGAGGGAAGGAGATGAGGAAGAACCAACGTCTCTCTCTCTCTCGAACGTTCTGATCTGTGGATTAAAAATATTTTAATTTTAATGAGTGTCAATTTAAGATTAGATACTAGCGTTGGAGGAAAAAACGGGTTTGGATATCCATTTCTGATGTGGCATGAAAAAATGAATTTGGGCCCATTTATTTGGGCTAAGATATTTGGTAAGACACCCAGCATCCACACAATGAGGGAGTGAAGGAGCGAGGATTAGGGATTCGATTAAAATTAGTAGGGATAAAATTGTCTTTTTAGAGGGAGGGGAGGTGTCAAAATTCAAGGGGAGGCTTAGATAACAAAAGCCTTAAAGCAGATCACCAATGCAAAAGAAGCCCATTCAATTTTTTGATAGAAGCCGTCAAAGAATAATGGTGGACAACAATTTTTTTTTTTTTGGGTCGAAATTGAATTGTGCTGAGTCACAATGGGCTCAGCCCATCAAAGAAGCCCGAAAGACCGGTATGGAGCCGAGGAGGACGGTGGTGGTTACATGTGTCAAGTGTCAATAGGATAATAAAGTCTCCGCGGCTCGCCCCATTTTGTCTCTCCTTTTCAATCCCACTCCACTGGTTTGATAAATTGAAAAAAGAAACGTTAGAACTTAGAAGTGTGAAAGCTAAGCCACCCACGAGAGAACCGTTGGGTACACGTGACATCAAAACTGGTAACATATTTTGTTTTTGTTTTAAAATCTGAAAAAATAAAAAAAAAATGTGGTGGGTTAAGAGAGAACGTTGGATCCGATACTTCATCCAAAATTGTAGGTGGTGGTGAGGTGGGGCAAAATTACATTTGGGAGAAATTTGACGTGCATTTGGGTTGCAATTTGATTTGCGTGTGTTTTGTCCCACGTGGGGCGTCAACCCCACATGTGTAAAGTCCCCAGTACGAGCATTCAGCGTCAAGTATCTATAAATGCAGCCACTCCTTCCGCTTGGTTCCTAGTTTAATTTAACGTAGCTTAGCTCTGCTTTTGTTTTTTTTGTTGTTATCTTTGGTTTTTTGTAGGTACTGTGGAGGAGGAAGAATCTGTTTGTGGGCTTCACTTAGCTGAAGAGCGTGTAAGTTATTTTCCCTTCATTTTTTCTTCTGCGCGTCGTTATTTAAGCGTGTAGCTTGTATGTATAAAGCAATTTTGATATAAGGTTTTCTGGGGAGGAGAATATGAGCCAGAGTTTTGGTGTTTTATTGCTGACAGAGCGCGTGTATTAACTCTCATGTTATCCGTTGTTTGGGATATCCGACTTGGCCTCGGTTTATATCTGTCGCGTGTGGGTTGGGTTGTTAGTTTATGCCTAGAATTTAACGATGTTTGTCAATTGTAGATTAGCTGCATATAATTTTGTTGGAGCTGTGTGAATTAGCTTGTGAATTTGCGTTTCAGGATGTCCTATATAACAATTTCATTTCCTTTGCCAAATTCCGTTTCTGACTGGTTGGTCTGTGGCCGGTTCCCGTTTTATTAGGGTTTCTCTTTTAAAAGTGTCTTGGACGCTTTTGTGAATGGATATGATATTATTGAGATAATCTTTAGAAGAAATGTTAAGGGAAATAAGAAAACCAGTTAAGGGTGGTTGGTTATAGAAGAGTGCCAGTTATTATATATTGTTTATCTTCCCAGCTAGCGTGTAAATTTATGTTGAGTTTGACTGAAATCTGTATTGTTATGGTGGGCCCTGCAGACAATTCAGGCAAGGTCTTGAAGTCGGAGTGTATAAGATTACTTAGGAGTTGCTGTTTCGACTGAAGGAATGGAGGTATATGGAAAATCTATGGTTGCAGGTCCTGCAAATGTTATTTATCTGTCAAGTATTTTAGGCCGAGATGGTCCAATTCCTGTCCACAAATGCGACTGGAAATGTGAAAATGAACATGTTTGTGGAAACATGTATCGCTGCAAGCTAACGGGGCTGACTCACATCTGTGATAAAAACTGTAACCAGAGAATTCTGTATGACAACCATAGCTCCCTTTGTCGGGCTAGTGGTCAGATTTTTCCCCTCACACCGGCGGAGGAACAAGCGGTGAGAGGTGTTCGGAGGAAGCTTGATGCAGAGAATTCGCCCACTGATGGCTGTGGTTTTAAGCGTAGACGGGATGCCCAATTCCATCCTTCTCCTTTTGAGAGATCTTTTTCTGCTGTCAGTCCTATCTGCAGCCAAGTTGGAGATGGCATGGATATGAGCTAGATATATATTATATAACTGAAAAGACTCTATCATTTCTCTTGTCCTTTCATTTTTTCCCTTTTTCTGTTGGATGAGTATGAATAACAGAACTTGAACAATTATGGATTACTTACTGGTGGACCCGATGTATGTCCATCTATCTATTGTTGAGAACTCCATATTTCTAATATTTATGTAATGTAGCGGTTAATGTAGCTGAACTGTTATGGGATTTGAGCAGTCTCTATTTAGCATTCAGATTTAACATATAATCTGAATTGACTTCAGTTTCTTGCTAACCTTAGTGAGCACTGAGCAGACTATTGTAGCTGGTTACTGATCCATTTCTTTAACCTTTATGATGTTTGAGTTGGATTTAGGACCTGAATAGTGTACTATGTATCAACAATGTACTTAATTGTAAACCTAATCTAGCTGGCTGTTACCTGTTAGGTGTTTCTAGTGTTGCTGTAATCAGAGGGAAGTGCTATTCCGACATTGATGTACTCATTACTAATACTACTGCTATTGAGTTGTATCATTCACTTCTTTTGTTTCCCCTTAATTCCATTAGAACAGTACACAATTATCAAAGTTGTCCCTTAGGCTGATAACTCTTCAGATTTCAGAGTTATGTTTCTGGAAGCTCAGGTTCTCTCTGGTTCCTCATGTGAACAAATAGTTTTATATGTGAATTGATTTCCAGTTTTGCTACCTAACTCTTCCTAGTTCTGTTGCAGACTCAACAGAGACGAGATAGTTCATAGTTCACATTATCATTAGTCTTATCTTTCTATTTTCTTTCCATGATTTGACTGATGGCTGTTTTGTTTGAGTTTAATGCAACTTATGCAGGCTTTCGAGCATGCGCAACCAAGGAGTGTTCAAAACATTTGTGTTGTAATACTGAATAAAATATAATATAGAATTGCTTTTTGTTAGTTGATGAAATATTGATACGTATGTTCTTAATTTCTTGATGTAGGTTTAAGCATTACTAATTACGCCCAAGTTTGCCTCTGCTGAAGTTTGGATGAGACAACAGTTATGGGGGCTGTAAAGAGTCATTAGACTGAACAGGCAATCCGGAGAGGAGGATGTAAATTGAGGAAAGGATAGTTCTGATGCTCTTCAAGTTTGGGTGGATGATCCAGACATATTATGGAAAGATGAAAAAGTATATCCATATTCAATACCAATTTAGAAATATAAGACCTCGCTGAGTTTGTTTTCCACTGTATCATCTCTTGCCTGTGGACAGTGGTATTGATTGAACAAATAAAAGGGACCTGGTCAGGGATACTTAAGCACGGTATCTCTGTCAAATCTGCATATATTTTCCTGCAGGATTGAAGGTGATTTACCCTTAATTTGAGTTTTGAAAGAAAACTTTTCTCAGCCACATTGATGGTTTTTGTCAGTTTTTTTGCTTTTGTTTTACAGGCAGCAAGTTTGTATCCTGATATTGTATGCAGGAAGTTTTCAAACATTTTTGTAACACCGTATATAGTTCATCAATGAAATTCAAAACAGTTATGTTTCGTGTGTAGCTACCCAAAGCTTGGTGCATGTTTGCTTTTTGTTTTAAGGATTTGACAAAAGTGAGTCTTTTAAGGGTTTTCTCCCAGTGCTACTGTCTCTCTGTTGCGCTCATTAGAACTATTACGCCCTCTACCCTTGGTCTTCATTCATCAATTACTATAGCCAACCGTCGTCCTTGACCCTTTAACTTTCAGTCACAATCCGTAGATTATAGAGGAATGGCACCAAAATCTGTCAAATCTTTTGAAAATGATTGAAAATGGATCGCTATAACATCTTCGCCACTAGCAAGCACCACCAGAAAGAGAATTTTCAAGTTTCGTTTTTGTTATTGCATCTTTTTCTCGGCAACAGCGAAACAGGAACAAATTTTGTACCGTATTTTGTTTCCAATTGTTGACCTTCATTGGTGTTAGCAATCCCATCATGTTAAAAGGGGTGAAAATAGGCCAGGCCGCCCGATAGAGGCCTAGCCTACGCCAGGCTCAGGCCAAATTAGGTTTTTTTATTTTAAAATAGATAATGCTAAGGCTTTTTAAAAAGTCTATCTAGCTAAAAAGGTCAGATTTTGTGTCACTCAAAAAGCTTTTTAGGCCTAACAGGTTGGTTTATTTAAGTAAATATTAATAATAATTTTATATTGTTATTATTATTATTATTATTATTATTATTATTATTATTAGATTTTGTGCATTCTGTTAAATCATATACTTGTTGAATTTTTTTGATAATTTAAGCATATAGGCTTATATAAATTTTTAAAATATTTAAAGGCCTTATTGTAAAATAGAATTTTAATAAACTATCATATAAGGTTAAATTCTCTAAAAGGTTAGGTTAGACCATAAAAAATATTTGTATCATATGACTAAATCAAAATCAGACCTTATAAATTCAGCTCGTCTTATTTATTTCCACTCCTATTTTCATCTCTCTTAGTAGCCGTGATTTTAATTTTTTTTTATAGTTTATTATAAATAGAACTTAATCTCATTGGCCTATCAGCCCATTAGTCTATTTAAAAATTGGTCAGATGAATTATTCAAAGAAATTAATATTAAATATGCATTTAAGTAAGTTAACAGGTCATACTAGACTTTCAAAAAGACCAAGTCAGGCCTAACAAAAAAAACATATGACAGGTAACAAGTCAAGTTTAAACCTCAAATTTTTTGATTAGGTCAGGTTTGTGCTTTGCAAAGCTTAACTTGACCAGCCTATTTAAACCCTTAATGTTACACTGTAATCAGCTCACGGACGTCACAGTCGAAAGCGTTGTGTAAATGCAACTTCTGTGGTCCTTTGTTTGTTTTCTCTCTTTCTGTTCGGACTTCCGAGTATAACATGATATGAAATCACGCGTACTTAGCGCCAAATTAAGAAGCCAAGTATTCTTTTATTAATTAATGAATGGTGCAAATGAGTCCATCGTGGTCTGTTTCTGGGAGTAGGGAGTAGTAAATATCCGTCATTTTTGCTCACTAAATTGGGACGTGGATGTTTTGGGTAGTCCATATGCATTTCCTTTTCTAAATTAAGTTTGGTCACTTCCGTTCATAAAATGGTCCTTTTGTTTTTGGAGAATTTTATGATAAAAACCATCGTATATTTCATTGGAGAGTCACATCATTTTAAATGGGGTATATACATATTTTATGAAGAATCACATTAGGGGTGTTTGCAGTGCGGTTTGATTCGATTTTGAAGTAAAAAGTCATTCGATTTAAATATTAAAACAACATGCGGTTCAATTCGGTTTGGATGACATCCTTAAAAAACTTCGAACCAATCCGATCCGATTAAATGCGATTTGAATTGGATCGGATGATTCGGTTTTTACTTTTTGTCGAACATTATATATTAATTATTTATATTATTTCAAACAACATATTTAGAGTTAATGTTTTTAATTTCTACCAAAAAAAGAGATAATTTTTTTAAAAATTAATTTTTTTTTGTAAAGAGTAGATTTACTCTGGTTTGATTATGTTTAGTTTGGTAAATATTTAAAGAGTGATTTTACTTCAAGTTCTTTTTTAATTTACTTTTTTAAAATGCGGTTCAGTTTGGATTGAATTGGTTCAGTTCTAGGTAAGGCAACCGCAAACCAAACCGAACCGCGCAGTTGACAAAAAAAAGTGACCCAAACAAATTTAAAAAATATCGATTTTTGGCGGTTTTCGATTTTTTTGGATCCGTTTGCGGTTTTTCTTTGGATTGGTTTGGATTTGAACACCCCTACTATAAAGAATTGTGAAGGAAGAAAGTCTCTCGTAACGGCTCTCTTCGCCGTGGATAACTAGCATGGTTGACGGAGGTTGTGGCCAATTTTACTTTTAGGGTATGTTTGGATTGAGAGTTTTGGAAGGCTAAGTCTATATTTTGATATATATTTGAGATTTTAAAAAAATTGAAGAAACAACATGATAAGTGATCATATAACATTTCAATCACACTTCATTCGCTTTTAAAAACATTTTATAGCTTCCTTAATTTAGAAAAGAAAAATAAGTCCTCCCCTCTCTTTTCCTCTAAAACTCTTCATCCAAACATACCCTTAAAATTTTCGCTTTTCCTTCCCCAAGAAGGGGAACCATGCAAAGTATCACTCTAACGTGTCAACTCTAATTTTATTCTATTTAGGGGGAATCCTAGGTCACTTTTTTCACGATAAATAATCTCACGCAACTTCCTACATGGTACAATCTGAGAGTTCCTGACACGATTCTTTGAAGAAATTAATGATTTCTCCGGTCAGAATTCCAGATTTGTACAATTTTCATGCAACAGCAAAAGCAAAGAATTGCTTCCAAATGAGACCATCCACAGTAAAAGAAATAATAAACCCATAAAGCTGGTCTTGCGGTTGAGAATTTCATGAAAGCAACGTAGCAGCTTTGCCGGTTCTTAATACCATACCCGACAACACACAACTCCCTTCCTCCTTCAAAATCCTTATAAATCACAAATCTTGGGGCCATTAACCATTCCCTTGGCCTTCAATCCCTCTGGTTCCCCCTAGACTCAGCCTGCAATACCAATCATAATTCTTGAAAATGTCAACTAAGGCATCCTGGAAGCTCCTCAGCTCCTTTATTATCTTTACATTCTTCTCCAACTCTTTCTCTTACACATTCACCATAACCAACAACTGCCCCCATACCATATGGCCCGGTACACTTGCCGGTTCAGGGAGCCCTCCACTTGCAACAACTGGATTCCAGTTGGACTCAGGCCAAGTGTCAACTAACCACGGTTCCCGGGTGGTCGGGACGGATATGGGCAAGGACTGGTTGCAAATTTGATGCTAGAGGATTTGGCAAATGCCAAACAGGTGACTGCGGAGAAAGGCTGGAATGTGATGGAAATGGTGCTGCTCCTCCTACCTCATTGTTTGAGATAACACTTGGTGCTGGCAATGGACAAGATTCCTACGATGTTAGCATGGTGGATGGTTACAATTTGCCATTACTTGCTCTTCCACGAGACGTATATGTTGGTTCCTGTAATGCCACAGGTTGTATGACTGACATCAACAGAGGTAAGAGTTTATTTAAAGTGCAACTATAAGTGATTAGGTACTCAAATGACATGGATGATGACTTGAGTACGTTGTACAATGAACAAAAAAATGCAATGGTATATAGGTTGCCCTAAAGAACTTCAAGTAGTAGGAGGCGATGGATACCAAGGAGTACTCGGATGTAGGAGTGCTTGTGAGGCACTCAAGTTGGATAAGTACTGCTGCAGTGGAGAATTTGCCAACCCAAATACATGCCAGCCTTCATACTATTCAACCATTTTCAAGAGAGCTTGTCCAAGAGCTTATAGCTATGCATTTGATGATGGCACCAGCACTTTCACTTGCAAAGCTTATGAATATGACATTGTTTTTTGTCCCAATGGGTATCACTATACATCTGCCACAGTTTTGATTAATTTCCTTTCTGTTTCAATTTATTGCCATACTTTCAAGAAAAACCTAACCCAAAACTAACATTTTACATTACAACACAGGATGAAAAAAACCAAATCGTGCATCTCCTCCTCCACCAATTAGACAGCCCTATCGGAAGCATAAGCAAGTCACTTCCTCATCAAATATTCTCTTGCCCTTTCCAGTGCCAATCTTTCTCTTTGTTCTCAGTCTTATTTTCTTGGAATATGCAAGACACAACCGGTGATGTGTTGTCTGAAAAGAATTTCACGAGTGCTTTTGAAAGGAGGGGAGGCCAAAAACAAAAGCCACTTAATGGGATGGAAATGATGAACATCATGAATAGTACACTTGAAGAACCCTCTGGAAACAAATAATTCAGAAAAAATACTCCTCCAAAACTCCTAAAGTTAGAAGCAGATCAAGAGAATCAGCTAAATATCACCCATACCCAGTCATAATTTCAGTCTACCCACCAGCCTCTCAAGATAGCTAGTAAATCTTGCAAATTAATTGTTTGGAAGGAAACAGCTAGCCATTGCAATGTAAACATGGATATACAAACCCTCAAATTCTTTGTCTCGAATATTCTATACTACAAGCTCTGTAGAAAATTGATGAACAAAGCGGCCCTTCAAGATAATAATAGCCAGCTAATGCAGACAAATTCAAAGAAAAGATAACAAATAAATTGAAATAACGTTCGCTGAAAAATAAACTGCAGCGAGTATATTGAAACAGGCCTGAAAATGAGGAACATAATGAGAAGGAATTGAAAATAACACATTCAGCAGACCATAAGCTTTCAATTCTTCTGCTCAGGGTTGGGTAAGAACTCTTAACAGCAGCTGCTCTACTATCACCAATTCACCATCTCATGGGCACAGAGATTCAGCATCTGTACTTTCAATTCAAGGAGTGACTATTTTTGTTCATGGCATATACAAGAAATTATAGAATGTTTCTTTGCCTCATTTCTTTGTCTTTGCCTTCTTGGAACTTGGAGCTTTTTTCTTTACTATCTTTGGCTGTGATTTTCCTCCTGTGCTTCTTCCTCTTTTCTTTTCAGCACCCTGCATCCAGATTTTCAGCAACTAAGTATGTATGCGCCAGCATTTTCAATTATTAAGGACACATCTAAAACCGAAAGCAACTGCAGGAAACTTACTGATGTTTTGTCAGCCTTCCCTTTGGATTTACCATGAGTCTGTTCCTCAGCAAGCTCGTTTTGATCGGTTTGGTGGGTGGCTTTCTGTGTCTTGCCAGCTTCCTCATCAGAATCAAAGAAGAAACCATCCAATGTCCCTTCTCATATGAAAATAATAGATGTCAGGCAAGGAATTTTTGCATAACATAAAGGCAACGCTACCAGAAATAAAAGCCCAGTTAATTGTTGGCGAATGAAAATAACCTTCAACCATAGTTTCAGCTTCATAAACATTAGACTGTGGCTTCAGCTGAATGAAGTCATTCATGACGGCCTCTATCTGAGAATAAATTACAGGTTAAACATCAATGGCAGCCCATATTTTTCAAAATACTGGTCAAGGCTGATTAAATCACTAATAAGTAAGTGAAAAAATAAGTAGATACTGGATAAGGTAGTAATCAGGATGAATTTGTACATATTTACTAACTTTGTAAAGTAGTAAATACATATATGTAAACAATTTTCATAAAGAGAATAAGTGAGGAAATAAGTAAAATCTAGATAACAACAGACCTTTGCCTCTGACTGCCCGAAGCTAACCTGAAAAAATAACAAGCTCATATGAAAGCAATATTTGAAAGGTATGATATCTTAATCATAGAAGCAACTAGCTACAAGGCCATTATCCAGATAAAAACTCTCAAGGTCATGATGTTCATTGTAGAATAAATCCAAGATGACATACAACGCAAAACGTCCGGCAAGGAACTATAGATGTTTTGTATATTGTTCCTGAAAAGAATATTAAAATTTGAACAATCAGATACAGGTTGCCACTATCAATCAAAAGTACTGTATCAATAACTCAGAAAATGGAAGACTTATAATGAACAGATTACAACAGCATATAACTTGGAGAAGAAATAAAAATATATAAAAAGAAGTAACAACTAAAAAACTAATAAAAAGAAGTAACAACTTAAAAACTAAGGTAATATGATTGAGTCTGGGATTCCCTTTATTTTGTAAAAAAACTGTAGCACAAGGTCAGCTGTTTCTTGAAAACTCAACGCGTAACAATCATAATGATAATAGTACTTAAAAATTAAAATAGCTAAGCTGTATTATGGTTCTGCATGTATACATGCTACAGTGTTATCATCAAGACATGTGCTTGTGGTTATATATTATAGAAAACAATAGACTCATTATTTGTTCAGAAAACATGTGCACTAAAATACCTTTCAAATCTAAGCACATTTCCTGATCCCCAGATGGGGAATCTGAAATAATAATCCGACCTACAGCTCCCATATCACCACTCAGATCTATGGAGTCCCCTTGACACTCAATAAGCGCCTGCAAAACAGAGAAGCATTTTGTCATGGGCTCATTTTCTTTTTCATGAACAAGAAAAAGGAAAATAATACAACGGATATGATTTTTACAAAAAAGCAACAATGTCTCACATCACATGTATATCAACTCAAAACAAAACTATAAACAAACTAGCAACTTTTCTTCTCGTAAAATTTTATTTGATTCTGAATGTGAAGCCTCTGTTTCACATTTGGCTGTCCCTGTAGTAGTAATAAAACATGACCCATACAATTATAAAAACAAACATACAGCAAAGGGAAATGTATAACATATAGTTGCCACCTGACCTTTGTACGATGAACTTTCTCAGAAAGCATCAAAGGCAACATCGAGGAGGAAACCTGCAACGAATAGCAAGCATGGCTCAGAATGCCAGACTAGATAAGCAGGCGGTCAATGTGGCCTTTCATAGTTATTACTTATTCATGTTTCAAAGTCATGGGAATGCTGTGAAACATTTTTAGGCAATCATTATAATAGTAGCATTCTTACATTTGGTTCAACAGGCTTTTCAAAAGTTTCTTCCACTTCAACTTCTACATCTCCATCATCACCTGTCCCATTTCCGGATACTACATGCACAAAATGGGAAGGAAATCCCTATTTCAAATCCATATGCATGAAGATGGAGCGATATCTTGCATTTTTTGTTAAAAGTTCAAAATTAACCATTTCATACCTTTCCTCTTTGTGTTGCCCTTTGTTTTCTTCCCTTTTACTGGTGTGGAACCTTCTACATCAATTTGTTTTTGCAAAGACTTTTGTTGTGAAGCCTTTTTGGATGGAGACTTTGCATCATGGTTAAGGACAAGTCCATCCCCACATTCTCCTTCACCAGGGGAATGAGATATTTGGTGCTGAGAAGTTTCCACCTGATCAACATGATCTTCATTTTTTGGGCAAAGATCACCGCATGACTCAGAATCTGATGACAGTGTCCAAATTGAATGAACAGGTTCCTAAGCAAAAACATTTGATATTATCAGCAATCACGGTATAAGTAGCAGGCCAAACACTTATTTTTTATATAAGGTAAACTGGGAGTAAACTCTTGATGGATCAGAATATGGCAAAGCACAGAAATGCGTTTTTTCTTCTTAAATCTATGAACACCACCCTAACAATTAAAGAGGTCATAACATGGCTCTTACCTTATGCTCTGTATCCTTGTCGATGTTTGATTCACTCACAATGTTCTTTTCCTCCGTCTTTCCTGAATCATAATAAGAAAGCACAAAGTGACAATTCAATGAAAAACCAGACTGTAGAATGATTTTCACATATTATTACTCATGCCAAATTGCCAATTAACCACAAAAACTATATGTATTCCGTGTAGTCATCTTGAGAGAACTCTAAACGCAAATCAAATATCAAGTGTACCTTTTTTATCCTTTTGCTTGTCCAATTTCTTTGCTCTGGATGGTGTTTGATCTTCTATTTTAGAACTGGCTGCTTTTAATGTCTTTCTAGACGAAGACTTGGCACTGCTTCCAGCAATAACAGTACTCTTGTTCTTGTTGACCTTTGGAAGCTTTGGAGATGACCCTTCATCATCAGTTTTATCCTCATTTGAAAAGCTACCACCATCGCGTAAAGACCCAGAATCCGAGGACAGTGTCACAGGCGAATGAGTTGGCACCTAGGCAAGGATAAAAATATGTAATTGCACATGGAAAATGAGCAATTAAGAAAGTGAATATAAAATAAAAACATCAAAAAGGGGGTATCGGAAAGAGCGAGAATGTAAGCAAATTGAATCTTGTAGTTGAGCAAAAAGACATGTACTCATCGATTTATCCTGATACCTGAAAAGAACGCAACCAATCAGGGGAGCTGTCCCTAGAGCTGCTCATTTTAAGTGAAGAATGCGAAATGAGAAGGCGCTTTTGATCCCTGAGAGAAAAAACTGTTTACAAACATGTAAAAGGCAGTTAGTGAAGCAAATGATCGAACAAGTCGTGGGCACAAGCAATGCAATCTTAATGACAATACGGTAAAGATCGTGAACTGACTAAACTAAACTGTCAAGTACGGGATCAGCTACATAACATGGAATTCATTCATTGCCGCGCTTGCTTGCTTGCTAATTACCTTTACGATGATGATGAAGGGAGGGAAGGAAGAGGGAACTACCGATCGAGAGCGGGATCTTTCTATTGGGCCGGAGCCCGGATTTCCTAAAATCCAAATCCTATGCTGCATCTAGGGCGGGAATAGGCTGGGCGAGTAAGACTTTGCAAAGCCCAAAGGCGAGCAAGGCTCAAGTTTCGCTGATCAAAATATTTAAAGTATAAGTCTGTCTTGTTACTTGTCATAGATTTTTTTTAGGCCCGACCTGACATGCCATTTTTGAAACCTGTATGGCCTGTTAGTCTATATAAAAGCATATTTGATATTAACATCTTTGAATAAGTCATCTGACTAATCATTAAATAGACTAGTAGGTTAATGGGTCAATAATGTTAAGTTTTATTATCATAGGCTTTTTTATAATTTTGTTTTTACTTTTGATTTTTTCTAATTTTCTTATATTTATATTTTTTTCTTTTTATTTTTTCTAAATATTTTTATTTCTTTAGTCTTTAAATTTGTTTAACTCTTAAATTTATTATTTTATCTTTATAAATAATAAATAATTATTTTACTTTTAATTTCATTGTTTTTTATCACGTATTAAAATACATAAGTGTCTTTATTATTTATAAATAATTATTTTACTTTATATATGATAAATGATTATTTTGCTTTTAAGTTCCATAGATGAAACATTACATGTTGTCAATGTAATTTCATTGTTTTTTTATCATGTATCAAAACTTATAAGTGTCTTTATTATTTATAAATAATTATTTTACTTTTGATTCTCAACGGGAAAACATTACACGTTGTCTGTATAAATGATTACTTTTCTTTTACGTCCCAAGTGGAAACATTAGACGTTGTCGGTAAAACTATATTGTCTTTTAGCACATATCAATTTTATAAATGTCTTTATTATTTATAAATAATTATTTTGCTTTTAAATCTCGACGGGAAAACATTACATGTTGTCGGTATAATTTCTACGAGGATTTTTTTTACTTTTTATTTTTTCTATTTTCTTATATTTTAAATTTTTTCTTTTTGTTTTTTCCTTACGATTTTTTATTTCTTTTTTTAGTTTTTTTATTTCATTGCATGTATTAAATTTATGAATGTTTTTATTGTTTATAAATGATTGTTTAACTTTTGAGTCATTATGGAAAAACATTACATGTTATAGGTAAAATGTTATTGTCTTTCAACATATGTCGATTTTATAAATGTACTTATTATTTATAAATGATTATTTTATTATTAAGTCTTGACATGGAAACATTACATGTTATTAGCATAATTTTATTGTTTTTTATCGCATAACAATTTTATAAATATTCTTTTTAATTATAAATAATTATTTTACTCTTAAGTCCCGACGGGAAAATATTACATGTTACTTGCTCTCACTCTTCTGTATTTTTAGAGAACTAAAACAACTATAATTATGTTTGTCACAATGTAAAACTTTAATTTTATAAACAAATGCATTTCAAAAATGCTTGAACGAAATGACCCGTACTCACGGTATCTCGGTAGTTTTAAGGGTGTGTTTGGTTGGGGGTTTTGGAGGGGAGGGGAGGGAAGGAGAGGGGATATTTTAAATTATATTTGTTTGGTTCAATTTTTTTAATGGGATGAGAGGGGAGGGGAGGGGAGGGGAGTAAAATCCCTCCTAAGACAATTTTGGCTCCCCTCCCAAAGTGGGGGGTTTTGGAGGGGAAGGAAGAGGAGATTAAATTATTTAAAATAAAATTACTGAAATATCCTTATATATAATATAATATAAAACACTATAAAGATATACCAGTAAATTAATCTCTTCCCTCCATTAAAATCCCTCCCCTCCCATCCTGAACCAAACAAGCAAAGGCTTCCCTCCCCTCCCCTCCCCTCCCCTCCATTAAAATCCCTACCCCCCTCCTTTTATTTGAACCAGACAGACCCTTAAGTGAAGAATATGAAATGAGAAGGCGCTTTTGATCCCTGAGAGAAAAAAACGGTTTACAAACATGTAAAAGGCAGTTAGTGAAGCAAATGATCGAACAAGTTGTGGGCACAAGCAATGCAATCTTAATGACGATACGGTAAAGATCGTGAACTGACTAAACTAAACTGTCAAGTCCGGGATCAACTACATAACATGGAATTCATTCATTGCCGCGCTTGCTTGCTTGCTAATTACCTTTATGATGATGAAGGGAGGGAAGGAAGAGGGAACTACTGATCGAGAGCGGGAACTTTCTATTGGGTCAGAGCCCGAATTTCCTAAAATCCAAATCTTATGTTGCATCAATGGGCGGTGTTATACCCAATTTTGTCCGCTCATATTTTCATTTTTTTATTGTGTCTTTTTTTTTTGAAGCAGACTAATTTTAATAATACTTGGGCTCAATTATTATTATTATTTCTTTTTTTTGTTAATTATTTTGGGCCAATTTTAGCCCAATTGCAAGAATTGTCCATTACAAGAGTCCATTACAAGCGTTCTAGAACCGAAAAAAAAACCAAAATCCAAAACTGAAAATCAAAGTCAGATGTCCACACTCTTATCTTCACCCTTCACAAAGTCATCTGCATATCTTCACCAAAGTCCTCTGCATATCTCCTCAACCACTCTACAAACTATGTCTTACAGCTATATGTCCCCCATAGGCCTCTTGTTTTTTCTTCATCTGCCAACCAAGTTTGACAAACAATGCAATTTAATCAAAAAAGGGGGAGCACCGTTGTTGAAGTCACGGCTGATTGCAATATTTTTTCAAACCATTGATACCATCTCAGACTTTGCACATGTTACCATCTCCTCAGCATCATTTTAGCACACACTTAGCATACAAGTTGCAACCTCAAGTTGACAAACTGAACCTTTTTTTTTTATAAATGGTAGAGCAAGAAGAGAGAACAGAAGACGAAAAAAAAATTACACTTAATTTTAGAATAGGATACCTCATTCTTGGTACCAATTATACACAGCAATTTGAGAGAAAATTTAGACAAAAAAAAACGAAAAACCAGCTTAACACAAAGGTCCTTATCCTCTATAAATACAACCTCAATTCACAGCCGGAGCAAGCAAATCATTTTTTCAACATATACAAAAGCTTGGAATTCAGGTTGGCGTTTCTTCTAAAACAAACTCAACACTATTGTTCCTGATTAGAACAAACATGCAAATTTTGTTTTTCTTCTTCCGTTCGATCAGAATATGAAAAACAGAGATGCTAAGAGATTAGAAAATAATTAAGAGAAGAATTAAAGAGCAAGAACATAGGATCATCAAGAAAGGAATCTGATAAAAAAAGAGGGAAAGGAGATCGGGCCACCCCTGTCGCCACGCCGGTGGGTGACCACCACCGTACGCACGGCCCTCTGCCGCCGTCCACCCTCGCGAGCCGCTGTTCACGCCCACTGAGACCCACATCGCATCGGCTGTCTTTTTTTTCCCTCCCTGTGTTGTTGCTTTCTCCCTCTTCCCGGACCCCCTGCTAGTGGCCGCGTGCGGCCAGCTATGGCGCGCGACGGCCGGCCGCGTTCCCGGCTTCCTTCGTGGTGACCGCCTCTTCTTCTCCTCCCTCGTGGTTGTGCCACTGCTCCTCCCCTACTCACCTCCTTTTGTCTTGTTGGATGCTGCGGCTGCAGCAATTTTTTTTAGGGTTCTCATATGAGACCCGTTTTCATATCCCCCTCCCCTTTTATCTTTTTATTTTTATTATTATTTTTTGTTTAGACATTCAGCCCATTTTTATCCTTTTTTTCCCTATTTTCTTTCTTCTTTGCTTGGGCTTCAGCCCACTCTTTTCTCCTTTTTTTCCTCACGCCCCCTTTTTTTTCTGATCCCATTTTTTTATTTCTTGGGCTTCAGCCCACTTTTGTTTTCTCCTTTTTTTCCTTTCATTTGCCAAACCCTTTTTTTTAGTTAAAAATATTGGGCTTTAGCCCATTTGTTCTTTATCATTTATTTAACGAACGTAGATGTTTTTTTTTTTACTAGTCAAACTAATACGATTTTATTCAACTAAATTTTGCATACCAGTTTTGAGACCCTATTTTTCTTGAAAATCACGTGATAAAAGTCATGAAAATTAACTTATTAGTGATGATTACTCGAGATTGCTTCCCGTTTAGTCATTACAAATATCTTAATTTTCTAAATAAAAATGGGTTATTAGTGAGGACTACTCTTGATTGCTTCTTGTTTGGTCCCCATGAAAACCCATCATCTTTATAAAAATAAAATCAATCTTTTTACTAGTAATGATCACTCGAGATTGCTTCCCGTTTGATCATTACGAACACCATTAATTTTATAAACTAAAAAGGTTGTTAGTAAGGGCCACTCTTGATTGCTTCTTGTTTGGTCCCTACAAAACCTACCTTTTTCCATCAAAAAATATACAATTAAAATCAACCAACACACAACCATTTTATACCCAAGAACTACGTAGCCTTTGATTTCTCCACTGCACCCGGAGATACGTAGGAGCAGGAGCCCACTCCTGTCAAGCGCAAAAATAAACGACTTTTATTAAGTCCTTTTTTATCTTGGTTTTTTTTAAATAAAAGGGAAATAAATATTTTTTTAGAAGTTAATAAATTTTGCACAATTAGTTAGAGGTAACCTTTTTCGAAAGGATGTCGTGGGGTGCTAATACTTTCCCTACGCATAATCGACTCCCGAACCCAAACCCGGTCTTAAGGACCACTTTTCTTCAAAAAAAGGTTTTTTCCAATATTTTTCCTTCGAAAATAAATTATTGGTGGCGGCTCCATTAAACTCGAATAAATCCCTCCGGATTTTTCGGTCGCTACAGGCGGGAATAGGCCGGGTGAACAAAACTTTGCTAATTAAAAAATTTAAGGTCCAAGTCTTGTCTGTTATTTGTTATAGGCTTTTTTTTATGCCTGACTTGGCCTACCCTTTTTGAAACCTATATGGCCTGGTAGCCTACATAAAGACATATTTTGTATTAACATCTTTGAATAAGTCATCTGACTAATCAATAAATAGACTAACAAGCTAGTGGGCCAATGATTTTAAGTTCTATTTATAATAAAATATAAAAAATAAAACCATTGCTACTAAGAGACATGAGACATATGGGTAGAAATAGATAGGACGAGTTGTGCTTTATAAGGTCAGATTCTGATTTATTTGTATGATTTAAATCTTTTTCAAAGTCTAACATGACCTTTTATCCTTTGTTTGGTTGGGGGTTTTGAAGGGGAGGGGAGACGAGGGAGGAATTATTTTAAATTATGTTTGTTTCGTTCAATTTTTTTAGGGGAGGAGAAGGGGCAAAATTCCTCTTAAGCCAATTTTTGCTCCCCTCTTAAAGTGGTGGGTTTTGGAGAGGAGGGGAGGGAAGATTAAGTGATATAATATAAGAGGCTATAAGAATATACAGGTAAATTAATTCTTTCCCTCCATTAAAATCCCTCACCTCCCCTCCTGAACCAAACATGCAAAGGCTCCTCCCCTCCCCTCTTCTCCTCTCAACCAAACACAAAATTAAATTAAGTCCCTCCTCTTCCATTTCCTCCCCTCCATTAAAATCTCTCATCTCCCTTTCCCTCATTTGAATCAATCAGACCCTTAGAGAATCTTATATTATATGATAGCCTAATAAAATTTTATGTTGCAATAAAGCCTTTAAGTATGTCAAAAATTTATGTAAGTCGGCATGCTTAAATTATTAAAAATGCCAACAAGTATATGACTTAACACAATGTCAAAATCTAATATAATAATAATAGCAATATAAAATTATTATTTATATTTACTTAAATAGCCCAACCTGTTAGGCCTAAAATGTGTTTTTGGGTGGCCCAAAGCTAGGCCTTTTTATCCAAATAGGCTTCTCAAAAAGCCTTGGTCTTGTCTATTTAAAAAAAAGTATGACTTGGCCTGGGCCTGACGTAGGCTAGGTTGTAGGTCCCTGTCAGACGGTCTAGCCTATTCCCACCCCTAGCTGCATCGGTGTATGTGCATCTTCCAATTCCAAACGACATGTCCTCTCTAGCTAAGTACATGTTTGTAACTTTTTTTTATTATTAAGAAAAAGTTTAGGGTGAGTTGGGGGCTTACCTGAGCCAGACGACGTCTCACAGTTCAAAGGATGCTTACCAAAGTACATACATATTATCTACCAATATTGGCTCTCAAGTCGGCAACAAAGTTTGAACTCACGTCTTGTGGAATATAAACCGTATACTTACCAATTAGATCAACATTCGTTGGTACCGACCAATAACTTTCTTATTTTGTTATTTTTTTACAGGGTTCTTACTTTGTTATTATTAACATTAACATAAGGGAAATTTAAAAATATGAATACCTTTTAATAAAATATATTTTGGTATAATCCCAAGTAGGTAGCTCAGTTTGTGAGCTAAAAGACACTGAAGGAGTGCTAGTTGGAGGTCCCGGGTTCAAACCCATGAAACTAATAATTCTAACAATTACTAACAACATTTTGGTATAACTTAAAAATCTAAAAGGAATTAATTTAAACATAGAAATAACTTATTTATATAAAAATGAAATTTAATGTAAAAACATAAAATTTGTTCAATAATGCATAGTTTGAAATTTGAACAAATTTGAAATTTGGAATTTTTTTTTCCTATTTTAGGCTTGTTATTTATTGATATAATATTAATAGAAAATTTGTCATTTATTGTTGATTTATTTAAATTATAAATTACATTAGGAAGATTACCATTAAAATTTGTTCACCTTTGTAAATCTCTATCCATATTAAAACTAGGCATTTTTCCTTTCTAATTTATTCACTTACCTAAACGAGATTCTTCAATTTTCGCGTGTTTATCATTTCGTGTGTTGAGCCTGAAAAGTTATATATAAAATTGTACATTTGAATTGAGTTCTTTTTATTTTTAATGTCTTCTCAAATAAACTTATTCTACGCTTTCATGTGGTATATTTGTTTTTATCCACTTAACTATTTTGAGAAATTCATTTTTTTCTTATCTCTAACTAATACTAGTGTATTAACCCGTACTATGCACGAGTGAGGTTCGAAAGTTACTGAGTCACTTAAAATATATTTCAAAAAATAGAATAGCTAAATATATATTTCAAATTATGTGATTTACTTGAATAAATTAAAATTTTTATTTTATGTTCTAATTGAAAAGAACATATTATTATTTCCAAAAATCGTAATAAAATATTGTATCTTCGGCTCATTGGTGACATTATAAATGATATCATGACTTGATATAATTAACTTTTTTTTAAAATAGAAAAAATAATAAAAATTAAGGGGAAAAAAATAATCAAAAGGCTATTGGCTAACGAAGACTTAAAAAAAAAAATCTTGTAGATACCTAGTGAGAGAATATTTCTTCCCAATGTCAAGTTGAATTAAATAGGAAAGGTTAGTCGGTCTAAATTTCAAACTTGGAAAAAATTTAATCATGAATAATAATAATAATAATAATAATAATAATAATAATAATAATAATAATAAGGCGTAAATGTACTTTTGGTCCTCCAAATTTTTCAATTTAGTGATTTCGGTCCCCCTATTTTATTTTTTGTGATTTTGGTCACCTAACTTTATCAATTTAGCAATTTTGGTCCCTATGATTTTTAGTTGCACTTTTGGTCCAAAAAATCGTGGATTGTCTACTTTTTTTTGTCCCCACTTTCCCAAAACCCAAGATTTTTTAGGACTAAAGGTGCAAAAAATTTATGATTTTGAAGGACCAAAAGTGCAATTAAAAAGTATGGAGACTAAAATCATCAAATTGAGAAAGTTGGAGGACCAAAATCACCAAAAATAAAATAGGAGTACCAAAATCACAAAATTGAGAAAGTTGGGAGACAAAAAGTGCAATTAACCCTGATAATAATAATACATAACTAAATTAATTAATAGCTAAGAATGGAAGCATTTATTGGGACAAAAAGTGCAATTAACCCTGATAATAATAATACATAACTAAATTAATTAATAGCTAAGAATGGAAGCATTTATTGAGATCTGATTTCCATGGAAAAATTAATTAACTTATTCAATCGTTAAAGGAAAGTATCACATTTTCACATCAAAATAATTTTCCAAATTTGCATATAATCGTTAGAGGAAAGTATTTCTTGATAATGATTTTCCAAATTTACATATAATTGAAATCAATTGATCGATCAAATCAAAATAGGATCACAAATCTGATTTATTGGTGCATTTTTAATTAGTAATTAATGAATCAATCGAAAAGTATAAATTAAATTAAATTTTAATTAAAATAAAATAAAAGTTACAGAAATTGGAATGATGAGGTTTTGACACGTGGTATAGGCCCACGTGACAAAACTCTATTTTATATGATATAGTTGATAACTCAAAAAAATTATTTCATCTAAGCAAAATAAATTATTGAAAATATAATTATTTAAGATGTATTATGATATTTCGTCAAAAAAAGAAGTATTATGATATTATTGACAATTTTTTTTTCTTCCATTTTTTACAATAAATTACATATAACATAAGAAACTAAATTTACAAATTGTGCATCTACTCAACCATGCACGATTCTACCACATGTTAACTAGGTCATTTGATTAATTCAAACATTTCGTTAAATGTTAATTGAAGCAAATCGCGATATTATTAATAAATAATTGAGTTAAATCAAATCAATATTTAACTAAAATTAAAACCATATCTACAAAATATCAAATCATTTTCTCAATCACATGATTGTTTATATTTAATTATAATTATAATAAATGTTAAACATGCACATGTGTATTTTTATTTGTTTTTTTCTTAAAGTTCTGATATTATATACGAGAAAAACTAAATATTCTAGGCTTAATTTGTTGGCCAACCTTGATAATTTATTTTTAATATAAGAGGAAGAGAACTAAGAACTAGACACAGAAGAACTTGCTCCTCATGAGTTTTCAGCTAACATAATGCCTAGAAAAGGAAAAAGACAATCAACAATAATCCAACATTAATAATTGATTATCTATTTTTGATGTTACTTAATTTGAATTTATCTTACTATAATTTAGATAAATTATTCCATTATATGTTTTATATTTTTTGTTACGGACCGGTCCCCGAGCTGGAACCCACCGAGCCGACCCCTATGCCTATCAGATGACATCGAGCTCGACCCAGTACCGATCGTGTTCCTACGAGCTCGGGTCACTACCGACCAGGCAGGGCCAAGTATGCACGAGCACAGGCCTGTGCCCGCCGAGCCACTATGGACCCTCGGACCATTTCCCGTGATGGGCCGCTCCGAGCCCATTATAACACTCGGGAACCGAGTCGCGTGCCCCGGCATGGAACCCCCGTAGAAGGGGCCCGCAGGGCAGTACCATTGCGAAGAAGGCGGGGCACGTTATCAGATCATAATGGGCCGTTACCCTTATCAGGTGTGAGCCGTTACCCCGCATGAAGAAGGTGGGGCGCGCAGTTCAGAAGGGGAGTGACCAACCGCCTGCCAGGTTTCACTATATAAAGGGGGCTTAGCCCCCCAGGTAAAGGGACGAATTCAAAACACTAATTTACTCCGCTCTCATTCTCCTCCAAAGCCTTATCTAACTTAGGCATCGGAGTGTCTTTGCAGGTACCACCCCCCTTTCGACATCAAGAAGAAGGAATACTCAATCCCAAGGAGGATGAGAGCCCTACCATTCTCAGCATCAACATTGGCACCCACCGTGGGGCCCAGTAAAACTAACCCAGGCCTCAAGAATACCCCTAGCAAGATGGTACGCACCAGGAGCACGACGAATCACAGATCGCCACCGCTGAGTCATCACTCGGCTAGTCAGGGTGAACGCCCACCACACGACCCTGTCTTGGAGCTTCTCAGGGCAGAAAACGAAGAGTTAAGGCGCAGGATCGCGGAAGCCCGTGATCGTGAGGAAAGACGGGGCCACGAGACGCCCTCGCGGACCAGAAGAGACAACCGAGACTCGTCCAGATCGGACATATCCAGCGCCACAGAGAGCCCAAAGCGAGAGGGCCACACCCGGCACACGCCGCAGCGTGAGAACCGACCCTTCGAAATCGGACTAACCTTGCTCCCCTTCGACGAGAGGGTTATGGCCGATCCGGTCCCGAAGCGGTTCCAAATCCCCAACATGGACGCTTACGAGGGTAAGACCGACCCCGAGGAACACATTACCTCCTTCAATGCACGGATGCTACTGATCGACGCATCCGAGGGGCTGAAATGTAGGACCTTTCCCTGCACCCTGAAAGGACCGGCCATGATGTGGTTTTCTAACCTCCCACAGCGCTCGATCCACTCGTTCAGGCAACTCGCCGAGCAATTCGTGGCCAGGTTTACCACGAGCCGAGCCTTCCGGAGAAACTCAACTTGCCTGGTCGGGCTCAAACAGAGGTCGGACGAGACACTGAAGTCCTTCATAGAGCGTTTCAACAACGAAACGGCTCAAATCAGAAATCTCAGCACCGATGTGGTGCTCCACGCTATAGTGTCAGCACTAAAGCCCGGCCCCTTCTCGGACTCCCTCGCTCGCCGGCCTGCAGGATCTCTGGACGAACTGAGGCGCCGAGCAGTGGGGTATATCAACATGGAGGAGGTTGCCGCCGCCAAAAGGGAAACCCAGAATCGGCAAGACAGGAGTAGAGATCTACCCCGAGAGAGGGCAGAGAGGAGAAACGAGCGCCGAGGGCGACAAGACTACGGAGGGCGGTTCACTCCCTTGACGGTGGGAAGGGACTGGGTCTTGAAGGAAGCCTACACGGGCAACCTCATTACCTTGTCCCCTCGGAAGGACTCCCCACCAGATGCGGATCGCCAGAGATACTGCGAATACCACCGAATGTACGGGCACACCACAAATGACTGTCAGGCGTTAAAGGTAAAGATTGAAAAACTCATACAGGCATGACATTTAGCAAAGTACGTGGACAAAGGGAATGGGGCGGCCCCTAGAGAAAACGAAACAAGTCGTAGAAGATCTCGTTCACCCGAGCGCAGGCGCAACCGATCGCCGGCTCGGAGAGGGCGAGAAAGGCGTTCACCCGCCCGTCAACGCAGGAAGGGCCGAGACGAAGGTACCCCCTCACTCAATTTAATTGCAGGCGGTTTTGCAGGGGGAGGTGCATCTAGCAACGGTCGGAAAAGACACCTGAGGTCCGTCAATAGCTCCACGTCGCTATCGGCCCCGCCCGCGGCCTTACCGACCATATCCTTCTCGTAGAGGGATTATCGGGGAATAGATCGCCACCAAGACGACCCCATGGTGATCACAGTACACCTCGCTGGATTTAACGTGAGGAGAGTGCTTGTCGATCAAGGAAGCTCGGCGGACGTAATCTACAAAGAAGCCTTCAATCGACTCAAGTTACCGAGCTCAATTATCAGACCCTACCGAGGTACGTTAGTCGGTTTTTCAGGTGCTAAAGCTCGGGTGGCTGGGTACTTCGACGTCTTGCTCACCTTCAAGGTGGACATCGGGGTCAAGACAATCGAAGCCCACCTCCTGGTGGTGGAAGCCGAGTCGGCCGCGAACACCGCCTACAACATGATAATCGGCAGAACTGTCATCAATGGGATCGGGGCCATAGTTTCTACCCCCCACTTGGCAATGAAGTTCCCCCTATCCGATGGGCAGATTGCTACGATACACGCCGACCAGAAGGAGGCGAGACAGTGTTATGTCAACAGTCTAAGGGATGACAGGAGAAGAGATCGCCCCAAGTCGACCTGCATGATTGAGCTCGACTCGAGGCGAGTGATTTCCGGCGATTCGGCCGATGACATCAAGGAGGTCAAGTAAGAGGATCGGGCAAGAGCATACGAATCGGGACAATCGCCCCTTGAGAGCGAACAGTCCCTGACGAAGGTCTTGCTCGACAACGCAAATCTGTGCGTGTGGGGCCCTGAGGATATGCCCTAATAGACCTCAAAGTGGCACATCACAAGCTAGCCATAGAAACCGCGCTCGCCCGTTGCTCAGAAAAGAAGACTTACAGGAAAAGAAGCGGCGGAGAAGAGACCTCGAAGCTCTTGAAAGCCGGATTTATTAAAGAGATCAAGTACCCCACTTGGCTTTCCAACGCGGTGTTGGTCAAGAAGAGCAACGGTAAGTGGAGGATGTGCACTGACTTCACCGACCTAAACCAAGTCTGCCCTAAAGACCCATACCCCCTTCCAAGCATCGATGCTCTGGTAAACGGCACGTCGGGGTACCAGGTGCTCAGTTTCATGGATGCGTACTCCGGGTACAATCAGATCAAGATGCACCCACTCGACGCGCCAAAGACGGCTTTCATGACGGAAACCTCCAACTTCTACAACGTCACTATGCCCTTTGGTTTGAAGAACGCGGGGTCGACTTACCAGAGGATGATGGATGAGATCTTCGTCAAGCAGATCGGGAAGACGATCGAGGTATATATGGACGACATGGTGGTCAAGACCTCCAGCTTCGAGGCACACTACCGAGACCTCCAGGAGGTATTTGACATTATGAGAAAATATAACATCAGGCTTAACCCCGAGAAGTGTTCGTTCGGGGTGCTCGGAGGCAAGTTCTTGGGGTTCATGATCACCCACAGAGGCATCGAGGCCAACCCCGACAAGTGTCGAGCAGTAATGGAGATGCGAAGCCCAAGCTCTATCAAGGAAGTGCAAAGACTCGCTGGTCGCATCGCAGCCCTTTCCAGGTTCGTAATTCGTTTCGCTGAGAAATCGCTTCCCTTATACCAGGTACTCCGGAAACCGGCTCGGTTCGAATGGACCGACGAGTGTGAAACGGCTTTCCAGAGGCTCAAGGAGTTTCTGGCGTCACCACCGGTCCTTACACGACCCACCAAAGGAGCCCCTCTCCTCCTCTACATGGCGGCCACCGATACCTCGATCAGCTCGGCCATGATAGAAGAGAAAGAGACCGAGCAGCCCCCAGTTTACTTCGTGAGCAAAGTCCTCAACGAGGCGGAGCTAAGGTACCAGAAGGTAGAGAAACTGGCGCTCCTGATAGTAACCTCCGCGAGGAGATTGAGAGCTTACTTTCAAGCGCACACGGTGGTAGTCAAAACGGACTACCCGATCAAAAGGATCCTGCAGAAGCCCGAACTCTCAAGGCGAATGGTGGCGTGGTCGGTAGAACTCTCTGAATTCCAGATCAGGTATGAGCCCAGAGTGTTGGTGTAAGCCCTAGTGGCCAATCTAGTTTCAGTAGATTATCATTTGTGTCATGACTTTGATTATATATATTTGATATATATATGAGGCATTTCATTTATTGTGTTATTTATTTTATAGCATAATAAAGTCTTTAGAATAGACTGTTCGTTTAATGGAACATCAAGTGTGACTTGATCATGAGACCCCATTGAACATATAGAACGTTATTCTTAAAGCGTCCGTAGTCGAGTATTATTGTTAATTAGGACGACAATAATGCATAGAGACTATTGTGTGAGTAGACTGATGACCACATCTCATGGGTCATAGATATGTGATATCAAGTCGGCACACAGATATAAATATTAGGAGTAATATTTATATTGGACTGACCCACTATGAGGACGCTTCATAATAGTTATGTAAGTGTCATAGCGCCTCTTCATGGCGTCCATAGTGAAGTAGTACTTTGACTTGAAGTCACTGTTTTTCCTACATGTGCAGTTGTAGGCTTTAATGCTATCAAACGTCATCCGTAACAGGATGATCATAAAGATAGTAATTGGGCCTTCAATGAATCATGTTGAGGGGTGCGAGTGATGTAGACAGGATTCGTCCCTCCTACATAACAGGAGTAATGTCTTGGGCCTCTCGATAGAGTGAGACGTGAAATATGCGTGGCCACACGGAAGTGGGTCAATATATGATATTGGGCCCGCTTGTGATTACACGTCCATTCTGGTATCGAGGAACATATGATTGGACTTAACGAGGATGACGCATTTATGCCTCGTGTTCAATTAGACACATGGACGAAGGGACATCGACTTCACAGTAATCTTGGTCGCGGTAAGGTTAAAATCGGATCACCGGTTTTTCCCCGTTAATTGGGTAGCAATGATGCATTGCTAGATACCGCTCATTGTTTATAATATTTAATATTATTGCCAACTTAATGGGAACCTATAGGGTCACACGATAGAACAGTTTAATCGGAATCAGATTATTTAATTAAATAATGATTTAATTAAATAAGAAGGAAATTGGCTCATATTGTATGAGGCCCATTAGGGCAACATAATGAAAGGAAGGGAGTATATAAGCTTAATGCTCCAACCCTAGTCTAAGCTTCTTAGACCTTTTTGTGCCTCCTTCCTATTGCCGTCAACTAGCAAGACGCATTCCGAGACTACCGTTCGTGTGGACTGAGTAGAGACACTACAAGATCGTGGTGTTGGTGATCGATCTCCTCTACGCTTCAAGAGGTAAACACTACAACCTATCATGTTATTTGTGATTCATGAGCAATGCGTGATCCATGGGTACAGGGATTTTTCCGCTTGAGAGTGTTTTTGAAAGAAATTATAAAAGGTCAATCTCTCAAATCCCCAACAGTGGTATCAAAGCATTGGTCGTTATTGCCTTGAATCCCTTTGTTTGTTTGCCATGATTGAAAGCGTGTTTTAATTTCATATATGATATGATCATGTGAAGCATGCTTGTTTTGGTTAAAGGTTTGATTTTTATCCTGTTTCGTTTCCGTGACTGTTTTACGTTTCGGGTTCTGTGCTTATGCCTCGTGATTTTCACGACGATGCGTTTTTCAATTTCAAACAAAATGATTTAGGGAAATCTGATTCGTCCATTACGGCGCTGGTTAATCAAATGCCTATTGTTGTGAAATGCTTTATGCGTGTCTTGCAATTTTTATTTTATTTTTGGTCTTGCACGATTGATATTGCCTGTGTCGGTTTGCGATTTGAATTTTCATAAGGCACTGTACATGTGTTTTTATTTATTGGCCAATTTTCCTTGGCCTCCATATTTACGGTTTCGCGTTAAGGGAGTCAAGGTCTTCGAGTTTGCAAAACCCGTTTTTGCGTTTTTTTGTTTTTTGCTCAAAAATTGGCATATGATTTCCGTCCAATCCATTTTGCTATAGCTGACAATGTTTCTTTTGATTTCAAAAGGGAATGTTTCAAACCTGAGTAAGTAATTGATTTTCAATTCATTGATTTTAATGCACATGATAGCAAATTTTGTGAAACATGAAATTGATTTCATTTTTTCTCGTTTTGTTTTTAAATTGATTTGATTGGTCAACTCAAACGTGAGATGGTATTCATTTGCATTTATTGGTCAATTGCATCATTTGCATTTGAAAACCATGAGACGCTGTGCATTATTTAATAGTCGATTATAATCGTAGTTAGAACTTGTTGCCAGCGTTACGGTCGTGCATAGGCAGTCCATTTCAAAATATGGAGTGCATTCCAGTTTTCACGTATACGGACTTGAATGTTTAAAATATTTTAATAACAAATAATAATAAAAGGTTTTTTTTTGTTATTAAATATATTTTAAACATGTGATTTATGATTATGGCTCTAGATAACAGTGTTAATTTAATTTTGGTAAATACGACCTGCGTGTCGTGACTTGTTTTAAATTAAATACGACCTACGTGTCGTGCCTTTTATTTTATTTATTTTTAAATAAATATTTATTTACTTCAACGAGTTGAAGAGGAGGCAACACTATATGGAGGAGCTTGAGAAGCTTAAAGAATTGTAATAGTTTAGCTTTTTTTTTTCTTAGAAGGCCATAACCGTAATATCATATATCGTTTTATACTTACGCAAGTGTTGCATGAAATATATTATCTGAATGTTTTAAATATGTATGAGCATGTATGTCTTGTATGTTTTGTATGTTAGATGAATGTACATAGGCATGTGTGACATGTATGCTGAGAGCAAAACGCCTTATATGTTAATACAACGCCGGTGAGATCATTTACAATAAAATTCCCTCAAAGAAAATATTAAGTCGAAATGCCTTCCGATGTGTGGCACTCGTCTAGGCCAGGATAGAGTAAGTGTGGGTCATGCCAAAGCTGAGCACCTTATTTTATCTTGGTGAGGCGCGATAGGTGAAATATCCAACTGCCAACCATCGGGTTTGACTTAACTGGGCCGAATTCAATAAGAAGGAAATGGGCCTAGAGGCAAGAGTTGAGCTTTAATTCATAAGATGAATTAGAATAAAAGGTTATTCACCCAGCTGATCCAAGAGTTGCATATAGATGCAATTGGAAATAGTTTCCTACCTAAATAGCCAAGTTCTGGGCGATCAGCCAAAGCTGACTCAGGACGTGGCGAAATATGGATCTTGGCCCACTAGAAAATCTTCCAACGGGATTTTCCGAGCCAATGAGGAGGGTCATTGGTTTGAGTAAAATAGTGGGAGCGTATTTAATAAAAGTCCTTATTAAATATGTTATTGTCATGATACTTATCTCTGCATGTTTATTTTGTTTTAGATTACCATGTCTGGCAACACCGCTAATACCATGTCATTGCGATCTGTCCTTGAGAAGGACAAGCTGTCTGGAAGCAACTTTCTCGACTGGCAGCGAAACTTGAGAATTGTTCTCAAGCAAGAGAGGAAGTTGTATGCACTTGATGAGCCAGTGCCTGAGGCACCCGCTGCTACTGCCCCTAAGGCTGAGAGGGATGCTTACCAGAAGCACCTCAACGACGCCATAGATGTTGGATGTCTCATGCTAGCTACCATGACTTCGGAGTTGCAAAGGCAACACGAGAACATGGAGGCGTTCGATATGATCGAACACCTCAAGATGCTTTTTCAAGGGCAAGCTAGGCAGGAGAGATTTGACACCTCCAGGGCCCTTTTCCATTGCAGGCTAGCTGAAGGAAACCCAGTAGGGCCTCATGTACTTAAGATGATTGGGTACACTGAGTGTATCGAGAGGCTGGGATTTCCTTTGGGCCTAGAGCTGGCAACAGACCTTATCCTGCAATCGTTGCCAGATAACTTTAGCCATTTCGTCATGCAGTATAACATGAATGATTTTGTTAAACAGTTGCCAAAGCTTGCAGGTATGTTGAGAACTGCTGAACAGAATATTAACAAGGGAAAGGGAAAGGCCATTATGATGGTCAACTCTGGAAAGGGGAAGGGCAAGAGGCCCGCTTCTTGGGCTACAAAGGACAAGGGCAAGAAACAGTTCAAGCAAAGTTCTTTTAGCCAGAAGCCAGCAGGCGGGGTTGCTAAGGATGCTTCCTGCTTCCATTGTGGAAAACCTGGACATTGGAGGAGGAACTGTCCAAAATACCTAGAAGAGTGTAAGAAGAAGAAAGGAAGTGAGACTTCCACTTCAGGTATTTATGTTATTGAGGTTAATTTATCTACTTCAGCATCATGGGTATTAGATACCGGGTGTGGTTCTCACATTTGTACTAATGTGCAGGGACTAAGAAGGAGTAGGACTTTGACCAAGGGTGAAGTGGACCTACGAGTTGGAAATGGAGCAAAGGTTGCTGCATTAGCTGTAGGGTCTTATGTTTTGACTTTGCCCTCTGGGCTTATTTTGGAATTGGATAATTGTTATTTTGTTCCAGCAATTAGCAGAAACATTATCTCTATTTCTTGTTTGGACAAGAAAGGTTTTAATATTATTATTAAGGACAAATGTTGTTCGCTTTATTTGGATGATGTTTTCTACGCTAGTGCACCTATGAGTAATGGGCTTTATGTCCTTGATCTTGATATGCCTATTTTTAACATAAATGCGAAAAAGGTCAAACCAAATGATTTGAACCCGACATACCTTTGGCAGTGTCGTTTAGGCCATATAGGTGAGAAGCGTATTTCCAAACTCCATAAAGATGGACTCTTGGACTCATTTGATTATGAATCATTTGAGGTATGCGAATCTTGCTTATTGGGAAAGATGACCAAGGTCCCGTTCACTGGACAAGGTGAAAGGGCTAGTGATCTTTTGGGCTTAATACATAGTGATGTATGTGGTCCACTAAGCAAAACTGCTAGAGGTGGTTTTCCCTACTTCGTTACATTTACTGATGATTTCAGTAGATATGGGTTTGTGTATCTAATGAAACACAAGTCTGAAACCTTTGAAAAATTCAAAGAATTCAAGAACGAAGTGGAGAACCAACTTGGTAAGAGTATTAAGGCCATACGATCAGATCCTAGTGGTGAGTACTTAAGCCAGGAGTTTGATGACTATCTGAAGGAGTGTGGGATAGTATCCCAACTCACACCACCTGGAACACCACAATGGAATGGTGTGTCCGAAAGGAGGAATCGTACCTTGTTAGACATGGTTCGATCTATGATGAGTCAGTCAGACCTCCATGAATCTTTATGGGGATATGCTTTACTTACAGCTGCTTTCACCCTTAACCGTGTTCCATCTAAGGCGGTTGAAAAGACACCATATGAGATATGGACGGGTCGAAGACCCAGTATGTCCTTTCTAAAGATTTGGGGCTGCCATGTTTATGTGAAACGTATGATTTCAGATAAACTTGGACCTAAATCAGATAAATGTATATTTGTGGGGTACCCTAAGGAAACTAAGGGATATTATTTCTACAACACCTCCGAGGACAAAGTGTTTGTTGCAAGGACTGTAGTGTTCCTTGAGAAGGAATACATCTCTAAAAGAGCCAGTGGGAGGAATGTAGAACTTGGAGAAATCCAAGACCCACAAAATACTAAACCACCTGTAATGGAACAAGAACCAGTACCACAAAGTGTTGTGGTTCAACCAATGGTTCAAGTATCACAAGATCTGCGTAGGTCTAGCAGGCCACGTCGCCAACCTGAGAGATATGGACTTCTCCTAACTCAAGAAGGTGATGTGCTGCTCATGGATCAAGATGAGCCTGTGACTTACCAGGAGGCCGTAATTGGCCCAGAATTTGAGAAGTGGCTAGAGGCCATGGGATCTGAGATGGAGTCCATGTACACTAACCAGGTATGGACCTTGGTTGAGCCACCCAAAGGGGTAAAACCCATAGGGTACAAGTGGGTCTTCAAGAAGAAGACTGACATGGATGGTAAGGTGAATACCTTCAAGGCACGATTGGTAGCGAAAGGGTTCAAGCAAATTCATGGAATAGACTATGATGAAACCTTCTCCCCAGTCGCAATGCTTAAATCCGTCCGGATCCTACTTGCCATTGCTGCATACCATGACTATGAGATCTGGCAGATGGATGTCAAGACTGCATTCCTTAATGGGAATCTTCTCGAGGATGTGTACATGACACAACCCGAGGGTTTTGTCGATCCAAAAAATCCTGAAAAGGTATGCAAGTTGCAAAGGTCCATTTATGGATTAAAGCAAGCTTCTAGAAGTTGGAATCTTCGTTTTGATGAAACTGTAAGACAGTTTGGATTCATCAAGAACGAAGATGAGCCTTGTGTCTACAAGAAGGTTAGTGGGAGTATAATTGTTTTTCTGGTATTGTATGTGGATGACATACTACTCATCGGAAATGATATCCCTACACTGCAAAATGTGAAAACATGGTCAGGGAAATGTTTCTCGATGAAAGACTTAGGCGAGGCATCCTACGTGCTAGGAATCAGGATCTATAGAGATAGATCACTGAGGCTACTCGGCCTTAGTCAGAGTACATATGTTGACAAAGTGCTTAGGCGCTTTAATATGCAAGATTCTAAGAAAGGTCTCTTGCCTATGTCACATGGCGTGTATTTGTCTAAGGGACAATGCCCTACCTCATCAGATGAAAGGGAACGCATGAGTAAAGTTCCATATGCTTCGGCAATTGGTTCTATCATGTACGCTGTGATGTGTACTAGACCAGATATCTCGTATGCTTTAAGCGTAACGAGTAGATATCAATCTAACCCTGGTGAAGGCCATTGGACAGCTGTCAAGAACATCCTTAAGTACTTGAGAAATACTAAGGATTCGTTCTTGGTTTATGGCGGTGAGGAAGAGCTTGTTGTAAAGGGTTACACTAATGCTAGCTTCCAAACCGACAGGGATGATTCCCGATCGCAATCAGGGTTTGTGTTTTGCCTAAATGGCGAGTCATTATTGGAAGAGTTCAAAGCAAGAGACAGTTGCTGATTCTACTACAGAGGCTGAGTATATAGCTGCCTCTAATGCAGCCAAAGAGGCCGTTTGGATCAGGAAGTTCATTAGTGAACTTGGCATTGTTCCTAGCATTTCAGACCCGATTGACCTCTTTTGTGATAACAATGGAGCAATCGCGCAAGCCAAGGAACCTAGATCTCACCAGCGATCTAAACATATACTTAGGCGTTTCCATCTCATTTGAGAGATCATCGACAGAGGAGATGTAAAGATATGCAGAGTACCTACACTGGACAATGTTGCAGACCCACTGACGAAGCCTCTTGCTCAGCGGAAGCATGATGCTCACACTAGATCGATGGGTATTAGATTGATGCCCGATTGGCTCTAGTGCTAATGGGAGATTGTTGGTGTAAGCCCTAGTGGCCAATCTAGTTTTAGTAGATTATCATTTGTGTCATGACTTTGATTATATATATTTGATATATATATGAGGCATTTCATTTATTGTGTTATTTATTTTATAGCATAATAAAGTCCTTAGAATAGACTGTTCGTTTAATGGAACATCAAGTGTGACTTGATCATGAGACCCCATTGAACATATAGAACGTTATTCTTAAAGCGTCCGTAGTCGAGTATTATTGTTAATTAGGACGACAATAATGCATAGAGACTATTGTGTGAGTAGACTGATGACCACATCTCATGGGTCATAGATATGCGATATCAAGTCGGCACACAGATATAATTATTAGGAGTAATATTTATATTGGACTGACCCACTATGAGGACGCTTCATAATAGTTATGTAATTGTCATAGGCGCTCCTCATGGCGACCATAGTGAAGTAGTCCTTTGACTTGAAGTCACTGCGATTCCTACATGTGGAGTTGTAGGCTTTAATGCTATCAAACGTCATCCGTAATGTGATGATCATAAAGATAGTAATTGGGCCTTCAATGAATCATGTTGAGGTGCGAGTGATGTAGACAGATTCGCCCTCCTACATAACAGAGTAATGTCTTGGGCCTCTCGATAGAGTGAGACGTGAAATATGCGTGGCCACGCGGAAGTGGGTCAATATATGATATTGGGCCCGCTTGTGATTACACGTCCATTCTGGTATCGAGGAACATATGATTGGACTTAACGAGGATGACGCATTTATGCCTCGTGTTCAATTAGACACATGGACGAAGGGACATCGACTTCACAGTAATCTTGATCGCGGTAAGGTTAAAATCGGATCACCGGTTTTTCCCCGTTAATTGGGTAGCAATGATGCATTGCTAAATGCCGCTCATTGTTTATAATATTTAATATTATTTTAATATTTAATATTATTGCCAACTTAATGGGAACCTATAGGGTCACACGATAGAACAGTTTAATCGGAATCAGATTATTTAATTAAATAATGATTTTATTAAATAAGAAGGAAATAGGCTCATATTGTATGAGGCCCATTAGGGCAACATAATGAAAGGAAGGGAGTATATAAGCTTAATGCTCCAACCCTAGTCTAAGCTTCTTAGACCTTTCTGTGCCTCCTTCCTATTGCCGTCAACTAGCAAGACGCATTCCGAGACTACCGTTCGTGTGGACTGAGTAGAGACACTACAAGATCGTGGTGTTGGTGATCGATCTCCTCTACGCTTCAAGAGGTAAACACTACAACCTATCATGTTATTTGTGATTCATGAGCAATGCGTGATCCATGGGTACAGGGATTTTTCCGCTTGAGAGTGTTTTTGAAAGAAATTATAAAAGGTCAATCTCTCAAATCCCCAACACAGAGGACCCATTAAATCACAAGTTTTGGCTGATTTTATTGCAGAGCTAACACCGACCCCTGAGGTCGAGTACTGGACGCTCTATGTGGACGGCTCCTCCAATTCCAAAGGCAGCGGAGTAGGAATCATCGTTGAAAGCCCTGCAGGAATCAGCGTCGAATAGGCACTCAGGTTCCTATTCAAAGCTAGCAACAACCAAGCCGAGTACGAGGCTTTACTACTCGGTCTCAAACTCGCATGGGAGCTGGGCGCCCAAACGCTCCGAGTCAAGAGTGACTCCCAGCTGATGATCAACCAGGTCAAGGGCGAATACCAGTGTCGAGACGACATACTCGCCCAGTATGCTCAAAAAGTCAACGCCATGATTCAGAACTTCCAAGAGGTCCAACTCGAGCACATCCCTCGAGAACAAAATAACAAGGCAGATCTGCTGGCAAAGTTAGCTAGTATGAAGACCGAGGGACAGCTCCATACAGTGGTCGTCCAAACTTTAAAATCACCAAGCATCGCGACAGCCAGAAACTACGCAGTGATCAGCTCAGATTCTTGGATGAAGGACATCACTGAATACTTGAAGCAGGGAAGACTGCCCGAGGACCAGGCAGAGTCACGCAGAGTCCAACGGCAGTCCGCACATTACACTCTAATCGGAGACAGACTCTACAGAAGAGGTTTCTCACAGCCACTACTCACCTGCATAGAGAAATCGGATTCCGAGTATGTTATGAGGGAACTGCATGAGGGTATCTGCGGGAACCACTGTGGAACTCGGACCCTGGCAGCTAAAATCCTACGAGCGGGCTACTACTGGCCGACGCTCAGGTCGGATTGCCTGGAATACGTAAGGAAGTGCGACAAGTGCCAAAGGTTCGCCAAACGAGACCACCTTCCACCAGAAGTCCTGCAAGAAGTCATCGCCCTTTGGCCTTTCAATACCTGGGGGCTTGACATACTTGGCCCCTTTCCTCAGACCGCCAACTCAAGTTCACCGCGCTCGCCATAGACTACTTCTCCAAGTGGATAGAGGCGTGTCCGCTGGCGACCATCACTTCCGAGAGGATCAAAAAATTTGTCTGGAAAAGCCTGGTTTGCCGCCATGGCCTACCCCACACTATCATCACAGATAACAAAGACACGCTTCACCAAAGACGGTGTTCAAGGACTTCGCAGCGTTCAGGAATCCGACTCGTCTACGCCTCGCCGAGCATCCACAGACCAATGGTCAGGTCGAGGCCGCGAACAGAATTATCCTGAATGGCCTCGCATGGCCGGAGAGGCTGGCAAGGGCGATCGGGCGGAAGAACTCGGCGGTGCCAGGCATACCACACCACCCCCCAGTCGGCAACAAATGAAACACCTTTCCGGCTAACGTATGGAATGGAGGCCATGGTGCCAGTAGAGCTCGGTTCCACCTCAGTAAGAAGAGAGCACGTTCAGGCATTGGCGCCAGAGGAGGCAAGAGTTGAGCTCGATCTCCTAGAAGAAACTCGGGAACTTGCCCGAGTACAAAACTTTGCAACTAAACAGCGTGTCGCCAAGCACTATAACTCCAGAGTCCGACCGAGGACGTTCAAAGAAGGGGACCTGGTCCTCCGAAAAGTTGAACTGGCTCGAAAAGACGTAAGACAGGGCAAGCTAGGGCCGACATGGGAAGGGCCATACCGCATCAGATCGGAGCACCGACACGACGCATACGGACTAGAAGAACTATCCGGAAAGGCAATACCGAGGACCTGGAATGCCACGCACCTCAAGCCCTACTTTAGTTAAACATTTGTAAACGGATGACGTACTCTTTCCTTTGCAAACCCTTTTTCCCACTGGGTTTTTGGTTTGGAAAGGTTTTAACGAGGCGCATCCTTCTTTCGCTTTCTTCCCCATTTGATAAAAGTCAACCCACATTGCATTCAGAGTGTTTTAACTAAAAATCACCGAGTCCCGAGCTTGGAAGGTCTTAATCAACCTACAGACCCCCGTGGTCCTAAACCCAAGTCAGCATAAAGGCTTGGTGAGCTCGCTCGCAGCTCGACCCCTGTGGTCCTAAACCCAAGTCAGCATAAAGGCTTGGTGAGCTCACTCGAAGCTCGATCCCCGTGGTCCTAAACCCAAGTTAGCAGACTTGGTGAGCTCGCTCGCAGCTCGACCCCTGTGGTCTTGAACTCAAGCCAGCATAAAGGCTTGGTGAGCCCGCTCACGGCTCGGAAGGTCTTACTCGACCTAGAATACCCCCAACTCGAAAAGTCTGGCTCGACCTCTACGAGCTCGCATGAAAGCTTGCACTCGGCTGGTACGGTCGTAACAGAGGCAATACTTCAAACAATTTGAAGCAAGTTTTTTTCGGGGGAAGCTACCCAAGGACTACCCCCTAGCCGAGTAGGAGTCCTCCAAAAACGGTGACACCCGAGTACGACTACTAGGACTACGGAATAATAACGAAACGAAAAGTAAGTACTCGCGCAAAGACAGTTTATTATCAACATTCTTCAATACAGAAACAGTCATACAAAAAAGGCTCCAGGGCGAGCAACTACAAAGTCAAAACGGAAAGAAAAATAAATACAAGTTACGCAAGGGCATCCCCTTGGTCCTCAACAGGGGTCTCAACGACCTCCTCAACCACAAACGCCTCGCCTACGGCCCCAACAACGACCTCGGCCTCCACTTCACTTCCCCTCTCAAACTCGCCCTCAGCCTCTTTCTCAGGGTCATCATGACCTTCCTCCTCGTCTTCCTCCACGATCTTCCCGTCCCTCACAACCTTAGTAAAGTCAATCTCAGAGAGGTTGGCGGTGGAAGCGATGACTTCTGGGCAACAAAGATTGTCAAACCCCTCCTTATCTTTGGAGAAGCCAGGCTCGGTGCTCAACCCGGGCGGTCTCAGCTGAGCACTTCTCCTTCTCTTCCCGCAGCTGACCCTCGAGCTGACCCACGAGGAGATCTTTCCCGGCCTGAATCTCCCTCTGCCTCTCAAGGAGCGCGGTATTGCTCTTGCTAAAAGTGTCCTTGACATCGGAGAGCCTATCATAGTCCTCCTTCAGCTTCTTCATTTTCTCCCCAAGGTCAGCAAGAGAGTTGACCTTCGTCTGGTACCTTCTTCGCCACTGGCCTCGCCGCCTCGCCCCGATCCGATCGTAAAGAAAGCGGGCCATAGCGGTAAGGCCCGTAGACGCCTAAGGCTCTGCACAGGCCCAGCTCACCCGCCTCGGTCATGCTTTGGTCATCATCCCGCCGCATGATTTGGTCGATTTGGTCTGAGCGGTCGATCCCCAAGCTCCAGAGGGAGTCGGCAGTACCTTCCCTTTCATCGACAAATTCCCCCAGGTGACGGAACCACTCGGACCCATCGGGAATGTTTAGCGGTATGCCACCGTGAGGTCCCCTCGGCGCCTTCGCAGGGGGCTGGTCGGATCCAGTGATCGGAGAAGAGTGCGGTCGCTTTTTAGCAGCACTGACGGGCGAAGAGGCAGCGGCGCGAGTAGGCACCGGCTCGGGAACTTGTGCGGCTTTCCCCTTCTGAGCCTTCTTCAAGAGCTCTGCCATTTCTTTCTTGCTCATTTTGGGAGCCATTTCACCTGCAACAAAAACAAGCGGTCAACAAACACGTCGAAACCGAGAACTACGCAAAGAAAACACTTTACTTACTCAGATATTCCTCCCATCGAGGTGGGTTCTTTAGAGATCGAGAAATCAGAGGACCGCAGTGAAAGGTAGGCAGACGACTAAGAAAATTCACTATCGTCTGGTCAGTGACCGATAACGAGTTGAAATCAACCTCCTTGATCGGACGAGGGTTGGAGGTCCAATAGAAAGGAAACAAGGGCTCCCCTTGAGCCGATAAGAAGAAGGGGTCCCAGGCCCGCACTTCAATCTTGAAGAAGTCATTCTTCCAATTCTTGTAAGACTGGTCAAAGAGCTCGAGAAGATAGAGGCCAAGGATTTTGTTGAGGGAGCACCATTTAAGCTGCCTCGCGAGCCTAAGCTGGAAAAAGCTAAAGAAGAGGGCCGCAGAAGGGGCGACCCCATAATGCTTGCACACGAGCTCGAAAGCTCGGATAAACGCCCAGCTATTGGCGTGGAGTTGCGAGGGGGCTACGTTCAGCCACTGGAGGACCTCGCACTCAAACCCGCTGAAAGGAAATCGAAGACCGACCCGGCAAAGAAGGTCTGTAGAAGAAACAGAATCGTGCAAGCTCGCCCCATCCTTCCCAAGCATACTGGCCCCTCGGGAAAACAGAGAGGAGTCACCTCCCTTCTCTCTCCCCTGTTCGACGTCAAAATCACGCTCGACCTAAGGGCGACCAAGCCCGGATCCGACAGGATATTCGAAGACACCTTGAGCACATCAGGGGGGACCCAAGGGGAAGGGGGTCTATCACCCCCACTTGACGCCGCCTCCTATGGAGCGAATAGACGGGGCGAGAGGCGAGCAAAGTGAGGAATGGGAGGCTGGGGTGAACGACTTGAGTGGCACGGGCCTCCCCCAGAGCCACGCAGCGGGCGTCGCTCAGAAGACTCATCCCGCTTTCTAGCGAAATGGGGAGGAGTAGAAAGGTCGAAGGAAGTCTTTGGCGAGCGGACGAAGAGGAAGCAGAACTCAAAGAAATAGGGGAAGGGGGACGACGAGAAGAGGAAGCCATTAAACAAAGAATGTCAGAGAACTTACCGGAAGAAGGAAAGAGGTGAGCAGGAAAACTGGAAGTAAACGCAGGTGGAAGAAGCAGCGTAGGCGTCGTGAAAGCAAGGAAGAAGAAATGGAAACGAGAGAGGGACGGGGAAATTTAAAGCCCAGGATCGAGGGAGACCAAAGGGCAAACCAACCTGGGCCCTCCGTCGCCGAGGCCAGATGCCAATCCAACGGCCCGCGGCATATCAAGCTATCAGCGGTGGAGAAGAGAGCGACTGGTCGATGCCTGTCAATGTCCCTTCAGATGACGAGACCGACCGGCAGAAGGACGACGCGTGGAGTGCTGAACCCTAGGCAAAGGAGCTTCTGGGATACGCTTCCGAAGAGACTGTCCAGCTCGGAAACCGATCCAACGAACAGGACTTAGACCTTTTCCCCTACCAAGCAGCGGTGCAGGGGCTTGTGTTACGGTCGGCCCTCGAAGCCGAACCCACTGAGCCGACCCCTATGCCTATCAGATGACATCGAGCTCGACCCAGTACCGATCGTGTTCCTACGAGCTCGGGTCACTACCGACCGGGCAGGGCCAAGTATGCACGAGCACAGGCCTGTGCCCGCCGAGCCACTATGGACCCTCGGACCATTTCCCGTGATGGGCCGCTCCGAGCCCATTATAACACTCGGGAACCGAGTCGCGTGCCCCGGCATGGAACCCCCGTAGAAGGGGCCCGCAGGGCACTGCTGGGCGAAGAAGGCGGGGCACGTTATCAGATCATAATGGGCCGTTACCCTTATCAGGTGCGAGCCGTTACCCCGCATGAAGAAGGTGGGGCGCGCAGTTCAGAAGGGGAGTGACCAACCGCATGCCAGGTTTCACTATATAAAGGGGGCTTAGCCCCCCAGGTAAAGGGACGAATTCAAAACACTAATTTACTCCGCTCTCCTTCTCTTCTAAAGCCTTATCTAACTTAGGCATCGAAGTGTCTTTGCAGGTACCACCCCCCTTTCGACTCCAAGAAGAAGGAATACTCAATCCCAAGGAGGAGGAGAGCTCTACCATTCTCAGCATCAACATTTTTTGTTGAAACTCATAGTTGAAAAACCATCTCTAAATATAAGGAAAATAGAACTGATATTTTCTGTTTTATTTTTTTATAATTTAAAATTAGAGTCTACATGTATAAGTACATATATTATCCTCTTCATTATGAATTATTTATAATATTTTTTTGAAAAATTCAAATCTACTAATAATTTTTTTTAAAAACTCCAAACTTATTATTACACGTTAGATATGTTTAAGTACCATACAGTTAACCCGTGTGAGCACGAGTTAATACACTAATATATATAAAGATAAAGATAAAGATAAAGAATGATTTTATCATATAACAGTTAATTAAGGAATCAGAAATATAAAATTATTATTCAATTATCACAACAATAAATCTTATTCAATTTGGATGTTCCTCATAGCATTTTCATTATAGCTTGGTGGCAGAGATTCAAAGTATTTTTGTCGTTCGTTGGTAAGATAATCATTATTAATACCCCTGAAAACCTAATTAAGTGGCAGATGGTCTAGCCAAGTTTACTTTGAGTCTAGACTAGTGTTGTAAGTATTTCAATTGTATCCCCGTTTTACTTGTGGACATCATATGGGCTGATTATGCTGAGACTTATTTCCCATGTATCGCCATGATGACAACACTCTTGAAGTTCCGTGAGACGCTCGTCTTCCGTGAGACGCTCCATTGAAGTTGCTCAACTCAGACGTCAAAAAAAAAATAGCTATTGAATCAAAGCTGGATAGACATATTTTTTGGTGAACTAGATAGACAAATTCGTGAACAACCCCTCGTGGCTGTATTAAATTAAGTGCTCTCATTTTTGTTTTATTATTCAGTTCGGATATTATAAAAACCTAACATACGTAAAGTTAGGCCAATCTTCAATTATTTACAAATTCCCTTAAAACTTTATATGCATTAATATATTATAATAATTTTTACAGTATTTATGTTAACAAGTTTTTCATCAAAATTAAGTTTATGACTCCCTGTGAGAAATTCTTAAATTCTTAAAATTAAATTAAAAAAACATTTTTGTAATAATTTTTTATTGATTCATTTTTTTATATAAAAAAAAAAATTGATACTGATGTTTGTGCACATTAATGAATGAGTGCGAAGCGACCCGATGAGTAGTGTACAAAACGGGCACCGCTTCGGCTTCCAGTGGAAAAGGCCGGCTTGTCCAAGATAGGTGACTTATAATTTATTTTCTTCTTCGAATATCAATTAACTGATAATTATAAAAGGGGGACACGAAACATTATCAAAACCAAAATATCCCTTACGCCCAATTTCATTGCGGCATTCAAATGGAACAAGGGAAGCAACAAGGACTAGGAGAGATGGTGGTGAAGGGGTTGCCTCAGCAACTTCAAAACCCCATAGCGCAACTCCAAGTACGCTTCAAGGACTTAGAGAATGGCTTCAGACTCTGGCTCTCCAAACAATCTCTCCCCGTCGAAGCCGCCGTCGTCACCACCACCAGCGCCGCACAAGGCGCCGCTATCGGCGCCTTCATGGGAACCCTCACTGCCGACGCCCCCTCTGCTTTTCCCACCCCTCCCCCCAACGCCCCTCTCAACCCTCAAGCCATGGCCTCTCTCCAACAAGCCCAGGTTTCATCCCTCTCTCACTCTCTCTCTCTGACAGTAATAAAATGCCCTATTTTTCCAATTCATATCGAATTGGAAATCTTAGGGTTTCTCGCTTATATGAAATACGAAAATATTTTCTTCACCGTTTTTTTGTAACTGGCATGGTTTTATTTAATTATAATACAGGCTCTTGCTGGAGGCCCTTTAGTTCAAGCACGCAACTTTGCTGTCATGACCGGAGTGAATGCCGGTATTTCTTGCGTCTTGAAAAGGATAAGGGGAAAAGAAGATGTTCAATCCAGGTGAGATTCCATGACCTAGTTTTTCTCCTTTTTGTTGTTTGCTTCCCTCGTAATTTTCATTGCCTCAATTGACGACTTTTGTGAGTGTAATTATACAATTTCTCCCTCCCTGAATTATATGCACGTGTTCTATCATATCAGTAACCCTAAATTACATATACGATATAGAGATGTAATGGGGGGAAATATTTTTTGGTTTGAATATTAGAAGGAAATTGACAATGCTAGTCATATCAAATAGGTTTAATTGACTCTTCGGCTCTTCGCTTTCTTTTCCTACAATGTTATGAAGTGCATACTTTGGTGGAATCACTGGAAATGATGAAGAAAATTTCTTTTTCCGTATAATTTTTTATCAAAAGAAAATGTTTGTAAAAAATTAAAAGAAGTGAAAATGACATAGAAGAGGATTATGCAATGAGTTTATGATGTATGTAGTTTCCCTCTTTTACCCTGATCTTCTCTGCTACATTATGCGTTATCTTCATTCCGCAGCATCCATATTTCTATTACTTTCAGTAAGATAAATAATAAGTTATTTTGTTAACAAAATGAATTTTAAAAACACAAATGGGATATGGAAAGGTTTTATGTAATAAATAATATCTGTAATCTCCCTCTTTAGTTGTGATCTTATTTTTTAAGATTATTTTTTATCCTCGGGATGAGGTGTATATATCTTTTACTTTGTGTAAGCCAAACAAAAATTGCATAATGTGATGGAGAGAAATCTTGAAATAACCTTAGAGAATTTATGAAAAGAGGAAGTAATAAGCAAGGTAGACAAGAGCGAGATCTTACGTAGGAGCGGAGATGGGTCATAGGAGCGTAAAACGTGGGTTCGTAGCACGGTTCGTAAGATCCTACCAAATTCTCAAACTAGTATATATATGCATATAAAAACATATGTAGGAATATAAAAACCATAAATAAGTGAAAAAAAAACTTCAAAAATACCACAAATGCTTAATAAACTTCAAAGTCATACAGAATAGATAAGGAAAATTATATTAAATCATAACATTAAACTAAACTTAAATTGAAAAAATAATAAAAAAGATATATATATATATATATAATTAAGTTAGAAGTTAAAGTTAAAAAGAAGGATAACAATTAACAAACCCAACAGAAAAAAAAGGGAGTCCAACCACTAACACATCCATCACAAAGCACATCACGTGCACACTGTAACTGCTCCACCCACACAACCACTAATACACGCCTTTCACAAACAGAAGCAGTGGAGATAACACGCAGAAAACAGAGCAGAAAGCAGTGGAGAGTTGCGCTCGCAAGGAGATGGCGAACGGAAAAGGGAGAGGGAGAGCTCAGGACTGTGAGAAGCCGCGAACGGGAAAGGGAGATGGAGAACTCAGATGCGCGAATGGGAAAGGGAGAGATTTAGGGTTTCCCCCCACCCCCCAAAAAAATCTGAGTTTTAAACCAACCCGGGTCGCGAACCCGACCCAGAAACACAAAAAAGCTGAGATTTCGGGTTTCCATCAGGATCACGGGTTCGACCGCTCCTACGCGCCGGACCGCCGCTCCCTGTAATTTACGTTCCTGCGTGGGTGCGAGATCGATGATGGCGGGTAGTAAGAGCGTAGGATCGTTCGCTCCTACGCTCTGGAGCGCGATCCTGTCTACCTTGGTAATAAGCCTTAAGATTTTGATTGTTTAACAAGAATTAGCCTTCTTCCATCCATAATTTTAAATTGGGTTAATAGCGCTTTTCGTCCCTGTAATTCGGTTTTAGTCCCTGCAATTTTTTTTTTGGATTCTCTCGCTGAAATGTTAGATTCTTGCTATTTTGGTCCCTGACGTCATCTCTCCGTCCAAAAAACATGACGTGGCAAACGACATGCTACCTGGATGTTGTGATGTGGCTTTTTTAATTGATTTGGCACTGCTGAGTCAGATTACCAAACCATGTTGGCATAGCCATTAACCCTAATCACCATCCCACTAATTATTTTAATTTTAATTTTACTTATTTTTTTTAAATAAATTAAAAATAAAGTGAATCAGATTAGGATTTATCTCCCGCCATCTCTCCCTCTTCACTTTGACACCACAAGGGTTTCTTTCACCTTTCTCTGGGCCGATGTCTGTCAAACGTTTTAGCAAAAGATCTGAGCCACCTTAGCTGATTTCATTGTCATTTTTTGTTGCAAACTTCTTAGACCAAAAGATCTGAGCCTGAGAAGATCAGTTCTTCCACCTTACTCCCCTTCTGGGTTTACTGCAAAAGATCCGAACCCGAGAGAGAGATTGTGAGGAGTAAGAGAGATTGGGTAAGGTCTGATTGAGAGATTGTAAAAGAGAAAGGAGGCAGAGCGTGATGGTGGTTCATGGGTTTCAGATTTGAGAGAAGGTGGGGATGGGTGTAAAACATTGATTCTCATTGTTTCAGGGTTCATGGGTTTCAGATATGAGAGAAGGTGGTCTCTGTTTTTCTAAAAAAAATTCAGACCCATTTTCCCCTTTGCTATGTGTTGTTCGCTTCTCTTAGGCGTTGGTGGTGTGGGTTGTTCACAAAACCAATGCAATATGATACTAAATATTGAAAGCATTCAAAACATTGTAAAGTTTGGTAAAAAAAATGCAACAGTTCATGCTGGGTCGCATCTAAACTCGTTTTGAAACTAATTTTCGGTTTCAATCTTTAGAGCATGTTTTGCTTTTGTTTTTCATTATTATTTGTCTGAAAATTTGTCCCAATTAATAGCTAATTAGGCAAGGTATTGAATCCCATAAGTTTTTTGAATTAAAAGTGAGTCAAAATTGTGAAAAATCATGCCTATATGAAGTGGGTTACACCAACCCGTTTTTGACTTTGGGGGGCACCATTTGATTCATTTTTTATGAGTTTTTGAACTGAAAAACTATTCTATTTGATCTAAAATCAAAACGAGATGAAAACCCAATTATTTTTCGATTGAAACGGTGCAAAAGTGAAGATGTTGTTGGGTTGGTGCCACTTGATTTGCTTTATTTTTTCTGGTTGCTTGAAAAATTGGAAGTGGTGATTTTTTTTCTTTCTCTGTTTTGTTTTTCTTGATGGCTGAAGGGGATGGGAATTGATTGTAGCGTCTGAACCTTGACCATGGGCGTGAGTTTGATGGTGATTTTGGGTGTGAGGTGGCTTGGTGGAAGGTAGGGGTGGGTTTGACGGTGGTCGAAGGGGTTGGAGTTCTGTGTGTTAATTTGGATGGGGATGAATTTATGAGTTTCTGGGTTTTTAGGTTGAAGATGGGGATGAATATGAGTTCTTGGTTTTTAGGTTGAAGATGGAGATGAGATTTTGGGTTCTTTGAGTTTTTAATTTAGTCCCTTTATTATTTTTCCATTTTTTATTTTGATTTTAATATATTTAAAACGTAAGATGGAGATGCCATGTCACAACGTTTAGGTGGCTTGCCGTTTGCCATGTCACGTTTTTTGGATGGAGAGATGACGTCAGGGACCAAAATAGCAAGAATCTAACATTTCAGGGAGAGAACCTATTTTTTTTTTGTGTGCAGGGATTAAAACCGAATTTTGCTCATATTACAGGGACGAAAAGCGCTATTAACCCTTTTAAATTTTAGTTCTGTAATTTAGCTCTCCCTCTATCTCTTTCAAGAAAATCTCGATATATAGCTGAAAAATTTTCTAGTTTGATCTGCCCAACTTTCAAATAAGATAATTGGCAAATTGTTACATGATTTTGGATCCACTTTTTTTTTTTGGTCCGTGCTTTGGAACTAGGTATGATAAATTTGAAAAATTGACCATGATTACTCTAAAAGAGGACATTTATCAGTTCTTAGTTCACCTTTTTTGTCCATATACTACTTTATATGTTAAAAGAATTGTACAATCATATTTTCTGATTTTTTGCTTTTTTTTTGGTGCGGGTTTATTTATTCTTTATTTTCTCCAATGTATGTAAAATCATCCAAGATAAATCAGTATAATATACAGGGATTATCAGTTTCTTAAAAATAGTGACAACAACAACTATGGTTGTGTGATTTCTTGCAAGTCGCCACAAATCAGAGCATTTGATTTTGAAGAAAACTGGAAATGAATAAAAACTTGGTCTACAATTGACCAAGTATTAGATAGGAAAGGCAGAAGAGAGAGATAGAAACTCTGAAATAGATTGATTTGGTGTTTAGTAATATGTTACAAATCGATAATATTATTTACACTACAATACTTAGGTCAGGTAATACTAGTACAAGCCCAAACCACTAATAGAATAAGACTAATAACCATAAATATGCAAGGGAAAAAAATAAGGAAATATAACGAAATATGGAAGCCTCTCCCAAGAGTTCAGATATGATACTCAATATCATGAGATACCATCAAGATATTTTAGGATATTTTGTAGATATTCTAACAGTCATTTTAAAGCTTTCAACCTGCTGAGCTGCTGAGGCTGAGTATTTTTTTCCCTACCTCAGCTTCTTAATGGTCTGCTTAATATTTTGATTGGCTATGTCCTTATTACAACCAATGAGCTTTCTTATAGCAGTTGTGATTTTGAGAGTCATTAAAATTATTTATTGCAGCATGGCAGCAGCTTTTGGTTCTGGGGCCATGTTTTCATTGGTAAGTGGCATGGGTGGACCAAATCAGGCTGCAAATGCAGTTACTTCTGGACTATTCTTTGCACTTGTTCAAGGTGGACTTTTCCAGGTGAGCATGGAAACATGTATTTTTTAACAGCTTTGTAGACTCTAATTATTTTGTACTCTCCCTTTTGGTAAGTGGTAACAATTATTGCTGCATTGGGAATGGATATTGCCCGGTCCACCCGTCTAGGGCCTAGAGCCCAACCTATATCAAATCTAGGCCAGGACATGTTTATTTACTAACTGAATGTTTGGATGGTTGGTTTTGGAGGGGGTGAGTTTTGGAGGGCTAAGTCTATATGTTGATATATATTTGAGATTTTAAAAAAGGAATAACACGATAAATGATCATATAATATTTCAATCACACTTCATTCGGTTTTAGAAACAATTTATAGCTTTCTTAATTTAGAAAATAAAAATAAGTTCTCCCATCCCCTCCAAAACCCTCCATCCAAACATACCTTAAGTAAACTAGTCTATGACTCTTTTAGAAGTTTATTTAGCTAAAAAAGTCTTATTTTAGGCCATCCAAAAAGTCTTTTAGATTTATTAAGAATATTATATTTTTATTGTTACTATTAATATTGTATTAAATTTTTATTGTAATATGTTTAAGATCTTGGGTGCATTTGGAAGAGCTTATTTGGGCTTATCTTATCTTATAAGCATTTATACAAGTGTTTGGAAGATCATATGAAAATAGCTTATGATATATCCCTAAGTTGGTTTTAGCTTATTAAGCTCTTTAGAATAGCTTGTGAGAACATTTTAACCACATTCCTTCTTCAATCATAGAAATAGCTTGTAAATAAGTGTTTATATTATACACACTTGTTCAATAAGTGCTTAATAAAGTTGCTTACCTAAACATACGCCTTATACTTATTGACCTATTTAAAGATTTAAGCATGTTAGCCTATTAGCCTATATATATTATTAAGCCTATTAGTGTATTTAGCAATACTCTTATGACTCGCTTGAAAGCCTTATTACCATACAGGCTTTTAAGTAAGCTTTCAAACCATGCCAAAATTTTAAACAGGTCGGGCCTTGTCTTATAAGGCTTATATATGTTGCGCTTTTCATGATGACAAACATAACACAGTTAATGCTTGTTGATTGATATCTTGTATGAAATTTTTTTTGGGGTTAATCTTTGGTTGGCTTCTATCACCAAGGGTTTAAATTTTCGGACATGGGTCGTGTCCAAGTGAGATGTGCTTGCCTAGATTCCTTTTTTTTTTTGTGGTAATGCGGGTTTGTAATTTAGTGTCCCCTTAACTCGTCTATCCATTAATCATGCAGTTAGGACAAAAGTTTTCTCAACCACCTGCTGAAGATACTCACTATGCAAAAACAAGAAACATGTTGAACAACCTTGGTCTTCAGAATTACGAAAAGAATTTTAAGAAGGGCTTACTATCAGACAACACTTTGCCTTTACTCACAGACAGGTGTGTAGTTTAATTTATTGTCAGGTGTTTGCTTCGTCACATATTTTGTTTACCACTTATTGAATGGAAGTCCGTTGTTTTCCTATTATGTGTTTCAGCGCCCTCAGAGATGTGAAAATTCCTCCTGGACCCAGGCTTTTGATTCTTGACCACATTCAGAGGTAGGAATTCTTCTGTGTTGTTGTATGATACTGTTTCCCTGCTTTTCCATACTCTTAAATGCTAAACTTTGGTTCCAGGGACCAAGATTTGAGAGAGAAGCGAGGAAGGCGTAGTTGACAGACATGCGTAGTCTTCTACCTCCGAACTTAAGCGGTGAAAAGCATAGTATAGGTAGTTTGCGTTGCGAATGAGTTTTGTCATTTTTGTTTATTATGCCTTCTGTTCTATTGTTGTCGCAGTGTACTTGATAAAATTTGGTTAACGAATCAGTTATTTCGGTTGCCATGAAAGGTAAAATGTGTGAAAGTAAGTTATGGAGCATGAATTTCTTAACTTTAAATAAGAAAAGTTATTGCTTCCTTGTGGAAGAATTGAACGATTGATTATGATCCACCTAATGCGTGGGGCCTACGTAGATGATAATCGGTGCGGAAGAAAATAGCAAGAATGTCTTGTCCTACTTTTAACAATAGCAACCCTTAGTGGAAGTGAATTTTGCGTTTGAATGTTTTATATTACTCCTAAAAAACTTCGTAGCATGGATGGTGCTCCACCAAATTACTGATTATTTACTAGCAAGTTATAAAAGGTCATTATTTTAATTACTCCTTGGTTCACAAGAAACTACATTTTGTCCGTAAGGTACGTTGTTAGGTTGGATATTTTTCGCGATTGCCCGGGTTTAAGCCTGGGATCCACACTTTACGTGTAAGTTTACGGGTGGTGTTTGTCATTTTATCTGTAGACCTAAAAAAAAATATTACATTTTAATCCGTAGAAAACTTTGCACCTATAGCAATGTTGGCGAAACCAACTTGGCAGAAGAGTAAATATGGGAAAGAAATAGCTTTTGGTTTGGTTTGATATGAATTGATTTGGTTTAGTGGTTTTTTTTTTTGGGTCAAAGTTTACTGTTTTTTCTCAGACACCCACCTCTCTGTGCCGGTTATTTTCCTAAAATATCCTATCTGAAAGTTTACTTTTGGAATGTATATTTTTTTCCTGAAAGTATATTGCCTTTCAAAAGTGCACCTCCATACTATTTATACATTTTGAAAGTGTGACTGCGAAACGAATATTTTGGAAGTTTACATCTATAAGATATTATGGATGTGATTTATATTCAATATTTTGATATCTGGTACACATGAAAGTAAAATTACAATTATCTGGTACAGATTATGATCTATATACAATTATTAGATTTTCCATATAAATTACAAGACATTATGAAACAATTGATGAGTATTAGGATTGCTAAAATAATTGTCCTATGTATAAGTAAAATTAATTAAAGAAAACGAGTTTAAATCAAAGCATAAAAATGAAAGTTCAAATGATCTTCAATGATAATGAAATTTGTGATTTCTCCACATTCTTTTCAGATTTTCTAGACTGATTTGTGATTTTTTTTATCTTTTGTTTGTTTTTCTATCCCTTTTACTAAAAAAATATGCATTTTTCTTTCATTTTCTCGTGGTGAATTAGTTGTGCTTTTAAGTTACAAAAATGTCTTGTTAATCAGTGTCTTCAAAATATTTATTAAAATAGAATATTTAATACATTAATGAATTTAAAATTATAGTTTTAAAAAATAGCCTTACTTGTTACTAGTAATAGTTGTTACCTGACCTATGTAAAATGAAAGCCATTCGCAGATGCTTCCTTCTCAATGACACTGACACGCACACTAGCATGAAGACAAGGGAAGAAAATCTCTATGTCACACTTTCGTGTCACATTCTCTGTCCCCTATCAATGATAATTTGTCACATAATAAAATAAAATTATAACTTATTAACACATATACGTATTCCCAGCCTTTTATTGGTGGGAGACACCATTTTGTGAGACAACAAATGTTTATTCGAAGACAAGAGGGCACATGCAAGTTGCAACTTTGACAAGAGAAAGAACATTATTGCGATTTGCTAACGTACGTTGGCATTGTCGCCAAATGCTTGAACGCCATGGACATGTGGGGCTTCTAGCGTTGAGATTCATCGGTCCATGCCCCATGGCTTGGTAGTTATTCCCTCCGTTTCAATATATATGTCATATTTACGAAAAAAATTGTCTCAAAACATCTGTCATTTTCTATTTTCAATATAATATTAAATGATTTTTGTCAATTGTACCTTCAAATAATCCATTTTGTATTTATGATAATGGTTAATATATCAATTGTTAATAATGCTAATTTGGTAAAATTATCACTCTTTTTTCTTTTTTTCTTTTTTTTTTAAATTGTATAATTTGATCAAATATGACATATATATCGAGACGGAGAGAGTACTTAGTAGTTACTAGTTACCATTACCATTGAGGCGGCTCAGTCACGAGTCATGTGCAATTGCAATTTGCAAATGTGCCTCTTCGCTTGTGCGAAAGGACAAGCAACGAAAGTTACATTGCATAAATGTTATCTTTAATGGACACCAATTTATCTCCCTAGAAAGTGTTAGCACAATATTAGTATTAGCACAATATTATCACATAAGTTCATTTTAAAGTATTATTTAAAATTATTATGCACAAATTAAAAATATAGTTCATGTATTTATTTATATTAAAATTATTGTAAAAAATTTAATATATCATTTTTAATGTATTATATATTCACATTTTTTGCTTATTAATTAATTAAATAGAAATAAAGATATAAGTAATGAAGTATTATTTAATATTATTTTGATATTCTGAAATGATAGATAAACAAAACAAACATTTTCTTCTAAAATGACAATAACAAACAAAAGTAGTGTTAACATATTTTTATAAAAAAGTTTTTATCAATAGATTAATATTATATAAATATTATTAAAAAATATATGCCCACTTTTAACTTTACGAGACCTTTATAAAATTTTCTTAAGACTACAAATATTAAAAATATATAAAAGATATTTATTATCATTTTTTCTTTATCATCAGCACATGGACAAAACCAAAAATTGATGTTATTGGATTACAAAATCTGACAACTAAACATATAAATAAATGATAATTTAGAAGTTAATCAAGTTCACTAATTATTTTTTAAATATTTTCAAGAATACTACTTGTTCATGTTTTTAATTTAGAATATATTAAGTTATTTATCCTATTAATTTATTTACTTTTTATAGGCAAACGTTTCAAAATCTAGATATTGTGAAACCAACAATTGAGACGGGCATAAGGTTAATTTATCTTAAATTTGAGAATAATGGCATAGGTACACGATTACAAGCAGTAGCCAACGGGGTTGATGCAGATAGTCGTCAGGTCTTCTATTCGTAATAGTTATGACTTGAGTTCGAATCTTGAATTTTCCTATTGATAGGTTATACGTAAATTTTATTATAAACCTTTGCTGAGATTAATAGTTCTTAATAACCTTACATGAGGTGTGTCTCCTCTAATCTAAGCTTTCTTGAATTAAAAAAAAAAAAAAAGACAAGCAACTTAGAACAAAAGAAAAACAAGATCCCTACAAAAAAAAAAACAAGATATCTCCGATAATAGTCCATGTTTAGATGAGTATTTATAAAACTAATTCTGAATCATCTTAATTTCATGAAATTGATTTTAAATTTTTAATTATAAGTAAGTTTGAAGTGAAAATACTTATCTATATAAATTTTTCTTTTAAAAATAATTTTATAATATAATTTAATTTAAAATTTTCAGTTTAAACATAAAAAATTGTATTTTTTAAATGTTTGAGTGAATAAATTAATTAAATACTCAATCATACAAGTTATTTTTGGGTGGACTCGGGTATCCTGTTGAAAGCCAAAGATTAATCTCTTAAGATACTGGGATCTATTTAAAGAGTTGATCTCTTCCAACCGACGTTCTTCCATACACATGAGTCAAAATTCAAACATATAATTTGTTTCTACTACAATTGAAAACGAAATGAGAGTAAATTCTCAATAAAGTTTGTATGAGCTGATTCATAGTATATTTTAGAGAGTTTGCAAAAATAAGGTAAAAACAAGCTTATAAAAATTTCATAAATTATTTTGTAGAATCTGGTAGATATTTATTTATGCAAGTATTTGTCCTAAAATAAATCTAAATAAACCCTTTCGGCACTCTGTTTATCCCCTTTGTCTAAACAGATCGAGGTGTAAAAACAAATTTAATTTTAATTCAAGTCAACTAAACATTTTTTTTTTACATAATTATGTTGAAGTGGAACGAACATGAATTTTCAAACAAAATTACGCAATATGCAATGTTCAAACATACTATAAATCAACTGAGAATGGGTATTTTTCCCTAAAAAAACTGAGAATGGGTATTTCCTAAAATAAAAAAAACTGAGAATGCGTAAGTTCACCAACAAAAAAAAAACGAGAATGGGTACTCGCTTTTCTTTGGGTAGGCTAAAACTGTTTTTGGTAAAAATAAACTATAAGTTAGCTGATAGCTGAAAAACTAGTTGATAGTTTATAGCTGATAGCAGGTAAAAATAAACTATAAGTTAGCTGATAGCTGAAAAACTAGTTGATAGTTTATAGCTGATAGCAGATAACTTATAGCTGAAAAGCTAGCTAGTTAAAATTGAAGTATTTGGTAAAATTAGTTGTTTAACTAACTGATAAATATAAAATGACGAAAAATGATAAGATTTTAATTATCTTTATTTTAAAGTTGAAAAAATGATAAAAAATAAAATAATAACGATTAAAATGGGAGAAAAGATAAAAAGCTATAAGCTGAGACACTATTTCAAGCAGCATCTCAAAAAAGCAGTAAGATAGTGTGATAAGCTTGCTTACCAAACACTTTTCGTTCTGTTAAACGAGCTTACAAAGTTACAAAATAGTCTAATAAACTAGCTTCTTCATCTTACTATAAACCCAGCCTAACAAGTAATCTCTGCATTGGTTGATCGTATGACTTTATATTTGGAAGTGAAGTATGAGTAGACATGACAACAACATACAAAAAGCTATCAATTGATAAAAAAATACGAAAAGCTATCAATTATCAATTATGTTCCTCTTTTAACATGATATTTGTACGAACAAACGAGACACACAAAATCGACAACTATTTAACTGGTTAATACAGTTCATATGTGTGATTAATGAAATGTTAAATTTAGTTAATAAATATACAAGATGTTGCAATTTATTAATCATCAACTGAACTTTATGAACTACAATTTTAAACGTTATTACTAACGATTTTTATACATTTTTAAGATAAGAAATATTTCTGTTTTTATTTTGCTTTTTATTTTCAAAGGCAATTATTATTAATATTTATAAAGTCATCTATTGAAAGAGAGAGAGATAAAGGATGATGATTAAAAAAAGAGAGAGAGGGAGATAATGGATGGAATATGGACAGATAATGGAGTCAATAGCGGATCACACTTTTTTTTTTTAAATAAAAAATCGTTTTCAAAGTAGATATATTTGGAGTATTCTCAACGGTAAAACAACGAGGCGCTCCAATGGGGGACCAATTCTCCACTTCCACTGCTCAGTAATCAATATACACATTGTCGCATTCCACTTTGTTCGCCACCTTTCTCAAACTTTATGTGGTGCTGAATTGCTGAAGCTGAAGCTGAAGCTGAAGCTAGGGTGGTCCTACATCTTTGCCTCTTTGGGCAGACGACGCCAGATACCCGTAAGAGAGAGAGGGGAATATTCCAGCACGTGTCAACTCATGATTTGTAACTTCTCCGAGATAGTTGGCAGACACATAAGATCCTCCCACGAAAGAATTTCTCCTCCCTCCGTGATTTGTTTTTTCCGCGCGTAAATTACACTCCTTTCTTTTAATAAATATTTGAATTACAATTATATCTCTTAATATTTTTTTGACTAAAAAAAATCCATTCATTCAAATCGGTAAATACATCGAATACATCACAAATTTAATATTGCTAAAAATAAAAAATGATGAATCTACGAACAAACTCACAACACTCAGGTTAAAAGCACAAAACGGCAAATTGCCTACAATTATAACAAAATCAAAGTGACTGGAATACCCATGTCTCCAGATCTGCAATGTTGACGCTAAAGTCTTCATTAGATCTGTAATGGTTCGAAAATGATCTGTCAATCTGAACCAAATGAACACCGTAACAAGACGGAAAAACAAAACAAAGTCGCACCAAGACGACGAACAACACAACGCCGCACTAAGACGACTAAATCAAAAGAAAAACACAACACCGGGGTAAAAAGAAAAAACAAAACGGTATAGAGGAGTGATTTCAGGCCAAAAATGGCCAAATACCATCCCCTCCGGTGGTAAATGAAGAAGGAGAAAAAGATGAGTCGAAGAGAGAGGGGGAGACCTGCTGCTAAACCTACGCGGAACGAGACTTATATCTCTTATTATCATGTTAAAATCTACATTTTTCTCCCCTCTATATATCTGTATATAAATATAAATCTGTATTATATTTTAATTCATTTTAACATCAATACATTTTTTATTTTTTATTAATTTTAAATATTATTAGTGACTAATTTTGAGCACTTTATTGATAATTTTATAACTTTAGAAAATAAAATAATGTTTTAGGTGCCACTTTATTAATTTTAGAATATTTCCAATTTTTTCATTTTATTATATTATTTTATAATTGATAGTAGGAGTTTATAATTATATGTTAATAATATTAATAATCAAAAAATAGGGAAAAATGTATATAAGAAGCTTGATTATAATAAAATGGATTAAAGTGTAATATTTATTTATTTTTTAGGGAGGCAAGTGTAAATTTGAATGGGAGAGTGTAATTCAAACTTCTCCCAGTGTAGTTTTCTATTTTCTTTTTTATATGCAACAGAATTAAAAATTACTTTCAGTAGGTTACACAGATTTTTCAATAAAAAGGATACAAGTGGCCAAGACCATATTTTTAGTCTGTAGACGCGTCTAATTCCACGACGAAAGCGAGATATAGCATACATTAATTCCGAGAAAAAGAAAAATAACAAAACAAAACGTAGCATGAACAAATTGCCATGGGAATTGCTTGAGTAAGGTTTGGATTTCAACTGGTTTAAAAAAGAAAAAGTATATTGACACGTTGAAATTGCATACAGTTGTTTCGTATGAGAGAAAGTTTGGGGTTAGAAACACGTAACTCACATATATCCTAAAGTCCCGGATTTGGAAAATGAGATCTGAACAAAACAAATCCAAAGTCGCAAATGTCAAAGATCCCCTATATTGCCTCGCACAAGCAAGACTTTGTTATTGGTTAATCAAATAATCACGTTGAATATGCCCTTTTGTTACCGCTTAAAAAAAGTAATTATGTTTTAAAATAATTTAGAGATTATTTTTTATATATTTAAAAAAAATCACAAAATTAATTTATGTGTGTTTAGATTATAAAAATCATTTTTTTAACTCTTATAAATAAAAAGCTATTTTTTTTAGTTTTTTTATTTTTATCGTAAAAATTATTTTTTTAAAAAAATTATTTTTTAAAAATTCTGAAACAAACACAATTAAAATTAAAAAAATAATTTTTAACATAAAAAAATAATTGTATTCTGAAAAAAGCTATAACAAACACACTATATCACGTTTGAAAAGGGAAATGAGGGCGTTAAATGTAACACCCTGCCTAATTCAATTATTTAATTAAATTAATTTAGGCTTGGATTTCAAATTAATAGTTAAGTAATTGAAATAGGGGATAGTATTTAGAAATGTAGGGGGTGTGAGTAGCAAGGTGTAGTGTAGTTAAGTGATTGAAGGAATGGTAATTTGGTCAAGCCACAATTTCCTTTTCCCTTTTCTCCCCTCACCCACGACATCCAGCCCATTCTTTCTACTCTCTCCCTATTTTTCTGAACAAGGAAAGAAGAGGAAGGAGGTGGGAGCTAGGGCTTTGGTTTGGGAAGGGGAAGAGGAGAGTTGGTGTTTCCTTCATCATTCCTTGCTTCTAAGCATTTGAAACTGAGTATTTGGGGCTACATTGAAGATTTGGAGTTGTTCTAGATCATTGGGAAAGAAGTTTGAACTTGGAGAAGAAGAGGAGGAGAGGGTCTCAAGTCTTCAAGCTCCCTAGCTCATTTATTTGAGCTTAATGTGAGTTCCTCTTACTTAGAGGTCATAAACCCATAAGTCCCACCATTTAGGACTTTCCATTTTACTTGTGTGGTTGTGTGTTTCTTAATGCAAGTTGTGGATTTGGGAATGCATGATGAGGGAGATGAGTTTATGTTTATTTTGAAGATTCTAAGACATGTTGAAATATGTTTGATTGTGTAATTGATAAGTTATGCAATGCTCTTGACCTTGTATATTGATATGTTAAATGCTTGATTTAGAGCTTTGTGCTTGGTGATTGATGATTGGGATTGAGTATGGTTGGGATTGGTTATGTTTGGTTTGGTATGAAAATCAAATTTGGGCAGAGTTCGTCAAATTCGCTTAAGCGGTGCGCCGAGCGAAATGGCCACGCCACGCCTGTGGGTGCATTCTCGCGCGACTTTCGCTTAAGCGAGAAGCAAAGGGCCGAGCGAGTGGCTACGACCGCCCAGGGTGTATTCTCGCGACTTTCCGAGCGAAAATCAAGGCCGAGCGAAAGTATACTGGCGACCCGACCGCTTAGCGAGTCCGGGGCGATTTTCCCCTTGTTATTTTTAAATCCTTTCTCTTTTGGTTCAATCTTACTTAATGCTATGGTCTTAGGGAGATTTGTATCAATGGGTAGACTATTAAAATGCTTACGAGAATGGTTAAGTTGTTCATAGGATTGAACTTATTGATTGTGTAATAATTCATAACGAATTGTTTATTGAAGAATTCCATGGAAAGTCACTGCTATACTTTCTTGGATTCATAGTGTATTGTTTATTGAAGAATTCCATGGAAAGTCACTGCTATACTTTCTTGGATTCATTGTGTATCATTGATAGAAGAATTCCATTGAGGGTTAATTATATATCCCTCTTGGATTTATTGAGCATTTGTGAATGTTAATTGGGTTCTTGTACATTATGAATTGTCTTCACTGTGAGTTTGTAATATTGTGTTGGGGAATGAGTTGGTAAGGGGTCCGTGGGGGACTCACTGCGATTTTTATCTCACTCTTTCCATTGTTTTTCAAATAAGCAGGACCCGAAAGGCGGTCAAGCAAGTTAGAAGTTGAATCCTTTAGTTTAATTCTACATTTTGTGATGTAACAACTCATCTGTCCTTTGGATATTTGGAACCTCGTTATCGTATTTTGTAATTCAAATACGTAATACTTGGAAGTTGTAACCTAACTTTTAGACCATCGACTATCTTTTAAATTTGGACTTGTAATGCCCATTTTCAAGTTTAAATTATTGGTAACTCTTGTGCCATTTTTGTAAATTGTCGTAAATTCAAGTAATACTGAATTACGGGCGTTACATTATGGTATCAGAGCGGTTTAGTCCATTAGGGACTGTGGTCTATTATTGCGGAATTTTTTTTTTTGCTTGAAATTCTCTCTATATTTTGGTACTTAGTATGGAATATTAAGTCTGATCAGCTTAATACTTTGTACCGTGTATGCAGAATATGGCAGATGAACATGGAAGGCACCGTAGGAGACACCGCAGGCGAGATGCGGAGGAGGCTCGCTGGACTGATATGATGCAAATGTTGAGGGATCAGAATGAACTTCTGAGAGCCCAAAATGAAGCCACTAACAATATGATGCAGCAATTTCTTCAGCAACAACAGCAAGTCCCGCAACCACCTCCACCTGAGCCACCGGCTGTTCAACCAACTGACCCACATTCAGCTTTCCTTAAGTTTCATAAGCTTAATCCTCCGAGTTTCCCTGGAAGTGATGACGCTATGGAGGCTCAGCATTGGCTGGAAGCTATGGAACGAATATTCAAAGTGGTGATATGTACGGAGGAACAAAAGGTAACCTTCGCTACACACTACCTCACCGAAGGGGCTGCCCATTGGTGGGAGGGGGCACGGGCATATTTGGAAGAAGATGAGGAACAGATTGAATGGAAAGACTTCAAGGAAGCCTTTTTAGAGAAATATTTTCCCCAAACGGTCAAGGATCGGAAGGAACGCGAGTTCACTCATTTTAAGCAAGGGGATCTGACTATGTCTGAATATGTCAGGAGGTTTGAGGAGTTGGCGAGGTTTTCTTCTCATGCCAAATATGCGCCAGATGAGACATGGAAGATAAACCAGTTTATGTGGGGACTTAGGGCTGACATTCAGAATAACTTAGCCCAAACTGAATTCTATACCTTTGCCTCGCTGGTTCGTAAAAGTTACAAGGCCGAAGAAAGCTTGAAGAAAATGTATGATGAACGTCAACTCCTGTGGAAAAAGAGGAATGATGAAGGCAAGCCATCCCAACCCTCCAAGGGTAAAGGAAACAAGGATAAAGGAAAACACGTTCAAGCTTCCGAGGCTTCCAGGTCGAAGGAATGTTCCAAATGTGGCAAGTTCCATAGGGGAGAGTGCAATTCTGGGAAACCTGTCTGTTTTTACTGCCAACAACCAGGACACTTCATTAAAGATTGTAACAAGATGAAAGCAAGGGGATTGTCCCGACGGCGACGATTCTTGAGGGACGTGTTCACACCTTGAGTGGTATGAAGGCGCAGGATGTGGAAAATCTGATGAAAGGTATATGTCTGCTTCATGATCACACTTTAGTAGTATTGTATGACTCTGGTGCGACCCATTCGTTCATCTCCCGTAAGTGTGTGAAAAGGCTAGAGTTATGTGTTTCTTCCCTACCTATTCCTTTGAGTGTCCAAACCCCAGCTGAAGGTAGTATTTCCACTTCCCTGATATGCGAGAATTGTCCTCTCGTTATTCAAGGAAGAACATTTGTGGTTAATTTGGTTTGTCTACCCTTAAAAGGGATGGACATTATCCTGGGTATGGATTGGTTATCGGCTAACCAAGTGGTTATGAATTGTTTTACAAAAACTATAGAATTCCCCTTAACTCGATCCTTTCAGGCTCAGGGCTTGTCTGAATGAGATGGCTAGTGTTTTTCAATTGCACCATTGCTTATTTGAGGGACACTTGGGTTATATCTTGTTACTCTCTTCAATTTCAGATGTTGAATTAGAAACCGTCCCTATAGTGAATGAATTTTTAGATATATTCTCGGATGAGGTTAGTTCTTTACCACCTGATAGAGAGGTTGAGTTCTCAATAGAGTTGGCTCCGTGAGGCGGTCCAATTCTGTGGCACCGTATAGGATGTCCCCTTTAGAACTGCAAGAACTTAAGGTTCAATTGGAGGATTTGATTTCTAGACGGTTCATTAGGCCTAGTGCTTCTCCTTGGGGAGCACCTGTTCTCCTTGTCAAGAAGAAGGATGGTAGGATGCGTTTGTGCATAGACTATAGGCAACTGAATAAGGTCACAATTAAGAATAAATATCCGCTTCCTAGGATTGATGACCTGTTAGACCAACTTAGGGGAGCTTCGGTATTCTCTAAGATTGATCTTAGGTCTGGATATCACCAAATCAGAGTCAAGGCCGAGGATATACCAAAACCGCATTTAGGACTCCTGCACGGCCATTACGAGTATGTTGTGATGCCTTTTGGTTTAACAAACGCTCCGACAATATTCATGGATTACATGAATAGAATTTTTCGACCTTACCTTGATAGATTTGTGGTGGTATTCATTGATGATATCCTTATATATTCTAGGGATTCCCAGGAACACGCGGAACACCTTAGAATTGTGTTAGGCATTCTTAGGGAGAAGAGATTATTTGCAAAACCAGAGAAGTGTGAGTTCTGGCTTCAGGAAGTTAAGTTTTTGGGTCATGTCATTTCTCAGGCGGGAGTAGCAGTTGATCCTAGTAAGATAAAGGTCGTTCTTGAATGGGAGCGACCCACTACTGTTACGGAAGTTAGAAGTTTCTTAGGATTAGCCGGGTATTACCGAAGGTTTATCCATGGATTCTCTCAATTGGTTCTTCCTTTGACTCGATTGACCCGCAAGGGACAACCATTTGTGTGGGATGAAAGTTGTGAGGACAGTTTCCTAAAACTCAAGCTCCGGTTGACAAGTACGCCGGTTTTGATTATCCCTGACCTGACCTTAGGTTTCGAAGTTTTCAGTGATGCTTCTAAAAGAGGTTTGGGTTGTGTCTTGATGCAAAATAGGCAGGTAGTCGCCTATGCATCTAGACAATTGAAGCCCCACGAGGAAAACTATCCAACTCACGATCTAGAGCTTGCAGCTATAGTCTTTGCCTTGAAAATTTGGCGGCATTACTTATATGGTGCTCGATTTGAAGTATTCAGCGATCATAAAAGTTTAAAATATCTGTTTGATCAAAGGGAGCTGAATATGAGGCAAAGGAGGTGGGTAGAGTTCCTTAAGGATTATGATTTTGATTTAAAATATCATCCAGGTAAGGCAAATGTAGTTGCCGATGCCCTGAGTCGGAAATCTCTTCACGCCTCTTCTATGATGGTTAGGGAGATGGCATTGTTAGAATCTTTTAGATATTTAAACTTGGGAATGTTCACAATTGGGGATAGTTTGATTGTAGGACACCTGGAGATCACTTGTGGTTTTACAGACCAGATTAGGGATGCCCAAGCTTTGGATGCAGAATTGCAAGCTAGGAAACATCACTATGGATTCTCCGAATCTGATGATGGTATGATCCTTTTCAATCAAAGGATTTGTGTTCCAAAAGATGTGGCACTCAAGAGTCAAATTCTTGAAGAAGCCCATAAGAGTGGATTCTCGGTACACCCTGGTTCTACCAAGATGTATCATGACCTTAGGCAAAGGTATTGGTGGCCGGGAATGAAAAATGACATAGGTGAATTTGTTGCTCAATGTTTGGTCTGTCAGAAAACTAAAATATAGCACCAAAGACCCTCCGGTTTACTTCAACCTCTAGAAATTTCAGAATGGAAATGGGAGGGCATATCCATGGACTTCGTGGCGGGTTTGCCCCACACACGGTCTGGGTATGACTCCATTTGGGTCATTGTTGACAGGCTAACTAAATCTGCCCATTTTCTCCCAATCAAGTCCACTTACAACACGGCGAGATTAGCTAGGATATATATTAGAGAAATTGTTAAACTCCATGGAGTACCCACTAGCATTGTCTCTGATAGAGATCCTAAGTTCACCTCCCGATTTTGGAAGCACTTCCAGCAGGCCTTAGGCACAAGGCTAAATCTTAGCACCTCTTATCATCCACAGACGGATGGTCAGACAGAGCGTACTATCCAAACCCTAGAGGATATGCTTAGGGCATGCGTGTTAGATGATGGAGGGAGCCGGGACGAGCATTTGGCCCTCATTGAATTCGCTTACAACAATAGCTACCACTCGAGCATAAGCATGGCACCGTATGAGGCACTATACGGTCGCAAGTGCAGAACTCCTCTGTGTTAGTTTGACGTAGGTGAGAAAAGATTGTTAGGGCCAGACCTAATTCAGGAAACTACAGATCAAATCTGGAAGATTAGGGACAGGTTGAAAATTGCTCAAAGTAGACAGAAGAGCTATGCTGATGAGAGAAGAAAACCCCTTGAATTTGAAGAAGGAGAACATGTGTTCCTAAGGGTCACTCCTACGATAGGCATTGGTAGGGTACTCCGAGCTAAAAAGCTTTGTCCTCGTTATATCGGTCCCTTTGAAATCCTTCAAAGAGTCGGTCCTGTTGCTTATCAAATCGCTCTACCTCCATCTCTGTCAAATCTACACAATGTGTTCCATGTGTCTCGACTTAAAAGTACATTCCCGATCCTTGTCAACCTTTGGATCATGAGTCGATACAACCGAGATCGATTTGACATACCAAATTTATGCCTATACAAGTTGTGGACCGCAACTTCAAAAGGTTAAGGAATAAGGACGTCCCCTTGGTCAAGATCATCTGGGAAGGATCTACGTTTGAGGAGGCTACTTGGGAGACTGAGGAAGAAATGCGAACTCACTACCCGTATTTATTTCAATAGGTATGTACCTTGTCTCATTTTTGAGGACAAAAATCTTAAAAGGTGGGTAGTAGTGTAACACCCTGCCTAATTCAATTATTTAATTAAATTAATTTAGGCTTGGATTTCAAATTAATAGTTAAGTAATTGAAATAGGGGATAGTATTTAGAAATGTAGGGGGTGTGAGTAGCAAGGTGTAGTGTAGTTAAGTGATTGAAGGAAGGGTAATTTGGTCAAGCCACAATTTCCTTCTCCCTTTTCTCCCCTCACCCACGACATCCAGCCCATTCTTTCTACTCTCTCCCTATTTTTCTGAACAAGGAAAGAAGAGGAAGGAGGTGGAGAGCTAGGGCTTTGGTTTGGGAAGGGGAAGAGGAAAGTTGGTGTTTCCTTCATCATTCCTTGCTTCTAAGCATTTGAACCGAGTATTTGGGGCTACATTGAAGATTTGGAGTTGTTCTAGATCATTGGGAAAGAAGTTTGAACTTGGAGAAGAAGAGGAGGAGAGGGTCTCAAGTCTTCAAGCTCCCTAGCTCATTTATTTGAGCTTAATGTGAGTTCCTCTTACTTAGAGGTTGGGCAACCCATAAGTCCCACCATTTAGGACTTTCCATTTTACTTGTGTGGTTGTGTGTTTCTTAATGCAAGTTGTGGATTTGGGAATGCATGATGAGGGAGATGAGTTTATGTTTATTTTGAAGATTCTAAGACATGTTGAAATATGTTTGATTGTGTAGTTGATAAGTTATGCAATGCTCTTGATCTTGTATATTGATATGTTAAATGCTTGATTTAGAGCTTTGTGCTTGGTGATTGATGATTGGGATTGAGTATGGTTGGGATTGGTTATGTTTGGTTTGGAAAGAAAATCAAATTTGGGCGTAGTCATCAAATTCGCAAGCGAAGCGGTGCGCCGAGCGAGCCGGCCACGCCACGCCAGGTGGTGCATTCTGCGACTTTCGCTTAAGCGAGAAGGTGCGCCGAGCGAGCCGCCACGACCGCCAGGGTGTATTCGCGATTTTCGCCGAAAAAATGGCGCCGAGCTTAAAGTATACTGGCGACCGACCGCTTGCGAAGTCCTGGGGCAGATTTTCCCCTTGTTATTTTTAAATCCTTTTTCTTTTGGTTCAATCTTACTTAATGCTATGGTCTTAGGGAGATTTGTATCAATGGGTAGACTATTAAAATACTTACGAGAATGGTTAAGTTGTTCATAGGATTGAACTTATTGATTGTGTAATAATTCATAACGAATTGTTTATTGAAGAATTCCATGGAAAGTCACTGCTATACTTTCTTGAATTCATAGTGTATTGTTTATTGAAGAATTCCATGGAAAGTCACTGCTATACTTTCTTGGATTCATTGTGTATCATTGATAGAAGAATTCCATTGAGGGTTAATTATATATCCCTCTTGGATTCATTGAGCATTTGTGAATGTTAATTGGGTTCTTGTACATTATGAATTGTCTTCACTGTGAGTTTGTAATATTGTGTTGGGGAATGAGTTGGTAAGGGGTCCGTGGGGGACTCACTGAGATTTTTTTCTCTCTCTTTCAATTGTTTTTCACATAAGTTATGACCGAAAGACGGTCAAGCAAGTTAGAAGTTGAATCCTTTAGTTTAATTCTACATTTTGTGATGTAACAACTCATCTGTCCTTTGGATATTTGGAACCTCGTTATCGTATTTTGTAATTCAAATACTTAATACTTGGAAGTTGTAACCTAACTTTTAGACCATCGACTATCTTTTAAATTTGGACTTGTAATGCCCATTTTCAAGTTTAAATTATTGGTAACTCTTGTGCCATTTTTGTAAATTGTCGTAAATTCAAGTAATACTGAATTACGTGCGTTACGTTAAAGTTCTCCAATCGCAAGAAACTCAAGATCAAAAAAAAAAAAAAACCAAAAGAACGTAAATATACGTCTTGAAATTCTGAAACCAATCAATCATACTACTATTATTTTTAATTATCAACTTAAACAAAAAATGTTACAACATGCTGAACAGAGATTTAATTCAATCCACGCTAATATGGATCATCAATCACCATAATCAACAATATACATCTAATTAATTAATAATAACAATGATTCCTTGCTGCATATACAAAATTTATTACAGGGCAATCATTTTCAGAAAACCACATATCATGAGGACGATGGAACGGAGATGGAGGAAGCCCCGGCCTTGTGGAGGAGGCTCTGCGCGCGTGAGAGCTGGTCCATGAGGGAGACGATGCGAGAGTGGTAGTCACGCGCCTGATAAACGGCTTCCGCTTCCAGCTCCCCGAGCTGTGAGCAGAGCCTCTCCTCCGCCTCCTCGGCCACGCGCAGCCTCTCCCACGCGCTCTGCAGCTGTCGCTTCATCTGCTCCTCCCTCTCCTTGCTCTCCCTCAGCTCCTTCTCCAGCTCCTCGTTCCTCTTCTTTAGCTCTCTCTCCGCCGCCGCATTCTTACTCTTCTCCTGTTTCCCGCCGGTGCCGATCATTGCCATCATCGTCGGTGCCATATAAAACGCTAGTCAAATTAAATTAAAGTAAATTCTATATTTGGAGATAATTGAGATGCGGTGGAAGGAAGAAGTTTGTGTTTTGGTTTGGTTTGTGTTGGGTTGTGTGGTGTTGCGATATTTCGGTATAAATAGATCACAATCGGGTGTGTCCAGGTTCAATGAACCTTGTTTTCACCCGCAATATCGCACCCGTTCAACTTGCTGACGCACTTGCTTTGCTTTATTTTCCTTGTGAATTTTGTCGGTTTCAGATAAAATTAATTATTCAATAATATCAATATAAAAAAAGAGATGTAACCACAAAAAAAAAAAATCAAAAAAGAGATCAATACTTTTCAAACGGAAACAAAGTCTTCTATAAAGAATCTTCTATAAAGAAAAGGAAACAAAGTCTTTAGTGAATATCAGAAGTTAAATTCGTAATTCAAAACGACTTAGGGGTATACTAATTGGGATGAGATAGTGTTAATTTATAATTCTTTTACAAATATATGGTTCGGATGTTACATATTAAAAAATGTTTTTGATATAAAAAAATAGTAACTATTTTTTAGAACTTGTTTAGAAAATTAACAGTTTTTTTTCTTACAGAAGAAAATTATAAGTTAATTTGTGTTTGTCTTTTTACGAAGTTAATTTGTGTTTGTTCATAATTATAAAAATCATTTTTTAACTTAAAGTAGCTTCTCAGTTCAAATAGAAAATTATTTTTAAGAAAACCTAATCGAAGTACCAAAAAAGGTTATTTTGTAAATTCTGATTATTTTACTTTTTTGATAGAAAATTATGATTATTTTAAAAAACTCAAACAAACACAATTAAAATTCTTAAACATAATTTTTTACTTTTTTTTTGACTGGAAAAATAACTTTTTACTTAAAAAGTAACTTCTTAACAAACAAGCTCTTATTCACAATAAAAGTAGCTGAATTTTTTATTCACAATATAATTATAAAATATTTTATGAACCATTTTATAATGAAAATTACAAAGATCATTTCATATTTTTAAAATTATAAAAAATTTATAAATAGCTATGACTTGTATAAACTAAAGTAAATTTGTAATGATAATGTAATATCAAGTAATTAGTCTTTTCTTGGTGAATAGTATTCAACATTTAAAATATGAAAAAAATTATAAATGTTTATTATATAAAAAAATATTTTGATTCTCAGCTAAGTTAGTATATTCTCATTAGTATTGTTTTTACATATTTTACTATAATATTATATATCTATTTTTTTATATTGAATATTTTTTTTGAAACAATATTCAATATTTAATATTAGATTACTTATAAAATCATTTATTTTTTCAATATTTTTCTCAAATAATTTCTTATAATTAACATCACGATCAAATAACTTTAATACTCAATATTTTAATTATATAAAAAGTTTCATATTTAATAGTTATTATTTGATAAGTTACCTTAAAAAAGTTATTATTTGCCAATATATAATGTTATTAAATATATATATATATATATTAATTTATGTCTAAAATTTATTATTATTATTATTATTATTATTATTATTATTATTATTATTATTATTGCTGCTGCTACTTCTCGTCAAAGGGGGTTTTTGCTTATCGCAGATGTTATGTTATAAAAAAAAAAGCCATAGGAAAGGAAATATGGAATCGGATTCATGGATTACTTGCCCCTTCTGCAATTTACCGGTCCCCTCATCTCAAATCGAATGGTATGTATGCGTGGGTGTCCCTTTCTTTCTTCTTCTTCTTCCCCACTTGTGACATCGATATATCAATATGAATGATTCTGCACATGCAGGCACGCCAACACTCATTTTCACGATCTCCATGCTGATTATGAGCTGTCCCAACAGGTTCATCTTTCTCCGAATTTGCCCCTTCAATCTCTTCCGGTACTCCCATTATTACTCTTCTCTCTTTCTCATTTTCACTATACCTATATGAGCTTGAAGCTTTGCTTATTTTTAAGACGTTCCTTTTGCAGTTTTGAAGGCAAAGCTTTATATGTGCTTGATTTCATTTTTTGTCCTTATAGTTTTAGGATTGTGCTATATTGGTTCTTGTAGTTTTACTGGCTTAAATCAAGTCCATCTACTTATCCAATCAAGCAAATTTGATCGCAACATTAATATTACATTCAATTTCTAACACAATGTACTCATTCAGATCACGCCATTTTTTACATGGTAAAAGTAATACATCACAATTTTTGACTTGGATCACGATTATTACAACAACAAATTGGAAAATACCACTAAAGTTTCATCAAAATGGAAATTGTTATTTATTATCATGCTGATGTTTATTATTATTATTTTCCTATTGACAACCCATGTCTGTCAAAAACCGTGATCCAGATCAGTACATTCAGTTATTAATTGAACGGAGCATTAACATTTGGACCAAATTTACTTGATTGGAAAAAGCATGAAGATTTGATTTAAGCAGTTAAAACTACAAGGACCAAATACCAACCAAAAATAAAAAAATAAAAAAACTACAAGGACCAAAATCACACATTACTGAAACTACAGGACAAAAAAATGAAATTAAACCTTTTATCTACTATATCTATAACAATTTCTGCCCGTGTGCATCTTCTCCAATGCTTTTTTGCCCCCTTTCCTTTTTACCCTTTTTTGTTAGATTACAAGTTTTGATGTGTTATGCTTAGTCTAAAGTAGAGGGACTTTTTCTGCATATTCAGATGAGAGAGAGACAGATATAAGCTATTCAATATGTGCTGTAAATTGGCTTACATTACATTTTGCAGAGTGAACAAGCAGTCAGTGGCTCGCGGTATGGGCCAATTTCTGGAGATTGTAACTATTGGTGTGGTGGTGAGACTAGTAGAGATACAGTGGAATGCAAAATGGATGAAAAAATCTCTTGCTTGATTGGCTTACAGACAAGGAGCAAATTTTTCGAAGTTGAAGTGGGTTTGATGACCTTGTTGAGAAATTGTTTGGAGTCTGAAACTGAGAATTCAAAAAGCATTTTGTCAAGTTATGTTGATCATTTCCAGAGCCTTGAGTCTGAGGATGCTGGATGGGGCTGTGGATGGCGTAACATTCAAATGCTCAGCTCTCATTTAATAGCACAAAGACCAGAAGCAAAAGAAGCTTTGTTTGGTGGTTCGGGGTTTGTTCCTGATATCCTGTCACTGCAGAGATGGCTTGAGATTGCTTGGGAAAAGGGTTTTGATGCCCCCGGAGCTGCTCAATTTGATCATGCTATTTATGGTTCAAAAAAATGGGTAGGAACTACTGAGTGTGCTGCTGTCTTGCGTTCCTTTGCTCTTCGGGCAAGAGTAGTGGACTTTGGTCCTAAGGAATCCCAGTCTGTCCCAGGTACAAGTGTTGAAAACACTGTGGATAAAGCAAGTAATGATAAGATGGTAAAAATTAAAGCTAAAAAAAGTGAGCCTTATCAAGTTCTCATCGATTTTGTGTGGAATTACTTTTCTGATAAAAGCTCAATCCAATTTGATCAACAGCATTGTGTGATCAGTGAAAAAACGTAAGGGCACATTTTAGATACACGTTTTAACCACACAAATAATTTTGTTTCTTATTGTTTTAACTTTTTGAAAGCTTTCTTGGACAGGCCCTTGTACTTTCAGCATGATGGTCACTCAAGAACAATAGTTGGAATTCAAGCCAGACGTCAACATAATGGAATTCTACAGTATAATCTCCTAGTTTTGGACCCGGCTCACGTAATTTGTCTGAATTGCCATCTTCATATTTCGTTGTTAATATCTATTTTCTCGGTTTAAATTCGATGACTTTGAGAAATTGCATATCACACGAGTGTCTTTATAGCTTTATGGCAATAAACTAAAGGAAAAAAAGTATCTGATGTAGTGAAATTGACATTGTCCAAAACAAGTCTTCTCATACTAAGGACTATTTTAAGAATGGAAGGACGAAGTTTTGTTTTGCCAAGACATTTTTGAAGGATCCAAAAGACAACTGTCTTTTCAAATCCTAAAAAGTAGAATGATGATTCAAAACTCATGCTACCTGAGCAGAGAGCTCGCACTTATCATTCTTTTTCTCATGGAAAATAAGTGGGTATACATAAAATGCCAATAACAGGGAAGATCCAAGGCAGAGAAAATCGTCAAATGCAAGTAAATTACTAGAATAAAATTTCTTGTTCTTATTATATGAAGTCAGTCAGAATCCAGAAAATTGTGAAAAACTTTGCTCCCTAATTTCTTTCTTCTATTCTTTACTCTTCAATATTTGCCTCTTCTCTTTTTATTTTATATGCGTGTAGGGACAGACAGGATCAAATGAACCAAGTGTCAATCTTTAATACTTACACCAATTAATAACTTTTTCTGCAGTATAAAATCAATCAATCCGACCGTTGAATTCAAAGGTCATATAATGTTGATGAAACTTACAAAATTTCATGTAAATCAAAATTTAATTGATACTTCATCGCACTACGTTAATTCAACGGATAATATGAAATTTAAAATACAAGTAAGCGTTCTTTGTTATATTTCATACCTATGAGTTTCTAAATTATTTGAAATTTTATATACATGACCAAGAAGATAATATAATATGATTCAACTGTCAGATTGGTTAATTTCGTACTATACAAAAAGTCATTAATTGTTGTAAAGGTTAAAATTTGACACCTGGTGTCATTTAATCCTGCCCCAGGGACAAGATCAAATGACACCAAGTGTCAAACTTTAATACTTACACCAATTAATAACTTTTTCTGCAGTATGAAATTAATCAATCCGACCGTTGAATTCAAAATTCATATAAAGTAGATCAAACTCATAAATTTTCATGCAAATCAAAATTTAATTGATACTTCATCGCACTACGCCAAGTATTTTGAGTTTTACCTTCCATTGGTCTTTTGCAGTTTTCTTGTCAAGTATTTTATTTTACATCACTTTTGATTGGCTCCAAGACCAAACTACTAAGCAAAGTATATCAGAATTAGGTCACTGATAATCCTCACTTATATGGTTTCTTCTCTTTGTATTCTTTGTACCAATGAGCTCTATAATTCATTTATTCTATCAATAGTTGGAAGTAGTTATGTTCCTCTCTGTTTCACAGACATACACACACATTAAAAGGGTATTCTGGAGCATGCATGTTTGGTAATGATTATGCATCCTTTCAAGTTTCAAACATTGTAATTTATCATTATAGAGTACGGCTACTCTTGAAAGATCACTAAGGCAGAAAGTTGGATGGCAAAAACTCATAAAAAGTGGGATGAACAAACTGAAGAAGCCACAATACCAGGTCTTACTTCTTTTAACGAAAATATACAATTGCATTGCATCAATGAATGAGTAGGCTTGATGGTCTTGTTTCTATTTCAGTTGTGTTATGTTGATCCCGGAATTGCTAGTGGGGAGGAGATGGAAAAGCTCAAGACAATTGATAGTGTCTTCCTTGAATTATAGACAACCATACAAAGTACTTTGCTACATCCAGGCACTATCTTTTATTTCATTTCATTGAACTATTTTTCTTGGCATGTATTCTGACTATAATTTTATTACATTAGGGAAGAAATTTAAGAAAAACCTAGTTTTGTGAAATGATACAGGTACTTTTTCATTGTTTCAGATACCAGATCTTTGCAGAACTATCAACCTATGAGGTTTCATCAAAGCTCTGTAATCTGAATAACCTTGAATAAAGTCCTGCATCCACTGCTACTAGGTTTGAGTGGGAGCCTGTCTCTACAATTTTACCTTTATCCATGACGATTATGGTATCTGAGTTTTTGACTGTGGAAAGTCTATGAGCTACTGTGATCTGGGTGGTTCTTGAACACAAGCCATTGTCTTCCTTCAGATTCATTGCTTTTATAGCATTCACTATAATTCTTTCGGACTCAGCATCAAGAGCACTTGTTGCTTCATCAAGCAGTAAAATTGCTGGCTTCTTTAGTAAGGTTCTGGCAATGGCTATTCTTTGCTTTTGTCCTCCTGAAAGCTGGCAGCCTTTCTCACCAACAACAGTGTTATATCCATTTGGTAGATTACTTACAAATTCATGTATATTTGCTTCTCTGGCAATCTCCACTATTTCACTTTCAGAAGCCCCATTATTGCCATAGCAAATATTGTCTCTAATTGAGCAGTTAAAAAGCAGTGGCTCTTGTTGCACAAGCCCTATTTGTGTCCTTAACCATCTTAGATTATATTCCCGTAAGTCTTTCCCATCAATTAATACCTTTCCCACCAATGGATCATAAAATCTTAGTAAAAGAGCCAAAACAGAGGATTTTCCAGCACCACTTGGTCCTACAAAAGCCACCTTTAGTCCAGCTTCAATTTGTAAACTGAAATTGTCAAGAACTGTGACTGCAGGTCTTGAAGGGTACTTGAATTTTACATTTTCAAATTCGACATTTCCTTGGATCCTCTCAGATTGGGAATCATCCGGTATATCTGGTTCAATTTCAGTTTTACGGTCAAGGGTTTTGAATGCTGGGGTTAATATATTGATAGCAGTGATAACAGTTGGGATCAGTGTGTATAATTCTGTGATAGAAGGAACTGTGAGAGAAAAAATTTGGTATGATCTTATTCCATTTTTAAAGGTGGCTTGACGTCTATCAACCAGAATTGTAGTGTACCACAAAGCAACAGCATGTGCAATGTTCCACAAGCAAAGGGAGAAGCCCTGAATGATGCCATATTTGATACTTTCTTTCCTGTACTTTTTCTTTGGAATGTCCAGAGATGTTTTGACTTTCTTCAACACTTGTTCTTCATGACAAAATGATGCAATAGTCCTTATGTTGGTCGCGGATTCTGATGCAAGAGCAATAAGCTCAGAATGTGCAGCAGAGTAGTCACCTGAAAATCCTTTGGCAGACTTGGCTTGAATGAGACCACCTATGAAGTGGCAGGGCATCACAGCCCAAGCTACCAAACCCATTCTCCAGTTGACAGCCATGCTAACAACTGTTGCTATAAGTATGGAGGAAACACATTGCACAATCACGGACATCCGATCAGCAATTATGATCTTGACCATGGCAGTATCACTGATAATGCGTGAAGTTAATGAACCAACAGTGTTCTCAGGTTTGTCAAACCAGCCTACTTCGTTACGAAGCACACCTGTAAAAGTTGAAATGATTATTGAATGGTGTTTGTTGAATTATAATGGAATTGTATGTATATGATGCATTGTTTTAGGTTTTTTAGCTCATGCCTAGAGTTATTATTTTTTCAAGGAAAGAGAAATTAGGTGAATGTGCGGAAATTCTAATAGGGAATATCTGATACCCGAATACAGAGCACGCCTGAAATTTGCCATGGACTTTTCTCCAACCACTCCAAAGAAGTAATGCTGGAAGGTGTGGCTAAATAATGAAAGCAACCCTATTCCGGAGAAGATGGCTGAGTAAAGTCCAACTTTCTGTTTTGCATCTTCTTTGAAATATTCTACTCCAATGGTGATGATGAAGAATCCAAAGAATGGCTTTGAGATGCCAGAGAAAGCTGCCGCAAACGAGCCAATAGCAATCTTTACCAGCTCCTTCTTTTTTAAATCAAACCAAATTCTGAAAAATATATTCCTTTCTCTTGTGCTTGTTTTGTTCTCTTCCTTTAGTACAGAATGCTCGGTGAGATCTGCTTGGATCTCTTTCTGCGTCTCTGGCAGTGCTCTCTTTGGATCAACATTATCTTCTTGGCGAGTACTTCTATTTTTAGAAGTTGTAGTTCTGTACATTAAACATTTATAGCTGGTTAGAGTTCTTCCTCTACACTTGTTGGTTCGAGATATACATAAATAATGAACATTAAGTGGCTAATTACCTTAATTCAGGAACTGGTTTAAGATTCTGCATGCTGAATAACGTACTGTAGAATTTGCTTGTGTCTAACAAACTCTGATGTGTTCCTATCTCTACAACTTGTCCATTCTCCACTACAGCAATCATATCTGCATTTACAACTGTTGAGAGCCTGTGCGCAATCAAGATGACAGTCCTTCCCTGCATAGCTGTCTCAAGTGCTTCTTGAACCAGCTTTTCTGACTCTGAATCAAGGGCACTAGTGGCCTCATCAAGCAAGAGGATGGGAGGATTTTTAAGAATGGCTCTTGCAATTGCAATTCTCTGTTTCTGACCTCCTGATACTTGGACACCCCTTTGTCCTACCTGGCATGTCAGGCACACATATGGGCCCATTAATGCTATGAATGGAAAAACATATGTAGCCAGAAGACGTTTTATAATGCGTCAATTTTCAGCCGTAAACAGGGAAAGTCATATTGGGTGGATTTTAGGGTGAGAGAGCAAATCATATTCCTCATTCGTGTGCCAGTAAATCTTACTGACAGCATATATGTCAGTAAATTGTATTTTCAATATTTTATTTATACACTTAACAGTGAAATATAATACTCTTGATACTCTCATGAGGGAGACCTGTACTCTTATTTTTGCTTGGTGGCTTTAAAAGTTGGGTTAGCAAGTTTGAATATAAACTCAAGCTTTAGTCAATATGAAGAGAATACAAAAAGCACATATCACAAAACAGAAAGGAATTCTGATCCAAATCACAGAGTAACCTTGAGATTTTCACATGTTTGTTGTCTTATTTTGGCTTTATATCTTTTACTTCCTTACTTTCTTCATTTCTTCCGTATTTCTAGCTATATGGCATTGAGCTAAAAAAGTGACATGCTAGATTAGGTAGCTCACCTCTGTTAGGTACTGATTAGGCAGCTGTGATATGAAAGAGTGTGCATTGGACATCGCAGCTGCCTTCTGAATCTCTTCATCATTTGCATCCATTTTCCCCAGTTTCAAGTTATCCTTGATGGTGCCTGTAAAGAGTGATGGTTCTTGGGAAACAGTCCCTATATTACTTCGAAGGAACTTCAGATCAAGATCCTTGATGTTGTGACGATCGATAAAAATTTCTCCTGGAACGTATTAAACAATGTCATACTTGGCAGCATTGATTTGCATTCAGTCAATTTCTACAACAGTATTAATTCTAATGCACTATCAGTGTTGTCTAGAGTCTTTTTATATTATCATCTAATCTTTTATTTACATTCTATTTAATGAAATTATGTTGACAATTGATGAAATGCCAAGGTGCACCTATATTAATATATTTGCCTGCATTAATATAGTAGTTTGTTTACTGGTAGAAAAATAAGAACATGAACATTAAGCAGATGATAAAATAGAGAAGTAAAAGAAGAAAAGCGAAAAACTAACTAAACTAACCTCTTGTGGGGTCATAAAACCTGGTTATTAGGGAAATAACAGTGCTCTTTCCACACCCACTGCTACCAACTAGTGCTACTGTCTTTCCTGCTGGAATGGACAAGGACAGTCCTTGAAGGATAGGTTTCTCTGGCCGTGATGGGTAGGAAAAGTAAACATCCCGTAGCTTAATGTCACCTTTAATCTTCCTAGGCATCTTCCCTTTTGATTCATTAGTTATTAGGGGCTTTCTTTGGATCACTTGGAAGACCTCATATCCTGCAGCTTTTGCCTGATTGAATATTTGCATGTCTGGTGCTGCATAAGTGATTGATCTGCAATTCACAAAGAAAGCTTTATTACTGTATCATAAACCTTCATTTCAATTCTAAAACTAGTCTGAAGCTTGTTGCTTCCTTACATGGCACCAAAAAGAATACTCATCACTGCAGCTATTATATCTCCTCCCTTTGCTCTCCCGGCTCTGACCACAACAGCTCCAACCCATATAATCAGAGCCCAAGAACAAAAACTCACAGTTTGAAACATCCCTGTTCCAACTCCCTTCACAAGTGCCTCCCCTTTGCTTATGATGTACTGTTTATCCATGTTCTCTGTGAAGGATTTGATTGCCAAGCTCTCTCCAACAAAAGCATACACTGTTTTTATTTGTGATATTGTCTGTAATATCAGTATCAGAGCTTGTTAAAATAGGCTGAGATTTAAGTTGCTTAAGTTAGGTCACATGATGTACATTAATGTGACACTAGACTAGAAGTATTATTGAAATTTAAGACTGGACTTGTGTATATGTGTGTGCACGTATATATACCTGCTCTATCATAGATGTAGCTTCAGAATGGAAAAGCAATTTGGTGGTTGATATGCTGTTCATTTTCTTGGTGTAAGTTGCCCCAATTATAAGAATTAGCGGGACAACCACTAAACATAGAAGCGCCACTTCCCAACAGCATATGGCAGCAATGACAATTCCAGCAAAGAAAGTTGCACAGCTAGAGGTGAAATGACCCAACTGTGGAGCGAGAAATTCACTTGGGGTTCAGTCATAAATTGTGGTGAAGAAGAAAAGAGGAAGAAAGATGACAATGATTTATTTGCTGACCTTCTCACCAATGGCATCTTGAATGACATTCATGTGCTTGCTTATTCCAGTGATGACTTTTCCACTTGTTAATTCTGTATCAAAAGCCCCTATCTCTTGGCTGAGGACTGCTTTTAAATATGCTAATCTTAGGCGTGATAATTGTCTTTCACTTGAGTACATCCAACAACCAATCTCTGCATAATTTTAAACGTGATCAGGGCAATGAAACTTCGTAAAGACCCAAATTTTAGTTCACTTGTAGAGCACCAGTTTTTTCCCAATATATGATCATAAAAATTACGTCATAACATGATTGGTTATGCATGTTTAGCAGAGTATTCCTTGAAGTTACATTAAAGCTTCATTACAAGAGATTGAGAAGTTAAAGGTCTGAAGCTTTAACCCCATTATATGTCATGGAAAGTTTGTGTTCAGATCTTATGAATCCTGTTAAAGTCCTTTAACCATCCTTCAACAGAGAAATGAAAAATGAATCAATCATGTAGAAACTTAGCTCACCAATTGTTAGCCCTTAATTTGTTAACGTGGTGGATCGGCTAATATTCATAGTAAAACAAGTGAAAGTGTAACTAAATTTTGTATTTGTAAATCTCATAAACTACTCCACCTCAAAAGTTCAACTAAGTTCAGCTAATATTCATAGTAATAGAATATCATCAAACTTAGTGTCCTAATCTTTTGTTATTTTTGGTAAACATTGTTTATCTCTTTAATTTTTTTTAAAAAATATAAAAATTAGCCTTCTTTTCCTTTTGCTTCAAATTTTGTTTATCCAAACATACTCTTAAAAAGGTCAATCTTAATGATATAAAAAAATTAAGTAAATAACAAAGTATTGAACACATTAAAAGTACTAGCGTCTGACAGCACTCCTGCGTCTGGCCACCGCTTTTCCTATTTTCAGACAAGATTTAGTTTATTTTTTAATGTGGGTAAAGCGTGTCAGTTTTCTTTTTTCTTTAACATGTTATTGGTTTTTTAACCATTCTATTTTGTTTACATGGGTGTTTAAAGGAATTGAAGGGCACACGTGGTTAAGTTATGCAGTTTTAATTGAACCGAAAGTTAAAGAGTAAAATAGAGACAAAAAATAGTACACTAAAAAAACAGTTACCAATTCCCATGACAGTTTTTTTTTGTTTTACTTGGTGCAGTTAGTAGTAGGCAAGGGTAAAAAAGGGACATGAAATTAGTACACGAAAATTGGCAGTTACCTTACCCTATCCTCTTTATATAATGGTATAGATAAGATATATTAACTGTATAATCATTAACCGATGAGACTATTATAATTTTTTTATTCCATTTTCTCCAAAAATATCTTAGACATGTAAGAAGGCTTTTTATATCGCATTGATTAATTACTAAAGGACTGATAACCTCAAATATAAAAGACGCTCAAGCATCTTAGATAAATACTAGCATTATTATTATTTTTTAAATATTTTTTAGTATTAAGTAAAATTTCACAGTAGTTGTACTTAAAGAGTAGGATCAGTCTATTTTATAAATTTATAAATTAACATTAATTTTAAATTGGTAATAAAAAATACAAAAAATGTATTACTAATCATGCCATGCGAATGCATTGTTAAATCATTTTCTTTTTACCAAATGGGTGTGGCTGAGTTGGTTAAGCAGCACTGAGTTGGTGGAAGAGGACCATAGGTTCGATTTCTACCGAACACATTCTTTGGAAGGAAAGATGAGCCGTAAGCTGTGACCTGACCCCCAAACCGGAGATTAGTCCCATAGCCGGTCTAAAGGACCGAAACCGTGGGGATACTTCGATCGGCCCACTCAGCTACAAAGTGGCTAATTAGGGTGAATCCCAATAAAAAAATCATTTTCTTTTTATCAATCAGAGATCTTCCGGTATGAGTTAGTTTATCGCCTTGTAATTCACGGTTAATTAGGTTTTAATAAAAGTTGTCGTACACTTTACTCAACTCTCAACTTTTACTGTATGTCCTAAACGGCTAAAACCACAATGGATTTATTATGAAGAATAATTGAGGCGGGAGTGTTTTGGCTTTTGTGATACAAAATATAAAAAAAGTAATTGTTTGACGACAAATTTAAGTTTAATTATCATGTAGTTACTGGAACTATTTAGGAATTTTTAAATGGGTTCTGAAATAAAAAATTTGTAATTATATCCCTAAACTTATTAATAATTTATAATTGAGTCCCTAAATTTTTAAATAATTTTTTAATAGGTCCTTCAACTTTTAAATAATTTGAAATTAGGTCCCTGTAATTCAGGGACCAATTGAAAATTATTTACAAGTTCAGGGACCAGACTAAAATGCAGGGATCGATCCAATTACAAATTATTGACAATTCCAGGGACCTAATTACAACTTTTATAGTTCAGGAACTTATTTGAAAAATTCTCAAATAGTCAAGGGATTTACAAAATAATTAAACCATAAATTTAAAAGAAGGAATTATCATATATGCATGATTTTTTTTTTTTTGGTTTACCATGTCATCGGTGCAAAATATCCACCGGTTCCGCCGATGACTAATCTCCGTCAGAAACTGCTGACCAAAGTTGTATTTTATAGAACATTAAGTTCTTATTTAATTCATGAAAGTTATTACCACTGTGCACTTAACTCTTTAAAATAAAATGCCACTCATTTTTTGTTTCAAAAAAAATACCACACATTTTACAAAAGATGAATACTTAAGCTAAGTTAACTATAATTCTTGATAAGCATGAAAGAAAAACATACCAAGTACCCCAGCAGGAAAGGTGGCGATGGCCATGTACCACACAAATGGAACAACCTGAACCCGACAAGAACAACCGATGTTAGTTTATTCAAGTCAAATTTCTATCGACAAAGAAATTTTTGTAATTTAAAAGTTTGTTTATGTTTGGTAATATGGTATGCTTGTATTTAAGAAATAACACTTTCTATTCAACACACTTTGTATTACTAAATAAATAAATAAATTATAAGTGATTTTCTATCATTTTGAGAATGAGTTCTCTCATTAAGGAAATAAAATCTATAATTTAGTGGAATTCACATGAATATCATCTAAAAATAAAAGTGTTATTAGGAAGAATACATCAAAGAGTGTTGTCAATATTGCTCTCTCTCTTTTTTAATTAGCATATACACTTTTACTTATAATAAATTAAACATCACATTAATTTCACTCTTTTTCTCATTTTATTTAAACATTCACATTGAAAATAATAAAAACACAACGAGATGATAAAAAAAAAAATGCATGCAGTGATAGAGATTTTCAAGGGCTCCTAATTAAAGCAAGAAAAAATTAGCAGTGTGCTGTTCTGTACCATTTGATGATTCTTGCTGGGTTAGCATACGTACCTTTTTAAGAGCACGAACCATAGCATCTTGATCATTAATATTGTTCCCAAAAGCATTAAGAGCTTTTCCTAACAAAAGATAACCAACGGGAAGTGCCATGCCATGCACAACCGAACCCAGGGTTCCCAAACCCATCAGAATCCAGTCCACTAAGTCAGCATAGCTCAGGAGTTTAAAGAATGGCAAAGCTTTCACTACGTTCTTCTTCAGCTCATCATCATGCCCATCATCTTCTTCTGCAGCATCCACCATTTGCACAACCTTTTGGGGTCTGCTGGGAGTCATTAATTAATTAATGGCAACACACAATACGTTCAATAATGATATGAATCTACTTAATTAATTAGCTTATATATATAGACGATTTTTCTATATTCAATTATCCATGATAGGTATGTGAGAAGAATATGCCTTTAAGAGATTACTTTCAACTTAAAAAATAGTATTAGAATGGCTCCGTATTCTTGGTTTAATTCACTTGTTTGGTCGATGTTCACAAAGCTGCTGATGGTCGATATATACACAAAAATAAATTAAGGACATGCACTAACTTACCAAAGCGACCTATATGCCTAGAATTGTTTTCTTATTGCAAATTAGAACTGTACCTTGACATAAATATACCCATGAATTTTCTTCCCTTTCTTCCCCTTTTCGAACTTTTGTAGCTAGAGCACAAAGACACATTATTATTGATGTGTACATATATAGTATAAGGACGATGGCTAGATTTTTACCTTATTTTATATTGTAATTTTTTTATTTATATTTTTTATTCATAAACCTTAAATAAGTGAGATTATATTTAAATTTATGAATAATTATTAAAAAGAGATAAACTTACAAATATTTCATGATAAAACAAGATTATATAACTCTATGAGATTGTGAATTCGTTCCTTCTCATCTAAGGACGTCAAAGATTCTAGAATATATATACCGGATGTAACTGATATACGAAACTAGTGTATTCGAAGATGTTTAGGATATGCTCTTAGTATTTCTGGGATTTTTAAAAATACAAGGATTCCATGCATACGGTGAAAATTCTTATAATACCGATGTTTCACTTACGTGGTGCCGCTATTTATACGACTCGGTAAAAGACTATACATATGGGGACAGGTTGTAAGGAATCTGTGACCTGTCCAAAAAAAAAAAGGACAGTTGTAAGATATAACAGAAAAAATGATTTTTTTTTTCGATTGAAAAGGGGAAATATATTAACGAATCAAGCGATGTATAGAAACACCTCTTACATCATCCGACAGAATTAAATCTAGAGAGGGACAAACTTGATCAAAAACTACTCCTTCAAACGAAGTGGAATGACCAAGGTTAGCAATAAAATCAGCACATCGGTTAGCTTCTCTGTAAATACGAGCGATAGACGTTCGCCAATCAGAAAGTTGAAGGTCGTGAATGACCTCCTGGAGAAGAGGTTGAATGAAAGCATGCATTATGAGATTTGCCCGCCTGGATCATGCCAACAATAATCTTGGAGTCCATTTCAAATGCTACCCAAACCATACTCAAGCTGCGAGCGAGCTAATTTAATAGCAATTCTAAGCGCCTAAAGCTCTGCCCACACAGCATTGCTAGATCCCACCTTGTTATAAAAACCTTTGATCAATTGACCATGAGCATTCCGGATCAGCCCTCCACAGCCAGATTGGGCAAAGAAAGAGCCATCCACATTACATTTATAGCAACCCAAAGGAGGAGGTCGCCAAGAAAACGAGAGCATCACAGAGGGAATAGCTCGTGACTGAGGCTGCAAAGTAGCAGGCTGCTGCAAAATTAACTGGACCAAATTAACTGCTGAAAAAAATGAAGTTTTTGGTACATTTCCAGAAGCAATTGGTGCATAGAACGAAATGAAGCTTAATATAATAGGCAACTTCTATCATGCATAAAATAAAAGTCGGATGGATTATATACGCATTGCTTTATGTTTCTTAACATCCTTTGAATCTTTCTTGAGATGAAGGCAAGTTCATTATCTCCTCCTCCTCTTTCTTATTGTGGTTCTGCTACAGGTTTGAGTGAAAGTGATTGAAAAGACTGCATTTAAGTGAAAGCCATTGAAAGGACTGCTTGATTGTCTTTCCACCTTCTGAACGGTCTTGAGTGCAATGGCTAGCTTTTCCCCTGTTAGGCATGATTTCATCCATTAGTTCCTGCTCATCTAGCTTTAAGAATTGACAAATCCTTGGCTTGCTGGATTGCTGTCCCTTTTGGTCTTCAGACTTTTGGTCAACTTTCGAGGGTCTTCCTCCTGACTTGCTCTTGATTTAAGTCTTTCCCAATGACTTTAACCCATTGATGATGGTTGTGAATCTGCTAAACATTACTTCTATGGATTCTTGTTCTGTCATTTTGAACAACCCATACTCATGGATCAAGATATTGATTTTGGATTCTTTCGCTTGGTCAGTTCCTTCATGAGATATTATGAGAGTGTTCCAAATTTCTTGTGTTTGTTATTTTATCATGCTCACTTCTGCTTAGTACACAAGTAATGTAAAATTTTGCTTTTCTCTTTTCATCTTTTGTTCATCTAACTTTTGGTTTTTCAGTTGTGGTTCCATATGCATTCGTAATGGTTGAAGCAAATGGGTCATTTTCAATGATGTCCCACATTTCAACATCTTGTGATTCCATGAAGAGACTCATTTTACGGGATGCTTCAAAAAGCTAAGTTAAAATTTATCTTAAATGTCAACACCTTTATAAAGGATAAGAATGAAGTTTTGTTAATCATACGACTAATCAAAACAACAGTACAAATCGAAAGAAATGGATTGATGATTTGGTCTCAATTTGAATGCATTTAAACAGAGTTGTAATGAGTATAAAATTAGATTTGATTTGAGAAAACTTGTTTGATGAATCAAAAAGGTTTGTATGCAATTTTCAGAACCATGATAAATATTTTTTCACCCAGGAATTTAAACAGTAAGTAAAGAGTAGGGAAAGAGAAATGATGCACAAATGTTTTTATACTAGTTCATCCATAGGGATATGGGCTACGTGTAGTCCCCACTTAGACAAGTAGGATTTTCACTATGAATTCAATACAAGTATATTATATGCCTCTTCAGGCAAGCACAATATCAGCCTTCCTTAATCTTCCACAGATGATTTCAATATTTTTTTTTTCTCTACTAGGCCTCTGAAGGATTTTATCCCAATATTCTTTTTCCCAAGCCTCTAAAGGCTTTACAATCCTTTTTTCTGTCAACAAGCACTCAAAGCTGATTTTACATAAAAAGAATCAATACAAGTAAGTGGTGGTAAGGTTTGGTACAACTCTCAAAAACTCTCTCATAGTGTTTAACAAACTAATTTGGAGATGTCCTGTTGTACCTGGGTTGGAGCCTCCCCCTGGTTAATATACTCTTTTGCCTTTAAAAAAAAACGACTTTGGAGATGTGTTGCACTTCTATTTGTGTGAAAGAATCAGAATATCTTGAATTCTCATAAGTGGGTAGTGAGCAAGTTGGTTGAATATGACAGCTGAAAAATGTCTCCGAAATTCCAAATTGCTAAACCACAAATTTTGAAGTAGATTGGCAGCCAATTTACGCTCCAGATCTTCAATATAGTCATTGAGTTGTCACTACCACAAAGTACAAGTACAATCAGTCAGCGCAATGCATTGTCACAATGGCTCTTTTATGATGAACCATTCTGATGTAGCCTTCTAATACAACATTCTGATGAAGCTTATTGGTGATGCATTCTGTTATAGCTTTCTGAAGTAACATTTTGATGTAGTATTTTGATGAAGCTTACCTGGTGATGCGTTCTGATGTAGCTTGATGATGCATTCTGGCGTAGCATTCCGAAGAAGCTTATTGGTGATGCATTCTGATGTAGCTTTATGAAGAAGCTTACTTGTGATGCATTCTGATGTAGAATTTTTTAGGAGCTACTTGTTCTTCACGAGCCTTTACTGCTTTCATTCTCAGATTCTTCGTTTGTCGATAATATTCTTTTGATTATGAAACTTCTGTTATGCGACCTTTCTGATGTGGTTCCATTATTTGTTTGACCTGTTACTTGCTTTTTGTTCTTTTCTAATCTGATTTAACCAAACTCATCAGTTCAATAATCTGTCAGAATACTTATAATTTAATTCAAGGATTTATCGGAATTAAAACCCAGGTTATGAACTCAACAATATTATAATAAAAAGATTTGGTAAAATTCGAAAAAAAGTATTTACCATTGTGCAAGTTTCGCTCGTTTTGGAGAGAATACATTTTTGTGTCTGCCACCACTATTTGTTCTCTTCCCTCCCACCTTTGTTGAAAACCAAATGACAGAATTTTTTTTTTTTGTTTTGATTATTGTGTTTTCTTTCTTTTCCCAATCGTTCCTCTTCCTTTGCTCATTTCCAAACATAATGTAAAAGTTTCAAATTCATTCTCACACGAATATTTTGGACTTGTATTATACTTTATCTCATGAAAACTTTTAACATATTTATATTATAATAGTATCATAACTATTCAATCAAGAACCTTCAAAGATAGGTTTCTCTGGAATCATATTCTTCTGCAAGGATTTGAGAGCTCTACAATGGCAAAATGCGGAAGGTGAGCACGAATGGTGTGCACAACGGCATACGATGGTGATGTGTGCTTGCAAAATATTCCGACACTCTAGTCAATGAGAGAATGAGAGTGTTTGAAATAATCTATATCAGAGTTTTTTTCTCTAAAAGGTATATATAGTACCTTAGTGAGAATCTTTGGCGGGAATGGTTTTTCATTGGGTAACCACCCTTGTTAATTGCTTTTGTATGATGCGGGGAGCCGTTGAATGAGCATCCAACGATATTGATTAATGTTCAAGGTGTAGTAGATATTTGTCGTCTTGTCAACAGGCTGGACCGTTTGGACTTTTTCTTATTAGTTCATTGAGGCTAGAGCAAGTCTCGAACAACAACAAATTACAATTTTTAGACAAAATAATTGTGATGGGATATAACCAAAGGATATGAATAAATATGTATGTGTCCTGAAAGGCTTATCTGTTTATATAATTATATAATATTATACTAAGTTATAAGGTGACAATAATTTACGTATATAATAAATTTGAAACTATTTATAATTTAACTAAGTAATTGTCTTTCTAACCACCAACGGAGAGTTAATAATGTGACTCTCCCTCTAAGAAAGAACCAGGGTTCAATTGGGCTTTTATTTCCCCACCTCCCCCACTTAATTTTCTCACCTTTCCCACTCAAAAAAAGACTATTTTACCCTTTACTTTTCCTATCTTTCGGATTCAAAATGTTGACGTTATTTTTTTTTTGGAAAATTTTCAACCTCTGGATTCTTAATACCGGATCACTCCGGAGATAAGAATCCTGACTTTTTTGAACAATTTACCTCCCTTTTTGCTAGATCTGTAAAATTAAAAATTAACACGTCCGGATTCTTGTCTCTAGAGTGCTCCGATATTAAGAATCCGGACGTGTTTTTGAACAATTCACCTCCCTTTTTGCTAGATGTGTAGAATTAAAATTAACACGTCCCGATTCTTATTACCGGATCACTCCGAAGACAAGAATCCGGACGTGTTAATTTTTTTGCTAGATTTAGAGTGTCCGGATTCTAAAATCCGGAAGTGTTAATTTTTTGCTAGATTTAAAGTGTTCGGATTCTAAAATCCGGAATTATCCGGATTTAAGAATTCGGAGGTGGGAAAAGTTGGATTTTTAACAAATAGATATTTTAGAACAAGGACAAAGTTAGATTTTTAAAAATATAGGAGGTGGAAAAATTAAGTAGGAGAGGTGGTGAAATAAAAGGCGGTTCAATTTCTGTAATCCAATCCATGTGAAAAAATCAGATGCCCCCGGCCCGACTGCCTCCTTAGGGATTAGTCCCATTGTGTGCCCAAAGAGCCTAGAACGTCTCCCGGAGGTCAAAGTTACTAGTAGTCAAAGATACTAGTATACCGGCTTTAAACGGCAGGTCGTTTTATATGCAAAGGGAAGGGAAACAGAGGGAAAGAAAGCAAAAGCAAAACCGAAAGGAACGAAGGCGTTGTGTACTCGAGTTGTTTCACTGGTGTAGTAGTTCTGTAGAAGAAGAAGATGGAGACTCTTAAAGCTGCGATTCCAGAGGGACTGAAACGAGTGATCGAGGAGAGCACAGTGGATAGTCTTCACGGCACATGTTCTTCTCTTCACCGCTTCTTTCTTCATTTAGAGCCATTTCACCAGGTAAACGGTAAACCTTCTCCCATCCCGACCAAGCAAACCAATCCCTAATTTATCGCTATGAAATGAATGTTTCGCGGTTTTCAGATGGTGACTGAACTGGCGGACCCAAGCTATGCTCTGTGCGGCAAGAGCAAGGACGCTGCGTTGGAATTCAAGCAGCTTGGCAATAATTGCTTCTCCAACGCTGATTATGTGAAGGCTTTGGATTATTATACTCAGGTGTTTCTTCTTTTTTCTTAATAACCTTTTCTTTTGAGGTAGTAATTGAAATGTGCTATGCTTTCATAGTTGAATTGAAAGGGTTATGATAATTGCTCTTCATTTTCTATCTTTTTAGTCTCAAAGAAAATTGTTAATTCCAAGTTCTAACTGTAAGCCATTCTTAAAATTAAACCGGAAATATTTTTTTTAATCCGGTTGATTGAAATTGTAGCACTGAAGTCTAAAACTAATAGTTCGCGTGATTACGGTTGTTCATTTTTTATGCCGTGCTTGGTTGCATGGAGTGACAGAGTTGGACGTCAGGAGTGTAAATGGAGACCGGGAATGATAAGCTTTCTGTTTTGGAGTGTAGGGTTTTAACTTTTAGTTTTTATCAATCCGTGCAAGTTAGGAAAAGTGGGAAAGGAGATGAGTCTGGCAAGGTAGGAAATTGATCTTCTCATCTTAAAATTTCACATGACGTTGAAAATTTTGTGTGTGTCACTTTTTTTTTTTCTTCGTAAGTATTCATAAATTTTGATATTTTCCCGCTTTTTTAATGTTCTTGAAAATAAAAGTTTTTGCATGTCTAGGTTGTGAAATTTCAACATGAGAGGATTCATTCTGACAAGGTACCTTTCATATATTGGTTATTGAGTGAATTTTGTATGGTCTTACTGAATAGCCTGTGTCCACTCTATTCAGTAGGACCTGCTTGAAATTCAATATTCACCCAATGAAAGAATTTGTCAAAAAGAATATGTTAGGAACATATTACTGCCATTTCTCATGTTATAAGTACCAAAAAAGACAAGAAAATTTAAATTATGATTTTTGTAGGCTGAATAGGTTTTAAACGGGTCACACTTTACTATTTAGTCCTAATCCTAATACATTTTAAAGTAAACCACAAAGCAACACATCCATTCTCTGAGATTGTGCATTAGATTTTTTATTCTAATTCTATTTCATGTTTGAGTGAATAAATTTTGTTAACTCATGTTCTATTAAAAAAAAAAAAGAATGGATAAATACAACCCATCTGTATCTTTTCTTCTTTTATCAAGTGAGTCTGAATATTGTCACTCATGTATTTATAACTGTTCCTTACTTGCTCTCTTTTTGTAATTTGAGATATAGGCATTGCGCAAGGCTCCTTTTGAGGGTGGTGTCATGGAAAATAATCTGATTTCCACATTGTATATCAATCGAGCTACTGTGTTGCATGTAAGTTCCATTTTAATGTTAGACCTAACCACACACACACACCTTTTATGAAATACACGGCTTGATGTAATTTCCATTTATGCATGTGTGTATCCTGCAGAAGATGAGTCTTTTAATAGAATGTTTGCGGGACTGCAATCGGGCTCTTCATATATGGCCAAGCTACGCAAAGGTGAAATTTGCTTCAGTTACCTTTTTCTAATCCTAGTTTATTTGTTTTATGTAGTTACACTGCCATTATAGAAAGGGATGAAATTCTTGCATTTGTATCAGGTTTGTTTTAATATGTGTTTGTTTTGATATGTGGAATAAATGTTTGTAGATTAAGTCATTTATGAGTGGTTATAGAAATATTGTTAGTTCCCCCCCCCCTATCTCAGTGATCTACTGCCTGGTGGAAATACCCACAAAGACACATAGATATGATATGCAGGTCTATTTGTGTGTATGTGCCTATATATGAGTTAAGTTATTAAAACTAAGCAATTGGTTTCTTTCCCTTTGCCTCATCGTGATATGTGCAAATTTATTGGGAATGCCTTGGGACTTCACTTACACACTTGATAATTTGAAATAATGTGTGTTTTGACATGCTTTGCTTCCTCGTCCTAATGATCTGTCTCTGTTGTAACACAAGTGAATTTTTAGGTTTGCGTGTATCGATGCTTGATGTTGTTGGCTATTCTGAGGAATAAGGATGCAAACTTGAATTCTACTTTTTATTCTTCTTTTGATAAATTTATTATTTTGACATCAGGCATGGTATAGGAGAGGAAAGGCAAATGCTTCATTGGGAAATTATAGAGATGCGATCTGTGACCTAAATGTGGCTAAAAGTGTGGAATTGTCAGCAGGTGGGAAGAGACAAATAGAAAGTGAGCTGAAAATTATTTTAGACCAATGCAAGAGCACAAGTACAGTAGTACAGCAGCAACATAAGGAGAACAGCTTGAATACAGTGGGTAAGAAGCTTTCCTTGTTAAGAACTTAAGCAGCAAACTCCAGCAGCTAGCAAATTGGTCAAAACATTGTTGAGTGTATTTTTGTTATGCTAACTAGTAGCAAAACCCATGCAAAAGCACGAGTCTTTAAAAAAAATGCACTCTGGCATGAGAATCTAAGGGAATTTGGTTTTTGGAGGCAAAACAGTTTTGAGTGGGTGAATGGGCTTTTGCCATGTGGCATTAGTGTAATTGAACAACTTTGTGAGTCATCTTATACCTTTCTCTCCAAGCCCCTTCCATACCTCAATAGGTATATTATCTGGTCTAACTGTCTTAATTAGTCATCCTTTTAAATGCTTCTTGTACCTCAGATCTTAGATCTTTTGTAGTAAGAGTAGTTTTGATCCTCCTCTCCAAGTTTATCTGAATTTCAAGAGTTCTCACGTCCTGTATAAAGGAGTTTATGAAAATATCTCTTCCATCTCTGCTTGTTCCGTGACCATTACTTTTCCTTCATGATCCTTAATGCATCTCACCTGGTATATTAAGTCTCTTGTTTTTCTTTTCCTACTTTTATGTAGATACCTCATTCCCCTTCTTTAGTGCCTAAAGACTGGTATAAACTGCTAAATGCTCTTGCTTTAGCTTCGGTAACCGCCTTCTTAGTGTTTTGCCTTGCTACCTTTATATTTATTCTAATTTTCCTCTTTTTTACACTAGGACCATGTTTTATATCACTCTTTTTACCCTTAATATTTTGTTGCTCGCTATCATCCCACCACCAAGAATATCTACCCTTCGGCCTAAAGCCTATCGTTTCTCATAGTGTCTCTTTGGCTATCTTTCTAATCCTTTTAGCCATCTTGTTCCACATGTTGTTAGCACTTCCTTAAATCTCCCGAGATCCTCTCTGTAATACCTCTCTCAAAAGAGCCTTTGTTTTTCACCCTTTTATCCTAAAATGTGTTAACTTGACTAATCCTATTTATTTTCCCCTTGATGCGCACATCCATAACCAGAATCCTATGTTGGGTGGTCAAAATCTCTCAGTATGACTTTGCAGTTCATGGAAAGTTTTCTATTCAATTTCCATATAAAAAAGGAATCAATTTGCAAGTATGCCTTCCCACTCGCATACGTGATAAGGCGCTCCTCTATTTTCCTAGAACAAGTGTTAGCTATATTAGTAAATCAAAAACTACAGCAGGACCTAAGATGGTTTTTCCCTCTGTATTTACTTCCTATATACCATACCTCCCATGCACCCCCTTATACACTCCAGATGCCCTAGCCATATGACCACTTGGATGATCTCCTAGAAAAATCTTCTCACTTAGAGGTATTTCTTGGACTAACCCTTCTAAATCCTCTCAGAACTTTACTTTGTGTCACATGCTTCAATTTAATCACACATAAAGCAACTGCAAGTTGAGCATGCTCGAGAACTTCAATCAAAGATTTCTAATATGGAAACCTATTCAGAAACAAATGTAGCCTTGTGGGTTGCATTTTGTTTGCCCTGCCTGCTATTCAATGTTCTTTTACATCTGGTGTAATTCATATGTAATTCTACACCATAGTGTTATCCTAGCATATAATGCTAAGAGAACCGTTTTATTTTTCTCTCTTGTTGAGATAGTAAGATGGTACAGTGTATTTGTCGCAGGTGAGATGCCCCAAATAAAGCTAAAGTGTATCTCCATGCCTGATAAAGGAAGAGGCATGGTATCGTCATGTGATATTTCACCAGGTTCTTTGGTTCATGCTGAAGAGCCTTATGCAACAGTAAGAAACAACTATTTTCTTTGTAATATCAGGTTTATTTTAAACATCATATGCTTATCACATGCACAATGCTTTTAACTACTCAAATGGAAGAGTAGAAAGGGGTGCTTTACACAATCTTACTAGTTTAGGGAGTTGTTTGCTTCAATTAGAAGCATAAGGGGTTAGATTGCAAATGATCTGTGATTCAGCTTCTTTTTTTTTCCATTAATGAGAACTGGAGACACCTCCATTGGAACTGTTATCAACAGTTCAGATTTCAAAGTTGTAAACTCAATTAATGTCAAAGCAAATTCATACTTGTCATCTATATTAACTATAAGAAATTGATTATTATATTAGCTATTCTGTAAGAAGATAGGAAGTTAGGAACATGATTTTTGTTGTCCATACTTCATAGCTGATAAACATGAATCTGCAGTCTTCTTGAGATCAATGTGTTTGTTTAATTTGATACTGTTTTTTCCAGATAATATTGAAGCAATGCCGGGAAAGTCATTGCCATTATTGCTTGAATGACCTACCTGCTGATAGAGTTCCTTGTATATCTTGTTCAATACCATTGTATTGCTCCCACCAATGTCAGATACGGGCAGGCGGGCAAATATTCAGGATTTACACAGAAGATAATGGTATTCTTAAAAACTTACCCAGTGATCTTGGAGAATATGCTGCTGAAGTTATTCAATACAATGATTATGAACAAGAGATTGGTGATGTTACTGAACATAAACATGAATGCCAAGGGGTAAATTGGCCTGCTGTACTGCCATCTGAGATAGTTTTGGCTGGCAGAATACTAGCAATGTTTTTGTCGAAGAACTCATCTGGAGATATTACAAGCTTTGTGGAAAAGCTGGTATGTTTTAATTGCATGCAGCTATTCTGTTCAGCTGATTGTGTCATTGCTATTTGGTTATGAGTAGCTGGATGCTTACAGCTTCTATCCTTCCTGTGCAGGAGCTTTCTCATAGTTACAAACATATGCCATTTGAAAGCAAATTGGATTCACATATATATGCCATTGTATTGTTATATTGTCTTAAACACACTTGTGGAACTATGTTTTCCATCGATGGGGTCTCTATATCACAGGTTGTTTTGGCACTCCTTTGTTTTTTTTTTGTGTGTGTGTGTGGATGGATGGATGGGTGTGTCTGTTTGTACTTCTGTCCATAACATAACCATCATACACCTTGTGTAGCAGGATATTTTTACAATATGATAGGGCAAGAATTTTCTGAAGAAATCGAATTATTTTGATATTTTCTTGTATTTGAACCATTAAAATTGTCAATCATAATCAAGTCTCACCTTCTTTTGTCAATACAGGTTGTCATAATTATTTCTCAAATTAAAGTGAATTGTATGACTGTTGTTCGTTTAAAATCAGTGGACACTCTAGGGCTATCGGATCAGTCTGGAGGATTTCCATTTCAAACCGGTGTACATTTAACTAGTAATGTGGAACAGGTACGTGTTCTGCTGCTCATTTATTTTATTGCATCATTTTTCTTTCTTCTTTGTTACATTTTTTTGTTGCTTGTTCTGTATTTACACATTTTGCTGCGCAAGTCCTGCTGTGATAGTTTAGGCATTGTTGGTGATGATAATTTTTTGTGATTTCCTTGGTGATTCTGATCGATATTCTGTTATTTCTCTCAGGTCAGAGTGGGTAAAGCTATTTATAAAGCTGGCAGTTTATTCAACCATGCTTGCCAACCAAATGTTCATGCATATTTTCTTTCACGTACACTTTATTTACGAACCACAAAAGTTGTAGCAGCTGGTTGTCAGCTGGAATTGTCTTATGGTCCACAGGTAACTTCTTTTTGGTAATTAACAGCTGTAATTCTTAGTACTCCCTCTATCTTATATTATTTATCATATTTGGAATATTTGCTTGTCTCAAATTATCTATCACTTTGTAATATCGAGAGAGTATTAATTATATTTTTCTAACAATACCCTGATTTATTTATATCTCAATTACCCTATATTAATTGACCATTCCGCCTAACTCCCACTACAATATAGGTATTCTAGTCAAAATACATTATTTTAGCTTGAAAACTACGGGATATTCGTATCGGTTGTAAACATATCCAACATGTAAGAATAAATTTGAAGACTTTTTTCAACAAAAAGTATTCGCAGCTTTGAATTTATCAAAAAATATTATGGGTAATCCATTATGAAGTAGAGAATATATGTATTTATATGTATATTCCAATTTTAAAATATAACAAATAAACAGAAAATATCGGTTTTATTTTCCTTATATTTAAATATGGTTTTTCAACTATGATTTTCAACCAAAAAAAAAGTATAAAGCACAAAATTGAATGATTTATTTAAATTACAGTGTGATAACTTCAAAATAAGTAACATGAAAAAGAGATAATCAAATATCTATGTTGGACGACAAATTAATCATAGAATAAATTATTGTTTCTATCGTGTATAATATCCAAACTTTAAGAAGGAAAAAATAAAAATACATATTGATTTAACATTTGTTATAATTAAACATAAACAATCATATGAACGCTGGAATGCTGGGAGTATTTATACTCCAATGGAATGTTGAAAATTTAAAATATTAATAATATGTAAGAGATAAAATATACAAATTATGAAAAAAATTATAAAAATTAAAATTTAACATTATAATTATGCTTTTTCTATTAAATTTTATGATGTGCATAGTAAAATAAATCAGTTATTAAAAGTTATAAAATTAAAAGTAATCAAATTAATTTGTATGGTAAAATAATGATGAATAGTGACTGATATTTGATATAATTAATAAATAAAAATATTTAAGTCATTTAAGAAAATATATTAATGATTTACACTTTTTTTTAATAAATAAAGGTAATAATAGAAGAACTACGACACAAGCCTTGGGGTAGCACACCTCATTATACGAGAACGTAAAGTAAGATTGAGAGAGGGGGAATGGACGTCTAAAATAGTCCACGTAAAATCATCCTGATGATCCATATTGGCTAAAATATCTATCAAGGGTTCGCTTCTCTGTTTTTAATGATTTACACTACGAAATTATTGTTTGACTTGAGGTAATAATGATTGATATAATTAAAGCAATAAATAAAAAAAATTAAATTGATTTAGACAAAAAGATTAATGATTCTTATGTTATCAGATGACTTAGATAATACTTTGATTGAATGACAATTGTCCAGATATGATAATTAATTAATTGATATGTTTTAATTTATTACATTTTGAATTTGAATTTAATTCAAATTTGATTGAATGATAAAAGTCTATATATGAGCATTAAGTGATTAATATGTCTTAATTAATGAAATATCGTGAATTAAAACATAAAAAAATAAATTATTTTCATTTTGGCGGGAAAAGAAATAATGTGGAGCTGTCATGTGGCATGAGTTTACATGGCAAAACTCCATTTTATATAATCAGTGTTGTCAAAAATCGGCCATGGCGGCGCCATGGCGGAAATCGGAGGCGGGTTTTCACTAAAACGCAACAGTCTAAGCAGTGGCGGGGCGGGTTCTGCATGGCGGCCCATGGCGGCCGCTTCGCGTGGGGCGGCCATGGCGGACGGCGCGCGCCATGGCGGAAACTCGGCCCAAAACATAAGAAAACACGTTGTTTGGCTGCTGCGCGACCCGGATCCGACCCGACTAAACACGCAGGAAAGGAAGAACACGCGGGGAGAAGAAAAGAACATCGAAACTGGAAGACGACGAAGAAGAACACGAGGTCGAAACGGAAGACGAAGAACACGCAGGGCGAGTGGCATTAAGCGCACTGAAGGGTTGGTGTCTTAGTGATTTAGGGTTTCACAGAATTGGGCCTTTTGGCCCAAACATATTTTTGTGCTTTTCTTTCTTCTTTTTTTGTTTGGGTTTATTGGCAAATTGGATAGAAATGAAGCACGAAGCGCGAGAGTCAAATACAAAGTTTAGTTCTTCTTTTATTTGTTTTTTATTTAAAACATAACATAAAACAATAATAATAATAATAATAATTATTATTATTATTATTATTATTATTATTATTATTTTTATTTAAAACATAACATAAAATAATAATAATAATAACTAAAAAAAACTCTCTTTTATTTCAATTAATATAGTCTTACATAATTTTGATGTAAGGAAAAATAATTTTTTTTAATTTTTTTTCATGCTTTACTGTTTTAATTTTTTTCAGTTTTATTCTTTTTTTTTTAATCTCTTTTTATGCTGTTTTTTAATCTTTTCTCCCTGCAATTTTTGTTCCTTCATTAGTGAGGAAGAGGACTAGGCATTTACTTGATATTTGATATCTTGAACTTATGTTTTATTTTGTTATTATTTTGATATTTGATGTCTTGAACTTAATGTTTATGGTCTTGGATTTGGTATTTTACCATTTTGGTTATGAACTTATGATATTTACCATCAATTTAGTTCAATTGAAGCCTTATATTTTAGTTATGTGGCATTTTTTCTGCACTACAACTATTATTCTGCAAGTTTTTATTTATATTTACATATGTCTCTATATATATATATATATATATTGTATTTTATTCAGTCCGCCATGGTGTCCGCCATTTCCCGCAACGCAATCCGCCATTTTTTTATGGCGGATTTTTGGTTGTCCGCCATGGACCGCCATCCGCCATTGATAACATTGTATATAATATAGTAGATAGTAGATTGGTGCAATCAATGATTTTCTTAAAACGTGTGCATAATCTTAAATGACAAATAATATGAGACGGAGGGATTACTTGTCAAGCACAACTTGTTCAATTGTTCAATACAGTTCTGTACTTCTGTTTTGCAGGTTGGGTTGTGGGATTGTAAAGATCGCCAGATATTTCTCAAAGATGAATATGCATTTCATTGTCAGTGTACTGGTTGTTCAGAAGTCAATTTATCTGACATTGCCCTCAATGCTTTTCATTGTGTCAATGCAAATTGTTCTGGTGCAGTTTTGGAAAGCAGAGTACTTGACTGTGAAAAGCAGAAAATTGAACACTTCCGTATTGCTGACAAAGTAAGCCATTTTGAGGGACATATGTAGATACTTAGTTACTAGTTTCTCTACATTATAAATGTACGTAGAGTTGAGTGGCTTAGCATTTCCCTGCTGTCACATAAGTTGCTCAGGGGTTAGCAGTTGGGAGCTTGGATATATGGTCCTGTGTTTGAGCTATTTACTCCCTTTATAACCCTTGACTCTTTCAGGTTGACAAGAATGATGACATTTATGAAGTATGTCTTCATGCATTCAACCAAAACGATGCCTCTATTCACATTCAACCTGGATACTGTTTGAAATGCGGTTCTTACTGTGATTTGGAGTCTTCACGTGCCACAGTTGATAAAGCCTTAATATGCATAAAAAGGTATGCACTGTTCAATTTGGATCCTAGTAACAGCATCTGAAGTACAGCTTTTCTCTTACATCCAATTTTTTTATTTTTATTTTTAAAGGGGGCAGAGGGAAGGGGATATATTATTATTTCAATTGCACTAATAGCCATATTACAACTATTCCCAAGGGAATTTGAACTATGTCCCTTGGGGTTACAAGGCCAAGCTCCTACCACTGAGCTAGCACCCTATGGACTACATCCAAAAATTTAATCAGAGCTAATATTGAATAGCCCTCAATTGGAGGCTAACTAGATAAACTCTCCCGTTATCAATCCTGCGTGAGCTCATAGTAAATAATAGACGGCTGCTTAATTTTGAACAGTTTACACCTTGAAATGCAGGTTGCAGGATGCAATATTGTCAAAAGAAATTTCAAATACTTCTATTTCAGACGCTTTGACATCTCTTCATTTGCTGAGATCAAATTTGCATGCATACAATAAGCTTATTGCAGAGGTGAATTTAAGCCTCCTCACTTAAAGTCCTCCATCCTAAGTACAGTTTTTCTATGTTTGTGCTAATACTCTTACTGTGTGTGTTTTGGGAAGGGGGAGGGGATCCATTTACACTAAGTGCAAGTCTTGGAATGCTGACACTGTTTGATAACTTCATAATCCAATGACATAAATTGAAAGTAATCATGAGATAAACAGGGCCTAAAAGCTCTCATAAAATTTTAAAACAACTGATACTTTATATTATTACTCCATTTTACTATGTAATATGTATTTCAAAATAGGTTAAATTATAGTTTTGGTCCTTTATGTTTATTTTAGGTTTCAGTTTGGTCCCTTATGTATTAAAAGTTTCAAATTGGTCCCTTATGTGTAAGAGTTATATCAATGTGGTCCTTCTTGTTTTCTTTGTTCCAAAATGGTCCCTTATGTTACAAAAATTATACCAATGTAGTCCCTTTTTTTTGCAAAATATGGAACAAAAAAGGACCACATTGGTATAATTTTTGTAACATAAGGGATCATTTTGAAGAAAAAAAAAAAGGGGGGATCACATTGATATAACTCTTACACATAAGAGACCAATTTGAAACTTTTAATACATAAGGGACCAAAACGAAAATTAAAATAAACATAAGGAACTAAAAGTATAATTTAGTCTTCAAAATATATGTAAACCCCAATTATTAGATTACATACCTACGAATGCTTGATGGATATCAAACTTGGTATGCATGATAATATCCACATGATTCACGACATGTTTGGAATAGGTTTTTTTTTTTTTTGTTGCTCAAAAGCGGTCTCTTGAAGCTTGGTTAAACTTGCTTCCTTGAACACAAAATATGCTAATCCAAATACACACTCACTGATTGGATGGGTGAAACTCGATGTTTATACAATGTTATTAATGGTGTTAAGTGTCCAAGACTTATACTTGATGCAAGTTGATCTCCACCCCCCCCTCTCTCTCTCGATAGAGAGACCTCTGTTGAAGGGCATGGGCTGTGATAGATTAACAAGGTGTCATGTTTTAAATATGATGGTTGAACTTTCATTTTCCTGTACATGATCTGCTGTGTGCAGGCAGAAGACAACCTTGCCCAGGCTTTTTGTTTAGTGGGAGAATTACAATTATCTCGGGATCATTGTAAAGCATCCATTCAGGTAACATTTTGATAAGCCTACTATCTTATAGGTTGGCTTGTTTCTGCCACTCTGCAAAGCAGAAACTAAGGGGATGGGGGTAGGAGTTTATTTATTGGCGTTTTTTTATCTGCTAATATCTCTTTCTGTATAGCTAGGACTTGTCAGTTATCAAGTACCTTTTTCAGCATTAGAAATATAAATAATTGTTAGTGGAACTCAGAAAATTGCCCCACCTGTGGCATAGTGCTACAAATCATGGTGCATTGCTTAATTTTCTAGTCAGCACCATCCTATGAGGATCTAATGTGGTAACCAAGTGCATGTAGCCAAAAAGAGAGGGGAAAGAAGGGAAAAAAAAAATGGAGAGATGCTACGTTTGGGATAGAGTGGAAGCCTGATCTAGTATGCTTCACAGATTTGTTATGTTCTTTGGGAGGAGCCATTATGTATGTCCTGGGAAGATTTGGGTGACCTGTGGTGCCACAGTGAGAAATGAGAGGTCCTCCTGTGTGCATACAGGTTGTTAGCATTTGATTATAGGAATATTGTAGCCTGGGCTGTGTGATTTGTTGAGATTGATGATTGCAATTACAGATTCATTGTTAATGAATTAAGTCTTATAGAACCATGGATGCAGACATAAGCAAGCTTTTGTTTGTTCTATTGTCCTGTGTTTGTGTGTGAATGCATTTCCAACATGGTCTTGTTATCATATTAATCAAATTTTCCAAGTAAGAGGTCGAAAGTGATTCATTCTTTTATCCGTGGCAGATTCTGGAGAAGCTATATGATCCCGATGATATTGTTATTGCTTATGAACTTGTGAAGCTTTCATCCATCCAACTTTCCATGGGTGATGATAGTGCTGTGGACAGCATAAGTCGAATAGGTGGTATCTTCTCACGTTATTATGGACTTCATGCAGACTTGGTCTTTCCCTATCTTCAGTACCTTAGGAGAGAAATTTAGAATTTTCAGCGAAGGCTTTCCAATCAAATGCTTTTCCAGCAAAGTGAGCTATAAAATGATAGGGAAAATCGTCAATCACAGGTTAAATGTCAGGTCATTTGATATGAAAGATCTACAATAATAATCAACAAACTCGAGAAAGATTACTCAAAGCTCATCCAAGCAGCTCAGCAGTCAATAGTTCTTGTGCATCGATAAGATGCAGTCTCTGAATTGCTATCTTCAGGTGTGTTCTCGAACTGCTCTCTCTTACAGTGATGTGCATTTTGTTGATGATATAGGTAAATTCAAATTGAAAGAGGAGATATATTTGAAAGATTGTCTCAAAATCTATGTGGATGGAATTCGATCCTAAATTAGTGAGAAGGGGTATCAATATTTACTTTTCCTGCCATACCTTCGGTTCTCAAGGAAAAATGTTAATTGTAGTAAGTTATAATGCTAGTACTAAAATCGAACTGGGACATTTTTTTCTTTCATAATCTGGTTTCATGGGAAGCAGTAACTTAAGAAAAGTGAACGTAGGGAATCTTATAATTTGGTAATTTGTTTATGTGGTGATTGTTAACAACTTAACATACAGTGGAAAAGTTCTGGGGAGTGTTCAAATTGAGATTTGGGATGGAAAACCGTAGGAAATGAGTTGTTGTGCTCATTACCGGTGATCAAAAGATAGCAGGATTTTTCACATTCTTTCTTGGCATAGATACGTGGAAGAAAATATACTTCTATTTACTATTAGGTAACAAAGTAAGGTTAAGTATCTATGTTGTTTTAAACTTAAAACTGAATAGTGTACATCTAATGTTATCCTCCAATATCATCATCTCCTTGGAATGAAGAAAGTGCTGAAGTAGGGATGGGAATGGAACCAACTTGTACATTTTTCTCTCATACTTAGTCCACTAGAATATGTTACTCCTTAGTTTTATCTGTAAACATTTCCATTTTGTTATTCCCCCCTCAAACGCAGGGTACAGGCATTGGCTATAGCCTATCTGGTAGCTGGACTGTAAAAGCATACTGTTTGTGAGGTATGGTATTAAGGTCTATTTCAACTAATATGTAGAACAAGGTGTTTGTTTCGCCCACACCCAAAAAAAAAAAAAAAAAAAAATCTATCCATGTTATTCTGTGTACTAAAAACTAGCCTGTGAAGGGATCACTGTTATTTGTGCTTGTCCCAGGTAGGAAAAATGCAGTGACCGTTCCACATGGTTACTGGCTTTCCAATATGCTCTTTAACTGCTGGGACGCATCTGGGCTGTATCATGCAGGATAAAGCATTCGACAAAGATGATTAGTGTATCACGCTCTAGAACATGAAATGATGACTTATGTACTCATCGGTGGTCCGCGAATCAAGATTTATGATCCCCAAATTATTATTTTTTGGGGGGGGGGGGTTTGTTTTGTGTAAAGGGAGATTTAACAAGTCCAGGACTTCAGGTCATCCTTCGTTGCCTTACTGGGAGTGGGGATTCAAACATGGGGCTCAACCTTGGCTCTTCTGCCTTTTGGGTGATGTGGGAGTTTAATGGGGGAGAAAAAAAAATTAAACGTTATTAACCATCATGACAGAAGGGATAATTTGTGTACACACTTTTAGGAGCTAAAACAAAGCAAGTTATTAAATTTCATGGATCAAATTGTGGTGGTGTCTATTGTGCAAAAGACAAATAGGTTGTATACGATGCAAAATGAAGAAAAGAAATTACAACTTGGTGCTCAAATTTTCCTAGAAACGAACTCCGGGTGATGAATTGATTCAATTTTGGTAGATAAATCGATTCAAAAACATTGAATCCATTCATCACCCACCCTGAACCCCCTCACCCCACCCCCCGTGCCACGTCTCTCTCTCTCTCTCTCAAACACCCCTCCATTCTACCCCTTTTACCCTCCTTCACCCAAGCTCTCCAAAACGCTTGCCGAAGCAGCTCTACTCTTTAGGTTTGGCAATCATTAGTCTTTTTATCATTTTTTAGTTAGAAATTTTTTGTTATAAACGATAAAATAGATAGATTAAAAAAATTGGGAAAGTGTATATGAATAATAAATTATGTAGTTTATCTGAGCAATAAATTACAGTCTATATGAAATAAAGTACAAAAAATAGAACATCAAATACAAAACAAAATATAAAAGTGGTGGTCAAGTAGCCGATGTGATTCCACCACGTGCCTCTGCCAATACTTGACGTGCCAACTCCCAAATGGCGGTCCCTTCAACTACGTCCTCTCTCTAAAGCAAGCGCTGTAGAGTCTCAAATTCTCTAGAGCTTCGCCTACAAATAAAAATTTAAATTATTAAGTAACACAACATAGTGAGAAAATAAGTAATATGACAGATTAAAATTAACTTACCACACGAGGATGATCGACACTGGCACTAGAACTGGACTTTGACAGTCCAGCAGACCCTGTGACGAGAACCTGTGGTGGGGCTCCCTCTGGTGGTGGTATCAGGTACGAGAGAGAAATCCTTAAGCTTCAAGTACACCATGCTAGCGATCAACAGGTGCAATAGGCACGAGACACCATCCTAAGTGATCGATATCTCACCCAATGGGAGGTGGAAACTACTTTTCTCCCTGTGCCACCTCTCCGCAAACGCAATCAAGATGACCTTGTTCATGTTGGTGTAGATGCACAGCAGTAGGGTCCCCAGTTGAGAGCGGTCGACGATGTCACGTAACAATCCTTTCTTGACACATGTGGTTATATCTCCCTGTAGTTTGCGACCATGTGTGATAATCTTTGGTGCACCACGGTCCTACAACAACAAAAATTATGATACGTTAGTTTTAACTGAAATTGTAACTTGATATCAAAATACATAATAATATAATCTTCATTATCTCTCTAGCCCGTAGGCAGGTTACAACATGGTCCGAAAAGGACCAAAGGATGGATATATCCTTCGACCCTCCAAGAAATGACTTCGGTGGAGTGCAGGGACCCCGGTGCAGCTGCCGCACGCTTGTTGGATTCACCCTACGCACGTTTTCTGGATGCGGATGCTTTCGATCTCTCACGATGTCCAACAAGTGCACGCTTGATACGTGCCATATCTGCACAATTTTTGTCATAAGACATTAAAACATATTTACACATTTTAAATTTACAATTTCAATAGCTTTTGAAAGTGTTGCTCTGGAAGTAAAATTCAAATATATCTGGATGTATGTACCTGAATGTCAACAATATTCGCTCTAGACAGACACGTCAATAATGTATTTTTTGGAATTTAATATCATTTGGATTTATGTATTCATAAGTGAGATTGTTGACTTTCGGAAACATACATCTGAAAGACCATAAAACATGGTTCCAAACGTATGTATCTTAAACTTAATTTCACTTTTGAATACGTACATCCCGAGTGCCTCAAAACCAAGGTTATCAAACCGGACGGACATTTGAGCAGAGTGGCTCGCTCAAAGGTTGACTGGCGTCGAACTGGTCGGACCAGAAATGATTTAAATTATATTTTTAAAATTTTTAATATAACATATAAAGCACTAATAAACAAAAAATAACATAATATTCATAATATCACGACATAAAAAATTAAACTATGCTTAAAATGTTATATGTCAACATATAACATGCAAAAATTACATATTAAACTAAAATAAATATGTTATAATAACTTTCTAATATTCAATAATTACAAATACTATAATGTAAGTATTCTCATAATTTATATTAATATATAAATTAATTTTAAATTTTATTATAATATTTAATTTAACCCATCAACGTGAAAAAATGGATATAAAATCTCTTATGTGTCAAAAATAATGTCATTTACCATTTTTTTAAAAAAATAAAAAATTAATTTTTGTTGAACCGCCCAGTTCTCGGTTTTGTCCGGTTTTTTTCCGGTTTTCCCGGTTTTTAGGCCGGTTCGACTACAATCCGGTTTTAAGGTTCAAACGGACCGGACAGGGGTCCGGTTCCCGATTCAACCGGTCGGACCGGCCAGTCCGATCCGGTTTTGACAACTATGCTCAAAACGTAGAAAAAAAAGTGTGCAACCTAACCTGGTATAGAATGAGGAAGGAAGTTGAGGCACTTGGGTTGGGGGGTCACTGTCAGTGATGGTGGCTCCGAAAGTGCTTGCGAAGTGGGGCGTTTGGAGGGAGGAAAGAGAGAGGTGAGAATGGGGACGGGGCAAGGGTTTTCTGATTTTTGAAGGGTTTTATAGTTCCAGAATATATGTTAAATTTGAAAGGGGGAAAAAAAAGAAGAAGAGAAAGTAGACGGGGTGGTGTATGAGAAAAAGGAGTGGGTGCAAAAAGAAACACCCTTTAATGTGTCCAAATTAATTCAACCCAACCAGTTCTTACCCATTTAGATCTTAGCTTAGAATGATAAACATGCACCGTTTTTATTTGTACTTAATAACTGCATGTGTGTCTTTCTTTGTTTTTCCCAACCGCGAAGAGTATGTTTGGATATTTTAAAATGAGCAGAACGAAATGGAATAGAACGGAATGGAGCGGAGCGGAACGGAATACATTTCCTATTCCATTGTTTTGGTATTTTATGATGGAACGGAACAAAGTTACCATTCCATCGTTTGGAAAGTGGACGGAACGGAACAAGTTATAACTTTTTTATTCCCTTTTTACCCTTATGTCAAAAAACACTATCATGTATATTTAAATCATATACTAAATTTATTATCAAAAAAAAAATCATATACTAAATTATAATTAGATTATAATATAATAAAATGAAAGAAAAAATTAATAAAAATGAAAAATAGTAATTCTATATGATCATTTCTCGTTGAAAAATTTAACAATTGACGTTGGGTTAATCGTTATATGCTTCTACTAGAGCTTTCTTAATTATATGCTTAATTAATTGGTCATATGTACTACTGATGTATGCACGGTTAATCTTGCTCGATTTCAGAGTGGTTATTCACACCAAAAGTTGAGTCCCTTCATTTTCCTCTTTCACTTCTCCAAAGGATAAAAGTACGATTTCGAAGGTTCCGAATGTAATACAAGGATAAAGGTTCCGAATCATACGATTTCGAAGATTCTCTCACAACGTTCCAACGATGTGACAAAAAAATGCTAACTGCTCTCATATATCAGACAATCAAAGATTTAACACACAGAAATTGAAACAAACACGAGAAGATGTACCTTGCGGCAATGTTTAGCAGTATATCTAAGGGATAATTTGATAATTTAATAATTAGAGTAGCTGATTCCATCCCATACCCCCCAAATTGGGGGGAAGAAAAATGAAGAAAGATGGTGGAATAAGATGGAATAGATCCCACCGACTTCTATTCTATTCCATCCATTTTTTAGAAATCTAAACAATGGAATGCCATACCATTCAATTCAATTCTATTTCATTTCATCCTATACCACCAATCCAAACACACTCAAAGTCTCTTCGGGAGTCATCTAAGTAACAAGGGTCACGGATGCAAGCTATAAACAATTTTTTTTTTATAAAAAAAGGACTGATAATAATAATTAGTTATCTACAATGATCAATATTATCAAGTGACAGCACCATACGACGAAATGAACGTTGACAACATAAAGAATCCGGCGATACAAAAAATTTCTAAGGCCAGATGATGTGAATAGGGAAAGAAATAAAATAGCTCGATACAATTTAATGAATTTACAACATTCCATCCAACCCCACTACGTTTCAGAACCATCATCACCCATCCGCTGGAATTATTTCTGATTTAGCATTCATTGATGCAAAGGCATGGCGGAGAAGTAAGGGGTAACTCGATGCTGATCCTGACATGGACATGTTCATGGGATGATGGCAAAGTCAAATGATCTTATAGTTCTCCATAGCATTAATGAATCTTTGACTCAGGGCTTGCTCCCCCTAAAAGCTGAAAGAGAAAAGAATGACCTTGACCCTGGAACATGAACATGCAGAAGGGAACATGAAGGAATTAACGAGGATCACCATTAATCAGAAAAGAAAAATGTATAATTCCATGGGATGGAGGGCACTAAAATAATTTTTACAACTCTTGGTCAGTCATGGAGTGAAGACTGACCTCTTGTGGCTGAACCAGCACCTGAATCACGGCCGCCTTGCATCTTGTGAGAACCCTTGCCATCATCTCTGCTTGCTGCATGGTAGAAATTTATAAACGATGAGAATAATTGACATGACTAACTTCAAATCAGTCAAGTGCAACATAAAAGACAGCACAAGGAAGCTAGCATGAAATTAGGATATCATTATCTTTTTGACTTTCACTCTCTATCGAGTTTCCAGTACGGATGCTATAGTTAAGAATTTTCAGAAGATTAACCAAATATATGCCTGAAATAACTAAATCAGAGACTTTCAGCTAAAATTAAGTACCAAATAAGTAGAGCATCGCTCATTCAACTGAGTTGCAACCATATGAGGCTATGCTGGCAAGAGATCAGCACAAGACATGAAGATGAGCACAAGGATAGCATCAAATGTTTGAGGTTTTCAAGATTATGTTAGGGGAAGATATAATTTTAAGAGACGGGTGACAACAATGAGGATGCCAAAATTTATTGCAAAGCCATCAGGTTTGAATGAGAGCGATAAATTTAAACAAAAAGGCAGCACTAAGAGAAGAGCAAAACAGTGGGGGGTAAATGTACTAGATAATTTTACTAGTACCTAAACATTCATATCCTTCATGTACTGAACTTTTTGGTTGTCCATAGCTTTTCGCATTGAGTGCAGCCTTTCTTAGTAGATTGTCAGCATTCCTTTTATTAGAATTTTTAAGTTCCTCAGCATCATCCTCTCCTTCAGAAAAAACAGATGGGCTAGACCAGCCCGTAGAACCTGTATCGCCTCTGCTCTTCCGAGCAAATTTCAACAGTCTTTTCAGACCTTTGGGTGCATCTTTTTGGTATATCATGGCAGGAGGATTCTCAGCATTTCCCCACTCACCAATGTCAGGTTCACTACTTTCTTCTTGAAGCATCTGTGATAGAGAATGGCGAACACGAGGACTAGCTGATCCCGATGGGGCAGCATTGGCCAGAGATGCAGGTTGAAATGTGCTATCCTCACATGTCTTGGGCAGCTCCAGATCCTCTTCTGTCTCCACCCAGGCTGAAGGTGATATGGTTGATTCGTCTTCATTCCTTATATTCAAGGAAGATTCTTCTATATATGTTAAGACATCACCAGCAGTAGGATCTCGGTCTAAGTTTTCTATCTCACCACATAGCAAATGGTTATTTATCTGATTCTGAAGGTCCGGTTCTGTAGCAGCATTTTGATGACTAGGTGTCAAAGTGTCCCCATCTGAATGTCGACTGACCGAGTCAGAAGCATTGACAACCAACTCACCTTCTCTATCTTCAATGAGATCTTCGCTGTCTTTGCAAGATTTGTCCAGCTTAGGAGGACTTTTTTTCTTGTTAAGATCACCGGTACCATGTCCCATTCGAGAACCCTTGCGTAGAAATGGTTTTGATTCCAATGGAACTACGCTGCTTTTCTTGGTTCCTTTGTTACCTAAGCTAGTCTTTGAGGGAACAGTTTCCCCAGAACCTGATGTCACTTTTGCTCTGATTGCACTGCTCTTGTTTGGGACACCTGTCTGCCGCCTCTCATTCATGGTTTTGAGGTTCCTGGCATTACTGGTCTGAATTTCTTTCTCATTTCTGCTTCGCTGCTGAGATTTTTCCCTTTGTGGGCTCGGTTGTGGAACTGATGCTGTTGACACTGGCTTCCGACGTGTTGGGGTGTTGCTAGCAGATGAAATTCCACCGCGAGCTGCCGGGGATGTCCCAGCAGCCCTTGGTGAAGGTGTTGCTGACCAAGACTTACGTGTAGCAGGCATTGGTGATGATCTAGATGGCGTCTTTTTTGTAATCGAAGGTTTAGGGGTTTCCTTTGGGGAATTTGCAGGTTGAGTTGAATTTCTAACAGACTTTTTAGGCAACTTTGTAGAACTTGTTTTACTTGCACTCACATTTTTGGACATTTCAGCCTTCCTCTTGTCAAACAAATGCTGCATTTCTTGAAATTGTGCTTCTTTTTCTACTCGTTTTCCAGCCTTCTCTCCTCGGAGTTTTGCATCCCTTTTTGCCTTATAATGATCATAAGATTGTCCTCTCTGCTCAAATGAAATATTCTGGTTTCTACTGGGCTGGGACTTTCCAAATAAAACAGGCTTACTTTCAACCATTTTTTTGAGAATTTGGTTGAACTCTGCTTGCTTACGCTGATTCCATTCTGCTGAGACTGCTGACTTTTTGACAGTTTCCTCTCTTACTTTTGGACAGGTTTCTTCTTGATTATCTACAGTATAAGAATCTATATTTTCCTGTCTTTCTTGTTTTACATTGCAATCAGGGATCTCATTGTTATTGTGACTCTCAGAAATAAAATCAGACACCATTTCGTCTTCAAAATTCTTAGGAATCTCAGCATGTACCACATCATTGGAGGTCACCGGAACAGGATCTTCAGGCACAAGTTCTGGCTGGCCTTGAACAGAGGTTTCCCCCATACCTGAACTCCATCTTCTCAAGACAGATTTATTTGTACTACCAGACACATCTGTTAATAACTTCCTCTTTTGAGTATCTACAGATTGATCCCGCTGTTTGCTTTCAAAAAGACTGATGGCATCTTGCACAGTTATCCTCCTTACATCAATTTCGGGCTTCTTGTAAGGTTGTTCTGATATTTCCCCTTCACAACCATTTTCAGCAGCATCTCTATAAGATATTGGCCTCTCTCTGGCAGGAAAAAAATTGAGACTCTTAATAGTTAATGCAGCGGCTCTGCGGGGTCCAGCTCTTCCTATTTGTACCCTTCGCATTGGGGATGCTGACCTTCTGGGTGTTACAGATCTTACTAGAGAACGACTTCTCTCAGCAGATGTTTGATCCCCATCACTTGAGTCAGAAGATTCCCCACTTTCTGTTGAACTGTGCCTCTCAACTTGGGCAACTTTAGCTGGTGAAACACCATACTTAACTGGTGCATCTGAATGTAATGGTTTGGATATCTGCAGGTCTTTAACAGCCCTGCTTGCATCATTGTGCATCACATGACTTACATCACATGTGAGCATGGTAGTTTCATTGTTCAGGGGATCGAGATCCTGGCTCTTTTGGTTTAGTTCTATAAACTTGCACAAAGAATGCCTGAGAACATAAACACAATGAAGGGAAAACATGCTTAACTCATAGCCATGTCCTTATTGCAAGAAAAAAACATATAAGTGCAATCTTGTACTAGCAATCACACATTCTGATAGCCAATTAATAAATGTCTGAAACTTACTCTAAATTAGTGGCACCAAAATGTTGGGAGAATTTCACTAAATAAGTCATATCTTTAGGGGAACAGTTAGCACCTATAGCCTTGTTAATTGTTTCAGCTAACTTGTTGCTCAAAGCTGTGAGTCTTAGATCCATTGCTCGTAACAATTCATTCCTGGCAGCAAATTTTTAGAAAGCTTAATAGTGGGAGAAGCCAATATATATCTGATAAATGCAATTTCATAGTCACAAGAACATACTTTGAAGCATTGGATGACACACTGCTAACTTGAGGCTGTTCATATGAAAAAAAATAATAATAATTGAAATATGACGTGATGTAATCAAGAAAAAACCAGATAATTGAAATTGAAGAAATTGATTTATTGGTAATAGTGTGAATGAATTTGCATAGTGAACCCACTCTACAGTCTTGGAGAAAAGGAATTACTATGGAAGTTGGTGCTTCACCATTCGAGCTGCAGTTACCATCTGTCAAAAGTGGGAAATACTATTAAAATGAATGGAAATATGGAGAACAATGGAGTACCACTCTACTGTCCTCTCAAGCAGACCATATGTCCAACCACTGAGGCACGCAAGTATAGTAAGAATTTAGTGAAAATTACCTCTTTCCCCACTTCCAAGATGATCCTGATGGTCCTGATTTCAAAAGACAACTATCAATCAAAAACTAAATACAAGCCGTTTTGATTTATTGAAAGACAGACTATCACCTTCCCATATAAAGAAGCATGGAATTTTTTTGAATCCTCCAACTGAGACATCTCGTCCATTATAGAATTGATGACATTTATCAAATCTGGTGAACTAACAGCATTAAGGAACCTGAGAGGCAAAATAATACCAGAGCTAGTAAGATCTTCCTGTAAGTAAAATGCAACGGAAAAATAAAGAATAAACCACTCTTTGACATAAACCTTATTACAGTTGTTTTTGAAAACCACTCAGCACCATGCAGATCTTTTGGTAATTTAAGATCAAAATTTGCATCAAATCCTTTAGCACACAAATCATTTATTTCAGGTACATGTGGCAATAGATGTTCCAAATGTCCAGCTGCCACTTTCTCAGATTTTTCCCCCTTGCAGACATATGCATCATACCTATGCGACCATCATGGAGAGAAATGTGTAAATATCCAGTAAAATCAGATAAAATGTATAACAATCACATTCAGGACAGGGTCAATATAAGCTAATCAATGCACAATTGAATCTACTGAAGGAAGAACAAACCAGCAAAGGAAACCATAATAACTCTAATCGAGTACATCAGTACAATAGTTGAGAGACTATGACATAATATAGGTAAAATTATGTACTAAGCCATAAGGACATGTTTTGTCAGACAACAACTTCACAATTACACTATTAAGATGCCTCAAATTATTATATTCATTGATCAGATTTAATAAATTCTTTTTTTAAAACTAATGATTTCCCAGTTAATGATATGATCTACTTCTAAGATTTAAAAGTGAAAGATATTCTCATCTTTTATTATGTAGGTTTCTTTCAAACACAATGAAAATTGATAAAACCCATTTGAATGATGGGGTTGGAGCTAGAGGTGGAACAAAATTGGGAATTTTAGTCTAAATATGTTGTTTTGTTTTGCCATTAAAATTCAAATTGGAATTCTGTCACAGAATATATTGAGTTTTAAAATTCTAAAGCACAAGACATCAGAAACATCTTTGGATTTGAAGAAGCTGATTTTTTTGCTCCTTCATTCCTTCTTACTTTCTTTTCATCTTCTTCTATATCAACTCAAGCTAAGCTGTGGAAATACACACTCCTTAAACTTGTCCAAGTTTTAAATTCCGTGTTGTCACTTTCTGCAATTAAAGTCAATTACTTCAAAAGATTTTTTTTCTCTGGATGCAAGAGAAAACCTAATACAAAAAAGGAGGAAAAGAACAACTAAAAGGAGGATAGGAAATCCTCCAAAACAAATTTATAAAATAGTACTAAAATTGGTTCATGTGACAAATTCTGTTTCAAATTAGAAACCTCTTGTGAGGCTCAATTCTAACTCCACATAGTATCAGAGCGAATACTAACCTGTTTTGGTTCGGAAAAATCCGAACTGAAGCATAATCCAAAGGTGCACCACAATCTACTGCATCCTCCATTTCCAAAATTTAAGATAAAAAACAAAGGAACTTGAACCTGAAAGTAAAATAGTATCAAGACAAACTACATGCAAAATGTCACTCTAAATTTGTTCAATACTCATCCCATCAAACAAATCAGCACCCATCACATCCATGCAACTAGATCATTCACCGTCGGGAAATACAAATACGAAAATTAACCCACACGCAATCGAAATGAAAAGAAATTAAGCAACAAGTTTAACACAGCCCAAACATAATATGCATTTCATTTATTAAGGTGTTGCAAGAGACGAAACACGCTGTCAAAAATTGCCAAACAAAAAAAAAATTATGAAATGTTTTTTTTCCCCTTCCAGATAGAATCGCTGATTATTAGCAAGCTCTTCTAAGTTGCATCATTGCTATGCGCAAAAAAAAAAAAAACACAGAAATGCTCATTTCGGCTAAAAAGGGCGCAAAAAACCCCAAAAAAGAAAAGATGAAAGAGGATGCAGTTAGAATGAGGAAGTAAAATCCAGATCAAGAAAGAAAAGGAATAGCTAAAAATGCGTGCATTGAAGTCAGATCTAGAAAGTCTCTACTAAAATCAAAACAACAAAGGACCACAGAGAGTGTAAATTGCAGTGAAGCGAATAAGGAACGAAATCTTCGATTCTTCAACTACGGTCAAAACAAGGGAAGCAAGGAAAAAAAAATTAAACAAAATCCAATGGTAACAGAACATGAAAGAAGAGAGAGGAAGAGAAATGCAGTGAAGGAAAGTGAGAGTAGGAAGTTGCTCTCACCTCTCCTTTAACTAACGTTTAAGATCTGAAAACGAGTTTTGTTGTTTATGTCAGAGTGATAGAGAGATCTTGAAAACACTGTGGTGAGTGAGACGAAGAAGCTGCATCCAATTTGAATGTGAGTGTGAGATGAGCAATGAGTGATGTGTGTGAAGAAAGACAAAGTGAGTTGTGGTCCGCGGAGGTAACTAAACTAAACTAATGCACAACACGTTACACCACCACCACCACCACCCCCACCCTCATCGCATAACCATCGAATCCGTTTTGTACTACTCAACGCGTGCCTCTCACGCTCCCTCAGTCCCACCTCTTTTCTTCTCTCGGTTTTTTTTTTCTTTTCCCTTCTTTATATTTTTTTTTGGGTGTATATTTCCCTTCTTTATTGAAAGAAAACAATAAAAGAACTTTACTTTCCTTTTTTTAACTCTTACATTATATGAGAGCATTTGGGTTGGGTCTATTTTTTGCATTGGTTGATGAGATGAATATTTATTTGTGGAGTAATAGTTTTTAAATAAGTATATGTGGGTGTTAATTTGAACAGGTGGGGGAGGCAAATCAAGGGTTGACAGAGATTGGGTTGAGAAAATCAGAATAAACGACAATTTCTCACCGCAACCAAATGCATAACACGCGTGCGTGCATTTGGCTCGTCAAATTTTTATTCTGTATGTACTCATACGGTAATTTACGTGTTCGTGCATGTTCCTCTCAAATCAATCTCTACAAAATAAACAAAAATGTTTTTTGAACAAAGATTTTGGACACAAATACGGGATACCGTATGTTCGTATTGTACGGACCGTATGTCTATATAGTATGGACAAAGTTTTTTTAAAAATTTTTTTTAAATTTTTTTTTAACTGATTAATACAGATTTTGACATTAACCAAATAGTAAATAACATTAACCAGATATTTGAACTTGAATAACCAGAAAAGAAAAAGTTTCAGGATTTGACATTAACTAGATAATGAATAGCATTAACAAAATATGTGAACTTGATTAACCAGATAAGAAAATTAAATGTCCAAAAGTTTCAGGATTTGACATTAATCAGATAATGAATAGTATTAATCAAATATGTGAACGTGATTAACCAGATAAGAAAATGGGATGTCCAAAAGTTTCGGGATTTGGCATTAATCAGATAAAAAAATCTGTAATTTTTTTTTTTTAAAAAAAAAGAGGTTCGTACATGTACGAACACGTGGTCCATACAGTACAGACTGGTGTCGTGTATTTTGGTGTTGCGCACTATGTTCAATTAACAACGTTGCAAAATAAATGTCGAAGGTGTAGAAAAATGTTTTTTGGACACAAAATTTGGACATCAATACACGATATCGTATGTCCATACGATACAGACATATACGGACAGTACGGAATCCGTACATACATACATATATATATATATATATATATATATATATATATATATATATATATATATATATAACTGGTTAACACAGATTTGGCATTAACCAGATACTTAATAGCATTAACCAGATATTTGAACTTGATTAACCAGATAAGAAAATGGGATGTCCAAAGTTTCAGGACTTTGCATTAACCAGATAATGAATAACATTAACCAGATATATAAACTTGATTAACCAGATAAAAAAAATGGGATGTCCAAAGTTTCAGGATTTTGCATTAACCAGATATCTGAACTTGATTAACCAAATAAGAAAATGGGATGTGCAAAAGTTTCAGGATTTGGTATTAACCAAATAATAAATAGCATTAACCAGATATGTAAACGTGATTAACCAGATAAAAAAATCTGTAATATTATTTTGAAAAAAAAAATTTAAAAATACTTTTTTAGAGTACATATACGAGCCGTATGTCCATATGTGTTGTCGCATATGATGTCCACATTTTGTGTCCAAATAATGGGACCGGAAGGTATAAATCCCACTATATGCTAACCATTTCCCCCCATATATTATTGTTAAAGGTGTAAATCCCACTATGTTTTTTTGTCTCCTTATTGTAGAGTAGGGCACAAACAACAAAATGTTTTCCCATATTCGTTTTTTTATTGGATTTGGTTACTTTATTATACGATAGATAATTATTATCAAGCTTTTCTTCACTTTCAGCTATGATTAATAATAATAATAACGTGTTTAGACTGGCTTTTACTATATGTTTGGTTTGGAAGAGAAATTGTGAAGAGAGAAATATGTGAGAGTGTGAAATGAGAGAAAGATGTGAAAAATAGAGTAAATTTGTGGTATTATTTAGAATAAAAGAAAAAGATGAGAAATAGAGAAAAGAGAAGTGTTGATTATTTTCGAAAAGACGAAAATATCCTTAAAAACTCACATAAAAACTAGTGTACTTTTTTTATTTAAATTCAATTATATAATTTATTAAATTACTTAATTTATTTTTTTAGTAATTTAAATAATTATTAATTTAAATTATTTAACATAAACCGTCAAAATATAACAGATAAATATATCTTTCCCTTTTGTTACAAAATAATAATCATAGATATAAATTCTATTAAAACTATAAATAAATATTGATATAACGTTCGGTTATTATAACGTTTTAAATGTTTTTGTCAAAAAAAAAATAACATTTTAGGGCCCGTTTGGATTAAAGTTTGCAAACGGACGTTTGATTCAACTTCATTATGCAAACGGACGTTTGGTTAAAAATGAGTTTATCTTAACGTGATTTCTGTTTGGATACTTTTTTCGCAAACGAACATTTGACAAAATGAAATTTGTTTGGATAATATTAATCAAAAGTACTTTTAAATGTGTAATTACCAAAAAGGGTATAAATTTTATAACGTAATATTAATATTACAAATATCAAGATTTTGGAGATGAAAAGGAAAAAAAAATAACTCCATTATTAACTACAAAGCTACAAATCCAGAAAAAAATACTAAAGTTTTTATTAATTATTTTTATGGAATTATTTTTATTAATTATTGTTATTATATATGTAATTATTTATTGTAAATATTTAATTATACATTTACAACTATTTATTATATATAATTATATTATATTATATATATATAGGTTACCCATGAAAAATAAAATAAAATATTTCACTCAATGGTGCGGGAGTGGCTTCCATAGTAAGCCACTGAACATGTTAAAAGAATAAATAAAATAGCAATTAATTAATAGAAATTACAGAAAAGTCCAGAAGCATGGAAACAAAATAAAAGAAGGAGAGAGAACATAAAGTGGGAGTGAAGAGAACCACTGCGCTAAGAAACGGGGGAAACAATGCGCAGCGGAACAGCAGAAAGATGTTGGTGGTGAATAACAGGGTAAAATGGGAAGTGAAGGGATTGTTGGTTCCGTAACGGCAAATTGAAGAATGAAAAATATCATAAATGTTGTTTCCGGTTGAAACTGAGTTTTAAAAGCAAATGTGGTTTAGAAAACGGAGAAATCGTGAAACCAAATAAAAGCCAAATTTTGTTTGCCGTTGATAACGTACGTTCATCATGGGTGTCAAACGGGAATCCAAACGGGCACTTAAAAGTTGATATATTGTTATTGTCAAAAAGAAAATTCATATATAGTAAACATTTTAATGCTGATATATATTGCAAATAATTATGTACACCGATCAAGTGAAGGGTAATAAAGGAAAATAGGAAAAAAAAGTCATTTCTCTACAATTTCATCGCACGAGAGCGAAGATTGCAAAAAAGTGAGTTTGATAGATTTTTTAATCTCTCGTCAGTATTTCTCACCACAACCAAATGAAAGAGATTGTCCATTTCTTGCCTACCTCTCTCTCTCAACAATTTCACCAAAAATAAACACACCATTAGAGTACTTGAATTTCCGATGAGTCCATAACTATTTATTACTTTAGCGTAGGGAATAAACCAAACACACTGTAAGTTGCTTGTATTTTATAAAATTTTAAATTGAATTCACTCTGAATTTTCATTCTACTAAATATACCCAAACTTTTGTTTAGACGACATAATAACTTGTATATCAAAAAAACTAAATAAGAGATAACTTAATATCCATAGATTAAATTTGATTTCTTGTTTTTAATATAAAAATTTTTCATGAATATATTTGTATTCTCAATATGTCTATATGATTTCTTTCACATGAAATATCTTATCTTTTATTACATTTTATATACTTTTATTTATTTTAAATATTTTCACTTTAATTTAATTAATCGTAGATTTTAAATTATCAATGTCACAATTTATCATAATTATAAATTTAAATTTTATACATTTAAAATTTCTACAACTCATATTAAATTTATAAATACAAATAATGGTGTAACTTAATTCATAAATGTATTTTTTTTAAATCATAATTTTGTTTTTTTTTTACAATTATAATTTTAAAAGTCTTGTATTTGTAATGTATACATATTTCTTTTTTTTCGACGAAATACATATTTCTTTTAAAAATTGAAATACTTATATCTTGAATATTCTTTCATTATTTACTTTTAAGATACCTCTAATATACGAGATATTTAATAGTCAAATAAAGAAATCATAACCTAATTAGTGGTAAGAAGCCTAGTTCATCTTAATTAGGATCTTGAATTTGAGTTTTGTCAATAAACAAATAAATATTGCAAAAGTTTTGAATGCAGGTATCACGGATAAAAAATTCATCCAACTCGATTCAGATAGTGTGTCTTTTGAATACATATATATATCATGGATAGAAAATAATATTTTTCCTAAAGTAGTATAAGTATTCTTAATAACATTGTAACCAAAAAAAAAAAGTATTCTTAATAACATGGAGTATATAAAAGAAAGACTAGGATCAGCCAAATGGTAAACGACTGCATTAAGCGCGGGGACCAGATCCAAGATCTGCATCATGTCAAAGTTTTCTTCAACAACAGAATAAGAAAGAGAAAAGAACACCGATTCTCATTTTGTTTTAAAAATTAAAAAAGAAAAGCTTAACTATTATATATATATAACAAAAGAAAAAAAGATCATACTAAGTTAGAAACAACTTTAAAAACGAAAAACTTTAGAGGGATACCCATGAGCTGAAAAACCATTCGGATCTAATTGCATTTTAAGAACATTTTTGTTTCAGTTTTTTCTTGAAAATAATATTCTTAAAATTTTTTAGAGCATTTGGATAAGCTTTTAAAAAAATCATAATATGAAAAAAAATCAAAATTTTTAATTTTAAAAAGTAATTCTAAGTGGTTTTTGGTATGATAAATGAGAGGGTGTTAAAAAAAGCACCTTTCAAAGTCTGTTAAACACTTTTTAAAAAATAATTGTGAGCCTGTGTAAATAAATGATTTATTCTCCGTGACTCATCAAAACAAAAGTCATTTTTCTGTTTAATTACAATTTTAGTTAAAACATTATTCAAAATAAATTTTCAAATAATCAGAAATCTAATTTTGTTCAGATTCTGTAATTTTAAAAAAAACTTTTTTTTACCAGAATTTTAAAAAAAATTAAAGTAATTTTTCAAAAACAAATTAAACAAACGTACTCTAAACACAAAATAATGTTTGCTTTATACCAAATATTTAAAACATAAATTAGTTTTTATATAATCTTTCTTTTGGTCGAAATTAGTGTGGGTTGTATTGATAATTTTTATATAATCTTAAAATTGGCTTATATAACGAACAGGCCCTTAATCGTGGGCTTCGCCAATATTTTGGTCTTGGTTTTGACAACCCTCGATTTTCCAGTCATATTGTATAATTATTTTTTTGGGTCTTTATATCGTATACAATTTGAATACTGTTGCTCATCATGGCATAAATGAATTGAGTTATTCGTAAATTATCTGGGTTTAGATTGTTAAATACTCGATTAAGTTCATTTATTTAAATAAATAAATAAATTTAAATTTGAGATTTGACTCAATTATTTAAATAAGTCAAACTCAAACCAACATGCTCGACATTAATGAGTTGTAAATAGCTCGTTTACATATGTATGTGTGTCTGTATCATCAAGAAAGAAGCCAAAGGTACGATACTGCTTTTATTTGGTTTATTTAGTTTATTAATAAGTTGTACTTATTATCACTTGTAGCTAAATTAACTAGTGTTAGTTAATGTTAGCTTATTTAACTAGTGTTAGTTAAATGGCACTAGTTAGATAAATTAGCATTAACTAACACTAGTTAATTTAGCTACCTGTGATACTTATAATATTTAATGCATATATATTTTTTTGTGTACTATCTGGTGGACAACATTTAAAGAAAATATTCCACCAAAAAATTGATAATGATGATTTTACTAGCCTATATTATTTATATTATGGAAGTGTGTAGAACTATAGTCAAAGTGTTAAAATTAATTTTGAAGTTTTTTTTAGTAATAAAGAAGTTATGAATTTTTTATTTATTGGATCATGAAAATGTAATAATTTAGAATTTTTAAATTTCACATATCACATGTAAACACACATGTCTATTTGCTGATTATCATAAAATATAAATATATTTATTAAATACTAAATCAATAAACTGGAAATTTAATTTTAAAAAAATCATAAATAAAAAATAATTAAATTATAAATGAATTAAACAAGTCAATCTCAAACTTTACTCATTTTTAATAAGTCAAGCTCAAGCTTGTAGCCGGGCTTGTTTAAATAAATGAGCCAACTTTGAACAACTCATTTTTTTTTCACAAGCAAAATTCAAGCTTTAAGTGATCAGCTCGATTCGATTATACTACTATCGCTCGTAAAGTGTGCATTACCAAAATTGTATCCGAGCAACACTTTTGTATGTCACTTCATTTCCTATCAAACATTGTTCCTTCAAGCTAGATCGGTCTATCAAATAAATCATTTCACTTCAAATTTAATTTTAATCAAATCAATTTTACAAAATTAAATCATATAAACACTCTTTTAATCCCTAGGTGAAAGTAGAATGCAAAGCTTGTGCGTCAGCTTTTGTTGAGACTAGATGGCAGGCAGAAAAGAAGCCACGGGAAAAGTAGGATAGAATAGAACACACAAAAGTGATTTGATTGGAGTACAGAAACTTGAGAAGGAAAAGTTGGCAAATCGTAAAGCTACCACTACTGATTATTGATTGCTTTTGTCCCTTCACCACGTATTTGGCATCGCGGCCCTTATAAGTTACAACCCATGTCATGTGCAAACGAATTATCCAACTAAATGCCACAAAGCGAAAAAGCTAAAAAGAAAGAGATGAGCCACGATTAGGAAGAGGGTTGGCATTGTTCACATATTTCACACCATCGAAACCGCTTCATTAATGTAAAAGATAGATTACAACAGAAGCAACATCCGGTGATTTACCACCAGCATAGCACTTCATACAGGTTTGTTACTAACTACAGAACAAACTCGACAAAAGCGTACGTGACAAGGGAAAGAAACTGATTGATACAAGCCCACTTAATGGTGTTACACCTCCCGAATGTTCTTACAGCAGATCAAGATAATCAACGTGACCATGAAGAAAAGGCAATAAGAAAACACAGGGCAACAGTGAAGTTAACACAATACATCAGTTAGACCAGACCAGGGCCGGCCCAACACCACATGAGGCCTTAGGAAAACATATTTGTTGTGACAGCAACAGTGGTAAAAATAGGCCTTTCAACGGTGGCCTAACGCCTTTAAGATGTATGCAATGCAGAAAAGTAGGCTTAACATTTATACAACAAATAAGTTGTTTGGGTGGAGGCCTAAAACAAGGACTTTAGTGGACTCTCCCTTGGGCCAGCCCTGGACCAGACATGAACTAGACCGTGCCTATTTCCAGTATAGATCTCATTGTGCTCTTCATCATAGAAGAGAGCAGTAATATCTTCCAAGGCTTCCGCAACTGTGCTCCTCATTTTGGAGATATGTTTTCCCTTCCTTGAATTACAACTGCCACCTGAAGAATTGTCAGTTTGTCACTGCAACTGCCTTTGTCGTCCATTGGAAAGCTATTGCTTGCTCTTATTTTGGCGAGACACTTGCCAGTTAAAATGTTGCTGACATTGATGGAGCCTGCAGCATAAAAGAAGCAGAGCCTGTTAGTAATGCACTTCTGAAGATGGGTGCTCCTTACGGCAAAAGATATACACATTAAACACCATTTAATTAATGTGATTTGCTATTATATTTTATGTTTGAACAGATCAAGTCAAAACGTGAAACATTTACCTAAGAGTCAGTTTGGATAAACCTTTTTAATAAATACTTCTAGGAAAATAAAACTGAAATAATCCTACGTGATTACAAATCTTCTAACTAATAACTTCTTACATAAGTTGAAATGAGCTTTTGCATCTCAATATTTTTAAAAGCCCACCCATCTACCTTCTTCATAACCACCTATAAGCCTCTAAATGTTTTTTTGTTAGTTAAGAATCAAATGCTTATGTCAATAGAAAAGCTCTAAAGCTAATCCAAACTGGACCTAAATTAACTTTCAGGTCTGACGTTCAGGCTACAAGTTGCAAAAAATACCTCTCCCATTGTCTCACACAAGGTGCATTATTACAAAGGGACAGAAAAGGAAGAAAATAGGGAAAGTACCATTTCCTTCTGACAATGAATCATCAGAAACAGCTTTGCAGTAGGATATGATAAGATCCTGGTCACTGGTTATATATATATATTGTTTGTATTGCAGTCAGGATGCCACAACAGGTGATCCTCAAAAGAAGTTACAAGTTCTCCACGGATGTTCCACACAGCCACAGTCCGATTTCGAAATGTCAAGAATAATTGGTTCTCATATAGAAAGATAAACGCAGAAGGTGTCATAAATTCACTTCTGCTAACTTCTGTTAGCTCAAATGTCCGCACCTAAAATTAAAACAAAATCAGATGTCATGATGTAGAACCATGTATATAATGCATGAAAGGAGAAAATTGCTTACATCAAGAATTTGAAGGTTTTCATTTTCTTGCTTGACAAGTAGCTTTTCGTTGAACTGTTCAATAAAATCCACCTTCTTGTTCCGATAAAGGAGATGGTTGAACGATTTCAAAACTGTACCATCTTCTATTGAAAGGATTTTAAGCGGGACATGACTACTTGCTTTAGCAAAAATCAACAACATGATCCCCGGACTAGTAATAAGAAGTAATCAAACAAGAGCAAAGTGGTGTAAATAAAGTATGATCACTCAATAAACTAAAAAAAAAAAAGAAAGAAAGAGAGAGAGAGAGACTGATATTATCAAAAAGATAATTATGTGATATGATTTCAGAAATTTGTGCATGACCAATTATAATAAACCACATCTATGTAAGAGTTTTCTACAAGCGAACATAAAATCCACAAGCACATCAAGAAAAGTTACCTAATCTTAATCTCTTGGACATTTTTATCAGAAATGGAGTACAACATCGTATAATTCTTCAGGTCAAATACCTTGTAAATGCTATAGAATAAAAAAAAGGACAAGTATCACTATCAAGAAGCCTTGATATATTGTGCAATTATATCCTAGCAAAAACGTTTAAGGAACAGAGTCCTTATAACTTCATCCGGACTGACATTTAGAAAGGATATCCTTTGATTGGTCTCTGCATAAAACAGTTGAAACATGTAAAAGATAGAATATATCCATTATAAGTCGCAAATAGAATGGAACGGCATATAAATACCAGTTACTAGTACTACCTCGGCTAAATGGTGCACAAACACCAGATTGTGCAAGAGCAAAAACAATGTCCTGTGCTGCTACAATCTCAATAATCTTGGACCTTTTTCTCAGAAATGGCAATACCACAGACGAAGCACCTTTTGGATCATGTGTATCATATTCTTCCTATAAAACAAATCCATCAGGCATGCCAAGATAAGTGGGGGAAGATGAGCACACTTATGGCTAAATACACATCTCACTATCAAAACAGGAGAAACAAACGAGTCTTTAACATTAATGGTTTAAAATAGAGCAACTATATTATTACACAACTAGAAGCAATAATTTCCAATGTTGTACTGCACATCGGTGTGGGGAATTGTCACGAACAAAAAACACACTTGATGAATTTGCGATAATATGGGAAATCAAAATTTTCCAACCCATATCGCAATGGCCATATCATAACCTCAAACAAGTTCACACTACGTGATCACAGTTTCACACCGTGCCGCTTCTCGATTCCTATTATCCCATGCCTGGCATGCCCATTGTTTTATGCTGTAAGTATACAAGCACGCGGCAGGCTCAAACTAGTGGTCCCAGAAACACAAATAAAAAGAAAGACAGAATGCTTCATTCCATCCATCAATAATCAACAGCTCCTACGTTATGATCGCAACAGGCAAAACTAGATTTTGCTGATACGTTTGAGCTGCGGTAGCTTCAAAATTATGATAACGATACCATATAACACTAAAACACAAGTTTCAAGTTGAATCCAAACAGAATTTTTGTTTTTCATATGCTACAGCTCTAACCTAACCAAATCTCGTAAACTCACAGGAAGAGGAAAAAAGGGAAAGAGAGAAGGTGGAAACGGAAATGGGACCTGCAAGCGAATATTCCGGAATCTTTCCTGAGCATCGGTCATGCTGAAACCCCAAATCCAATGGTAACAGATGATGAGAGAAGAGAGAGCAAGAGAAATGCAGTGAAGTAAAGTGAGAGTTGGAAGTGGCTCTCACCTCTCTAAGGCGCCGTCTACCCTACCCCACGCAAAATGTAGTGTGCAAAAGACAAAAACGTTTATCAAATGGGTGATGTAGCGTACAAAAGAAAAAGAAAAAGATAGTGTTGGAGACTGTGTGGTGTACCGTATAGGCTGGGTGGGAGTTTTTAAAAATTAAAAGGTGGGGTCTCGCATTATTATTTATTTCTGAAACATGCCCATATACGATGTAAGGACTATCTCCTTTTCCGTATAAGGACGATAAGGCAGTTTCTTGGATATACGATATAAAAGTCCAAGTCGAAGGGAGTAATACACAACCAAGCGTTCCGACTGTTACCAACATCGTGGGAATAGGCGGAATGACTCGGAGTGGGCGGATTTATGCCCCTGAGAAAGAACCAATAAAAGTAGCCGCAAAGGCACATGTGAAAGACCAAAACAAAGGAAAAGGAGTTGCGATAGATGAAGGAGACATAGGGAAGGAAGACAAGAAAGAAGCCTGTGGCTGAATTCCTCAAATTCATTCAGCAGAGTGAATATAAGGTGATAGATCAACTGAACCGCACACCAGCGAGAGTTTCTCTACTTGCCCTATTAATGCACTCTAAGAGTCACAGGAAAGTATTGATGAAAATCCTGAATGAAGCCCATGTGTCTCAAAATATCACCTTGAATCAGTTCGGCGACCTAGTTGGCAATATCGCCGCATGCAACTACCTCTATTTTAATGATGAAGAAATGCCTGCAGAAGGTAGAGGACACAACAAAGCACTACATATCTCGGTTCAGTGTAAAGAGCATCTTATAGCTAAAGTCCTTGTAGACAATGGATCCTCCCTAAATGTGATGCTTAAATCTACCTTGGATAAGTTATCCATTGACAAGACCCATATGAAGCCCAGCTCTGTGCTCGTGAGAGCCTTTGATGGTTCAAGAAGAGAAGTAATGGGTGAGATTGAGTTGCCGATTCAGATTGGTCCTTTCACTTTTGCCGTTAATTTCCAAGTAATGGACATCAGGCCCAGCTATAGTTGCTTGTTAGGAAGGCCTTTGATTCATTCTGCCGGGGTAGTACCATCAACTTTGCATCAAAAATAAGTTTGTGGTGGATGATAAGTTGATCATCGTATCCGGAGAAGAGGACCTGCTGGTAAGCAAGCCAACATCGACGAGTTACATTGAAGTCGCTGAAGAAGCCCTTGGGACATCATTTCATGCACTGGAAATTGTCGATAGCGCTTACGTAGGGTTTACAACCAAAGAACCCTGCCTATCCAATAATGCCCTAATGGTGGGCGGAGTCATGCTAAAAGGAGGTTATCAGCCAGGAAAAGGACTAGGAAAAAGTCAGGAAGGTATTGCCTCAATCCTAAGAATTCCTGAAAACAAAGACCGATACGGCTTGGGATTTGTTCCCACTCGAGAGGACAGGGAAAGAGCAATCGAGGCAAGGAAAGAAAAGAGGAAGGCTCGGCTTGAAAATCGGGAACCCGAGTGTGGGAAAATACACAGCTGCGATCTCTGTCAGACTTTTCGTAGCGTTGGATGGATCTATGCAGATCAAGTAACGGCTGTAGAAGAGGATCTTGCTGCTCTTGAAGAGGAATGGGTTCGCCCATGTTCCTCAATGCCTTGCAATTGGAAGATCGTGGAAAATCCTAGGATCCTTAATGCATTTTCAATGTAATCCATTTAATGCTCACCTCTCCGCTCAGCCCGAGGCGGTAGAGGAAATGCTAAAGGGCCCCACATGTTTTTCATAAGCATATTTCGAATATTAATAAAATGCATTTTGATTTTTATCCCAAGCGTCTCCTTTCTCTCTTTCATTCCTGTTTCCTTTCCTTACTCTCTCCTTATTGCTAACCTTGGTAATGCAGGCTCATGGATAATACTTTTGAAAACGATTGTGCTGAAATTTCGTTACCAGATTTTGATTGCCTAATTAATCATACTGATGAAGGTTGTGAAGAAGACCATCCCGATGAAGATCTTCCCCCTGAATTAATGAGACTTATAAAGGGGGAATCCAGAAAGATTGAACCTCACGAAGAACCAACTGAGTTGATTAATTTGGGAACTGAAGAAGACAAAAAAGAAGTCAAGGTTGGTGTTACCATGTCACAAGGAGTAAAAGCTAAACTGATTCAACTCCTCCGAGATTATAAAAACGTATTTGCCTGGTCTTACCAAGATATGCTAGGGTTGGATACCGATATTGTCGAACACAAACTACCTTTTAAACCGGATTGCCCTCCTGTCAAACAGAAATTGAGACGCATGAGGCCTGATATGTCCTTAAAGATTAGGGAAGAAGTTAAGAAACAATTTGATGCTGGATTTTTTGCCGTGGCTAAATACCCCCAATGGGTTGCTAATATTGTCCCTGTCCCAAAAAAGGGTGGAAAGGTCCGAATATGCGTTGATTATCGGGACCTTAATAAAGCGAGTCCCAAAGACAATTTCCCTTTGCCTCACATTGATGTTCTGGTGGATAATACCGCTCATCATGCTGTTTTCTCTTTCATGGATGGTTTCTTCGGGTAAAATCAAATTAAAATGGCCAGAGAAGACATGGAGAAAACTACGTTTATTACAGCTTGGGGAACTTTCTGCTACAAAGTGATGCCGTTTGGGTTGAAGAACGCCGGGGCAACATATCAAAGGGCAATGGTGCCTCTATTTCATGATATGATCCATAAGGAGATGGAGGTCTACGTGGAAGATATGATTGCTAAGTCGCAAACTGAAGAAAGCCATATAATTGATTTACGGAAACTTTTTGAGCGATTGAGAAAGTTTCGCCAAAGACTCAATCCTACCAAGTGTAACTTTGGTGTCCGGTCAGGTAGAGTGCTGGGATTCATTGTAAGTCAGAAAGGAATAGAAGTTGATCCGGAAAAAGTCAAAGCCATCTTAGAAATACCAGCTCCTCGCACAGAAAAAGAAGTTCGTGGTTTTCTATGGAGGTTAAACTATATTTCCCGGTTTATATCACAACTCACTGACACCTGTGAGCCAATGTTCAAATTGCTGCGTAAGGACCAAACTATTGAATGGAATGAGAAATGCCAAGAGGCTTTCGACAAAATCAAGCGATACCTACAAAAAACCCATGTGTTAGTACCTCCAGTACCAGGCAGGCCATTAATCCTCTATTTGACAGTGTTAGACGGATCTATGGGGTGTGTACTTGGACAACATGACGAAACGGGTAAAAAGGAATGTGTCATTTACTACTTGAGTAAGAAGTTTACCAGCTATAAAGCTAATTATTCGATATTGGAGCGTACCTGTTGCGCCCTAGCATGGGCCGCTCACCGCCTAAGACAATATATGTTTTCCCACACAACTTGGTTAGTGTAAAAAATGGACCCGATCAAATATGTATTCGAGAAACCTGCTCTCACTGGAAGGATTGTCCGGTGGCAAATGTTGTTATCCGAGTAGGATATTCAGTATGTCTCTTAGAAAGCCATCAAAGGTAGTGCCCTAACTGAGCACTTAGCCAATCAACCGGTAGATGACCATTCACATGTCCACTATGAATTCCCTGATGAGAATGTAATGTCCGCCGAAAAAGAAGAATCAAGAAACGAAGAGTGGACCATGATGTTTGATGGGGCTTCTAATGCATTGGGGCACGGAATTGGGGCAGTACTAATTTCTCCAAGAAAGCAGTACACTCCTGTTACGGCTCGCCTGTGTTTCAGTTGCACCAATAATATGGCAGAATATGAGGCGTGTGTTATGGGAATCAGAGTTGCCATAGAAACTAAGGTCATAATCCTAAAAGTATATGGGGATTCTGCCCTAGTTGTCAACCAATTGAATGGAGAATGGGAGACTCGAGATCCTAAGTTAATACCTTACCATGAGTATATCCAATAACTCGTCGAGTCCTTTGATAGGATCACGTTTCAACATGTCCCACGAGAAGATAATCAGTTGGCTGATGCATTAGCCACGCTGTCATCTATGTTCCGAATAAACGGTGACAAGGAAATGCCTCTCATCCTGATGGAAAGCCGTGCCAATCCCGCTTATTGCCAAGTGATAGAAGAGGAATCCGACGGGAAACCGTGGTATCACGACATAAAATGCTACCTTAAAAGCAAGGAATACCCTTCGGGCGCCTCAGAGAACAACAAGCGAACTCTGAGGAGGCTTGCCATGAGTTTCCTTTTGAACGGCGACGTGCTCTATAAAAGAAATCACGACATGATACTCCTCCGGTGCGTAGACTCTGCAGAAGCAAGACAAATTCTTGATGACGTCCACGAAGGTTCCTTCGAGACCCATGCCAACGGTTATGCAATGGCCCGTAAGATTCTCAGAGCTGGGTATTATTGGCTTACAATGGAAAGTGACTGCATCAAGCATGTGAGGAAATGTCATAAGTGTCAGACTTATGCTGATAATATTCATGTACCTCCAACTTCCCTAAACGTCCTCAGTGCACCCTGGCCATTCTCCATGTGGGGTTTGGATGTCATAGGAATGATCGAACCAAAAGCCTCTAACGGACACCGATTCATCCTCGTGGCTATTGATTACTTCACGAAATGGGTCGAGGCAGTCTCCTATACCAATGTGACTCGCAGTGTTGTGGTCAAGTTCATCAAAAAAGAAATAATTTGTCGGTACGGTTTACCAAGAAAGATCATTACGGACAATGGGACTAATTTAAACAATAAGATGATGAAAGAGTTGTGCGATGATTTCAAAATTCAACATCACAATTCTTCTTCATATCGTCCAAAGATGAATGGGGTAGTAGAGGCGGCCAACAAAAATATTAAGAAAATTATTCAGAAAATGGTGGTGACTTACAAGGATTGGCACGAGATGCTCCCTTTTGCTTTACACGGGTACCGAACTTTTGTACGCACTTCAACGGGGGCAACACCTTTTTCTCTAGTATACGGGATGGAAGCAGTACTCCCTATAGAGGTAGAAATCCCTTCTTTAAGGGTAATTATGGAAACCAAGCTCGAAGAAGCCGAATGGGCCCAGACACGATATGACCAGTTGAATCTCATAGAAGAGAAAAGGTTAGAAGCAATTTGCCATGGCCAATTATACCAAAAGAGACTCAAGAGAGCATACGAGAAAAAGGTACGTCATCGAGAATTCTCAGAAGGGGAATTGGTATTAAAGAAGATTCTACCTATTCAGAAAGACCAACGCGGAAAATGGACTCCAAATTATGAAGGTCCATATATAGTGAAAAAGGCATTCTCAGGAGGAGGCCTCATTCTTACAGATATGGAAGGGCATGACCTACCGCTGCCAATAAACTCAGATGCAGTCAAGAAATACTACGTCTAGAATGGCACCAAAAAAAAAGCTCGCTAGGCCGAAAACCTGAAAGGGCGGTCTAGGCAAAAGTTAGAGCGACCTGGTAGGCCGAAAACCCAAAAGGGCGGCCTAGGCAAAAATTAAGGTCAAGTAAAAGCACTAAGTTGAAAACCCGCAAGGGCAATTTAGAACAACCCGCTAGGTCGAAAACTCGCAAAGAGCGGCCTGAGCAAAAAACCAACCTGAAGGCGTCAAAATTTAGCCTTGACCAATTGGGGCAGAGATGATCGAGACTAACCACAGACACAAGTTTTTGAAGTTGGTCAAGAAGGCGAGCGGGGTCTGAATCACGAAAAGGCAGCACGATTTGTTTTCAAAGGGATTAAATGTATAGTTGATATTTCTCACTAGTTTCTAATTTAGCAAACACGAACTTATTCTGTTTGTAATATTTTACCTCCCCCACCCTAGTGGAAATTCATTCTTACCCATATTGCCATTTATTAATCGGCACAATAGAGTGCTTATTTCAGCCTCTCCAAACTCAATTCGGGATTTTATCAATTTGCATTTTCTTTCTAGAGAAATATGTGCTAAAAGACAAACATGTGCAAATCAAAACATAAGAGCATTGTGTAATTACTGAAAATTCTAAAAGGATCTAAGGAATTTAACGTCTTCACATTAAGGAAAAGAGCTAGTAAGGCACCTCACCTAAAAACATCAATGTTGAATACGCTACGAAAAGGCCAATTAGCTTGTTCAGAACTCGCCAACTAAAGAGATCTGGAACTAACCTACCAAGAAAAGTTTCAGAAGTAGTCGCCTATCCCTGATAAAGCAAATAATACTCATGCATGACACGCTATCATTGCATCTCACATAATCACCATTACTTTTGGGTCCACGACCCACCTTTTAAAAAAAATCATCATTTGCTCAAAAAGCGAAACAACGTTCATGCACGGCATATCATTCATTGCATCCTACATGACCATCAAAGTTTTGGGTCCTTTGACCCACCCCATCATATGTTACATACGGTTGGTCTGCTGCTACTCAGTAAGAATTAGCACTCAGCCTACCCAACCCATTTATTAGCAAGAATTAGGAGCCTGTCCTACACTTTGCCGGGGAATCTGACCCACCACCTTGGGAATCTGGCCCAAGTCTTTAGCCGGGAACCTGACCCGCGTCTTGGATCTTCCTCAATTATGAAAATCGATCCACACCTTTTAACAAAGGTTAGGAATTTGACCTACACCTTGTCGGGAATCTAACCCGAACCTACACTGAGTAACAGAGAAACTCAGAATGCGGACCCTTCTTAAAGTAAGATAGTCAATCCGTACCTTTTAACAAGAGTTAGGAATCCGACCTACCCCTTGTTGAGAATCTGACCCAAACTCGTGCCGAGTGACGAAGAAGCTCGCACCCTAAACTTTCCCTAAGTAGGGAAGTGGTCGATACCAAAGATGTGAGGGTTAGGAATCAGACTTACGCCTCATCAGGAATTCACCAGGAATCAGACCTAGGGTCTCAAAGCTAAGTCGGGAGCCGGTCTCGCATCCTCAAACAATTTCGTTTAGGACGAAATTAGAGTCCTTTATCCTTAATTATCTTTTACAACGAATGCACGAAGACCTTCGAGTAAAATGTAATTAAGGAGGGGCAGATGTGGTACCCTAATTTTGTTCGACCTTTTTAATTTTATTTTTATTTATTTATTTATTTATTTATTTTAATTGGTACTGGTAGTAGTAATAAACAAAATAATATTTTTGGTTTTATAATAAAGAATAAAAGAGATTAAAAAGGAAGAAAGAAAAAGAAAAAGAAAATTTATTTTTCAAAGAAAAGGTGTGAATAGCATATTTGAGGGGTGCAATTAGCAAACTGCACCCCATTTCCTAAAACCCAACCCAGCCCATTTCCTTCTTATTTCCCGCACCCCTCTTTCACTTCACGCACCCCTAGCCCCCACGCAGCCCAGCTTCACGCGGCCCAGCTTCTCCAAATCCACGCAGCCCATCAACCCAAACCTAATCTTCATAACCCTAAAACACTCCTCTCACCATCATTTGCGCCGCAGCACCCATCTCCATCCTCTCCACTTTCTCTCTAACCCTAGCTCCCAAACGCCGAATCCCTTCTCCCCTCACCTCGCCATCTCTTCCTTCTTCATCCTCCTCACCTTAACCCTAATCATCTAGCCGCGGCGTCCCACTTCCCTTCGTCCCCTCCTCCATTTCCGTATCCATCTCCTCATTCCTCTCCCCCAATCTCGGCCTCAACCTCTCCACCCTTCACTATCTCAAACCAAACCCTAATAGCCGCGACATCCTCCATCTTTTCCTTCTTTCCTTCCCAACCCTAACCTAGCCGCGACCACTCCCTTTTGATTCCCTGCAATCTCGCTCCAAATCTCCTCATTTGACCGTATCCCTCCTTCAAATCTTCTTTCCTTTCCTTTTTCCTCATAAAACTGAATCGTATATTCAAGCAAGATCTCGTGGAAGATGAAGGCTGGGCGTAAATCAGGGGGTTTCTTCTATCCTTTAGTTTTTTTAAAAAAAAATATTTAAGATTTTGATTCTTTTTAATTTCTGACAGATTTGTTTTCACTTTTCGTAGGTGATGACTCGAAGCCTATAAAGTCATATTCAAGAGTAAGGAAAAGGGGGACCAAAAAAAAGAAAAATCCGAGAGACAGAGATCTAGAGATAGAGAGTAGAAGGAGAAGCAGAATCAAGGAGGAAGGAGAGAATCCGTGAGGCCACCCAAATACAAAACTTCAAACACTTCCTAGTTTTAAGTTTTTTTTCCTCTCTCCCATCTTCTGTTTGTAATTTTTTGGGAAGTTGTAGAATCCAGGTTCCCACCTTCTTCTTCGTTTTCTCATTCTTTTTTTTTTGCCATGATTTGTATACTGGATTGATATATATGATTGTGTCGTTATTATTGTTGTTATTATATCATTGTTGTTGCTGCGTTGTTGTTGTTGTTGTTGCTGTGATTGTTGTTGTTGTTATTACTGTTGGTATCCACAGTTGGGATTATAATCAGGTTTAGGGTTTGTCCTTCCAATGGGGCCAAACCCTAGATAAGGACTAAACTGTAAATATATGATAAAAAGGGACCTGAAAGCAAAAAGAGGAAAAAGTTTTCTTTCTAATTTTCTATCCACACGCGCTTCAAAATTTGGTTTTTCAACGGGGCCAAATCCTTAGTAGGGATCAACTTGTAATTATCATATTGAATTAGGACTTATTTGTAATTTACTTCCCTTTTATTTTATAAATAGCCAGAATTAAATAAAAAAATTGATAAAGGGCATAAAGGCAAATGAAAAGAATTTTCCCTTCTTATCTATATCTTCTATTAACATAATTAGTTCTTTTACTCTTTTTTAGTTTTTTTTATATATTTATTGATTCTGTTATATTAAAAGGGAATAAATAACGATTTTTTTTTGTAGAATAGTTGAGTTTTCTTTTTACTAAGTTTCTTTTTATTATTTTTGTAATATGGTGGTTGATAAACTTATATATATTTTTTTAAAAATTCATTTGGGAATAATTTATTTAACGATAAGCAAGTTTTTCTTTTTAAGCAATTAAAAGGGTACCATTTTATGGGCCTCTTAGGGGTGCTAACACCTTCCTTAAGCGTAAATAACTCCCGGGCTCGAAATCTGGTTCAAAGACTATCTTTTTAAATTATCCTCATAAAAAAGGTTTTTTCTATCGTTTTTCCTCAATAAACTTTAGGTGGCGGCTCCATTTGAATTTTTTAAGGTGATTGTCACAGCAAATATGGTATTTGTGAGTGTTTTCAACCACTCGCAAATATGTTATTTGCGCGTGTTGGAATTTCTGGAATTCCTTCATGCGCAAATATGCTATTTGCGATGAGAATCGCAAATACCTAATTTGTGAATGAACACGAATTTTGCGAGTGTGTGTTTGTCATTTGTGAGTAACCAGAGAAATTTTCGCATCTCTAAAATTAGAAAATTGCGAGGGAAAAGAATGAAGAGAATTTTTTTTTTCCACTTTTGATAATTTTACTAGGAATATTTTAGTCAACACGCGTAAATGTTGGGTGTACCCAGCAATTTGCTGGGTGCATTTAACAATTCCCCAATTGTCCCGTTATGGTATACAACTTTTTTTTATTTATTAAAAGTTGAGGGCTGCTTTATAGTACGAAGGAATACGTATACGAAATGTACGAAATAACACACATCAGTTTCTTAATAAAGAAAATTTGGACTTTAACAACAACAAAAAATTGGATTTTTCACTCAACATTTGCCGGAATTCACAGGGTGATGTGTGATAGGCCCGTAAGAGCACGGTTTTATCGCGTAGTAAAATATCGTTCCTACAATGACTTAGAATTGAGTACCAATTTCTCTCACTAAGATGATTAGCTAAAGGAATAAATTAGAATGCTATTGTTGTTGCTGGAAAATAAAATGAGTTTAATTTAGAAAATGAAAGGCTCTTGGGATTGATGTTCTTCCAATGAAATTACTTTTAAGCCAATTCTTCGTCACTTTCCTTTGAGTATGAACAATGGATTCTTAAAGGCCAAATAATCAAATGTGATTATTGTCTTCTTTCAAAGTACAATAAAATGTTTCAAACATAGAATCTACCTATTTTCATGGTAGAATGAATGATAAAACTCATTAAGAACAATTATTTCTAAGCCTCAAGAAAACCAATTCTATTTTCATGAATTGATCCCCTTGTTTAATCTTGTAATTCCAATATTGAATTTTCACCTTTCAGTGCTTAATAAGATATTTAGGATTCATACAATCATATTAGTTATGATTGCAGAGAAAGTAAAATTCAAGATTAAATTAAGAATGAAACAATGCTCATAACATCTAAGGAAAGAAAATTAGACTTAACAATAATTCATCATTAGAATATAATCAATCCTAAGATAAAAGAAACTACTCACACATGATTGCAATGTAAATAAGACAATGTAAATTAAACATTCAAAACTTGAATAAGTAAAAGATGAAGATTAGAAGGTAATAGAAACTGAAATTCATTCAAAACTTAAAGCCATAGAAAAGTTGCTTGAACATACATGAAGAAAAACACAAAAGAACACAAGTTTAGCTAAGAAAAATTGAGAGGAAGATGATCCAATTTCGTGCCCTGAAAGCCTCAATTTATAGCCAAATTCTACCCCAATCAAGTGTCATTATATCCCCTTTAAGACCCCTCTGAAACAGCTCAACAGTTTCAGCACTTAAATTGAGCTGTTACAAAATTCTGCCATAAACATGGCCGTAATGCGCAACACTGGGGGGCCATAATATTCAAACTGTGACTTTTCAGCTCATTTACCACGAATTACGGCCATGTTGGAAAACACTGGGGGCCGTAATTCTCTCTGTTTCTTCACTTGACCTTCCAACTGCTTCCCACGAATTATGGCCATGTTCTTCAACACTGGAGGGCCGTAATCCTCTCTTTTTGCATCAAATTCATCAACTCTTCAACTCATTTTCCTACAAATCAAAATATAAACCAAAAGGTAATAAAAATAAAACATAAATAAAGACAAACCACTAATAAAACCTATTAAAGCAAGGTAAAAAACTAGATAAATTCTAACTTATCAATGTGCCAATAAAAAGTTAAGATAAACGTTCGTACTACAAAGCATTTTTCTTAAAAGTTACTCCTTCTGGTCTGAAATATAAGTAAAAAATCAATATATTTGGTCCATCTAACACTTGAATATTGTTGCTCGTAATGTACATTACCAAATTGTATCCGATGTCACTTCCAATTTCTATCAAATATTCTTCCTTCAAATAAATCATTTCACTTTAAATGCAATTTTAATCAAATCAATTTTACAAAATTAAATTCATATAAACATTCTTTCAAACACAAGGACGGATGGAGGGAGGGGCAACTAGGGGCTCTAGCCCCTCCCTCCCCGTGCTTTTTGCTAATAATTGAATGATATATACATTAAATATTTATTAATTTAATTAAGTATCTATTAATTTAATTAAATATTTATTAATTTAATTTTGTAATTTAAAAGGAAAAGAAACAATAAATAAATACAACGAATGCTAGTCTAGTTGGTAAGAATACGACTCATTCTCATAAGAATGTGAGTTCGAATCCCGACAACGATGCAGGGACCTCGGTGGTGGGTAAAGTGTAAATACCTCTGTAAGCGTTATTTAAGCATTGAGGCATTCTCAAACCTTGCTGAACCCCCAGGACCCAACTCACATAAATTTTATTTATCAAAAAATAAATAAATGTAATAAAAAATATAATGAATAATGTTAGGAACCAATGAAGGAACAAAAGCAATGGAACAGTAAATCACAACAAAAGGAAACAACTGATGTATTATTAATGGTGGAATAAGGGAATTACAGAGGAATACAATCCGTCTGCCACAGAGCACTGCTCCTATAGAGAGCTACAGCTCTCTATTCATTTCTAACAAACTAATGATTACCCAAAGATACCTCCCTCTCTCACCTTCAGCCTATTTGTTACGTGTTACCTCTACCCACAATTCTGTTACGCCCAATTCTCTTTCCTCATGCCAGCTCATCATTCTATTCCCCACTACCTGCTACTTTCTTACCTCTCCTAGTATATACCTTCCACACCTTGGGCCCATGGGGTACGTTATGGATTAAAGGGGCTCTAACAATACCCCCCCTACAACTTCAGCCTTGTCCTCAAGGCTAAAATTTGGAAATTGACTCTGTATAGTCAAAGCATCCTCCCAAGTGGCTTCATCTGCTGGTTTCCCTTTCCACTGCACAAGCACCTGATTCACCTCTTCTCCATTGCTTGAGACCACACGCTTTACCAACACATGCACAGGCACAAAAACGTCTGAATAGTCCCCTTCCATATCGTTTGGTAATTCTTCTTCCACTTGATAATCCCCAACAGCTTTCTTTAACAATGAGACATGAAACACTGGGTGTACCTTTGAGGACACAGGCAATTTTAGCTTATATGCGACAGCTCCAATACGGTCCTCTATCTGAAACGGACCGAAGTAGCGGGCAGCCAGCTTCGCATTGATGCGGGACACCACCGAATGTTGCCTGTGAGGTCGCAACTTAACAAACACCCATTCCCCTACTGTGAAACTTCTTTCAGCCCTCTGACCATCAGCTTGGTGTTTCATTCGGCCCTGCGCCCTTTGCAAATGGAATTTAAGTTGGCGGAGCGCCTCATCCCGCTCACTCAACTCTCTCTGGACAGCTTCCACACGTGTTTCTCCTTGTAAGAAACGGGTGATAACAGGGGGCTTTCGCCCATAGACCACTTCAAAAGGAGTACACCCAGATGACGCGTGGTACGTAGTATTGTACCAATACTCCGCCCAATGCAACCAATGAGCCCAAGTCTTGGGTTGGTCTGCAATAAAACATCGCAAATAGGTTTCTAAGCAACGATTCACGACTTCAGTTTGACCGTCCGTCTCTGGGTGATATGCGGTACTCATTTTGAGAAGGGTGCCTTGCAACTTAAAAAGCTCTTTCCAGAAATTGCTAATGAACAAGGGGTCCCTATCACTTACAATTGCTGCAGGAACTCCATGAAGGCGAATTACTTCCTTAGCAAAAATTTCTGCTACGGTGCGTGCTGTGTATGGGTGCTTCAACGGCAGAAAATGACTCTGTTTTGACAGCCTATCAACCACAACAAAAATCGCTTCAAACCCCTTGGATTTCGGCAACCCCATGATGAAGTCCATGGAGATTTCTTCCCATATGGCATTGGGAATGTTCAGCGGCTGAAGCAAGCCCCCAGGAGATGCAGCCAAGTACTTTTGACGTTGACACACGTCACAAGATCGCACAAATTCCTGCACTTTGTTTTTCATCCCTATCCAATAAACATTTGCAGCCAATCTTCGGTATGTCCTGTAGAACCCCGAATGCCCTCCTTGAGGTGTTGAATGAAACTCATTTAGTAGCTGCAGAATCAGAGAAGATTGGGCTGAGAGCACCAGACGTCCCTCATAAAACAACACGCCTCGACAATAAGAGAAACCCGGTCTTGATTTATCATTGGTCTTCAATTCCTCAATTATTTTGAGGAGAACCCCATCCTGGTGCACTTCCTCTACTGCATGTTCACCTCCTTCCCATGTAGGGCGTGACACCAGAAACTGCAGCTCTGCAGACTCTGCAATCCGCGACAAAGCATCTGCCCCACGGTTCTCTTTTCCGGGCTTATACTGAATGTCAAACCGGTATCCTAGCAACTTAGCGGCCCAATTCTGTTGGTCTGAAGTCGAGATGCGCTGCTCTAACAATTGTTTAAGACTCCTCTGATCAGTAGAGACTGTGAAATGCCGCCCCAGGAGGTAGGGTCTCCAATGCTGAATGGCCAGGACTACCGCCATTAATTCCTTCTCATATGCGGATTTTGCCAAATTTCTTACCCCCAGCGCCTTGCTGAAGTAGGCAATTGGCTTCTTCTCTTGCATCAAAATAGCTCCTAACCCAACCCCAGATGCATCACATTCGATCACAAACTCCTTGGTAAAATCGGGTAGAGCAAGTACTGGGGCTGTGGTAAGCCTTGCCTTCAAGGTATCAAAGGCTGTTTGCGCATTAATATTCCATTTAAACCCATCTTTCTTGGTCAGTTCAGTCAACGGGCGTGCGATCTTCCCATAATATTTGATGAATTTGCGGTAGTACCCGGTCAAACCCAAGAACCCACGTACCCCTTTGACATTCTTTGGGATTGGCCACTCAATCACACTCTGAATTTTACTTGGGTCCACAGCCACCCCTGCATGTGAAATTAGATGCCCCAAGTACTCCACTGTGCGTTGTGCAAAATAGCATTTCTTCCTGTTAGCTACAAGTTGCTGGTGTCGCAATATCTCAAGAACAGCCCCCAAGTGTTCCAAGTGTGCCTTCCAACTTGGGCTATAAACCAAAATATCATCAAAAAACACCAACACATGCTTTCTCAACATAGGCTTAAAAATTTCGTTCATCAAGGATTGGAATGTCGACGGCGCATTCATCAATCCAAACGGCATCACCAAGTACTCGTAATGCCCCTCATGGGTCCTAAATACGGTCTTGTACACATCTTCCTCCTTGACTCTTACTTGGTGATAGCCCGATTTCAAGTCCAACTTAGAGAAAAATTTTGCACCATACAATTCATCAAGCAGTTCATCTATAACCGGAATGGGAAACTTGTCCGGAATTGTTACCTTATTCAGCGCACGATAATCCACGCACATCCTCCACGTCGCATCCTTCTTCTTGACCAAAATCACAGGACTTGAAAACGGACTGTGGCTGTACCTGATGATACCAGAGGACAACATTTCCTGCACTTGCCTCTCAATTTCGTTCTTTTGGTGGTTCGGATAGCGATACGGTCTCACATTAACCGGCCCTTGTCCCATATTGAGGGTGATGGCATGCTCCTTTCCCCTCTTGGGTGGTAGCCCCTTGGGTTCTTGGAACACCCCCGCATATTGCTGCAAAAACTCATCCAGCTCACTGCATTGCTTCTTATCTAACTCACCTTCCACTCCCTGTCTGTTTTCTACCCCAGCACTATCCTTTCCCTTCATAGTTAACAAGCCACCTCCATCCGTGCTCCTGGGTTTCCTCAGGATACTCTGCAGGGACGTAGGCATATCTAGACCCTCTCCTGCTCCTCTAAGTGTGACCCATTTGCCTTTCTTCCAAAAACGTATGCTCTGTTTTTTCCAATTCACCAACATATCCCCAACGGTTACTAGCCATGCTATACCCAGAACCACATCTATTCCATCCAATTCGAATAAATAGGCATCCATGGATACCTGAATGCCGTCCAGGTCCAATCTTACCCCTTTGCATTTACCACTAGTTGATGTTCGGAAGCCATCCCCCATCTTGATACTCATCTCTTTAGTCTCTTCAACCGGCCACCCTAGTTTCCTCACCAACTTCTTGTCTATGAAATTATGCGTGGCGCCGCTATCCACCAAAATCACTATGGGGACGCCATTGATGGAGCCACGAAGCTTAACGGTGCGAAGCTTCTCCTTCGTGGTGGCATCCAAGTTGCCTAGCGCCATCAAGCTAAAGGTCCCCTCTGCTTCGTCGCTGCTTGCTTCCTCTGCTTCCGCCACCAACAACTTGCCATCAGCCTCCTCACTCTCATCGTCATCTACGACCATTACCCTCAATTGCTTATCAGGGCACTGGTGTAAGGGATGGAAAGGGCCCCCACACTTATAACAAAGGCCCTTTTGCTTCCTGTCCAGCAATTCCTGATACGAGAGATGTGTGATGCCCCTGTCGCGAGGCCCATTCCTGCGTCTATCATCCACAGTTGGTCTATTGGGCCTTGATCCACCAGATCCCTGTCGCGGCCCATGTCCTCCTCCAGACCCAGTGTCTTTCCCTCCCTTCACCATCACCCAATCCGACCCACTGGAGCGCCCCGCCTGGTTCGAGCCTGACCGAAAAAGAGCCCCAGACCCGTACCCCGATTTGGAACCCGACCCGCGATGCGAACCCGTTCCTCCATCCCTGTCACGTAACTCCTTTTCCACCGCCCTTGTCACATTCATCAGTTTCGAACGTGACACTGGCCCCAACGATATCAGGCTACGTACCCTTCCACGGATTTCGTCCTTCAGCCCGTGCAAGAAGTACCCAGTGTACTGACCATCAGGTAACTTTCTCACCTGCGCCGTCAGCCGTTCAAAGTCCTGAACGTAGTCAACGACGGACCCACTCTGACGTAACCCAGAAAGTTGTTCATAGACATCACCTTCACCCATGGATCCGTAGCGATCCAAGAGCTCCATCTTCAATTTCTCCCAAGTTAACTCCTCTTCATCGCTGATGAGAGAATTAAAGAAATGGATAGTCGCTCCCTCCATGCACAGTTGAGCCAAACTCACGCGCACCTCTAGGCTCGTGTCCTGAATTCGAAAGTAGACCTCAGCTCGCGAGATCCACCCGGCTGGGTCATCGCCGTCGAACATGGGAAGTTCGACCTTCTTCACCGATTGGCGGAATTCATCTAGGGCCTCGCCTTTCAACTTCTTCAAGCCAGACTCCGACGGCGCCGTTTTCGGTGATGTTTCCTTCTCGCCCTCCTCCCTCTCAGACTCAGATTGCTTCTTGTGCCCCTCACCATTCACACTGATTTCATCGTCTGGGTTAATTTTCTTCCCCAAATATTTTTCCAGCGTTGCCAGGAGATTGGTTTGATTCTCCTTGGCGGTGCTCTGCACTTCCGCCAACGCGAGCTTGACCTCCGACAATTCCGACTCCAATGCTGAAACCTTCGCTTCCATATTTCCTTTTTTTTTCGGTGGCATTCACTCTCTCTTTCCTTACGCGCCGGTCCCTCCTGTTACGTTATCCGGCAGGTCGGACCAATTTGTTAGGAACCAATGAAGGAACAAAAGCAATGGAACAGTAAATCACAACAAAAGGAAACAACTGATGTATTATTAATGGTGGAATAAGGGAATTACAGAGGAATACAATCCGTCTGCCACAGAGCACTGCTCCTATAGAGAGCTACAGCTCTCTATTCATTTCTAACAAACTAATGATTACCCAAAGATACCTCCCTCTCTCACCTTCAGCCTATTTGTTACGTGTTACCTCTACCCACAATTCTGTTACGCCCAATTCTCTTTCCTCATGCCAGCTCATCATTCTATTCCCCACTACCTGCTACTTTCTTACCTCTCCTAGTATATACCTTCCACACCTTGGGCCCATGGGGTACGTTATGGATTAAAGGGGCTCTAACAAATAACATAAATTATTTTCAAAAAATATAATACTCAATATTTATTATTAGTCAATTCCCCCTCCCCGTTTGATAGACTTTTGAATCCGTCACTGTTCAAACATACATTTTATTTGAACCCTGGGTGAAAGTAGAATGCAACGCTTGTATGTCAGCTTGTGGTGAGACTAGATGGCAGAAAGTAAGAGAGAAAAAAGGCAACAAGAAATCAAAGTAGGATAGAATAAAACACAAAAGGGAATTGATTGGAGTACAGAAACTTGAGAAAGCAAAGTTGGCAAACGGTAAAGCTACCACTTGATTTTTATTGATTGCTTTTGTACCTTTACCGCGTATTTGGCATCGCGGCCCTTACAACCCATGTCATGTGCAAACGAATTATCCAACTATATGCCACAAAGAGAACAAGCTAAAAAGAATGAGATGAGCAACGATTAGGGAGAGGGTTGGCATCGTTCACATATATCACTCCATCGAAGCCTCTTCATTAATGTAAAAGATAGATTACAGCAGAAGCAACATCCAGTGATTTACCACCAGCATAGCACTTCATACAGGTTTGTTACTAACTACAGAACAAACTCAACAAAAGCGTACGTGACAAGGGGAAAAAACTGATTGATACAAGCCCACTTAATGGTGTTACACCTCCCAAATGTTCTTACAGCAGATCAAGATAATCAACTTGACCATGAAGAAAAGCCAATAAGAAAACACAAGGCAACAGTGAAGTTAACACAATACATCAGTTAGACCAGACATGAACTAGACCGTGCCTATTTCCCGTATAGATCTCATTGCGCTCTTCATCATAGAAGAGAGCAGTAATATCTTCCAAGGCTTCTGCAACTGTGCTCCTCATTTTGGAGATATGTTTTCGCTTCCTTGAATTACAACTGCCACCTGAAGAACTGTCATTGCAACTGCATTTGTCGTCCATTGGAAAGCTATTGCTTGCTCTTATTTTGGCAAGACACTTTCCAGTTAAAATGTTGCTGACATTGATGGAGCCTGCTGCATAAAAGAAGCAGAGTCTGTTAATAATGCACTTTTGAACATAGGTGCTCCTTACAGCAAAAGATACACATTACAAGTTGCAAACCATTTAATTAATGTGATTTGCTATTATGTTTCATGTTTGAACAGATCAAGTCAAAACGTGAAACATTTAACTACGAGTCGGTTTGGATAAACTTTTTTAATAAATGCTTCAAGGAAAATAAAATTGAAATAATCCTACATGATTACAAACTTCTACCTAATAACTTCTTACATAAGTTGAAATGAGCTTTTGCATCTCAGTATTTTTAAAAGCCCACTCATCTACCTTCTTTATAAACCACCTATAAGCCTCTAAGTGATTTTTTGTTAGTTAATAATCAAATGCTTATCTCAATTGAAAAGCTCTAATAAGCCAAAAGCTAATCCAAACTGGACCTAAATTAACTTTCAGGTCTGACGATCAGGCTACAGGTTTCAAAAAATATCTCTCCCATTGTCTCACACAAGGTGCATTATTACAAAGTTACAGAAAATGAAGAAAATAGGGAAAGTACCATTTCCTTCGGACAATGAATCATCAGAATCAGCTTTGCAATAGGATATGATAAGATCCTGGTCACTGGTTATATATATATTGTTTGTATTGCAGTCAGGATGCCACAACAAGTGATCCTCAAAAGAAGTTACAAGCTCTCCACGGAAGTTCCACACAGCCACAGTCCGATTTCGAAATGTCAGGAATAACTGGTTCTCATATAGAAAGATAAATGCAGAAGGTGTCATAAATTCACTTCTGCTAACTTCTGTTAGCTCAAATGTCCGCACCTAAAATTAAAACAAAATCAGATATCATGATGTTGAACCATGTATATAATGCATGAAAGGAGAAAATTACTTACATCAAGAATTTGAAGGTTTTCATTTTCTTGCTTGACAAGTAGCTTTTCGTTGAACTGTTCAATAAAATCCACCTTCTTGTTCCGATAAAGGAGATGGTTGAATGATTTCAAAACCGTACCGTCTTCTATTGAAAGGATTTTAAGCGGGACATGACTACTTGCTTTAGCAAAAATCAACAACATGATCCCCGGACTAATCATAAGAAATCATCAAACAAGAGCAAAGGGGTGTAAATAAAGTATGATCACTCCATAAACTAAAAAAGAGAGAAACTGATATCATTAAGAGCCTATCTGGTTAAGATTTTTTCCATCGAGATTCTTCAAATTGCGCTTCCCAATGCACCAAAACCAAGTTTTGTAGAAGGAGCTCAAATGTAGATTTTGTAAAACTCGGTTTTGTAAACTAGATTTTGGGTCTCAAAATCTTAACCAAACAGGCTCTAAAAAGATAGATAATTATGTGATATGATTTCAGAAATTTGTGCATGACCAACTATAATAAACCACATCTACGAACGAGTTTTCTACAAGTGAACATAAAATCCACAAGCACATCAAGAAAAGTTACCTGATCTTAATCTCTTGGACATTTTTATCAGAAATGGAGTACAACATCGTATAATTCTTCAGGTCAAATACCTTGTATATGCTATAGGATAAAAAAAGGACAAGTATCACTATCAAGAAGCCTTGATATATTGTGTAATTATATCCTAGCAAAGACGTTTAAGGAACAGGAAAATATTTACCTATCCTGAGCAGAGTACGTGAGTACCTTCCCATTTACATCATCAAACTCAACGAAACCCGGCCACTTCAGAGACTCGGATTCAAAAAGAGCAAAGCCAGCATCTGGTTTACCCCTCCTTATGTATCTGAACAACACAACGATTTTAGCATAGAACAAAACACCTAAAACCTAGAAATAAAAATATTTCTATTAACTGATTTTCTTTTAGTTATTGTGCATCTTGAGTGATTTGGTTTTCTTAGCCTTTCTTTGGTGGGTGTGGGGAGTAAGGCTAGGAGTTATAAAACAACAAAGAACTATACATACTCAATCCTTGTGCTTCTGCATTTCAAGGAGCTGTAGCTGTCAGATGCATAGACAGAAACTGTGATAAGCGAGTCATTATTTTTATTATAAAACAGACTCCTTATAACTTCATCTGGACTGACATTCAAAAAGCATATCCTTTGATTGGTCTCTGCATGAAACAGTTGAAGCATGTAAAATATTTATAAATTATAATATATTCATTATAAGTTGCAAAAAGAATGGAATAGCATATAAATACCAGTTACTAATACTACCTCGGCTAAATGCTGCACAAACACCAGATTGTGCAAGAGCAAAAACAATGTCCTGTGCTGCTACAATCTCAATAATCTTGGACCTTTTTCTCAGAAATGGCAATACCACAGACGAAGGACCTTTTGGATCATGTGTATCATATTCTTCCTATAAAATAAATCCATCAGACATGCCAATACAAGTGGGGGAAAAATGAGCACACTTAATTACACACTTCACTACCAAAACAGGAGGAACAAAGGAGTCTTCAACATCAATGGTTTAAAACAGAGCAAGTATATTATTACCCAACTAGAAGCAATAATTTCAAATGTTGTACTGCACACAAGTGTGTAGAATTGCTACGAACAAAAAACACACTTAATGAAATTGCAGTAATATGGGAAATCAAACTTTTCCAACCCGTATCCCTCTCAATCCCCCAGCAATGGCCAACAACCTCAAACAAGTTCACACTTCACAATCTATGTGATCACAGTTTCACACCACGCTACTTTTCAATTCCTATTATCCCATGCCTGGCATGCCCATTGTTTTATGCTGAAATATACAAGCACGCGGCAGGCTCAAACTAGTGGTCCCAGAAAAACAAATAAAAAACAGAATGCTTCATTCCATCCATCAATAATCAACAGCTCCTTAGCTCTACGTTATGATAACAACAAGCAAAACTCCATTCTGCTGATCCGTTTGAGCTGCGGTAGCTTCAAAATTATGATAACGACACCATATAACACTAAGACACAAGTTTCAAGTTGAATCCAAACAGAAATTTTTTTCCGTATGCTGCAGCCATAACCTAACCAAATATCGTAAACTCACAGTAAGAGGGAAAAAGGGAAAGAGAGAAAGTGAAAAGGGAAATGGGACCTGCAAGCGAATATTGCGGAATCTCTCCTGAGCATCGGTCATGCTGAAAGCACGATCACGCTTGGAGCTGATTTCGCGCCTCTGAAGCTTCTTGACGCTGTTGACGAAGCCATCCACTGTCCCACCACGACCGGGCCTCTTCTTCGCAACCACTCTGCGCCCGCAGCATGGTCTCGGACTCACCGTTATCCTCCTACCTCCTTCCATATCCTGACCTCACAGTGACAGCTGCCCCATCTGCCCCGAAATGAAGAGCGACGAAAATTAGGGTTTTATCCACAAAAATGGAAAGCTGCTGCGTGAGGTTCAAGAACAGGAACGGGAACGAGAACGAGAAGAAGAAGAAGAATGGAGAATGGAGTCCACCAATTCAATGGGCGTCGATCCCGTTTCAAAAATCCGAATTCACTCGGAATCTGACTCTGACACTGATTGCTGCTGCTAATAATTTAAAATAGAAAATATAAAGGATAAAATGATCTAACGAGCGCGTCCGAATCCAAAAATCGTAAACAGCGGATTGCTGTCCGCACCCCCTTGAATATTTCCCACACCCGTGTTCCATAAATATTGTTTTTCGTAATGTAATAAGAACAAAAATGATGTAAGGTTTTTCAACAAAATAATAATAATAATAATAATGTAAGGTCTACATAATGTTCAATAATGTTGCATGAACAATAATGTAAGGTCCACATAAAACTTATAATAAAAAATGTTCAATCCTTTGTAAGGCCTACATAATCAGATTTTCTCTATACAAATGTTGCATGCGGCAGTTATGTGGAATCTCCCATAAATGAGATTCATCAATGTAGTGCATGTGTCATATTAAAGTTATGGGAGGTTGATATGGTACTTGATGAATCTATGTAAGACCTGTGATCTAACCAAGTAATTTCTTGAGTCAAAAGTAGCAAAAATGAAAGAAAAATAACAAGGAAAATAAATAAACAAAGATTGATTAGATGGGAAATGGGAAGAAATCGCCACATTCCATAGTGAATGATAAGATCATGATGAATCACCACAAGAGTAAGAGGCACTTGATAAGATTCTAATTTGGTTCATCTAAGAACCCATGAATGAAATAGAATACACATTTGTGTGAGAATAAAGAATGATTCTCAAGGGTTCTTTGATGAACCAAATTAGAATCTTATCAAGAGCCTCTTACTCTTGTGGTGATTCATCATGATCTTATCATTCCCTATGGAATGTGGCGATTTCCTCCCATTTCCCATCTAATCCATTTGTCTTTATTTATTTTCCTTGTTATTTTCCTTTTAGTTTGCTTCTTTGATTCAAGAAATCACTTGGTTAGATCCTTAATCTCTTATGGATTCTTCAAGAACCATATCAGCGGTACCATAGATCCATCCTTAAGTGGACCTATAAACGTGACAGAGTTAAACAGAGTGAATCGCATCATCCATTATTAAAAAAACTATTGTAAAAATTACTATTCTAACATCACATGTGATACATGTACAAAGTGATTGTCGTGTACAAACTCGATGCAAGCGATATAGTGACCTGACCGAGATAACGATGATCGACCTCTAAAAGGGGACGGACTAAGACATTTTGTGTATGTTTATCGGGTGGATGAAGTAAGACAATCTCTATATGTTGATCGAGTAACCAACGCAACCAAACTATTCCTACAGTTGTGGATGCCATAACACAATACTCGGCTTCTGTAGAAAAGCGAAAGACAATGTCATGATTCTTACTCTTCCAAGAAATGAGAGAATCTCCTATAAAGATGTAAAAATTTGTGGTAGAATTACGATCAGTGGGGTCACCAACCCAATCTACATTAGAGTAAGCACGCAACTCCAAAGAAGAAGATGAGAGAAATAGAAGACTCTGAAATTGAGTGTCCTGAAGATACCGAAGAATGCGAAGAACAGCTGCCCAATGCACTATAGTGGGGGAAACAACAAACTGACAGACAACATGCACTACATCAGGTCTAGTGATGGTGAGATACACTAAACTACCAGCCAAAGTACGATACAAGGTGAGATTTGATAGAGGGACACCATCAGAGGAGGCATATCGTGTTGGAACCTAAACGATTGAGATGTTTAGACCCTCATTAATTTTGATGATAACAAAGTATTCACAAGAGAACAATTTATGTTCTAACATTTCTTGAAGTGTGCAGATACTAATAATACATATATTCTAAGCCACTCAAGCAAGAAGAAAGTAATTCTCAAGAGAAGGATACATTCTATGTGTCAGCATCCGACTCATTCTTGTGAGCGTCTGGAATTTTCTTTTTATGACACTAGGCTTATCCAATTGCTACAAGCGTCCAAACTCCCGATTCTGAGCGAGCGTCTGAACTTCATTTCAAATCACGTGTTAGTCACGTTGCTGCTCTTCCTCTCAAAAGGTTCTGGAACGAATTTCGAAATTGATTCTGAGCACTAAAATTGTTGTACGAGGTATCAAAGGTGACACCTTTAGCTAAAAGACAAAAATCGTACAAGCAATTGTGAAAAGCAAGGTAGTACGAAAACGGTAATATGTACTACTGGGATATTCTCTGGAAAGGAAGAAAGAGACAGCTTTTTGAATTTACCTCACTCAATGGAAAGGAGCCATTTTTACCGTAACGGTAATATCCTTGGAACTCCTATATATACCTCATGGTATCCATTGAAGAGGGTGCCGAGATACTGTGAAAAAGCTTGCTGAAATACTGCTGAAATATTACCTCATTTACTGAGAACAAGCACTGTTGCCATACATTACAAAGAGTCAACATCTGAAGCACTGCTTCTGTGAGCAATCAAGTCCGTGCTAAGTCTCTGGACTACAAGAACTGAACTCAGCGTCCGACCCTTTCTTTTAGAAAGTTTTTCTATAGTTGAGCTTAATCTTTTATCCTCTTTGTGAGAGTTATTTTTGACTGTATTTCAACTCACTTGTAAAAGTTGTTTTGGCCTAGTTAAGGTTGTATCCTCAAAGGCTCAACTGTACTGAGTCGTTTTGAGAAGTTGAGAGTATTGTCAAGTTGTGACAGAAGAATACTCTTGAGGAAATTGTAATCAGGTTGATTATAGTGGAAAATCCTTCAGGAACGAAGGGACTAGACGTAGCTACCAGTTTGGTAGTGAACTAATATAAATCTCTGTGTCTTTTGCTTTATAGCTTTCTATTTCTCTTTATCGTGGTGTGTTAAAAATAATTTTTCACAAACTACCTTTCCAGCGTCCGATCATTTCCAGCATCCGTTATATAAACAGTTTTGAAAAACTTTTGTTCTAAGTGTTTTTAACTTAAAGTTTGCGAAAAGTTTTGAACACAATTCAACCCCCCTTCTTGTGTTCACGTTCAGTTGGTACCAGAGCTCGGCCTCTTGGTTGAGCACTTAACAGTGTCAAGAGAAAAGATCCTATATTGTGAACATGTCTACTGAAGGTGGTCATATGAACCGTCCTCCTCTATTCAATGGAGAAAAATTTGATTACTGGAAAGATAAGATGAAAGCATTCCTTGAGGCACAAAATCTTGATTTGTGGGATATAGTTGAAAGCGGATACATTTTTCCCGCTAATGCCTTTGGCGTTGCAATACCTAGGGAAAAGCGGTGCGATGATCGTAAAAGAGATATCAAACCAATCAGAGGGCGGATTTATTCTCATTTGTGCTATGTGAAAGAGAATATGATAAATGTGGTAAGTTTGATAACGCCAAAGAAATCAGGATTCTCTTGTGTTGTCTTATGAGGTTACGCCAAGTAAGAGAAACAAAAGCTAGCATGATGGTACGCCAGTATGAGCTATTCAGAATGAAAGATGGAGAGAAGATTGAAACTATGTTTGGAAGGTTCCAAACACTTGTTCATGGGTTGCAGGCCCTTGGAAAAAGTTATACTACACCTGATCATGTGAGAAAGATCTTGAGAAGCTTGACTAAGCAGTGGAGACCCAAAGTCACTGCTATTCAAGAAGCAAAAGATCTAAATGTTCTTCGGCTTGAAGATCTTATGAGTTCTTTGAAAGCTTATGAACTTGAGCTAAATGAAGAAGAACCTACCAAGAAGAGTAAGTCTATTGTTTTAAAAGTTAATCAACATAAACCTAGTACTTCTAAAGTTTTTCAGGTTGAAGAAGAAGAATCAGATGATGAAGCTTCAGAAGGAGATTCTGATGGATCAGACGATAAGCTAGCATTCATATCTAAGAAGATCCAGAGAATGTGGAAGAAAAGAAACTTCAGAAGGAAGTTTCAGAAGAAAGATTCAAAGGACAAGAAGGAGAGCAAAGACAAGGACAAAGCCCAAGTCATTTGCTATGAATGTAAGAAGCCTGGACATTTCAAATCCGAGTGTCCTAATCTTAAAGAAAAGCCCACAAGAAGCTCCTTCAAGAAAAAGAAGAAAGGTCTCATGGCAACATGGGAAGATCTTGACTTATCCTCCTCTGAGGAAGATAAAGAAGAAGAAGCTCACATTGCCCTCATGGCGCATTAATCGACATTGACTCGAAGAAGAAGTTGAAGAGGTAATAGTATATGATTCCTACTCAACTTCAACTTGCTTTTGATGATCTTCTTAAGGACTCGCCACTCTCTCATCGAGTATAAGAATTTGAAAAAGAAATTTTTAAAACTATCAAAAGATTTTCATTCTTTACGTAATGAAAACTCTGTACTCAATGAAGAGAACCAGAAGCTGAAAACTAAAAATCAGCGTCTGGTTGATAACCAGCGTCTGGAAGCTAACAAGCAACCGTAAGTCGAGAGCTCTCAAGCTAAGAGTTACGTAGTTACAGTGCAATCCTAACCGCAAATCAAATGACTATGAACAAGCATTTCAAAAGTTTCTTGCAGAGTGTAACTCGTAGCAAGCAAGCTTCAATGATCCGGGGTGTCAAGAAACGACAACTCATGGTCTTGGTTATATATCAGATGAAACCCTTTTGGAAAATGATTCAGCATCTGATAAATCCCATAGTCATAGTAAATGCTTACATTGTACTTACTGCAATAAATCTGGTTATTTGAAAAGTACATGTAATGTTTTTAAAACTGCGAAGGATAAGCCTCCTTCAAGAACTAACAAGAAAGGACCCAAAAAGATACGGGTACCTAAAGATAAAATAGTCTATGTTACAGACATGCTTAGCAACAAAGTCAACACACCAATCTTGGTACTTAGACAGTGGATGCTCGCGTCACATGACGGGAGAAAAGCATATGTTCCAAGAACTAAGACCTAGAGAAGCTGGATTCGTTGGTTTCGGAGGAAACCAGAAAGGTAAAATAGTTGGAATTGGTCGCATAGGTAAAGGCTCTCTTCCTTCTATTGATAATGTTTTATATGTTGAAGGACTGAAACATAATCTACTGAGCATAAGTCAATTATGTGACAGTGGTTATAGTGTTGTCTTTACAGAAACTGGATGTTTAGTAAAAAGCAAAAACGATGGATCTATATTCTTTACAGCAAAGAGGAAACAAAATGTTTATAAAGTTGATCTTTCTGAACTTGAAAAACAAGATGTCAAGTGTCTTATGTCTGTTGAAGATGAGCAATGGATTTGGCACAAAAGATTAGGTCATGCCAACTTGAGGTTAATCTCAAAATTAAACAAGCACAATCTTGTTAAAGGCTTACCAAATCTTAAGTACCAATCTGATGCCCTTTGTGAGGCTTGTCAAAAAGGAAAACAAGTTAAAACTTCCTTTCATTTAAAAAATGTTGTTTCAACTTCTAGACCACTTGAACTTTTACATCTTGATCTTTTTGGTCCCACAAGGACAACCTCTTTAATTGGAAAGAAATATGGTTTAGTCATTGTTGATGATTTTACTAGATGGACATGGGTTAAATTCCTTTCCCACAAGGATGAGTCTTTTAAAGTATTTACTGTTTTCTGCAAATCAGTTCAAAATGAAAAATGCATCTGTATTTCTTCTATTAGAAGTGATCATGGGGGAGAATTTGAAAATGAGAACTTTCAAAAATTTTGTGAAGAAAATGGCATCTGCCACAATTTCTCCTCTCCTATAACACCTCAACAAAATGGTGTTGTAGAAAGGAAAAATAGGTCCCTCCAGGAAATGGCCAGGACCATGATCAATGAAGCTGATATTGCAAAACATTTTTGGGTGTATAAAGAACACTGGCGTGTTATATTCAAAATAGAATTTATATAAGACCTATTTTGAATAAGACTCCTTATGAATTGTGGAAGGGTAGAAAACCAAACATTTCTTACTTTCATCCTTTTGGTTGTATTTGTTATATCTTGAATACTAAATATCAGCTTGGTAAGTTTGATTCCAAGGCTGACAAAGGAATCTTTTTTGGATATTCTGAAAGATCTAAAGCTTTTAGAATATACAACAAAGAAACTTTGACAGTTGAAGAGTCCATTCATGTCAAGTTTGATGATAAGAAGCCTGACACTGCTATGTCAGAGCTAGTTGAGTTATTTTCAGAATTAAACCTCAGCGACAAGTCAGACGGTGAACATACATCTTCATCATCTGGTGGTGACAAGACGAAGAATTCTACTCAAGCGGAAGCTGAAGCAAGAAAAAACTGGAAGTACAAAACCAATCATCCAAAAGATCAAATCATAGGAGAACCTGGTGACAAAGTACGAACCAGATCCTCTTTCAAGGAGCATGCTGATTTTGCACTTCTCTCTAAGATGGAACCTAAGACGATTGATCAAGCTTTGGAAGATGAAGGGTGGATTCTAGCAATGCAAGATGAGCTAAATCAGTTCCAAAGGAATGATGTATGGAAGCTAGTCATTCTACCAGAAGATAAGCAAACTATTGGTACTAAATGGGTATTTAGAAATAAGCTTGATGAAGATGGTAAAGTTGTGAGAAATAAAGCAAGGTTAGTTGCTCAAGGCTACTCACAAGAAGAAGGTATTGATTTCACTGAAACTTTTGCACCTGTTGCAAGATTAGAAGCTATTCGCATTTTACTTTCATTTGCAGCACATCATGAGATAACACTATATCAAATGGATGTGAAAAGTGCTTTTCTAAATGGTTTTATAACTGAGGAAGTCTACGTTAAACAACCTCATGGTTTTGAAGATATTGAATTTCCAGAACATGTTTTTAAACTTAAAAAGGCACTATATGGTCTTAAACAAGCTCCCAGAGCATGGTATGATAGACTAAGTTCCTTTTTAATGGAAAATGGATTTACAAGAGGTTTAGTTGACACTACTCTTTTCAGAAAAACCTCAAACAAGCATTTCATACTTGTTCAAATCTATGTTGATGATGTCATTTTTGGAGCCACTAATGAAAGCCTTTGCAAAGAATTTTTTAAGCTTATGCAGGCTGAATTTGAGATGAGCATGATGGGAGAATTAAAGTTCTTCCTTGGAATACATATCAAGCAATGCAGTGATGGTATTTATATTCATCAAAGCAAATATATCAAAGAATTATTGAAGAAATTCAAAATGCTGGATTGCAAGCCTATGTGTACACCTATGCATCCTACCTGCACTCTTAGTAAAGATGAAATTGGTAAGAAGGTAGATCAAAAACTGTACAGAGGTATGATTGGATCTCTACTTTATCTTACGGCTTCAAGACCTGATATTATGTTCAACATCTGCCTGTGTGCTAGGTTTCAATCAGATCCTAGAGAATCACACCTAAGTGCTGTTAAAAGAATATTTAGATATTTGCAAGGAACTACTAATCTTGGTTCGCTTTATAAGAAATCAAAAGATTACAAATTAGTAGGTTTCTGTGATGCTGACTTTGCTGGAGATCGAATTGAAAGAAAGAGCACAAGTGGAGGCTGCCAATTCCTTGGAGCTAATCTTGTGTCTTGGTCAAGCAAAAGGCAAAGCACAATTGCACTCTCAACAGCAGAAGCTGAATACATCTCAGCAGCAAGTTGCAGTTCTCAACTTCTGTGGATGAAGTATCAACTTGAAGACTACTTGATAAAAGAGAGTAACATTCTTATCTTCTGTGATAATACATCTGCCATATGTCTTACTAAAAATCCTATATTGCATTCTAGAGCAAAGCACATTGAGATTAAGCATCATTTTATAAGAGACTATGTTTAAGGGTATTTTAGAAATAAAATTTGTAGACACCGATCATCAGTGGTGACATATTTACAAAACCCTTCTTTGAAGATAGATTCAATTTTATAAGAAGAAATTTAAACTTTCATCTTATAAAAGAATGATTAATCTCAGCGTCTGATAATAAACTAAATCTCAGCATCTGACATGACATAAGCATGTATGTGCATAAACATCTTATTTGTCATATGCATCATAACTCATCATCCGGTAAGTCGGTTGCGTGCGTCCGAGCACACCCACACGTGTCACACGTGTTAAGGATTCAAGCGTCTCATCATATCTACTGAGTCATGATTATTTACGTTTTCAACAAAATCTTTTACTTTTATTTTGGCGTCTGCATTTAATGAAAAGGCGAATCTTTATTTTCTTTTCTTTTTGATTTATTTTTATAAGAAAATACGAAGCGTTATTTTGAAAAAGAACTGTACTATTCTCTATTAACTTTCCCACTACTCCACATTTTTCGCTCCACTCTGTGTTTTCTGCAAAACCGTACTCGTTCTCTCTTTGAGTCTTTCTCTCTATCTCTCTGTGTGTGTGTTTTAAACCCTAAAACCTCCATCGCCTCCATTTCTCAACTGCAATCATGGCTGGAGTAACATCCTCTGAGTATACGGCTATCTACGACACCATGACTGAAGAAAAAGTCTTGTTGGAAAATCGAGTTGATTTGGAAAACTTCAAACTCTACGGCTTCGACTTCTACGGTGGTTTCAAGGCAATGGGCTGGGAACACTATTTCTTCTGGAACAAGGTTGAGGTTCTAGTGACTGCGATCAAAGAATTTTGGGGCAATGCTCGTTTACACAAAGGTGGTATTTTTGAAGGAACCGTGAGAGGCTACAAGTTTGTTTTTACCGTCAATAATATCTCTGAAGTCACTGGTTGTCCATGTGAAGGTATCGTCTTCTATACAGATTGGGCTGACGCATTTCATGGGATTGAGAAGGTTAATGATGATCTGTTTGAGAACTACAAGCAGTTGAAAGAATCTGGTGAAACTCCTATTGCAAAGAATCTGAAGAGTCATTTCAGAGTTCTTCACAAAATAATCACCAAGAGCGTCTTGTTGAAGGCTGGCTCTAGTGACATAGTCAACTATGAATAGAAGTTTATCATGAGACACTTCATGGCTGGTAACAAGGTTAACTTACCAAGGTTGATCTACAACAACCTGATTAATGCACTAGTAAATTCGAGGAAAGGTGTTGCTGACAAGAAAAACACCTACAAGTGCATTCCTTATGGTGTTCTGCTCACTAGAATGATGGTCAAGGGTCTGGTTATAAACAAGTTGACTGCTTTACCAGATCAAGAAAAGGTGAAGTATTTTGGTGCTGATAGTATTGTGATTCCGGACACCTTTGGAGTCAACGATGCAGTCGAATGAAACCGACATCGGGTCAATGATCAAGAAGGTGAAAATCGAGCAACAGGAAGGGGAAGCTGAAAAGAAAACCACCAGAAGCTCAATGCCTGGTGTGAAAAGACCTGCTGAGTCTCCTTCAAAAGAGACCAGAAGAACAAAACAGAAGGTGGCTCCTGCACCTACTGTTGAAGAACCAGAAGATGAGGACCGAATTCCCATCAGTCAGGTTCTGAGAAAAAGGAGCAAGCCAGAAGCTGAAAAACAAGTTTCAGCGTCCGGTCAACAGAAGAAGGAAATTCAACGTCCTCCTCCAGCTACTGCCCCCAGACAGAAGCTTAAAAGATTGGTCAGGCAATCTGAACCTGAACCAAAGGTACTGATTTCTTCTGATGAGCCTGTATCTGTTTTTGCATCTGATGATACCATTCCTGCTCCACCAATATCGTTAGCACGACCACCAAACACTCAAACCCGTACGTAAAAACCTCCATAACTCCCAAACACCTTACCCAAACACAGACCAATTCACTCACCATCTCATCACCTCAAACCTCCATATATAACTCCCTCACTTCATACATTTCCAAGCTTCATTCTCATCCTTTTAACCTCCTTTTCAAAATACCTCCCATTAATCCCTTCAAACCCTACTCACCAAAAGCCTACAAAATCACCAAAGCCACTCCCATCTTACTTACCCTTACCCTTAGACCTACAGACGCTGGTGGAAAGAAGAATATCTCATACAAACCACAGTTTGTTAAGTATGAGATATATCATAGCATCTACGATCGTCCATCCACATGGCATTTAAAAACCTTCACCTCTGGAGCTGCCAGATTGGAAATTGCCGCTCCAATAAGTGCAACCTTCAAGGATGGAGAAGACCACTTCAAATGTCATTTAAAGGAAGGTTGAGACCAGCATCCGGAAGCAGAGCAATTCCCTTCTCTGTTGATCTTCCTAGATCCCTACCACAGTCTGAACCGCTCACGTTGGAAGAATGTGGAAGGTGGATCACAGATGAAGAAGCTGCCTTCATGGCACACTGTCTTGAGCAGAAAAGGCTTGAAGTCATAGGACAATATCGAGACCCTTCATCTGTGTCTGTTAAGATAGTACCAGATAGACAAAGGTGGCTACCTTGGTCTATTCCTGGGAAACGGAAGGAACCTGCTCCGGGCAAGCAGCCATTCAGCAAGATCAGGCTAAAGGAATATGAGAAGGCACCTACAAAGTACAATCTTAAGGATTTCTCCCAGCTTCCGATTGCCAAGATCTCTGAGGATCATGCCATAAGGTATTACCTGACTTCTCTGAAGAAAGATGAATGGAGAACTGGCTCCTCAAACTGCTGCAATGCTGAGAAAGCTACTATTCCAACTGTTGGGACAATCAGCAGAGTTACTGACATCAATCTTAAAACAGTGTACTTCGATGATATGTTCAGATGCTCAGTAATCAGGCCTTTTGACTGCATGAAGATATATGACCAATGGACTACTGTGACCAAGCACTTCGACATTGGATTTACTTGGTGTCAATGGTCTGAGTCTTGGAAAGACAAAGCCATATTACCATGCATCGACCCCCTAGTGCTAGAAGAAGATGACAGGGAAAATCTGAGAAGAATTTACCTGGCAGAAAATGAAGCACTCTCCTTTACCTTTGAAGCTTTGAGTGTCTTTATCAGAAGTTTATGGGGAGAAGACGCTGGGAATAGGTTTGACTCTTACACTGCTGATGTTGTTCTTCACAGAGAAACCATCTTCATGAACTTGCTGTATCCAGAAGATGTGAAGCATCAATGGAAGATTCAGACAGAATCAGAGCTCAGAAGACTTGGAAATTTCATCAAATGGTTTATACCAAATGATGCATTCTTTTTAAGAGCTCAAAGGAAGAAGGATTTGAGACTGAAGATATCCAACTGGGTGCTAGTAAGGCATCAGAAGATGAAGTCTGCACTTGTACCAGAAGCTGGACCTTCTACTTCTACTTCTGCAGTAGAGATGGTCACCATTCCCAAAGCAGAATTTGAAGAAATGAAGGCTACAAACTTGAAGGTCACTCAGCTGGAGACTGCACTGAAGTTACTCTATGAACGTCTCAATATCCCACCTCCACCTCTTCCAAACCCTTGAATTTTTTTTTACTTGTGTGTTATATAAAATCTGTTCTATTTGGTCGATACACTTATATATATAATTATTTTTTATCTAACTTCTATTCAAATTTTTCTATGTCTTATTTTGACTATGATGTGTTTTTACACTCTTTTTGTCTGATGACAAAAGGGGGAGTAAAAAAAAGGTATGATGAACACGAAAGAAAGGTATATTGAACACGTGAAAATCTGATAATTCACCATCCGATGTTCACTGTCCGATGGATACACTGGAACTAAAGTATCATGCATAGCATTTCATACATAGCATTTGTGTGCGCTATTAGTCATTGATCTAGTACTCTTATAATGTTTAATAAATTTGGTACAATGAAATATATTTGATTAAATCAATCTATTTGGTATATAATCAGCATCCGATCTCACTTTATTAAATATATGCTCTGATACATCTACGGATTTTTCGCAATCACTTAAATGAATTTGTTTACCAACTATTGCCTTAATACATGAATTGTTCATATATATCTAAACTGTTAAATTCAGGGGGAGACCCTTGATGTCTTTTTTAAACTAAATTGTTCATCTACCTTAGATGTTTGTCATCATCAAAAAGGGGGAGATTGTTGGAACCTAAACGATTGAGATGTTTAGACCCTCATTAATTTTGATGATAACAAAGTATTCACAAGAGAACAATTTATGTTCTAACATTTCTTGAAGTGTGCAGATACTAATAATACATATATTCTAAGCCACTCAAGCAAGAAGAAAGTAATTCTCAAGATAAGGATACATTCTATGTGTCAGCATCCGGCTCATCCTTGTGAGCGTCTGGAATTTTCTCTTTATGACACTAGGCTTATCCAATTGCTACAAGCGTCCGAACTTCCGATTTTGAGCGAGCGTCTGAACTTCATTTCAAATCACGTGTTAGTCACGTTGCTGCTCTTCCTCTCAGAAGGTTCTGGAACGAATTTCGAAATTGATTCTGAGCGCTAAAATTGTTGTACGAGGTATCAAAGGTGACACCTTTAGCTAAAAGACAAAAATCGTACAAGCAATTGTGAAAAGCAATGTAGTACGAAAACGGTAATATGTACTCTTTGGGATATTCTCCGGAAAGGAAGAAAGAGACGACTTTTTGAATTTACCTCACTCAATGAAAAAGAGCCATTTTTACCGTGAACGGTAATATCCTTGGAACTCCTATATATACCTCATGGTATCCATTGAAGAGGTGCCGAGATATCTTGTGAAAAAGCTTCTTTGAAATCTTCTTTGAAATATTACCTCATTTATCGAGATCAAGCCTTTGTTGCCATACATTACAAAGAGTCAACATCTGAAGCACTGCTTCTGTGAGCAATCAAGTCTCGTGCTAAATCTCTCGACTACAAGAATCTGAACTCGTCGACCCTTTCTTTTAGAAAGTTTTTCTATAGTTGAGCTTAATCTTTTATCCTCTCTGTGAGAGTTATTTTTGACTGTATTTCAACTCACTTGTAAAAGTTGTTTTGGCCTAGTTAAGGCTGTATCCTCAAAGGCTCAATTGTACTGAGTCATTTTGAGAAGTTGAGAGTATTGTCAAGTTGTGACAGAAAAATACTCTTGAGGAAATTGTAATCAGGTTGATTATAGTGGAAAATCCTTCAGGAACGAAGGGGCTAGACGTAGCTACCAGTTTGGTAGTGAACTAGTATAAATCTCTGTGTCTTTTGCTTTATAGCTTTCTATTTCTCTTTATCGTGGTGTGTTAAAAATAAGTTTTCACAAACTGCCTTTCCAGCGTCCGATCATTTCTAGCATCCGTTATATAAACAGTTTTGAAAAACTTTTGTTCTAAGTGTTTTTAACTTAAAGTTTGCGAAAAGTTTTGAACACAATTCAACCCCCTTCTTGTGTTCACGTTCATATCGGCTATTAATCCCAAAAGGGGCGTTTGCTGCTCGGGTATTAGAGAGGCGAACTTGTTCAAGAATGTTGGTAATATACTTAGATTGAGAAATAAGATAACCTTCAAGAGAGTAGACCACTTCAATCCCTAAGAATAACGAAAAGTATCTAAATCCTTCATCTCAAACTGTTTTGGCTAGTTGTAATTTCAACTTTGCAATCCCTTCAACATCATCCCGTGTAATTATCATGTCATAAACATATAGAGAGGGTACAATACGGCCATGAGGAGTGGACCTGAGAAACGTAGCAAAATCATGAGATCTAGAGCGGAAGCCAAGAGATACAATCACAATGAAGAATTTTTTAAACCAAGCTCGAGGAGTTTAAGCCCATAGACAACCTTCGTTAACTTACAAACTTTCTCTGGATAATGAGAAACGCTTGGTTTCCTCTTGAAGATTACACAATTCAGAAAACTTTTTTAACATCCTTTAAGAAATATGCCATTGACGAAGAAATGCAACAGCAATGAAAGTGCGAATAGTGGTCATTTTGGTAACAAGAGCAAAGGTTTCTTCATAATTCATACCATATTGTTGTGTGAATCATTTAGCAATAAGACGAGCTTTGTAATGCTCAACTGGCCCATCAAACTTGGTTTTGATATTGTATACCCAACGAGACCTAATATCACGTTTTCCTGGTGTGGGAGAGGTACCAGGTCCTAAGTATCTGTTTTGTGCAAAGCAGAAAGTTCATTTACCATAACCTGTTGCCAAAGATGATCAAGAATAGCATATTGGTGGAAAAAAAAGGCTCAGACAAACTGTAACGGAGGTAAGAAAAGAAGCAAAAAATGTGGAATAAGTGGAGTAAACAAAATTTGGTAATTAAGAGGACTTATGATCACGTCAAGGATAACGAGGAGGAGGATCAACGATTGCAGAAGGTTCACGGGAAGCCATGGGGACAATAGGAACATCTGGTCTGTAGAAGTACTAGTGCCAACCCTGCAGTTCTCAACATCAGAGTCATTGGGATTATCAATATCCATGACAAAATGATCAATACGAGTAAGATGAGACCTTGTAAGGCTGTGAGAATTAGAGAGAATAGAATAAAATGGTATATACTCAAGAAATAAAACATGACGAGAAACAAAGTTTTTGACTTGCAGAGTCATAACAATGATAACCCTTTTGAGGCTTAACATATTTTCCATTTTTTTATCTTAAGACTTAACAAAAATTCCATCAACATAGCCCCACATTCTCTTACGTTTCAAAAAAAAATATTCAATACATATCTCCAATAAGAATAATTTTGTCCATTTAGTTGTACACTAGGGAATCAAAATTTTCACTTGCCATGACTAACAATCACAATAATAACAATAAACAGAGAAAAGATGATCTGAGAAGACTGCTTACTGCAAAAGGGATTGAGATGCTACTACAAAGGGGTCACCGTCCAAACCCTAACTAGAGAAATTGCGTGAAGAAACTGCGACTACAAAGAGGGAGTCTCACCGGACCAGAGAGATGCGAATTGCACCAGAAAAAGGAATCTGCGACCAAAATGCAGGGTCGCTGCAACAAATTAAAGAACTACAAATCGGGTCACGAATCGTTGTGGCCAGAATTTTACTAGCTATTTGATACCATGTTAACAATATGAACAATGCATAGAGAAAAAAAGACAAGGAGAAGAGAATAAGTTTTGCCAGGGTTCAATAGAAATACAATGATAAGTCTACATAATACAAGGCAATAGAGAGAATCTTATACAATAGATAAGACTAAACTTATACGGTTATGAAGAGTAAATAGATAAAAGCATATTAACTAATATTATCTAACAAAAAGTACCTATAGCACTACAAGAATGTTTGGCATTTCCTAGGGTCAAAAGTCCTAGGAAATGCCCAAAAACCGCAGGAAATGCCAAAATTTCTGAGGGCCCACCGAGGGCTACGTGGCAGTAGCTAAATCGCTGGTAGGAAACAGATACCGAGAGTCTTTTTAAAAAAGCTATAGGAAATTTCCGAGGGCTCAAAGCCCTAAGTAATTTTCGAGGGTCAAAGCCCTAGGAAATGCCCAATACGGTTTAAAAAAAAAATTAAATTTTATCAGTTTATTTAAACTGATAAAATTTAAATTTTTTTAAACTAAAATTAATTTAAACTGATATTATATGTTCGACGAAAATGTGAGAAGTGAGACGAGCGGCGACACAAGACTGCACAAGATCGGGCCGATCACAGGCATCCAAGAATCCCCATAGTCCTTGGAAAATAAAATTTGGAGATGGAAAATAAAGTGAATAATTGTGAAAAACAGGTAAAAAATAATAGAGAGAATAATTGTGAATAATTGCGAAAATTGGAGAAGATGAGAGCGAAGGGAAGGCGAAGAAGGACGGTGAAAGAGAGAGGTAGAGGAACGACTTGGTATTGATCTCGCGGCAAAGAACAGCAACCTTGAGAGAAATCCACAGCGCCACTGCCTGATTCCCTAATAACATATGGCAGATTCAATTTGAGACCATAAAAAAATGTGGAAATTAATTTCTTTTGCCTCCCTTTTTCATCCTCCTTGGGATTCGCCCTCTTCTGCCTTCTTCTTCATATTCATGCGAGATGATTTGAGACCGAAACCTCCTATTCCTTGCATGGCATCTGCGAAATCATGGAGATTTGAGGGAGATCCGGACTAATCATGCGAGATTCTTGATGAAATCGGATCAAGAATTGAGGGATTGGGGTGAGATTGAGGGATAGGCCGAGAAAGAGGGAGAGATGGGTTGCGTCGTTCTCCTCTAGGATTAGGTTTTGAGAGAATAGAAGAAGAAGAAGAAGAAGAAGAAGAAGAAGAAGAAGAAGGGAGAAAGTGAGAAGGGAGGCGGGATAGAGCGAAAGAGGTCGAGAGGGTTGCTAGGGTTTGAGAGGAAATGAGAAGGTGTGGAGAGGAAGAGAGGGTGCAGCAACAGCGACGAGACGAGACGAGAGAGAGAGGAAGTGATCTGAATAAAATTTATGTACACAAAGTATAACCTAGTGCAATTTTTTTTTAAAAAAAGGGGGCTATTCCGAGGGGCTGCCCTTGTGTAATGCTCAAATTAAAACAAAAATCAATGTTTTTAATTTCTGAGAGTTTTTTTTTTTAAAAAGCTCTAGAAAACTCTCATATGAGTATTTTTCTAGGGTCACAACCCCTAGGTAATTTTTATAGGAAATAAATAAAATTTTTGTAGTGTAGTAAGTACTGTAACTAACATTTATCCATATATTAAATATTAAATATTAATATTAATACCCTACTCGGTCCATGCCATGCCTAGGATCTCTTTTACTTTAATTTAAATTTGGAAGGAGTATGCTACGTACATGCAGTGTGCAGTGTAACTTATATACGAATTAATTAAAAGTTTTGTACAAATTAACTTATAATTTAATAAATAAACAAATGTTGATCCCATTTGGTATCATGGACACAACGGTTGAAAATCTCATGTCTCACTTTTGTGTTACATTCTCTGTCTCACACCAATGACAATTTGTCACGTAATAAAATAAAATTATAATTTATTAATACATATGTATATCCCCAACCTTTGATTGGTCAGAGATAGAGGGACACTATTTTTTGGGACAACATATATTTGTTCGGACACAACAGCGGTTTCCAATCTTCAAAACATATGCATACATAAATATGATGTTACTAGTACATTCATGCATGCATTTGCTTTTGCATACATGTCACCGACCGGCTCCTCATGTTGTTGTCCTTATGTTCACAGTTTGTTGTGTCGCACATGCTTACGTGGTCGCATTTATAGAATCTTTCATCGGCTCTTGCTGGAGTGGAGCATGCTCCATTTTCTCTCTCTCTCTAAATACGCCAATACATACAATACAAGACTCTGCAACTCGACAAAACATTCAGCCTTAATTTGCTAGCTCTCCGATAGAATAATATATATGTTTTTTTATTATGTGCTGAGCGAACTTATTTGTTCAGTAGCACTTTATATATTATTAGAGCCAAACAAAGAGCGCAAAGAGAGGAAGCCAAGGGAAGAAGAGATATGGAGGTGTTTCTGGCTATGAAACTGGTTTCTTCACTTGCTCTTGTGGCCATTTTCAGCTGGATTCTTTATCTTTATGGCAATCTGTGGCATAACTCCCAAAGGATCAGAAGGAAGCTCCGAATGCAAGGTATTAGAGGGCCTCCACCTTCTTTTCTTCACGGGAATCTACCAGATATGCAGACAATCAAATCACAGGAGGCTAGCATGGCGAAAGCTTCCACCTGCGCCCATTCTGATCAGTTTCTAGCGCATGACTACTCTGCAGCCCTCTTCCCATATTTTGAACACTGGAGGAAACAATATGGTATAGTACTCCCTTCTCTTCTCTTTCATTTCTTCTTCTAGTTTCATCGTTAAAACTTAACTCATTGCAGCTCAGTAATTAACGGTAGATATTTAGAAGATAGAAGATAATTAATTAATTCCTCTACTTAGCGCAAGCAACATAATTTCTAGTGTTTTAAAAACCAAACCGAACCAGACGGTTGAATCGGTTGAATCGTGAACCGGTCATGCTTACGGTCCGGTTATTTTGTTTTGAAGGTTCGACCGCGGTTTCATCCCGATTCGAACGATTTAAAGCGGTTGAACCATTATCCAGAAGTCTCGTCGGTTTGATGTCCGGTTTGGTTTTTAAAACATTGATAATTTCTCTTAAGTGAATATGCATGTAGGTTGTACAAGAGCTTATAATTTTTGACCTCATCAACCCTAAGGAATTAATCTTCTTAGTAATACTGATGAAACATTGATTTTTAATATTTTCACACCAATTATTATTTAATTACATCTACTAATCCGTTTTTGTTTCATGGTAAAAAAAACAAGAGGACACAAGTTTGAGTTTCTCCCTTTTTACCGTAAAAAAGGGAGTGTGGAAATACTTTTGTAAAAAAAAACAACTAGGTGAGAGAACTTACACCGCAGTTTAAGTCGTGTAGTTAAGTTTTTGTTGGGAAAATAGTTTTTGCTGAAAAACAATTGAATGAGCTTGTGACACGTGTCATTAGTGCAAGTTTTTTATAGACAACTAGCTAAGAGAATCAGTTGGGTGACGAAGAAAAAACCGAAGTAGTTAAATTTTTTGTGGGAAAATAGTTTTTGAAGGTAAAATTGATGAATGAGCTTTTGACACGTATCTTTAATGTAATTAAGTTTTTTTAAATAAATAATAGATAAATAAATAATAGATAATAGATACAATAGATTGTATGAAAATTTCCATTGCAGATGCCCTTGAGGATTTTCTCAGTTAAATCTCTGCATTTGATGTTGGCGTGTTTCTCATTTAATTTCCACAATCATATCATAGATTTAAAACCTAGCTAGCTAGCTAGCTCACTTTAGCCGAAAGCATGGATGAGTGCATATACATACATGCCTAATTGTGCGACTGTACATACATGTGCAAGATTATCACGTTTTGTAGTTTTTGCTATGTTTGTATCTTAAAGTGAACCAAGTGGCCAAAAGTCCAGTGTCCCTCCCGTGTCTATGTATAATTGGTTGGTGCTGCCTTTGGCTACCGAAAGGTTAAGTTTAAGACATGACAACGGTCTTTTTGAACATTCCTCGTTTGTTCAATCTGCATTGGATTGGGAGTATTTTGCAAGTGGGAGGAGGGTTTGGATTGATTGGGATTGAAAGAGGAAAAGCAGAGTTTTTCTTAAAGCAAACGTGCCTAAGATCTTGATCTTACGAGACTTTGAAAACTAATAATTGATGGACATAAAGAGGATGAATATATTCCTCGCAGTCTTCTTTTTAAATAATTCAACAATATCCTTTAACATTTTCGAATATTCTTTATTCTGCGTAATGACTTTTGTTTATAAAAAAAATTCTGCTTAATGATTTGAGATAATTGCACAATGATAGTCTTTCAATCGTAATTGATAATTATTTATGATTTTAGTCATTACAAAAATTATTCTTATCCTTCATTATTTGTGTTATATGCATGTCTTGCCTGCTTTTGCAGCTTATGGACCAAAGAAATTAACTATTGGTTTCTCGACTACTTTCTTCACCTTTTGCTAGTTGAGAATCTATGTTTTTGTTCATAAAAAATTTATTCTTAAGATATACACTACTAAAAAGTGTAGAAATATTTTTTTAGTTTTTTTTGTTTGACTGAAAATATTTTTTTAGTTAAAAAAATGCAATTAACAATTGTACCCAAAAAAATGAAAGAGTATCTAACGAATGAACATCGATCATGAGTTTGATCAGCGTGGGATCTACGTGTTACATGAATAAATGATCTTCTATTGTGCTAAAGACTGTTTGCTGCAGAATACATTTGGCAGTGTCACCTTTACAGCTGTTTCTTTTTCCTTTAAATTCTGGTATTCGTGGTCTCGTTGGCAACATTTGCTTTCGAGTAGCCTATACCAATAGTTATATAATACTACTATAATTATATAAATAATAGCGGAATATGTTAAGAGAAATGTTATTTCAAAGTCAAATTGGACACCAAAATCGACAATAATTTTGTTGGTTAATACAGTTCACATACGTGATTAATGAAATGTTGAACTTTGTTAACGAATATACTAATATGTTGCAACTCATTAACCATCCACTGAATTTCATTAACCACAAATTTAAACGTTATTGACCACGATTTTTAGGTGTTCAAATATAAGTTACTACATGTATATTTGAACATCTAAAAATCGTGGTTAATGACATTCAAAATTATGGTTAATAAAATTCAGTGGATGACTAATGAATTTCGACACCTTAGTATATCTATTAACCAAATTTATCACTTTATTAACAACATTTTTGAACCGTATTAAATACGTATTTTGATGTCAATTTTTCAAATAACATGACCAATGTGTTAAATGGAGTTCCAGCTAGCAAATGGGTTATAGCATTGAGTACGGGTCGTCTATCGGGGTCCATTTAATAAATGGACCAACATCAAGTCTCTATCTATCGTCATTAATATGTGATAAAGACTTTGACAAAATGATGTGCATAATGCATTATTGATCTAAGAATTACTAGTGATTAGGCATTACATAAATTTAGTTGGTGCAGTGATGTCTTTATATGCAGGTCAACTGTACACTTACTCCACAGGAATGAAGCAACATCTATATGTGAACGAACCGGATCTAGTGAGAGAAATGAACCAGTGTATCACTTTGGATTTGGGTAAGCCTTCTTATGTAACAAACAAACTCGCGCCAATGCTTGGCAATGGCATTTTGAGAGCCAATGGGCATAGTTGGGCGCAACAGAGGAAAATTGTTGCAGCTGAGTTCTTCATGGACAAAGTTAAGGTACATACAAATTTTTTACTATCTTCTTCATTATCTCACACCCTTGTGTAATTGCTTCTTGTATTTTCGCGTCGATTTATTTTTTCAATTATAAGATATTTTAGTTGGTGAACTACTTTTTTTTTTATTTTAATTTTTCAAAGATTGATGGCCGAAATTAAGAACCTACATGTAAGTGGAACCCACACACTGTGCCAATTCCTTATAAAAATTAGAATGAAATAAGTCTTGATATACAACATTACCCTTTTTTTTTTTGCCGAAGAAAAAGACATCAATTATCAGTCTTTTTTTTTAGCTTGTTTTTGTCTATATATATATATATATATATGTATGTAGAATAGCCTAGTTATATTGTACCAAAAAAAAAAAAGAATAGCCTAGTTATATATTATCTACACAATCATATTAGTGCTGGATAGCTATAACTTCAATTGATAGAAGCAGAAGTTTATCACGTTCCATGATTATGACTTATGAGGGGGTGTGTGTGCTAAGTAGCAACAAGTGCACATGCTCTATATAGAAGATGAATTTAATTTTTAATTCTATTGTTTTTTGGGAGGGAAACGAAAATGAGTTAATTAGTGGGACACCAAAATCGATAACAATTTGGTTGGTTAATGCATTTCACACACGTGATTAATGAAATGGTGAACTTGATAATAGATATACCAAAGTATTGCAATTCATTGACCATCAACTGAATTTTATAATTTTTGAGTGTTCACTTGCACACTGCCATGGTAATTAATTATGTTAGCTGTTCTGGCCAAATAATAAATTTAGGCTTTGAATAGATAGATATATGTATATAAATGATCTTTGGTGAACTGAAAGGAAATTAATTAACGTGGCATTGTGGCAGGGTATGGTGGGGCTTATGATAGAGTCAGCACAACCATTACTAATAAAATGGGAGGAATTTATTGAGGAGCAAGGAGGTAACACAGCTGAAGTTAAAGTTGATGCCGATTTGAGGGGCTTCTCAGCTGACGTTATTTCAAGGGTCTGTTTTGGACATTCTTATTCCAAGGGAAAAGAAGTTTTCTCAAAGCTTAGAAGCATCCAGAAGATCATGTCCAAACATGGCTTCCTTTTTGGCCAGACCGGTTTCCTGTAAGTAAATAATTAAAGAGTAACAAAAAGATCTGCGTGTTTAATTAATTTGAGACTAAAACTGATTGATAATTAATCAATGACAGTGAGAAACTAAAATTCCGGACAAAGAAGGAAAACGAGATTAGCAGTTTGGAAAGAGAGATAGAGTCACTGATCTGGGAATTAGTGGAGGAACGGAAGCGAGAATGCTCAGAGACATGCTCATCAGAAAAGGATCTGATGCGGTTACTGTTGGAAGCAGCCATGAGTGATCAAAGTCTGGGGAAGGACTTCTCAAAGAAATTCATAGTGGATAACTGCAAAAACATATACTTTGCTGGTCATGAAACTACTGCTGTTGCAGCCTCTTGGTGTTTGATGCTTCTTGCTCTTCACCCTCAATGGCAAGCTCGTATAAGGACAGAGGTTGCTCAACATTGCCCCAATGGCATACCAGATGCAGATTCTCTCCCTCTCTTGAAAACGGTACATTTGCAGTTTGATTTTATGAAAGCATGTATATACATGATATACATCTTGTCATTTATATTTATATATCTTATAAAAACTGCCCTCCTTAATTGTTAACCATTTTCTTCCTTCTTCTTCCCTACACAAAGGAAGTTTTGCATTGGTTGTGTTTGGACATTTTGATCTTACTTGAGGTTATCTTATGTCATAAGTATTTATGTATGTGATTATGAGAGCTTATAAAAATAGTTTATGATGTGTTCATAGGCTATTTTTAGCTGATTTTCATAAACTCCTCATAACAACTTATGGAAATAGCTTACACAAAGCTTGTCAAGATTTTAAATCGTTGTCGCGTCGCGATCTTTGATATTGTAGAAAATCGCGATTGCACCTGATGCGACCTAAATTGCGGTTACACTGAAGTCACGAAGACCCCATAGACCTTATTGTCGCGGCTAAGATCGTGGACGTGAACCTTTATTTAAAATCTCAGAGCTTGTGTGAAATTTAGCTCTAAAAGGTCTTCAATAATAGAAACAAAACACGAACCTAAACTTTTATATGATAAGCGTTTATTCATTTAGCACCCTAAATCTCAGTTGACTTTAGGCGATTTATGGACCAATATTTTTCCACTGGGATATATATATATATATAATTAATTACTGCTTATTATAGGTGACCATGGTGATTCAAGAAGTACTGCGTTTATATCCACCAGCAGCCTTTGTGTCAAGGGAGGCATATGAAGATATTCAAATTGGAAACCTTAATGTTCCCAAAGGTGTTTGCTTATGGACTCTGATCCCAACGCTGCACAGAGATCCTGAAATTTGGGGACCAGATGCCAATGAGTTTAAACCAGAAAGGTTCAGTGAGGGTGTCTCTAAGGCTTGCAAGTATCCGCAAGCGTATGTGCCCTTTGGATTGGGCACTCGTTTGTGTGTGGGGAAGAATTTTGCAATGGTTGAACTGAAGGTTGTGCTAGCCCTTATAATTTCCAAGTTCAGCTTCTCTTTATCTCCTAGTTATAGGCATTCTCCGGCATATCGAATGATTGTAGAGCCAGGTCATGGTGTGTATATTCTCATTCAGAAGATTTGACCGGAGCTGATCAATGTTGCATATTAATCAACTTTAACGTGCAACCGTTTTGTTTCTCTTTAACATATATGTATGTGTGTTTAGATATAAAACTATAATGCAAGTTTCTGCCTTGACTTTAATGCTTTCGTTATAAAACTATAGTATGACTATTTAATTGATTGTATACACACATCTACTCACACGTTAGAAACCCAAATGCTGAGGGATGAAGTCTCCCATTAGTTAGAGAAAGGATACAGAATGAAGGCATTGTTTCTTTTTCTTTTTTTGTTTTTTTTTGATTGAAAGAATGAAGGCATTGTTTGGCACAGAGACATATAATGGAATTTGATATTATTCTACTCTCTTTAATTTCACTCGGTTTAGTAGTACCAAAATATACCACTTACTGTTTAGTATGTGCCAAATGCAAAATATAAACACATGACCAAAGAAAATATAAAAAAGACAGGGTGTCACGTTTGCTGCCGTAAATTGTTGCTTAGCTCATAATCATAGATTTCTTTGTTTTGGGGCTTGCTAGATCCCGACGAGCACCAAGCCAGCCTGTATTAAATTCATTCACAAAATGATGAAAAATCAGACAGGTGAAGATGCTGCAGTGATTTTCTAATATTTTTCAGTTCAACTTCAAGTAACACTGAATAGTAACTAAAAAGCTAGAGAGCTCAACAGTATTACTAGATGGAGAACACTTACATGCTTGTTTCTGAATAATTTAGATACAAACACTGTTGTATTTTTTTATTTTTTATTTTTTTGTGAACTTGGCTTCTCTTGAGCCTATGTTCACTTGTTGTCTCATCAATAATATTCCTTTGTCTTTTAAAAAAAAAGATAAACTAATTAACTCGAAGATTTTTATAGAAAAAATGATACTCACCTTTGTGAGAGACGTGTAGGGAAGAGAGAGGCAGGAAGAGAAATAAAAGGAGTGAGAAAAAGTAAGAGATGTAATAAGTGATGTGATAAAAAAAAAAAAAGAGAAAGATAAAAAACAGAAAGTGGAAAACTCCCGTACCCTAGAGTTTCATTGAGTACGGTATCCAGTGTTTAATCATTTGACGTCACATTATTTTCTAAAAGTATTTTTTGTTTTCATTTTCTAAAATTTGTATTCATTTTATATTGATAACAAGAAGATGAAAGAATCTTATAGTAAACAATTGTGGTGGAGAGAAGAAACAATTGTGGTGGAGAGAAGAAGGAATACTAGCTAGTGAGAATGTATTTTTAGAAACAATGAAATCAGTTTTTTAACATTTTCAAATTTTTTAAAAAAACTGAATTTGTTTTCCCTAATGATTCTTAGTTTAAGTGAAAATGAAAATATGAAACAAACGAATAAAGTAAATAGTGCTTAAGTTTTGAGTTTTTTTTGTCTTATGGATATCAATACCCACCTTTCTTGTCGGATACCCAAGAATTCACCTTGTAAAAAAATGAATGTGAGATCTAAATTAAAAAAATGAATGTGAGAGTATAAGAATTCTATTTATATATATATACCAACCGACGAGACACAAGGTGATACATTTTTTTTTTTGATTGAAACAAGGTGATACATTTTAATTGTGAAAAAAAGAAACTCTAACATAAATAGCCTAAAGATAATGTGGACGACAATAGAGATCTAAATGTTTTTTATGCTAACTAATCACATCATATTTTGAATCCATCTTGAAGATCATCACGATTAAATCGGGCTCAATTCTTCTATGAATAACATATAGGAGATCTAAGGTTTTTTCCTTGTTGTAGGTTTAAAAAACGACACTTACAACAGATAACTGCTCTGCTAGGGTTTCGAAATGGATTTCACCTTCACCGCCTCCCGGCCGCCGCCGGTACAAACGAAAACAACAGATGACCCATCGGATAGTGGTGGAGGGAGTGGAGAAAGAGACAAGGGCAAGCGAGTGGAGACAACAAACACTCCAGTCTCGTTCCGTGACAAAGTCCTAGGGTCGCAGGCACCAATAATAGCAAAGGAAAAGGTTGATCTGATAGCTACCAACATGGTTTAGATTGAACACGTTCAAGTGAATAAACTACTACCTATGCTCCATGTGGGGAAGAAAGTGATTGATGAGCTCAGCCTGCCTTGGAAGGATGCGTTAATTGTCAAGTTACTGGGGAAAAGCCTTGGGTTCAACATTATGCGAATCAAGCTTGAGTCAGTGTGGAAGCTAGCCAGAGGATTTGATCTGATGGATATAGGCAATGGGTTTTTCATGGCCAAATTCAGTGGGGAGGAGGATAGAGCAAAAGTAATCAATGGCGGACCTTGGTTAGTGTTTGACCATTATTTATCTGTTAGGCAATGGTCTCCTGAGTTTAATGCAGCAAAGGCCACGATAGAAAAAACTATGGCGTGGGTCAGAATCCCTAGCCTCAACCTAGTTTACTATGATGAGAGCTTGTTATGGGCATTAGCTTCGGCCATAGGAACCCCAGTAAAAGTTGATCTTCACACGCTGCGGGTCGAAAAGGGGCGGTTTGCCAGAATATGCGTTGAAGTGGATCTTAACAAGCCAGTAGTGGGAAAGGTTGGTGTCAATGGAGATTGGTTCCAAGTCCAATATGAGGGCTTGCATGTTATTTGTTCGCAATGCGGGTGCTATGGCCACGTGCTTAAAGATTGCCCAATACCAGTTAGCAGTAAAACTCCAACGACGGCGACAGTCATGGATTCTGATGATAAGGTTGCAGCGCCGGGAGTTGGGAGTGTTGAAGGATAAACGATCACGGCGAAATCGGTGGGAGGAGATCTCGTTGGCTCACAAAATGCGGATAACCATGCAGTTGTTAATCCTCCAGAATCTCTGCATGAGGAGTGGATTACGATTGAACGAAGAAAATGCAATCAACGGAATAATCGTGGCATGGGCTTTAATGATCGTGGCCCACATAGTAACAGGAGGTCCACCCGGTTTGATGCTCTCCAATTTGATAAAATGGATGGGCCCTCTGTGCATTCTACAGCTATGACCAATGGCCCACATGACCTAAAAAAAAAGGCCCAGGAATGATGGGCCGTCATCGAGCAAGCTTGATTTGTCTCATGTGCCAAAGGACAACCCATTAGTAGGAATTTATGCAGGGGGGTACACAGTCACCAAGGCCATCGTGGGATCTGATCAGAAGAAGGGGCTCGAAGCAAGCATCAAAATGCCAATCCATTCTCATCGAGCACCAACCATACCTAAACAAGTAAATGCAAGTGTATCAAACTCTCAGGTGAATTTGAAGCAGAAGGAGCAGAGAAGCTGCAATCTTTGCCAAACCCGAAGCCCCCTGACCTAGCAGTAGCTCAGAATGACGGCATGCAAATGGAAACCAGCGATGAGGCGGATGATGAAGCCGTGTGTGTAGAGGTGGAGAATGAGTCTGGATTACCACTCCAGGACTCTCATATGCATACCTCCTGATGGGCGAGCAGCCAGATGTACTATTCTTCTTCAATTTAGTTGTTTTAATGAATCTTATCACTTGGAATTGTCGTGGTGCTCAAGGAAAAGATTTCCGAAGAGAACTTAACAACTTTTGCAGGCGTAATAGAGTAGATATTGCAGCGCTACAAGAACCTAGATGCAGTGGCATTAAAGCAAAAAACACAATAAGAGGTTTGGGATTTCGCCACTCTTTGGTTGTTGAAGCTCGTGGATTCTCAGGTGGGATTTGGTTACTGTGGAATAGGGGCGACATTCAAATTACTTTGATTCAAGATGATTTCCACTTTCTTCATGTGAGGGTGACCCAAATTGATGCTCCCAGTTGGCTATTGACAGTGATCTATGCTAGCCCCAGAGAGCACGAAAGGAGGGATACTTGGTCTCAGTTCAGAAACTTAGCAGCTACTATTCAGAAACCCTGGCTTATGCTTGGTGATTTCAATGAAATCTCAGGGCTAGGAGAGAAAATGGGTGGAGCTCCAACTGACTTGAGGAGGTGTATGGAGTTTGTAAATTGGATTAATGATTGTGGATTATTGGAGGTCCCAACAACTGGCTCTAGATTTACCTAGAAGGGGCCAAAGTGGGTTGGAAGAGATAGAGTTTTCAAAAGACTGGACAGAGTCCTCTACAATTTGGATTGGAGACTACAATTTCATGAAGGATATGCTAAGGTTCTTCCAAGGGTTCAGTCTGACCACCATCCAATAGTTGTCTTCACAGAAGGGGAGCCTAGAATTGGGGTGAACCGCCCATTTTGGTTTGAGGCTGCCTGGACTACTCATGAAGACTTTCATAGATTTATAAGGGAACAGTGGCACCATGATGTTACTCTTGTCCCGGGTATCTCAGAGTTAACTCAATAATTAAAGAAGTGGAATTCAGAGACATTTGGCAGCATCTTCAAGAGGAAAAAACAGCTCATGGCAAGACTTGCTGGTATTCAAAATAGCCCCAATTTTGGGTACAATACTTTTCTTGACTCTCTTGAGAAGGAATTGCAGGAGCAGCTGGCTCTCACTCTTTATCAGGACGAGTGTTTATGGTTCCAAAAGTCTAGGGGAAAGTGGATAACAGACGGGAATCGTAATATGAAATATTATCACTCCAAGACCATTGTGAGAAGAAGGAAGAATAAAATTTTGGCTCTGAAGAATAGTGACAATGCTCGGGAGGATCACCCTGAGCGCCTTAAAACCATGGTAAAAGATTTTTATATTAATCTTTTCCATGAGGAGGAGGCCATCAGCGAGAGTTTCGTTTCCATGGCTTGGTATTCTACTACTCTTTAGGGTGAGCATGAACATTTGAGTGCCAAGGTAGACAGGGCGGAATTAAAGCGGGCTCTTTTTGACATGGGTGAACGTGGAAAAAACACTAGAAATGAGGGTTTGAATTGGGTTTTAGAAATCTTTTCGCAAAGCTTGTGTGTTTATGAAAACTTTTTCAAAACAACTCTTTAATAAAATAAGACAGTACGTAAGTAAAGGGAAGAGAGAAGAGAGTAACACAGTGATTTATACTAGTTCACTATCACCTGATAGCTACGTCTAGTCCCTTCACACACTTGAAGGATTTTTTCACTATAATCAACCTGATTACACTTCAGAGTATAATACTGCCAAATTGGCTATACTCACAACTTCTTAGAACGATTTAGTGCAGTCAAGCCTCTAAAGAATATAGTCACTACCGGGCTAAATACAATGCTCAAAAATGATTTGAAACAATATCAAAATAACTCTCACGGAGAGGATATACAATGAAAAACTTAAGCACAATGAATAACTTTCAAACTAAAAAGGTAAAAACAATTAAGTGCTTTGTTCAATGTGATCTCAGATATTTAGAATAATTCTTGGATGCTCACTTCGTTTTTTCACACCGTTAACCTTCTTCAGTGGGTGAAGTAAGGTATATATAGCTAGGGTTGTGAATAGTGTCATTGTGACCTAACAGCTCTTTTCACCTGGTCAAAAGGTTCAGATCCCCTTTTAGCAAGTCACATCGTTTTCCACTCTGCTCAAAGCATACTGACACAACAGACAAAATCAGAATGTTTGTCACTTGTGAGCTTTTGAATATTAGACCCTTCGAGAGCAAGTTTCCTGATGATTATATTCGTTGGCATTCCCTTTGGCCTTTGATACCTTGTACATTAAAATGCTTCATTAATGAGGTCTCTTAAAAACATGAAGTAGCCTTAAATGAACTTCAGTCTGTTTTCCTATCAGAGCCACACTGTTCACCAGAGTGAGCTTGGAACAGAGGTGAGTTCTTCAGCACAAAATTTGTTGGCCTTTCACATAAGAGAGTCATGAAGAATTGGACGAAGGCTTTCATAGAGTAGTCTACCCAAAGTCTGTTTATGCGCTGACTGACTACCAGAGCGTTGACTAGAAACAGAGTGTGGTCTCACTAGAGCAAGGTCTACCAGAACGTTGACCAACACCAGAGCGTTGAGCAAATCAGAGTTGACTAAGCCAGAGCATAGTCTTGCCAGTGTTGATTACCAACAGAGTTGACCAAGTCAACATATGGTCTTACCAGAGCGTTGACTTCCAACAGAGTTGATCATTTCATAGCAAGGCTTTCAGACGATGACGTCAGCGTGATTTCAGATGTTCAATGGCAGACTTAGATTTATGGATCTAAATGTGAAATTCATAATTTCACTAAGTCTTTTGAGACAATTTCTTCTGATGAATAGTGATTTACTGCACACTAACAAACACATCAGAGGATAAATTGTTCTATTAACTATTTGTTATCATCAAAACAATTAAGGGTCATTGTTTCTGAACCCATTTGATTCCAACAATCTCCCCCTTTTTGATGATGACAAATACATATATTGATGAACAATTTTCCTTTAGAAAAATATTTATTTAAAATAATTTCAGAGGTTCCCCCTGAATTAAGTACATATAAATGTTTTCTAAGAGTAAAATCACATCAAATGAATGTATCATTTCAGAGCATAAAGTATCGGAGCTTAAATAAACAGATAGATCTTTCAAAGCATATGCTTCATTCCAAGTTAATGTATCAGAGTAAATAATGCACAAATGCAATGTATGATGACACTTGGTTGATACATCAGGTTCATCAATTACTCTATAAATCTATATTTTTTTCTCCCCCTTTTGTCATCAGACAAAAAGGTTAAGAATAAATAAAGAACATCATAGTCAAAATATTATTTGAGAAAGATAGAGTTAAATCAGTAAGAGCCAAAAATTGATTTCATTAATAAAAAATGCCAAACTACAAAAATTTAACTAAAGAAAGATAAATAACAGACTAAAAACAAGATGATAAAAATCCTAAAGGTTGTCTAAGGCTTAGGCAACCGATCCAGAATGGCCTGCAGCATCCATATATTTCTTGAAGAGCTTGTTATCTTCAACAAGCTGATCTAAGACTTCCTGAGGAACGGCTTGCAGATGCAGTTGAAGTAGGAGGAAGAGTAACAGGTTCTGTAGCAGGTGGAGGTGGAGGAATAGGTGTAGGTGGAGTAGGTAGGAGTATGGGAGCAGGTTCAGGTTCCCAAACTGCAAGGGTGCTTCTCCTTTGAGGCACATTCCAAGTAGAAGCAACAACTAATCTTCTATTCCTTCCAAGTTGATCCTTTTTGTGCTGTTCAAACTAGTTATGCACAAATTGCCATTTAGCAACAAGGTCCTCTTGAGCCTGTGCAGACAGAACTTCATCCATTCTTTCTTCTTCAATGATTTTCCAGTCTTGATACACACAATATCTCTCAGCCTTAAGACACTCAAAACCAGCAATCAGGAATGGATAGCGTTCAGGCACAATTCTTGCTTCCCGATGGTTGGGAACAGCCTCACAACCAATCTGAACAATGGGGCAAAGGGGTGCAGGAAGAAGCAGGGTTGGAGGGTCAATTCTGGAAACATCATCATCATCAGAATCAATACCTTGAACTACCTTAGAGGCAATTGCAGCTGCAATGACTAGGTCATCCTCTTCCTTTGGTTCTGCAGTAGATTCTGGTTCAGCCAAAATTGGTGAATGGGGTGGAGAATGGAATTGTGGTGGAAAAGGTACTAGAATTGCAAGTTGAAAAGTGGAGTCAGGTACAGGTTGAAGGATAGAGAGGGGTTGTGCTTCACAAATAGTATCAGAGTCAGGTGAAGGGGATAAGGGTTCCTGGATAATAGGCTCAGGTTTTGTTTCAGTGAAAGGTTCGGGTTGTGAAGGTATGTTGAGGTCAGGTTGAGTCAATGGAGGTGATTGAGGTCTCGGTGGTGATTTGGGGCTAAGTGGAGGAGTAGTAGGTTTAGGTTGTGGTGAAGGTGTTTTGGTTGTTTGTGGTTGAGGTGATGAAATGTTAGTGGTTTGTGGTGGTGGTAGTGCAGAAGTAGAGGTTGTGGGATGAACAATTGAAATGGGTTCAATATAAGGAAATTGAACTTGGTGTTGAGGTCTCTGCCTAGGTCTCAGTGGGACATGATCATCTTCATTGCTAGTAGATGAAGAAGAATCAGAGGAATCAGAGATTGATGGAGGTACAGGCATTTTAGGAGGTGAGGATTTTTTAAAAGGGGTTGGTTCTGAAGGTTTGGAAGAAGAAACATGTTTTGGAGGTTGTGGAGGAGGAATTGGTTTAGAGGTTTGGGGAGGAGGAATAGGGTTTGAAAGAATAGGTTGTAGGGATTGTGAAGGTTGGGTTTCAGAAGAACCAGTTGCAGCAGTACCAGCATTATAAACAGATTCATATAAATTACAAATATGATCTAACACCTTGGGTTTCTTTGCAGCAGGAAGATCAGCCAACTTGGTTATGCGCTTCAATTTTGAAGTAGCGGGAGCAACAGTAGTAGCAGGAACAACAGTGGTGGTGGTTACAGTAGCAGTAGTGGTTGTTCCAATAGCAGTAGTGCCAGAGGTAACAACAGGAAGAGCAGTAGCAGTAACAGAGGCTTGTCCCTTTAGCCTTTCTTCTTTGAGGTGAAGATAGTATTGATAGCTATCTTCCTTACACTTGGCTATCATCTCATCAACCTCAACTTTCTTCTCCTCGATTTCTTCTGGCATCACTGAGGGCATGAAGCTAGGTCTCACTGGTGCAACCATGTGAGTGGGCTCAGCAACGTGGATGCCAGTGCTCCTAGTTACCCTTCTGGTAGGCTCAACAGTAACTTCACTCATTTTCCTATTTCCCTTCCTTATAGGTTATAGGTTTTCTCCCACCTTCTTCTTCCTTTTGTATCTCAGCAATCACTTCTTCAGATAAAACCTTCATTCTCCTCAAGTTCTCATTGGAGAGGGTTGATACACTCATGGTTTTGAATGCAACTCCAGCTTCTTCAGTGTTAAGCTCTTGAAGATGTCGAATCAAGCCTTGATTGTTCATGATAGCAGAGAGCAACCTTCCATAAGGGATATTCAAGTTCTTCCCTTTTCTGGAGTACATGATGTTTCTACGCAAATGATCAAAAATCAGACTTGGCATATTGAGTTTGGCCTTGGTCTCATAATTCCACATAATGAACTTGTGGTCACTGCTCACAGTGTCCATAGACCCAACTTGGGGACCATGCAGTGCATTATAATCTTGAAGAGCACGCTGAACTTGTTCTTCATGTCCACAGCCTTAGAACCACCATAATTCTCATAGATGGAGTCGTTGATTGTTCCCCAGCCACCAAAATTCGTTTCCCAGCCCTCTTTAATAACAGCTCCAGAGTTAGGGCATTTGATAACATCAGCAATAATATCCTAAGTAATCAGAATATTCCTCTTTTGAACGTAGCTTTGAATGGTGTTGTTCTTGCACCAAGCATACATCCAAAATTCTTTTACCAGTTCCTCATACACATGGTAGTTTTCCATACAGAAGAAATCCATTATACCCATATCGATGAAATCAGTTCTGAAGGCGTACCCTTTATTAGCTAAATCTTCAAAGTTCACTTGGTGTTCCACCATTACCTTCAGTTGGTGTTGCTCAGCGTTCACTAAGGTAGGTTTAGGTTCTTCATTCGGATCGTAAGGAACTTGTTGTGAGGCAGCCATTGCAAAGAAACAGGAAGTTGCTGAGAGTAGGTAGAAGAGAAAGGGGTTGAGGGTTCAAAATATTTTGCTTCTCAGAGAGATAGTGTGAGTAGTGGGTGTAGTGAGTGAATGAGTGGGTAATAAAACGTGTTGAAGAAGGCAAACCTCCTTTTTCAGTTTTCAAAATAAATGAAATAAATAAATTGTCGTTTCAAAAATGAAACGTGTCACGCAAAGTATTAAAGAGGCACAATAAAACTGTCTTCGAGCGGTAAAAGAAATAATGACTCAGTGAGAGTAACTCTCAGCCACTAACGCATCAAACAGTCTCATAGAGACACATGTACACAAAGATTTTTAGAGGCACCTTTGTGATAAATGCAACATACTCATATGAATAGTCACAAAAACAGATGATACAAATATTAAAAATAATTGATAAGATAATAAATAATATAAACAAATAATTAATAATTAAATAATAATCAGAACCAACATATAAACAGAGGCACATATCAAACAGAGGCACTTGTGTGACAAACAGAGGCACGTGTTCAACAACAGAGGCAACATCAAAACAGAGGCATATAAGCAGTCAGACACAGACATTTTAGAGGCACATAAAACAGGGGCAACTGTATCCAAATTAAACACTTATTCCTTTATAAGATGAAAATTCAAATTCTTTCTTATAAAGTTGAATCTATCTTCAGCAAGGGGTTTTGTAAAGATATTTGCCCACTGATAGTCAGTATCAATAAATTTAATTTCAAGTATCCCTTTCTGAACATAGTCTCTAATGAAGTGATGTTTAATTTCAATATGTTTAGCACAAAAATGTAAAATAGGATTTTTAGTCAAATATATTGTAGAGGTATTATCACAGTATATAGGAATGTTACTCTTTTTAATCTGGTAGTCCTCAAGCTGATACTTCATCCATAGTAGTTGTGAGCTACTGCTTGCAGCAGATATATACTCAACTTCTGCAGTTGATAGTGCAATTGTGCTTTGCCTTTTGCTGGACCAAGAGATAAGGTTTGCTCCAAGAAATTGGCAGCCACCACTTATGCTCTTTCTTTCAATTCTATCTCCAACAAAGTCAGCATCACAGAAACCTACTAACTTGTAATTTTTCGAGTTCTTATAAAGCAAACCAAGGTTAGTAGTTCCTTTGAGATACCTAAAGATTATTTCAATAGCAGTTAAGTAAGATTCTTTAGGATTGGATTGAAATCTTGCACATAAGGAAACACTAAACATAATATCAGGCCTTGAGACAGTAAGATAAAGGAGTGTACCAGTCATACCTCTATATACCTTTTGGTCTACCTTTTTACTAGATTCATCTTTGCCGAGAGCACATGTTGGATGTATTGGTGTGCTCATATATTTGGTTTCCTCAAGCTTGAACTTCTTTAAGAGTTCTTTCACATATTTAGTCTTATGGATATAGGTTCCATCTTGACATTGCTTGATTTGAATACCAAGGAAGAATTTTAATTCTCCCATCATACTCATTTCAAACTCATTCTGCATAAGCTTAGAGAATTCCTCACAAAGAGATTTATTAGTAGCACCAAAGATAATATCATCAACATATATTTGAACTATAATAAAATACTTTTTAGATGATTTTCTAAAGAGTGTAGTGTCCACCTGTCCTCTTTCAAAGCCATTTGACATTAAAAATGAACTTAATATGTCATACCAAGCTCTTGGAGCTTGTTTAAGACCATAAAAAGTCTTTTTAAGTTTGAAGACATGTTCTGGATAAGCAATATCTTCAAATCTAGGTGGTTGTTTTACAAACACTTTCTCACTTATAAAACCATTTAAAAATGCACTCTTTACATCCATTTGATATAAAGTAATGCCATGATGTGCAGCAAATGATAATAAGATTCTAATTGCTTCAAGTCTAGCTACAAGAGCCAAGGTTTCAGTATAATCAATACTTTCCTCTTGTGAATACCCTTGAGCAACAAGTCTTGCCTTGTTTCTTACCACTTTGCCAACTTCATCAAGTTTGTTTCTGAAAACCCACTTGGTTCCATTGGCTTGCTTATCCTCTGGAGGAGGCACAAGCTTCCAAACATCATTCCTCTGAAATTGATTAAGCTCTTCTTGCATAACAAGTATCTATCCATCGTCATTTAGTGCTTCATCAATTGTTTTGGGCTCTATTTCAGACAACAATACAAAGTCAGAGTGTTCCCTGAGAGATGATCTTGTTCTAACTCTATCACTTGGTTGACCAATAATCTGGTCCTTTGGGTGATGACGTTTGAACTTCTAGTCTATTGTTGACTCTTCTTGGGTCTTATCACAAGAAGCAGAACCAGACACAGAATCAGAGTCAGCACCTGTGACACCTTCATCTGTTTCTTTGCTTATCTGTAAATCTGCAAAGACTTCATCTAGCTCTGATGTTTCATTGTCAGACTTCTTGTCATCAAATCTCACATGCATAGATTCATCAACAATTAATGTTTCCTTGTTGTATACTTTGTAAGCTTTAGAGCGTTTAGAATATCCCAAAAAGATAGCTTTGTGTGATTTTGAATCAAATTTTTCAAGACTGTCCTTTGTATTAAGAATAAAGCAGTCACACCCAAATTGGTGAAATTATGAAATGTTGGGTTTTCTTTCTTTCCACAATCCATAAGGAGTCTTATTTAAGATAGGTCTAATATAGATTATATTTTGAATATAACATGCAGTGTTTACTGCTTCTGCCTAAAAGTGCTTTGCAATATTAGTTTCGTGAATCATGGTTCTGGTCATTTCTTGTAAAGATCTATTTTTTCTTTGTACAACACCATTTTGTTGTGGTGTTCTAAGGGATGAAAAATTGTGAGAGATTCCATGCTCTTCACAAAAGTTTTGAAATGATTCATTTTCAAATTCACCACGATCACTTCTAATAGTTGTAATACAAAAACCTTTTTCATTTTGCACTTGTTTGCAGAACACAAAAAATATTACAAATGACTCATCCTTGTGAGCTAGGAATTTTACCCATGTCCATCTAGTATAGTCATCAACAATAATAAGTCCATATTTCTTTCCAGACAAAGATGTGGTTCTAGTTGGTCCAAATAAATCTAAATGCAAAAGCTCAAGTGGCCTTCAGGTGGAAATAATATTTTTGGATTCAAAAGAAGATTTTGTTTGTTTCCTTTTTTGGCATGCTTCACAAAGAGCATCAGATTGATACCTAAGATTTGGTATCCCTCTAACAAGTTCTTTCTTGTTAAGCTTTGAGATTAACCTCAAGCTGGCATGACCCAATCTTTTGTGCCAAGTCCATTTCTCTTCATCAACTGACAAAAAGCATTTTACATTTTGATTTTCCAACTCAGAAAGTTTTATTTTATAAATATTGTTCTTTCTCTTTGTTTTAAAGAAAATGGATCCATCCTTTTTGCTTTTGACTATACTGGCATTATCGCTAAAGCCAACATCATAACCATTATCGCATAATTGACTTACACTTAGTAGGTTATGCTTCAGGCCATTAACCAATAAGACATTATCAATAGAAGGCAGGAATTTCTCACCAACTTTTCCACTTCCAATAATTTTACCTTTTTGGTTTCCTCCGAAACCTACCGTTCCACTTTCTTTAAGTTGGAGTTATTGGAACATACGCCTTTCTCCCGTCATGTGACGTGAGCATCCACTGTCCAAGTACCAGGACTGGTGTCGTAACTATGTTGCTAAGCAGATCTGCAACATATACAATTTTGTCCTTAGGTACCCAAATCTTTTTGGTTCCTCTTTTGTTAATTCTAGAAGGAAACTTGTCATTCTTATTTTTCAATTCATAATAAGTACTTCTAATGTGTCCTTTCTTATTGCGAAAAGTACAAAGCAGACAGTCACTATGATTATTGGTATCTTTAGTTTTCAAATTTGTATTTTGAAAGGTGGGTTCCTCTGGTTTGTAACCAAGACCCTTTTTACCATTTTGGCTTACGCCCCAAATCATAGATGCTTGTTTGCTTCGTGTAACACATTTAGCAAGGAATCTTTGAAATCCCTCTTCATATTTTGAAGAGTTACATTCAACCTTTTCCACAGTCTTAGAGCCGTCATTCACCAAACGGTAGTTTTCAGCTTTGAGCTTCTTGTTCTCCTTATTGAGTATTTGAAATTCTTTTGAAAGTTTTGAGAATTTCTTTTTCAAAGCTTTATACTCAGTATTGAGCTTAGAAGACTCATCTAATAGTTCATCAAAAGCTATTTCAATATCAGAAGATGGATTAAAATCTACCTCTTCATCTTCTTCTTCACTGTCTGACCCTATGGTAGCCATTAGAGCCATGTTTGCTTGTTTCTCATCATCATCAGATGAAGATGAATCAGAATCATCCCATGTTGCCATGAAACCTTTCTTCTTCTTGCTTTTGAAACCACCTTTCCTTGGTTTCTCAAGTTGTGGACATTCAGACTTGAAATGTCCTGACTTTTTGCACTCGTAGTAAGAAACTTGGCTTCTGTCCTTGTAGTCTTTCTTATCCCTTGAGTCTTGCCTTTCCCTTGAGTCCTTCTTATGGAACTATTTTCTGAACCTTCCTTTGTTTTTCCACATACGTTGAATTTTCCTTGATATTAAGGAAATTTCTTCGTCTGTGTCTCCATCGCTCTCATCAGACGATGCTTTGTCTGTTTCAAGTTCAGCTTGTAGAGCTTTGGAGGAAGATGCTTTGTTTGTAGATTTCAAAGCAATGGACTTTGATTTCTTGGGAGGTCCTTTGCTTCTTGAATAGCAATGACCTTAGGTCTCCACTTCTTTGGCAGGCTTCTTAAGATTTTCTTAACGTGATTAGCAGTGGTATAGCTTTTCTTAAGAACCTTTAGACCATGAACTAGTGTTTGGAATCTTCCAAACATAGTTTCAATGGCTAAATAGCACTTTTGGTCCCTTAACTTTATTTTAGTTTTTGTTTTGGTCCCCTAACTATTATATTTTTTATTTTGGTCCCTTAAGTTACAAAAATACGACACTTTAGTCCCCTAACTATTTTTTTCTCATTTACGTCATTTAACTTTATTTTAGTTTTCGTTTTAGTCCCTAAAGTTACGAAAGTTATGTCAAATTCGTCCATTTCCATCTGTAATCTTTTTAAATAATAAAGTCAAAATCATGCTCCTATCAAAGTTCTTATTAATGAAGTCACATGATAAAAAATAATGGAGCAAAAAAAAAGTTTCAATGACCTATACACACAAAATAAAGGGATTACAAACAGAAGGGACGAAAGTGTCGTATTTTTGTAACTTAAGGGACCAAAATGAAAAATTTAATAGTTAAGGGACCAAAACGAAAACTAAAATAAAGTTAAGGGACCAAAAGTGCTATTTAGCCTAGTTTCAATGTTTTCACCCTCTTCCATTTTGAAGAGTTCATATTGTCTAACCAAGATATTAGCTTTGGTTTCTTGCACTTGGGAAGTACCCTCATAAGCCAAGGCCAATGAGTCCCAAATCTCCTTGGCAGTATCATTCTTTCCGCATTTTTCGTATTCCTTCTCAGAGATAGCACAGATAAGGAAATATCTTGCTTTGTGATGTAGTTGATAAGCTGTCTTATGCTCTTCTGTCCATTTATCCCTAGGAATGGGATTTTCTTTGGAATCAACTGGTTGGGTGTATTGTTTTTGAACCGTATCCCAGAATTCGAGTTGTTGAGACTCGAAGAAGGATTTAACTTTATCTTTCCAGTAGTCGAAGTTTGTTCCAGTGAACAAAGGAGGACAGTTAATGTGACCACCGGTTTCGTTGCTTGCCATGAATAAAGAATAAGATCTTTTCCTCTTACACTGTTAAGTGCTCAACCAAGAGGCCGAGCTCTGGTACCAATTGAACGTGGCAAAAACACAAGAAAGGGGGGTTTGAATTGAGTTTTAGAAATCTTTTCGCAAAGCTTGTGTGTTTATGAAAACCTTTTCAAAACAACTCTTTAATAAAATAAGGCAGTACGTAAGTAAAGGGAAGAGAGAAGAGAGTAACACAGTGATTTATACTAGTTCACTATCACCTGATAGCTACGTCTAGTCCCTTAACACACTTGAAGGATTTTTTCACTATAATCAACCTGATTACACTTGAGAGTATAATACTGCCAAAATGACTATACTCACAACTTCTTAGAACGACTTAGTGCAGTCAATCCTCTAAGGAATACAGCCACTACTGGGCTAAATATAATGTTCAAAAATGATTTGAAACAATATCAAAATAACTCTCACAGAGAGGATATACAATGAAAAACTTAAGCACAATGAATAACTTTCAAACCGAAAGGGTAAAAACAATTAAGTGCTTTGTTCAATGTGATCTCAGATACTTAGAATAATTCTTGGTTGCTCACTTCAGTTTTTTTCACATCGTTAACCTTCTTCAGTGAGTGAAGTAAGGTATATATAGCTAGGGTTGTGAATAGTATCATTGTGACCTAAAACTCTTTTCACCTAGGTCAAAAGCTTCAGATCCCCTTTTTGTTGCTTTAGCAAGTCACGTCGTTTTCCACTCTGCTCAAAGCATACTCACATAGCAGACAAAATCAGAATGTTTGTCTTTTGTGAGCTTTTTGAATATTAGACCCTTCAAGAGCAAGTTTCCTGATGATTATATTCGTTGACATTCCCTTTGGCCTTTGATACCTCGTACATTAAAATGTTTTATCAATGAGGTCTCTTAAAAACATGAAGTGGCCTTAAATGAACTTCAGTCTATTTTCCTATCAGAGTCACACTTTTCACCAGAGTGAGCTTGAAATATAGGTGAGTTATTCAGCACAAAATTTGTTGGCCTTTCACATAAGAGAGTCATGAAGAATTGGACGAAGGCTTTCATAGAGTAGTCTACCCAAAGTGCATTATGCAAACTACTCGTTGACTAGGGCGTTGACGAAACAAAGTGTGGTCTCACTAGCAAGGAGTCTACGAGCGTTGACCACCACCAGAGCGTTGACCAAATCAGAGTTGACTAAGCCAGAGCATAGTCTTGCCAGTGTTGATTACCAATAGAGTTGACCGAGTCAACATATGGTCTACTAGGCGTTGACTTTATGAGTTGACCATTTCGTGAGCAAGGGTTTGGGGGCGATGACGTCAGCGTGATTTCAGATGATCAATGTCAGACTTAGATTTATGGATCTAAGTGTGAAATTCATAATTTCACTAAGTCTTCTGAGACAATTTCTTCTGATGAATAGTGATTTACTGCACACTAACAAATACATCAGAGGATAAATTGTGCTATTAACTATTTGTTATCATCAAAACAGTTAAGGGTCATTGTTTCTGAATCCACTTGATTCCAACAATCTCCCCCTTTTTTATGATGACAAATACATATATTGATGAACAATTTTCCTTTAGAAAAATATTTATTTAAAATAATTTCAGAGGCTCCCCCTGAATAAGTACATATAAATATTTTCTAAGTGTAAAATCACATCAAATGAATGTATCATTTCAGAGCATAAAGTATCAAAGCTTAAATAAACATATAGATCTTTCAGAGCATATGCTTCATTCCAAGTTAATGTATCAGAGTAAATAATGCATAAATGCAATGTAAGATAACACTTGGTTGACACTTCCAACAGAATTGACCATTTCAGAGCAAGGCTTTCAGACGATGACGTCAGCATGATTTCAAAGGATCAATGCCAGACTTAGATTTATGGATCTAAGTGTGAAATTCATAATTTCACTAAGTCTTCTGAGACAATTTCTTCTGATGAATAGTGATTTACTGCACACTAACAAACACATTAGAGGATAAATTGTTCTAATAACTATTTGTTATCATCAAAACAGTTAAGAGTCATTGTTTCTGAATCCACTTGATTCTAACAATGGCTCCTAACAAGGCTCCTGGGGAGGATGGATACCCAGCTCTGTTTTTTCAATAATGTTGGGACATTGTTCAGCCGACCTTGCAGTAATTTGTCGACCAGGTGTGGGAAAATCCCTCTCATATTGGCTTGGTTAATAATACTCTGATAGTGTTGATTCCTAAGGTTGATAAACCACAGTTTGTTACACAACTTAGGCCCATTACTCTTTGTAACGTAGTCTAAAAGCTTGTTACTAAGATTATTGTCAACAGAATTAAGTCGTTCCTTGATGGACTCATATCTCCCTATCAAGCCAGTTTCATACCTGGCGGCAACATCCATCATAATATAATCATTGCCCAGGAGATGGTCCACTCAATGTCTAGAATGAAAGGAAAGAAGGTCTTCATGTCAATCAAGATTGATCTTGAGAAGGCTTATGATAGATTGAATTGGAACTCCATTATCCAATGTCTTTAGGACTGCCAGTTCCCCTCAAAACTTACCAATATCATTCAACATTGCATCTCCTCTTCCTCTTTCAAGTTGCTCTGGAATGGAGACAGGACAGATACTTTCACTCCTACACGTGGCATTCGGCAGGGAGATCCGTTGTCCCCCCTACCTTTTTGTAATCTGTATGGAAAGACTATCTCATATTATTGAGGACCAGGTGGCCGCTGAGTACTGGAAACCTATGCGTGTAGGTAGATCTGGACCCCTTGTGTCTCACCTCCTTTTTGCTGATGATTTACTTCTTTTTGCAGAAGCATCCATTAAGCAGGCCCATTGTGTACTGCACTGCCTTGACCAATTTTGTCAAGCTTCAGGACAAAAAATCAATGCTAAAAAATCTCAAATGTATTTCTCAAGAATGCGGATCAGTAATTACGGGAGGACATATTGCAACACACAGGTTTTGCAGAGGCCACTAGCTTGGGTAGATATCTTGGTGCCCACATCACGCAATGTAGAACCACTAGAGGCCAGTTCAAACACATTACAGAGAAGATCCAGGGGCGACTGAGTGGTTGGAAGCAACAGTGCTTGAGTTTGCAGGTAGATTAACACTCTCACAGTCAGTTTTGAGCTCCATCCCCTATTTCCATATGCAGTACACAAAGCTTCCAAAAACTGTGTGTGATGAGTAGGAAATAATACAAAGAAAGTTCATTTGGGGTGACACTTACCAAGCTCGTAAGGCCCACCTTATTGGGTGGGATGTTTGTTGCTTACCCGAGCAAGAGGGGGGGTTAGGCATTAAAAAGGCTCAGCTGATGAACGATGCCTTTCTTATGAAGATCATGTGGCAGCTTGCGACGAAGCCTGCAGATTTGTGGTGCCAGGTTTTACTTAGCAAATATGGCCGAGAGCATGATCTTCTGTCCTTCATGACAACTCAGCCTTATGATTCTCCTTTTTAGAGAGCATTGACGAAGGTGTGGAATAAATTCCAGCAGAATTTGGTGTGGAAAATTGGGGATGGCAAGAACACAAGCTTTTGGTTAGATAGATGGATACCAAAGGAGGCACCTCTCTTACTCACAATACAACCCACTGATGGCACATTTGATACAACCATTACAGTTAGTGATGTCAAGAATAGCAGAGGTGAGTGGGATCTAGACTTTCTTAATGAAAATTTGACCCCTGAGATGGTTAAAAAAGTGCTCTCCCTTCTCCCTCCTTTGGACTCGGATGGGCCATATGCTGTGGGTGGGGCCGGGACTAGTTGTAGAAATTTTCCAGTTAGAAGTGCTTACACTTACTTGGCCTCTGATCATCAAGCCATTGAGGGTAATTGGCACAGTCTATGGAATTGGAAGGGGCCACACCGCTTACAAACATTTATTTGGTTGGCATCCCATGGTAGACTTCTCACTAATAAGCGTAGACACAAATGGAATGCATCGACCTCTTCGCTGTGCCCTTGCTGTGACCGTGAAGAGGAATCAATGGAGCATGTCCTGCGAGATTGTATTTTTGCAACCCGGATTTGGCTGTGATTAGTTCCTTCTAAATGGTCGCAGCAATTCTTTACAGGAAGTTGTAAGGAATGGATTTTCTATAACCTTAGCAGCCAGGTTCCTGATATTCATGGTGTCCCATGGAATACAGTGTTTATAGTTACCTGTTGGACTCTCTGAAAAATGGAGGAATCAACAAATTTTTGAAGAAGGCTTTGTGAGACCAAACATTCCTACCCTCAAATTTGGTCAGGAAATCACCCATGGCAACCAAATTTGCTTAACCGGGGGTAGGCATGGCTTGGACACTATGTTTGTGGCTTGGAGACAATCTCTAGTGGGGTGGATAAAGTTGAATTGTGATGGTGCTTGTAAGCAACCTTCTTTGGATGCAGGTTGTGGGGGGCTTTTGAAGAACAACATGGGGCAGTGGATTAAGGGATACATGCGAAGAATTGGAACCTGTGATGCTCTGCAGGCTGAAATGTGGGGAATGTTAATTGGGCTAGAGTTAGCATGGAACTCCGGCTTCTCCAAGCTCATTGTGGAGAGTGATTCAAGAGTGTTGGTTGATCAAGTCTTGTCTCCGGGTAATGGTGGGGCGCTCGAACCTACCTTAAGAGAATTCGCAATTTGTTGAAGCTTAATTGGCAGGTACAAGTTGTCCATACTTGGAGGGAGGGGAATCGGTGTGCCGACTGGTTAGCTAATTATAGTTTCAGGCAAGCTGGTTGGGATGTTTAGGTTTTGGATCATGCTCCGAGATAGCTAAAGCAGTTGCTGTATGACGACTATTCTGGGATAGCCTTGCCTCGTATTGTTAGTCTTGCTAGTTAGTTTGTTTTTCTTTTTGTTTTGCTGTTTGGGCTTAGGCTCTCTTTTGTACCAAAAAAAAAATAGTTGTAAAGAAAATATTTATCATATTAAAAATATAAAGTGATATATATATATATATATATATATATATATATATATATATATATATATATATATATATATATATATATATACCACACATATTTTTTTTACCAATAAAAACATCTTATCATTATATTATATTCTTAATGCCATCTCTTACTTTAGGCCACAGGGGGTTGATGTTAACGCAACTCTTTTTTTTTTTTACAATAAAGTTTAATTATAAAATGAGTTAATGACCAATTTATTCCATGAAATTTTAATAAAATCAGTTTGATCATTTATTTTATCAATATTTTAAATTAGTCCCTGTATTTTAAAAAAGTGCATCAGTTAAGTCCATACGTTAGTTCTGTCTGTTAATAGAGTACCACAATAGTCCTTCAATTTAGTCACTTATTAGCAAACAGGTCTCTGTGATTTATAACTTAATATCAATTTAATCCCTCTAAAACTGACGGAGAGACATAACTTATACACGTTTTTAAAATACAGGAACTAACTTGGAATATTGATTAAGTAAGAGATGACACTGATTTTTTTTAAAATGTAAGGGATCAGATTCGTCATTATCTATACAATTATATCTATACAATTATATAAAGAGAATGGGTGTTGGTAACTACTTTTTTGGTGTACTACTTTTTTTTCCTATTTTACCCTTTTAACTACTGGTACACTATTACATGGTTAATTACACGGTTAAGTAAAGAATAACCCCCACTATCCACAAAAACAAAAAATTTCTTGTTTTGAAACTCAACCAGCCCATTGCAATAATAGTATGTCATTCATTAAAAGATGTAAACAAAATAAATAAAATGAGGAAGAAAATTAAATTTAAAATAACGTTATACACCAAATTTTAACGTTAGACATTAAAACACCATAAAATAATACATACTATAACGCAATAAAAATACGAAAAGACGGGTATAAAAGTGCCCTTCTTGCCGCTAGTCTCTCGTAAAAATGTCACTTTAACTTTTGTATATTATTATTTATATTTATATTTATATTATTTAAGATCGAAGGGATCGGAAGTACCACCTGGCTAAAACGTACCCATTTCAGTTTTATCCATCCAAAGTCGTTGTTGGTTAGTTGCAGACAAATGGTGGCAAATGGAGCTGCGGGAGCGTACACACACATACAGTTGGAGAAACCCTTGATAGAGGTCTTCGGATCAAAATCGATGGAATTGAAATGGGTAAGAAGAAGAAGAATCAGCAAAAGCCCACAACTTCAGAAGGAGAAGGAGAAGCTATTAAGACCCCTTTTCCCAGTTTACATTTCTACCGACCCACGCCACGTCGATCCTCAACATCTCCGACACCTCTGCACCACTTGCAACCACTCTTTCCACAGATTCCCCAACCTCCAACCCGAACCCGAACCCGTGGATATTCACAAGCTCTGCATTGCTCTCTCTCACAGTGCCGTCCTTGTCTCTGTCTTCTGCAAACCCCACCACGTTGTTCACGATGATGCTTTTGCCACATCCTCATCTTCCGTCATGGCTGTGACGGATTTCTTCACGCCGGTTTCTCCTTCCCGCGATCAATTGGTGGGGTTTGGCCGTGCCGTTTCCGATTGTGGTCTCACTGCTTCTATTTACGATGTCATGGTAACACTTTGCCAACATTTTGAAAACAAAGAAAGAATGAAACTTTTCATGTTTTCTAAATTGCCCACGTGCTGAATTTGACATATTGTTTCTGGGGCATGATTGATTATATTGGTTGGTTGGTTTGTTTCTGGGTTTTCTTGGTGTTGGGATTTGTACTTGTTTGGTAATGAAAAACATGTTTTCTTTTTTTCCCCTTTTTTGATACAATGACATTGAGGTGAGAAGAACACTGCATTTTGCGTTTTCCCGTTTTTCAATTTTTCAAATCTCATGTGTGTGCCAGTTATTCTTTTGGCTACTCTACCAATTAGTTGACGTGCATGTATCAACTTGCTTCAGTGTCTCGCAGGTTATTCCGTCCCTGCGAGGAATGGGAATTGGAAAGATGATTGTTAAAAAAATCGCGAAGTAAGCAACACCTCTCGGCTCTCTTCTTTTTTCAGTGTTGATCTGCTTCCTGGTGATTCAGTCTTAATCATGAAGTTTTTATCATGTTGTAATTGTTGGTATAGAGTTTTGTTTTGATACCCGCATGTGTGCCTTTTTGTTTGATCACATCAATCTCTTTGTTGTAGCATTGTTGCTTATTTGAATTTGATTATGCACTACAAGCTGTAAAAATGAAAATAAGATCTTTCTCCTTTTCTTCCCTTTATTAATAGTCAGAGATACACCTGTTTGTGCAAATGGGTGGCACAGCACAACTCTTTAATAATAAAAAAAGCGGGAGAATACTTTGGAGTGAGTGGATGAGATTCTGGCACGTGTCAATTACTGTAGTTAACTTTTATAAATAGATAATAGAAATAGATACCAGATAGATAGATTTGCCATAAACCTTGTAGGTGTTGAATATTAAAGGACACTGGTAAAATGGTCCTTCCTATTTTTGGTTAAAGATCAAAACATAATTCCAAATATCTTAATATGATCTCTTCCGTTTTGCAGAATGCTTACAAGTAGAGACATATATGACATAGCAGCCCTTTGCTCAGAGGATGAGAGGTTGTTCATTATCCATCTAGAGAGTGCCTAATCTTATTCCATTGTGAACAGCAATTGATGTTCTCAATTTTTGTCAGGTTATTTTTCAAGGCATGTGGATTTGGAGGTGACATTTTGGGCTCTACTACCATGATGTACACCAGAACTGCTTCAACAAGAAGTCAAGATGGTGAACAGACCGTTACACGTGCAGGCCGAAAGCTATTGTTGGTTCCACCTCTTATTGAAAGACCCTAGAAATCATCAAGGACAATATTATAAAGTGTAAAGCTTCCCTGTATAAACAATAAGCAAAACCCAGATTCTTGTTTGATCAACCAGAAGCGGTTCAACGATCCCCTTTTTTTCGTCATTCTTGGCAGGTGTAAATTCAACTAAGCAGGGAAAATGTGTAGTTGCAAGATTTTTTGCCATGCTTTCACTGTAGATGTAGTAAATATTGTGGCTTCTGGAAGAAATTTTTTTTACAGAGCATATCCTAAACTCGTCTTCTAAAGTTTTCAGTGTCATCCCATAAGTATTCTAAATATTCTTATCATTAAATTAATCTTTTATATAAAATGTTGTTGCCAAATAAAATGTGTTCATAAACATTCACAGATTCCTGTTGCCCATGATGCACTCAACAGAAAAGTAAAAAAAAAGTTGGCAACTTAGGCATAAGGGTGCCCCCGAATGGCTGCTTAGGTATAAAGAGTTATCTGATATCAAAGAAAAGTAGCCTTTAAAATGCCGCAAAACAAAGCACGTTCACTTAATGAAAAGTAGTCTTTTTTCTTCTTCGGTGTAACCCTCATCTAAAGAAGCTTACAGGAGACAAGATCCCTTCAACGTCTCGTTTATTCTTCCCTGCACTTTCCATGGGGATTATATGGGTTGAGTTCTGTTTGATATCTGCTCATGAACTCAAGCATTCGACTTCACTTTGGAAACATCAATGGTATGCTGTTGGGTGGATTGATGATAATAGCAAATATTGCACCAAAGTTGATGATTCTGGTAATGCAAATCCTGTTTGGAGAACCAAATTCGCTATTCCTGTTGATGACTCAGCGCCAAACATCCAAGATTTGGCACTGAACGTGGAAGTTTACAGTATAGACCCCATATTTTTCAAGGAAAAGCTTCATGGCTCCGCAACAGTTGGTCTGAAAGAGTTTCTTGTCAAGCAGGTAAAGAATTCTGAGGTGTCAAAGCCAAAGCAAGAGGAAGTTCGGAGCTACCAATTACGAAAGAGGAAATCCAGCAAACCAAGAGGTTTGATTGATATTTTGATTCGTATTTCTGAAGAAAAGAAAGAGCCAAATTCACACACAGGTATGTATGTGATTCTTTCATAACCTACCAAAAACAAATTTGCCTTTCAGCTTCACTGTAGTTCTTCTTCTGCATTTAGTATCTCATTTTGTTTCTCTTCTTTTAGTTGGCTCTTATTTCATACACTTATGAAGGGTTGCATAATTTGAGAGGGAGTTGACAAGTATGTGGAAAATTCTTATCGTAATCTGATGGTGTTAAGTTTGTTCAGTAGGTAGCAAGGAAGGAATGGCGCTCTTTGATCATGGCGACAATACTAAATTGACTGCAGAGGGAGGATTAAGGCATGCCTACCGGCAGAAGCAGCCTCAGGCTTCAATCCATGAGCTAGAAAATCACGAACAAACAAGCGGCGCAGACTCTTATTCAGTGCCATTCACAACTACGATCTATTCTGACCCATATGTGGATGAACCAAGCTACCATGCAGCAGTTGGACCAAGCTATCAACCACCTAGAACTAGAACTCCTTCACCAACACCACCCTATAATGTTGGCTATATTCCCACTTTTCTCCCAATAAATGATGGCTTGTCTCCAAGCTTCTCAGACATACCACCATCCAGGCAAAGGGTGCCTCCAGATGTTGCAATGGAAATAAGTGCTGCGGCATTAGCAGCTGGTGCTGTAATTTTTGGTGATGATTTCTTGTCAGGATTTGATGATTCTGCAGGCCTAGGAGATGCTACTTCCTGAACCAAACATTAATGAGCTCAAATAATTATATTTTGCTGCACCCAGCCTATCAGCAAACAAGCTAAGGCCATATTGTGTATGGTTCTATTCTACATTCTTCTGAATCTTCAATAGCTTTGTGCTAATATTTTTGGCACGAAAAAAAAGATAGCTCAATATCAAAATCATGGATCAGGATCATCTAAAGTTGTTCTTTAACTGCATGAGATCCAAGCCCTTAAACATGTTTTATTGTACATTTAAAAAAAAAACTGCAATTCAATAATATAATGATAATATAATGACTGGATAATCAAATTCACTCCCTGCAGTTATCCACATCCAGAAATTGAATATGTAATTTAGAGATTGCTTGTCAAATTGTAAGTCTTGTTACATCCGAGACCTCTATGCTAATCCCAATGGCCTATGCTATAAGTGGATTTACAGATCATTCAGGCAGGTTAACAACATAAAGAAGATATTTTCAAGTACTGTAGCAGGCTAGCAATATAGTTTAATATAAAATTTATATGATTGTTTATCAGCATTGTAAAGAAAATTGAGAAGGAATGTGGTGTGTCCTATGATCACACATTGGTCTTATTTATAATCTCAGGATACAATCATGTAATAATTACAAATGATCAAGTCAAATCAAATCCTTGATTTGTGTAACTACATCTCTAATTACTTGCACCTATTAATTTAATAATAAGCACATGTTAAATATGATTTCTAACACTCCATTTCAAGCTAAAGCTTGCTAAGCTTTAAGCTTGTTACACGAAAACTGCATTTCCCTTCACAGTGACTAGGCCAATGGGCTAGTGAGTCATAACCAATATAAGGCACCACCAAAATAATCGTTGATGGGAAGAGAAGACTCCACCGAAATAGTCGTCGGTGGGAAGAGAAGACACCACCGGAATGGTCGTCGGCGGTGGCAAGAGAAGGCACCACCGGAATGGTCTTCGGTGGAAAGAGAAGACACCACCGGAATGGTCGTCATTGGGAATAGAATGCACCACCGGAATGGTCGTCGGTGGGAAGAGAAGACACCACCGGAATGATCTTCGGTGGGAAGAGAAGACACCACCGGAATGGTCGTCAGTGGGAAGAGAACGCACCACCGGAATGGTCGTCGGTGGAAAAGAGTCACCACTAATATGATTTATATGGAGGAAAAGAGTCACCACCGGAATAATCGTCAGTGTGAAGAGAAGTCACCACAATATGATCCATTAGTGAGAAAATAAGGCACCAAGATGGCACCAAGATGGCGCTGAAGCGAAAGGTGGGCTGCCATGCAGATAAGCGTATTTGTCGCCCGGCAGCGGTGGTGAATCATAGAGAAAGGTCACAGAAACAAAACCTGCTCTGATACCATGTAAAGAAAATTGAGAAGGAATGTGGTGTGTCCTATGATCACACATTGGTCTTATTTATAATCTCAGGATACAATCATGTAATAATTACAAATGATCAAGTCAAATCAAATCATTGATTTGTGTAACTATATCTCTAATTACTTGCACCTATTAATTTAATAATAAGCACATGTTAAATATGATTTCTAACAAGCATTTTCCCACTTCCAAGCTTACATTAGCTGGTCTCATCATGCTTGATGAATTTAACGAGTATGCATCACTATGCCTTCGATGAATCTTCGCTCATCTGATCATTTGCATTAGTGTGTGCCTGTATTTGTATGGATCTTCTATGACGTAAAATGGGAAGCTTAAGTTGTGAAAAAATCACATTACTGGTTGTAAATACTGTTCGCTTGATTCACCCACTAATTTCCTTAGGAAGTTTTCAACAATTGAAACAAACTCCTCCACTTTTTCTTCATGTGGCAGATGGCCACATTGCTTAATTACTTCAAGCGATGCTCCTGGTATGACTCGTGAAAGTCTCTCCGCATTCCATGAAGGGACTAGTCGGTCACTATCACCGGTTATAATCAGAACTGCACAGTCAAACAACTATCACCAATTATGCTCAAGATTCAACTGAGGGCTATCAAGCAAGTTAGATTGCTACTGGAAAGAGACACATGATTCAACATGAAATCAGGAACAAGTACCACCAAAAGAAATTCAAGGAAACAAACAAGTATGAACCTATAAATAAAAAGCTTAAAACTATGTGCCAATTATTGATTTGCGTTATAAAAAATGTCCAGTAACATTGATTGTCACTTAAGCAGTTATATTTTGTCAACTGAACATCTTAATGGTCCAAGATTTGATCTTAACACAAAGTATATAGTGGATTGAACGGAAAGTCATCAGCCTCATTCCACCTTGCTCAATCTCTCACAAATCAGTTAACCGATTCATTGCCACCAAAACTTACTCTACATAGCCATTATAAGATGTCTTCCATCTCTCCCATTTTACAGCCTATTAAACATTCATTCTTATCAGGTATTCAAAGACAAAGGTCGAAAACGAAAAAAGCAAATAAACATAGACATTTTATGGGGTTAGTGACATCACCAGGTATTCAAAGACAAAGGTTGAAGACGAAAAAAGCAAATAAACATGGACATTATATGGGGTTAGTGACATCACCAGGACATGATATTTCGTTAAGTCTTTTAGAAAGTGATGGCTTTGTTTTGGATTCCTCATCCAGCAGCATTGCAGCAGTGTATTCCACCAGTGCCCTATCCCAATCTTTAACCCTCAATGGCTGCATTCAGTGCTAACATGAGTATTATGACAAAAATAAAAGAAAGAAAATAGTGACAGAATAGGAAAATAGGAAACTGCAGGGAGATTACCCTTGTATAGCCAGTAAGGACATGCTCAGAGACCTGATTGGGGTCATACCATGCATTTCGAACTGCAGCAGTACCAAACTTCTCAATTGCCATTCTTACCTAAGATTCATAAGAAAGGGCCATCAGTCCGGTGGTCATGGCAAATTATTGACGGTGTCAGCTTGAGAATTGCAGTCAAACTAAATTTAGAAACCGAAATGAACAAGAGTCACCCAACAAGAAACAGTCTAACCAGATTTTCCTTATGTAGCTCACTATACGTATTTCAACTTTGCATCACAGGTAATTATGAAAATTGACGAAAAGGAATTATATGGAACATCAATTCAATGAAAAAGTTATCATGTATCTGTATTTGAGCCAGTAATTACTTGTTTCTCTTGGATTACTGTATTTTCCAGTAATTATTGAACCAGCAAGGTGATGTAACTCGAACGAAGATTGGTATTGCATTAGGCATGAACAAGTTTATTACCAGCATTATCGCAAGGGAAGAACGCAGGATAACTGATACCAGTTTCCTATACAAAGAGTTGAGCATATCCATCATCCCTTTCATCATCTCTGTTATTGCCATCGCAATGTACTTGGTAATCTTGGACAACAACTTGTAAAGTCCAAAAATTGGATTTTTTGGACTCGAACTCTTGTCTTCTTTCATTTGGTTATCTTGTCTTGTTTGATTCTCTTTAACATTTTTGGGTGTAGTAAGTGGGGCAAATATTGCTGGGGCAATTAGGATCAGAGCAGCAACCCGTTCAGGAGCTTCAAAATATGTATTAACCGCTACAAGCGAACCAGCTGAGTGCCTGTCATATCATTTTGGAGACATCTCAGCTTCTAAGAAAAGGAACTACGGTACTGAGGCATATGAGAATATATTTCTTTCCTTTGGTGATATTACCAGTTATACATTTTTAGCATCTGATTTAAATGGAGGAGGAGATTAAACTGAAAAGGGAAAGAAAACACCACTAAAATATGTAGTTTTATTTGCCTACAGGGGGCAATCCCAATGTCTGATTTCATATATCATGTCTACTACCTCAGAATGGCGAGGAAAAAAACTGATCAATTTAACACTTATGATTTGAAAAATGACAGTCATATTATCAATGTGGTGACCTGTAGATTTAACAACTAGGATAATCAGATAAATACATATCCAGATGCAAGAATGCAACTTATAATTGCCTATTTAACTGTCATTTTATAACTAAAGCGGGAATTATGCTCAACTTAGATTGATGAAAATCGCCTGATGATATCCCAGAAAAATAAAGCCTCTGAGCAAAACAGAAGATGGAATAGAATATGCACATACCCCACTAAAATTGCCTTCTCAGCTTTTAATAAATCAATGAAGTGCAAGGTAGCAAGCACTGAAAAAGCCATGGAGTATACATTTAGAGGTTTTGCGTCTCCTGTTCCGGTAGAAAGATGGCTGGATAAATTTACCCTGGATGTCAATCCAAAGGCTGGCCTATCAAAAGCTAGAACTTTTGAACCTGTTGCCTCAGCCAAAGGCTTCATAACTTTTTTCCAAGAGAAAACCGAGGCTCCAAATCCATGTAAAAGAATCATAGGCAAACGCAACTTGTTGATTTGATTTGAAACAGACGGATTGTGGAAAATGCTTTGTGCTTGGGATTCAGCATCATATATCTTGTGGTGTATATCCACTCCTTTGAACTGACAAAAACAACTGTCCGGATCAGCTAAAAGCTTTGGATCCACCAACTCTTCCTCTATCTCCTTCTTTTTCTTTTTTGATGCCACATCCAATAACTGCTCTGGAGAAATAAGGTTCAATTCAGCAGGAAGCACTCATATAAGTAACTCAGCAATAACAATTATTTTTCCATAATAATAAAAATAATCCCAATTAAAAGTTTTCATTTTTTTTGGGGGGGGGGTCTTTTATCCTAGTACTTGGCTGATTATTTCCATCAAATAAAAGAAGAAAGCAAGAACAAATATACAGAACCGCAAACAAACATTAGATAAATAAAAACAAAGACGAAAATGAAGACAGGGTGAAGTGCAGTATTGAGAAGGAAATGAAGAAAAAGATTAGGGCCCAAAAAATACCGGAATACTCGGCACCTGAACCGCTAACTGATGGAACTGAAGAAGCTGAGGCAACGAAGGTGTTCTTATGAGTAGGATAGTTTGGAGGCCGCGAAGCAAATAGACGGTTAAATGAGTATGTAGAGTTATGGCGGGTAGGACTTGGAGGGGTTACCAACCCCAATTGCCCACAATTCACCCCAACTCTCGTCATCTACTTCCTGCAGTGCTATTTCACTTGACTTCGGCCAAATCGCTTTTTCGCCCCTTCAGCTTCTCATCTCTTCCATTCCATCCAGCTTAAGCTCAATGCTTCGTTCATTGCATTCGTCCGTCCAAACGGATAAAACAGAACAGAATTTTTGACTAACACCACACACCGTGGCCAGTAATAATAATAAGCTTTTTTTTTGGGGTCCTATCCAGTAATAATAATAATAATAATAATAATAATAAGTAAACAAGAATGCCCACGTACAGACGGGCTGTAAAACCAATCTTGTTTTTGGGGTTTGATAAATTCTTATTTTAGTCTGTTTTTATTGTAGTCATTTTACAACGATAACGTTTGTCTTACATTTACATTACACTACTGGGGTATACAGGAAAGAGAAAAACAAGGGGACGACAAAGAAGGCTAAAGATGGAGGGTATAAGGCAGGGGAGGTGTAAATAAGTTAATTTATCATATAAGTTATTATTCAGAAAACTCATACTATTGCAAGTTTGTGTTAAATTTTTTATAAACTTATTATTTAGGCAACTCATATCATTGTAAGATTGTTTTAACTTTTTTTTATAAAGTTTATTGAAAAGTTTATTTAGATTGACTCTTTTAAGTTAATTAAGTGGTACGAATCTTTCGAGTCTGACAGGTTTTAACACATATTTTTCAACATGTGTTTAAAAGGATGTTTTGGGACGATGTTTGGAGGTTTGTTAGTAATGCCTTTGAGACATGACGATTTGATTCCTCTATTTATGAGACTCTTTTGGTGTTAATTCCTAAAGTTGACCATCCCAAGTCATTTAAGGTGTTTCGTTCAATCAACCTCCGTAATGTCCTCTGTAAGTTTGTTTCCAAAGTGTTGGTTAACTGTTTGAGTATTTTTTAAATATATCCAAAATTCATAGTCACAAATTTTTTAATAATAATATTCTTAAAATATAATTATATACCTTAAATTAGACATTCCTATGGCTTGTTTAGATGCAAATAAAACATGAGTGAAAAATAAAATAAAGAGAAAAAAATGAAATTATTTTATATATTGTTTATATGAAAAGAAAAACAAAACGTGGAAACCTCTTTTTTCTCATATACTTTGATGAAAAAGTAAAAAAAAAACTGAGATGAAAAAATATATTTACTTTAGAGATTTTTCATATTATTTTAAAATAATGATAGGTAAGCGAATAAATGATTAAAATTATTTTTTTATTGACAAAAGTGTAAATTTATTATTCTATACAAGATTGTGAATTTTTCTCTTTTTTAATGAAAGAAGATTTTTTTTTTTTTGGGAGCTAACTATATTTTTCTTCTCCTCTTATTTTTATCTACAGATAAATTTGAATAAAAATACATACTCCTATCCTTTTTTCCCAACCAATCTTCTTTCCTCAAACTTTCTTTTCAAAACAAAGTGAGAATAAAATAAAAGATTATGAAAAAGTAACCATGACAAATAAAAAATATTACTCACTCACTTTTTTCATGATAATGGTAATAGAAATATTTATAAACTATTAATCTTATTGGCAATTTTCTTTACATTTCTTATGCATGTTTATATTTTTCACTTGCTTCCTATGGAATGAATTATAAACAAAAAAAAAAAGTACATGTATAAAAGTATAATACATAGGCAATGGCTAGGGGGTACAAGTGATATAAGTCTTGCATCGTGCATGACCTTTTATTACTGTTGGATTGTGAAGTTCTATCAAATAAACCATGGACCTCCACACATCATATTTTAACCCTCTCGCCCAATCAGTCGCTCAGACCCCCATCTCACCGCCATCCTCCTCCATCATCTCGTCCTTCACCCTCACTTTCCTTCTCACTGCTCGACTCATGCTCTCCTTAGTGCCGGTAGCCCATCTTCTGTTTCGGATCTGGGTTTCCCTTTGGTTCCCATCGTTGCCGACAGTACCCTCTTCCGTTTCGGATTTGGGTGTTATTCATTCATGGTGTAGAGTACAAAATGCATCAATCTAGCAAGTTTTCTTTAGATCTCAGTGTGAATCTCAGTCAGTGGTCTTCTCTTTCTTTGTAGGTGGTTTTTCAGATCCGATTTCGTTCTTGTTCCCTCAACTCGGTCCTCTGTCTCTAAGGTGTTAAGATAGGTGACTGAGAGAGTTAGGATCGGGGGAGCTTTTCAGTTTTAGGGATAGAGCAGAGGTTTCTCAACAGCACCTGTCATGCTTCTTCTGCCGAGTCGTGTTTCTGACCCATGTTTGGAATAGAAGGTGGAAAGTTACAATGAAGTGAACAACAACATCGTCAAGCAGCGTGAACCAGGGTCAAAATCTGGGTGCACCAGTGAGACATATCTTTCACGGGGAGAGGAGTTGGTCGAGATCTGGTGGTGGTGGGAGGAGACGGTGCAAATCGGCGACGGGGAGATTGAAAGACGGCGAGAGATATGAGAGAGAAAGAGTGAGATGATAGATATGGTGTGGATGGATCATAGTAAGATTTAATAGGATTTCTTCATCTAGCGGTGAAAACTATTTGTGCATGGTGCAAGACCTAAATTACTTGTTCACGTTAGAAGGAGCCTAATACATATACTTTTTTTTTTTTTGCTTATAATTCATTACGGAGGGAGTATTTTTTTATTTTTAATTTCGTACATTTACATATTTGCATTGCATGTCAATAAAACAAAGTAATCCCTAAATTTCTCCGATAAAAAAATAAACATAAAAAGGTAGAAAACAATCATAGAAATCCAGCTGATGGAATGGTAAAAATTGAATGCGAAACAAAAAGAAAGAAACAGAGACAGGAATTAGGAATTTGAAAGAGACGCATCTTCTGCTTCACGCTTAGCATTCCGATCCCGAATTATTCGCTGTTGGTAATATATTACGTGCTTATGAAATTCTTTTATCTCTGTTTTTTATTTTTATTTTTTATTTTCTTTGATGATCTTATGTGCCCATTTTCTTGGACACCCATTTCGATCTTGATCCGTTTTCAATTCGATTTTCCCAAACCCGAATGAACCTTTCCGCTTCGTAATTCGCTAATTTTTTTATTATCACGATCTTGTCAATTCCTGCTCTGGTTCCTCGTTTTCGTTGTTCAAGTTTGCATCTTTCTTTTTTCTATGTTGAAACTTCTGATCGTGGGGTATCTATAGGCACATTGAAGTGAAAAACCCTTGCTGGGAAGAGCGAGAAGTTTTTTTTTTTTTTTATCTGAGTTGCTCTGAGTGATTGCTACCCTGGGTA